>OX327688.1:28931250-31424375 GCA_946807835.1 Ailanthus altissimus | reverse complement strand
CACATGGGTCTAGCATGCATCTCTTTTGTTTCACGATACAATTAATAACCAAAATCCCCTTTAAACTAGTGCGTTTTTACCTTTTATTTTTTGCCTTTTTCTTTTCACTTCTTAGTGTTCAGGTTTTCCTGAGAAAGCATGCATGCAGTATCTGAAAGTGTTTTTTTTTTCTTTTTTTGCATGTGTTGGGTAGAATTGGTTGATGAGTAATCAAGTTTAATATTCAAAGGCTTTGTATACTTCGGTTTTGAGAACTTGTATTTGCAAGTCAAATCGAATCAAAATTATGCATGAGTAGCTTTTGACATGGGGCATTGTAGGCTTCATCTATCTCAACAACTTTAATTTCTCCTTGTAAATAATGCATTGCGATGAGTCATATATCAACGAACGTAGCTTTTAAAAAGACAAACGAGTCCTAAAAATAATGGACATTGTATTAAATTAATTGGTTGGGAGATTCCATTCTCCCTTGTTGCAACAAAAAGTTGGGCAAATCAACACACAGTATAACTTATTTTTATAATGTGCTCGTAGAATACTTAACAAGATGGAATTCGGAGATTATATGGCATAATTGTGATGCAATCAATACGAAGAAATGATGCATAAGATTGATTATGAGTTTTTTTTTTCAAATTTGAATCGACTTGAATGTTTGAATTTGATGTCATGTTTTTTTTAATATATTTAAATATAAGTGTTAAGTTTATATACATATATATATTCGCATTTTTTTTCTTGAAATGCCTGAATAATATTTATCTAAAGTTAATCTAAATACTCTATTATTTATTTTTACATAAAATACATATAAAGATAATTTTTTACATATGAAGAACAAGATGAAAAGTTATGTAAACTATAAATAAAAAGTACTCATTGGCATCCTTAGAGAAAAAAGAAGCTCCGGGATATAGCCTCTGACCATCAAGTAAAACTATTACAACGGAGACTAATATTAGTTGATAAATCGACATCAGTGTTATTTTTTTGTGTATTTTCTTTACATGTCTAAGAAAATTTAAAAGTCATCTGAGACAAACAAAAATGCTAATTTTACCAATGACCAAGAAGTTTCCAAAAGAACTCAAAGTAGAGTTTAACAAAAAAAAGGGATCACCAATATGTTGTGGATTAAACCCTAATCCGCCTAACAATAATAGCAATTCAAATAATAAAAACAAGCCAAAAAAAAAAATGAAATCAATTGTAGTTCACCTTGAATCGAGGGCTACATCTACTATGGTTGCTATTTTTTAGAGCCACAATCAATTACCTCCCTCTAATTTTAAGTACAACCCACTTACCCTATGATGTTTCATATTACTCAAAATAAATTTGTTGTTACAAAAATTTTGTTAAATCTTAACTTTATTATCTTTTTATTAAATTGTCTTTACATTGATGAAATCATTGTTGTCTTCATCTTTCTTATTTTTTCCAAAAATTAATAATATATTTTTAAAAAAATACTAAAATAACAAAACTATAACATAAATAGAAGGATTAACATTCTATTTATTTTATATTTTAAAATTTTATTACTATTTAATATTTTTTAATACATTAATACTTAATGTTCATTAATAATAATAAATACGTTATGGTTTTTATATTATTAAAAAATACTAAAAAAAATAACTAAAATACTATAATAATAAAGATCATAACATATTTATGTTATGATGGAAGGATGAACATTCTAGTTATTTATTTTTTTATTAATATTCAATATTTTTTAATACATTAATATTTAATGCTCATTAGAAAGAATAAATACGTTATAGTTATTTAATAATTTTAAACAAAATTACTAAAAAATAATAATATCGTAATATATTTATTCCTTCTTAAGAATATTAAATATTAATGTATTTAAAAATATTTAATGAATAAAATTTTAAAATAAATAATAAAATAACTAAAATATTTATTCTTTTATTATAATATAATTATGTTATGATTTTTATTATTTTAGTAATATTTTTTAAAAAATTTTAATAAGAATTTATGGAAAAATAATAAAAAAATAATGATGTCATCAATATAAGGATAAATTAATAAAAAGACATGAAGAGTTAAGAGCTAATAGAATTTTTGTAACAATTGGGGGATTTACGAGTAGTATAAAATATTATAAAGATAAGTGAGTAATGCTGAAAATGTTAGAAGGTCATATATAGTTTTCTAATATTTTATTATGATGAAGAGAATTATAAGTGTTGAGGAAGGAAACGGCATTCTCCCTTTCGAGGTTATGTTGAAGCGAAGAACCTCAAGTTCAACCTAGAACCCTAACCTCTTTGCGCAGCAGAATAACCTGTTAATCAAGTAAAAGATAATAAGAATCTAAAGCAGAATAAAAAGAACACAATACAATCTTATGTGGTTCCGTCAATTGCCTATATCCACGGTGGATCCAAGGATCTTAACCTCTCTTATTAACTCTCTAGAGATTTTACAAGAAAAATTCAATTTGAAGAACCCTCAAAAGGACCTAATGTTTAGTGAACTCTTGCTCTACCACGAACAATAATCACCCAAACGATGGTTCCACCATAGCGCACACAATCACTTAGTGTCTACCCAATTCTTTTCCTCTCTTAGAGTCTTTCTTAATGCTTAATTTCAACTAAAGGATTTACAAGTATTTATATAGGGTGTATTTCGTGCCTACTAATTATATTTCTTGTTGGAATAAGAATTCACTTGTTTTGAAAGTCCAAAACTTCTCAAAACTCGAAATCCCCAACCAAAACGAACATTCTAACACGTCTGAGCGCCGTGGTGCTAGCCAAAATCGCACCCAGCACTGCGGCGCTGGGGTGCTGTCTTGGGCTCCACAGCGCTCAGCTCTGGTAGCGCCTATCCACGTTTTCTTCATTTTCTTCGCGTCTTCGAGTCCCGTTTCGCTTCCCCCTTCGTGTCTCACACGTTGTAAATTTTTTCATACCTGTCCCACACGTTCTAGACTTCTTGTGACTCTTTACTTTAGTATTCATCTTAATTTTTGTCTAACTAAAATTGTTGAATTACCAATTTTTTAACAATAAAATATATAATACTTGTTCTCGTACAACTCTTTATATAGACACACAAAGGCTCTTAATAACCTATGTCTAATAATAAAAAAAATTGAGTGGTATTTTACTAGTAAGAGATTGAATGAAATAATTTCCTTGTACTAGTATTAAAAAAATTAAGACAAATAAAAATTAAATTAAATTACATATATAATTTTGTTCTCCTGAATCAACCCTAATCCTAAAAAGAGTCCTACCCATTTAAGAAAATTTAATCAAATCAAGAAATTAAATGAGAGCTCCCGAGATTTTAAGGATCAACCCTAATCTTAAAAATGAATCATTATCTTAAAATTAAAGCATTATATCCTTAATCATGGAATTAATAGAAAGTTGTTGTCTCTTAATCATGAAATTGATAAAAGAGTTATTATCCCTTAATTATAAAATTATGGAAAAATTAATAAGAATGGTTACATTTCTAAATGATTCTACCAACAACACCAACAAAAATGAGACTCAACAATGAAAAATGACATTCTCAATAGATCCAAAACAATCACTTTCTGTCTAACATGATTTTTTTTAATTATCCTCTTTGTAATAGCCTCAGTACATTGTATTACTACTGTAAAAAGATTATTTTATAGTGCATGTAAGTAAGTTTATAAGCATTGTAAAGTAGACGTATACTCAAATTGAATTGAACCACCATATATCATTGTCTTTTTTTCTCTCTTATATTTTATTTTATTATTCTCAATTAATTATTTTTTAATAAAAATTAAATTTAACTCGTTAACTAAAAAATTACCCAAATTTTTAGATCAATAATTTTTATTGAAATTTTTAATAACTAAATTAATATGAATAATACATTTATATAAGATGATTAATTAAGTTCTATGTATTCAACTCAACATAGAATCACTCTCAAAAACCATAGCATGTCTATAAGCACCTACAAATTATCCGGAAGCATCCCTACGACAGCACTACAAGCAACATTCCGAAGAAAAAACACTTGACAGAGAAAAGAGCTTTAAAATTCCCACAAACAAAATATTAAATAATAGTTTTGAACATATGTTACTAATTTATACAGCTATTTCCATTTAATACATGTTTAGTTTTCAAAGTTAAAACACCTCAAAATTTATTCGATTAAATATAAGAATATATTATAATTATTTTAATCTATTATGTCTAAATTTCATTTTTTATGTTTTGTTATTAGAGAAATAGAGCTAAAGCTATATTGGATATATAATCGGTCTATAAAATAAAATTTAAATTCTAATATTGAGTTTATTAAATAAATAAATTTATAAATTATTTTAGTTGATTCAAATAGCCCCGATACCTTTATATTTTCTTACACTTATTTTTGTAAATTTTGTCACTCTCACTTTGTTTAATTTGATTGTTTCAGTTGGATCAATTAGGAGAATCAATATGGGTCACGATTTATTTATTCAATTAGAATTTAGATAAGAAGTGATTCAAATAATAAACAAATCAAATATAAAATTTTGAATAATTATATGAATTGTGATTTGAACACCTTAATTTGCCAATCTGTTTATAATTAGTTACTATTTACATTATTGAATTAGATGAATTGGATTAAGACACAAATTTGCTTACAATTTTTGTATAAGATTTGAACTTAAAAATATAAATTTTATTAATCTTATAACTAAAATATACAATTTAAAAAATAGCAAATAATTAATATTTACAAAACTTAAAAAAAATAATATAATATAATTTATAAAATAAATAAAAATATATTATAAATTGTTAATAATTTATTTTTTAATTAAATAAAAGAAAGAAGTGAATTTAGGTCGAATTTCGATATTTGTATCAAATAAGAATTAGACGAATCGTTTAGAAAACAAATTGAATTCGAATTTAAGTTTTAAATTTGAATACAATAGCAATTGAATACGAATTTACTAAAATTTTATTATATCTTACTTGATTTTTATACGATTCATTTATTGTTTTGCCATCCTTAGGGTCAAACGGCCTAATTTCAACTTTGTTAAACTAGAGGGAAGTATTTGCCTATTTATCTCAGTCTCTGATTTTTCTGCTAAAGTTGGAAACAACAAGGACTTGATTGCAAAAATTCTATTACAAAACTTAATCTGGCCCACAAAACAAATACCCGCCTGTATCAATAACCCGACCCGTTAGATTCTTCAGTTCGTTGACATTAAACCCTAGTAACTGGGCGGCTCTGTTTAGGGTTTTGAAGAGTTGAAAAAAAAAGGGTTAAGCCGAGCCAAAAATTCAATCTTAACAAAAACTAATGGATACGTCAGGTCTTAATTCAGCTGAAATGCAGAGATTCCTCAATGTAAGCTCTCTGTTTCTCTACTATGAAAAGGCCTATGAATTTGAATTGCTTTATATGGAATTGAGTTTGATTTTCTGTTCAATTTTATTTTTGTTCCATTGATTTTGGTTATAAACATGTGTAAAAACTTGTTTTTTGTAAAGGGTATTCTGATTTATGTTTATTAATTCTGAATTTGTATCAGTGTGTTGAGCAAAATTAATCTGAACCCTGGTGTTCACTAGAAGATATTAATTGGTGGCTTGGTATTATGATTTATATGCGTTCAATTGTATATGCAAATAACATTATGCATATAAGAGAGGGATTTGCGACATCAACAGTTCTTCAATTTGAGCTTTTAGGATTATAATTATGTAGTTTATGTGATGTTTCAGATTAATGTAATATCTTGCTCCTTTTTAGAATTGGTTGTTGCTGTATCTGATTTGAACCTTAAAAATAAAATTAAAAGAAGAAAGAGGGAAGGAGAGAATGAAAAATCAGGGTGTCGATAATTGGAAGTGCATATGGTGTGTATTTTTAGCAGAAGTAATAGAAACGACACTTGGTGCTGAAGTCAGTTGTTTCTATGTTTATCGGTCTGCATTCTTTTGCTTTAATTTGATTGGCTGTTGTTTACTATCATTGGGTATTTCAGTTCCTTCATCTTGTTTACCTTTTTTAAAAATTAAATTTATGTTGAAAAATGAATACTTGATGTTCCATTAGCTATATAAGTTGATTGATTTGAATACCAGAATAATGGATTAAATGTGAATGGTCGCACCTTTTAGTGGCTGGATGCTAATGAAATTTAAGAAAGAAAAATGTGTGTAAAACATTTGGTATGAGATTGTATGATTTTCTTGATGAACCATACTTCATCTTTAGTGTAAAGCAACTGCAACTTGTGTTGTGTTACTTTGGGGAGTGTAGTGGGCAAGGGAGTTTTGGATTTTGAGTTACGACGGTGTAGTTTTAAGACTGAGGTAATTTGTCTATGATTCAGACAAAGATCGACAAATCTTAGGCTGCTACGTAAATTTTGTTTGTGTAATAAATGTTTTTAAATTGCCTCACATGATGTGAATGAGGGGATGGCTGCTGATTGGTCAATTCCTCAATTTCTGCATCAAATCATGTAAGCATTTTTGTTATTTTGTGTGTTTAAATCTCAATACCTTCACCATCATGTAATGTCTAGATTTTGAGTAACTCGGTGATGGGTTTTACAGCAAGAAAAGGAAAAGGCCATGGTTAACGAGATGGTGGCAAAGCTAACCAACATTTGCTGGGACAAATGCATCACCAGTACACCTGGGAGTAAGTTCAGCTCAAGTGAATCAGCATGCCTTGCCAACTGTGCTCAGCGTTATTTAGATATGAGTGTTATCATCATGAAACGTTTTCAGTCAATGCAGTGAAGTTCAGGGAGGCACGGACCTTTCTGTCTCGATTACATGATTTGACCCTTCTATTTGTTTGTCATCAGTTTTTTAATATAAGAGAAAGAAAAGATGTATTTTTGAATTGATTCACATTGCATACTCGGGAACTTTCACCCTATGTGGTGTTTGTATCTCATTATTTAAACAATCATTTTCTGGATATTTTATGCTGCTGAGAGTTATAAGTTTGGCGTGTTTGCATGCGAATGGATTTGTTGTGTGCAGGCTACCCTGGTATACTATGC
This sequence comes from Ailanthus altissimus, assembly GCA_946807835.1. Taxonomy (NCBI): domain Eukaryota; kingdom Viridiplantae; phylum Streptophyta; class Magnoliopsida; order Sapindales; family Simaroubaceae; genus Ailanthus; species Ailanthus altissimus. The sequence continues at coordinate 31,417,306 of OX327688.1, read as the reverse complement.
TTGTGAGGAAAGCCTGGTTCTTAATTCCAGCTAATGCCAACTAAGAGGCTAATCAAATATTGTATTTAACTGCTTGTCCATAAATGGATTTGTTGTCCCTGTTCAAAAATTATGTGATAAGCTGGTTTCAAGGTTAGAAAAATAGGGCTTGATTGTCCCCAAACCAAAATTTTCCCTTTTCAGAATGCTCTGTAGGATTCAATTATTAAAGCAATAGTTTCAATATCAATCATTCTTACAAATGGGTAGAAATTTGCTTTGTTATATTGTCTTTGGTTTTTATGTAGAAAGCTTGATATACAAGAACCTCAGAGGAAGCAAGCTAATGCAAGAGCTTCTCAGAGCAATCAAACTAAAAGCCATATCATAATCCTACCAAGAAAGAAAAGATGCCTGGTACTGAGATTAGTAATTGTATCAGACGGTTTTAGATCACCTAGATATGACAGCATGTGGAAGAAAATGAATGTGCAATCTCTCTTAACTGCAATTTTGAGTGAAAAAACTGGAGATTATCAGATACCATTTGTGGGTCAGACTTATTAGAACCAGTTCTTTGGCTAGATAATGCATAATTGTCTAAATCACATGAATGATCAAAACAAAAGAAGAGAAGATCCAAAATTTCCATGATTATATCATTTCCCAACTCGGATGAGGGCAATGAAAGAGAAGTACAAGAAACATCATTGAGATTCATTAGCCAAAAGGAAGTTATCACCATTTATGGAGCATTCCCAGGGGCTCTGAGATTCTTAAAGAGCCAAAAAGGAAGTCGATATGCAACTTTGCTTCATGCGGCATCTGCATTTTGCATTTCTCTTTTTTTTTTTTATACAAATATTTTTATTATATATCTTAACCAATTACAAATAGTCGAAATAACTTTCATTATACAACTGTTATACAATAGTCAACAATTCAAATAACTGCCAAATTACAAATTAAAAAAATATAAACTCTCTCTGGCTCTTCCCAGGACTTGACAAGCATTGCCACTTGAGTATGCATCTCTTTTCCTTTTTGCTCTTTCTTATTTTCTATTTCTCTCTTTTTCCGAGGAATTCTGAAAGGATAATAGTTTCTGATTATAGCTTTTCCACGTATTCTCTATCATAAATTTTGATCAATTTGTTTGTTGAAAAGCTACACAATGGCATATATACTGTTCAAAATCACAAAAACAGAAATTACTTGGACAAATGCATCAGAAAAACCGAGGCTAAAACTATACACACGTAAGGAAAGGGAAGGGGAAAATGGGGAGGGGGGCACTGAAAATATCACGGAGGCATGCTCCATGAAAACAAATTGGGACTGTAGGAGACAATTCAATAACGTGAATTGCCCCAAGGGCATTAGTCCTAATCATTTCCATTTCAAACTCACCTCAATTTTTACCCTTTTTAACAATCTTCTCTTTCTTCCTCTTGTCTACTTACACTTTGAAATCTATCTGAGCTTGTTGATTCTCTCGTGTCAATTTGTGAATGCGGCTGCCAGATACTCGTTTTGATTCACCAATTGCTGAAGCAAGAGCTTCAGGAGATATTTCAGAGCTCCAACTTTTCACTCCCCAACTGGAACGTCTATGATGTGAGATACTTCGCCCCTCCATGCCCTCTGGGGGAAGGACCCTACTTAAATCAGGGACCGTCTCATGATCAGCTGCCTCACCATGCTTATCTACATTGTCATCATTGTTGATCCTTCGGATGGTTTCTTCTGCCTCTCCAACAGCCTCATCCCAATCCGGCTTCCTTCCCATCTCTATGTCACTAACAAGTTTCCTAATGTTTGGACTTGTGAAGCCACCAGTTGTTCTTCTGGATACAATCACTGGCTCTTTCGGAATATTTGCCCTAAAATTGTTCTTAGATGGAGGGATACTGGTGCAGAATACCTCCTTGAAGTTCTCAATAATCCCTTTGTTGTATGGATTGGCATGTCGGTCATACTGATATCTGAAGTTTTCATATGTAGACTGCCAAAACAAAGAAAACAAGATTTCACTAGTTAGAAACAAAAGAAAACTCAATTTTAAGTACATAGAGGAAATTCGGCGCTCCTGAACATCAAATTAATTCTTGCACCACATTTTTTATGGCAAATCATGAATATTTCCCACAGAGGCTGCAATTGGTGATAAGAGAACAGTAAAACAAGACAATAAATACAAATGGGCTTTCAAGGAACCGTGAATGAATTTCTTACCTGGTTTGTACTGATAAGATATGAATGAAAGACGGTTAAACCACCAACAAACCAGACTGAAATGAAGGTGTAGATTAGAAGCGCAATGGAGGCAGGAGTCTTGATCATTGCTTTCCATATTGACGTCTTCTCTGCATTCATGATCCTTGCGATGTAGACCCAGCAAAATGCATGCACATATATGCAAAGAAGGGTTGCAGAAAAGACAAACATAAAGAAGAACCGATAATTGCGCTGCACCCACAATCAAAAGAAAATCTGTATTCAGAGATCATTCACCATATTAGCTCAAGGAGGTAATAGCAAATTTGACTGAATTGAGCAAATCCATGCGATTGCATAAGTGCAAGTACTAGCAAGACAACAATCTAGAAAACAATCAATTGAATTGGAAGGCATTCACAATCACCAATTTGACCAGTAAAGGCAAAGATGGAGAAAAATTCAGCATAATCACCAGAAAATGAGTTACAATTTGAAGATTCTTATGAAGAACGATGGATAGTATAATAACCCATTACAAAGAAAGATCAAAAAAACAGCCACTTGTTTCTACCCTTGCAGTTCTTAAGTACCAACTATGTGCATCCCTTACGTAATTTACGAAGTCTGTTGAACATTTCACTACCGGCCACATCCTTAGAGGTGAACTTTTGTTACCTTTCAATAGCCCTTCCCATCAGTCTATCACCATAATATGGACATTCTCCTGGATTGCTTTCTATATCAATGAAGAATGTATCTTTCTCGAGGCTCAACAACTATCACAAAATAGTTTGTATTTTTCCTCTCTGCTATCTTTGGATGAGGTATTGTATTTTAGATAATTTTATCAAAAAGTTAAACATTCCATCTCTAGGGTGTCTAAAAAAGTAAAAATAAAATAAAACCCCAAAACAAAATGGGAATGGAAAAATACAGGATTCCTTGGGGCAGAGCTAAGGAGATGCAGCTAGTTTGAATTTAGCGAGTGCAAAATATCATCTAAGAAATGAGAATTACCAGTCCTATACACTGGCCGACCCAGGGGCAGTGATGGTCAAATTTCTGCACGCAGTTATTGCAAATTGAACAATGAGAACAGCGAGGAGGTCTATACAGCATGCAGGTGTCACAGTATTTGATCTTCACAACCACTCCATTGACAACCACATTCTTTGTGCGCGGCAAACGTAATTGTGGAGTTTGGCCTGGTCCAACTTCAGCATTCTCTTCATAACTTTCCAGCTCTGGAGGGTTAGCATTACGAGGTATTATACCAGGATCTCTTCCTGAGGTTCGCAGAAGAAGAATTAAATCCTGGAAAAACAAGCGCATCCATCAATTCAAGAGAATTTTGCTAAATATGAAACAATAAGCAATATGATACTTTACCAGAAAGTTAAGAAATTTTCTTTCATGGTTAAAGTTTTAGCAATGAATTAAGATCACACATTTATGGAAACTTTTTGTGCAATGTAGATTCGTAACCATATATCTCAGTAACACAATAAATGCAATATTCATTTTCAGAACTCAAGAGACATGACAATAGTATTATGCATAATTCAAAGGGACAAACTGGTGCCTAAGTTCAGAGTATTCTCAACCTATAGTTGCATCACTCGAGTCTCATCTGCCATTTCGAATTTTTACATTTGAGAAAGAAGGTGCTATAAGGCTGTAGTTTACAGGACAAAGGAGATGCTACAAGCATGAAGTTGGCAGAATAAGCCATGAAACAGCAATTGATTTTTGCAAAGAGTGTTCATGAGGAAGATGAAGCATCAATTTTCTACTTGTATTGGGGAAGACCTCATTTGGGCTCAGGGGAGTTGGGGCTTCTGGAAGTTAATTGGTTATGCTTACAATAAGTGCAGATGAGGCAAGTGGCGGGACTCCCAAGCCAAGTTCATAGGTCTGGCATCATGATCATTGACCCTGGGTGGTAGCTCTATGAACAGAAAGTTTTAACTTCTAAATGTATATATCAAAGATTTCACACCAACTTTTAACTGTCACAGACAAATGCGAGCTATATACAGAATTTTAGCAAGTGACAGAATAAAAGATGAAGAAAATGGTGTTTCAGAAAAGAAAAGAACTCACGAATAATGTGAGAGCCACAACTATAACCATTATTGATATTCCCGAGTCATGAGGAAAATCATCCATCAACTTTCTTGCAACAAAGACGCAGAAAACAGAGACAGGTGCAACAATTAAGAAGACCGTAAGGAAGAGAGATCTAACATCAGGTCCAAATATAAACCTCCCCTTGAGAAAAAATACCTGCAAAATTGAACAACCAAGATTCAGAAAACATTAGCATAATTACAGTGTCTACACACAAACACATCAGAGCTCCATTTTGGGACAAAAATCTGGCTTTCCAGTGCGCTTGCTTGACATCACTTAAGATTTTAACTGATCAAAACTGACAAGGATTCTCATAGTAATATATTAATAAGAGACATTATTGTGGTTTAGATTCATGTCATGGGCGAAACTAGATGGTAAGAAACATCATAGTTATCAAAAAATAGAATGCCTTCTTGATAACATATATTTAAAATAAAATCATAATTCTTATTTCGGAGTTCAGTAGCTTTTTCAGTGTCCTAATTTAGTTTCTATTAAGACACTAGACCAGCAAAACTGTTTGCACTGTGAGATCAAAACCCCCGAGTTCATAAAGAATGCACACGAAAAAGCCGGCAGGACAACAGATTATTAAGCTGATGGGTATAGAAAGCAAGGATTGAGTTTAATTGCTCGAGTCAACATAACCAAGAACATGAACTTCAACAGAGAAATCAACAGAAACAAAACTATATAGACTATTAGCAACCAAAAGCAATTGAAACTCATTCCTAAACTAACTCTGCACAAAATTCCAATTCAAATTATATAAAACTACAAACTTTTTCCATTAATACACCACAAAAACCAAAAAGAAAAATTCCTGCCAAATTCCGCCCGGATAACAAAAATTTCAGATCTTAAACCCTAAAATAAATGAATAAATAAACCAAAACAAAAATTCCCAGATTAAGAAACAAACTAATAACTTACATTGCTGCCTTTCCAGGCCTGATAAGTTCTGACCGAACCCGACTCATCGGCGGCTCCGGCACAGGAATCCCGAGACGAGGGAGGTGGGCCCACATACATCTCTCTTAACTCTCTAAAACACACCCTCTTCTCCCTCCCTTTCTCACTATAATGGAATGTCAAAATGAATGAAAAGTGAAAGGAAAAAAAAAACCAAAAAAAAGCAGTAGGCGAGCAACAAGCCAGCCAACTAACGCATGGCAAAAACAATACTAGATGTCGTTCTTACGTGTGACTCGAATTGCTTCCAATACAGCAAAGAAAGGCGGCTCTTTTTTAATTCAATGGTGGGCATTGACTTTTTTGGCATGCCATTGCCCTCCTTTTTGCCTGATAATAATTACACTAAACAATTATTTATTTAATAACAACAACAACGCTAATGCAAAAATCAAACACAAGTAGGGCGGTTTTATTTTATTTTATTTTATTATTCATACGTATTAACGGCGTAATAGGTCATATTCTTTCAGTTCCGACAAGGTCAGTTAGATTGACGATTCAATTTTGACACATTTTTGTATTTTTAATCCCCAAACAGGATATTAACATTGTTACCTCCTGAAATTTATATAAACTATATTTTAATAATAACTTTAATTTTAATTATACTATCACTCTCTTTACTTAATTTTAAAAACAAAAATACTCATTTTTTTTATATTTTTATTATTTATATAATAAAATAAATAAATTTATTTTTATCTTTCAAATTAAATAAAAAGGGTAACAATATAATTAAATAAAAACTAACATTAAATTGTAATTTGTGTGAACCTCAAGGGGTAACAGTGTTAAATTGTAATCCCCACCCCTCGTACTTTTTTTCTGCTCTGTTTCACTTTTTGTCACGTGTCAAAATCTTTTTTGTTGTGTGTTTGGCCAATTACAAAATTACATTTCGCTTTTTTTTTTGTCATAACAATATTTTATATTGTAGAAAAAACAATTAAAGAAAAAAAAAACGTGTATCATTGTTTAGACTTTTGTAATGACATCTTAATAATTAATATCAATCATTTAATAATTTGGGACAAATTATTTATTGTGTACACAGCATGTTCAATGATTCAATGAAGAAACATAAACGAAGCTTCGGTTGCTAGGTTCAATCAAAAAAAAAATTCAAGGCTAAGTAATTTGAATGTCTTGAAATAGAAAATTTTGATTTTAATGTTAAGATTTAATGAACATTTATCATAAAATTTAGATTAGTATTAACGTCAGTCGTGATATGATTATTTTTTTTTTAAATACCAATTTCGACCTATAAATCAAAATATATTAATTATGTTATTTGACATCTTAGATCAAGGTCATAATACACCATCATAAGTGTAACTTTTTTTTATTAAAAAAAATCATCTTAGGCGAAATCTACAAGGGTCAATGCATATTGAATTTAAAATTATGCGATCCAAAAATTTATATTTATTAAAAAATTAAATATTTTTCTTTTATAAAGAGAATGTGATTTACCATTTGATCAATAATAATACTATGTTTATGAGTTATTATACAAATTTTGTATTAGAGCTAATATAATTGTTAACTTTATTAATTTATCATTAATGCATAATTAAATAGCACTTGTAAATGCTCGGGGCATAACTTGAATGGTCACCAAGGTATATTACGTCTATAGTCATTTGAGTTCAAGTAAAATTTAAAATAAGGAGTTGGATATTTTAATAGGTATAATAAAAAAGTATCACTTATAAATATCCGTTATATCAATTAATATATAAACAATTACAAAGTAAAAAAAAATAAATGAGATAAACTTTATATTCAAACTCTATAAATATAACATTACTTACCAACCAATGAGACTGGTCTAACATCTTTTCTAAATTAGACTATTTACGATGGAATTAAGTGAATAATATTTAAATTATAAATTAAGCTAAATTAAAAGAATATATATTAAAAATTATAGTGAGTTTTTTTGCTAGCTAGTGAATCCTTATTTTGAATTTGATTTATGTTGTCTAGTCTATTAACCTATATACATTACTACTCGGAGATATTGGTTTCTATTGATTAAAAAAGTTGGTTCATTAGATCAAGGAGTTTTAAATTTATTTTTAGAGAATAAATATAAGCTTATTGGATTGGTTGTGCTAAATATGGATTCCAAACCAAGCTGGTCTTACCTTCTTGTAAAAAAAAAGTTTCGTTATAATCTCGCTGGTGGTTGTTTTGGTAAAAACTGTCTAATGTTTAAGTTAGTGATTCATAAAGAGAAGTGTTTTTGGAGTATTCTTGTGAGGAAAAATATTATTGTCTTTAATTGTGATTGAGCTGCCTTTTATAGTTGGTTCCATCCAATTTAATCCTAAAGATCATGAGTGGGATTTTGAAATATCCTTCCTCTACTTGGTTGATGGCATGCTCGAGGTGATCAGATCAAGGTCAATCTCGAGACTCTAGCTTCTTGCCTTATAGATAAAATGCTTTAACCCAATCTGTGATTCTCGAGATCTTATTGAATACGGATACCTGTATTATAGAGTTGAGGGATACTCGTGGCCTCGAAGTTATTCTTGCTCAAGAGTGTTTAGCTAAAGAGATTATTGAAATCTTATGCCCCAAGTAGCTCTTTAAAGAATAGGCTCGAGCCTTGGTCCATTTTTTGAGTTGAATAGAAAGATGCATGCCCTTTATTTTGGGTCAAGAGGTTCCCAAAGGGAAATTTTGTTTTTTCTTCATGAAGCTAAAAACAAAAAAGCAAACCTTAGCTAAAATAAAATATAATATAGATATATATTATATTACATATGAAATTATCCGTGTCAATTTGAATTTTATCACATTTAATAAATAAATACATTATTGTATTTGTATTAATAGTTTAGTGATAAAGTTTTTTAAAAAACAAAACTTAGTGATGAAGAGTTAGCAACACATCTACTTCCACTTTAATGAGAGTTCTAAGCTCAAATCTTTCATCTCATGTATATATCACTTCATTAAGACAATTTTAATTAAATTGTAATATTAAAATGATTATAAAAAAATAAAATAAAAATATCATTAATAAATAGGATAATAAGAAATGTTAACGAACAAATCATTGTTAGAGCTGGTGGTTATTATCATTTTAATATTATATGAATATTAGTCGTTTAATATTTTTATAATAAATATTTCGAATAAAATCATTAATATATAAGCATATATGGTACAGTGCTTATAACGTTATATACATTGTATGATTTGAAAGAGTTCAGATCTGGTCTAAAGGAGTTTAGACTAGAGCTAAGAGTTAGCAACACTAAGAGTTATAAATGCTAAGAGTTAGTAAGTTATAAGAGTCAGCGATATCTAAAGAGTTAGAGCCTTATCTAAAACGAAAAAAAAACCCTGAGAATATAATAGTAATGATATAGTTACAATAAGTGTTAGGAAATGTTATTATGCAAATATATTTTCAAACACTATATTCTTGATCTATTTTCATTGATGCGAGTCTATCAGTGAATCTCTTTCGTATAGATCAATCTATGTCTATATCTGCATGGTACTTATGATTGTTTTTAACTGACCATGAGCTTAGAGCTCGTATAGGCATGCGGGTACTCAGTTAAGACTGAATATTAAACAGACTTATGAGGACCCCAATAGATATTTTATAAAATTGTCTATGATAGATCATTTCGAGTTGAGTAGTATTTGTGGTCCTTTAACCTAAGCGCCATAATGGGCTTGTAGGTGATCCACCATATTTTAGTTCCATAGATGTCAGAGACCTTTTATGGTTTGATAATTACGTGTCGCTAGGTATGATCCGATACTCATAGAGTCTAGTGTACGTAGATACAGAATCTGTTAGCTTACATAAGTAAGTTGTATATCCGATGATTTGATATTGTATCTCAAAAAATCTTATTGTCATAAATAATAAACCCGGAAAAAAGAATTTTTCACAGGGTTAAACAATATTGTAAAAGTGCTTGCGTATATTGTTATTGAGATACAAATCTGAAGATAAGTTCACGGATAAGCTCATGGGGATTTGACAGTGCTAATCTATATCCCCGCACATCCAATGTATAATTGATAGAAGGATATGTATGCGTTCTGACCTCAACTTATATGGTCTAATGCGCTGATTTGTAATATCTGTGATGTGTGCGTAGGGCATCGATCACAAACTCATAAAATAGTTTCATTTGACAAATCAAGCTTGAATTTAGGGAGTCCCACAATATGAAGTGTACTTATTGTGCACTAGAGTAGCATACCAGAGTGAATAGTTTAATATAGTAAAATTTAGCAAAATTGAATGTTTGTTTCAGAAATCCTCAAGATATGCTCTTATCAAGGTTTAAAAGTTAAGAATATTAATTAGTTAATAATTTTATTGACTAATTAAATGTTGACACTGTTAGGGTTGGTGCTTATGTGTCATTCCTGAATGTACATATACTTATTATTTATACATGTGTACATTCTCATTAAACCGCTAATGTCTATTTAAATGGTATTATACAATGTAACATTATAGATATTGTATGATTTGAATGAGTTCAGATTTGATCTAAAAGAGTTTAGATAAAGGCCCACAGTTGGCCACGCTGAGAGATATAAATGCTAAATGTTAGCACAATTAATTGTTAGCTGGTTATAATACTCAGTAAAGATCCAAGAGTTAGAGCCTTATTTGTAATGGGATATAGACATGAGAATATACTAGTAACTGCATAGTTACAAGAATTGCAATCAGGTGTCATAAAATGTTAATTGTGCAAGTATATTCTCGAATATTATCCCTAATCTATTTCTGTCGATGCGGGTCTATCGGTAGATATCTTTATATAGATCAGCATATATCGTACTTATAGGATATAGATGGTCGTTCCTAACTGACTGTGAGCTTAGAGCTCGTATTGACATATAAGTATCCAATTAGGACTGAATATAAGACGAACTCACGAAAGCTTACGATAGACACCCTATGTAAATCGTCAACTGATGGTCCTCTCGAGTTGAGTAGTATATGTGGTCCTTTGACCTGAGTGCCACAGTGGGCTTATAAGTAATCCATCATATTTTGGTTCTACGCATGTCACTGACCTTTCATAGGGTGACCGCTGGGTATAGTCCGATGCTTATAGAGTCTTGTGTGTACATATATGGGATCCGTCAATTCACATAAGGAGTTAGATATCCAGATGCTTCGAGACTGTATCTCAAAAAGTCTTGTGGCCACAAGTATTAATCTAGGGAAAAAGTTTCTACCAAGGTGTAATAATATGACAAAAGAGTTTGTACACATTCTTCAGTGAGATACAAGTCTGGGGATATGATATGGATAAGCACATGGGGATTTGACGGTAATAATCTATATCCCCACACATCTAAGATATCATGATGGAATGACTATACGTATGCATTGTGAAGTCAGCTTAGATAGTCGATTCGTTGATTTGTATTTCTGCAACATGTGCGTGAGATAATGTTTACGGACTCATGAAATAGTTATATTTGACAAATCGAGTGTGGACTTAGGGAGTCCCGCGATATGGAGTGTACTCATTGAGCACTGAGGCAGCGTGCCGAATTAAATTATTTAATCTAGTAATATCCAACACTACCAAAGGAATACATGTGTATCTATATTAAAGCGTTAAATACAACAATTAGTCAATAATTATTATTTGTTAATTGTATAATGACACATAGCGTATTGTGGACTCTCGATTGAGTTTACTTAAGTGTCAAATTTAGTGAGACCCACTAAGAAATGTATTTGGTAACTATTTATAAGGGATAAAATAATCATTTTACACAATAATTATTTATTTATTAAATAATTATAAATATTTATTTATTATATATTATAATATATTATTTTATTATATAATATTATTATATTATACAATGAGTTGTCATCTATTTATTTTTTATATTATTATTTTATATAATATTATTATTTTATAAAGAAAGTAGTCATGTTTAATATTATAATATATATTTTATTATTTTATTATTTGAGATATATACATGTGCGCGCGTGCTTAGAAAAAAAATTTTAGTGGAGAATTATTTTTCATTTTGTATTGTTGTTTTGAGAATTAAATATGTTGTTTTTTGAGCAAATTATAGGCCACCCAAATGGTAAGCAAAATTAAAAGGATATAGATTCACTTAAAAGTTAATTTTAAGTGTTGAGATTAATTTTTATGCTAAATTTTATTGCTACCAATTATAATAACACAAGAATTTATTTTATGAATTAAAGAGTTGATCAAGAAAAAAATAAATTTAAGGGGTTTAAGTGTTAATTTCAGCGTTAAATTTGGAGCTGTTGTTCTAACTTACCAAGTCCACCGAGTTGGTGACTAGAACTGTCAATGGGTTGGTCTCCAGGCGGACTCCTAAGATACACGTGTAAAACGTTACACAATTAGGTAATTTTTCAACCCTTTAAAATATATTAATATGATTAATATATTATTTATTATATTTATTGTATGATTTAATTTTTCCATAGCGCTAAATATGTATGATATATATATTTTATGCAATAAATACTATTGCACATGCATAAACCTACGTATATTAGATTAACGACAGACACGTGACATATAGTGAGTCTTTAGTTAAGTTAACTTAAGTGTGTGGTTAGGTGAAACCCACTTTAAATTAAATAAAAGTTTAAGAGTATTTTACTTAATTAATTATTTAAGTATTAAATAATCAAAACATTTATATGGCTTAAGAGTCAATTAAACCTAACCATAATTAAATGTTAACTAAAGGGTTAGGTTAAAATAGATATTTATTTATTTAATTATTAAATAAATTTTAATTTAATTTAGATTAATTGTTAACTTTAGAGCCAGATTAAAATCAAGATATTTTATTTTATTTTATTATTAAATAAAGTTTAACTCAATCTAAGTTAATTGTTAATTTTATGGTTAGGTTAAAATTAAAATATTTTATTATTAAATAAATTTTAACTTAATTTAGGTTAATTGTTGACTCTAGGGTTAGGTTAAAATAAAGATATTTTATTTTATTTTATTTTATTTTATTAATAAATAAATTTTAACTTAACTTGAGTTAGTTGTTAACTCATGGGTTAAGTCAAAAGTGAAATTAAAGCAAAATGCAATTGAAATTAATAGTTAATTAAGTGCATTTGTTTTATTTTGCAAAATGAAATAAATTTCAAGCCTTAGAATGTTTTAAGTTGGCCGGCCATATTTTGGGAGAGAAAAGACATTCTTTAAGAGTTTTTCATTTTAAGTGTTAAAATCAATAACTCTTTATCTACTTTCATTAAAAGCTATCCATTTACAATATATAGGGTTTGTTCTAATTGTTCAATAGTTGAACAAGATTAAAAATAAATTATATCTAAGTTATAGAGTTTAGCTTAATTTAAGGGTTTAAATGTTAAACTAATGCTGAATTATAAACTGTTATTCTAATTAATCAAACCCACCTCAGTTGATTGTTAGAATTAACAACAAGTTCATTTTATGCAGACTCTAGTAAAATTTAATTTAAAGGCTTCAAGGATAATATTTTTAATTTGTATTAATTTGATTAATATATATAAATTTGTGTTCATTATTTAATTTTTTACTTCCGCTGTATATATATATATGTATGAGATGCATATTTTTAAATAATTAATACACAAATCACATGTATTCACTCATAATTTAATCATCACTCAACAATCACATGAGATGATTCATTTACAAATGAATGAATATGGTCCTTGTATTTCTTAAATTAAAATAGACTCAGTGTTTTGAGTTGGTAAAATCAAAATAATTTTATTATTTCTTGACGTAATATATATATATATATATATATATACACACACACACACACATATAACTGTTTAACATTATTTGACACTGTTAAAATAGTGTCAAACAGTGCCCGTTATCCACCGAATGGTAGGCGACGTCGCCCACCTGATCAAATTTGTATATATACATATACATACATACATACATACATACATACATATATATATAGGACTTAACAACCTTTAAAATATTAATTTTTCTTTTTCTTGATACTTTATTTGTTCATATATATTTTCTATCTTTTTAGTAAAACATTACATATCTAAAAGAAAAGACTATATTGGCCTAGTTAGAAATGTTGAATGATTGAATTAAATAAATTAAATTAAAATATGGATAAAATTTTAAATATTTAAAAGGGTAAACAACATTTGGACTTTCATGTCATAGTAAAAGTAATAGTTTACTCACATATTTTTAAAATTACTCATTTTTTAAAACTTTTTTTTATTGTTAATTGGTATTATTCACAATCATATTAAATTTAATAAAATAAAATTGTAAAAAATGGATGAAAATGATAAATTTAAAAATACAATGAATAAAATATCACTTTTATTATAACATAAGAGTCTAAATATCATTACTCCTCCTATTTGAAAGTATATTTTTCACGTGATTGTATTAATTGCCTATATTAGTAAAAAGCTAGCAATATATTTACATTCACTTTAGAGATACCGAATTCAAATCCCTCTCTTTTTGTAAAATATATTATATATACTTTCACCATTTTTCCTATATCAATTATTAATAGGGTAATCCATTTAGCCTCAATTAAAAAAAGGGCAATGATCGCGGGCAACCTATTACATAAAATGGGAAAATGGGCTAAACATCAGCCCGCATATCAGAAACAGAAATCCCCAAGTTTAAATCCCACTCTCTATGTATTAATAAAAAAACCATTTTCACCAATTTTCCTATCAATTGTTAATAGGGTACTCTCTATTCAGCCTTATTCAGAAAGTGGGTCAAGATCTTACAGAAAATGGAAAATGGTGGGCCCTACAACGGCCCAAATGATGGAATCAATAACAGAAGGGCCCAAAACCTTTAAATTTTGGGAAGGTCCTACCGGGAGTCGAACCCAGGTCGCTGGATTCAAAGTCCAGAGTGCTAACCACTACACCATAGAACCTTGAACGACATATTTTCTCCTACTATTTTAGAAATAATTAAAAAAGATAGAATTTATAAAATGACACAATATTATTAATGAGTACACTGTTCCACTACAATGGGGCTTTTGATTAATAAAATTTGTTTCTATACATAGGAATAAAAAAAAATTGCCTTAAATTTCTTAATTCTATTAAGATGGATTCACAAAGAAATACAAATGTAGAGTTAGACCTAAAAGGATATACTTTAATATGTATATATTTTTCATATACCCTTTCCTTCGCAATCTCCACTTCCTCAAAATCTTTGTAAAAAAAAAAAGCCAAATCAAGATTTTTCTAATATAGAAAAAATTAAGTGGTATAATCACTCAACTATATGCTAGTAATCAATCTTTAATTATTATTATTATTTGGGGGGTTCATGTAAAAAGAAAAAGGACAATTTAAGCTTTAAAACAATTTTTTTTTTAAAAAAAGATAAGCTACAATAATTAAGCACCAACAAATGTGCAATAATGGGGGGGTTTATCCGGGGAGAAAACGTGTAGTTGTGCACTCGTGAGCAAGTTGTGAGACAATGAAAAAAGAAAACAAAAACAAATCCAAGAAGTTCGGATAGAAAGTGATCTTCACTTTATTTTCTTTTGCTGGATGATGTGTATTTATATAAATAAATGTGTGTTTGGGAACGATAGATTAAGATTAGCTTTGTGCCACTCCCTAATTTTGATAGCAAGAGATGGATAAGATAACCCTTTTTATGTGTGTTTGTGTTGTCCATGATTGAGGGGACGACAATAATTGATCATGCAGTTATATATATGAATATGTTATCCTTTATCTTAAGCATATTTATCTTTTTTAAGTTAAATTTTTATTTAAATAAATACAAATATGTGATTAGTAATAGATAAAAATAAAATAATAAAAAAAATTAAATTTTAATTATTTATATTTAAGTGTTAACACGTATTAAAAAAAATTAAAAATTTTAAATAAGCTTAACTTGTTAAAGAGGGCTAATTCATAAATATGGGCATATTCATAGTATTCACATTCATATATAATGGCAACTTTTTATGAGATATGTCAGCTGTCTTGTGAATTGGATATAAAGTTGTTGCTTATTTTGATTAAATAGCAATCTTTATATCGATCGTGATGGAGAGCAACCAATACCCAATAGCCCTTTCACTATAGTTACTGCTTCCTTATTGATCTTTGCCAAATTGAAAGGTCCAAATGAGAAGAATAATCATCTAATAATAAGAAGAAAAAAAATTTACTCATTGGATGCATGTCAATCGATTAAGTGTTCCTCATAAAAATTGACATACTTGTTAATTCCAAGACTTAAATTTGTCAAATTAATTGATTAATTAATTTATAGAGTGAGTAGATTTGAGAAAACTGTCATTTCTTTTTTAAGGTTTCAGTTAACATCTATCTATCTTCATGTGGATTCAAAATGTACCATAAACTCTCTTACCGTTATCATTATTCACATATTTTTGATGAATTGATAATTTTATCTTTAATAATACATAATTTAACAATTTTAGCTATAAATAAATGATATCAATCATTGATAATACATGATTTGACAGTTTTATCTCTAAATAAATAAAAGCAAAAAAAAAAAAAAGATTAAACGTTATCATTATTCATAGTTCCATTATCACTATTCTGTTAATTTGAAATATTTTTGAAGAATTGATAACTTTATCTTTGATAATATATGGTTTGATAATTTTCACTATTCTGTTAATTTGAATTATTTTTTAAGATTGATAATTTATCCTTGATAATATATGGATTGATAGTTTTTTTTTAAAATAAATAAGAGCAAAAAAAGAATTTTTTTAAAGGAATTAAACCATTGACCTCAAAAATAAAACCACTCATTTTCACCATTAATCCAACTGGAGTTTACAAAATACAATATGAATACTAATATATATATACACCCTATAAATAATTAAATGAGCTTTTAATTTTAAATTAAATAAATTTTGGTACTCATGAATCATAAATAATAATTTAAGTGTAAAATATTTTAATAAACAATAAATTTAATTAAGTATGTATAAGTTTACAATGAAAGACTTAAAAGATAAAGTTTTAGGAACTTATTATAAAAATAAATTATTTTATAATTTCTTAAAATTAATCTAAAATAATAAAAAAATATTAAAATTTAATACATACTAAAAATAAAGTTATTTTCTAGTTCATATATAAATTTTTATTATTTAATATTAAATATTAAAATAATTTTTCATGAAGAATTCAAAATTTAAATTATAGCTAAATATTAAAATAATTTTTCATGAAGAATTCAAAATTTAAATTATAGCTAATGAGAATTAAAAAAAAAATTGTAAACAGTAAATATTGAGAATTATATTCAACTCATAAAAAAATAAATTTTATAAAATTTTAAATTAAAAGAAATTACTATAAATAATATCAAATTCTTCTATGCTCTCAAATGAGTTGTTAATAAAGAAAATTTTATATTATATTAAAAAAATATTTTTTAAATGATAATTGA
Source organism: Ailanthus altissimus (assembly GCA_946807835.1). Lineage (NCBI taxonomy): Eukaryota > Viridiplantae > Streptophyta > Magnoliopsida > Sapindales > Simaroubaceae > Ailanthus > Ailanthus altissimus. The sequence continues at coordinate 31,400,480 of OX327688.1, read as the reverse complement.
TGGCTACATATGAAAAATAAGTTTTGAGTTTTATTGAAAAATTATTTTTTATAATTAACATAATTATCAATACTTTTTTTATAATTAATCTAAGAATAATTAAAAATTGAGAAGATGTTTAATGGGTTTCCCCAAAAAAGTTATTTTTGTAAGCTTATTTTAATTAAAATATTTTAAAAATAAATTTGCTTATTATTATTTATGATTTTTTAATAACAAAATTTCTTTAAAAATTTAAAATTAACCATTCATCTTATTAATTTATAGAGTATGTATATTACTCTTCATAAAATATTATGTAAATTTTAGTTTAGTCTAACGGTGAAAATGAGCAGTTTTATCTTTGATGCCAATGGTCAATTTCCTTCAAATTCTTTTTTCTTTTGCTCTTATTTATTTAGAGGTAAAATGATTAAACCATGTATTATTAAAAATAAAATAGTTAATTTATTAAAAAAGATTAAAATTAACATAATAGTAATAACGAATCAATAAATAGTGATAACAATAGAAATGTTTTGGTATTTTTTAAAATCACAAAAAAAAAAGTAAAAATTAGCTAAAACATTAAGGGAGTAGGGATATTTTCCGAGTGGATTTAATATCTTGATATATTACTTACCTGCTTTCGCAGCAGAAATGACAAGGTTATTGTATGGTCTTAATTTTCTCTTTGTCGATGATTAGGTGATTTAATTTATAATTAATTTGGCCAACATTCGATTTCTCCAAATAAAATATTATGAAACTTTTATACTCAAAATAGTTTTGAGAAAATATACCCTTTCTAAAATTCTTTTTTTTTAAGTTAAAAAAATATACCCACGCATAATTCGTCAATTATTGTCGACATTGATCTAATTTAAAATTTAATAAATTGATAGATAAATAAGTTTTACAAATATAGTATATTTATTAAAAGATGTAAAAAAATTGGATTGTAATATAATCAAAGGAAGCAAAATAAAATAAAATGGGTGTACATATATTTATAAAAATGACTAGTCGATTAACCAGAAGATGTTAGGCAAAACCCGATATGAATCTTCCAATAAGTTTAGGTACTATTGGTTTTATATAATTATTTTAAGTCAACATTATATAAATTTTCAACTTTGAATTAGTTAATTTCATTGATGTATTATTAATTTCAAAAATAGTAAAATCAATTTAATTTAGTACTTATTTTAAATTTTATATTTTTTTATGTTGTGACACTCATATCTAAATGAAGTGAGTGTCTTATTAGTTTTAATCATTTATAAAGCTGTTAGTTTTATTTTAAGATAAATCTACATAAAATTTATTTTATTGTAATAATTAATTATTTATATTTTAATTCTTTACGACTTATTTGATGTAATTTTAATTACAAAAGTCGACTATTAAGACCAAAAATTAAAAAGAGTTAAAAATATATGCATATATATATATGGTATTTTTTATGTTGATCCTCGTGCACAAAATTTTTAAGATATTAAGATTAAATTAATATATGTAATTATAATAAAAAAACTGATAATTGTAATTATAAATATATCAATTTTTATAAAAATTTATTTTATTATTAAAAAAATTCTTTTATTTAAAAAAAAAAGTAAAACCGATTCTTTGCATTGATGTAATCTTTTAAGATATTGTCAATGCACATGCAGATAAACAATAATTCATTTAAGTAATTTAAAACTTGTTTTTTTTTATTATCCTTTCTAAAGTAGCATTGTGCCCTAAAACATATCCATTTTTACTTCATAATTTATAAGTCAAAATTTTTATTTTACTTTGTTCATATTTATCTTATCTATTCAATTAAATAATATATTTTCTTCAACAGCAAAAAGGCTGAAATCTTTTAGTATTGTCAATAAAAATATAGACAGAGAGCTTCATTTTAAGAAATTAAAGTGCATTATGACTTAAAACACATTCGTGTCTATTTAATTTAATATATTATACGTCAAATTTTTGCTTCAGTTTGTATCTATCTATCTTATCTATTCAATTAATAATGTTTTCTTCAACAGCAAAAAGGGCTGATATAATTTGGTTTCTTGCGATTTATTATCACGATTATTTTCTGCACATTTATCCCCATTCTTGTAAGTGATATCCAGCTGGTGGCCAATTTTCGACAATATGTCTGCTTAGCAAAGCCATTGATAGAATTGCGTATCTACTTTGAAATTCAATTACCCAAAGAAAATTATTAAATAAATAAATAAATAAAGTTTTAAAGTTTTATAATTAAATCAAATCCTGATTGTAATTTGTCCTCTGAAAGAAACAATTAGACCTCTGAAAGAAACATAAGAAGGGGCGTAGAGTCAAAGCCTCAAATCCCAATTCAATTTGAACAAGAATTTTCTACAAATGATAGAACTAAAATTGGAATTATACTTCCGAATTTGGTTAGCAAAAAGAACTCAAAATAGTAAGGCAATGTGTCAAAACTTATCTAAAGATTATATGTTAACATCTAAAATGGTAACAAATCAAATAATTAATTAATGAATAATGCTACGTATTTTTTAAATGATATTTTAAATTTTTTTCATCTCAAATGATGTAAAGTAATTATTGAATGGTGAAATTATATAATAAGTGATCTTAAATTTTGTATTATTTTATTATTTAATAATTATTTAATACTTTAATTTAAAATATAAAATTTGAGATATTAATTAAAAAGTGTAACATTACCTGTAATTGATATGCCATAAGAATTATATGAGAAATAAAATTAGTATTAGCGTCTCTTTAGTGTATAAATGTTCGTGGTTTAAAAGTTACAACTATAGTAGAGTGGAAGTACTAATTGTAAATCGAAAAAAGAAATTTACTATTTAGTAAATATTTAATTGTAAAATAAAAATAATGTTGAACCCACAATTTAGCCTTTGTAATCTTAAAGAATAATACAAACACCTTTATACCAAACAACTTTTAATATTTATCATTAGATGGTCGAACAAGAAATATGTATTTGTTTTTTTTTTCCCAATATATTTAGGATAAGTGTTGAATTGGTGTTGTTGAGTCAACAATTAATTACAAGTAAATAAGAGTTCTGTGTCGAAAGTTCATTACAAAGTGTGTAACTTGCTTAGTTTATTATTTTTGGTTAAAGATTCTGGAGACATTCTTTAGATTCACATAAATTTTATACTATCGGTATTCTTATTGTCTTGTGATTAAAAGGAGTTCTAATATTCTCTCAAAAGCCTCTTAAATTTATTTTATTTTCTTTCAGCTTCCTAGCAACCAAACAAAGTTCAATTTCTCAGTTTGCTACATGATGTTAGAACTAAAAATCTCAATTTGATGTTATTTTTGCCATTTGGTTACTTTTAACTACTTTTGGGAATAAAAGTATAACCTACAAATATAGGTTTGCATATTTCTCAAGCTAAATACATTATTGATTTATAAAAAAAAATTCATGTGTCTAAATATAAAGGTTGTGAAACACTAATTAGCACACAATAGAAATTGTTCAAGGAAGACGATGAAGTATTTTATCAACCTACATTTTATAGATGTCTTGTGGGTGCTTCAGTATATATGGCATTAATAAGGCCTGAGTTCTCTTACCCAGTTCATAAATGTAATCAATTTTAACTACACTAACAACAAAACATGGCCAATATGCAAACGTGTGCTAAAATATTTAAAAACAACTTCTTTCATGTGCTCTAAAAATTTAACCATTCAACGAACTTCATATTCATTGGTCAGTTAAATGTTAATTGGGGCAATTATTCTAATGACGAGATAAATTTGAAGCTATTGTATATATATTGATAAAAATATAGTTTTATGGTCATCAAAGAAGTAGAATGTAATTACCAGATCAAATACAGAGGTTGAATACAAAGTTCTAGCTTTTGTTAATTTGTTTTGAAATATATTTGTTTCATTATTTATTGAATTACATATATCGTTATCAAATTTCCAGTATTGTGGTATAATAATTAAAGTGCTCAAACTTTGATTCTTGATCCAATTTTTCATGCTCGAAAAAAATATATTAAATTGGAGGTATATTTTATTTTAAAAAAATCACAACTAATTAAGTTGAACTTAGTGTTTGTTCTAAGTAAAATCAAGCTACTAATATTTTTACTAAATCCTTATCTTTTGATCAATTTACATATCTTTGATCAAAGTCATTCTTTAAGATTAAGCTTGGGAGAGAGCATTAAGGATACGTGCTGCTAAGTTGGTGCTAAGCTAGTTAAGTGTTTGAGTTAGTAATTAATTACAAGTAAATATGACCAAAATTTAGAGAAGATGTGATTTTGGCATGTGTGTGCAACTTGCTTAGTTTGCTATTTTGGTTTAGGGACTTGGACTATGTTATGCATTTATAACCTTACATACATCTCATGTTAGGGACTTGACTATTTTTAGCTAAGATATTGACTATGTTAAGCATTTATGTACATACATATCATGTTGTATATAAACACACAATTTCAAAATTATAACATAAAAGTTGAAACGCATTTAAATTTTTTTAACAAAAACTTAAAATATTTAGTACTTGTGTTAACAATCTAATATTAAAAGTTGATATAATAATTTTTATCTCTATTTTAATAGAGGTCTCGAGTTCAAATTCTTATCTCTCATGCAAAAAAAAAAATATATTTAACACAAATTTTGAAATGAATAATATATAAAACTTAAAATATGTAACATATATATATTTTTTTAAATTATGTATTGTTAGAGATCCATGACATATAGCAAACCTATTTTTTTTAGAGATTCTAGAGACTTAATAAAAATTAGTATAAATACTATACTGATATCAGTATTCTTATTATCTTGTGACCAATAAAAGAAGTCCCAAATTTCTCTCAAATACCTCTTTTTAATTTTCTTTCTTAGCAACCAAACGGACTTTTCTCAGTCTGCGCAATATTTAAGATAAATTTTGCTTTATATTAAAAAATAAAAGATAATTTCTGCTTAGAAAGAGGCCAATTAAAATAATTGCTTTGACATGAAAGTAACTAAACCTCGTATGAATATATAAAAACTTCACACGTGCAAACCACCACAATAGTAGCTTAAGAGAAAAATATCTGGCACATATTACTTGTTAAAATAATAATGAAAATGATCATACAATAATCATAGGAGATATTGATAAGCTATTCGAATCATAAGAGATATACTTACTAAATCTTATCCTTTCAGGATGTCTATATTCTACTCTTCACCTACCACTTCATTAACCCATCTTTTCGATCCCCACTAAATGCAATCCCAAATTCATATCAAAATTGTCCCCATATTTTTGCAATTGTTTTTTACAAAAAACATCCACGCTCTAAAAGTATTGTTTAATACTCAATTATATTTCTATAGTTTTAATAATACTCATTTACACTCCTAACATAAAGGTATTATAATAAATTAATATAGTGTTAACCATAAAAAGTATCTCATTGCCACTTGTCGATCGAAACTGGTCACTGATAAATACTATTTTATCGGCGTATAATCACTATTTACATAAACAATACCACACATAAATAGTATAGAGGTACTGTTTATGATGGTTGTTCACCATGATCAGTATCTACCACGGCAACACTGTTCACATAAACAGTATCACCGCATACTATTCAGTAAAACTACTGATTCAAGTATAGAATTTTGATCAAATTTCATTGTTTCGATGCTCGAATCTGTAATTTTCATAACTCAAAGCACCTAAATCGATCCACAAGAGGCATAGAGAATGCCATGGTTGGGAGCAAAAAACAAGTTCGAGACACTATTCTCGAGCTGCATTTACATAAGCTCTCTACCGTAACGTAATTGTAGTCTGTTGTGAAAAGGCTTTACAGGCGATACTCACTGCTACGGGGAGAGTAGTGATGATTTTCTAGATAATTTTGCTAAATAGTGCATGTACGACACTGTTCACATGAACAGTACCACGCGTGAACAGTATTTACCAAGATAAATATTGTTTATGGTGAATAGTCATCAAGAACAGTACTTATACTGTTTATGTGTGGTATTGTTCATGTTAACAGTTATTGTATGCACTATTCATGTTTAATATTATTTATGTTAACAGTAATTGTACATCGGTAGAACAATATTTATTAGTGATCGATTTTAATTAACAAGTGGTAATGAGATATTATTTATAATAAGCACTATATTAATTTACTGTAATATTTTTATGTTAAGGGTGTAAATAAATATTATTAAAATTATAAAAGTGTAATTAAATATTAAATAATACTTTTAAGGTGCGAATATCTTTGCCCATTTCTTTTTAAATATCATTGTTCAATTCGAGCAAACACTTATTATTTAAAATGACATAAAAGAAGCAGCAAAAAGGAGATCCAAGGAAGAGGGTTAGATACATATAACTGTCACAAGATCGAAGCCATGCCACATGTAGCAATCGGAAGCTAACTCTGAATCTGTTGTTCACGCGTGACACAGTCAAAAGCTATGAGATAGAACGCAATAATACTCTTTGCCTATAAATTAATGCATATTAATTACACTAAAAAAAATGGGGGAAAAAGAAAAAATTTTAAAATAAAAATAATTTAGGGCTCATAGTGAAGTTTTACATCATGACTTGTACACCTGTCGTGGTTTAAAGTGAGGCATATAAACTGTGTGCACTAATAGGGGGTTTAAGTGGTAATAATTCTGACGGTTGTCTAATGAGATAGTTAGTAAAATGGCAAATGGGGTTCCAAGAAAGAGAAAGTGCTTTAAAAATAATAATAATAATAATAATAAAGTGAAGTGCACGAGGAATTGAGGATTGTCATGAGAAAAGGAGCGTCTAGGGTTTGTGAAAACTTTTCTGGTATGCAACGTAAGTCTGGCAGAATAGTGATTTACCGACTACAAAAGAAAGTGCTACGCTGTCAAATTGGGTGCATCATAATTCCGTACTACGCAAAAAAGAAAAAATATATTCATTTCAATGCAGAGAATAACATAACATGGCCATGGGAAATGGGCATCTATCTTCACCTATAAATATGTAACACCCTCTAAAGCCTTAGCATGTATCTGAGGTTGAATGTGAGGGAAAGCTAGGGAGATCTACATTCATTCTCCTTTTAAGCCTTTTGCTATTTTTTCTCATATTCATCCTAAGTTTTAGAGAGAGAGAAAACCCATCGATCGATTGAAGCCATGGCTCTTATTTCTACTCAAAATCCTTGGTTATTTGCCTTTGGCCTTCTAGGTATATATAGAGATTAGTTGTTCTTAATTTGCACTCTTTTTTTTTTTTTCTTCAACTTCAAAATGTTACAAACATGTCATTTTCATTCCTTTGTAAATATGTCACATATTTAGAGCACTGTTGGAAAAATTAAGCAACTGAATTCCCTTTCTTTTTCATTTTCTAGGCAATATTGTCTCCTTCGTGGTTTTTCTTGCTCCACTGTAAGTTCCTTGCTTGGACTTTTCTTCTTCTTGTTGTTGTTCTGGGTTCTCCTAATGATAACATTTTATTAGCAGGAGCTTTTCTTCTTGTTGTTGTTGTTCTTGGTTCTCCTAATGATACCATTTTATTAGAGACTGATATGTGATCATCAAGAACTAACAAAAGAAATTAATGAAATGATCTCAGGCCGACGTTTTATAGGGTTTGTAAGAAGAAATCAACAGAAGGGTTCCAGTCAATTCCATATGTGGTTGCTCTGTTCAGCGCAATGCTTTGGATATACTATGCAACCCTGAAGACTGACGTTTTCCTTCTCATTACCATAAATTCTTTCGGCTGTGTCATCGAGACCATTTACCTTTCTCTATACATTGCTTATGCACCAAAGCAAGCTAGGGTAAATTACCCATATATATTTATTTTCGTTATTAATTTTTTTTTTATAATAAATAGTAAATTTAATTAAATATTCTAATAAAAAGAGTTTTCGGGGTTGGAAATGGAACTGTTGTAGAAATACACTTTACGGATGCTTCTGCTGTTGAATTTCGGGGGATTTTGCTCGCTTCTTCTTCTCTCCCACTTTTTAGCCAAAGGATCAGCTCGTCTTCGAGTTCTTGGATGGGTTTGCTTAGTATTCAATGTCAGCGTATTTGCTGCACCTTTAAGCGTTGTGGTAAGTGCTTATATATTGCAAACAAATTAGGTTCTTTTCTTTTCTTGTTTTTTTCGTTGATTCCTTTCCACTTTGTTGATTTCCTTTCCTCTTCCTTTCTTTAAAAATTTAGTTGATGTGTACTGCTGCTAGTGACTTGCTAATAATAAATATATATAATTTTTTAACGAGTATTTGTCTCTATATTGTTAATTTGCAGAGACTCGTGATACGCACCAAGAGTGTGGAGTTTATGCCATTTTTTCTATCGTTGGTTCTCACACTCAATGCTGTCGTGTGGTTCTTTTATGGCTTCTTATTAAAGGACTTCTATGTTGCGGTGAGTGTTCTAATTATATATAAAAAGAGAAGTACCTCATTAATTTGTCATATTAATAATTAATCATTTCTTTTTGATCACTTTTTTTTTTCTCTCTGTTGGGTAGGTCCCAAATGTACTGGGTTTTATCTTCGGAATTCTTCAGATGATTCTATATCAAATGTACAAGAATTACAAGCCACCTGTAAAGGACGTTAAGCTACCGGAACAAAGCATCGATATCGCAAAACTCAGCACAAATATGGCTTCCGAGGAGCAGTCAGTGTGCACCAAAATCAACCTCGATGAGAACAGTAAGAATAATGATGATGATGATGATGACGTTAATAAAAATGATAAGAATGAGAAAATTACTGGTGATGACGCTGAGAAAAGCATGGAATCTGCCAGCAATCAAGACCCTTTAAACAAATGTTAAGAATTAAAAAAGCATGATGGATGGACTTGTACGTAATTCCTCCTGTGTTTGTGCGCGTAATTTTATTATCTTTGCTTTTTCTCTTTTCCTCTTTTTCCCTTTTGTTTCCCCTTTTTTTTAAAGTTTGTCTTCTGCTGATGAATGATGATGTACGAATTCTGTGAAGGAGAGATTATATGTTGACATATGTGCATATGTTGCTCCAATGTCTTGTGTTTCTCGACGTCATGTGTAAGCCCACTGGGGGGGACCCTCCCAGTGTATATATAATAACAATCATGGTTAGCTACTACAATTTCATGTCTTTTCCCATTTTCATTGCTTAAGATAGCGAAAATCTGATTAATTACCTTATTAAATTCTCTGCGTTGTTCTTTTCACTTGGTTTATTGGGGAACAAATTATTCTAATTCAACATTTGCTTTGGAAAAGGCACACCATATATATATTTATGGTGGTGATCTCTCCGCAGCCGCAAAAGAATTTAATTTACTACAAACCCATTAAGAATTACCACAAAAAAAAAAAAACTTATTATAAACAATTTTTTCTTCCGAATTTTATGCATTAGATAAAGTTGCTAAACAATGTTAATAGGGGCTTATCGCTTACATAAGCACTTTGCTCATGCATATCTTTGAAACTCATCATTGCTAATATAATTGTTTCACTTTTGCATTATCTATCGAAACTTTTTGAAGGGACGCATATATATATACAGGAAAATTTTCATAAAATATTATATGTTTAGTATGACGTGGTAGGCATTCTAAATGGAATTATAAGACCACTACTAATTAATGGAACTATGTGATCATGCTCCCGAAGAGTTCTTTCTATTTTTGGGAAGCTCCTGGCCTCAGTGACCTCAGTGATCTTCCTTAATTTTAACAGTCTTTTTTGTTTTAATGCCATATCTCCATTAGTGCCCACTAATTAATATTTTAAAGTCCAAAATTAGAGCACTTTCAGAAAACTTTCTTGAAATTGCAAACTCTTAAACTATTCCCTATCTTGGCCCCCATATGAAGCACACCACCACCTCGTAAAAATAGTAATTCTTTTCCGTTCTGGAGACGTTTAAAAATTTCTTCATCAAAGGACCAAAATCTGAAGCATATCAAACCTGTACTGGGAATCATAAAAGTTTCTGTTTTCTATAGGCTGAATTTTTGTCCTAGCTTCACTGATAAAAGGCTCTGAGATTTTTTTAGTTTTTGGATCCCCGATGAGTAGTGTCGAAAGTTCATGCTGACCTGTTTTATTAAGGCCGCAAGATATCAATGTTTTAATAACCTTTATTTTATTAATATATATTAATATAGTTTTTTATATTTTAATAATTATTACATTAATTCTTGTTTTAAGAATTATACTATTTAATAGTTTTTTTATAAAGTAAAAAAGTACTTTTGTCCTTAATAAAATAAAACTGCTAAATATCAGTTTAAACAATAATATGATTAATAAAATGACATGTGTCATAATATGATAAGTTAATGATAATATGTGTCATTATATAATTAATTAATATTTGTAATAAATATATATTTTTTGAAAGAATAAATATTTTTAAAAGTCAATTAATAAATATATATTTTAAATAAAAGGACATGTGTTATAATATGATTAGTTATATATAACACTTGTCATCATGTAATTAATTAATATTTTTAATATATTTTTTAAGGAATAAAATTTTTTAAATGCAAATTAATAAATATATTTAATAAATAAAAGACACGTGTCATAATATAATTAGTTATCAATGACACTTGTCATCATATAATTGGTTAATATTTTTAATAATATATTTTATAAGGAATAAATATTTTTAAAAGTAATTTAATAAATATATATTTAATAAATAAAGGACATGTATCATAATATGATTAGTTACAATAACACGCGTTATCATATAATTGGTTTATATGTTTAATAAATATACTTTTTAAGGAAAAAATATTTTTAAAGTAAATTAATAAATATATATTTAATAAATAAAGGATACGTGTCATAATATGATTAATTACAAATAACACGTATCATTATGTAATTAATTTATATGTTTAATAAAAATATTTTAAAAATAAAATAATTAATTAATATATTTACTGTTCATCATCACCAAAAAGGGCGATTGGCCGGCCCATTTTTGGGTGATGGTGGGATACTAATGAAGACTAAATTTAACATAATTAGACTATATTTTTTATAATCTATACAATGATTGGGTCATTTTTTTATATAAAAAAATACAGAAAAAGGCAAAAAATGAGAGGGAGGGGCGACGGGCACCGTTGCTTGCCATCAAATAGAGGGGTGTAGATCACGAGAAATAGAGCCTAATGATATAAAATTGGATAATTTTTATCGTCGAAATGTCTTCGAAAAATGGCGGTCGGCCGATCGCAGTTTTTCAGCGATGATAACAGTTTTATTTTTAGTTTATTTTAAAAATATTTAATAAAAATTTAAACTAATTAAGCCATGATATGTGTCATGACACAGTCAGATGAATGGTGGATATTTAATTAAAGATATTATGATAAAAATAATAAAATAAATAAATATTTAACAAAAAATTTATAATAACAAAGATTAACGTAATAATTATTCAAATATAAAAAATTAAATTATTATATACTATAAAATAAATGACTAAAATATCATTTGTCTTTAAAAAATTCTACACATAAAAGACTATTTTTACCACCATCATCTAATCACATAACAAGAATAATAATGGTTTTAATTTTAATACTATCTGTGTGTGTGTGTGAGAGAGAGAGAGAGAGGGAGAGAATACGTGGCTCTTGGCCATGACGATTTTCATTGGAGGAACTCTCTTCCGCAGCAGAGTCAGTCGTTTGTTTTCAAAGATGTTCATTGCCTCCCTTCGTATAGGTTTTACTAGTTTTGTTTGGACTTATTTCTTTATATTTTTCCTTCTTCGAGGAGTTTATTTATTTATTTATTTATTTTTAAGGAATAAGGCTAATTATGTTCTCCTTAATTCCCTCGTTGCACGAGATTCTCCAAAAAGAAAAAAAAAAACAATGCAGCAATATGTGATATTATGTAGTAAGATGATCTTAAGATGAATATATACATGATAGAGATCATTTCATCCAAGAATGCTTTAACTACGCGCTTTGCTCATAATGCAGCTTTGTACGAACCAGATTACAGGAGTGAGATTTGGGCATGGCGGCTACAAAGTCAGCTGAGGAAAAGGTGTTTTCTTGTAGATAAAACAGAATAATTTTTGTCACGATGCCGTGCTCGCTTGTCCACCGTCTGATTGTTTTTTTAAATTCCAGATGAGCAATAGCTGGGTCACCATGATGATGATCAAGTTTAAGTGGGATACAAATCAGGGATCTCCTTAGTGGAATTCGGAACGAATGAATGCAAAATTTGAAACTCCTTTGCAACGCCTGCTAGAGATTGAGCAAGTTGGTTCAGAAGTACACTCATGACCTTAGTCCAGAGAATCCAGTGTTTCATAGAGCAGCATTACGCCTTGTAATATCACCATGAAAAAGAGTCTCATTATTATCAATATTTGATACAATCATTCAATAAAATATATACGTTATATATATAAAGATAAGATATACATATGCATATTCATGTTGGTGAAAGGTTATTTATTAAATTAAGTGAATTAATTCTTATCAGCAAAGATTTTCTGGTGTTGCTGTATCAAATAAGTCAATTTCAGTAAGATTATTATTATTATTATTATTTTGAGATTCTTACTCGTGAATCTTGATTCACATATGCTCTAACAAGCCACATTTTGACATACTATATATATATATATATTATTTTAAAACAAAATTAAGTTTGGAAGCTTCATACTAAGTTGAGAAATTAAAAAAAAAAAATGATCACCAATAATCCATGGTCCAAATTCATTGGCGAGGTCACATCAAAATAATCTTGTGTATCATCAGTGACCCTCTTGAGTGGGCAGTTTTTTAGGCTTTAATAATTATTTTATATCCACGCCAATAGTGTAGTATAGTAATGCTATATATATATAGATAGATAGATAGATAGGTAGATAGTTTGAATATAAATTTATATCTTTAAGTGAGTATTATTTAATGTGTCAATTGTTGATTGATATTATAAAATTATCATATTCATATAAAATAAAAAATAAATAACTATCTAATAAATGATAATTACTAATTGGTGAGAAATTATTTGACTTACAAATTTTATATTCCAACTAAATATTACTATATATTAATAACAATACTCATTAATATATTAAATTTTTGATTGAATCCCTCCCCCCCAAGTTGCTAGTACCATTCCTGGTACGTTCAGGGATCCACCAGGTTTCTTTCTGATGTGTCACCCACAAAGTGGCCTTTGAGGCTTACAACTCATATTTCAATTCTTGGGGACTTTGAATATCATCTATACTGCCATTGCTAATTACCTCCTTTTCTCTTGTGCTTCCTCTACTTTGTTCATGATGAATTCCATTTCACGTACATGTGGATGGAATTCAAAGAGGTAATTAGCAATTAATGTGGATTACATCAGATTCATATGGATTACAACACATACATGTGGATGGAATTCATCATGAACAAAGTAGAGGAAGCACAAGAGAAAAAGAGGTAGTTAGCATTGGCAGTATCGATGATATTCAAAGTCCCCAAGAACTGAAATATGAGTTGTAAGCCTCAAAGGCCACTTGGTGGGTGACACATCAGAAAGAACCCTGGTGGGTCCCTGAACGTACCAGGAATGGTACTCGCAACTAGGGCTCAGAGTTCTAATCTTCGAGACAAAACAACCAAATCGTGGATGGCTTTATCAGATTTATGGCATTTTAGCCTTAGGGGCTAGAACCCGAAAAGAAAAAAGCTGCTGTTTTGGAATACGTTTAACCTAAAAGTCGGTAGGATTGAACAACTGGAAAGGGGAATGGTGTAAAAGATAACTATCCAGCTTCTGCCCACTGTTCCATTGACATTGTTTCATATGCAACTTGATGTCAAAGCTCATGGCTTTTGCTTCCTATATAATGCTTGCCTCTTCCCACTCTATGCTATTATAAGCTCCTGCTAATTGAGATATAGCTTGAACAGAGATACAGAGAGAGAGTTTAGTAGTAAATTTGGTTTAGTGTTGTTGTTTAAGAAATGGCCATTCACCACTCACTGGCTACTGCCTTTGGCCTTTTAGGTATAATAAAAAATATAAAAAAATATGTTTCTTCTTATCTTTATGCTCATTGCCTTCGAAGTAGTACGTATAGAGTTCATGAAAACGTATTAATGCAAAATTGGGAAAGATATTAAACTTTTTTTAAGTAATTTAATTATATCTGTCCTTTAATTTTTTATTTCAGGAAACATCATCTCCTTCTTGGTCGGCCTAGCTCCCTTGTAAGTTTTTGGCTTTTGATCTCTTTTTATTATTCATTCACCTTCGACCATTTGATGTACGTAGTAATGAATGAGCTTGGGCATTGGCATGGCATGGCAGACCAACATTTTATCAAATTTACAAGAAGAAATCAACTGAAGCGTTTCAATCAGTTCCTTACGTGATCTCACTCTTTAGTGCTACGATTTGGATCTACTACGCACTCCTTAAAGGGAATGCCATCTTTCTCCTCACCATCAACACTTTCTGCTGCATTATACAGTCCTGCTACATTGCTGCTTACTTCTTTTATGCCCCAAAGAAGGCTAGGGTACGTATCTATCTTCCACTCATGGTTGATAAAATTTCTTTGGTAATTTTCTAATATTTTTGTTTGGGATTCGCTCATATTGCATGCATGCAGATCATGGTTCTGAAACTTGTCCTCCTGATCAATCTATTTGGGTTTGGTGCTATCTGTCTCCTAACTTTCTACGTAGCTAAAGGAGAAACCCGTCTGAAGATTATCGGATATATATGCATGGCATTGTCTCTGGCTGTATTTGCCGCGCCTCTTTGCATCGTGGTACTATGAATATTAAAACGCTCGCTTCTTTATTTATTCATGAATTGCACACACTAACGATTTGATCTTGATGCTAGTATTTTTGGTGTTCCATTTTGCAGAGAAAAGTTATACGAACCAAGAGCGTTGAGTATATGCCTTTCACTTTATCATTCTTCCTCACGTTAGGTGCAGTCGCTTGGTTCCTCTATGGTCTTCTGATTAGAGACTTGAATATTGCAGTAAGTTCATTGTACATCTCATAAAAAAAAATATTTAACTTCTTTAATTAATTATATGCTTTCTTAATTTGTTCCTTGGTATCGATACAGATTCCAAATGTTCTAGGGTTCATTTTCGGTGTTCTCCAGATGGTGCTTTATGTGATCTACAAACACCCTAAGAAAGTTATTGAACAACCAAAGCTTCATGAATTATCTGAACACATTGTCGATGTTGTGAAACTAAGCCCAATGGTTTGTCCAGAAATAAACACAGTGGTTTCACAATTAAGTGTCGTCGAGAACGAAGCAATTGATGATGAACATGAAATTGTGAAGAAACAGACCGAAGAAACCAAGCCAAACGTTTAGATTATCATTTTAGTGGACGTCGTGTGATTTGTCTAAAGCTTTTTTGCATTGCATGTAATTGTTAAGTAGTTCAGCCTTGATCAGGCAACGTGTAGGGTGGGTTATTGATTAATTTGCATGTAATTGTATGTGTTGGTGCCAATGCCCTTTGTCGAAATCCTAAGTAGTCCAAAGTCTTCAGTCAGTCAGCCAGCCAATCAAAGAGAGACCTTTCTCATCTTTCTCTTTATATCTTTCTTCTAAATGTCAACCAGCTGTAATTTGTAAATTGTGATTGTAATTTGTGATTATGCAATTATTTACGTCCAGAAAAAGTTTAATTGTGCACGCTAATTACACTTCTTGGTGTTAAAGTTTTGGGATATTTCAGTATGGAATTGGCGGTGCCTATGATTTATGATGTCAAAACTTCATTATTGTGTACTTGTGTTAACAGTCCAGTTATAAAATGTTAACAATACATTTAATTTTATTTTAATAGAGATTTTAAGTTCAAATCCTTCTCATATATAAACAAAATTTATTATCGCATTTTTTACATAATTTTTTAATTATTAAATTGACTCATTTTTATCGGTTGAAATTAATTACACACGTACTTTACACTCGTCTAATATTATTACTAATGTACGATGATTTTTTTTTTATTCTTTAGTATTAACCATCAACTACAAGCATTAAAAGAATAAAAAAATAAGCAATGATCAATAAAACATCATAATCTATTAGATAATAGAAAATGTTGGATGAACACTGCGAAAAAGGCACAATTGATGAGTAATGAGTAATGACTTAGCTACTCTGGCCGTGGCTCACGAATGGCAATTTATTGAAAAAGAGATTTTTAATATATCTCACTACTTTCAGGTGATGGTCACTATGTTTCCTAATAAATTGAAATGAAAGGCAAAGAAATTAAGAAAATGAAAAGCCAAGAACACAAAACTGACTTAGTAACTATATTACTTAGCACATAGACTAATAACTTGTCATTTTTATTCCCAAGGTGATCCTTACTTTGCATGAAAAGCTATATGCATATGTTAGGGACTAAATTTCGGTTCAGGAGAGTTCCGGCTATAACTTAGTTGTGAGAATGAGACGGATGTTAAGAAGTCCAAGTTTTTGGGTCTTCAGTTGCCAAGGGTTGAGATGGAAGCGATGCTGGGGATGAACGTTCAAAGTTGAGTTGTGGGGAAGCTGAACATCGAACTATAATTATGTGGACTGAGAGGACCTAAAGGGACTTGAGGAGCACAGAACAAAGGAGGTCAGTGGTAAGTGCCAATGGGGTGGCCGACAACTGTCCTCCAACGCTCAAATCAGGCGAAAATGTTATGGAGAAAGTCCTCTAAGGTTTATTTGCCCTAGAGAAAAGGTGGAGAGTTTTGCTCATTAGAGAGAGAATTCAAAATTTGAAATTGTTCCCTTATTTGTTTTTCCACATTTGCATTTTGAAGACTTAACTTAGGCTTAAAGGGTGCCAATTGGAGAACTCCCCTCAAGGGCGACACATGGCGAGCTACTAGTGGAGAACAATCCCTATTATGAGAGGTATTTTTGCAGAACTTTACTCTGAGAAGCAATAAGTTCATCTCACTTTCTTTGATGTGTGTAGTACTTGGGATATTTGTGACTGGTCATTTTTGAACCTGTCAGCCTTAAGTTGGTGAGGCCTGAGGAGCACTGAGGAGCATTAAGGGATTGTCTGGCTCTATCTTCTTGAGCTCAACGGGATCAACATTGAGCTGTTTATTTACCCTAGATAGTTTATATCTAAAGTGTTAGCAGTGACCAGTACTTTAAGTCCTACTGACGTGGTGCTAAGCCATTGGCTCTTTGGAAATTTTCTCATCTAATCTTATCTCTTAGGTCTAACAGTTACATGATGTGGCATCCAAGTGCTCCTCTAGTGGGCCCCGTAAATGACGTGGTGAGTTTTGAACTGTGTTGATGTGTTCGCTGCTAGTGTGCTCATGCTGACGTGTCGGGCATCTGAGTTTGGGTGACGTGTCTTCTGACACTGCAACTGAGTGGAGACACGTGGCCTGATTTGGGTCCAATTCATGAGCTTCATGGGTCGAGTTATGGAGGTCCAAGTATTTTGATCCCAACTCAGTTTTACTGAGGCAGCTCTCTTTAAACCGAATTACTTAGAAGGCTTGAACTTAAGTGTTGGACTGAATGTCACTACTTATAACCCCCCCCGAACAACATATATAAATAACTATTCTTTTTATATTCATAACTTTGGAAGGTTTGAAACCCCCACTTAGTTTGTGCACCCACTTCATGCTCGAGTAATTAATATTAATAGATCCCCCCTAAAAAACTGATATGATTTACGAAGAATCCAAATTAATGTTCAATAGATCCGCCAGATGATACAAGACTTAGTATATGGAAATTAAAGAGTCTCGATTTCAACTCTTAACGAAAATGCTAAAGCCAAATATGGCGCGTTGTCGCCATTCGATTGTTGAAGTATCTTGAATTAATCAAATTGATTTTGATTATATATTCTAATGATATTGACTTAAACAGGACAAGATCAGCTAATAAAAATGCTTTAATTTGGTCTTGATACTTTCCTTTGTTTCAAGACAAATCCAATTTAGATACATCGACCACTCACACTTTTAGCTCTATTGGAATATCTCTATAGCCTCTCCATCGTTCATTATTTGTGACCCACATGCAGTTTCTCAAGCTATCTTGCTCACCATACTGCTATAGTGATCACACCCAAACCCTACAGCTTTCTTTCTTTTTTTTCAGATGAATAATCTCACCTACTACATATCAACTTTTGTTCTTGTGGCCATAGATATGACCATCTGAACTAAAGCGCAAGAGACCCACACCCTACACAGCTTCTTATCACAAAACCAATGAAGAGACAACGACTCTCATTAATCACAACCAAATGATGATGATTATTATTATTATTGCCACAAGATTGAAAGAATAACAACTGTAAAGGTTATGAACAAATTTACTAAGACATAATAGACTTTCTATATAGTTGTTGTTATGAATAACAACTGTAATTGCTATATAGTATTATTAAATACAAAGTCTCAAAGTGTAAAGTAAATTGATCAAAATGCATAAATTTGCATGAATTTGTGGTTCTATTATCTTGCCAAGTCTGAAGAATATAACTACTAAATCAACCCATGTTAGGAAAGTAAAAAACTACATGTGTAAAGTTTCTTCATATATATCTATATATTCTTGTAACAAGACAACCCACTTTGTGATTTTGCCAATTTGAAGTAAGTCCTTTTACAATTGACCCTTCAAGTGGTGAATGAATTTTATCTTCTGTTTGTCTCAGGTACAGACCCTTTGGTTCATCCCATATCAAACAAAATTTGATTCATCCCAAGATCTAAATAGTGGAGAATCTAAGATTCTATACATCCCATATAGTGTTAATGACTCGAGAGTAGGTATGAAAGTCAGATACAAAATGGCCCACCCAAATCAACATAATGTATGGTGGTACTTGCAGCCAAAAAGATTAGTCTTTTTTAATATATGATTTATATATATTATGATATGCTCAGATTTACTTGAGCATACCAAGTACTATGTATAAGTTAAATATATAGAAGTAATATTCTCCCTTTTCTCTTAAACAGAGAGAGAAGTATGGAAATTTTTTGGAAGGGACTGATCCACTGAACATATTTTATTGAATGTGTTTGATGAAATGAATCCTACCCACATCAAAGTTCTTGATCATGATTCGAAGATTTGGTCACTATGTTTCCCACGAAGTACGGTTATGCCACCTACTATTTTCAAGTCCATGCAAATCAAATGCATGCCTTTAACTACTATGTGGGAGAAGTGTCTGAAACTTTTACAGCTTGGATTCCATTGTTGTGCCACTTCAATTTTCGACGAAAGCTTGGTGGGACTTGTACTTCTTGTTTCATGTGTATATAAAACCAAATAACTGAATAGCTTATATTTTATCATGTGCCTGATTCTCGTAGCTCGAGAAATTTGAATAATAACAGTTGCAACATTGGTGGAAGCAAATATGTATATTAGATTCGATCTTCTTTCTATGGAGTTTTGATTGAAGAACCGATGGTGATAGTAGGTGACTCATAGATAAGTACAAACATATAATGGCTTATTTTATAAATAGATCTCACTCACACAATTAATATTATCAACGTGTCAAAGATTCTTTTAAATAATACATAAAGCTTATATTAAAAGAGAATCCTTACATGCTATTAATTATTAAAGCCATAACGATCCGAGTACGATTAGAATTGCTAGCTAGCTAGCTACTTAACGATTAATTTTATAATAACAAGAAGGATCGTGCCTCCTTGTAGCCTTAACAAATTGTCATTTGGGGAGTCATTGTCATAGAATTCCGAGCTTCCATCATAGATTCATAATGCACAAAACAGTTCAGAGTCCATATTTATGCAGAAGATGCTCGCACTTTGCAGCCAGCAAATAGAACAAGGGCGCGCATGCATTCACTTCAAGACTTGGGTTGAAGAAGATATTCTTCAGTAATATTTTTTTTTTTTTAAAAACAAAGCTTTAGTAATATCACTGATTCACTCACCCACCCACCCACCCACTAAGGAGTTAAAATTTCTCAAAACTCAAAACACTCTGCCCCAATCCCAAACCGAAGCCTAACACATATCCGTGATCTTATGAATTCACCTCCACCCAATGGCTCTCTTTATGAGTGAAGCGATTTTCCACTACAGATCAGTTCATTGCCAAGTCCCAGTTAGTCTATATCAAAGTATCAATCACTTTGTTTTCTTATAATAATTAAAGCTTTTTCTTTTGTCTTTTCCTTTTTTTTTTTTTTAATTTCTTTTTGGTTGAACTAAATTAGTTTCTATCAAGCATCAATCGGGCATCGTCTTTCTCATAAGTTTTTTGCTTAGTGGACTTGAATTTTGAACCCAGTTAGTCTCCAATCTCCATCGAGCACTAAGTAATTGCTGTCATCTTCTTGAACTTTAATTTCCTTTTTTTTTTTTAATTTTTCTCGACGGAAGCAGTAGTGTCAGTCATTTGTCATTCTCGATGATTACTGTTGAGTTGCCTTATTTTTCCACAGCTTTTTGCTGATGCAAGAACCAGACACGTTAAGTACATTCGGTTTTGTTTACAGGACGAACCTGGAAAATGACATAAAGGGATCGGATCATGCTCTAATATTCATGAAAATCAATTGGGACCCATGATCCCAAAGGTCACTTAAAAGCTTCCAGTAGAACTAGCTTAATACAAACTTTCGAGGCCATGAATATGAAAGGTTTTAGGTCAGGAACAACTTTCCAGACCAACTTTAAGGAGATGGAAAATTGTGCATAAATTGTATGTTTCTTTCGTAAAAAAATGTTCTCATGAAAAATCCTAGGCATGAGAACTAATTTCATGCTAATAAATATATAATTCTACATCTTGTCACAAAATTTTAAGAATGCGAAGCGATTCACTTTTTTTCCAGAAGGCATAAATTGAAGGGATGGGGAATTTACTGACTAAGTGATGCCCAATCAGGATACATACATTCATACATCCATCCAGGTCCAGAGTATTGAACACAATGCAGCCATAACTCCTCTTCATGTCCTCCGTATCTGCACTTACAAAAGCAACAATCGAGGCTGAAAAATACAAATACCAATAAAGCATTTGACAGAAGAAAGAAACATTTACCAAAGAAAGCCTATCATATTGACGTGGCCCAAAATGGGTCCAGAATACTCAGAATCTTGGGATTCATTATCCTAAGAATAAAAAGCTCAAGCAAGGAAAGGTTGCTGTGTCACTTCTGAAAAGCATGATAGAACTGATGCTGGAATTTATAATGCAAGGTCTGGATGCTTTCTACCAACAGTCAAACAAATTTAAACTATTCTAGACAGGTCATTATTGGCCAAACAAAACCTCCTACGCCATCAGGTTGGTATTGAAATAATGGAGATCCTTCAATAAACAAACGGAGTTTCAATAAACCTATACATCTGCTCTGTATCAGGTTCTTGGCACTGGATTAGGCTTCTTGGGTTGCAGTATTGAAATAATTGAGATCCTTTCTATGTTCAATAAACAAACGAGTTTCAATGAACCTAAAACATCTGCTGTGTGTCAGGTTCTTGGTACTGGATTAGGCTTCTTGTAAATATTTGATAGATCTCCAGAAAATAGATATAGATATAGATTAACATACATTTCCAGCCCCAGATTTTTATTATGCAAGAGAACCAAATCCTTTCATTTTGTGGATGATCAGAAGAGAAAAGATAAGATAATATAACAGTGCACCGATACTTAGTACGACGGTTTCCCTAAACGAGAAGGGTTTCTTACGAAGTAAATTATCTTTTCACATTATTTCTCCTTTGGTTTGCTTTACCATATAGTAGTTTGCTACTGTCTCATATGGCCGTACACATGGGATCAATGCTGAAATCTTTCCCTAGACTTCCCAGATTTGTCAAAACAATTTTCAGGAATAACAGATGTTTCAGGCAGCGGCGCTGTCAGCACTCATTTCTTCAGTAGAACAATCAGTAACATGTTCAGAGAGGTAAAGCATGCCATTGGCTATTGGATGGCCAGCATATTGTAAATGAACACATATCTACAAAAGCATGAGATTGAAGTCAGAAAAGATCACAGCCCCAATAAATTCGAAGTTAGATCACTTCACAAACTACAAATGGTCCATTTTCTTTCATGACTAACAACTTAAAATGTAACCTAAAAATGAAATGAAGGAAGCCTTGTAACTTTTGCTACCAAGAAAATCTTAACAAAGGTATAAATGCAGAACTCCTCTTCTACACCACTACAACATTCAAGAGTACACAAAATTCCTAAATTGTCAGAAAATAAAATGCAAGAGAACAGTTAATATGAAAGATCACATTGCAGCAAGGGTTTTGCAAATTCAGTTGGCAATGCAAACAAAAAGGTACTAATAAATAATGAAAGACAACAGAGTTTCAATGTGGACTAGAAAAAAATCTGAAAGGGGCAACAAAAACCAGACAACAAACTTTGCATCCCTTGGATTAGTGGTGTTATGAATTAAATAACACTGCATATGTATCTTATAAAATCTTAGTTGATGAATTTGGCCAGTAATTGGTTCGCACAAAACAATGCTACAAGTTCCATTGGTAATATTCCTGGTAAACTTTGTACAGGCAGCCTTTCCCTTCAAGGGCATATCTCCGCAAGAGTCCCCTGCCTGCACCAAACAGAAGATACTTCTTAGATTCAGTATATGCACATACTAAAAGAAAACTTGAATCTAATGCCTGATGAGACCACTAATCAGATCCAAGGAAGAAAACTTAACAGGTATAGTAGAAATTATCTAAAAAGGATAATTTTTCATCAAAGACATGCTACAACAAAAAGCTTCATTACAAAGCTGGAGTCGTGACTAGCAAGCACCATGGGAAAAAATAGAATCATCTAAAAGTTGCTGGAATTTTGCATACATCAAATGCTATTTCTCCCTTAAGCAAAAGAAAAATAAAATTAAAATGTGCATCACAAAGAATAACTCGGTTTTAACAATCAAACACAATAACTATTTAATGAAAAAATAAGACTAGTCATACCACCTATGGCGCAATTTAACTTTCAGATCTGAACCTTCTTTCTTTTTCTCTTTATTTTTATTTTATGTTTTATGAGATTGCACTTCACAAGAGTTACTGAACGGTCAACTTGATCATTATTTGACAAGCTGCCAGCTTATACATAAATAGGCAAATGCATGGACTACTTTGCACAGATTTTATATATCAGGACTTAATTTTACATAATAACTTTTACTTGAAACAGAAAATTAATTATCAGGACTTAATTTACCATAAGAACTTTTACTTGAAACGGAAAATTAATTAAGCCTAAGCCAAATTATATTCGATTAAGCAACCCCATGACAAGTCATTAGTGCAGAAAAAACACCAGTAGAAATTCCACCCCCATCCCTCACTACTCCTCTGTGTCCTGTCTCATTGGCAATGGCAACTATCTTACTACAATTATAAGGGGCAAGCACAAAGCCTCACCTCTCGGGTGCTCCTTCCTTCTCTTGCATTATAATTTATGTTTACATCAACAACTTTCTGAGAAGAATAACAAACAAATTAGGGATAAATCTTCAACATAGAATGACTAAAAACACATTAAGCAACCAAGGCCAATGACATTTTTCAAATCAAACCTTTATGAATTATCAACATGACTGAGTGCCACAGAAAAAGATTCTAGGTTAGCTTTTTAAATCAATTGCAGTGAAATTGAATACTTCTGTAATTAGGCTGCACATTTTAACATCCATATTTTGTTTACAGTTAGTATCATGCCACCTCTAACCTATGATCTGAATTTCAACATGTCATGGTAAAAAAATATACATATAATAATGAAATAAGAAATTTACAAATTTTCAAACATCCGTTACAACATGAGGATGTCTCAACAAAAAGTTATAAAGAACATTTATATCTTTTTTCAAATGATATTTCCATGGAATTAGAAAAAAAAAAAAAACATATAGGTGCCAATGTTTATAGGCAATGTAAACTTCAATATGCTATGGTTTTAGCACCAGAGAGAAACTGACTTTTAGAATATTCTCATACACACGTAAGCGGTTTGACACAACCAAATTCCGTTTTAAGTATGATGGATGCTACTATTGGGATTTATATTTACGAGCTATCTCATTACGTATAAATATTTAATTTTAATATTTATACAATCATCATTTCTAATAAAATTGTTAATATCATTAATTATTAAATGGTAAGATGCTCGTAACGTTTCAGACATTGTATGATCTGAAAGAGCTCAAATCTGGTCTAAAAGAGTTTAAATTAGTGCTCAGAGTTAGCAACACTAAAATTTTTAAATGCTAAGAGTTAGCAGTACTAAAAGTTAGCAGATTATAAGAATTAGCAAAATCTAAAAAGTTAAGAGCCTCATCTGAAATGGGATAAAGACTTGAGAATATATTAATAATGACGTAGTTGCAAATGGTGCTAGAAAATGTCATTATTATGCAAATATGTTCTCAAATACTATGTTCCTAATCTAATTTTACCGATGCGGGTCTATCGGTGAAACTCATATATATAGATCAGTGTATTACTATATCTGAATGATTCAGATGGTTAGTCTTAACAAACCATAAGCTTAGTAAAAGCTCATATAGAGGCATAGGTATTCAGTAAGGACTGGGTATTGAACAGACTCATAAGAACCTCCAATAAACATCTCATAAAGCCGTCAATGGAAGGTTTTCTAGAGTAAAGTAGTATTCATGGTCCTTTGACCTGAACGCCACAGTAGGCTTGTGAGTGATCCACCATACTTTAGTTCCACACATATCAAAAACCTTTCATCGTCTAATCACTGAGTATAGTCTAATGCTCATGTAGTCTGGTGTGTATAGATATGAGATCTGTTAGCTCATATGAATGAGTTGTATATCTTGATGCTCAGAAATTATATTTCAGAAAGTTTTGTGCCATAAACATAAACCCAAGAAAATATTTTCCGAGGAATAAACAATATCATAAAAGTGTTTGCAAATATTGTTTATCCCTACAGAAAATATTTTTTGAAATTTATGCTTGTAGCCACAAAACTTTTTAAGTGTTTACAAATACTGTTTTTTTAGATACAAATCTAGCGATAAGTTCACGGTTGAGCAACTAGAGATTTGACGATGATGATTTATGTCTCTGTTCTTCGAGGATATAAATGACGGAAGGATTATACGAATATACTATAACCTCAACTTGTACGGTCTAACGCGCTGCTTTGTAATATCCGTAACGTGTATATGGGTCATCATTTACAAACGTGTGGAGGAGCTCCATATGACAAACCGAGCGTGGACCTAGAGAGTTACAATATGAAGTGTACTCGTTGTGCACTAGGGTAACGGACTGGATTGAATAATTCGATTCAGAAAATTCCAACAAATCGGATAATTGTTTCAGGATCTCTCAAGATGTGCATTGTCAAGACTTAATTGTTAAGTACATCACTTAATTAGTTAACAAAAGTTATTAACCAATAGAATATTGACAAGTGGCACAATTTTAGTCCAAGAATATTTTTTACCTTGAATTTACTAATTAACTTTGCTAGTAAAAATAAGGTAAAAGTAATTATTAAAATTGTTTTGAATAACTAATTAAATATTATTAGATAAGGTATATAAATTCATGGCAATAGGCCAAATAGACATAATGTGCAAATGCATTATGTTTGCCATTAACAAAAGAAAATGGTGGCAAAGCATAATGGTAGGACACTGACATTATATTATAATGTAAAAAAATATTATAATTTTGCACAATTCATTTCATATGACAGGTCATATAATAGGTAATGTAATAATTTGGTGAATGTAGTCAATTATTTCCACTTAGTCATGTCTTATGGTAGACCATGGAGAGCATTTTGTTGGCAAAGCAAAAATAAATGATTCATTCATTCAATTTTTGGAATGCAACATTTGGCCAAGGCATAGAAAAAAAGAGTTTTTGTTCTTTTGTTTTTCTCAAGTGTTGAGAGAATAAAAAGAAAAATAACGGAGAGATTCTTTGGTTTTCCAAGTGTTGTGACAACAAAAGAAACATCTCTTCTTCTTCTCTCATGGGTGGCCAAATGGAGAAGAAAAAATAATTTTGAACAAGAGTTGCTCAAAATAAATTTTCTATGTAAATTGTTTCCAAATGTTATGCAAGAGTTGCATAAACATATTCACCTCTCTATTTTCTTAGAAACAAAGATTTGTATTCAAAGAGTTTGAACACTATTGGAGATAGCAAAAATTCTAGAATCATTCTAGAAATATTATAGCTGTATATCTGACTTTATGATAGCAAAAAATCTATAAGAATTAGTCTAAGCAGCTATATTTGACTTAATGGTAGCAAAAAGTTTAGGGGTCGATATGTTTTTTCTTTGTAATCCCTATTTTTAAGGGATTTTGTCCTGTAAAATCTCTCTATATATAGACCGTTCTCTATGGAATAAAATATAGAAACAAGTAATAAATTTCTTTGAAATACCTTCATGGTATCAGAGCTTTGGTTCGAATCTGAACCTTTTATCATTCAAATGGCCAGTCAAGCCAATACTTGCTCTGTTGAGTCAATAAACACCCCCAAAAACTTCAATACCATCTCTTTTACATACTGTTGAGACTCACTCTACAAATAACTCAGCATAAACTTGATAGAACCAACTACATAGACTGGTCTCAATCAGTTGTAATGGTGATTGGAGAAAAAGGAAAACTCAAATATCTCACTAGGGCAGTGGCTGTACCTATAGAAAATGATGCTAAGTATCCTACTTGGGAATTCGAAAACTCCCTTGTTATGGCCTGGTTAGTTAATTTTATAAAGAAAAAAAAATTGCTAGAAACTATTTGTCATATAAAACAGCCAAGAAAATCTAAGAAACTGTTAAGGATATGTACTCAGACCTTGAAAATTCTGCACAACTTTTTGAGCTCAAGTCAACTTTAAGAGATAAAAAACAAAGTGATCTATCTGTCACAGATTATTACAATATCCTAACAAGCTTATGACAGAAACTTGATTTGTTTGAAGATCTTACAGATGTATGTCCTATTGCAGCAAAAAAAACTAGGTCAAGACAGAGAATGCCAATGTCTTTGATTTCCTTTATAGATTAAATAAGGATTTAGACGAAGTGAGAGGACGAATACTTGGTAAGAAACCTCTGTCAACACTCAAGGAAACATCTGTTGAAGGCAAAAGGGAGGAGAGTCGAAAAAGAGTAATACTGGGCAACACCAAAACCGGAATATTGGACAACCTCCTGCAATCGGGCACTTGTCACTCGAAAACAGGAGAATGAAGCATCAAAAGTAGCCAACAATAGTGCATTGCCAACATCCATGGCACACAAACGAAACATGTTGAAAGATCCATGGGAAACCAACCGATTGGAAGCCACGGCATCAAAGGGAAAACACAGCCTATCAAGCAACATTCCAGGAGCAAAAAACTAAAAATAAACCAACCAATAAACCTAGTGTTTGCTCATTTACCAGAGAACAACTTGAGGAAATTCAAGCCTTTCTCTCTAAATCCAACGCTTTACCCACCAATAATATAGCCCAAAAAGGTAACTACCTTTTTGCCCTTAGTAGTTCTCAAGAGAATCGCCCTTGAATTGTTAATTCTGGGGCATCAGATCACATGACTGGATGTCACTCCTTGTTTCTTAATTACACTCTATGTGCTGGAAACTTAAAAGTAAAAATTGTCGATGATTCCTTATCACCCGTACTTGGAAAAGGGCTCTATTAAACTTGCTGACTTTGTTCTTGAATCAGTATCACATGTGTTAAATTTAAGAACTAATTTGATATCTATAAGTAAGTTGACAAGAGATTCAAACTTTGTTGCTAAGTTATTGTCTTCTTATTATGAGTCAGGATTTGACTTCGGAAAAGATGATTGGCAATGCTAAAGGTATAAAGGCTCGTACTACCTACATCACTCACATCAAACATCGAATAAACAAGCATTAGCTTCCAATAGTGACTCTGATTCTATTTCAAGAACCATAAAATGATTGAGACTCAATTTAAACAAAAAAATCCAAGTTTTTCGTTTCAATAATGAAAAAGAATACTTTAACTCAATTTTAAGATCTTATCTAGTAAAAAATGGGATTTTTCATCAAAGTTCGTGTTGAAACTCCACAACAAAATGGAGTCTCCGAACGAAAAAATTGCCATCTTTTAAAAGTTGCACGTGCTCTTTTGTTTCAAAATAATGTACCAATTAGTTTTTAAGGGGAAGTCATACTCACTTCCACATACTTAATCAATAGATCACTCTCTAAAGTACTTAATTTTCAAACTCCACTCAATATCCTAAAAAAGCATATCCTACTAATATGCATCTCTTTCATACAATGACTCTCAAAACCTTTAGTTGCACTACGTTTGTTCATGATATGAGTCCCAACCTAGGTAAATTAGATCCCAAGTAAAAAAAATTGCATTTTCTTAAGTTATTCTCCAACCGAAAAGGTTACAAGTGTTATTCTCCAAGTGATAAAAAAATGTTTGTTTCCTATGATATCTCATTCTTTAAAAATTAGCCATACAACCGTCAGGGGGAGAATTTAGAAAAGGAAAATAGTAATCTTTGGGATATTAGTGCTTTACCTGATCTTGGCCTTGTTTCAATTCTAAACAAGATCTCACTACCTACGCCGCCGCCACCCGAGACCTTGCCTAATCCTTTAGATAATGATCTTGAAACATAATCCAAACCACAAAAACAAGGTCGAGATGCTATGCTTCATGTTTATTCGAGGAGAGCAAAACTAGTGACAAAAGTATAAGAAATCATACATCCCCAACATTGCCAAACATCTAATCCAAAGAATGATCCTTACAATACAGTAACCAACTTGCTTAATACAGAGGAGAGGCAACAAGTTGATGATCTTGACCTTCCCTTTGCCCTATGAAAAGTAAAGAGGACATGTACTCTACACCCTATTTCCAACTATGTGTCGAGAAGCAAGTTGTCATTATTATTAAAGGCTATCATAACAAGAATTGAGAAAACAGAGGTCCCAAGGAATATTCAAGAAGTACTACAAAGTCCAGCATAGAGAGCAGCAGTCAAAGAAGAGATGAAGGCTTTAAAAAGGAATGAAACATGGGATATAGTGAAACTTCCAGAGGAAAAGAATATAGTAGGCTACAAATAGGTTTTCACTGTTAAGTTTTAATTCTGATGGAATAGTGGAGAGATACAAAGCAAGACTAATAGCAAAAGGGTTCACACAGACACCGGGAATAGACTATATCGAAACATTTACTCCAGTTGCGATGATGAATTCAATAAGAGTCCTGTTATCATTGGCTGCCAATTTGGATTGGTAACTGAATCAGATGGATATTAAGAATGCCTTTCTCAATGGAGATCTTGATGAAGAGGTTTACATGCAAGAGCCACCCAGGTTTGAGACTACAGGGAATGCTAAAACTGTCTGCATATTGAAAAAGTCCCTTTATGAATTAAAAGTCACCTAGAGCATGGTTTGATAGATTTCCAAAATCTGTTAAACGATTTGGCCTCATTCAAGGACAGTCAGATCACACACTATTCTATAAACAATCTATAAAAGGAAAGGTGGCAATTCTAATTATCTATGTGGATGATGTAATTCTTACATGTGATGACAATAAGGAGTTGCCAAAACTAAAAACTTTTCTATCACAAGAATTTGAGGTTAAAGACTTAGAACAATTAAGGTACTTTCTTGGCATGGAGGTAGCTAGAAGTAAAAAGGGAATCGTAGTTTTACAAAAGAAATATACACTGGATCTCTTGAACGAAACTAGAATGTTAAGGTGTAAACCGACAACATCTCCAATTGATCAAAACTATAAAATTAGAGTAAAGATTGGAGAATCTGTAGACAGGGGAGATACCAAAGACTTGTAGGGAAATCTATCTATTTATCCCACACAAGACTTGACATTGCTTTTTCCATAAGTGTTATAAGTCAATTTATACATAATCCTCACAAACAACACTTAGATGTTGTTTACCAAATTCTTAGATATTTGAAGACTACTCCAAGGAAAAGTTTATTCTTTAAGAAAAGCATAGATAGAAAAGTGAAATGATATACGGATGCCGACTAGGCAGGTTCAATTACAAAAATCCACATCAGGTTATTGTTCTTTTGTGTGGGAAAATTTGGTTACTTGGAGAAGCAAGAAACAGCTAGTGGTATCTAGAAGTAGTGTAGAAGCTGAGTTGAGAGCACTAGCTCAAGGAACCTGCGAACTAATGTGGCTAAAGAAGATATTAGAAGAACTCTGAGTAACTAACTAAGAACCTATGAGATTGTTCTGTGACAATAAAGCAGCAATTAGCAGTGCTCACAATCCTGTTCATCATGATAGAACAAAACATGTGAAGATTGACAAACATTTTCTAAACGAGAAAATTGAGGAATGAATTATTTGCATGATCTACAATTCAAGTAAATTGCAGCTTGCAGACATTCTAACTAAAGGACTACCAGAAGGATTGTTCGAAGAACTAGCAAACAAGTTGGGAATGATAAATATCTATTCACCAGCTTAAGGGGGAGCGTTGGAGATAACAAAAATTCTAGAATCATTCTACAAATGTTACAGCTGTATATCTGACTTTATGGTAGCAGAAAATCTGAAAGAATTAATCTAAGCAGCTGTATTTGACTTAATGGCAGCAGGTAGCTAGGGGCTGATATGTTTTTTCTTTGTAATCCTTATTTTTAAGGGATTTTGTCCTGTAAAATCTCTATATATAGAGACCATTCTCTATGGAATAAAATATAAAAACAAGTAATATGTTTCTTTGAAATACTTTCAAACACAAAATTACTAGAAATTCTAAATCAAAACTATTATTCTAGCTTCATAATCCCACCGGACCGCTGTAGACTAGAATTATTCAAGAATACACTTCAAGGTGAGCTCTTCACTTAAAAAATTAGAAGACTTAAAAGATTTGTAAAATTACCTTCATGAGGTAAGTGTTCATCATTTACAAATTTGTATATTGGTTATACATATGCATATATGTGATATATGTGTTTAATTGTATTAATTGAGTGTATTTTGTTAATAAGCTTCTGCTGGGTATTGTAAAATTTTGAAAATCAATTTTGTTCCAAATCAATTTTTCTTCTCCATTTTCTTTGATACAAATTAGGCCACCCATGAGAGAAAAAGAATAAAAGATTTTTTTTTTGCTATCACAACACTTGGAAAATTAAAGAACCTCTCCCTTATTTTTCATTTTGTTCTCTCAACACTTAAGAAAAACAAAGGAACAAAAGCTCTCTCTTTTCCATGCCTTGGCTAAATGTTGCATTCCAAAAATTGAATGAATGAATCATTCATTTTTGCTTTACCAACATAATGCTCTCTATGGCCTACCATAAGATATGCCTAAGTGGAAATAATTGATGGCATTCACCAAATTGCTCCATTACCTATTGTATGGTCCGCCATGTAAAATGAATTGTGCAAAATTATAACATTCTTTTACATTATAATATAATGCCAATGTCCTACTATTTTGTTTTGCCACCGTTTTCTTTTATTAATGGCAAACATAATGCATTTGCACATTATGTCTATTTGGTTCATTGCCATGAATGCATATACCTTATCTAATAATATTTAATTAATTATTCAAAACAATTTGAATAATTACTTTTACTTTACTTGTTTTTACTAACAAAGTTAATTAGTAAATTCAATGTAAAAATAATTCATGGGCAAACATTTTGCCACTTATCAACATCCTATTGGTTAACAACTCTTATTAACTAATTAAATAATACACTTAACAATTAAGTCTTAACAAATGCACATCCCGAGAGATCCCAAAATAATTATCCGATTTGCTGGAATTTTCTAAATCGAATTATTCAATCCAGTCTACTACCTTAATGCGCAACAAGTACACTTTATATTGTAAGACTCTCTAAGTCTGCTATCCTAATGCGCAACGAGGACACCCAATTTGTCATATGGAGCTCCTCCATACATCCGTGAACGATGCCCTACACACGTTACAGATATTACAAAACAGCGCGATAGACTATATAAATTGAGGTTATAGCATATTTGTATAATCTTTCCGTCATTTATATCTTGAAAGAGCAGAGATATAAATCATCATTGTCAAATCTCTATTTGCTAAACCGTGAATTTATCTCCAAATTTGTATCTCAAAAAATAATATCCACAAACATTTTTACAATATTGTTTATCTTTACGGAAAATATTTTTCAGAGTTTTTGCTTGTGGCCACAAGACTTTCTAAAATATAATCCCAAAGCATTAAGATATACAACTCACCCATATGATATGACTGATCTCATATCTACGCACACCGGACTACATGAGCATCGGACTACCCAACGACACCCAATGGTATTTAGGAAGTCTTTCATAAATCTTTCATAGAAAAGTTTTTACTCAAATAACTCTTAACTAACTGACTGACTTGCAACATACCATTGTCGTTTCTGACGATGAGTATGTTATCGATATAGAGAATTAGAAGGACAATTTATGCTCCTACTGCCCTTTCTAAACACACACGCTTTCTCTTTGTTCTTAATAAAATTAAACTCTCTGATTACCTCATCAAAACGAAGATTTTAGCATGCTACTATAACTTATAAAATTCAAATTGACTTTAACATGGGTACTGTTAAAAAAAGTTTTCTCATAATTGATCCCAGAACGTTGAATGTAACCTTTTGTACCAATTGAGCTTTAAAGGTTTCTACCTCCTATTGAACCCACGCTTCCTATGTGTAAACTCATTTATAATCAGTAGGAACAATTCCTACGAGAAGCACAATCAAGTCTAGAACTTGATTGTCATGTTTAGAGTCAATTTCGAATTTCATGACATCTTGTCATTTTCCCTAAAAGATAGCTAACATCATCTTTCTATAAGTCACATGATTCTTTTCTTTAACTAAGAAAACACTAAAAGCACATTTTAGGTATCAAACATACTTAATAGGTGGCCTTGATGTCCTTTTTGGCCTACGAGGAGAGTGTGTTTAAGGTATTTCACTCAATTGACTCTCAGGTTCCATTGTCGGTTTATTATCGTCCTGATTGACTTTATGAAATTCAATATTTTATAATCCCCACAATCCATGAGAAACTATCTCTTTAGAAAGTGGCATTACGCGTAACAAATACGTGTCATTCCTATGGATTGTCGAACTGATATCCCATTGAATGCTTGGGATATCCAATGAACCGATATTTGTACCACTTGGGTGCAAGTATATCCTATTACATAACTCTTATGCAAATAGGACAATCCCAAATCTTAACATACTTAAGACTCGATTTTCTTCTAATCATATTTTATACAGAGTAAAAGGAATAACTTTCGATGGAACTGTGTTCAACAAGTGAATAGCAATTTCTAAAGCATAACCCTCATTGATATTTAAGAAGATCGATGAAGCTCAACATCGTTCAAACTATATCTAATAAAGTCTAATTTCTTCACTCCAAACTACATTTGTGTTGAGGAGTACTTTGAGAACTATATTAAGTGAGAATCTCATTCTCCTTTAAATAATTTATGAATTTATTGCTCATGTATAAACAACCTCGATTTAATCAAAGGCATTCAATATACATAATGGTTTGTATCTCAACTTTTAGTCAGAACTCTTTAAACACTTCAAAATTTTTCGACCTGTGTTTCCAAAAACACATGTCCGCATTGCAACAAATCACAATAAAGAAAACAAAGTATCGAAATCCACCAGTGGCATATGATTTATTAGATCATATACATCATTATGTACTAGTGTTCCAATAAATTAGTGGTCCAGATTCTAACACCTACATAAGGATTTTGTCATCTTCCCTTGAAAACTGAATTCATAAACTGGATAAGGTTCTATAACTAAATCAAGAATCTGACTATCCTTAACCAGACAGGATAGACGTCTCACGCCTACATGACCTAATCACTTATGCCACAATTCGTTATTATTCAAAGTTTTCGAACTACTATTTATTCTGTTCACTAAGACATTTTAAGACATTTCCAATTGTATCTAAGATATAATGACCATTCATTAACTGATACTCAATTAGTAAAAACATTATTATTATCATATAATCATGAGAAATTATTCTTAATGTATTTATGATAACTCTTTCTGTCTAACACAAAGAGTGATATGTTTCGCCTAATAATGTTTGGCACAAAATAACAATCATACAACATAGTGCTTCTGTTATAATGAAAAAGTGACTTAAAAGTCCTAACAACTATTACGTCTTGGAAATTTTTATTTCCTAGACGAACTGTATTTTTCCTTTTATAGCTTCTTAGCATTGCTTAAAATATGCTACACCTTGCAGCTATGAGAAAAACAAACGATATCTCATACCCTTGCACCTCTTAGTATCATATGAAATATCAATTATTGGTAAACAGATATCTAAGAGGTCTATTTTTTCTAAATTAAGGTTCCTTGAACAATAACATTTACTATTTTAAATCTCACCACCATGGAAACACTTTCCGTTGTGATTATTCTCTATATGAGGTTTGGATATATAAATTAAATTTCAGATAGAATATAATACTACTTGTACATCTCATGCGCATATGCTTCCACTGAAAATCATTAGATATCAAGGTCAGGATATATGATTTGACTCTAAAATCATTCTTAATCATTTTCTAATAAGCTTCCGTCTCTTCTCAAGAGACATTATCAGAAACACCCCTTATATTATCTTCTGATCAATGATATATCTTAGTTTTTCCTCATCTTAGAACAATTCTCAGATTTATAATTTTAAATATTTATTGGTACCCTATAATTTGTATGCCTAGATCAAGTATACTAACAGGTTGTTCATAATCATCTTATCTCTATAAGACAGTAACCTTATCACTATAAGATAAAATATGAGATGTTTAGCGGAACATTTCTAATAGTTAATAAGTAACGCTTCAAATCATGAGTATAACTTTTATACATTTTTTAATCTAAAGACGCCCTCCCATTACTTTACATAATCCCTTTAATCTCTCAAACGTGAAAACGAAAGTTTAAACGTTTTAAACTTTATAGTGAGAAGTGAACTCTATTGGCATTTTACTTCAACCTCACGTTGTAGCAATATTAGCCTTTATAAACTCAAAAGGTAAATAACACTTATCAATTGCATCTCATGCAACTCTTACCATTGATTGTAAATACACCTTATCTACACACTGTAGTAATATTAGATAAGTGTATCCTAAATTAACTTGTCAATCATCAAATATATGTTATTAGTATTAACCTCACGTTGTAGCAAAATTAGGCAATACATTCACATATATTTGTCTCATCTTACGTTTAACTGACATAGTCCAAATCACGTCAACCAATCCCTCACACTGCAGAAATATTGAAAAAGACCGAAGTGACCGTCTAACACCGTATTGACAAAACAGACCATTATATAATATAATAAAATACTATTCAATCTGATTAAGAGAGATTTTAAACACAACCACATCTTATTAAACACAACCGCATCTTATGAGGATGATTATTTTGATTATTCATATATTTTTACGCAAGCACAACTAACACTCACCAATAGAGCTCCCATTGTGGTTATCAACGTAAACGAATGCTCATTTCATGTTGTAACAATTAAATAAGCATAATAAAGTAATCAAGGGAGTCAAAGCATGAAGAAAAATAAAATTAAAAAAATCCCAGTAACAAGTGACGAACGTTGCGGCACCGAAAAACGAACGCGGCGGCTTTCATTGAAAATTGCCTAGGCATCGCAATGTCCAGCATAAACGTATGTGTGGCGCCAAGGCGCCCAAAGGCTAGCACAGCGCTTTGGGCGCACGGCATCGGTCGCTATTACTATTTTTCAATGTCCGAAAAACTGTTTTCTTATCCCGGTGATCAATTTGTCTAATGTACATCATGTCCAAACATCATCATGCTTTAATTATAAACATTATCGCGTTCAAGAACACCACAACATGTTCATCATCATGTTTAAACATTAAACATCACCATGTTCATTTTTAGACATCATCAAATTGTTCAAACACATAACATCACCATATTAAACATATTTAATAAGAAGAAATATCAAACACTCAATTTAGCATGCTCTAATACCATTTGTTAAGGTGAGTGTGTGATGTATGAGTATACATGTAATTTCAAAAATTTACAATACACAGCAGAAGCATATTAACAAAATTATGAAATTACTTGTACACTCATACATCACACATTCACCTCAACAGTTACATTGGTAGAATAGAAATTACAAGACTCAATGAAAATTGAAGAACTCATTTAAGAGCTTATTCACATTTTTAACCTTCTTTTGCCCATTCTATTGACTAGGGGAAATTAAACCATCATTTTTGGCAGCATCTTTTATCTGTTTTATTTTCTTCAACTTTTCGATATAAGTCATATTCACATGCAAGTTTTATTGACATCGAAGATTTCACAAAATTTAATGTGAATTAAATGAATTACCTAACCATAACAAGAAATTACCTCACCCTCCGGAGATACCCCAATGACTTTTGCAATATACTGTTTCTTCACCTTCCCAGCTTCAATCTGCAACAATCAAAGTGAAGTTTCAGACCGTAAGAAATATATCTAATATTGACAACACAATTATATACCATGAAAAAAATCATTCTTTTACATAAATTCAGCTCTCACAACTATAGCAACAAGATATAGAAATTTTAACTTGTGAAAGTAAGGGTTAAAGTCTTAAATTTACAGTCAATTGTATTCTATTCTAGTGTGTTGTGTGCATCATGTGTTCATGTTGTCAAGGTCATTTAAGATCTTTATGGCCCATGCCATATGATCTGTTAAAAGAACGTTTAATTTTTTGCTCTATTTGTTATCGCAAGCATATTCCATTTAACTATGGTGTTGTTATCTATGCATTCCCAGAATTTAGCAGACACAGTCAGGCATGTAATATGGACAAAAAGTGAAGTTAACACACTTCAGTATCTGCATTACTAGAGTCAGAAGACATACTTAAAAATGCATATAGATCAACTTCATAATAATTATGCTATAAAAACTCGAGAGATATGATGAATATGACACCACACTCATGCATAAACTATGAAACATAGCGCATATGTTATCATTTGCATCTTATTGTGATAGCGATTTCAACCAGCAGAAAATTAGTTTCATACTAGAAGTTTGATAGGTCACACCATATGGATTACCTGTTGCCTAAATATGTCAGCTTTGGAAGCATTTCTTGCCAAGATACGGAGTCCTAAGATAAGACGATCTAGTCGATGAACCGCTAACACGATTGTGTCAAGGAAACAACAGAAAACCTAATTGCAGTATTCTTTGTAACCAATAAAAAGGATGAATTAAACAAAATAATAATTCATTTTTATATCAAGAAATAGAAAATAATACAAGAATGTAATTCAGGTATTTTCTTCCAAAGGTAGTACATGTTTGGATACGAAATAGAGGTGCCAAGCCATACTCTGCCTGAAGAAAGCCAACAACTGTGTTCTTTCAATATTGGCCACATAGATGCACCTATTTAACATTAAGAACTATAAACAAGTGAAAAAGTAAAAGGGGCTAATTCATATTAAGCAAACTTTATGCTTTCCTTTCCTAGATAACAGATAAGGCACAAATATAGAGTTTCCCAATCAAGAACTAGGGAAATCATCCTATTAATCATGATAATCTAGGTCAGTGCAAAGGTCATAGGAGGTTCATGTACTAAACAAATTGTATTACTTGTCATATGGTTAAACCAGTTATACAAATGTCACTTAAATCAAACAAGCAAAATCACAAAGATTTCAAGAGTCCTGATGGAATTTCTAATTGCAACACTATAAAAGGAATAATATATTTGCAGATATAAAGGTAAACTTATATTGCTACATCAAGTGATTATTAAGCTCATAATATCATAAGTTATACTATAAAGTAATAATCATAAACAGTGTGTCGAATGAGGTCCCCTTAAAGTTATCAAGATATTAACATGAGATAGGCCTAAAGATAGTTCCCACTATGCAAAATGCATGCACACACAGGGAGAGGGGCTTGAAATGAAATGAGGTTAAGTGAGTTATTTTTGCTCAATTGGAATTTCAAAATCCAACATTAATTCTAAAACTGACTGCAGAATGTAAAGAAGCAGACATCAGTAATCACTTCTGACTTATAGGAACAGTTGATGGCTTGCAAACAGTCAGTGCGTCTGGTTCTTTCAGAAGAATTGGAATGTCCCAAGCCATCATTGGTGGTTCATGCCTACAACCTTTGCAGCATCAATTGCAAGTACAATAATTTCTCAAATTACAATGATAAGCATGAGATAAACAAGAAAAAGCCCTTTATTTTAAGCAAAAGAAAAAAGAGTGCAAAAAAAGAAATGCACAGAAAACTGAAAGACAAATAGTCAAATCAATAACAGATGCAAAGCATGAAAAAACATTTAATGAAAAAGAAAATTTGCTACAACTACTAAACAAGCAAAACAAACCTGTGTAAGAAGTGGCTGATCTTTTGCAACGACTTTACTAATGTAAGAAACTGGCACCATCAACTTGTATCCATCCACATTTGACAGCATTAACCTACAGTTTTCAACATATGACTCACGAGCTCAAGTGCTAAAAGTAAAAAGTAAACAATGACAGTAAATCAGGCACATACACAGAAAAGCTCATGCTATACACTCTCATAGCCTGATGCATTTCACATGTAATACTCAACCAAATGCGATACACTTGATATCAAGTCACAAATGACTTTTTTTTTAATTAATTAACAAAGCCATTTAAAAAGTGAGTTGGTATTAAGCTCAATTAACAGAGGAAAACATGAAGAAAAAATAACACTAATTAAAGAGTTATTAGATTCATTAACACTCACATTACTGCATAATTAGACCGCCAATCGGAAATTAAGTTTAATAGTCAAAGTAAGCATACATAGTAATCATAAGATCGGCCTTTGAACTCCTCGGCCAGCGATTCCTAGCCTTGAAATAATCTCAACCAAAAACCAAAGAAAGAAAATCAACTTATACAGCCGTTAGGGTTTAATTAGGATTTTTTTTAATATAAATAAATAAATCACACATTTAGCATTTCCTCTTTTCTAAGTTTTAACAACTCCGAAGCAGCGACAACTGAAACAGATAGAGAGAGGATTTACGTGAGATATGAACTCGAAGTAGTACGGTCTGACGTGGCGCCTTCCTGCACAATTTACCCCAAAATTTGAATCTCTTTTTTATTATTATTTTTTTAAAGAAAAAATTAAGAGTTTAATTAATTGATTATTTCAGTAAATAATTAATTAATTAATTTACCGTCGCCAAATATATAGTCGTGTTTCTCCGGCGGATTTTCCGGCGTCTGCCAAGCAATCTCCATACTGTTGTTATTGTTGTTATCCCCGTTGCCGTTGCTCTCTGCTCTCTGCTTCTCTCTTTTTTTTCATTTTTCTATTTTCTACTTTTTGGGATTTGTATTTTTGGATAGTCACGAATGAAAACCGACATAATTGCGAGAGCAGACAGCAAAAGAACAAGAAAACGATGTCGTTTGGGAAGAAACATAAAAACGACGTCGATTGGTGTCTTTCTTTTTCTTTTTTTAAAAATTTTTTTTTTCTAAAACCGCCAGAGTATTGTTTAATCTTTGATGTGTCGGTTTACTTCAACACTTTGTCTTCTTCAGCTCACCAGCACAACAAACTACCGATCTTTTCCGAACAACCATAAATTTTTTTTTAAAAAATTAAAAACAAAAAAGGGAAACTCACTCGCGTAGTTTGATCGTTAGCTGAACCGACATAAATCAGGTTAATTTTATTTTAATTTTAAGAAATATTTGATAATAATTCGAGTTATAATTTTGTATAATTATTTCTTGGATTTTTGAAAATTCAGGGGCAAGATCTGATGAGCTGGATCGCAGAGAGCTCACTGACGTGGAATTGATTGGAGAAGTTTAAGTCAACTGAAACAAATGCCGGACGAGGAATTGGTTGATATAAAGTTCAGATTGTATGATGGGTCCGATATCGGCCCCTTCCGATACTCGTCGGCGTCGACGGTCGACATGCTCAAGCAGCGAATCGTCTCCGATTGGCCCAAAGGTTTTAATCTAAATTTCGTGTGCAATTCAATTGTATGTGGTGATTTTGATTAGAATTTTGGAAGAAATGATAGGTAAAGAATTTTGCTTGATTGTAAATCAATAATTTTTACCAATAATTGGCAAAATTTTAGAACCTTTTGAATTACTTTATGAATGTAAATACTGAGAGTTAAGATTTACTTTTGGATGTATATAACATGAGTTGTTATTCTTTGTTGTTGTGATGGCTGTTGTTCTTTGTGGGTTGAGTTCAATGAGTGTCTAAATGTCTTTAGGAGCTCGAGTATGGTTTTATTTCATTGGAAGGAAGAAAAATTGGCTGGATTTGTTAGAAATGTTAGCGCCTATATGAGTATTATTTGAATAAATAGAACTATAACATATGTGGCAATTTGATAAAAATGTAGTTGTTGGAAGAATTATATGTCGTTTCCTGGAAATTAAACCTTGGACGTGATTAATTATTGATTGTAATATTTGAAGCATTAAAATTTATTATTTAGTGTTGGCCGATATCTCCACTTTCAATTACTATAAGCGCTTTATTGACCAAGAAGATAGAGCGAAAGCAATTAGTTGAATTCATATGGAAGGACCCTTTTCAAGTTTATTTTGTTTTTATTTTGCTTGTGTTCTAATCTTCTGATGTGCTCTTTCTACTTTCTGAATTTACCCTTAGGTAAGACAATTGTGCCAAAGGCAGTGAATGAAATCAAATTGATAAGCTCTGGTAAAATCTTGGAGAATAACAAGACTGTTGGCCAGTGTAAAATACCTTATGGTGAACTTCCAGGAGGCATTATTATAATGCATGTTGTTGTACAGCCATCTCTAGCAAAGACTAAAACAGGTATTTCCATCTTTATCTTAACCAATCTTACTACTTGTTTAATTCTCATTCTTTTTCCTCTATGTCCTGAAGTTTAGCCTAATAGCTCATGTGATATTGTGATAATATTTGAAAACCAACTTGGACCGCCCTTAAGTAGTATGTGGACATGATATGCGGATGAACAAACTGGAAGCCGAGATTGCATAAAATTTGGTGATACCCTCATTTTACATATCCCTAATGTTTACACTTTAGTATGCTGTTTCACAGTGAAGGTCTAATATTATTACGGTGATTGTTTCCAGTTAGCTTACCACTTGCAACTTGATGATAAACAGTACGATTTATTGCAATGAGGAAGAAATGGAAGTTAGAATAGGTAGAACTTCATGGTTGAATAAATATGTGTGATGTAAGAATTATTTGAATGGTTTGAACCTACCAAAGGGTTACTATTTTGCCCCTTCTTGTGGTTAAAAGGTTCTCGTCTCCCTTCTTGTTCGCATCATGTTTATTTATTGACAGAATTGTTTAGTGTGAGAAGATAAACCCAAATTCTCATGCTAGACTGGTCCTCTTTATTTTTGATAGATTGATCCTGCTTATGATAAGTAGTAGAAGAAAATCTCAAGTTAAGTCATTGCAAGCCTGACCTAGGAAATGGGGAGATTGCACTAATGATAGATGTTTCTTAGTTTCTTGTTATCTATTGACTGTTTGGCCAGTGATTAGACATTTCAGGAGTAATGGTGGAATTTGGTTGGACAATAGTAATCTGGAGAATGTGAAAACTCTGATATATCTTTTTCTTTTCTTGGAGTCAACTTATGATTTCATAAGGTGGTATTTACTTTCCCATCATTCCTTGGGGTGTTCTTTCAATAAAGACTTTTATTTTTACTTGATGGAAATTTGAATTTCTACAAAAATTGACCAATTGGTTTCTGTTGTAGGCAATTTGAATGGAATTTCTATTGATACTAGTTCTACCAATGTATTCTATATGCATAGGTGTGTGTGTGTGTGTTTTTGTTTTTCAAGATTCCAGCTTGTGCCGAATAATTGCTGACTTCTTAAACCCACTCCAACTGTTGGTCATTCATGAACAAGAAGCTGTTTGTCCTGAGATTGGCAAGCCCCTATTGCCGATAAGGTTGGACTGAATTTAGCCCATAACTTTTTATTTGTTGTGGTCCGTCACAAATCAACATTCATTTCTTATCAATTAAACAAGATGGAAAGACCTGTTTGATCCACTGATTTTTACCTATTTTAAGGACAATGATTGGGCTGCTTAGTTCATCATATAATATCTTTAGACTTACCGCTGAAAAGATTCATATTCTAACAAATCCATGATGGTATTTTTGAACAGAAAAGAAGATTGATGATTCACCCAGGAAAATTGTCTGCTCTTGTTCCATATTGTGAAGGAAAAAATTTAGAGTTGGGAATTGTTTACCTTGGTCTCCATGTTTTAGGTACAGAAATGTTTTCTCAAGGCATCCTGTCTGCGTTGTTGCTGTATTCATGCGTACAAGTGCTTAGTGGAGTTGGATGACATGCTTTTTCTTTTCTTTAATAGCTTGAATTATTGTGACAGTTACAGCAGCTGTATAGGCTACTCTATGTAAAGACAAATTCTGCAATCAATGTTCAGAAAAATGGTTGTCTTGATGATGAATTGTTTTCGTTAAAAATAATGTATTAGTACTGCCATGCCCGAAATTTCTGTGCATACTTGTGAGACGGTGTTCAAGTAAATATTGGGTCTCTTTAGAGAATTTGTATTCAGATTGAGGGAAAACAAAGTACCATCTCAAAACAAAGCAAGCTCTAACACCAACTAATTCACACTAGGAGATTTCGTATAATTAACACATACAACGGCTCTGGGTGACACATTTAAAATTCCAAATTGCCCTATGAGATGGGCAG
This sequence comes from Ailanthus altissimus, assembly GCA_946807835.1. Classification (NCBI taxonomy): domain Eukaryota; kingdom Viridiplantae; phylum Streptophyta; class Magnoliopsida; order Sapindales; family Simaroubaceae; genus Ailanthus; species Ailanthus altissimus. Next base: position 31,357,459 of record OX327688.1, on the reverse strand, counting down.
TTGTGAGATAGAAAACAAAGTATTATTTGCTTGTACAATATTACATCTTCTTTGACAACTTCAAAATCTTGATGTAATTTGAGAGGATAACTTCAAACTCTTGATGTAATTCCTCTACTTAGGCTTGAATTTTGTTTATGGTGGTGTAGATTTTTTTTTTAAAAGCTTTGATTCAATATTGTTACTTATCAGCGCAAGTCTCGATGGATGTGTCGGTGAGAGAGTGCATCTCGTCTTCTTGAGTGTCGAAATGTATCTCAAACTTCTTCACGTGCTACTCTAACTCTTCAAGACGATCTATTGTCTTTTCCACAATGCCACCAAGTTGTTTCACTATGTTCCCCAAATTATGGCTTGGATCAACGAGCTTCTCACGATAAGGTATGTTGTTCTTCTTAGCTTTGGGTCCTTACTCCTCTTTTCAGTCATTGCTGATCATGTGGCAACATCTTTTACTAACTTCTTTAAACTTGCTCCGATACTAAATATCATGGACTTTTTTGAAAACCGTGCGGCCTTAAATGCATTGTGCACTAAGCAGTTTAGAAAATACTACCCAAAGAAGAGAGGAGAACACCACTAAACAATTAAAAAGACACCACACAAAAAAGAGAAGAAAACACCATATAAAGAAGAGAGGCGAGAGAGATGAGAGACGCACAAAGTGTTTGAGAAAATACTCATGGTGAGAGGATACAAGCTATGAGATGGTTTGTACAATGGAAGATTACCTCTTTATATACTACTAGTCTTATACAATCAAGAGTTATGATTTAAACAATCTAACGGTGTAGATATAATATGGGATAATATTTTAAAGAATATTCTTAAATGCTATTTATATGAATAAACTTATCCTATAAGTTATGGGCTTGATTCATATTTCCATCTCAATAAAATAAACATTGTAGAAAGTCGAGTCCAAATAGTACTTAATAGGTCCAATAGCCTCTTTAAGAGGTATAATTGCGCACCAAATATTCGAAAAACAATGCTTAAAAGTACATGAGGCGTGACACAAATGTGTGAGTACTTGTAGATAACTTAAAAATAAGACAATAACTTATGCCATTATCAAGTGCTAATAACTGAAACACATCTACAATCAATTAAGAAAAAGGAAAAATGAAAATTTGGTTGATTCGACATTAACTTTAAATTTATTGAAAATACTAAAAAATTATTTGGAATGTCAACTTTCCAAAAATAAAAAAATGAAAGCAACCATTTGCACTAAGAGGAGAGCAAAATTTACTATAAAAAAAAAAGGGGGACAAATTTTTCATAATTTTTATTGAAGAGAACTTTTTTTTTAAAAAAAAGAATTGAAAAAAGAACTTGCTCTAATAAAAATGTTAAGTTTAAGTTCTTTTTTATATAAGTTAGACATTAATTTTTTTACAATATATGCACAACAAACATGTTTTTATGTATTGCACATAGCTTATATTTTTTTATGAGATAATGTCATATTATTTTTATAACATCAAACTTTTGAGTAATATACAAGTTGTGAAGCAAGAGGTGGAGTAATCGGTAAATATGAGTAAGATGTGAATGTTACAGGTGAGCGAACTTGATCAATATAGATTTGAGATGAGATTCAACTGGTCTCGTATTTCATAAGAATGGAGAAATATATTTCGATTGGGATATATTTTGGTCTAAGATGTGTCTCGACCCAAACCGCGACCAGCCAAGTCGAGATCAGGACCAAATTTGAAACATGAGCTATTTTTTTGTCTAAATTACTAATTTAGTCCAAAATTATATTTTGGCTTAAAATTTTGGGTCTATTTATACTCATGTCTCTAATTGTTTCAATTTTATATTTTTGACCTAAAAATATAAAATCTTTTAAATTTTAATAATTTTTTATTTTATTAATATAATTTTAATTCTAATAATTAAAAAAATAATAAAGTCATAAACTTCTTTTAATATTCCCATTATTAAAGTTTATGAATCCAACTATTCAACAAACCCATAAATGATAAAGTCAAGTATTTAACAACAACAACACATAAGGCTTAGTCAAAATAGTAAACCTCCCTTACACCTCCCACTAGAGATTAAGAGTTTGAATTCTCCCTTCCCATATTGTAATAATTATAGTATATACTAAAAAAAACAAGCAGCAATAACTTATTTTATATTTTAATTCTCATCCGATCATTTCCATATATAAAGCAAAGTGTAAACCCAACAAACATTACATAATATGATAATGATACAATATTATATTATTATAAAAATTAAAACGAATCAAAAACAAACAAGCTAGATCAACATTCATCAAATTGTCACACACATACCACGGCAGCGGCGGTGACACAATTGGTGAGCTGACAGTGACACAAATGGCGACGCAGCGATGAGGTGATGGCGCGGAGAGTTGCCTGTGAGATGACAGCTAGACGAGGCAACGGCGCGATTTCAAACGACGAGGCGAGGCAACGGCGCAGTTTTAGTGTGTGTAAAAAGAATTAATTTATGTTTGTGAAATTTGAAAAAACAAAACAGGGGTGGGGGGACGGAAAAAAAAATTTAGCGTTTTACATTTTTTGTTATCCAAGTTAAAACGGCACTATTTTGGAAGGACCAAATGGTACCGCTATAATTTTTTTTAAGTAAAAAAAAAAATTTGGTCGGAAATATATTTCGAACCGAACCGATTTCATCCTACCGAATCGGGTCCATCCTTATTTGATTGAAACGTTCTTTGTGTCACGGACTGTTTTCGAACTGTGTGGCCTTACACGCGTTGCGTGCTAAGCAGCCAAGAAAACCACACAAAGAGAAGAAAGAAAGGCACATCAAGTGTTTGCACGAATGCTCTCTTATATTACTGAAGAGAAAACAAAACTATGAGATGAAATATACAAGTGAGGGTCTCCCCTTTATATAGTAGCAGCCCTATACAATCGACGGCTGAGATCTAAATGATCTAACGGTATATATACAAGATGGATAAGTATGCTCTAAAATATTCTTAGATGTCATTCTACCTTTTATAGAATTTCTAATTAAGGTGAACTACTCTAATAAGTCATAGGCTTGGCCCGGTTCTTCACCTATATCAGCGGGTCTTCTAGAAGTTTCGGCCAGCGATCCATTCCAGCAGCCCATATAGCCTCTAGGAGGCTTTGTCGCACACCAAGTGTTTGAGGAAATGCTTGAGAACACTTGAGGCGTGACATTCTCCCCCACCAAATTCACGTGACGCCCTCGTCGCGTCTTCACTGAAAATTACATACCTCGTTCATCAATCTACCGTTGTACGCTCTCGTATTTCCAGTGTGCTTCAATATCGGGTACCTCTTTCCACTTGACAAAGTACTCACGCCATGGAGGTTGATCTTTCCACTGCGTTGTCCGTCCGCTACAAATGAGCTTTGCTCCTTTGTCGGCTCATGTGGAAATCCCTAAAGGTTCCCTGTTGTGTGGCTCAAATGCTGCACCTCCTGTACCTCCACGGTACTGCTTCCAACAGCTTGCGGAATGCACTTGATATAGCCACTGCTGTTGTCTCGAAGGTAACCCCACCTTGTACGAGACATTGCCAACTCTCTTGGCAATAAACCTTGGCCCCTCGTCCCCACGATCAAGGCCCTTGTGAAGTAGGCGTGCTGACTTGTGTTGTGGTGGAAGTATCGTCTCCATCGCCAAGTCTCTCGCACCATGCTTGACACGCCGCCGCTTGTCTTCGACCTACTCCTTGTACTGTAAATGCACATCATGTGACGCTTTGGATTTTTGGATGACGCCTGCATCCAACAACTCCTCGAGCTGCCCCTGCAACTCTCCCATCTCCAATGAAGGCGCCTGTACCATAGTTAGAAGCATAATCTTCAGCTCCAACTTTTTTTCATGCTCGGTATCACCTTGATGTGGCTGCACCTGTGGTATATCAGTTGGTACGACCCCCTTGTGCTCCTCGAGCACTTTCGCAACCCTCGTTGGTAGCTTGGCCTCGCCCCTTGTCGCCTTATCATCCATCCCTTTCACTGTGGCTGGATGTACTTCTCCTTTGCGCCTAGTAACTCCCATAAGTTGAATGGCGGAAAGGATTTTAGTGTTGGCTTTCGGCTGAGATTGCCCACCCTTGGGTTTGTCTACCGTCGGTATCATGTAAGGCTCTCTTTGCATGATGCACACGTAGCCGTGTCGAGGAAGCGGCACTACGTCGTACTGCTTCAAAAACTCCATACCTAACACCACATCAAAATCATCAAGAGGTGTTATAGAGAAATTTACCTCGCTGCGCCATTTGCCCAGGTGAATATTGATCCCTCGAACCACCCCATCCAGTGGCTTAGCCGCAGCATTCACTGATTTGAGGAACCCCTCCTCTTTCTCTACATAAAGTCCTAAGCGCCTCGCCTCCGCAGGCTTGATGAAATTGTGTGTCGCGCCTGTATCTATCAGCACTTGAATCTTTATGCAATTGATGTAGGCTTCAACATACATGAGCGCCTTTCCCGTTGGTGCGCTGGTACGCCGCTTGGCTTTCATTGTATTGAGTAGCTGCAAACACCCTATTTGACCCTGCTTGCAAGCCTCATGCGCCGTAACCATGGCGTTGATAGCCTTCTTCTTCGGGCAGTCTTTGACCCAGTGATCCCCATCACAAAGGAAGCAGCTTGTCTTCGGTTCATTCCCTCTATAGCCGTTGCGCTTCTGCTTTTCCCATTTGAATGGCTTACTTCTCTCCTCCTCATCCTCCGGAGGTTAAAATTCCTTGGCGTCCCCATCTTTGCTGTGATTGGGTCTCGATTGCTTTGACTTTCCCGAATCACCCTTGCGGTAATCCATGAGCGCTTCTGTCAGTGTTAGAGCGTCGGATATTCTGGTCACCCTGCGCCGCTTCAGTTCATTGGACGCCCATATCTGCAACCCGTCCAGAAAATTAAACAGCAAGTCCTCCTTACTCATGTTGGGAATCTGGAGCATTAACAGGGAGTAGTCCTCGACGTACTCGCTGATGGACTTGGTCTGTTTCAATTCCTTCAACCACTTTCGAGCGTCGTGCGCCACATTCTCCAGATAGAACTGGCGCTTCAGCTCCCGTTGCAATTCTGCCCAGGTGTTAATTGTGCAGGTACCTTTGCGTATCTCCTTGCTTTTCCTGCGCCACCATAGAATTGCATGGTCGGAAAGATATAAGGTCGCGGTATTTACCTTGTCTTCATCCCGCACGCCCATGGCGTCGAAGTATCTTTCCATCTGCCAAAAGTAGTTATCCAGCTCCTTGGCGTTCCGCTTGCCATTGAACTCCTTCGGTTTAGGAGCCTCAACTCTCGGCGCCCCTTGAGCAGCAACAGACCCATTCGCCACTGCTCGCTTGCACAGCACTACGTCCTCTTTGACAGCGTCAAACCCTCTACGCAGTTCCTCCACTTGGGCTTGAACTTTGTCAAAGTTGGCGTATACCTTCTCCTGAATAGCCTTGATCCAGTCACGCTGCCGATCAGCATAACTCTCGATAGATGTGTTGATGAGGGAGCGCAGCTCGTCCCCTTGAGCGTCGAGTCCCGCCTCGATCTTCTCTACTTGCTGCTCTAACTCCCCAAGACTATCCGTCGCCTTTCCAACAGCGCCACCGAGTGTTTTCACCATGGTCCCGAACTCATGGCCTGAATCGACAGACTTGTCGCGAGGTCCATTGCCGTGCCTCTTAGCTTTAGGATTCTGACCCCTCTCTTCAGTCAACTCCGATGGTACGCCGTCTTTCTCCATCTCTGAACCTGCTCTGATACCAACTATCACAGACTGTTTTCGAACCGTGCGGCCTTAGTCGCTTTGCGTGCTAAGCAGTCAAGAAAACCACACAAAGAGAAGAAAGAAAGGCACACCAAGTGTTTGCATGAATGCTCTCTTATATTGCTGAAGAGAAAACAAATCTATGAGATGAACTATACAAGTGAGAGTCTCCCATTTATATAGTAATAGTCCTATATAATCGACGGCTGAGATCTAAATGATCTAACGATGTATATACAAGATGGATAAGTATGCTCTAAAATATTCCTAGATGTCATTCTACTTTTTATAGAATTCTAATTAAGGTGAACTACTCTAATAAGTCATGGATTTGACCCGATTTTTCATCTATGTCAGCGGGTCTTCTAAAAGTTCCAGCTCACGATCCATTCCAACAGCCAATATAACTTCTAAGAGATTTTATCGCACACCAAATATTTAAAAAAATACTTGAAAACACTTAAAGCGTGACACTTAAAACTCAATTTTATCCTATTCTGAGATGGGATGAAACCAAGACTTTTGCCCGCTCCTAATGCATATGCCATTACAAAGTTGACTAGAAAGTTTTGAAAAAATAACAAACTATAAAAGGTATTTGGGTGAAAAAAAAAATAACAGATGAGATGACTCATGAATAAATAAATAAATTTAATAAATAGAAAAATCGCTTTCGATTAGGTGAAAATGGTCCATTTTAAGACGATAATGTATAAAAACGTCGAGGGAAAACAGAGTGCCAACTGAAATTACAATTCACAAGCAAGCTTTAACATGAAAAAATTCACTCAATAGCTGCTACAGTACAAGATATTTCTACAATTAAAAGAACAACTGCAAATTCACATACAAAATGGGCAGTTGTGCGATCAAACAAAAAACGGAGGAAAAGAAAAAGGTATGACATAGATGAAAGACATGAGATAAGATACAAAAATACGAACTAAATCTAGATCTGCCTGAGAACTCTCTCGGCTGCAGCTAGCGTTTGTTGGATATCTTCAGATGTATGTGCCAAGCTTGTAAACCCGGCCTCAAATTGTGAAGGTGCAAAATATATACCTTCCTCCAGCATTCCCCTGTAAAATTTTGCAAACTTTGCAGTGTTACTCTTCTTTGCATCCTCAAAGTTGTAAACAGGACCTGCTGTAAAGAAAAATCCGAACATCCCCCTAATATACCCTCCACAAATTGCATGACCAGCCTTCTTTCCAGCATCAATGATGCCTTGAGTAAGTTCACTTGTGATCTTATCCAAGTATTCATAAGTTCCTGGTTCCTGTAACCGCTTCAGGGTGTGAATCCCTGCAGTCATTGCCAATGGGTTCCCACTTAAGGTCCCTGCCTGGTACATTGGTCCTGCTGGGGCCACCTGCTTCATAATGTCCCCCCTTCCTCCATAAGCACCAACTGGAAGACCACCACCAATGATCTTTCCAAGAGTTGTTAAATCAGGTCTTATGCCAAAATACTCCTGAGCTCCACCATAAGCCAAACGAAATCCTGTCATCACTTCATCAAAGATGAGGAGGGCACCATTCTCCTTGGTGATCCGGCGTATGGCATTAAGAAAGTCAGGTTTAGGAGCAATGAAGCCAGAATTCCCAACTACAGGTTCAAGGATAATTGCAGCAACCTCTCCTTTGTGGGTCTCAAAGAGATTTTCGACAGCCGAGATATCATTGATGGGGGCAGTTAGAGTTTCTGAGGTGGCTCCTCTAGGGATACCAGGGGAATCAGGGAGCCCTAGGGTGGCAACTCCACTACCTGCCTTGACAAGAAATGGATCAGCATGGCCATGGTAACAACCCTCGAACTTGATGATCTTCTCCCGCCCAGTGAAGGCACGGGCCACACGAAGCACACCCATGCATGCTTCTGTGCCAGAGTTAACAAACCTTACCATTTCTATGCTTGGAACAGCTGAGATTACCATCTCTGCCAGAACATTCTCTAAGAGACAAGGAGCACCAAAGCTGGTTCCTTTCTGCATTGTTTCGGCCAATGCTGCAAGTACCTATGGATAACTTGAAAATAAGATAATGGGTTGTGACATAAATAACTGCAAATAACTTAAATGAAAAATTAGCAGAAATAGGGGGGAAATGGTTGATCCATCAATTAAAGGTCAAGCTTCATGAATAGGTTTTGCCATTAAAAGATATGATAATCTTAATTATCCAGTTCAAATATTTGTAATTCTCATCCACATCCCCCAATCCTCCCCCCTAACCCGAAAGAGAGAAGAAAAAGGAAAAGCAGCCGGTGGCAAGGAACTGCCATATCAAGGTAACTTCTTGCATGTAAATGATTACGAACAGTATCAGAAAACATTTTTTCGCCTATAAAGTTGAGCAATTTCAAAGGTAGCAGGGAAAATCAAGTGTCACTGAGGTTACAAATTTCTAGCAGGAAGAAACTGAAACCACCTACAAGGCTGAACCTTGTTTGCTTACGTAAATTAGGATTTGGATCAGGATTGCCCTTCTTTTAATTCAAACAATGGAAATTGATCACTTGGTTGGTTTCCATACCAAGGCACAATTCAATTAAGTTTGTTGATCAATCTTGCTAAAACAGCATGATTGAACATAGAATAGAAGCAAGACATTTAAAATCAGCAAGTAGTGATTAGGTTATGGAGAAGAGGAATAGAACCTGATCATCTGCATGACCAATAATTGCTGGCCCCCAAGAACCAACATAGTCAATGTACTCGTTGCCATCGATATCCCACATGTGAGAGCCCTTGACAGAATCAAACACAATAGGTTGTCCACCCACAGATTTAAAAGCACGTACAGGTGAATTTACACCTCCAGGCATCAAATCCTACAATAATTGTTACCTGAGTAAATAATCAAGAAATGAAACAAACTTTTTTAACATTAAACATATGAAAGAAGTTCATATTAACAAAAAAAAAAAAAGCAATATGGAAGAAATAATGCAGCTAAAATAGAAGAAACAGTAAGCCCTTTGCTTCCAAGTAGTTTCCAGAAATAAAATTTGGACAATCAAACTCTACTCCTATTACCGCATATATTCAAAGCAAATGTACAACTTAAAAGGACATTAATATACCCAGGGATTGCTCTAAGCGTTATGAAAAATGGATTAGCTCTGGCGCTGGTTTAAACTAGCTCTAGAAACAGAATTTTTGCATCAATTATTTCAAACAGAACTTTAGGATGACTCAGATTTTTCACCAAAACGTCACAAAGTAATCAGGAAGAAAATTCCCAAATTCATAAAAAAATTAAAAATTCAACTTTGAAATCTTTATCTTCAAATCGTATAAACAACATCATATGACAATTCTCAATTTCATCACACAATCAATATCAAAAACACACAATTCACAAGTCAGAATTCAGTTACAACAACAGGCAAAAACGACATCGAAATCCGAAACGGGCAACAAGAATGTGTAAAATCGTAAAAAGATTCGATGACCTTGGCAGCATTGAAAGCTTCTTCAGATTTTTTCAAGGTGAAAGTTTTCTTCTTCCCTTCAACGGAGACCGTCATTTTCACGCTACATCGAGATGACCCAGAAGAGGAAAATCTCCCAGAAACCTTTGATGAACGCGAAATCCCTAACCCAACTCCTACCCCGCCTGCAATTGTAGCAGCCATTTCTGTGATTTTTTTTTTCCCTTCGCTACGAGTCAAAAGAAGAGAAGACACTGTGATCGATTTGTAAGAAAGCACAGCAGCCACCATAGAAGCTGACTTCGGGTTTATATACGACTGTATCTCGGAACGGGTCGAGTTAAGTTCAAAATCTACTGGGCCGGGCTGAATCCTTAAATTTAAAAAGACAAAAAGAGAGAGAGAGAGAGAAAAAGATTATTCAACCCCTTAGTTTCTTTCCTTAAATAATTTTAAAATTATTTAAAAGACTTTAAAAAAAATATTTAAGGCAATTAGATTAAATTAAAGGGGATCAGAAGTATTTTTTATTTTAAATATATATATATCATAATTTTTATTAAAAGTTAAAATTGTTAATCTTTTTTTATTTTTTCTAAAAAGTATTTAAGCTCAACACTCATGATAGAGAATGTGATTACTATTAAATTATGACTACTAATTTTTATTTTTTTATTAAAAAAATTTTAATTTATTTTTTAAATTTTAGTTAAATTATTCAATTAATTTTTATATTTTTTAAATATTTAATTAATTCCTACCATTAAAAAAGTAACGTCAAAAGTACATCATTACATTTTAAATATCATTTTTTAAAACAGAAAATATTATTATAAATATTTAAAAAAACATAAAAACTAATTAAATATTTCAATAAAACTTTAAAGATTAAATTTTTTTTTTTTTTACGTAATTTATTTTTTTCAAATTATTTTTTTAGCTTAACACTTTCTTACCAACCAAACACTAATTAAACCTAACCCACCTTTCACCAATAATGTTTAAATTCGCTGGCATTCAAAACTTGGGAAAAAAGATAAGCAAACAGCGTGAAAAAGAGAAGGAAGAAAAAACAATCTCCTATAAATTAAATGACAAGTCAAAATTGGAGTACTACCAATATTTAGAAAAAAGATAAGCATGGCTCTGTCAACTTAATCCTATTTGAATATTAAATTTTAGCAATTAAATTAAGAAAAATTGATAGCTAACCCTAAGGTTTAGAGAATGAGACATAAATTCTTTTATAATTTTGAAAAATAAATAGATTTTCATTAACAAAATTCATTTATTGAGACGGATAACTTTCTTAAACTCCTCTGTAAGGTTTGATTTTTTTTATTTTTTTTTTGGTGTAAATCAAGTTATTCACGTAAAGGCTGATAATTAAAAAAACCATGTTGATTGACATTTTAATGTAAAGCAATGGCTAATGGTTAACTTGGACTTTTCTCAAATCCCTATTGACAAAAGTATTGATTAATTTTATTGTTCCAAACTCAAGATGCCTACTTCAAACCGTACAGTAGTTTTCTGAAATTTCTAGATTTTGCCTTGTAATTGCTCTTCGTACACTTCATCCTTAAATTTTTTATATAAAAATCTTAATGTTTGTAGATATGAAATTTATCAATTTATTTAAATAAATAATTTATTATAATATTTTAAAATTGTGTTTTAAAAAATTTTATGGTCATAAATAATAATACTCAAAAAAAATTATTATAAGAATAAATAATATTACAAAAGTATTTACGAATATTATTTATTGAAATACAAATTTAGAGATAAGTTTATAGTCAAGTATATAGAGATTTGAAAGTGTTGATCTATATCTCTACTTTTTCAATATATATATGATGAAAAGATTATACGGATATATTATAACTTCAATTTATATAGTCTAACGCTCCGTTTTGTGATATCCATAACATGTGTATGGGATATTGTTTACGGATATATGAACAAGTTTCATATGACAAACCGGGCGTAGATTTAGAGAGTCTCACAATATGAAGTGTACTCGTTGTGCACTAGGACAGCATATTGAATTGAACAGTTCGATTTAAGAAATTCCAGCAAACTGAAAATATATTTCAGGGGTTCCTTAAGATGTATATTTGTCAAGACTTAAATACTAAATACATCACATAATTTATTGACAAGAGTTGTTAACCAATAGGATTTTGACAAATGGCACAATATTATCTATAAATTATTTTTACCTTAAAATTATCGATTTACCTTACTAATAAAAATAAGTGAGGTAAAATTAATTATTCAAAAATAATTTTTTAATAATTAATGCAAAATTTATTTTTTATTATTATTACAAAGGGATAAATATCAATTATTGCAATAGTATAATTTACCTAATGGAGGTCTTGATATTTGTCATTAATTACTTAAAATAATTAAAGATATTCTAACATTAGGTAAATGAATATTTGGTGGCCATTAATCAAATGTATTTGATAAGATAATATAATTAAATTGCTAACAATATTTAATAGTAGTCCATGAAAGGCATTAGTAAATTAAAACCAAAATTAAATAAATTCATTCATTCAATGAAGGCATCATTTGACCATGTTGAGAGAGAATAGAATTGAGAGAAATTTTGTTAAGTCTTTTTCTGAGTATTCTTGCAAAGTGTTGTAAGAAAATAAAAGAATTAAAATATTTAATTCTTCTCATTTTTCATAAGAAATAAATACATATAGATTAAAGTGTTTTAAGAGTTAAAATATTTATTGTTGAAAATTTGTGATTACTATTCTAGTTTCACAATCCCACCATTTTTTTTTTGTGAACTAGAATTGTGCAACAACACATTTCAATGTGAGCTCAAGATTTGGAGATTGAAGTTCTTAAAGAATTAAAAAGCTATCTTCAATTTGGGTAAATATCATCACTTGTAATTTATTTAGTTGATATATATGAACATATATGAAATATATATATATGTTTATGCTTGATTGAGTGTAATATGAATACGATACTTTTGTTGCGTATATAAAATTTTAAAATTATACATGCACTCAAATAATCACATACTCACTTAACAGATACTCATAAGGTTATTCACAGACCACCAGACATGGTAACGCTCTCAAAGGAGAACCCTACAAATGTGTAGCGTATACTTCATAGGGGGCGGCACTTATAAGGTAACCTATAAACTACCAGACAGGGTAACGCTCTTAGAGAAGAACATTACAAAGATACGACTAAGAAGATATTGAAGAATAACACTCTGTAGGGGGCGACACTTATAAGGTTACCAACTATTCGTCGAACAGGGATACGCACTCAAAGGAGATCCTTACGAACGTGCAGCATTTACTCTATAGGGAGCAACACTCATGAGGTTACCCACAAACCATCGAACAAGGTAATGCTCTCAGAGAAGAATCCTATAGAGGTGCGGCACTCAAGAGGTTGACCAAGATATTCGCCAAGAAAATAACCGAGCACTTCAACAAAATTGTCTAAATTAATTCGAGGTACAACCATCATACTTTAAAACGCTGTAGTACAATCACTTGATTCATTTATCAACACCGCTTTACCAGCTCAGTGCAATTTTCGGCGATTTATTACTTAACTTGTTCAGCAATTTATTTAAATCTGTTCATTCATCATTATAAACAATTCAACATAGTAATGTACTATTCCAGAAAAGTACATCTAACTATTTCAGGTGTTCATAAAGGACTTTTTATTCGCGTTTATTTATTACTTGATCTGTTTAGCAGTTTATTTAATTTACTCAAGCATCACTCTTGTCATCCCAACAATAATGGATCGACGTTCTTTAAAGGCACCCTTTTATACCTGCAAGTTCGAATGGGATTCTCTAGATCGATTTATCATTGTTCTATCTCTATCTGCAAGTTCAGACGTGGTTCCCCGAACCATTTTTTATCATCACACTATATCATCATCATTATTATCATCATCATTATCATCATCATCATCACTACAACATCATCATCAATTCGGCATCCCTGAGGATGCCTCCTCGTGGGCTTAGTTATATAAGTTGGGAGCTCCTCCATCCCAAATAATCCCCGACCAAGATTTTTTAGAAGGGCCTCAAGAGAGGTTTTTTATTCACAAAGGCAATAATATAAAGTCCTAACAAGGGAGGTTCAATCCCTATAGAACTATTGAAGACCTTATAAAAGGATTTAAAGATCTCATATGAAGTTTAAGACCACTACATAAATGAAATATCATCAAGACTCTGCCTCACCTTTTTAAGTACTCCCGAATAAAGCCCAAAATCAAAGGGTAAAAAACTTTCAGGTTGAAAACAATAATAAAGTTTCCAGTATTAACAAGTTAATACTAAAAACTGGTGGACCTCTGTTCCCCCATAGATTTTGGGTCAAACTCTAAAACTTAAATAAGATCCCTCCTTTTTAGAAAGTTTAGTTTAAATATGGAAGTAATGCATCCTTTGGATTAATGTTATCCCTAAAATCAAAGAATTTATTAAGGAATAATTATCTCTTAAATTAGAAATTATTATCCCTTTAATTATGTGATTTATAATAGGATTGATTACATGCCTAAAGAAGATTCACATACTAAGCCTATAAAAATAGGCTTTTTCAAAAGAGGATAGAGACTTGACTTTCTCTCTTTACGTAGAAGATTACTTTTCTTTACACTATATATTTTTCTTTTACTCTTTGTAATGGTCATGGAGCCTTGTTGTAAACACCTTGATACATAGTGCATGTGAGTAAGCCTAAAGCTCAATAAAGTGGACGTTAGCCCGAATTGGGCTAAACCACTATATATCTTATGTCAATTTCTTCTCTCACCCTCTTTATTTTTATCTCTACCAAAGTGTTTTCGACAAATAAATAAATTTAACTTGTTGACTTGGGAGTTCTCCAAATTTTTGGGTCAACAGTGACCATAATAAAAGAAATGAAGCAAATTTTCAAAAGGAAATGAATCTAAAGATCAAGTTTTCCTTACCTGTATGTATGCTAAAAAAGAATCAAAGGATATTTAGTAGTTTGATAGTAGTTGCAGTAACCATATAACAAGAAATCATGATTACTTTGTTAATCTTGATAAAAAAGAATTTTTCTAGGTGAAACTTAAAGATAGAAAGCTACAAATGTCCAAGGTGAAGGAACTAATTTTGTGCTAGCCAAAAATAGTCATTCTAAATTTATTTCAAATGTGGTTAATGTTTCAAAATTGACCCAAATTTTGTTAAATGTTAGTTAGCTTATTAAAAAATGTTACATGGTGAAATTTAATGAAGATTGTTGCATTATTATAATTGATAAAAGAAACAAATAATTATTGACAAAAATAAAAATGTCACCAAATAAAGTCTTCCTTTTATTTAGGCCATTAAAAGAAAATCTTGGCCTGAAAGTTGAAAATATCAATGATTCACTTTTGTGACTAGAAGTATGGACATCTGAATTATAGATATATGAAATTACTGAAAGAGAAAAATATGGTAATTAGTCTTCCTTCCATTATAGATAAATAAAAAATATGTGAAGAATGTATTTATGAAAAACTTCATAAACTTCCATTCACCAAGATTCCTTAGAGAGTAAAGAGCCACTTGAGTTGGTTTATGTTGATATTTGTGGACCAACTCACACTCTATTACTTAATATAAAAAAAGATATTATAGGCACTAATTAATCGCACATATCTCTACATTGATATAATATTGTCCATTTTGAGCCTAGACCTTCATAAATTTATTCTTCAACTTTACCGCAAAGGCTTCATACCAATGGAGATATTGTTCATAACCTACATGTTGAGATTTGTACTTACGTGCCATCTCATTATGTATAAATATTTAATTTTAGTATTTATAAAATTATCATTTCTAATTAAATCGTTAATATTATTAATTATTAAATGGTAATATGTTTATTACGTTTTAGATATTGTATGATCTGAAGGAGTTCAGATATTGTCTAAAAGAATTTATATCAGTGCTAAGAGTTAGCAACGCTAATAGTTATAAGTACTAAGAATTAGTGGTACTAATAGTTAGCAAGATGTAAGAATTAGCGAATTCTAAAGAGTTAGAGTCTTGTCTGAAATGAGACAAAGACCTGAGAATATATTAATAATGATGTAGCTGTAAAGAGTTGCAGATGGTGCTAGAAAATGTCATTATATAAGTATGTTATCAAATACTATGTTCCTGATCTAATTTCATCGATACAGGTTTATCGATGAAACTCATTAATATAGATTAATGTATGTCTATATCTGAATGGTCAAGATGGTTAATCATAACAAACCATGACTTTAATAGAAGCTTGTATAGAGATACAGGTATTTAGTGAGGATTGGATACTGAACAGACTCATGAAAACCTCCAATAGACATCTCATAAAGTCATCAATAGAAGTTCTTCTGAGTTGAGTAGTATTTATGGTTCTTTAACCTAAGCGCCACGGTGGGCTTGTGAGTGATCTACTATACTTTAGTTCCACACATGTCATAAACCTTTCATGGTCTGACCACTGGGTATCGCTGGATATGTCTGATACTCATGGAGTCTGGTGTGCGTAGATATGAGATCTGTCAGCTCATATGAGTGAGTTGTATATCCTGATGCTCCGATATTGTATTTCAAAAAATCTTGTAGTCACAAGTATAGACCTTGAAAACTATATTCTGAAGGGATAAACAATATCACAAAAATGTTTATGAATATTGTTTATGAAAATATAAATCTGGAGATAAGTTCATGGTTAAAAAAATAGAGATTTAACGGTGATGATCTATATCTCTGTTCTTCCAGGATATAAATGATGGAAGGATTAATCAAATATGCTATAACCTCAACTTGCATAGTCTAACGCACTGCTCTGTAATATTTGTAATGTATGTGTGGGGTATTGTTCACGGATGTATGAAGGAGCTGCAGATGATAAATTAAGCGGGGACCTAAAGAGCCTCACAATAGGAAGTTTACTTGTTACGCACTAAGGTAGCTAACTAGATTAAATAATTCGATCTAATAAATTCTAGCGTAATAGAATAATTATTTCAGGATGTGCATTTGTTAAGACTTAATTGTTAATTACATCACTTAATTAGTTAACAAGATTTGTTAACCAATAGAATTTTGATAAGTGACACAATTTGGTCCATGAATTGTTTTACCTTGAATTTATCATTTAACCTTACTAGTAACAAACTTGTATGGTAAATTATTTATTTAAAAGTGTTTTGAATAATTAATTTAATTAAATTAAATATGTAAAAGTTGAAACATTTAAAGTGGTAATTGATTATTTATGTTTTAAGTAATTTATACTAAAGTGGACCATATATTTATATTAAATGGATATTATCATTTTGCCAAGATAAAATAAAATAAAAATGATTTGTTCTTTTATAATTATTGTAGGTGGTCGGGCATACACATTCAATTTGATATAATTTATATTATATTTTAAGATATGGGGACAAATGTAAGCCATGTGAAGCAAGTGTGGAAGTGGAGAAAGCATTTTGATTTTAATTAAATGAGAAAGTGGAGCACTTAAACAAATGTTGGCAATCAAGTGTGTTTACCACTTCAAAGAAATAATGCTATTCATTCTTTACACAATTATGTGGCAACATTCGGCCAAGTGGTTGAATTAATTAACAAAATAAAAGTGATTCAATTTTGGTAAGGGAATGTATTCATTCAGCTATATAAAGGAAAATGAAAGAGAGAGAGTTTTAGTTCTCTCAAGTGTTAAAAGAATAAACACATCTTAATCTTCCTCTCCTTTCATGAAAACAAGTATTTTGTATTCAAAGTGTTTGAATACATGTTGAAATTTATAGATCAAAGCTACTATTCTAGCTCCACAATCTTACAAAACCATTATGGACTAGAATAGTTCAACAATACACTTCAAGGTGATATATTCACTTGGATTATTAGAGGACTTGAAGATTTTATAAAACTACATTCATTAAGTAAGTGTTCTTTACATTTTATTTTAGCACAATTGTTCATCATGTATAAATTTTGTATAATAGTTATACTTATGCATCTGTGTGATATATATGTTTAATTTGTTAAATTTGGTGTATTTTGTTAACATGCTTCCGCTACGTGTGATAAATTTTTAAAATTGCATGTATACTCGTATATCACACACTCAATCCAATATTATATACCCATGTTCTTCCCTTTCTGTAACTAATGTGGAACTTTATTTGCATTCTTAACAATCTTTCGCTCAAACAAATGATCATACTATTCTTCATGGCTTGAGCCTCTCCTCAAACAATCACTCATTTGTCTATCTTCCTCACTAAGAAGACCTCACTCCATTAATCTGCTATTCATCTTCACTGCATCAAAGCGCACGCCTTACATGAAGCACTAGAGTATCACTTACCTCGAGAGTTCGCTCTATCCAAGTCAACTTTTCATCACTGAGTTGGTGGCGGCACACCTTATGTAAAGTACTGAAGCACATTGCATATCCAATAGAGCTCAATCACGAATTTCATTACAAGTTAATTGGGACTCACCACCTTTATTCGGCACCAAGAATTTCCTCCAAATAGCTCATTCTAGGATTAAGCTCTGATACAATTTATAGAGACTAATGAACTATATATATCTCCACATTGGTATGATATTGTTCATTTTAGGCTTAGTTGCTATTGGGATTTACCCAAAAAAACCTCATATTAACAGAGATAGTGTTTATACTTTGTATACCCATGATCTTTCACATTTACAATCAATATGAAACTTTATTTGCAATCATAACATATCTTTTTACTTTTTATTGATGAATCCAACAGTTGTATGTGGGTGTATTTCCTAAGGGGCAAAGGACATTTTTGTTCTACGATTTTGACCTAATTCTCAATTTTATCTTAGGAGTTTTAAAAAATCTAATTTTATCCTAGTCTTTTAATGATATTCCGTTAAATTTGACTGAAAATATATTTTGATAGTACATTAACAAATTTATCCTCGGTTATTATGTTAATTAAAAATAGTGATGTGAGTACATTATACCAATGTACACGTGTCAGTCATTATTAGGCTATTAAATTTTTTTAAAAAGACACGTGGCACGCTTTAATAGGTTCAAATTTTAATATTTATTAAAAAATTATTTTATAATTAAAAAATAAATAAAACTGAACCATCAATAATGGCGACTGGCCGTCACCGGCCACCATCGGTTGCCAAATTTCAATAACAAAGATAATCAAAATTTACGCTATTGGATTCTATTTTTTTATATCTACACAATGGTGAAATTATTTTTGTCAAAAGAAAACAAGAAGGTGGCCAAAAAATGAATCGAAAATTGGGAGAGGGTGACGGCCACCGCATGCCACCATTGAATGGTGGTGCGGTGACATGTCGATCTGTCCAATGGTGGGGGCGATGCAATCCATCATATTTTTTTTTAACTTTTGGCACATCTATGATACTTCGTTAACCAAAAACAAATCTCACCATTGCGTAGATCACAAAATTTTAAGTCCAATGATGTCAATTTTAGTCAAATCGCAATTGGTCACCGATGACGGGTCTACTGACAACGGCGACCACTGTCCGGCTGCTCTCTTTTTATTTATTTATATTATTTTATTTATTTATTTAAGTGACTAATTAGTGGTTGATATGTGGATATTTTGTGTCAGCCCATTTCAAAGTTTTATGTAGATTGACTATTTTGCCCCTCTAGTGTTAAAATTAACGGAATCTCACTAATGGATTAGGAAAAAATTAAAATTTCTAAAACTCTGGGTCAAAATTAAAAATTAGGTCAAACTTGTGGAATAAAAAATATCCTTTACGTAAAAGTTAAAAGTTATAAGCATTTGACATTTTTTAGTGATTCAAGGCGCTAACAGAAAAAGTAACGTAGAGAAAAACTTAAGATGTTCAGAACAAACTGTCATAGAGAATTCACTTATAAAGAGTTTACATAATATCACTAAGAGTAAGGAACTATGAGAGAATAGACTATATATGCCCTATCCTTTAATAGAATAGTGTTGTAGAATGAAATACCAGAACCATTATTGAGATGACCAAAAGCATGCTAAAAGCAAAAAGACTTCCTAAACAAGTTTTAGGCTGAAATAGTTCACACAACATTCTACATCCTTAACAGATCTCCTACAAAAAGTAATTGTGAACATAACTCTATTTAAAGCACAGTACAAGCAAAACCTTGAGGTAAGCTCTTTCAAAATCTTTAAGTGTATTGCCTATGCTTACACTCCATAAAAATACATAAAAAAAACTTGATGAAAAAGAAGAAATATATTTGTTCTTTAGGTATAATGAAAATTCGAAAGATATAGGTTAATAAATCTAAAAATAAATGAGCTAGTAATAGATGTTGTATTTTATGAGATGAAGACTTAGAACTATAAAGTTGATAATTTTGAAGTTTCAATAATGCTTGAAGAGGAAGCAACCACACTAAGAATAAAAAACCCAACCACACCAATACCTTAAAAAAAAATAAGTCTAGGGAGCTCTCATACCAAAAATTTATTGAATTAAGAGAAGGTTATAAACCTAATTCTTAAAAATTTATGGACTATATTATAAAAAGTGAAGAGTATTTATAAAGTCCTCCCTTATAAAACTTATTGGCTTCTTCTAACTTAGCATTAACTCTTTAATTTCTTAAATATTTTTTACTTCTTACAAAATAGTTTATAAATTTTCAGGATCGGAGTAAAATTGTAATAATTGTAAGCCACGCTTCACTACGAGTTCATGGTCCATAGTCTCATTTTTGTGACCTAGTGAGAGCAATTAAGCCAAAGCAATTTTATTCTTTCACAAAGAATCGCTTTGAATCTAATTCAGGTATTGACTCTGTAGTTAATTATTTACGATTGTTCTCTCTTTTTGGGCTTGTAGCTTGACATTTTTTGCTTTAGTAAAATGATATTTAATTATATTTAAAATAAAATAAAATATATATTGTTATTATTAGCATCCATAAAACAGTGATAATGATGAGTCAATGATAAAATTAATCAATCAACTTCAATATTAACCAATTAGAGAGTATTAATATAAATATCCAATTAATTTACTAAGGATGATATAAATTTTAATTTTTATCATTTACACGAATAAAATCATATTCATCATAAGAATTGCAAAAAAAATTTTAAAAAAACATTTAAAAAAAAAAGTAGTATGTAATGCCGCCTTTAAAAGGTAGCAAGTTACAATACACTTCCATCATATTTCAAACTGTGAGATGATAATATATCAGATTTAGGTGGCAGTCCATTATGACGGTTAACTCACCGTCATACGAAGATAGCGCTACAATAACCGCCACCTTTCTCCGTTTATTTATCCCTCTTACATTAAAATTGACTCCATAATTTATGTTATTATCTCTTTCTCCAAATCTTAAATTTCTAGCCGTAATTTTCCTTCACATCAAATAGCTTAATCATTCTATTGTCAAAAATAATAATAAATCTCTAAAAAAAGATTCATCTCCAGCCTTCAAAAAGCAATTAAGCATCAGTTACACTTTACGCAGACCAATCATTATTATATATATATATATATATAATTAAGCTTTCACTAATTTTTATAATTTTAGATTCCCTTTGTAGATACTGATGAAAGAAATGACATTAGCTTCATTGATTTGTTTATGAGTTGCTTGGCAACTAAGAAAATGAAAGCATTTGATAAAGAACGTGGGTGAAGATTTGAGAAAATTCAAATGAAAAGTCGATTGAAAATAAATTCATATTAAATACTATTTGATATTTGTGAAGAATTTAACAAAATAAAACAATTATTTTGTGGGAAAAAATATCATATTAAATACTATTTGATACGACTTACTAGTTGTATAGAATTGTCTTAGATGCCAAGTTTCACACGACAACTAGTCACTCAAAATCTATTTAATTATTTGATTATTTAATTACAAAGCTGAAGGCTAGATTGTTAACTCTAAAAGTGATTTTGGTTCAAGAAGATTACTAAAAATAATAAAAAAAGAGAGAACAATTTTTTTTTCTAAAGATTTGCACAAGGAATGGGTATCTTAAACTTTATTTGATTTGAGCTGCTAAAATTTTGTTTAATACGGTGAAAGGGGTATTTAATTCAGAACGGAGGTATTGCTAATCCTTTATTATTAGAATGTTAACACAAGTACAGGTACACTAAAAGTATTAAGAACAACAATTATAAAATTTAACTATTAGGCCAAATTTTGTAATAAAGAACAACATTCAAATGAATACATATTTCTTTTTGAAAAAAAAAACTACATAATTTTGGTTATAAACATGATTTATGGGTAATTTTTATCAAGGTCTTGATTTAAAACATCCCCTCTTTAAAATAAATAATTTTTTTTTTATTAAAATCAAAGTTTTAAATTTGAATATCTCCTCTTTAAAATTAAGAAAAAAAAAAGTATATATATATATTGCACTAACTTTGTTAAAAATTGAACTCTCTCTTGAAAAGTTAGAGGCAAA
Source organism: Ailanthus altissimus (assembly GCA_946807835.1). Taxonomy (NCBI): domain Eukaryota; kingdom Viridiplantae; phylum Streptophyta; class Magnoliopsida; order Sapindales; family Simaroubaceae; genus Ailanthus; species Ailanthus altissimus. The sequence continues at coordinate 31,335,730 of OX327688.1, read as the reverse complement.
GGTATATTACAAACCCTTTTAACACCAAACACAATAACAAGTGCACATAATTTAATTGTCGACAACTACGTTCAATGATAGTTAGATTAGTATTTTTAGATTATTTAATTATTTATTAATATATATTAAATTATAGTATTTGTGTTAACAGTATACTTATTTTTATTTTAATGAAGGTTTCAAATTTAATTTTTTTGTTTATTAATTGAAATGAAAAAATGAGCAGATTATTTTGATATCATGTTAAAAATTGAGAAATTGTGGAAGAGAGAAATAAGAGAATAAAAAGAAAACGGGTAATTTTTTTAATAACTTTAATAGAAAAAAAAATGTAATCCATCAATAATTACTAATTTTTTTCTCAATTCTTCAATCTCTCACTCTTCTGTAATTTTTCAATTTCTAACAATCTTATTCTCTTGTGAAAAAAAAAAGAATTAATTAATTAATTAAATTATTTAATTATTATGATAGAAATGTATAACTTTTTTCTTAAAAATAAATTATATTCTGATAGCAAATTGAACCGGTCCAAGCTTGAAAGGTGGGGAGAGAGGGGTTAAGTTGGAATTTTGGTTATGACTAATTTTGGTTAATTATATCACTCGAATCAAACTCGATCTGTCCACGCCAGCAGGGGCGACCTTGTGTCTCTACCAAACCAACTGCCGCCGCTGTACGGCAGGCAAAGAGGTAATAATATCACCTTTATGCTAAATTCCACCCAATCTGTTTCTTTAACAAGAATCTTATCCTCGAGGAATAAAGCTCTCCTCATTGGAATAAAGCTCTGTATCTTATTATATGACAAATATTTAAATACATGATAAAATCGTGTAGCGTATCATAAAGTATACAAATTTATAAATTAATAAAATAGTAATATGTGACAATAATATTACTAGTTACGTAACTCATTTCATCGTGCATATCTCTCTCTCTCTCTCTCTCTCTCTCTCTCTCTCTCTCTATATATATATATATATAATATAATCAGCTAAAGCTACTAGTACCTTCAAGAACCTCCCTCACCTGTCCAACCATATATATATAGAACCCGAGATCAAACATACAAACACAGCGAGCTCTAGCTTACATTATTAATTGTTTGTTCTTGGTGGAATAATTTTGTGTGCAAAGCAAAAGGAAATAAGAAAGATGGGGAAGAAGCGTACGGTGGGGATTGGCATGGACAACTCTCCGAACAGCAAAAAGGCACTTCGATGGGCGGCCGATAATCTGATCGGTTCCGGCGATCGTCTCATTTTGATCCATGTTCAGCCACCTAAGGCTGGTCATACCAGGAAGCAGCTTTTCGAGGACACTGGCTCACGTACGTATATATATTGTTATATTCTCATTTTTTAACCAATTAATTAATTGTTTCTGAATGTTAATTTGATTTTGGTTTGCTCCACATGTATGATGACATGGACATTGCAGCTCTGGTTCCTCTAGAGGAGTTCAGAGAGATTAATTTTTCCAAGCAATATGGCCTTACGTGTGAACCTGAAGTTCTCGACGTCGTCGAAACCTTGTCAAGGACCAAAGGGGTACGATCTTAATACTTATACAATATGTTTTTTATATGTGCATATGTTGCATGAGATTGAATTTAGAGAATATTGAATTTGTTTTGAAGCAGGTAGAGGTGGTGGCCAAGGTTTACTGGGGGGATCCAAGAGAGAAGTTGTGTGAAGCTGTGGAAAATCTCAAGCTTGACACGCTTGTTGTTGGAAGCAGGGGTCTTGGTGCTATCAAAAGGTATTTTATTTATTCAGAATATATGATTTATGGCTGATCAAAATCCCAACTTCATGCATTTTCTTTCTTTTTTGGAGGGCATTTGTTATTTTTCGTAAATTTATTTCTTTTGCCTGAATCTCTAGCTTTGGAAGAGTTGCAATTGCATATTCCATCTGATCACTTACTTTGCGGGGATTTTCTAGGGTTTTGCTTGGCAGTGTCAGCAACTACGTGGTGACAAATGCTCCGTGTCCAGTCACAGTGGTCAAATGGCAACGCCACTCCACAAACCATAATTGAATTTTGCTCTTTCTATTGGCATCGCTTGCCTGAAGGATTTAAATAAAGAACCCAAAAAAAAAAAAAAATAAAGAGACTCAGTCTATGATACGGCGGAGGTGCTGGGTCGGCCTTTTGATTTTGATGTTTGAGTCTTAATCTTGTGCTTTTGATTTAGCATGGAAGCGGTCCAGCATATAAAAAAGTCTGCATTATGGTGGCGTTTGGTGTTGCGCGTTAGATTGTATAATAAAAAATAGGTTGGTGTTTTGTGTTATTAGATTGTATAATACAAATTAGATTAAATTGAAATAAAATGTAATATATATTTAAAAAAATGTAATTAATTAGAATGGATGAAATTTAATGTAAATGGTGTTTGTTGTATTCGTTTGTTTATTAAACTAAAAATAAATAATATATTTGTTGTTATTATTTTCATATATTTTTATTATAATAATTACGAAAAAAAATTGACCACCAATTATCTTTTATGAATATTATTATATATCTCAAATTTGGATTTTAAAATTTGGATTTTAGATGTGTGAACAAATTATTAAATTATTAATTTTTATAATTATTTATTATATTAACTTTTTCACTTAATAATAACTTAACATTTCATTTGAAATTCAAATTTTGAGATATAATATAAAAAGTGTAGCATTGCTCGTATTCTATTATTGCATTTGTATTTGTATTAACAGCTGAGTAATAAAAAAAGAATAATAAATTTATTTTCACTTTAATAAAAATCTCAAATTCAAAATTTCTTCCTATGTTAAAAAAAAAAAAAAGAAAAAGAAAGAACCCTTTTATTATCGCATATATCTTTGTTCGTCAATTACGCTAGTCTTTTAAAGTTATCGTTAATGTCTTTGAAATCTGCATTACCAAATCTATTCAACATCAGCAAAATTTGATATTTCGTTTTCCCAAAAAAAAAAAAATTTGAAATTCCAGTTATCAGTAACTTCATTGTTACAGGGCGACGTTATTGTTAATATCTTTGAAATCCGCATTGTCAAATCTATTCAACGATGCAAAGATCAGCAAATTTTGATATTTCGTTTGCCAGAAAAGAGAAAGGATATTGAAATTTTAATCGCCATTAACTTCGTCCTTGAAAGGCAACGTTGACCTCACACTACAATAATAATTATTCAGATTAGTCAATAAAAAAGACTATAATGACGGTGGTATTGTATCTTTCTGCTTTACGTTCTTGCATCTACGTCAAAATGTTTTCTTTTAATGATGGCGGTGGTACTGCATCATTTTTTTTATCTTATTTTTCTTAATTACTAATTGACAATTTTTATTTTCATTCAATAAAAAAATAAGTAATTTTATTAAATTTAATAAAAATATTTCTAAAAAGAGATGAAAATAAATAATTTTAAAAACAGACAAATAAATTATCACTTTTGTTATAACAACATAAAAATTTAAATATCATGTTTTATTTAAATAAATAATAATAATAATAGTCATATTTATTTGAACACAATATTAACGTGATAATAGTAAATCAAGGGATAAGAGTGTATTACGTGTCAAAACTTATATTGATTCCATATTTGAGTTTGGCGATTAAATAAATCATTCAAATGGAAAAAGGATGTTATGTAAATTAAAAGAAAATAATAAAATTGTAATAAATTCATATATCACCCACACAAAAAAAAAAAATGGTTAGATGGCGAGCGAAGGAACATCACAAAAAGTTGAATTAAAATAAAAAGTAATATTATGCGTATAACGTGAAAATATAAATAATTTTATAATTTTGATTAATGTTATTATAAAAATTTTATTTTTACTGATGTTATAAATTTTATTATATTTCATGTTTTTTATATTAATAATTAAAAAAATTCACCACCAACTATTTGTTATTATAATATTTGTATTAACAGTGAAATAGTAAAAGATTGCTAATAGAAATTCCGAATTCAAAATTTCTTCCCATGTTAAAAGGAAAATGAACCCTTTTATTATCGCCTATATCTTTGTTCGTCATTTACCGTACACTTTAAAGTTATTGTCAGTGTCTTTGAAATCTGCATTACCAAATCTATTCAACGTTACCAGCATCAGCAAAATTTGATATTTCGTTTTCCCAAAAAAAAAAAGATTTGAAATTTCAGTCGCCAGTAACTTCATCTTTAAAAGGCGACGTTATTGTTAATATCTTTGAAATCTGCATTGCCATTTTTTTTTATAAGGTAAAGTGTAATATTATAAATAATTTATAATATTATATAGATAATATAAGTTTTTATAGCTCGTTCGAACCTACTTTTTCAACAATAAAGATATAACGAGATCTTAAAACGAGACTAATTTCATACAGAATATCTACCCCGATTATGGTTGAAAAGAAATCGATCCTCACACACGAGAGATTTAATCTCACGAAGAGGAGGGCTACCTCACATAAAAAGAAAAAAAAATTACCTCATATAAGAGGATTGTTATATAAAAATTAACTAAATAAAATTATAAAAATACCCCTACTACATACATTTAAATGCATTCAACCTTAACCCACAACTGTACACAACACACAAACAACTGCAAATATAATTTCGATAGATGGTCGGCGGCGATGCTTATGGTCGGAACAGTGACCGCGGGTCTAGAGTCAGAGCTGAGGGGTATGAGCCGGCCTGAAAGCGGCAGAATCCGTTAGCAAATTGCAGTTGCAAGTAGAGCACAGCTCAACCACCGTGAGAATAGTCGGCCTAACAGCCACATGCACATGAGGTTGTTTTGCAAATGTCATGACCGAAAAAAGGCTATAGAGGGACCACAGGCCGACGGAGGAGTGGCAGATGTTGCCCAGGACCAGTGAACCGCAGCAAAGATTACCCAGACTGTAGGCCGTCGGAGCGAGCAGGTTGACAACCACCACCGCGCATGAGACTCAACTGGAAGAGGAGAAAGTCGACGAAAGAGTGGCTGGAGCTGACCAGGGTCGGTATGATACGGTGAGTATCAACCAAACTGAAACGCGACCGAAGAGAGCCGCCACCACCACGCGGGTAGAAAAAAAAAACAAATAGAACAAAAAAGAGAGAAAGAAAGGGGTGATGAGGGGAGTAAAAGAGTAGATGATCTCCACGAGAGCCCCCTCTCCAATGGAGGTGATAGTGTTAGGCGGCGACTACTAAGGTTTTCTCCTTTTTTTTTTCTTTTAGTCGAGAGGATCGTGTATAATGGTGTACTGTAATGTCAAATCTATTCAATACAAAGATAAGCAAAATTTGATATTTTGTTTGCCAGAAAAGAAAAAAATATTAAAATTTTAATCACCATTAACTTCGTCCTTGAAAGGTTACATTAACCTCACAACGATGGCGGTGGTACTACATCTTTTTGCATTACAGTCATGCATCTACGTCAAATTTTTTTTTTTTTAATTTTTAAGCATTAAATTAAAAGCAAACTAAATTTTGATTTAAATTTAAATTATTAAATTTATACTAATTACTAAAATAATTAATAAATTTACTAAAAATAAAATATATATAATATTGTCATATTTATTTTAAGAGTAAATGACATTTGATCAAAATGTTATGATAAAAATGACAGTTTATTCACTATATTTTTATAATTACATATTTTTCATTTAATTTTTTTAATTGAATTTAATAGAATTACTCTTTTTTAATTTTTTTATTATTATTAATTGATATTATTGATAACTTTTATTTTTATTCAATTAAAAAACAAGTAACTCTATCAAATTTAATATAAATTTTTTTATAAATAATAAAAATAAATAATTTTAAAAACAGGACGAATAAATTATCACTTTTACTATAATATAATAATTTAAATAAATAATAATATAATAATAATAGTCATATTTATTTAAACACAATATTAATGTGATAATAGTAAATCAAGGAATAAGAGTGTATTACGGGTCAAAACTTATATTGATTTCATATTTGAGTTTGGCGCATAAATAAATCATTCAAATGGAAAAAGAATATTGTGTAAATTAAAAGAAAATAATTAAGTTGTAATAAATTCATATATCACCCATAAAAAAAAAAAATTGGTGAGATGGCGAGCGAAGGAACATCACAAAAAGTTGAATTAAAATTTTATTTTATTAATTAAAATAAAAAGTAATATTATGCTTATAAAGTTAAAATATAAATAATTTTATAATTTTTATTAATGTAATAATTACATAATATCATTAAAAGTTTGGTTTCTAGTGCCTTTTTAAGAAATTAAAAGGACTTAAAGTAATAAAAGCCCTCGAAAATAAAGAACCACTCCTCAATTATCTATTTCTCCTCTCTCTCTCTCTTAAACAAACCAACCGCCGATTTCAAAATTTCAATCTCCATTCTACAGCTCACAACACTTAGCCGTCGGCCAGAGCGCACCAGCCGCAAGCTGCCTTCCCGCCGTCTACGAGTCACCACGCTGTCGCATCTCTCGCCGACCGGTCGCAGCCTGCAGCCCACACTGCTACCCCTCTAGCGCCTCCTGCTAGCGGGAAAGGTATTTGTTTTATTTTTTGAAACTTAATTTTTTTATAGTTCTTTATATTTTAGTTTTTTCGTTAGCTCAAGAAAATGTGAGAGATTGAGATAACCGTTAGATTTTCTTGATCATCATGGCTAAGCTTTTTAATTTTTTTTTTTAAAAAATCGAGTTGGCCGTTAGATTTAAATGCTCATCATGGATTTTTTGTTATTTATTTATTTATTTTTGCTCATCATGAGTTAGTTCGGTTTTGTTTTGTGGCGGGAATATTAGCTGAGTCTCAACTTGTGGCGGGAATACTATTTATTGTTTTGAGTCTCAATAAGGATGTCTCCATTTATTTTCCTGAAAATCATTAGCAGCTAATTCTGATCTCCTGGCAATTAAAGCACTGCTGGTACTGCTAATAATTAATATGCATCCTTACTATTTAAATCTAAGAGCCCGTTCCCCTTGTCGATTAAGATCTTTTGGAAGTTAAGCATCATTTTGCACAAATGTGGTTTGTTGAGCTTCAATCAGATATTTTCCTGAACTTCAATTAGTATATATTTCAATCATTAGATCCAACAACCTTTAAGGAAGTGCATTTACATTAGACTTTCTTCACCTCAAAGATTATTCACACAAAATTATTAAGATAAAATGCCGCTTGACTATGATATTAATGGAAAGAAGAATATGTAATCAGCATAGCACAAACAAAGTTCAATTTGTCATCAGTTTGGAAATATCTGGGTTTGAAGACTTGACCTAATAATGTGTAAGAGTCTTGAAATATATTGGATACGTTTTCATGTTTAGTTTTGGAATGGTATTCATATGGTCTGTTCAGATTTGCTTTATTATTCAATAAAATCTTTAAATTCATTTTTTTCTTCATTTATTCAAGTTTAAATTCAACTCTTTTACAAATATTTTTCTTATCTTTAAGTTGTTTTGCAAGTTTGGAGCTTTCTCTAGTCCAACTACAGGCATTTGACTACTGTCAATGATACTTAATATATTTATCTGGGAGGATGTAAAATTGTATTAGTTAGGAAAATGAACAATTGTATTGTGAGTTCATTTGTGACTTTGGCTTATGGTTTTTATTGTCTTATTTGATCGAATTTTAGATGATTTAACTTTAAGTTTGAACTTTCATGTTTAGTATTTATTGTATTGTTTAGACATATTATTTAATTAGGTTGTATTGTAAATTTATAATCTTTTTAAAAAGCATGTTTAGTTTAGTATAGGAATTAGGAACAAGTCATAAATGGGTGAAATTTAGGTTAAACGGGTCAAATTGGTCAATGGGTCATCTCATGTTAACAGCAACACTACTACCCAATTAATAAACTAGTCGTATCGTGTCGCCCGTTTAGTAACCTTGTCGTCTTTGTTTTCGTGTTTAAGAGTTTGACACAATTAGTTAAACAGGTCGTGTTTGATCAAGTGTAAAAAAATCATTAGGTTAGTCGACAAGACACAAACTTGACCTAACAACCGTTTTGCCACCCCTGCAATCCGTGTCTACCCCTAAATTTTGCATGTTAAAACTATGGTCCATCTTTTATAGTCTTTTTTTCCTCTTCACATTTTAAAAATCAAAAGTGATACTAACATTTCCAATCCTCTGCCAGTGCCACTGAAGTCTATTCAATGTCTTTGATAGAGTTGCAGAGTAGATATGTCTGAAATAATAGCCTCATCAGCCAGCAAGTTCTCTTTCTGTTTCTGGAATAACTCTTTTTCTCTTTGCATGTGAATTTCTTGAAATTATTGACAATATCAGTTCTTTTAACCTTTTTGTCTAAATTTTATGTGAGTGGATTGCTGTTGACTCTCTTTGAGCTACACTCTTTATCTTTCTTTTCTTTTTCCCCTTCAGAAAAAAATAATATCATATAAAGATTTGTCAGTTAAATTTGCTCTCCAAAGATGATAGGAATTCATTCATTTAGTAGAGTTCATGATAACCAGATGAAAAATTATGGTTTTACGAATGTTATATAGAGTTGCATGTTCATTCATTATTCTTAAGTTCTACCAAAGGATATATTTTATGCTTGTACTTACTTTTACATATTTTTGATTCACTGTAACCAGTTACCAACAAAGCTTTAAGCAATCTGAGACTAGCAACAAGCACTTTATTTGAGGTACTAGGGATGGAATAACATAAATGAATTATGTAAAGTATTATTTGTTTGTTGTGCTAATTATGTGTTTTGAGTACATAATAATGTATTGATGTTAATGCCAAGAGATTGTTTAACCTAAACCGTATCCACTGTTATAAGGAAAAAGCGAAAGAAAAAAAGAAATAGAAAGCTGACAGCTTCATTACTGTATTTTTCTGAACAGATAATACAGGATATGACGAGCATTATATCAAGCCACAATTTTAATTGGTCAGTTGGAACAGAGGAGCAACTTTTTAGAGGAAGATTCAATAAGATTCCAAATTCAAGATATTTTGGTCCACATTTTCCTTCAAAAGGACTGTTTTCTCCCCACAATCAACCCGTTGGTGGTAATTATTTTCAAAATATCAGGAGATTTGGGCCTATATTTTCCAGTGCAGTGAATGATGGTGAAGACCCAGATGACTCAGGAGATGCAATAAACGAGCAGGAATCTGCCAAAAGTGAAATAGAAGGAGTAAGATCTCATATTCATGTTTTCTTTTCTCATTTTAAGTTCTAATTTGTTTTGTTGAACTAAGATGTGAATGTAAACATAAACCATGACATTAATAGTGGCATGACCATATTATACTTTGACTTAAAAGTTTGACGTATGAATTGAGTGATGCGACAAGAAAATATTAGTAGTTCGATTTATTTAAGAAGAGGGTAAGTACTATTCGATGATTGATGAACCAGCACTGTGTTTTGGATTTATGATTAATGTCCATTGTCACTCTTAACTTCCATTTTCTCCTAGTTAGTTGGTTTTCTTTAAGCTACATTACTCTTTTTACTCCTAAATTGGGGAAGAAAGGGGATGCTAAAGCAAGTTAAGACATTGGTGAGATTGTTATGATTGTGGTCATTTTGTGCTAGAGTTTGCTAATATACTAGATTGCATTTTATGTCACATAGATGTTTGAGTACAAGATACTTTCTTATGCTTGCAGGTGAACAGTGAAATGCTAAGAGAGAATCTTGAAAGAATTGTTGGGGCAGATGATTCTGCCTTTACTGGGATAGATCTTGCAACTCTTATTAGGAACAAGTATGGAAGGTCTTATGATGTTCAACTAATAAAAAAGGTATGTTGCTTTCTGGGTGATTATGGCTCGTAATATCAGCATATAGAACTGTTTGTACTGAATACATTGTAGTAATTTTTATTTTTTGTTTTTTCCCTTTTGAGATTGACTTTCTCACATGCCTTTTAACATTTTTAGTACATGCTATGTTTGCTTACTTTTTCACACATATACATATGGGTTCCATGTGATTTATGCGAGTCTTCCTTTTGAAAGTTTTCATATTGCCACGTGTGAGAGAATTTCTCTTTATTTTCTTGTGTGAGTTTATTTGAAAATTTATGGTCATGTGCAAATTAAGATTAATCATTTGGGAAATAACACTTGAACCTTTGACATTTGATGAAAGTGGCGCATGTACCCCATGTGAAAAATAAGTGACACGTAGGCCTTTTACTTTATTTGTTTATTCTAACAATGTTGTAAGGGTAATGTAGTAATTTCAATTTTACACTCTCATTTTTCCTTATTTTATGTTTCTACTTCTTTATTTTTATGTCTTTTGATAAATTTTGCTAATTTAATATAATAAATATTAGTTTTTACTTTTACCTTTGTTTTGCTTCTTTCTTCAACTCACATCTAAGTTAATTTAATTTAATTTGCATAGAAAATTAGTTTGATTTAATTCAATTGAAATACTTTTAACAAAATAAAACAAGAAACTGATAAAGAGACACAAAAAAATAAAAAAAGCAATAAGCCCACCGAATGATGGCTGGGGCCATGAGGTCTCCTGTGATTCAGCTATGTGAGACACATTTTTCAATTTACAGGAGAATCTTATGGTGTGTAGCTGATGCAAACCTTGTTGAATTCATAGCTTTTGCTCCTTATTTGCTATATTTCATCTTGTAAAATTCATGGTTGCTGCTCCTATTTGGTGTATATGGTGGAGCCGATAGCTAGTGCTTGGTGGTAGCTTTGTGTGGCACAATTTAAGAAATTCAGATTTGAAGAGATTAGTTCTTTGAGTGGCATCTTGGGCAAGAGATCTAATTTAGGAGAAATTAGAGTTTTCTATTTTTTTTTTCTATAAAAAAAAATTTAAATATAACAAACCTGATACAAGATATAGTTATTCAATATTTTTTTTAAAAAAGATATAGGTATTCAAGAAAAGAGAGATCCTTGTGCGAATAATGTCGCAACTTAAGCCAAAGATGTTAATTTCCCTCTCTCTTTGTTGAATATTTTTTTTAAAAGCTGATTATTATGGTTTGGGTTGTGGTCTGTTTGGTTGCTCAGAAAGTTGTAGAAAGATTAAACCTAGTTTAGCTTTGTATTCCATTTATGGGTATCTAGTGATAAATAATAATTTTTTATTTTCAGAAATTATAAATGGAAGCTTGGATGTTTTAAAGGGTAGAATAGTTATTGACACTCTAACTGTGCAGGTCTGGTGCTCTAGCTCCTAAGCCCTTTGCAATATAGCAGCCTACTCAATAAATTACAATCCTTGGTTCTATAATGTGTTTTGGAGGCCTCACAACATTATTACATTGGATAACAACCTAAAAACTTCAACAATTCTGTAAAAAACTTGTCAATATAATGCATAAAACTAAGTGAGACCTAATGCAATGTACTTGCAAATTATATTGCAGAAGTAGAAAAAGAAATAGAAGTGTTTTCCTGAAAGATCAGTACATTTCCAGTTCTTAATGTGGAAAATCCTTTTAAGTAGTATTCATACCTAATATGTTCTTTAACACTGTAGCAAAATAGTGTTTTTGTAACATGTTATTCAACCCCTGACCTGCCTCTTGTGGTTGACCAAAAATTAGCTAATAATTTCATACTTCTAAATTTACCAGCATGTCTTGACTACTTCTGGACACCAGTTTACCATTTGTGGTTTAGTGCTACTTTATGAAGCTCTAGTTACCCACCCTCACTTATTTGTACAATTTATCAAGCTCTAGTCTAAAAGATTTTAATGAGTGTTCCCCTAGGAATTTTGTTGAGTAAGAGGAAAAAAATTTAAGCAGAGGCGCGATAGTGTGAAATTGGTTCAAAATGGTATGCCTAAAAACATTCAAGAAATTGATCTATATTGATTCATATTGGTTTCACTGGTCCAATTGATTTATTGGTCGCTTGCTATCAGAATGACCTTTTGTGACATACTAACTTATAAATGATAGACAATTTATTGCTAAACTTAGCATTCTATCTTGAGTCATTTTCTTGAGTTCCATGCTTATCTTAGAAGAATAGCTGTTTCATTCTCGCATCCTGATTTTTGTGTTTTTGCCGACCCCCTGAGAGCGAATGATGAATCCATTTATGAAGAAGCATTTAATTTACTTGCTGATTTGTCAGTGAGGCACTTGTGGAAAGAAAGAATGTTCCTTGCCTCTGCCAACAGTACATGAGTTGCAAATTTATGTGGCAAAGCCTAAGATGATTGGGTAAAATTGAGTAGAGATCGCTACCATATGTAATTTTCAATTGTTGGTACCAATGCTAGTGGTAGTCCTACCCTGTTTGCTTGATTGAATGATTACTTTGTATGAAGAAATGAGAGAAAGGGACTCACACAGAATATAACAACAAAGAAATACACCCATTTGGCCATATTAAGAATTGTAAAAGATCAATGAATGCTTTCCTTCCTGTTGGGAGGCAAATAAATCACTTTCTCATACATATATCCTTTCCTTTAATTTGTTGCTTCTTACCTTTTTCATTTGAGTTGTTTGCTCGATAATTTATCTTGTGCTCCTGTTATCTAATTGGGTTGTTTCAGATATTGTTCTGGCAGTTGATGTTTTACTGCATGCTGTTGTAGGAGTTCATGGGAAGAAATCTCCTTGCTCTAAATGTCATGTGGAAGTATGTGGAGCAGGTAAGCAAATTTTAGTTGTATATATTTCTTATATGCAGATGGATCTGGACTGATGTCAATATTTACATGTAACTTCTCCAAGTTTCAGAAATATTATCAATATTCTCAGACTTTTTAAGAAACTTTGTAGCACTTGGTGTAGGCTAGCTTCGCTTTAAAAATCTAAGGGTTTGTAGGAAGTGTCAAAAATGGGATTTGGTTCACGAGCTTTGACTACGGTTTCATTTTCTTTTTTGATACTGAAATTTTTAGAATTGTGAAGGTAATAGTTTGATTTATATGGTGAATTCTGATGTGAAAAGCCATTGTAAACAGCAGCTTCACCTTTAACTTATAAGAAGAAAAATATTGTGTTAAGAGAGAAATTAACCCAGACTTGAAAAACTTGGACTAAATTTCAGTCATACTGAATTAGAATTACAACTCGTATATAGACCTAAAACCAATCAAGATAAGGAAAACACAACTGACGACCACTAACAACACCACCCTGCTCATTAATCCTTAGAGTACAGACTGTAAAATCCTAAGATGAATAAAACATAATTGATAACATCAAGAAAGAGGAAGTAGGAGAAGAAAAGCTGTGTGATGACCAAAGAGAGTGAGAAAAGCTAAGCATCTATTACATCAATAATAGACCAAATAACATAATGTTTCATTAATCACTCTAAAGTACGTGAATACAATAACTAGGTTTGGTTCTTTCTTTTACTAATATGTTTGGAATTTAATAATGTCAAGGAAGTTAATAAATTGCTGTCTTCTAGTTACAAAACTTAAAACAGTGGATAGATAGTTATATTGATTAACTGTACTTGGATGCACTATTGGTACTACTATTTGAGATCTCTTAATATGTATCTAATTATTTTCGTTTTGTGATCCTATCTTTCACAGAATCAGCTAAAGACTAACAACTCATCTCAGAATTGAGTAAATTACCAAAATACCTGTAATATCTAATGCATAAATTATTGATTTCACCATAATCAAATATGGAAATACTCAAACTATTAAACTAGTTGTAAAATAAAAAATTAACTTGTGAACTGTATACTATACAGTAATGGATGTTTAATCATTGAAAATTATTTAAATCTTTGCACAGAGAGAATAGTAAATAGGTTTTAGTAGCAAGTCTCTATTATGTATTGTTCTCCCCGCTTGAAAAAAGAACTGAACACCGAAGTTTTTATTGTGAAATTTTCTGGAACTTTGTATTTGCACAAACATGAAATCTTGAAACTTTTTGTCTTGAATTCCCTTTTAGGAATTAAAGGTAAGGGAATTAAAGGAAGAGACTAAGGAAGTTCCATCTTCAGCTTGAAATGTATCATGTGATCAATCCACTTTTTTTTTTTTTTAAATTTTTACTTGTTCACTTTTTGTTGCAAGCTTGTCCTCATCTTTGAAATTTCAACTTTCTTTTGTATCTTTAACCGTTTCTTTCTCTGCCATAACTTTAGCCTTCTTATCACAATTTTTCTTCCTTTTCTACCATAATAAAATTTTTCAAGTAATGTAAGAGAGGGTAAGGTCAAATGATGCAGCCAATGCTTCTTTGTTGCAATGGATAAAATTAGTATTCCAGATTCTGATTTGTTATACTGTTTGTGGTAGGATTAGACTGATGTTAGATCTATACCTAACATGAATTTGTAGCATGAAACATTAGACTTGTGACATTGAACGTAAGATCTGTAGAGGTGCATTAATCCAATACCATATAACCATAGCAGATCGTTGTATGTCTACAACTGTCTTTTGAAGTTAAAGCACATCTTATTTATTTTGTCTTTCTTTAGAGATCCTTCCCGCTGACTGAAGAAGAGTACATCTTAAGGCTTGATGATGTGGCAAACACACTGAGATGTTGGGGAGCCGTCTCACATATTCGAAACAGCCTTGCAAAGTTGAAAGAGCGACCTCGGATAGGGAAGGTAATATTATGATGTGAGAGTCGATTTGATATGATAATGGTTCAGTGCTTGATTAAGCGTTCAGATCTAGTGGGATTGATATTTATCAAAAACTAACTTTTAAACTTTTTGGTCTGAGCAACACTTCAACCCTTCTCATTCTCACATAAAACTCACTATGCCACAGTAACTGAAAGACACGTTGCAAATACTCAACGTTTTCTTCATGCTTAAGCTGTAAACTAACGAGTTGTTTATGTACATGAGAATGAACTAATCCAGGAAAGGTGAGTTTATGTTGTTCATGAGAGTGCCAAATGTAGCCGATGCATTAGTAAGACTAAAAAGCATTCTGAAACATAAAATGATTCATATTTTATCATGAATGTAGTTTTAGGCATATTTTCCATGTCTACACAAACTTGGTAATACCCTTGAACCAAGTCTAGTTTTGTTTACTACCTTGCTTCACTCAGTTGATCGTATAAATTAACCATCAAAGGTATTGGTATTTGTTCTTCAATATTACCAGGTTTGATGTCTGATACTCAATGCACAACCTTCTTGACTATTTAGCATGGATTGGTTCATCATAAGAATTTTTTAACAATTCAATGTAAGTTGCATCAAGTAACTATCATCGCTGTCCATAGAGTTTATCTATGATGGTACATACCTTAACTCCAGATTGATTTCATAGCATCTTGTTTAGAGGTTTAGCTTTACGATCCCGATTCAATACAGGCTTATCATATATGTTTCTTTAACTCCACAGATGCCACGTCCTTAATTAGTATTCAAGAGGAATGTACTATAACAATTGTTGTTATCCTTTGCTGCAGGCAGTTAGCATCTTTATAGACATGGATGAATCTGGAGGCCGTGCAAACGAATGGATTTACAAATAGATTGCTTCTTAAATCACAATCTGTAAGTACCAAATATAGAAAATAATTGTTTTTGATGGCAGCCCTTCTACTGAAACCACTGTATACTTCATTATATATAAAGTTGTCTAGAATGTAGTTTTAATCTTGTAATCTTAACTTTTCTCCTTGTTTTCTAAGTCTCTGGCTTTCATATTTCGAGTTTTATATCGTTTTATGTTTCGATTTCTCATTTCTTAAGTCCATTAGAATCTAAAAGTACCAGTTACAGAAAGATGTGGAAACTGGGATGGTAGAAAATTGATAGATATATCAGGATTTCGGAATCATTCACATTTTGGGAGAGCATGCATTTTATGATCTGTATCAATTGAAAGCTTGAATATTACCATATTATCGTTTTTAACTTCTTTTATATTTAGAGTAATGTGTTCTGTTTTAACAAAAGAAAAAAAAAAATTGGTGTAAAATTTGTGTCACCCATGAGCATCTTTCCTCTTTTTTTTTTTTTTTTAAAAAAAAGAAAATTCTTTTTTTATTTAAATTCTTCTTTTTTGATTTTGAAAGATGGAGAAATAGATGATAGTGATATTTTGGTAGAGGTAGTGTTTGATGGCTCAAAAACCACATCAAACACAATGATAGACACAAGTTGATTTGATGATAAATTAATGCAATGTATAGTTGGGTGAGGCCATGAAGGTATAAGTTCAATATCTTGTTTTGTTTAAGTACACTATTATGCTAAATTCTCTGTAGATTCCTCCACCACCCACCCCCCCACAAAAAAAAAAAAAAAAAACCTCATCCCAATCATTTTTATTCACACAATTCTTCTCTAATTATTCTTTTATTTAAATACACTATTTTACATGCTTTTAACAATATATAAATCACTTATAGTGCAATAATTTTTTTTAATGATAAATTAATAGTATTAGATTGTAATATTATTGATATACATAAAAAATTTATCGGAACATTGTATAGAGATAAGATAGATTTTTTGTGGTTTATTTGAATTTATTTCTTCTATTAAATGAGATAGAGATAAATTTCACAACAGAAACTATTTAAATTAGAGACCACTAAACTCTTATTAAGGACAGAGATGTTTAATTCTCATACAAAAGAACAAAACAATTCTATCGAATGAAAAATTTACATTGATTAAAATAAAACTAAAATTAAATAAACAATTTTGGAATTAAAAATGATTATAATATCCCCCTACACTTCGTTAGCCTTTTTTTTTTTTAATTCTCATTACACTAATTTTGCTAAAAGTGTGTTTTGTCCGTAAACACTTTGCTGGATTGGTGGCTTTTGTTTTGTGGGGGTCTTTTTGTTTTTTTTTTCTTTTCACATTTGGAATGTTTATCTGCCAATTGTCACTACCCTTTCGTTTTGCTTTGCTTACGTGTTTACGAAGGAATCATACACAAAAAGAATAAATATATATTATAAATATTGCTTTTACCTTAAAGTTTTTCATTCTAAATCATGTGTAATTGTCAAACATTCCTTTTATAATTTTTAAAATTATTTATTATATTTATTAATATAATATTTTAAAATTCAAAAATAAAAAACTATAGTATTTCATGCATATTATACATGGAGAAGAGAAGAGATAGATGCAATTAGGTACTAACAAGTGGCATCCCGTTCCTAGCAAACATTCATTTTTGAAATCACAAATGCTTTCATGCAACAGGATGGTAATGTATCCGCTATAATATAAAAGTAATATTAAAATTTTAAAATAATATTTTAAATTTTTTATTTTAAATTGATGTGTTAATTAATTATTAAATAGTAAAATAATATAATTTTTAAAATTACTATTTATACTATTTAATAATTTTTTAACATATCACTTAAAATAAATAAAAAATTAAAATTTTATTTAAAAAGTATAATATTATTCATAATATAATTGTCATGTTTAAATTCAGATTCAATCATTCAACTTTATTCATTTTCAAACACCTCCCTTACAAATATAGTAAAATTATCTTGGTAACGGATTGATTGGGATTTGAGACTTGCATTGCATTGCATGCATGGTAAAACGTAAATTGTAAAATGTAAGAGTTAGAGACCAAATTGGGTGGCTATATATCTTTTGTAAAAAATAAAATTTTCTAATTTATGATTTATTGCTTTATTGTTTTATGTAAACGTGCAAAACTTGCAACTTTGAGGCCATGAATGAGTTTGGAGGCAATTTTCTTTCTCTAGTATTTGTGATTTGTGTATTCAAAATTTGAGTTTTATTTCTTCTTAGTGTATTGAAGAAGAGACAAGATTGCAACAATTCATCGCGGGGAACTTTTTCAATGAAGATGCTTGCACTCTGTTAAAAGTGTCAAAACAATGATATCGTTTAAATAGCACCATTTAAGCATGATGTTCTTAACGTGATATCGTTTTGATCAAAACAATGTTGTTTTGTCACACCATTTTATGCATACTTCTTATTATTATTTTTAAAATGATGTTGTTTTGATTATACCACGCACTCAAAATAATACATTTTTAGGGTAAATTTTATTTTCCTCCAATGAAGTTTGGCCATTTGGCAGCCTCGGTTAAAAGATATCAAAATTGTTGAAAACTATCTTAAAGAAAAATTAATAAAATTGATTATAATGTGAAAATGGAATCGGATTGAACTAATATTTTTATTTGATTTTTTATTTTTATGTCAATTTAAAAAAAATAAAAAAAAAAGAATTTAAAAAATACAACATGTTGGATCAAACCCATGACTTGAAGGCTTTACTCATGCTTTATCAACTGAATTAAAGTTAGTTTTTAATTTAAAATATATTCTATTTTATTGTATTTAATCTTTAAGAGATTAATAATTAAAAAGAAAAATCTAACTAGTTTTATTCAAATTGCAACTTAAAAAGGGTTATTATCTTTATTTTACCAATTGAGCTAGAGCTATTTTCAAATCAAAATACATTCTATTTTATTATATTTAAGTTATAAAATATTAATAATTTAAAAGGCCTAACCAGCTAGATTCCAACTGCAACCTAAAGAGATCTATTAACTACACTTTACCAATTGAGTTAAAGTTAGTTTTTAAATCAAATTGCATTTTAGTTTATTAAAAAAAAACTTAACCAGCTAAATTCGAACCATGACCTAAGAAGGCTATTACCTTACTCTACCAACTGAGCTAAAGTTAATTTTCAAATCAAAATACATTTTGATTCTCATATTCAAATTTTAAAATATTAATAATTAAAAAAATAATTTTTTTATTTGAATCATTCAGTTATCTTAATAATAAAAATTAAATAGTTTTTTTAAAGTTCAAAAATCAAATCAAACCAATTGGTATAGTTCAAATCGATTTAATTTTTTTGATTTGTTTTTACCCACCCTTACATAAAAATATGAGAATCATATATAGTAATAATCTATAAGTTATGATTATATATAACAAACATCCACGTGATTATAAAATAAAATAAAAACATCAACAACACTTAAAAACAACACAAAAAATTTATAACAACATCATCTACTCAGTAAAATGACAGGGTTCTAACAAGTCTATCGATTGTTTCAAGTTGTTTACATCGACTACAAGTATTAAATGGTTCCTCCCTTTTCGATGGTATGCGCTTCTTTCTACGTTCATGGACACATGATAGTTGCTGAAAATCGAACTTCATACAATTATATGTCTTTGTGGCTATTTTGATTATTTCATTACAATAAATTTTAAGTTGTTATCCGAATGAACTGACATTCCCGTATATTGATTATTATGCCTTCATACTTTATGATATACACAAGTAGTCAAGTAAGATGACATGTGTTTTTGTAGCTTTTCTTCTATTTAAAATCTAGTTTGTACTATCTCTAATATCCATTTAACTAATGTAGTAATGGCTAGGGATCGAACCTCCTTTGCAACTATATCAATACTCTCTGTAATATTAGTAGTTATAATATTATACTTTTTAAATATGCTCACCAATCTAGCACACTTGATGCAACTAACTTTCTTTTTCAAATACTTTGTTACCTCAGGGTTCATTTCTCGCATGTTATTCATAATTTTGAAAACCAAAAAGTCGATATGCCTTTACAGTAACAAAATGTTATGCTAGGAATCTATCTTTCTTCTTTTTCTCTTTTGGCAACTTATATTTCAAGATCAGATTCCTCTTAAAGTGATAAATACGTATACTATGGTAGACATTGGGAAGCACTTACTGAATAATATTCTCAATATTAGCATGTCAATCGAATACAAAGATTATATCATTAATATCAGCAATAGCTATTTATAATTTCTTTATAAATAATTCCTAAGAAACATAATTTTCAAAATCAACAATTCTCATGCCAATGAAATTTTTTTTTGACTATTTTCATCTTTATAAACTACCACAAATATAATATACTAAGATATAAGCCTTTCAAAAAAATTATTTTCAATAAATATCACCGATTTGATAGAAAAGTGAAAACTAACCATTGTTATACATTTACAAATGAATCATAGTCGATGGGTTCTTATTTTCTACCATATAACAATATGCGAGAAGCAATTTGAATGAATCCTTTAAAGTACCAACTATCAATCTCAGTGCATGCTTTTTTTAACCTAGTAAGTTGTCATATATGTTAAATTCACACCAAATTCTTCGTGAACATTGGCTTAGATATCTATAAATTTTATTGGCATTTGTGATTTTATTTTAAATCATTGTAGTAATAATTCGTCTCCTAACTTGACAAAGACCATCACACAATCGATCTAATAATATGTATGATCTTTGTCAATTTTTAGCACAATAAAATATTTTTTAGCATTAGTTAATGCAACATGAACTTGTCACTTGCATCTTTTATCGTCAAATTTTATCTCAAAACGATCTTTTTTTTAACTTATAACTTTTGAAGTTCCAATTACCCTTCAACGCAAGTTAGCTAAGAGTATCACATATTGCATTCTTTTTAGCAAACAACTTCTTAAATAACTTCACATATTCCCCAGCATAATGCCCTATTTTATGATTCGAGTTGAAGGGAGTATTAGAGGGAGAAATTAAAATGGGTTCTATGGTTCAATAATGTTGTACTAATCATCTAAATGGGTTAAACAAACATCATGAATTATTTATGCTTCTCTTGTACACAAATCATATACATCATTGGTCTCACTATTAGAAAAGTAGCGTTAGTTCTCTTACATATCATTTAATCTATTTATTTCCATCATCATCCGTCTTACCAAATTTATAAGCATCCTCAATATTCTAACTATCATTGTAGTGAGCATGAATTTAGCCATTATTGTATCTCAATAGAGAACATGAGGAGTGTACTATAGTGTTGGTTAGAAATACAATATTTAGTGTTATTAGGATTGTACTACTAACTTGATTGCTATTGCTTGCAGATATGAAATGGTTATGATAAGCTTATTAGTTTTCTACAAGAACAAGTGCAATCTCACCGCTTGTATGTTATCTAAAAGCCACAATAATGCATATAGGTACCAAATCTCTTTTACTAATCTCTATGAAGAACTATACATCTTCATCATTTTGGATTTCTAATTGTTTAGTTATCATTATCAATGTAAGTATAAAGATTCTCATAGTCACATTGTATTGATCAAAATAAATTTTAATTTTACAACACACAATATCATAAAGTTAATAATCCACATCTATTAGAACTTAAATATCAATACTTTAATATCCAA
Source organism: Ailanthus altissimus (assembly GCA_946807835.1). Lineage (NCBI taxonomy): Eukaryota > Viridiplantae > Streptophyta > Magnoliopsida > Sapindales > Simaroubaceae > Ailanthus > Ailanthus altissimus. The sequence continues at coordinate 31,314,519 of OX327688.1, read as the reverse complement.
TCTATCTCTCTTCATCATTATTCTAATTCTCCTACCTTCATCCGAAACAAATAAAAAGTGGTTTGTGCCCATAATATCTATAAAAATAAAACAAAATAATACACTTATTTATTTAAAAAATAAATATTCTAAAATCTAAAGCGATGAGTTTTCTTTCTATTGATACCAAGAAATGTCACAATTTAATCTACATTACACAAAGCATCTTTTCAAAATTTTGTATGACACTATATCTATGTTTTCTAATCATACATTTATTAAAATAATAAGAAAATCTAATTTAAATATTTTAAATCAACTTGAATAGTACAAAAAATTTAAATAGTACATAATAGCTTATATTTGCTTGAAAAGTGTGATATATATCAATTGAAATTTTAGATTCGATACTCTATCAACCTAAATTTTTTTTTTTATTTTTTATAGTTTGAAATGCAAATTTAAAGTTGGAAGCCACAAAAATTGGAGTTTTGAGAAGTACAAAAAATTTAAATAGTACATAATAGCATATATTTTATATTTAGCTATTTTGAAATTTTTTTACTGCAAAATTTAAAAAAAAAATTATATATTTAGCTAAATTAGAAATTGATTCATAATTTATAATTACTCTAAAACAATTTATTTATGGGCTAGTCACCTAATTTCTCTTCTACTTAATGGTGAATGGTGATCCTTGTCTAATTAGGGAGAAAATTTTTAATATATTAAAAATACTACATTCATACAACAACATAAAAATTCATAACATGTATCTATATCTCTCTCTATATATATTAAAAATTATCAAATAAGTTGTAGTTGTAGGGAAGCGGGGCGAAAATCGTCCTTATTAGCCATGAGGGAGACGAGATCAGGTACGCAGTTCGCTTCGGGTTCAAAGCTTCGAACAATGAGGTAGAATACGAAACTCTTCTAGTCGGGTTAAGAGTGGCTTAAGTGTTAACCACTAAGGTAGTGCTAATCAAAAGTGACTCTAACTGGTGGTAAACGAGGTCAACAGCGATTTCGAAGCAAAAGAGGAAAGGATGGCCGCTTACCTCGCGATGGTATGAAAGTTGACCACACAGTTTAGGGAGATAAAAATAGAGCTGATCCGGAGGAACAAGAACCATCAAGTAGATGTCATCGCTCAAATGGCGTCAGCAAAAGACGCCAATATCCTTAGTATGGTACCCATGGAATTCTTGTCGAAACCAAGTACCCAGGAAGGCGAGTTGGATGGACCCCATCAAGGACTACATCTTGAACGGAATAGTTTCGGCAACAAAAAAGAATCTCAAAGAATTAAATACCAGGCCGCAAGGTACTTGGCGATTGAAGGGCATTGTATCGAAAGGGTTTCTCTCACCCCTACATGAGGTGCCTAAACCCCGCAGAGGCAAGGCAAGTCTTAAGGGAAATCCATGAAAGGGGTATGTGGCAATCATTCAGGGAGGGAAGCTTTGGCCCATAAAGTCTTCCGAACCGGTTATTATTGGCCCACGGTCCTTCAAGACGCTAAACACCTGGTTCAGCGCTACGATGCATGTCATAGGTTTGCAGATAGGATCCAAGCACCTGCAAAGGAGCTAACCACAATGAGAGGATCGTGGACGTTTGCCTAGTGGGGGCTCGACTTTATCAGGCCACTCCCTAGAGGCAAGGGGTCATGCAAGTATGTAGTCGTGGTGGTTGACTATTTCACAAAATAGATTGAGGCCGAGCCATTATCAAAGATCACGGAGAAGAATATCCGTGATTTTGTATGAAAAAATATGATATGTCAGTACAACGTCCCTCATACCATCATCACCGACCACGGGAAACAGTTCGACAACAATAACTTTAAGCAATTCTGTGAACAATTGGGAGTAAGATTGTCGTTCGCCTCCCCCGCACATCCTAAAACTAATGGCCAGGTCGAATCCTCCAATAAGTTAATCAAAAAGCTACTCAAAAAGAAGTTGACGAAAAAAAAGGAGTATGGGTAGAAGAGCTACTAGAGAAAAGACCTCTCGGGGAGAGGTACATCAGGAGATTAATCAGTAAGCTGAATAGAAAAGCCTTCGAGGAAATGAGGCACATTTACATCAGTTGAATTAGAAGGCGGGATGACGAAGACAGTGATATGTGGGATCTCGTGGAACCCTTTCGTTGGGCGAGTGCTATGGTTGCACAAGGAAGCGACGAAAGCCGTACAAGCGGGGGCTTGATTAAGAGGGGACTCGGGGGAGTTGTGTTCTTTAACACGGGACAGCCATGTTCATGAAATCGTCAGGCTTGTTGGGTGACCTTGGGTTTACATTGGAGATGACTGTTGGATCAGGGACCATACGGGCGCTCCGAATGACTAGCAAGATAGCCACCAGCAAGACGTCATTCTCCTTAGCCTTCGGAAGTGAAGCAGTGATCCCTGCGAAAATTGAAACCCTGACCCACCGAGTACTAAACTTTTCCGAAACAATCAATAACGACCTGATAAAAGGGGGGTTGGACTCGATCGAATAGCTACGAGATCGGGCCCAGATTCAAGCAGTAGCCTACCAGCAAAAAGTGCCCAGATACTGCAACAAAAAGGTCAGGGCCCACAGTTTCGAAAAAGAAGACCTAATGCTACGGAGGGTGATGCTCAACACGAAGAACCCTACAGACTGAGTCTTGGGTCTCACCTGGGAAAGGCCATACAAGATATTTAAGCGTATAGGAAGGGCGTACGAACTCGAATAAATAGACGTGCGAGCCGTTAGGAAACCATGGAACGCCAAACTTTTAAGAAAATACTATCTCTAAGCTTTTGTTTGTAACCCTTCCCTGTATGAATAAATGAAAACTCTTGTTTCTTTTCTTCTTATTACATGGACATTTGCGAGGAGCAAATTGGCCAGAACATGGAATGAGTCGCCAAAGTAGGCGCCCTCGGATTATTTAACCAAAGGTCTTGCATTGAACCGCTTGAAATAGCATACCGTGCCCCATCTTAGGATCCTCATGACGCCATCATTGCAAAGACATCCTCATTTTTTTGACAAAGCATCACCGGCTCGACGCTTACGGAGCAATTTGCCTTGATCGATTCGACTTTCGTTCTATTTTCGCCATCACCGGCTTGACGCTCACAGAGTAATTTACCATGATGGGTTCGACTTTCATTCTATTTTCGCCATCACCAGCTCGACGCTTGTGGAGCAATTCATCGTGATCGGTTCGGCCCTCATTCTGCAGTATCGTACCTAGACGACTCGGTGGGGCGAGGGCTGTGGCTCTTCCACAGCATTACCATGGGTTACACCGTGGTGCCTATTGAAGAGGGTTGGATCGTGGTTTTTTCACGATATCACTATGGCCTTTCCACAGCACCCATGACACGTTATTTAGCGTTATTACACAGAGACAATCCCCCGAGAGTATTAAAGGGTCCTCCATTCGACACGGTTCGGGCTACTAGCTTTGGCCTGCATTAACGACTGATGCACACCAAGGGTGACCCAGTTACTCAATTAAATAGGGCACCGCTGCAAGACACCCCAAGTAGCTTTTACTTCAAATTACTCTTATTGCAGTTCAAGTAAAAGCATCCACTCAACTGTACCGATTACGAAAAGTTGTTCGGCCCATGAGTTGAAAAATAATTGACTGCTAGTCGGTTCTGACTAAAGTTGTTCAAAAAATCGGATGACGCCTATCTTATTTAAAGTATGTTCTCATTCGTGAAATGTCAGTTAGAACGACAATTATCACTAACGATTTGATTTTGAAAGTCTATATTTTATAAGCGGTTCGGCTATCTCAGCGAACTACGCTGTGGAGAAACGAATTTACTCTGAGTAGGTAAAGGAGAATGACCATACATTGGAAAAGAGCAAATAGTCCATTCATTGAATATGATTACATCGGTCAATTATAAAGCAAAAAAATAAAAAAAAAATTGCGATGTGAAGAAACGACTATCGAGAAATGGCTGTGGAGAAACGAATTCACTTAGGCAGCAGAAGCGGAATCATGCATGTCTAAGTCAATGACGGGAGATGCTTCAGGAACGTTGCCGACCAGAAGATCTGCAACAACAGGTGGGTCGGCTGGAACATATGCAATTTCTTGTGGCTCAACGGGGGCAGTGCCGCTTGTAATAACAGCACTCCCAGAAAGGGCAGGCACATCGACTAAAGGGGGCTCGTGAATTTTCGATGCGCGTAAATTCAAATACCCATAAATCAGTTGCTCCCCTCTATCAAAGAGGCGCCACCAGCGTCAACAGGCACTGGTGCATCGTCATTACAGGACCCAAAATTTCTCCTTCATAGAAAGAGCCTCCAGTGGCCAATGACCATAATCATTAGAGCTCAATCTTTAGGTAATGCTCTTTACAAAGGACGATAGACCTATGAAATCCTTCTATTACGCCTTAACGAAATCCCTTTTTATGACCAGCTGACCACTGGTTACGCTGCTGCTCAAGCTGGGCCATTAGAGAGGACTGGCTCTGCTCAACCAACTCCCTTTGAGCAGCACTGAGCTGCATTTCAAGTTCGTCATTTTGACGCGTCAATTCACCAATTAGAACCCCCGCCATCGCCAGATTGTTTCATCATTGTCTGCTCGACCAACCGTTTCTGGTGTTTAAGCTCAGACAACCTGTTCTCCGCCTTGGCCCCGACGGTCATCATCTCCTCAAGTTTGGCCCCTGCCTCATCGGCCATCTTCCTCTCCTGCTCGGCGATCCTCCTCGCACGCTGAGTCTCATCCCAAGACCAAGCTGTTGGGTGTTGATTATTTTAGGGTGCTTGCATGTGAGATGTATTCATCATACAACAAATATACATATCTCATACATATATGTACACAGCGGAAGATTAAAACAATATAATGAACACATGTAATACATATTTATTAAATGAAAACTGAGATTGAGAAATATAACCCATGAAGCTTTTGGATTAATTTCTTGAAGTCCACCATGAAATGAAACTTTGATCAATCCTAGCAATCAACAAGGGTGGGTTTGATTGTCTAGAATAGCAGTATGTTAATCCAGCATTTTGTTTAACTCTTAAACTTGATTCAAAGTTAAACTCTTTAACTTAATTAAATTTATTTTTCCTTTTATTCAAGTCTTGAATAAATAAAACAAATCTCCTTTTTAGTTATTATATTTAGTAACCATTTATTTATTTATTTTGTTGTTCTAACACTTAAAACACAAAATAAAGAATTCCAATTTCTCAAATTGAAATGACTCCAAAAAATGCAAAATATACAAACCTAAAAAATTTTGAATTTTGAATTTCATTTCACTTTATATACTAATGCATAAATTTCAAACTAATTTAAATTTTATTTGCATTTAATTTAACTTAACCTAACCTTAGTTAATATTTAACCTTAGTTAGGTTAGTTTAACTTAACTCTTAAGTTAAATAAATATTTTAATCATAGTTAACTAACTTAACCATAGTTAGATTAACCTTTACTTAACCTTTAAGTAAGGTTAACTTAACTTAACCATATGATTAACCTTTAACCATAGTTAAGTTAAATTATTTATTTAACAATTAAATAAATAAATATTTGTTTTAATTATTTAACAATTAAATAATCATAAAGTGAAATTACATTTATTTCCTTACTAGGTTACCAAGTTAACCTAAAGTGAGTCCCACCATTCAACCATATACTTTAGTTAACTTAACCTTAGTAATTTGTTGAATTATACTGTATTGAACCATTCAATACGGTAAACTGCCCAAGTGTTTAAAGAGTACATTTCATATTGGGACTCTCTAGGTCTACGGCCGATTTGTCAAATGGAACTATTCCATTAATTCGTAATCGATGCCCCACGCACACGTTACGAAAATTACAAATCAGCATGTCAGACCATACAAGTTGAGGTCATAACATATACGTATAATCCTTCCATCATTTATACCCTGGATGTCCGGGGATATAGATCAGCACCGTCAAATCCCCATTTGCTCATCCATTATTTTATCTCTAGATTCATATCTCGATAAACAATATACGTAAACACTTTTACTATATTGTTTAACCCTATGGAAAACTCTCTTTCCGGGTTTATGCTTGTGGCCATAAGTCTTCATGAAATACAATCTCGGAGCATCGGATGTACAACTTACCTACGAAGCTGACGGATCTCGTATCTACGCACACCAGACTCCATGAGCATCGGACCATACCCAGCGACACATAGCAGTCAGACCATGAAAGGTCTTTGACATATGTGGAACCAGAGCATGATGGATCACTCACAAAACCACTATGGCGCTCAGGTCAAAGGACCACGAATACTACTCAACTCGAGAGGACCTCATTTAATGCTTCATAGGATATCTATTTAGGTCCTCGTGAGTCTGTTCAGTATCCAGTCCTAACTAGATACAAGCATGCCTATACAAGCTCTAAACTCATAGTCAGCTAAGAACAACCATCTGAACCAGTCAGATATAGATATACACCAATCTATATAAAGTGAATCATCGATAGACCCACATTGGTGATCATAGATCAGGAACATTATATTTGAGACATACTTACATAATGACATTTATTAACACCTATTACAACTCTTTGCAACTATGTCATTACAAGTATACTCTCGGGTCTTTGTCCCATTATAGATAAGATTCTAACTCTTTAGAGCTCGCTAACTCTTATAACCTGCTAACTCTTAACAGTACTAACTCTTAGCATTTATAACTCTCAGTTTTGCTAACTATTAGTTCTGGTCTAAACTCTTTTACACCAGATCTGAACTCTTTCAGATCAAATAGTATCTGTAATGTTACAAGCATTATACCATATAAATATGATATTAACAATTTTTATTTGAAATATTTATTGTATAAATATTAATAATTAATATTCATACAATATTGGAATGACACGTGAGCACCAACTCCAACACGAGTAAGGTCATCCTTCGCTTTCTGAGCGCGGGTTGCGAAACCCAGGATCTCAGCTCGAAACTGAGAAATGAGGAATATGGACTGCAGAAAAATGTGAAGTCCAAGCAAGCAAATGTACAAAGGAGAAATCGCTACCAAGTGGCAACGACTTTTCAGGTCGCCATGATGACACCATAACAATCCCACCCCCTTTAACTTTGTCAAAATTCAGACCTGATCATGAAGCTGCTCAGAGCGAACAAAGTTGGTCGACTAAGATGAAAAAGATGATAACATATAAAGTGGGGGACCCGGAGAGCAATACAGACCAACCAGACAGAATAAATTTTCCAGTTCTGATAAATCAAAACTAGAAACTAGTGAACCCTTGTTCCCCCCCTAAAAATCCCCCTCTTCCTGCCCTTAGGCCAAAGGGCCTAGAATTCAATCAAGGCAGGCCCAGGAGCAATGGCCAATGGGCCTAAACCCGACAGAACAACAGAACAACAGAACCAGTTTGGATGCGGGGAATCTGGTCGACTAATGATGAAACATGTTCGGCATATGCTGACCCTAATGTGACTACGACCGAGCATGTATTGACTACATTCCGTAACTTCATTATGGGAGTTTCGTGTCAATATCAAACCAATAAATGAGAGCCTTTCGAAATTTGACTTGAGTCGACCAAAATAAACCTTGCTTGAACCAAAAATATTGGCGGAGACAAACTCGAGGAATATGTTCAGCACATCAGAAGTGACATTTGACATGGGGTAAGAACAGGGACAAAAAATCTATGGAAAGATATTCGGCGTATGTTAGAGGGGCAGTATGAAGATACCTGGCGTGTGTCAGAAGTACAGTAGAAAATATTCGGCGCAAGACAGAAATACTGCAGAGGAAAGCCTAAAAAAGTCTCTGAAAGACCATCACTATAAAAGGAAAAGGAGGGAGACATGACAGAAGATGATGAAAAAATCTCCACAAAACATAAAAAGGAAAAAGAGTATCCCCCATCGCCAGATAAACATTTTTTTTCCTAATTTGTCATATTTTTTAAAAGAGAAAAACTCAATTTTTTGACTTAACATTGGATCATCTTCGTCAAAACCCACATCGACATAACCCTTTTAAGAGATAAAAACCACCTTGTGTGCGTGTTGTTATTGCAAACCCTTCTCTACAGTTCGTAAAAAAATAAAAAATTTAAACTTGTACTTATTGAACCAGTTCAGACGAATCTCAAAATTTGAATCCCCATTAATAAATTTAAAATTCGTTAATCCGAAAAAACACTAATTCTAGTCAACCGAATCTAATTTTTTATTTTAATATCTGATGATCGGATGTTACTTTAAATTCAGTTTCTGCCTAACTATAGAAATTTAAAATTTTGCGTGCCGTTAATCTTATTCCATGTAATAATGATTAATATTATGGTCAATTTATTCTGTATCACCAGCAAGTGACGTTATCGCCTCCACTCCGCATCTAATAATAAAATTAATAATAATAACCTGAATCTGATTATTTTAACTCGCCACGTGCACATTTTTTTAACCATAGTTAATCAAATCCGTGCTTTTACGACGATTCTACTGCCTTGTCATTTCTGGCAAATCTTCTTCTTCTGCCATTCTTTTTTGTCTCTCTAACCAAAGCTTTTATTATACACACAATGCATACATCCATCTGACGACCGTACGTGCTTGCTTCATTTTGTCTTCTGTTCTGTAACAGTTAATTCCTCTTCCTCTTCCTCTTCCTCTTCCTCTTTCACATTATTTATTTTGCCGTTTTGATGATAAACGCATCGTTTTTGGTGAGTTTGATGTAGACTTGAGACTTCGGAGACTTTTTGAAACTCTCTGTTTACGAATGTTTGTTTCATCGTGTATATATATATATATACGTCTAAGACCAAGAACTATTTGTCTAGAGCTCTTTGGCCTACAAAACGCTGTCGTTTTTTGGCTTCTTAAGCGATCTTTTTAACTCAAATCTTAACCGCTGGATGATAAGCCTCTCGCAATCTGACGGCTGTTTTTTTTTTTCTTTTCTCTTTTGACTGATGATACGTGATGTGATATAAATAACTCACGTCCCCTCAGCTCTTTCTTTATCGTTGGTTCGGAGATAAAAAAGAGAAACACACAAACACAGTGAGAGAGAGAGAGAGAGAGAGAATTAAACTTTGAATTTAGTCTACTGAGCTCACTACACCGAGTCGAGACTGTCTGACTCAGTGTTTTTTTTTCTTTTACTCCACGAGTTTCTGTTTTTACTTTTGAAAAAAAAAAGCTTCAGATTAGTTCCCGCACGATGAGAGGTTTTTACAAAAACGAGCGACTCGTTGCCGTTGCAGTTCTTGCTTTGGCTTTGGTCGGTGTAATGGTTCTCCTCTTCCTAGCCTTTCTCTCAGGTTCAGTATTCTACATTAACGTAAAATTACTAAAATAATATATTATTATTAATTATGCAAAACTTTTTAAACCTAAACATTCCTTAGTTGTTCAGTGTTTCAAGTAACTGTTTTTGTGGTTCTGCTTTTACTCATGGCGTCTTTTTGGAGCATGAGGGTCTTACGATTCTTTTTTTTTTTTGTTTTTTTAAAATTAATATTCTTGTTTTTAAAATTTTTGTTGCAGGAGATCTGGGGAATGACCATGGTGGTTTCGCCAGCTGGAGATTAGAGAGAGGGAACATCACGCTTCATGGACCTCATCGCAAGCTTCTTCTACATACTGGTAAAAAAATAAAATAAACAGACTCATTTGGCTTTTCTTTTCTTTTTTTTGTCTTTAAATTCTTTTTGGTGAATATGTGGTGGGGGTCATGAAACAAGACGAATTTGTTATGAAACGCCGCTGCAGAAGATGTGCGTACGATTTGCTTTGCTACGGTGTCAGAGGCGCACGTCTGTGTTTTTTTCATTGCGCTTCATGCTAACGTGCACTGGTTCTAGGGTTTTTCATTTCATAAGGGGATAACTATAAGTGCTTCTACTATTCTAACACTGTTACTACTGTAGAGGGTATCTTTTTTTATGGGATCTTAAAATCCCATCAGCTATCATTACCCTTTTCAGGGACCTTTTTCACTTGATTCCTGTGACTGGATTGCATTCACCCTCCCACTGTGTATCATGCGCACATTAGCATTTCTCAAATTTGCAAGCTGGCATCTGGGTTGGTAAAAAAGGAAATCAAACTAATGTGAAAGGAAGCAAAGAAAAGTGGATTGAATTCTCATTTTTCAACAAATAAAAGGGGAAAAGGAACGGTGTATGATTATATCCCCCCACTTTTACTAGCCTTTTGGGTTGATTCTGTCTCTTTCTTTGCTCTCCAATAATTCCTGTGAATCACCTCCAAAAAGTTTATTTTGTCGACAAACATTTACAGTATTTGTGGGTTTTGTTGAGGGTCTTTTTACATTGGAAATGATTTCTCTTTTATGCAAAAGCGTGTGTCACATGTTTTCAAAAGCCATAGACTTTCACTATCGGAATTGATTACAAAGACTTATTTGACTTATCTGTTTATGTGCTTTAAATTAAAACCAGCCACTACAGCAATGAAGGAACCAGATAGAATATGGGGAGAGAGATGCACCACGGCAGATATTGTCATCAACCAAGGAGCTACAGGCCCACTGCCAAATGGCATCCCAACATATACTGTTGAGATCATGAACGTTTGTGTAACTGGGTGTGATATATCTGGGATTCACCTCAACTGTGGCTGGTTCAGCTCTGCTAATCTCATCAACCCAAAGATCTTCAAGCGCCTCCACTACAATGACTGTCTTGTAAATGATGGCAAGCCTTTGGTCAATGGTGGCACTCTCTCTTTTCAGTATGCTAATACTTTCCTTTACCCACTCTCCGTTTCCTCACTAGCTTGCTCTTAAAAACAAAAAACTAAACTTTGTTATAAAGCTTGTAAAGGTAAAGCAGTACTAGGTAGTAGGTAGGTAGGTAGATGATTGAAATATGCCCCAGTTGCTTTCGGCTTTTAATGTTTGTGATTAGTCCCTTTCTGGGAGGTGGGACTGATTGGGAATTTGAAGTATTCTGAAGGGTAATTTTGTGAGTTCATTTTGGGGAGATAAAGAGGAAACAAAACACAGAATGGTTCACTTGGGGGTGTGTCAGCTACTCAGCTAGTAGGGTTATAATCTGTATATAGAAAATTATATGCTATATTTGGTAGTTAATATGGGCCTTGGGAAGAGATCCGTAAATTTTCTATAACTGTGATTAGAGTAATGTTTTTGTGTTGTTGATGTGGACGTGGAGGGAAGAACATACCTTATATTGATTTTATTACTTGTTGAATGTGTTGTCCCGAATCCGATTGCATTGGATATATAATCGCGTATAATTGGAAACAGATTTTGTCTCCCTTTTTCTTTTGACAAGGGATAAGAATATTTTTATTTTTAGAGTTTGGGATAATTTTTAATTTTATCCCATCAATTTTTAAAAAATTAACTTTATTCAAAAGTTAATTTTATCTCAGTTCATTTACATTCTGCCATTTAAGTTAACATAAAAGACATTTTTTTTCCTACAATAACATTCTTGTTCTTGGTAAAATTTAAATAACATAATTTTGATAAGACAAGTTACATAAAAATAAAATTAAAAATTTAATACGTGACATACATGGATAGGTTTAAAATTAAAGTTGTTATTTTTATAAAATTATTTTATAAATAAATAAATAAATATTTTTAAAAACATCTTTTGCCACTATTTTCGAATTCAGTTTAATTTATTTAATTCAATTCAATTAAAAAAAATGTACTTAAAATATATTAAATTTTTTTTAAAAAAATTAAAATTTGAACTGGTTTGATTCAATTTCATATGCTTGAACCAATTGGTTTCATTTATATAAAATCGATTGGTTCGGTTCCAAATCGAAACTGAATTTTGTCAACTTGATTATAAAAATAATCAAATTTTATATAATTAAATTTTATTTTTTTTAATTTATACCATTAGACAAATTATTTGTGTAGGGTAGGAAAAATATAGTCTAACAACAAAAAATTTGATCATTTTATAGCCACTATTATCATTGATTAATGGTGACTGATGTTGCTCACCGGCGACAGTAGCAATCTTTTTATTTTATGTTATTTATTTCTTTAAAATTAAATATTAAATTTTAATTCAATAAAAGTGTGCCACATCTTTTTTTTATTTTTTTTATAAATAATTAATTTGTAATTGACACGTGTACGTTATATATTACACGTTAATTTGCATCTTATTTTATCAATCCACTTTTAATTTTTGTAGTAAATTCTAATTTTGCCTTGTCATAGTTAAAATAAACAGTAAAACCTTAACGAATTTAAATAAATTTGATTTTTTAAAAAATTTGTGAAACAAAATAGTTCTTATCCATTTAATAATATTCTCTTTATTTTCATTTAATCGCGGCATTATCATTCTTATAGTATGCTAATTTTAGCTAAACCGAAGAACTATAATAAAAAGATTGGATATTTTACTTATAAAATAAAAGAAAATTTGTAATTTCTAATAATTCTTTTACGTAAAAGTAAAAAGTTGGTACTCTTATATCATGAATGTCCACGATGGTATTTATTGAATTATTTGATCGAAATATTAAGATTCTCTTTTAAGTTAAATTTTTTGAATTTTTTATATATGGGTTAATATTTATATATGATTTATTTTTCTATTATTTTTTTTATCAATCATTAATGTTCTTTTCTTTTGATTGAAATGTTAGACTCAAAGCATTTATTGAAATTAATAAAATATCAAATTGAAGGGTGAAGTATTTCCTTTATTGTTATTGTTGTTTTTTTTTTTTAATAATACCATAAATGTTGTATTTGTTGGTTGGGTTAATTTAACTCTTTGGGAATCCTTTGATCATTTCATGGATGATTAATAAATGCACGTGCGTTGTCATAATATAAAAGTACTAATTATAAACGCCCCTTCTATCTATTATTGTGTTAGCAACTGGCAATCTTGTCATGTGGAAAAGCTTCTATCCGCAGGTCTTTGTTTTCTTATTTTGTCGAAACTGTTGATATCAGAAATTTGTTTATTGAAAGATGCTTTCATTATCCATTTCCATTAAAATTTTATTGAATAGACCCGATTTCTTGTCTGATTCATTGATGATCTTCCTCCCATCTACGTTCTGCTTAACATTTCATTATCGTTCTATTTTAGAATTGAATTAATTAAGGTCGATCATTATTTTTTTTCACAAGCTACTACTACTAGAATGTTAAAAAGAGGATGATGAAAAGTGTTTTTTCATCAAATGGTTGTGGCCATTTAATTAAAAGATCAACTGTCTTGTTTGTTGTTTCGGAGACCTTTCATTTCATTCCTCATTAAATATAAGAAAATATTTAAACAAGGTTTTTTCATTAACTTTTCTAAAATTAAGAGGACGTTTTACCTAATTCCAATGTCAGAGGACAGAGGATTTAACCTAGTATGTGTAGTGAATAACTGTATGCAGGGTCGAGCACTTGCTTAAATAATTCAATAGTAATTTGTTCGACCCTTGTTTGTATAATCTAGTAGTAAAGGATTTGGCCCGACTCTTATTTTAATAGCCCAATAATAGAAGATTTATCATATATTATTCTTTCATTAAAATAAAAATTTGATTTTAAATTTCAGGTCTTTTGGAATGTAAAAACTCAGCCTAACCCTATAAAAATAAATACTCTCAAAATTTAAGAACCAACAGCATCGCACACAGCTAAGTCCAAAAATCCATCAGAGAGGGCACTCTGTGTCCCTCTTGGTGGATACCCCCAAACTCCCTTTGATATCCTCTTTCTCTTTTCCATGCTTTTAGATTTCCTAAGCTTTAACATCTCCGTTCTATTTTCTATTTCTTTAGTTTCTTTTAGGCTTTAGTTTTTTTTTTTTTTTTTTTCTGTTTTCTGACATGTGGCCGCCAATCTGAAGACTAGGACAGCGACTGTGCTCAGACGAGACTCCGTCAGCTCCTTGATGTGGTTTGCAGCGCTAAGCCGTCCTTAGATCACGCAACTGAGCTAAGACCCCTAGGGCGCTGAAACCGTTGTTCTTCGCCGAATCTCCAGACTTGTGGCTGTCCAACCGCCGTGTGCTGCCGTTCATGGTATCCCAATGGCAAGTCCTAACATTCCAGCCGTCGCTCTCCTCCCTTGAAGGATATGCAGTCATTGCTGATATTAGCGAGACTTTTCAAGTGCTGGTTCTTGAGATTTGTTGGATGTGTTTGTGTACTGTAATTGTTATATTTTATCTATTCATTGGAGCAGTGCATGTATTTTTGTCTCCTACGTGAGAATTTTTTTTTTTTACTCCTTATTTTTAACTTTACTTCTCACTTCTTAAGAAGAATTTACTCTTTTCAAAGATTAATCTTCCCTTTACTACAGGGGTGGATAAGATTAAACTAAACATCAGTATTAAAACATTATTTTTAGATCCTGTAATTTGTTTTTTTAATTAAAAATCCTACAAGTTATTTCTAAAAAAAAAAAATTTCACATCTTGTGGTTTAAAAAAAAAACTATTAAGTGATGTTGGGGACATAAAACATGAAGCAAGTCAATTATGTTGTGACAAATCGGGCACCAGTGACGCAAGACTTTAAAATTGTAGGCTTACTCCCAACATTGTCAGTTCATAAACAAAATGAGAATAAACACTCAAAAAGCTAATTTGGGTCCCAGAGTCTACCATGAGATAAGATGTCAATATCAAAAAAGGACAAAGAGGTCACCGCAAATTGAGGAGCCATACTCATTCCAACCTTTCACACCAAATTTGGTTAAGAATTTTGGTTTATGCTTTTTGTCAATTGCAATCTTTCTTTAGAACAAAAAAAAAAAAAACAAACAAACAGTTTTCATCATCCTCAATTCCATTACAGAACAAACCCTACTTCACAAAGGATTAACAGAGACCAGACCCATTATAGAATTTGCACCCTGCCCTGGCTTCAGACCCTTTGTAACTTAAAAGAGGAATGGGCAGTTTTCTTTTGAGAGTTTTCAAATCTGTAAAGACAAGTTATTATCGACTCTGATTTATTGCGACTTTTCTCATTTTAAGTGCTTACTACAGCAGCATACTTTTATAAAATGTAAATTACCAATTCTGGTAGAGAAAACCTCGGTAGTGTATTTATATATACAGAAGGCAGAATTACAACAATCTCACACAAGATTTGGCGCCAACAGGCTGACACCAACCTGCATCCTACTCAAGTTACTGTTAGCAAACATGCAACAAAAAGTTCTACCTTTAGTAACCTTGGCATGGTGAAGTTACCTTTAATCAAGTCATAAATCCCAATGCTGGAAATCAAAAGTAGGATAGTATGACGTGGTAGTCAACTGTGGATGAAGCTGCACAACCCTCAACGTTGTGGTCTGGTACTTGGAGTCTTCATCTTTTCAAGCAGCTTAATCTTATCTACCAATTCTTGGATTGTATTAGAGGCATCCTACAGGGATTAACAGTATTATCTACATGAGTGTGTCCTAATCTGAGTGAGGGGCAAAAAGAGAAAAAAAGAGAGAAGGTTGGAGGAGCCTTAAATAGGAGCAAAACATTAACATCAGAGAACTAACCTTTAACTTCTTCCTCAAATTTTCCTCCTCTCTCTCTCGTCGGTCCCTCTCCTCTGAGAATATATCAATTAGACTCTCTTGTTCTTTATTCAATTCCTCAAACTTTTGTTTCGCCTCTTGGAGCTGCCAGAGACAGGGCAGAATTTCAAAAACAGGAAAAAGAAATTCAGCATCTTCCATCATATATCTGGCTACAAGAACAAAACCAAGCTAAACATATTTCCACATCAATCATTCATTGCAGAAAAATGAGCAGGAAAAAGCCCCACAACATATCTCCTAGTCAAATATCATGACATTAGTCACAGCAACAACTGAATCCAGGTCCTATAATAAGTGCATAACATAAAGAGTGGACAATGATGGCCAAAGAGCATGAAGGCATTTGATAATAGGAATAAATAGATACAGCATCATCAGAATTTGAAATAGTAATGGCACGTACCTGAGCTTCAAGTGATCTACACCTGTCTCTTTCACCTAGAAGCTCCCATTCCTTCTTCTCTAATCTAGAAACAAAAAGATAAACAGGTATGTGTAATGGGGCCATGAATTATAGAAGGAAAATACGAGACACGAAACTCTTTTGAGTTTGTGAAAGGCAGATAATGACCTTTGCCTTAATTCATGATTCTCTTGCTTCAACTGATCTACAGTACTTGAATCAGAGTCACCTCCCTGTTAGTTATAAACAAAAGCTATCAGAAAACTTTCTCACATATATCACAAATAACAGCAACAGCCATCCAGGACCCTCTGTTTAAAAATACATTGTCAAACCGACACAAAACTGAGACAAAAACATACCAACATGGACCCAACAGAGAGAGAGAAGCTGAAGAGGTATAAAGCTTGAAAATTACCTTTGACTGCGATTGCGTGAATGGGCAAACAGAATTTCGACCAGAAGCACAATCTTGCCGAGATTCAATATCCTCCGAGAATGAAGATTGATGAGTCTTCTGCAACCCCCTTTTCCCAAAAGATTTTTCAGCAGGGAATATCTTTTGACTACTGCCATTAGCTCCTGTCTCAGGCTGTGCAACATGCAAATCATCATCACTAGCATCCTCCACAGAAGGCAACAATGATTCGGAAACACTTGCTCCTTTTCTACATTTTGTAGACGACTTGCTGTTATATATGTATTTGCCAGACATATGCCCATTCTGATCTCCACCATTGACTGTTTCAGGAGCAAGTTTTCTACATTTTGTAGACAACTTGCTGTTATATTTGTCTTTGCCAGACATATGTCCATTCTGAGCTCCACCATTCACTGTTTCAGGAAATCAGTTAAGAGTCTTTTCTTCCCTTTCTCTGAGTTGAGTGCAACTGATACTTGTCAGAATATGATGAAAGTGGTATCTTACCGCTGAAGAGAGAACTCTTCTTAGATAGAGTAGATATCCGTGGATGGCAATCAGGAGAGGTTTCTGTGCAGTCAAGATATATTAGTGACAGATGGTAGTGGCTTACAAATTGCAGGAACTGATTTTGTTAAGTGTATCAAACAATCTAAAAAGAAGAGGAGTATACCTCTATCTTCAGAGCTGTATATATGTTTCTTATTACGTCTTGGAGCATATCCAATTTCATGGCAGTTGGTGGACCTACATGAAATAGAAGTAAAACCTCAGAAACAACTAAGCAACTAAGAACCAACAGTTTTACTAATTTAAACTGGAAACAAGTACCACTGACCAGTAATCCTTTTGCATTTGTATTAACCTTGTCTCAAGTCTTGCAAGAACAATTGTTCGTTCAAACCCTTGCTTATCATGAGCAGGTTCAACAAAATTAGCTTCCAAGACACCTGTCAGCGGTGATGAAGTGCATCATGAGTGAACTTTTCAAGTAAGATTATTAAGATAAATTTGAGACTTCAATGCAGTAACAACACCTATCACTCCACGACCATCACTTCCTGTTGCATTCCAAAGCCTCCAAAATGGCTGAAAACCCAACAGCTTCAAGTAAGAATAATATAAACAGTTTTAAAGAGAACCCACATAGTTGATAAACAGGACAGACTACTACTCTTTTAGATTAAAGTAAAACAATTACCAATGTCAACTGAAATCACCCACATCAATATCTTAAAAAATAACTATTCATCTCCATTATCAGAATGAGTCAAAAAAGCAATGCCATAATCTTGTTCATTTATATTAGTAACATGTGACTCCAAGACACCGCATAAACAACCTTTTTTTTCTTCATGGATAGGAAATAGGAGATTTCATTAAAACAAAAAGAAAGACACAAAAGTGGACTAGATGTCCACTAAGAGAACCAAAAGCAAATACAAATCAATGTGTTATCCCAAAAAAAAAAACAATGAATATGGAAAAATTATACCAATCAGAATCTCCTTTTGCTTTTAAACTATGATACCCCACGAATTATGCTTCCAGAATGTAAAGCAAATCAATGGTACATATAATCAGACAATTGTGACATCTTTTTCACCGTAAACCATGCTCACCTGGTTCAACGGACACAAAGACACAACACACATGCACATATGGCAAAATACTTCTAAATCAGAAATCTTCATCGGGAAACAATGCTACATCGACAAGAAACTGCAGTCAATCGCATACCAATTACAAATGAAAGCACAACAAACCTTGATGAGTCGATTTTTGTGATAAACATTGAACCCTTGAACATCAATATGGTACTTAGCGTCCTTCACAAACCCAATAGTCACCTCAGCAGCCATCTGATGAAAACAGTTGCATGCAGTCAACATCAAGTTTACACATCCAATAGCTACATGAAATAAATGAAAAGTTCACCATGATGCATTACATTTAAATCCTTTAGCATCCCATCGGATCCAGACTGTGGCCGATATGTAATCTTCTTAGACATCATCATATCATTCACTATATTGTGGTGCTCAACATCTTTTCCTCGGAGAATGATCCGAAAGCTAGGAGGAAGTCTTAGATAAAGAATTGAAGCATAACTCTGGACATCGAAAAGGAACATATTATTAAAACAAAACAAATATAAAAAACTGAAATCCTTTTCCATTTCATATCAATGATTTCCTTGATACTCTTAAATATATTTAATATATTTTCCAACCATTCTACGATGACATGAATTTCTAAATAACATCCATTAATTAAATGTACTGGCTGGCATTAAATAAAAAGAATCAGACATATATATGATTACTCGTGTTCATTAACTCCATTAAATTTAGAAAGTTTAATAAGCATAAACTGGAATAGTTACCCTTAATGAATGTCTATAAGTAAGGAAATGCCTAGAATTGGGAAACTGGTTTGCCATTTTTATATGCTTCTCATCTCGGTTGACCCCCCGAAGCTGGATATCCTGTTAAATCACATCATGAAAATTAACTTCTACGCAAAAATTTCAGTACATCATTCAAATCCAGTTACAAAACAAAGAGAGTGATTGAAAATTAGTAACATAGGAGATAGGACACGTACATGTTTGTCAGCATCAAAATCAAGTTCCAAAAGTCCCTGATCATCCTCCCAGAGATTGTATATAATTATGCGTGTTCCTTGATCTTTCATCAGATTAAACTACAAAGCAGAGAAGGCAACAACTAACTTCACAAACAATCATGTTTTGCCAACAACAGGGTCCAAGAAAATCCGAATACAAAAACATGCAATTAAGTAGGCTTAGATCACAAAAACAATGAAGAGTGCTCACGATTACACATCGTACAAGAGGCAAAGTGAAAAAGAAAATGGCAATTAGTTAAAACATGAGACATTGTGTATGTGCACGTGAATACATGCATTATTAAAGCCACATGGTCAAAGTTAGGTACTTATCAGCAAATAATCCAAACACTAACAATTTATGCTTGTACCTTACAATAAAAAAATTGAGTCTACTTGTACAATGCATGATAAAAATAAAACTTTATCTGCATCATTGTCAGAAATCTTGTATAGACATAAATGACCAGGAAAATCCTGAGAATCAATTTACAGCAGAAAATTTTGAAAGAAGAAACTTGATTTGGAAATTTAAAATGTAACTTCATATAGGACAGGAGATTGACAGGGAACCAACATCGAAAGCAGCAGAATCACAAACTGATCATTGGCAAACCACATAACAATCACAAACGCAAAAAACTCACTGAATATATGGGACATCAGAAACCCACTTAGCCCCCATAAAACAAATAAAAAAACAAAGAAAAAAAATGGAAAATGCATCTCTGCACAAATGTTCAATTAACTCAAGTTAGCACCAATACGTATTATAGCTGTACTAAACAATTCGTATAACCTCATTGCTTCACAAAGCCAAATAATTATACGCATATGTATAACAGTGCAAGCCATTTCCAGGTCAAATCTCAAGAAGAAACTGAATAGCATGAAGGATCTTTAAAATTTGGTGTTTTAGAAAAATCCAGTCCCACCATGCAATATTAGGCATGAATGTAGTTACCAAACTTTCTATAGTATTATGATTGGCAGAAAAGATAGCCTGCCAAATTTCATTTCCTTTGGGATTTTTTAATAAAGAAGTCTACTTGACTTAATAAGTATGAAGATTGACCAAAGGGCGAACAAGCTGTTCACAAGAACAAAACCACCCAAAAAAGGTTGAGTATAGAATTTGAGATCAAGACAACTCATCAAATCATAAGGTCGTGTTCAACTGACCAGGAGATTTTGAGTCCCAAATACTGCACCAAAATGTACTCCCAACAACTTTACATATATTCTTATCATATTTATTCAGAAAAACTTCATAACAATAAAGCTCAAATACTAATGTTGGGCCCTCAACTATCATCTTACACTTCTAGTGTAAGTAATAACTTAACATAGAATAAGTTGAGATATTGAGTTCGATTGCTACCATTGTATTTGTGTTTGTTATCAAAATCTATGTTGTTTTCTATTTTATTATGTTTGTGGTTGTGGTTTTTTATCGATGTGGAAGGGCATGTGAAAGCTTAACTACATTTTGCTGGGCTCTTAACTATCAGCCTGGGCTCAAGTCATAAGGTACCATGCTTTCACCAAGAAAAAAAAAAAGCTTGAAAGAAACTAAGAGGGGAAGCCAAATAAACATTTATTATGATCACGCCATACCATGTGCTTAATTCTACACAAAAATAGCAAATCACCTGATGGAGCAGGTCTGCTTCACTGGAGAATGGAGACCATTGGATTATTGTTTCCACATTTTTGTTCCAATCATTGAGAGAAAACCGAATTATCTTCTTGCATTCTTGTCCACTCCTTTGATAGTCAAGCTTTTGATTTCAATGTAAAGAACAACAATCAAAAACATGTAATATGAACATAGGTTCTGCAGGAACTTAAAACAATAAGAAAAAACATAAACTACATTTCACAATCGACACGTTAAAAATTAGTAATAGAAAATGTAGAGCAAGAGCAGATAATAGTAAGCAATAATTAACGTACACCATCAAACCATGTAAATCATGAATTTACAAAAAGTAAACCACCCAACCAAAATGCGAATTTAACAATTAACAGCAAATGGTGGGAATAGATCCCAAATTAAGGTGCTTTAGGATTTTTTTTTATTTTAAGAAAAAGAAAAAAGACTAAAGGTGGTTCGATATGATGAACGATGAGAATGTAGCCAGTGTGACATCACAAGATAACAAACTAGTCAGAAAACAGCTATTTATCCTTTAAAATGCATAATATGTCATATTTACAAAAGTTAAAATCTAGCAGGGTTTCATATTATATGACTAATCGATTAATCCACATAGAAAAATATGAACTTAGGATGATTAATATGTGTGACATACTCCAATTCACATGAAAACTTTTGTTATTACCATGGGCACTACAATATCTTCCTTTCCTGTGCTCCTCAAAAATGTGTAAGACAGCAATCCAATACTTTGAGTAGAACTAAAGGCAACAGCAAACAATTCAATTAGTTTAAAACAAACAGGAAAAATCACAGTGCATGCAAATATTTATGAAACACCATATGAAACATATAATAAATAATCACAAACTAAGAGGTTTCTTCCAAAAGTTCTATAAAATACCAAATTTCTAAATATAATAAATGGTGCCCTGTCTTAATAACCTTTTGAAACATAAAGAGTAGCTTCAATATGTTATCTTTCATCTTCTTATCCTTCCACTTTTTTCTTCTCTTTTTTCTGGCAGCAAGTTCTCACATTTTTCTCTAATAAAACCAAATTTCCATTATTCATGCTGATAAATTTACTTGGTCTTTCCTAAAAAAAAACGAAAAATGTTGACAATGCTCGAGTGAAAGTGAATAGGTTAATGAGACTAAAGAAGATGCCTAGCAAGTTTTGAACCATAGCACGGGTGAAAAGTAGCTAAATTGGAAGACTCAAAATCACTTTTTTAAGTTTGATGGGCCAGACTTGCAACTACTCAGTCTGCTCTGTATCCAAATTGTGAATCGATGGAACAAATGGTAGCCTTTATATTAAGGTAAAGCAGCAGCATAGAAGAGATATTTATAAACAAATTAAGGACAAACCTTTTTCCATCTTTTCCACAACAACGTGAGAATACGATAACATCTGCTCCAAGTCTCATGGTGCTTGTCTTAAATCCGTTGCCATCTGATAAGATATATATTATAATGTTTTCTACAACTAAAAAATAAACGTGTTTGACAAAAAACAAAATTTCCCCCCAGAGAATAGAAATTTTACATTGTCCAATAGTGTTAGCTTCTTTGGTTTTTGCAGAATAACCAAGGGACATGCAATGTCGCATTTTATCAGGATCCATGCCACCACCATTATCTACAAAGCAATTACAATAAAAATTCCAAAGACATTACAAGTCATAAACACAATCAATGCATATGATCAACCAAATGAAAATCATGATAAAAAGAATGTCTCTTAAAAACATGTATGATTAAAATTAGTGCCAGCAATCTAAAGCCATTTGACAAGAAATATGGGTTGAAGACCAATATTAGGATGTGCAAGCTGATTGGGAAAGTTAGATTTACATTCCAATGTTTTTTTTTTTTTGAATAGAAAATGAAAAAGAAGATTTAAATAAATAAAGAGTAAAGGGTTACAAAAGTGAACCAGTGGTCCACAAAATTAAACATACCCTATTTGAGCAAAAACCCTAAACCATACAGATTCCAGTGTTCACATTTGCATGTTCACAAATACACAGATGCACATGAATAGAACAAGAACATTTGATAATTTTAAAAAATATTACAGAAAGAGTATGTTCTCTGATCAAAGAAGCAAGATTTAGTCTTTTTTTGTCTTTTACACAATGCAACCCATATGTTCACTGAGCAGATTCTTTGAAGTAAATTGGAATTGACACGGCAACCAATATACCTTTCCATTGAGGGAACGAAAGAATATTACCCAATTATAAACATACAGACTCAGCAAAGCAACTATCAATAGAACTAAAGGCCATCATGAAAAAAGACATAATTAAAGGCTGTAACTATAAAATATTATGCTTATTATTTGAACACGAAGAAAAAGAAACTTCAAAATCATAAACTTATTTTAATAAGGCAGTCCCCAAAAGATATCATGCTTATCACTCCAAAAGGAAGCAGGAGCCAACCTTCAAAAATTACAAGTTCTTTTGACAATGTAACAGTGGCATGATGTGTACCATAACCTTAAGGAGTTCATGTTTTATACTACATCATATACAAAAACAACAATTTCATTCCTGCATTTACTCCCTCCCCCTCCACCTCCACCTCCGTCCTCTCTCCCCTCCTCTTCAATTTCTTCTTTCCATCTAGTGTGCAATCTTTCTAATAACAGTTGTTTGGTGTACAATTTCCGCCACCAATGAATTAGACAACTAACCACTTTAAGATTTAATACATATTGAGCATTTGTGCAGCATCACTGTTGCTGCTTTGAGTACCAATAAAAATAAATACTAAGATTTTTCTACAAACTAGGTTAGACCCTTTCCAACTCAAATGAATAAAAAAGAAAAAATTGCCTTGAAATTCCTTAGAAACAGAGGCCCAATGCAATGCCAAAAAGTATTATGCCCCTCAAGCAAAAGACTTGGTTCTCAACCTCATTTTTTGAAAAGATGACTATCCCTTTCTACCCAAACGACCCAAAAACAGCGCTAGGACAACAGAGTTCGCAGCAATTTGGCTTTCTTTCTCTTTCCATAACCAAAAAGTTAAATTGCAAATATGACAGACTACATGATTATTAGCAATCCTTTATACAAGAGAAAACAGGAGGCTACACTCAATACCTTCAATAAGCAACATTCTGCTTCCATCCTTCCTACTTTCAAGCATATCTACATTAACATAGGTAGCTCCATTGCACACCTGACACCAAAAGCAAGAAAAACTATTGGCACTGGAAAAGAAAATGCACATTCTACATCATGTGGAGGGGATTTGACACAATATACCTCATCCAGAGAGTTGTCTAAAAGTTCCGCAAATGCTGCAAAGCAAATGAATATAAGTTGCTTATAGAACAAGAAACCTATAATGAGGCCAAGAAAAGGCATTGCATAAAAACAAATATATATGTACACAGGATGGTAGACTACCGCCAAGAGCCCACTTATGACTGGTTGCATTGGAATGTAGAAATTTGGGATGAACCCTAACATGGTCCATGCCACCTGGACATTCAGAAGAAATGTGAGATAGTGCACATTTTCCATACCAAAGAATAACTTGTGATCTCTGATTTAATAACCATGCTTTATGCTATAAAACTCAGTTAGTCAAAGTATGACACTAAAAAATGTGCCACTAAGATGAAAATGGTGGGAATGGTGTCAACTTAAGAATAAATACAACATCAAAGAAATGAAGTGCCTTTTTTTAATTCCTTTATGCAAGTATTATTGTTATGTTTCCAAAATAGAAGTTTGGAAGCACTTTTTGTAAAGAATTGTTAACCGAGTACTTTTGCTAATGTTTGTTGATAAATTCTTTTCTTTTTGTTTCCTATTATAGCAGATTGTAAGTAGCCTCCATGTGTCTCGTGCTTTCGCACAAGTTTTTTTCCTAAATAAAAAATACTTCTTGTATTATCATTGTTTATTTAGTTGAAGAAGTTGGTGTAGCCAGCTTGCAGATATATTTTTAAAGCTAAACCAAGTAAACCCTAGTTTCTTCACCTTGTATTTCTAGTTAAGCGCTTGGCCAAGTTGGAATATCCTGTCAGAATCCCAATTAAATGACCATTATGACCATCAAGAACAACCCGTATCCTTAAAAAGAGTTCATAATAATAATCTCACTTGATAAAGTTTCATAACTTCAAATTTCTTTCCCACATTATTTTCATTTCCACTCTTTTCTACTGCTGAGGAAAAAGATAAAACACCTAATTCATCATTTGTGCGTCAGTTTTACACACACCCTACTCCAACCTACCATTGCAACTCGCATTCCTCCTCAACTCATCCAAGTCAACTCTAAGAATCAAATCATGCTCCTTAACTGGTTAAATTATTTGCAGATTAAGTATGATATCATTAACTAGTTAAAGGAGGTAAATCCTGCTTCATTGGTCTGAGATTATTTCATTCAAAGCTAATTAACAAAGTAGTAAATCATAGTAAAAATTGTTCCAAAAACTTTACATTAGGCACTGCAAGTGAGTAGAGGACACACAACCCAACAAGAAACAGCACCCGGAATCAATTACAGGCTTGTCCAATTGGCCCATGGACCAAGCACAAACATAACTTGTTACAATTCTGTTTCTAGATTTAAAATCTACACACAACCCTCCAGATCAAACAAGCTCTAATATCTTGTCGAAAAATTATTTTTAAGTAAGAGCTGTGCTTCTGCTACATTTTAAAATCGGAGCTAAAGTGCTTGGTAAACATATTCCCTTGGCAGCTAAATTTTAGTAACCACCCACCCACTTATAATGTAAAGCCATAGCGCGTTCAATCTCTAAACATAACCCAACTCTAATAGCTTAAGCTTGCAGTAAAGACTCCACAATATGATTCAAAATTCTAATGTTTAGTGATATAAACGATTTAAATAGCAAACTATGAATATAAACTTGAACAAACACAAAAAGAGAAAGAAAAAAAAAGCAATTTTTTTTATAAAAATGATTACCCGAAGTGAAGTCCCAATCACCAGATGGAGCTCCTTCATAATCCCCAGCCTTCCAGAACTGCTTACAACTCCGCAATCCCACACTCAATGCCTTATCCGCTGCCGCTGCCAATGGACGACGTTCGGGGGACGGAAGTGGTTCCAGAAACCCTACCGGCAACACTACTCGTAAATCTTCCAGCGTCTTCCTCTTCTTCTTCGGCGGACCATTCGTATTCCCCTCTCCTCCCTCAACGGCGTCGTTTTCCACATTATCGTCGTCGGACTCCGAGTCCGACTCAGACTCGCTACTGCTGCTAAGTTCAATCACCGGGACTAGTTTGTTTGAAACGCCGTCGTTCTGCCTTGGCGGTGGCGTGGCTGAAGTTTCTAGAATTTCGCGCTTCACATTAACGTTCATTGCAATGCTACGATTACGAAGGAAGTGGGGAAAAAAAAATAAAAAAGTAAAAACAAAAATTAGAAAGAAAAAGAGATTCGTTCTTGAACTTTCTTTCAAATGAAAAAGGGCGATTCAAATTGCCAAATTTGGAGTTCTTTTTTTTTTCTCTTTTTGGCTTAAAAGTTGCACTTGCAAGGAACGGGCCAAGTGCCGAGTGCGTGGTGGTCCTGGTGGATAGTGGTAACCTCGAGCTTCGTGAAAGCCAATCTCTGCACAACTTCGAACGTTTTGTAATGTGGAACCGAACCCGAAGCGCAAGCAGCGCGTCTTAAGCACCGTGGAACACCGCAGCGATAACGAGACACAGAAACTTCTTCCTGAACCGGTCAGATCTGTACTCTTTTTATTTTACTTTGTGAATTTTTTATTTATTATTTTTTAAATAAAATATTTACCATCAAAATTTATTTATTTATATAATGCTACACTTTATTTATTATTTTTTAAATAAAATATTTGCCATCAAAATTTATTTATTTATATAATGCTACACTTAATAGTTGAAATTTTAAAAACTTTATGAATTACTTTTTTATCTTTAATAATTAAAAAATTATATTTTTTATAAAAAAAATTTAATATTTAAATCAATATTTTTTTAAAAAATTCTTAAAAAATAGAGTACTCATTATATGGAGTAAATTGTTAATGTTTAATAATCTAAAATAATCTTTAAAAAAAATGATATTTAAATCGTAATATTCTTTTATTTAAACAAATAAAGAATGCGAATATTACATAATAAATAATTGTTCATATATTATAGAGTATGCATCTAAATTTTATTCAAAGATGCATACAAAAATTTAAATCTAATTCAAAATATACATGTACAAATTTAATTCAAACTTAAAATAAAAAGAGCGCAAATTTGATTTAAAATTTAATTCTACTTGAAAATAATTCATGAATATTAATCGTTCATATTTATAAAGTATGAGTCTGAATCCTATTTAAAGTATACATATATAAATCGAAATTTTATTCAAAATATATATGTATGAGTCTCATTCAAATTATTGGTGATGATTAATACCACAGGGTGTGTACATGTAGTGTGTATTTATCACATAAAAAATTTACGTATATATATAATTCATACATTTAAAAGTTGAAAATTTAATTTTTTTAAACAATGAACACAATAAATTTGATTTCATTACAATAATGAAATTAAATCAAAAATTAAGAATTTACCTCACAAACTTTTGAAACAATTTAAGCTAGAATTTCACTTAAAATAAACCCGTTAACAATTCTAACAATTAACAATAGTGAATTTATTAACTAGAATTGCAGCTATAATTTTAATATTTGTTTAACACTTAAATCATTTAAATTAACTCTTAATATTATGCATTATAAATTTATTTTTAATTTATTTAACATTTGAATTTATCAAAAATAAACTCTAATACAATAATGATAACTTATTATTAAGAGAAAATGATGAATAGTAAAAAAAAACTTTTACTTTATTACTTTTTTTTTGTTTTTTATTACTTAAAAACAAAGGCACCAAAAATAACTTTTCATCACTTTTTTCCATCTATATGGTCGGCCATATATTGTACCACAAACCATCATTTTTCTTTCAATTTCACATACATAATATGTCAAAATCAACCATTTAATTTAATTTAATCATAGTTAATTTTTAATTTTAATTTAATTTAACTCAAGTTAACATTTAACCATAATTAAATTAATTTATTTTTTTATAAAGTAAATAATAAAATATTCAATTAACTTAACTCAAGTTAATATTTAAATATAATTAAATTAATTTATTTTTCCAATAATTACATAATCAATTAACTCAACTTTAGTTAACAATTAATTTAGGTTAAGTTAAATATTATTTAATTATTAAATAAAAAATATCTTGAATATTTAATAATTAAATATGTAAAATTACACTTAAGCCTTTATTTAGTTACCAAGTTAACTCAAAGTGGATCTCACATAACCACACACTTGAGTAAACTTAACCAATACTAACTATGCGCTATGTGTCATTATTTGATTGATCAACAATAATTGTTAACTAGTTAATGTACTTAACACTTAAGCATTGACATGCGCACATCCTGATGATTCATGAAACAAATATTTAGTTTTGCTAGAATTTATTGGATTGAACAATTCAATCTGGCACACTGCCTTAGTGTACAACGAGTACATTTTATATTACGAGACTCATTTATTGGGATTTGTGCTTACGTGTCATCCTATTATGTATAAATAAATCATTATGGTATTTATACAATTATCATTTTTAATAAAATCATTAATATTACTAATTATTAAATGGTAAGATGCTTGTAACGTTTTAGACATTATATGATCTGAAGGTGTTCAGATCTAGTCTAAAGAAGTTTAGATCAATACTAAGAGTTAGCAGGTTATAAAAGTTAGCGAACTCTAAGAAGTTAGAGCCTTGTCTGAAATGGGATAAAGATCTGAGAATATATTAGCAATGATTTAGCTGTGAAGAGTTGTATATGGTGCTAGAAAATATCATTATATAAGTATGTTCTCAAACACTATATTTCTGATCTAATTTCATCAATGCGGGTCTGTCGGTGAAACTCATTAATATAGATTAATGTATGTCTATATCTGGATGATTCAGATAGTTAGTCTTAACAAATCATGAGCTTAGTAGAAGCTCGTATATAGATACAGGTATTCAATGAGGACTAGGTATTAAACCAACTCTTGAGAACCTCCAATAGACATCTCATAAAGCCATCAATAGAAGGTCTTTCAAGTTTAGTAGTATTCGTGGCCTTTTAACCTGAGCATCACGATGGGCTTGTAAGTGATCCGCCATACTTTGGTTTCACACATATTAAAGACCTTTAATGGTCTGACCACTAGGTGTCACTGGATATGGTCTGATGTTCATGAAGTCCAGTGTGTGTAGATATGAGATCCGTCAGCTTATATGAATGAGTTGTACATCCTAATACTCCGATATTGTAATTCAGAAAGTCTTGTATCCGTAAGCATCAACCCCAAAAAATATATATTTCGAAGGGATAAATAATATCATAAAAGTGTTTGTAGATATTGTTTATGAAAATATAAATCTAGAGATAAGTTCACAATTGAGCAAATAGAGATTTGACAGTAATGATTTATATCTCTACTCATCCAAGAAATAAATGACGGAAGGATTATACGAATATGTTATAACCTCAACTTGTATGGTCTAACGCTCTGCTTTGTAATATTCGTAATGTGTGTGTGGTATCGTTCACGAATGTATGGAGGAGCTCCATAAGAAAATCGAGCGTGGACCTAAAGAGTTTCACAATATAAAGCGTACTCGTTGCATACTAGGATAACGGTCTGGATTGAATAATTCAATCCAATAAATTTTAGCAAAATTGAATAATTATTTCAAAATCCCTCGGGATGTGCATTTGTCAAGACTTAATTGTTAAGTACATCATTTAATTAGTTAATAATAGTTGTTAACCAATAGGAGGTTGACAAGTGACATAGTTTGATCCAAAATTTGTTTTACCTTTTTTTTACCAATTAACCTTGCTAGCAAAAACTAGTATAATAAATTATTTATTCAAAAGTGTTTTGAATAATTAATTTAATTAAATTTATTAGGTAAAAGTGAAACATATTAAATGGTAGTGGACAATTTATGTTTCAAATAATATATGACAATAATGGACCATCTGTTGGCCATTCAAATTATTTAAGTAATATAAATGTTAAGTATTTAAATTTTTGTTGGTCATTAAATTAAATAAATTGTTAATTAATTGAAAGAGGAACCAACCATTAATTGTAATGGAGCACTTTTGTAAAAGCCATTAATTGATTTCATTATGAATGATAATGGTAGGCATTTTAGATGAGTGTGTTGGAAAAGCAAAAAAAAAAAAGTGAATGAATTATTCATTCATTTTGCCAAGGAAACATTCGACCAAGGCATTGTGAGAGAGAGAGTTGTTTTTGTTCTCTCAAATGTTGAAAGAAAATACAAATGTTCTCATTTTCTTCTCTCGTGAATGATTTATTATGCATCAAAGAAAATAGAGAAAGAAAAATTTAATTTTGAACAAGAGTTGTTCAAAATAATTCTTCTATGGAAATTGTTTCCAAGACTTATACATAGGTTGCATAAATACTCTATTTTATTGGAATCAAATATTTATATTTAAAGAGTTTGAATATATGTTACTGTAAATTCTAAATCAAAGTTACTATTCTAGCTCCATAATTCTACTAAACTGTTATGGACTATGATTGTTCAAGAATATACTTTAAGGTGAGCTCTTCACTTGAAAATTTTGAGGACTTGCAGTTTTGTAAAAGCTATCTTCATTAGGTAAGTGTTTTTACATATTATTTTAGCACAATTGTTCATCATTTATAAATTTTGTATAATACTTATATTTGTGCATATATGTGATATATATGTGTTTAATTATTAAAATTGAGTGTATTATGTTAACATGTTTCTGCTGCGTGTTGTAAATTTTTAAAATTACATGTACACTAGTAAATCAAACACTCAATACAACATCCATAGGTCCACGTCTGATTCATCAAATAGAATTATTTTATGAGTCCGTGATCAATACCCCACGCACACATCACAGATATTACAAATTAACGTGTTAGACTATACAAATTGAGGTTATAGTGCATACGTATAGTCATTCCATCAATTATATCCTTAATATATGGGGACATATATCAATACTGTCAAATCCCAATAAGCGCATCCATAAACTTATCTCCATATTTATATTTTTATAAAATAATATCTGCAAACTCTTTTGTGATATTGTTTAACCCTACGAAAAGCTTTTTTTCAATATTTATATTTTTTGCCAAAAGACTTTCTAAGCATTAAAATATACAACTTACCCATATGAGCTAACGAATCTCATATCTACGCACACCAGACTCCATAAGCATCGGACCATACCCAGTGACATCCAACGATTAGACCATAAAATGTCTCTAATATGCATGGAACTAAAGTATGGTGGATCATTCACAAGCCCACCGTGGTGCTCAAGTCAAAAGACCACAAATACTACTCAACTCAAGAAGACCCTCTATTGATGACTTTATGAAATATCTATTAGAGGTCCTCGTGAGTCTGTTTAGTATTCAGTCCCGACTGAATACCTGCATGCTTATATGAGATTTAAGCTCATGGTCAACTAAAAACAATCATCTGTACCATACAGATATAGACATGCACTGATCTATATAAAATGGATTCACCGACAGACATGCATCAATAAAAATAGATCATGAATATAGTGTTTAAGAACACACTTGCATAATGACATTTTCTAGCATCTATTGCAACTCTTTACAACTATGTCATTACTAGTATACCTTTATGTTTTTGTCATATTATAGACAATGTTCTAATTTTTTAGATATCGTTGACTCTCAACCCTGTTCTAAACTCATTTAGACCAAATTTGAACTCTTTCAGATCATACAATGTATGTAATGTTACAAGTAATGTATCATATGTGTTTTAATATTAATAATTTTATTCGAAATGTTTATTGAATAAATATTAAATCATTAATATTCATAGAATATTGAAATTGCATGTAAGCACCAGCTCTAGCGCAAACTCTAATTAAAAATAGTGTGAATTTGACTTAAAGTTTAATTCCACTTAAGAATAATTCATGAATAATCGTTTACATTTATAAAGTATGAATTTGAATCATATTCAAAGTATGCATATATAAATCTAAATTCTATTCAAAGTATGCATATATGCGTTTAATTTAAACCCTAATTAAGAATAGTGCTAATTTGATTTAAAGTTTAATTCACTTTAGAATAATTCATGAATAATTGTCTATGCTTATAGAACATGAATTTGAATTCTATTTAAAGTATGCATATATGAATTCAAATCTTATTTAAAGTATGCATGTATGAGTTTAATTCAAACTCTGATTAAAAAAAAAGTTCAAATCTAATTGAAAGTCTAACTTCACTTGAAAATAATTCATGAATCATCCATGTTTATAGAGTATGAATCTAAATCTTAATTAGAATATGTATGCATGAATTCAAATCTTATTCAAAATATGAATGTGTAAGTTTAATTCAAACTCTAATTAAAAAGAGCATGAATCTAATTTAAAAGTCTAATTCAATTTGGATCGGTGGATTAGAGCAAATTATATTTAATTTAATACCTACATTAGGAGTTCAAAATTTATATCCTAAATAATGTGTCACTACTTATCTTAAATAATTGTTAACTTTTTACTTATTATTAATATAATAATTATATAATACTAATTAATAATTGATAAATTTAAATGTCACATCAATTAAAATACAAACTTACCGCCATTTATTAATTATTTACTGCTAAGTTTTTTTTTTTGTAATATAACATACTGACTTATAAATTCAACATTTCTGACTAAATTATATTGAATATCAACCACCATACTAATTGAATTTACTGTTTTTTTTTGGTTATATAATATAGTCAATTATAAATTCAGCATTTCTAAGTTATTTATATTAAATACTAACCATCGTACTAATTGATGATATACCAACATAGTGTTTAAATGACGAACATTTTTTATTTACTACTAACTTATTATTTATTTATTTTTTGTGTATTATATGACATACTCACTTATAAAATAAGAATAATAATACACATCTCAAGATATATTCAAATTATATTTTAAATAATAGTGAGTCAAGTAATTATTTGGTAGTAAAATAGTATAATGAATAATTTTAAAATTTATATAATTTTACTATCTAATGATTACTTGACACATCATTATTTAAAATATAATTTAATATATAAATGTATAACACTACTTATAAAATAATTTAAATATGTCATTAAGTAATGCTACACTTTTTAAATGGCATCTCGAATTTTTTATTATAAATAACGTGCTAAATAATTATTATATAATAAAATGATATAAATTTTAAAATTATTCATTATATTATTTTACTATTCTATAATTGTTTGTCACGTTATTTAAAAATAAAAGATTGAGAATACTATTTAAAAAATTTACTATTATTTAATGTTATTAAATTATTGTAATTATAATCTTTTTATTGACTTTGAGATTGATGCTAGCACTTCTAAAATTTGAAGTGTTGGATTTAAGTCGGGAGTTATTATAGGATATAAATTAGTTATTATAATTATAACCTCTTTATTGATTTAGAAATTAGTGTTAGCACTTTTAAAATTCAGGTGTTACATTTAAGTCGGGTCAAAGTTTCTCTATAGAAGTGTAGATGCAATGTATTTCGTATTTTTACTTATTTATTTTAATTTTTTTACTATATGTCCTTAATTTTTATTATATTTATAATATAACATATAAGGTATAAAAAAAATTGAGATTAATCCACCATACAATGACTGAATAGTAACTGTACTCTTTTAAAGGTATTTACTTTAATATCAGCTGCATTTAAACTGCATCCATCAATATAAAAAACAATTAATAAATGGGAGTATGGGTAATAGGACTATAAGTCTATTAGGCACATGTATTTAAGACTAAGACTTTGTTTAGAGAAAATATAGTCATCTACCTGGCAAATAAATTGAAACCCATAAATACTAATTATCAAATAGGTGATCCAATAATTATACTCCACAATCTCATATAGTTGGCAAGTTAAATCATCATCGCTAACGATTTTAGTGAAACTAATAAATGATAACTTTTTTTATAAATGAGAATTTCTTAGGGTCTTAATCACGCTTTGAATACAACAAATATATATATATTGTAAAGAAATTTATAAGGTGGAAGTTTAAAATTTAAGTGTCAAATTTAAAAGATTAGTATGATAAATGAAGAGATTATTCTATTTATAAATTTAAGTATTAATTTTTTTTTAATTAATGCGAGACAATTAACTTGCTTAATAGTCCTCTTTGAAACAAAATTTTCGTTGTTCTAATATACTTGTTGGAGGATTCAAGTATCAAACTCAAAATACTAGTCTAGTAAATGAATGGATCATCATACTTATAAATTCAAGTATCAAATTAATTACTTAATAACTTTTTTGATAGAAAATTTCTTAGGGTCCTAACCGCACTTTAAATATGACATATATATATTATTGGGGAGCTTGAGTTTATAAGGATGGAGCTTAGGATTCAAGTATCTAATCCAAAATACTAGTTTGATAGTGAAGGAATCATCCTACTTATAAAGTTAAGTATCAACTCTTTTTCTAATTATGTTGAACAACCAACTCACTCAATAATCCTCCATCAAACGAAACTTTCACTGTTCTTATACCACTTGTTGGGGAATTTAAGTGTCTAACTCAAAAGACAAGTATGGTAATGAATGGATCATCTTATTTATAAATTCAAGTATCAACTATTTTTCAACTAATATAGGAAAACTAACTTACTCAATAATCCCCTTCGAATAAAACTTCCATTGGTGATAGTACAACATCAGCCATTTTTATTTGACAGTGAGTTTATTCATATCAATTATTTTCTAGTTAATGTGAGACAATCAACTCACTCAACAATTTCTCTCAAATGAAATTTCTGTTGATGGAGGACAACATCAGTCATTTTATTCGACAATGAATCCATCTACATTCTAAATATCAATATCTAGCTTTAATACTACTTATTGAGGGATCTTACAATTGAAAAGTGATGATTAATCATAGGGTGCATGCATGTGATGTATGCGTTCATCATCT
Source organism: Ailanthus altissimus (assembly GCA_946807835.1). Lineage (NCBI taxonomy): Eukaryota > Viridiplantae > Streptophyta > Magnoliopsida > Sapindales > Simaroubaceae > Ailanthus > Ailanthus altissimus. Next base: position 31,279,668 of record OX327688.1, on the reverse strand, counting down.
CATATATACGCATCTTATACATATATACACAGCGGAAGCTAAATTTAAAATAATAAATACATTTTATACATTGATCAAATTAATTAAAGATTGAGAATATCACCTTTGAAGTTTTTAAATTACTTTTGCTTGGAGTCCACTAAAATGAGCTTATTGTCAAATCTAGTGACCAATGAAAGTGGGTTTTAGTGGCTAGATTGGCCGCCCTTAATCTAACAATAGTTTAACACTTAAATTGCATTCTTAGTTTTTTCTTTTTTTTGAGAAATAACCTTATCCTAAGTTAAACACTTATAACTTAGAATTTATTTCAAGAATAAGGATTATTTTTCTTAATTTATTTAACACTTTAAATAACAATACAACATTTTTGTGTTTATTAGTGGTCGGTCATTTTCATTAAAGAAGACGAGCAATTATTTGTTAAGTTTTCAACTCTTAAAATAAAAAAATTATTCTCTTAATAACTCTTTCAAGCTTTGGCCAAAAAAATCAACACTCCATAATAAAATTTATCAATTCAATTTATATCACAAATGAATTAATTAATCCATTTTAATATTTACTTTATTAAAGTAACTAAATCTTAGTGTTAATATTTAACTAAGGATAAGTTAACTTTTTAATTACTTTAATATTTAAGTAACCAAAATATCTAGATCATTTAATTATTAAATTTGTTTTAATAAAGTAACTAAATCCTAGAGTTAACATTTAATTAAGCTTAGGTTAGTTTTGTTTACTTAACAATGAAGTAAACAAAATATATCTATTATTTAATTATTAAATAATTAATAAAATAAAATATCTCTATTATTTAATCATTAAATAATTAATAAAACAAAATTACCCCTAAGCCCTTTAGTTTAGTTAATCATTAAATTAAGTCAAAGTGGGTCTCACTTAACTACACACTTGAGTCAACTTAATCAAAATTAAATTATTATTTGACTTTAATACAAATAACTTATCAAACAAGTTAAAGGTATTATGGTAATTACCTATAGTCAAATAATCAATGGCTCACTGTACGCTACGTGTCACATTTAATTGGTCAATAATATTTGTTAATTATTTGATGTACTTAACTCTTAAGTCTTAACAAGTGTACATCCCAAGCGATCCTAAAACAAAAATTCGATTTATTAGATTTTTACTGGATTGAACTATTTAATTCAGTATGTTGTCTAATGCACCACGAGTACACTTCATATTGCAGGACTCCTTATGTCCATGCTCGATTCGTCAAATGAAATTATTTCATGAGTTTATGATCGATGCCACACACACATCGTTGATATTATAAATCACCACGTTAGACCATACAAGTTGAGGTCATAGTGCATACATATAATTAAGTGTGGGCATGGCTCGGTTCGATTTTTTAATAAAAAATTGAACTAGACCGAATCGATTTTTTTCGGTTCGGTTTGATTCGGTTTTTTAGTTTTAGAAATTAAGTTTTTTTTAATTTATGAAGGATTATATGTGGTTAAGTGTATGCTAATATTTTCTATTATTCAATACATGAATGCCACGTGGCAAATAAATATGATTTTATTAAAAAAATTAATTTTTTTTGTAAGGTTTTTTATTTAAAGAAAATCGAATCGAACCGGCCGATTTTTCTTAAATAAAAACAGAACGATTTTTTTTCTATGGAAAAAATCGAACCAAACCGAACTGGTTGGTTCGATTTTTCGATTCCCGATTTTATTTACTCACCCTTACGTATAATCATTCAATCAATTATACCATGAATATGTGGGGATATAGATCAACACCGTCATATCTCTATGAGTTCATCCATGAACTTATCTCCAGATTCATATCTCGATAAACAATATACGCAAACACCTTTACGATATTGTTTAACCTTGTGGGAAACTCATTTCCTGGGTTTATTGCTTATAGCCATAAGACTTTTTGAGACACAATCTCGGAGCATCGGATATACAACTCACCTATGTGACTTGACGGATCTCGTATCTACACACACCAGACTCTATGAGCAACGGACCATACCCAGCGACACGTAGCGATCAGACCATGAAAGGTCTTTGACATCTGTGGAACCAAAGTATGATGGATCACTCACAAGCCCACCATAACGCTCAAGTCAAAGGACCATGATTACTACTCAAGTCGAGATAACTTTTTATTGACAGCTTCATAGGATGTCTATTGAGGTCCTCATGAGTCTGTTAAATATCCAGTCTTGACTAAATACTTGCATGCTTATACGAGCTTTTACTAAACTCATGGTCAGCTAAGAACAATTATCTATACAAAAGAGATTCACCGATAAACCCGCGTCGGTAAAAATAGATAAGAAATATAGTATTTGAGAACATACTTTCATAATGATATTTCCTAACATCTATTACAACTCTTTACAACTATGTCATTACAAGTACACTCTTAGGTCTTTATTCCGTTATAGATAATGTTCAAACTCTTTAGATTTGCTGATTATTATAACCTACTAATTCTTTAGCATTTATAGTTTTCGGTGATGCTAACTCTTAGTGTTGATCTAAATTCCTTTAAACTAGATCTGGACTCCTTTAAACATGTAATATCTGAAGCGATACAAGCATTAGTATTATATAATAAATATAATTATTGATTTAACAAAATAAGCATTGTATAAATATTACAAAATAAATATTCATAAAAAATTAGATGTCACGTAAGTATAAACCCCAACACTAAATATCCAACCTAAAAGATTAGTCTGATAAGTGATGGGACCTTCTTATTTATAAACTCAAGTATCAACTTCTTTTTAGCCAATTTGAGATAACTAACTCACTCAATAAACTTTTCTCGAATGAAACTTCCGACGATGAGAAAAAGACAGCCCTTTCATTTAACAATAAGTCTATTTACATTCCAACTATCAAGATCTGATTTTAATATCACTTATTAAAGGATCTTTAGACTTATAAATGAGAAGTTTAAGATTTAGATGTCCAACTCAAAATACTAACATAATAATCGAATAGACCATCTTATTTATAAAACCAAATATCAACCATTTTTAGCTAACGTGAACCATTCAGCACTCAATATATATAATGAATGGGATTCAAAATTAATACCTTTTTTTTAAACATGATTCATTATCTTTTTTCTGTTTTTCTTTTAATGTTCACTTGGGTGGTAAAAAATCTATTGAAACTGCGTAATCAAAATTTAAACATAAAAAGAATTTAAATATGGCAAGTGATTTTTCTTTAGTATTCGTACAAATATTAAGAAATTTACTAGACTTTCTAATTATACTTTCAGGAATTGCCAAGAAAATGGACCGAAATACCGGCATTTTTGTTAATGGAAAGCAGAATTTTATACAATTATCGTCATTTAAGATATTATCTACTTTGATCTCAAACTTTTATAATTTTATTCTTAAACTTAAAAAAAATGTCACAATTAAAAATTCAGATCATTCTTTAAAAACTCAATACCTCTCATTTGCCTTAACCACGTGAAACTTTTTTAGGATGTCACAATTACACACTTCTGTTGGAAAATTATCCAGCCATATTACACTGCTTTGAACGTTAAAAGCACATCTCGCTATGTTACGGGCAGACATATTTCTACTCCTAGGAACATAATGAATCTGAAATAATTCTCGATTTCCAAAAAGCTCCTGGACGTCAGATATCACCCAGAAAATCTCTTTCATAGAGCTGCTTCGTCCGCAAATTAGGTCAACAACAGTCTTTGCTTCCAATTCAACTTTCGCTTGTAATAGCCAATAAACCTTCAAGAATTGCCAAGCACACTGTTGTACGAAGAGTCAAAACCACCAACGCACACCTTTGAAGCCTCAAGATGTACATAACCTGAACTATTTCGAATCTCCACAAGCTGCATCCACGTTTATCTTGAGACAGCCTGCTGGTGGAGGACTCCAGTGATGCATAACTACAGCCTGAACTGAGGGGACTGCAGATCGATCAACCTGGAGCTCCTGATATATTCGAACAGCTAGCAGAGTGCCAGCATCCTCAACAAATTTTTTCTGAATGCAGCAGGCGCCTTGTCTTCAAATATTCGCACATTCCCAGCCCTTCAGCATGCCCAAAGAAGCATAAGGAAAAGTGCAAAACCAGCCTCGTTAAATCACCTGTACACAGCCAAAACAAATTCTCCAAAAAGCAAATTAAACTTACTTGAAACAACAGCATGGAATGTATTTTCCCATTCCGTATTTGTGAAAAAAAATATAACTAAACTTGCAAAATATATAATTTGCAAAATGTATTTTTCCCATTCCCATTCCTAGTAAATAGATGATTAATATAAAACAGAATTTTGTTTCAATAATCAGTAGATATTAAGGTTATATGATTGATAAAGTAACGTCAAGAAAGAAATATGATATAACTATATTTTATTATTAAAATAATAAAGTTACATTATTAGAAAATCTTGGTAATAAGTAAGACTTCTATATGATTTTTCTCACACAAAAACTCTCTTAATTCATTGATGAATATTAGTAATATTACATTTAATTATGTCTATTAGCATAATAGTCTGGACTATTAAAAGTTAAGATTAATTAAATGATATTATTTTCATAAGCTTAAATATTATATTTAAAAAAAATACTTCTTGAAGATTGCATATGGAATAGCATAACTTCCGAAATTCAACTATACCAATACATTGGATCAAACCAATAGTCCAATTGTTGATGCATAGCTACTTATTATACCATTTTATTATCATTAGTCGTATCGAATAGAAATTAAATAAATTTTAGGTATATATATTAATTGGTAGACAACATTATTTAATAGACTAGTCTTTTAGGTCAATGACAAACGTTCGACTCGTGACAAATAGTATCATAACAGACTTAAATTTTTATTTACGTGTAGGCTCTAAAAATTTTGTGTCTTGAATTCCAATAGAGATTGTCACGTGGGTAATAGATCCTTCATGTCTCTAAAGGGATGGAGAATAAGTATCAGGTTGTCTTCTGAGTTTGAGGTAAATTGTGACGAGAGCGTCATATGATTGAATAGAGAAAAATATCACGTTCCACATCAAATAAAAATTAGATAAATCTTAAATATATATAAACAGATTGTTGAGGATATCAAGCTATGCACTTCAAGTTGACACCCTTATGGCATTAACTAAGCCACAACTTTGATACCCTATGCGCAGTGAAAAATCATAACTCACACCATAAGTAAGAACACATAAGATTAACACACTAATAAAGATAAAGAAAACAAACCAATCACAAGACACAAGATATACGTGGTTCGGCCCAAATTGCCTATGTCCACGGAGGATCCATGATCCAGCTTCTTCCCATTGAAATAGATCACAAAGTATCTTTTTACATCATCAATGATCCCACAAGACCCCTTAGTATCTCCCATAGAGACCTCTAAATATCTACCATTGATCGCCATGACTCCCTAAGACCTCTTCGTATCTCCTCATAAGAGATTTTTATAAGAACACAAGAATAGCCCGAGCATCTAAGCCAAAAGGATCTATGGTGTTTCTCTTTTATTCACTCAAAGAACCTAAAGAAGAAAACACCCCCCAAGGTTACACCCTAGTGCACCACGCACTTAGTGCCTACCTAGCTTCTCTATTATCTCTTATGGTTACATCTTGAAACCTTAAATGCTTAATCTTAAATAAAGGTTTACAAGTGTTTATATATGGTGTATTTCGTGCCTACAAACCCTATTCTTTATTGGAGTAAGAGTCCACTTATTTTAGAAGTCTAAAATTTCCCAAAACTTGAAATCCCGAGCCAAAACGGACTTTTCCACGCGTTCTGGCACTGCGGCGCTCGTCCCTGGGCGCTGCGGCGCTGCGGCGCTGCCCCTTCTCGCGTCCAGTGCTGCGGCGTTGGGGACCCAGCGTTGCGGCGTTGGTCTTCTGTTTTGAGCGCCGCGGTGCTGGAAGCTCTCCTCGCAATTTCTTCATTTCCTTCGCGTCTTTGAGTCCCGTTTCACTTCCCCTTTTGTGTCCCACACGTCCTAGACTTCTCCATACGTGTCCCACACATTCTTGACTTCTTGTGACTCTCCACTTTAGTATTCATCTCAATTCTTGTCCAACCAAAATTGTTGTCCAACCAAGATTGTTGAATCACCAATTTTTCAACACAAATAAATAACATTATCTAATAAGATAATTTTTTAAATCAATGATAAACAATCGACTTGTAACACTAATACCCTTTTCGTCACACTAGTATCTTTTAAGATTCGAACCCAATTGAGAAGATGCACAATTTAACTGCTCGAATTGTGCACTCAAGTGCAATGCTCATGGATACCTTTTTACGTATTCAAGTATTGTATTATAAATTTTACATTTCAAAAAGTTATAATAATTATACATCAACAATTGGATAATTGTAATTGTCAATTACTAAATAATTATAACACTGTAATTGATAATTAACTCACAATAACTTAATGATTGAAATTCTTTTTAACTTTTACTAGGTCCGAATCCTTAACTAAGGTATAAAAAAAATGCGCAAACTTTACTGGTATAGCAAACATTTGGATGCTGCTCACCGTTACTTATAAAGTTGATTTAATTAATACTGACATGCTTACAACTACTTTCATCATATAGGTTATTACTCACAATGTTAAATTCTTTTAATAAAGTTATTATAAAGGTTACTTTTTTTATATTTTTCTTAACTATATTAATGATACGAGCATGTTCACACTATACATCATTTAAAATTAAATAAAAAATTTCATAATCAAAATTGGGTTGATCTCTGATAAGTTTTAAATATTAATGAGTATAGTTAATATTTGACAAACTTTGGAAGGGACATACGATATTTACCACAGTATCTTGTGGCCCACAAACCGTTGTCAACTAGCAGAACATGACTTCTATTTTTTTTTACTTCTACAGCACAAACTACAAGCTCACCAATGCATCACAGCTCACAATTCGTCAGTTCCAACCCATTACATATAACATTTCAGCCAAAATTGCAACACTTTAACTTAATTTCTTTCGAATTATTCCTAACCGATATATATATATATATGTATAGATTAGGGATGAAAAAATATTTTAAAAAATTCTAATTTTTTTTATAAAAAATTGACTTTTGAAAAAAATGAAAAAATTTAAATTTTTTAAATCCAAATTCAGGTTTTTTTAACCTAAATTCAAGCTAGATTTGGGTTTTATAGAATTTGAAAAAACTTAATCCAAAAAATTTGGGTTAGCCTTTTTTTATTTTCTTTTTTTAAGAATTCCTATTTCTTAAATCTAATTCTGAAGGGAAAATTTTATTTAAGAAATTTTCATTTTACAAAGTATTGATTGTCGAAAATTTAAATTTGATCTTCTTTTATACTTCATAAGCAGCCGCCAGCTCAAAACTTCATTTGCTAGCTACGGATAATTTCATTATCTTCGCGAGCAAGGTCGTTGAAATTGATTGTTTCTGATCTGTTTGGACATCTGTTAGCTTTCTGGGAGATCACTTCTTCTTGTTCCTGTCATCTTTACGATTCTGTGAAAAGCTACCAATAATGTAAGTGGATGTTTCTTATAATGAGTCTATCTTTTAAAAATAGAATAATAATTTTTTTTTTTGTCCTTCTTCTCCTATTTTTTAATTTTTCTATAATTAATATTATATATCAGGCCAATGTGATTCATGATGGGATTACAAGTCCCATTGCTTTTAAAAATAATTTCGACAGGTTAATGATGGAGAAAAGGATAGAGTTTGTTAGAAAAATGAAATGAGATTTTTTATAAAAAAAATCGAAAAAATTGGGTTTACATTAGGCCAAATTACTCGAATCCAGAATATAATCTTAGATTAATTCATACCTAAAACATATATATTATTTAAATTTTAGTATAATATATAAAATTTAGGTCCGAATTCAAATTAACCATAATCCAAAATTGGATCTGGGAATTAACATCCTTAATATATGCTGGATCATGTGGATCAATCTCAGTTATACATTGCACAATAACAATGATATCTGCTACTGTAAAGTTACAGGGGCCACAAGATAAACTCGGAAAAATTTGGACATGAAAAAAATTCAAATTTTTTTTAGATGCAAGTTTTAGGTTTTTTTTTTTTTAGGTTCGTGCTGAATTAGATTTAAAACTTATTTTAGAATCTGAGGTGTTAATAACTAGCACACGGTGCCAACAATTAAGTAATGGTGGACAGCCATTACTTTGCTGTCCATCTTGCTACACTCTCCCTATAAATGGGAGAGTTTAACAATTCTTTCTATATATACAATTTTGAAAGAGTTTGTATATTTTTTGAGTGATTTGAGAGAATTTGGTGTATTGAAGTTTTGGGTTGTAAGGTTAAAACATTACAATACTTGTATTCTTCATTTTCAATAGTAAGAGATTCTTCTATCTTCGCCTGTGGACGTAAACTAAAAATCAAACTACGTAAACTTCTGTTTTTGGTCTTATTTTTATTTTTATTATTTTTCTCAATTTCAGTTTAACTACGACCATGCATCACCCCTCAATTTCTTAACAAGTGGTATCAGAGCTTCTGGTTGAATGAAGTCACTATTCACGTATACTATTACTATTTACGTATACAGTTACTATTTATATGTATGGGTACTATTCATGTGAAACAGTGGGAGCCGATCTTAGCAGAAAGCAGTCTGTGGTGAAAAGCAATGGCGATAAAATACGAAGTTGAGAAGTTCAATGGAGGTAATTTTACATTGTGAAAATGAAAATAAATGCAATTTTAAAGAAAAACAAGTGCTTAGAAGCAATTGATGAAAGGCCCGCTGGTATCACTGATGATATCAAGTGGAATGAGATTGACAGTAATGCAATTGCTGATCTGCATCTAGCACTTGTTGATAATGTGCTATCTAATGTGGCGAAAAAGAAGACAGCAAAAGAGATTTAGGATACTCTCATAAAATTGTATGAGGCCAAATCTTTACACAATAAGATCTTCTTAAAAATGAGATTGTATACTCTTCGAATGACAGAATCCATTTCAGTGACGGAGCACATCAACACGTTAAATACTTTATTTTCCCAACTCACTTCCTTGGGGCATAAAATAGAGGCAGGTGAACATGCAAAGATTTTACTTCAAAGCCTATCAGATTCGTATGATCAACTCATCATTAACTTGACAAATAATATCCTAACGGACTTCTTAGTCTTCGATGATGTTACAGCTGCTATACTGGGAGAAGAACGAAGACGGAAAAATAAAGAAGACAAACAGGAATGTTCGCAGCAAGCAGAAGCTTTGACAATGATGAGAGGTAGATCAACAGAGCGTGGCCCCAGTGAGAGTCAAAATCATGGTAGATCAAAATTCAGAAGTAAGAAAAATGTCAAGTGCTACCATTGTGGCAAGAAAGGCCATCTAAAGAAGGATTGCTGGGGATTGAAGAAAAGTGCAGAGGACAAACCGCAAGGGAATATTGCAAGCACCTCAAATGATGGTGAAATTTTATACAGCGATGCAACAACAGTTGTTGAAAGCAGAAAACAGTTCTCTGATGTATGGCTCATGGATTTTGAAGCTACATGGCACATGACCTCTAAGAGAGAATGGTTCCATCAATATGAACCTACCTCTAGAGGATCTGTATATATGGGGAACGACCATGTTTTGAAAATCGCTGGAATAGGATCCATCAAGATGAAGATGTACGATGGTACTGTTCGTATTATCCAGGAAGTACGACATGTGAAAGGCCTCAAGAAGAATCTTTTGTCATTGGGACAATTAGATAACACTGGGTGTAAGACCCAAATTGAAAATTGGACAATGAAAATTCTCAAAGATGTGCTTGTAGTAATAAAGGCAGAAAAGGTTGCTGCAAATTTGTACATGCTTAATAGAGAAACACTGCATGAAGGAGATTCATCTGTTGCATCAACTAGTTCAGTAGAAGAGTCAACGATAATATGGCATCGCAAACTGGGCCATATGTTAGAATGAGGTTTGAAGATTCTCTCTGATCAAAATTTATTTCCTGGTCTCAAATCGGTTCACTTACCTTTCTGTGAGCACTGTGTCACAAGTAAGCAGCACAGATTAAAGTTTAGCATATCCAGTTCTAGAAGTAAAGAAATTCTAGAATTGATCCACTTTGATGTTTAACAAGCACCGGTGATGTCCTTAGGGGAAGCGAGATATTTTGTATCATTCATAGATGATTACTCCAGGAGATGTTGAGTGTATCCAATCAAGAAGAAGTCATATGTGTTTGAAGCTTTCAGAATATTCAGAGCACGTGTAGAACTTGAATCGAAAAAAAAGATCAAGTGTTTAAGGACAGATAATAGAGGAGAATATATTGGTAAGGATTTTATTGCATTCTGTCAACAAGAAGGCATCAAGCGACAATTTAGCACAGTTTACACGCCTCAGCAGAATGGAATAGCAGAGCGGATGAACAGAACCTTGTTGGAGAGAACAAGAGCTATGTTGAGAACTCCAGGTTTAGCCAAAGCATTTTGGGCAGAAGCAGTCAAAATCGCCTGTTATGTGATAAATCGGTCACCATCAACAGCAATCGAGTTGAAGACAATGATAGAGATGTGGACTGGGAAACCAATTGATTATTCTCGCCTTTATATATTTGGAAGTCCTGTATACGTGATGTATAATCCTCAAGAAATAACGAAGCTGGATCCAAAATCCAGAAAATGCTTTTTTTTTGGATATGCTGATAGAGTCAAGGGGTATCGCCTGTGGGATCCCACTACCCACAAGGTCGTCATCAACAGAGATGTGATATTTGTAGAAAATAAACTGCAAAGGAATGATAAAGATGATAGCACAGTGAAGAAAAATCTAGAGACTACAACAGCACAAATGGAAAATAATCAAGTACAAGAAGATTCAGATTCTTCTGAAGCAGCACCAGAGCATGAAGAACAAGAACCAGTAGAGTCTGAAGCTACAGATGATCGTCGATCAACTCGTGAGAGACGACCAACATCATGGCACTCAGAGTATGTCATGGAGGCTCATGTTGCATACTGCATTCTAATAGAGGATGGAGAACCAACAACTTTCCAAGAGGCTTCTAAAAGGCAAGATGTTTCTCTATGGATGACAGTAATGCAAGAAGAAATTGAAGCCTCGTATAAAAATAAAGCATGGGAGCTGGTTGCACTACCATGAGGAAGAAAAGCCATTGGTAACAAATGGGTCTACAAGATCAAACAGGATGGCAATGACCAAGTGGAGTGGTATAGTGTGAGATTGGTGGTGAAAGGTTATGCTCAGAAAGAAGGTATTGATTTTAATGAGATATTTTCCCCTGTGGTTTTACTTACGACAGTCAGAATAATCCTAACAATGTGTGCTACATTTGACTTACATCTAGAGCAGTTAGATGTGAAGATAGCTTTTCTTTATGGAGATCTTGAAGAAGAAATTTATATACTCCAACCTGAAGGTTTTAAAGAAGAAGAAAAAGAGAACTTGGTTTGCAGGTTGAACAAATCTCTGTATGGTCTCAAACAGACGCCGAGGTGTTGGTACAAGAGCTTTGATTCCTATATCATCAGCCTTGGATACAACAGACTTAGTTCAAACCATTGTACATACTACAAAAGGTTTGAAAATGATAATGATTTCATTATTTTGCTGTTGTACGTGGATGACATGTTGGTGACAGGCCCCAACAAAGATTGAGTCCAAGAATTGAGGGCACAATTGGTTAGGGAATTTGATGTGAAGGACTTAGGACCAGCAAACAAGATTCTAGGGATGCAAATTCACCGAGACAGAAATAACATGAAGTTTGGCTTTCTCAGAAGAACTACTTAAAGAAAATCTTGTGATGCTTCAACATGCAAGATTGTAAGCCAATTAGTACCTCACTCCCTGTTAATTTCAAGTTATCCTTTAAGATGTATCCTAGCAAAGAAGAAAATAGGAATGAGATGTCTCGAGTACCATATGCATCAACAGTGAAAAGTTTAATGTTCACTATAATTTGTACTAGACCAGACATTGCACAAGCAGTGGGAGCAGTTAGTAAATACATGGCAAATCTTGGTAGAGAGCATTGGGGTTGTGTCAGGAGGATCCTTAGATACATTAAGGGTACCTCAGATGTTGCTTTATGTTACAGAGGATCAGATTTTATTGTTAAGAGCTATGTGGATTCAGATTTTGCAGGAGACCTTGATAAAAGAAAATCCACTACTGGCTATGTGTTAAAACTTGCAAGAAGAGCTGTAAGCTGGGTTTCAAAACTACAAACTATTATGGCATTATCTACTACAAAAGCAGAATACATGGCAGCTACACAAGCTTGCAAGGAAGCAATTTGGATACAAAGATTACTGGAGGAGCTCGAGCACAAGCAAGAGAAAGTTCAATTGTTTTGTAACAGTCAGAGTGCTTTGCACATTACAAGGAATCCAACTTTTTCATTTAAGAACGAAGCACATAGGTGTTCAATATCACTTCGTCCGTGAAGTGGTAGAAGATGGAAGTATGGTTATAAAAAAAATTCATACAGATGATAACCTAGCAGATGTGTTGACCAAGCCCACCAATACCAACAAGTTTGTATGGTACAGATCCTTACATGGCCTAGTAGACAGGTAAGCAACATGACTTTGACGAAGAAGAAAGAATGGTGTGGAGACTTGATTGATTTTTAATCAAATCTCCAAGTGGGAGAATTGTTAGTAGCTGGCACCGTGTGCCAGCTACATAATTGCTGGCATACGGTGCCAGCAATTAGGCAATGGTGGACAGCTATTGCTTTGCTACCCACCTTGCTAAACTCTCCCTATAAATGGGAGAGTTTAGCAATTCTTTCTATATATACAATTTTGAGAGAGTTTGTGTATTCTTTGAGTGATTTGAGAGAATTTGGTGTATTGGAGTTTTGGGCTATAAGGTTAAAACACTACAATACTTGCATTCTCCATTTCCAATAGTAAGAGATTCTTCTGTCTTCACCCGTGGACGTAGGCTAAAAGCCGAACCACGTAAACTTCTGTTTTTGGTTTTATTTTTATTTTTATTATTTTTCTCAATTTCACTTTAACTGCGACTCTGCATCACCTCTCAATTTTCTAACACGAGGTTTTTCCTTATTCCTTGTTTCATTCTCTAAATGGCTAAAATAGTAAAATTTCTTTTCTTCTTTTTTAATTTGTGTTTTCAGTTCTTTCTCTCTCTCTAAAAAAAAAAATCAACTCTCAAGCTCTTTGTCTCGAGTTTTTTTCTCAGAATCTCAACTCTTAACTAAAGCCCTCTATCTCAACCCTCGGCTGATATGCCAACTCACCACCCCCAGCCAATGAGTTTTTTTTAGTTGTTCTTTAGAATTTTTTTTTTTCACACAAACTCAAGCTCTGTTTCTCTTTGTCGATCTCAAATTTGAAACTTTGATGTGCGATTTTTATTGATACAATTTAATCCAATTTCTTGTAGGATTAAAACAATAATATTTATATATTTATTACTTGTATTTATGATTCTTTTTGTGTTTATATAAATTGTAGCTGTTAAAAAAATTGGGTCTATATTGGATATCAGTTTGAATTTTTTATTAAAAATAAAAAATTGGTTGATGTTTTTGAGGTTTATTTGATGCGTTGGATGAAAATATAATAATTTTTTGCATATGGCTTAATCAAGCTGCAACTCTTTTGATTTGTAATAATCTATCTCCATTGTAGGCTGAATTTAAAATTTATTTTTAAGTCTGGTTGAATCAAATGAGTATGCCTTTTTTTTATGCATGATATATATGATCTTAGTCGGTTCTTCATTTGCAATCAATCTAAACGTTCAAATATTATCTAAATTTTTGTTTTAAAATAATTCATATTATATGAGTTCTAGATCACTTATGCAATTGGAAATTTAACTCGGATCTAATCCACACCTAATAAAATTTAGGTGCAACTTAAGTTCCAATACTGCTTAAAAACCATGAATTTTAGTTTATATTGAATAAAACTTGAAAAACTCGATTTAAACCTAAATTTTGCCAATTCTAACTAGCCCTTACTATAGATCACAAAAAAAAAATTTAATTGTTAGATAGCTAGACAAGAGGATAAAGCCCTATAGAACATAATCCTATAAGTTATTGTTGTATAGCCATGTCAACACCCTTAATACTCTCTCTCTCTTTGCTAACGGATAAATAAGGCATGTCTGACAAGCAAGTAGACAAACGTAAATAAAGTTGGGGTTTAAATATCAACAATGAACAACAAATGTTAATTACTTGTCCACAAAACTGGTCATCCTATAAAGTGTCCAATCAAATGACTATTTATACTCCAAAGTATCGGGGAGCTCAATTATCAAATAGCTCATAAATATAACACTTTTCTAAAATGCTCTACTAAAAAGGGATCTTCTAATTATATATTATTATGTGTCAACTCCAATAAAAATTCTCAAGGCCTTTTTTTTACATGCTCAAAACAAATCTCTAATTTTTTTAACACAAGTAAAAAAGATTACTAAAAACTTTAAATAAGTAAGAAGATAATTTTCTCCTTATTTTCTAAACTCTCTTTAGGATAAAAATCCTACGAAAACTTTAATCACAAAAGTTACCATCGTACTTTGGTGTTGGAATGCTATTGCTAGCCATCCTGTCGAGCACCGACTTATGACCAAGTGCTTTCTATGCCCTATAGGTCTAGATAGCCTAATATCACTCTTGTTTGTTCTTAGCAAATCCTAACTCATTACCTCATCTTCCACCACTCTTCAAGCAGTCCAAGTCCAACTCTTAACAAAAGTTAGCCCAACAAATTGAGTTTTTGTGTACTTAAATAAATTATTAAGTGTTTGGGGACCTCAAGAAGTCAAACCAACTTTGGACAAAGTAAGGGTGGCAATTAGACGGATTGGGGTTGAGATTATAATCTCCATTCTCATACTCGATATATATAATTCGAGTTTAAGGTTAATAATTTTTAAATAGGGATAAGGGTCCTTATGGGTACCCTATACCCAGATTTTTTTTAAATTTCATAAATAATCTCTTATTTGTACCGATTTAATTTTATGAAATAGTTTTTTATCCCGTCCAATCATAATATACTAAAAAATATTGTGAACATCAAATGAAAATATAAATTACATCGAGTCTTTCACTACTAATTTTAAAAATCAATAACATAAATTAAAATCTAAAAATCATAAGAATTAATGGTTTCTTTGAACTTTGTCATCTAATTCAACATATTGCATTTTTAATCTAAACATTAAGTCTCTATTAAATTTTTTTCTAAACCTATAACACAAAGTAAAAAATTTTGAGTTAGTTGAGTAATGATTAAAAAATTAAGAATAATAATAAAATCATTTACCTATTTTGTTTGTTATTCTTTATATTTTTTTAACAAATGGGTTCATTTTGATTTAGAAGCAAATGTCTAATATTAAATATAATTAAATAAATGAACTAAAAGTAAAAAAAATATAAATCAAAATAAAAAATTTTAAAAATATAATGTAAGTAAATTATATGCCTTCATATTTAACACGTAACTAATTTTAATTTTTATAATAAATAAAAATTTTCTACAATATTTTTTATATTTTATTTTAAAACTAAGTAGGCGAGTTTAAAAAATTTAATTTATACCTAAATTTAATTTATTATACCCAAATCTACATCATCCCCAAAAATTTTAAAATACAATTCTAATTATTCTCGTGGATTCCATAAAGCTCAATCTCACAAAAAATTCTACCACCTTAAATATTGATTATTATAATAATAAAATAATAAAAATAGCAATCATTCACCACATTATAATTTATGATAATGTCTGTCATCTATCATATAAGTGAGGGAAGGTCCACGACATTAAATTTATGGTATAAATTTTTACACAATTTTCTAATGTTAGATGAATTTTAATAATGATTGAGATTCAATTAAACATGTAAAATAAATGCATAAGTTGAAATTTAATCTCAATTGTTTAAGTCTGTTCATTCGTTAGAGTGACAAGCACTCGTGTAGTCGTGGTCACTTTCAAGATCCTGACAATAATTTAAACCAATTGAGTTTTAGATTTAGATCTGGCAATATCTTGATACGCCGTGATTTGAAAATATCAAACATCAATCAACACAAGCATGCAAAACTTGATACATAAACGTCAACTTCAAAAACTGGTGGGCTCCTTGTTCGTAAGGCCCATATTTTTTGGGCCTTCCAGTAAAGGCCCATTCGTAGTGCATATATATCTTAATCTATGGAGTATCTAGGGAAATTTAATCAAAGAATAATGATTATAATATTAGGTTCCTTATAATGCTAGAAAGACAAAGTATTGAGTAGATATTATAATCTCATTCGCATCACATCTTAGCCATTTCATCTTCAGAGGGCAGTGCATCTAAAACGAACAAAGTGATGTCATCGACAAAAGAGATACAAAACAAGTTTGCTTTGACAAGCAATTAGTCTTTTTTTTTTTTTTTAACATTTGAAAAAAATTTAAACTCGAGATTTCTATTAAAATAAAAATAAAGATATATTATTAATCTTTTACTATTAAGCTGTTAATACAATTTATATCTTTAAATTTTTTTTAACTCAATAAAATTCAAATATTTTTATAAATATATTTTTTAGAAAATTTGATCTATTTTTTATATATAAAAAAAAAGAGGGATTCAAATTTGAGATCTCCACTAAAATAAAGATAAATATATTTTCAATTCTTTTAGAGCTAACATAATACTCATTCTTTTTAAATTTTGATGACTTTGAACTTTCACTTTTTAATATAATAATAATAATTTTAAAAAATTATCAAGTATTAGAGTTGGTGCTTACGTGTAATTCTAATATTATATCACTATTAATTATTTTATTTTTATACAATAAATATTTTGAATAAATTCGTTAATATTAAAATTATATAATATAATGTTTGTAATATTATATATATTGTATGATCTGAAATAATTCAGATCTGGTTTAAAAGAGTTTAGATCAGGGTTAAAAGTTAGTAACGTTGAGAGTTATAAATGTTAAGAGTTAGTAAGTTATAATAGTCAATGATATTTAAAGAGTTAGAACCTTGTCTAAAACGGGACAAAGACCTGAGGTATACTATCACTATTTGTAATTTCTTGCAACTATGTCACTATAATAAATATTCTCGGATCTTTATCCTAATTACTAGGTTCTAACTCTTAGTATTGATGTAAACTATATAAAAAGAATAAGATTAACATCGTATAATAAAATAATAATTTATAGAAATGCATATTGTATAAATATAAATAAGATTTATATAAAATTAGAATGATGCTTTCGCACCAACTCTAACACCGTCAGCCTATATATGAACGTTGTATATCCTAATGCTCTAATAATTATATTTTAGGAAGTTTTTTTGCCAAAAGTACAAACTCCAAAAAAAGAATTTTTCGTAAAGTTAATCAAATATCGTAAAAGAGTTTGTAGATATTATTTTATAAAAATAAAAATTTAGAGATAAGTTCACGGATAAGCATATGGAGATTTGACGATATTGATTTATATCTCCACTCTTCCAAGATATATGGACGGAATGATTATACGCATGCATTTTGACCTCAACTTGT
The DNA here is from genome assembly GCA_946807835.1 of Ailanthus altissimus. Lineage (NCBI taxonomy): Eukaryota > Viridiplantae > Streptophyta > Magnoliopsida > Sapindales > Simaroubaceae > Ailanthus > Ailanthus altissimus. Next base: position 31,262,027 of record OX327688.1, on the reverse strand, counting down.
ATGGTTTAATGCGCTGATTTATAATATCTGTGACATGTGCATGGGTATCAATCAATGACTCATGAAATAGTTCTATTTGACAAATTGGGTATGGACCTAAGGAATCTTGCAATATGAAGTATACTAACTGTGCATTGGGACAGAATACCGAATTGAATTGTTCAATTTAGTAAATTTCAGTAATATCGACTATTTATTTCATGAAATCTCAAGATGCGCATGTGTCAATACTTAAGTGTTAAGTATATTAGTTAGTTAACAATTATTGTTGACTAATAAAATAATGACACGTGATGCATAATAAATTTTTGGTTAAGTTGACTTAATTGTGTGATTAAGTGAAACCCACTTTGAGTTAATTTGAAAATCAAGTAAGGACTTAGGGGTAATTTTATTTAAATAATTATTAAATGATCAAGATATTTATTTATTTAATAATTAAATAATATTTAACTTAACTCAAGTTAATTATTAACTAAAGTAAAGTTAATTAATTATTGGAAAAATAAGTTAACTATAGTTAAATGTTAACTTGAATTAAATTAATTGAATATTTAATTATTTACTTATTGGACAAGCAGAATTAACTTAACTATGATTAATTATTAACTAAGATTAGATTAATTGAATATTTAATTATTTACTTATTTGACAAGTAAAACTAACCTAACTAAAGTTAAAAATTAAATTGAGTTAAGTTAATTTAAATTAAGGTTAAATATTAACTAGGGTTAGATTAAAATAAAAGTTAATTTAACTTATTTTATATGTAAAAAATTAAACAATTGAAGAAGTTGTTGTAACGTTTTGTGGCCGGCCATGTGACGGTGAGATGAGAAGTTTTCGTTTTAATTTTTAAATGTTAAAAACAAGAGAGCAAATTTTGTTTTTTTACTATTCATCTTTTTATTTTAATATTAGGCCATTATTATTGAACTAGAATTTTGTTTTTGATGAATTCAAATGTTGAATAAATTAAAATCAAATTTATTGTTTAAATGTTAAGTATTAGATTAAAAGTTAATTTAAAGGGTTTAAATGTTAAACTAGTATTAGAATTGGAGTTGCTATTCTAGTTAATCAAGTACACCTCTCTTGATTGTTAGAATTGCCAACGAGTTCATTTCAGTCAGAACTTCAACTTAAATTATTCTAAAGACTTGTGAGGTAAATTCTCAATCTTAATGTATTCATTATTGTAATAAAACAACAAACTTAATGTGTTTATTATTTAAGAAATTAAATTTTCGTCTTCTACTACATATATGTTCATGTATGAGATGCATAGATTATATATACATAAATTTTATGTGATGAATACACACACATATATTATTGTAATAAAACAAAAAATTTAATGTATTCATTGTTTAAAAAATTAAATTTTTGTCTTCCATTGTGTATATGTTCATGTACGAGATGCATTGATTATATATACATAAATTTTATGTGATGAATAGACACACATACATACACCCCAATATAGTTTTGAAAGTTTGATATGTTGGTTTAAACAAATTTAAAATGATTGTTTTACTTTTAAAATTTACATTGAAATAGAATATAAAAAGAAGATCAACTATTACATCAACTAATACCCCATCAAAATATATAATTTACTCATTTGCGCGGTGATTTTTATTATTGTAATAAAACAAAAAATTTAATATATTTATTATTTAAAAAATTAAATTTTCATCTTTCACTACATATATGTTCATGTATGAATTATATATAAATAAATTTTATGTGACGAATATGCACGCATGCATTATTGTAATAAAATAAAAAATTTAATGTGTTCATTATTTAGCAAATTAAATTTTTGTCTTCTGCTGCATATATGTTCATGTATTAGATGCATTGATTATATATACATAAATTTTATGTGATGAACACGCAATCATGCATACACCTCAATATAATTTTGGAAGTTTGATATGTTGGTTTAAACAATTTTAAAATGATTGTTTTACTTCTAAAATTTACATTGAAGTAGAATATAAAAAGAAAATCAACTATTACATCAACTAATAGCCCATCAAAACATACAATTTACTCATTCGCGCGGTGGCTTTCATTTTGCCAATTTTCTTTTAGGGCAAGACAATAAATTCATAACAAATAAATAATGTGTACAAATGTACATAAATCATTTGATAAGGGGTGTGTTTTTTACCTAGTTAAGTGAATAGCATGTTTGGTGTATGTTAGTTGTTATAGACCTACAGTTAATGCCGTCTCCAAATTGGCTCTCATTACATCCAATTCTTATTAATTTTTTAGTGAATTAAAGCTTATCAATCACATGTCGTTTTGCTTAAATTGGCCATCTAAAGTATTACCTAGGTGTGCAAAATACGTATCAACCATTAATCCTTAAATTGGCAATATTTTAAGAGGCAAACTCAATGCGTCTAATCAAAACATGAACACATTAAAATTAAATAATAATCCCATTATTATATATGCTTGTATTTTCATTTAATTTTAGGGTTAATATTATTGATCACTTCTGTGTTCTCAAATATTAAATAAATTTGAATGGTTTTGATATTATTATTTTATTTAAAAAAATTAAAATCATAATTAATCTCTTTAAAACACTTTAATAACACCTTTTCAATTTATTAAAACTCACTTTTTTCATAAAATTTACAAAAAAAAGAATATTAATTTTTTTTCAAGTACCTTAATGACAGTAAGATGGTAAAATGGGTCACGGTACGATTATTTGACACAAATTCGATTAATTTTTTAAAAATATGGATAAATAAAAGTGATACGATTAATAAATAGATCGAATTTATATTACTCATTTATTAATCGTGTCAAATGTGTATTTCAATTTTACAATTAACTAATTTATTTAAGATACGTTACTGAATAATTTATTATTTAGTTAATGTACACTTTTATATTCAATAGTGTTATTGTTGACTTAAACATGTTTAATCATAACTTAATCGTGTTTGAATAAATATTAATCGTTATTTAAACGTATTTAATTATATTAAACAAATTAAATTTAGTGTTATTATTTGTTTAAACTGATATAATTATAAACAAATCGAATCGTGTATAATTATATAAATAAATTGTATTTGATTTATTTATTTAAACGTATTTAATATTACAATTCGTATAATTAATTAATTAAATAAATTAAATTTGTATTTAAGTGTGATTCATTTATTAACAAATAGTAAATAAATATAATAAAAAAATTTAAAACTCAATATTAATATGATACAAATATGATTTATTTATAATTGTTATCTTTAAATAATAAGTCTAAATAAAATTTTATTAAAAGAGAAAAAGAAAAAGAAAATAAAAATGGTGCATAGGACCAGCTGTCAACGCTTTAAGCACTATAAAGTTGTATGCGTGGCTGCTGCATATTTGTTGGTCATCCACTCGTAATAAAAAAAAAAAAAGTCTTGGTCTTAAGTCTTAACTTTTAAATGTCAGGTCACGGTGCTTGTAGTTGAAGTCTTGGCAGTTGTAGTTTGGTCACATTTGTCGACCTGGTGGCTCTTTACTCTCACACCCTTCTCAAAACTTTGCAAAATCTATTATATAATTATATTTTCTTAAAAGTTACAGGTGATTTTGACGAGTGAGTTGATTGTTTGACCTTAGTTGAGAAAAGATAGGTACTTGAGTTTGAGTTTTTTTTGTTTTACACTTAAATTTTATAAAAAAATCTTATAGGTTCAAGGCTTTTAATTAATGACATTATAATCAAATTTTAATAGTTAGAATGAAAAGAGTCCATATCATTTTTTACTGTCAAAACTTTCGTTAGATAGAGAAATAAATTTTTACTTAGGATAATAATAATTTATAATTATGTACCTAGGGTATTAATAAGGGTCTTGAATTTAAATTCATCTTCTCTAAATAAAACAACTAATAATAATAATTTAATTATATATATTTTTTATTCTGTTTCATTAATTTTTACTTACTATTTTAATTTAAAAAAATAAACATGAGCTTAAATAACTATAATTAAAAAGTTAATAAGCTCCACAAGTCTGTAGAACATTTTACCCTCTCTTTTTTTCTACTTCAAGTGGCCAAATTCCTTTATTAAAAAGTAATAAGTTTATTTAAAAAAAAAAATTAAAGTAATAATTTTCTCTCTCTAAAATATGCTTTAAAAAACTTTTTACTGTTATAATCAACGGCCTTTAAGACAGAATTTTCATTAAAATGTAAGAAATTAACGGTAAAGTGATAATTTGATTAAGTACATCTTCCTAATTTAAAATGACTAAGTTTGCGGCAAGATAAAGATGATACAGAAATTTAGACACGTGTCCAGGTGAGGATGGGCCACGTGGCCATTAATCAACTATACAAATAAGTCTCGCATTATTTCGATACAATTTCCTTGCAAGTTATTAAGTGGTGGAGGCTTCTTCTGTGTTAATATTGGATAATATTTGGAGTAGAAAATTATCAAACCAAGTTCGCAGGTCGATTTGGTATTAAAAAAAATCTTTTTAGCTTTTATTAAAGACATAATACAAAATATATTGTAAAATAAGAAATTTTTGAAAATTGTTAAATGCGTTATACAAAATTCGAGGTTTAAATTAAACAATGATACTAAAAAATTGATTAATTTCCTTAATGGGCAATTTAAATAAATATTAATTTAAAAATATACAATTATAAGAGCTATAAATCACTAATAAAAGTATTTTGTGATTGCTCCTTCATAGTTATTTTTTTATTTCTCTCTGAAATTGAACCTTTGGCTGATTGGGGATTTTGAATTGTAATATATGTTCTTAGCTATTTATTTCTAAAAATGAATTAATTCACAAACATCCATCTATTATTCTATCAAAATTAGAATACATATGTAATAAAATATAGTTATGCAAAATTATTTAAATTGATGTTGACTTTTATATTAAATTAATATTTGTCTCTTTTTTTTTTTAATTAATGAAGCTCGTATAATTAATGTGTTAAAATAAACCTTTTCATCCGGATTTGTGATGTTTGTACATATATAAAACTTATAATTAGTTTTATAATTAGGTTCTTGAGTGTTGTTGTGATAGTCCTAAATGAATCTATGTTTATAATTATTTGAATTTGAGTAAAAATTAAAAAAAAAGAGAAAAAAATTAATAGTTATATTTTATGAAAGTGACAAATTTCTCATCTTATTTTTAAAATTATTTATTTATACCCCTGATCATTAACTTTTTTTATAATTAAAATAGAAGAAAATAAAGTTAATGTAGTCTTTTCTTTATAAAATACACGTGGCATAATCTAAAAGGACTTACTAATATTGATTGGTCATTTGACCGGCATTGACCAATCTCGAACCGGCATTGACCGTCGCGTTGTTGATCGGTGATGATTGACGATCAATGGTAAAAATTATCAAAATTAACATAATTTAACTCAATATTTCGTAATCTAGTCGATGGTGGAATTTTTTTCACTAAAGAAGCAATATAGATATGTCAAAAATAGAAAGAATATAATGTGGACGACAGCTCTCATCGTTCATCGCAAACGATAGGGTAATAATGTGCACTATCCTCACCGTTAGATATATCGATGGTCGATCTATTTAATAGTGGGGGCGGTGCACGCTACCTCTCTGCTATTTAATGGTAAACGATGGTGGTCGCCACCCCTTCCATCATATTTTTCTCACTTTTGATACCTTTTGATGCTCTGTCGATAAAAAAATTCATTATCACGTAAATCATGAAATTTTAAGTTTAATAATATCAATTTTGATAATTTTTATCATCAGTTATTGATCAATGACTAACAATCGACGATCAATGCCAATCTAAAGCTGATCATCACTTATCAATGTCGGTCATCGATTGTTAATATTTGGTTAATATTGGTTTATTATTAGTAATTAAGAGTATTATAATAATTGTAATAATTTTAATCTATTTAAAAAAAATAAAAATTAAAAGTCAAGAGTGTAAATGTATAAATTAAAAAATAAGACGAATAAATTATTATTTTCATCAAAACACGATGTCTAAATATCTTTTATTTTATTTAATATTCTCATTCAAATAATAAATATAACGATAATGACAACGACAATGATGATGATAATAATAATAATGTTGATGACGACAACAGTGATAATTATGATTATTATAAAACTTATAATTAGATATAGTATGCAATGCAACACCTAATAATGACCTAAAATATTACTCATTAGGAGCCCAATAAAATATTAGTCATTACGAGACAATAATAATGAATTTATTGGATATTTTTCCACGTATGTACTTTATTGTTGACTTAATAAAATTAAATTTCTCTAACAAATTTCTTTTAACAGTAAATTTTGTCTACTAAATATAATTTAACTAGGGGCAGTATCAGAATTTTAGCTTTGAAGACCAAATTAAAACATAAAAATTTAAATTTAATAAAATAAAATAAATTAATATTAAAGTTAAATTATATAAAATATTATTATTATTTTATGTATGTTGTTGGAAACTTTAGTGTAATTTTATATCAAAAAATAGTTGGACGTTGTTTTATATATTGAAAATTATTTATAATTAATTTTATGTTATTTATTTTTACAATTTTGTTTTTAATATATATAATCAATGACTATTAAAAAATTATATTTTACTTTATTACAAAGTCTTGTCTTGATAATATATATAATCAAAAATAATATTCAGTAGTTGCAGAAGATATAGAAAGAGTGAGAATAAGGACAATTTTTTTGTAAACAAAAAAAGTTTAATACAAATTAAAAAAAAAAGATAAAATCATCAATATATATTATTCTATAATGATGAGTCTAGAAAAAAAAATTTATTTAAGATAAGATGTATAGATAGACCACTTATAAATATTAAATTATTTTTTATTAAAAAAAACGTTAAGTGGAAAAAAATAAAATATTAAAAAGTAAATTTTTAATATTAATAGGAATCACACTCTTAAATTGACATTTTAACCTACTAAGAATAAAAATTTTGAAAGAAGTTTTAGAGTTAAGATAAAATTTTCAATATTAAAAAATTATACATATAATAAAAATTTAAGAGATTTTATCAAAATTTTATAGGCTAAAATATAAATTTAAAGGGTTCTGTCAAAGTTTAAGGGACTCTAACCTTCTTAAACTCTATTATTGTACCATCGTTGAATTTAACTGATTTATATAAATATTACAAACTAATATATCTTTTATATATAAATAGAGGGACTTTAACCCAACACCATACAATATTAATCATTAGAATAATTGACTAATTTTTCAAACAACTCTAATACAAAAAGAATGATAACTATTAATAAGATTAAGATATGAAAAATTAACTCAAGAGATCATCCTAATTTAGTAAATAATTATAAATCTTATGAAATATATTTATTTTTAATTTTAAAAATATATCAAATTCGAGATCTCAATATTTACTTTTAGTTTTCATATTCTCGCTTTACCTTTTTTTCTTTCCATTGAAGAAGGCAAAAATTTTATAATAATTTAATACATAATTTTTCGTGAACGTTAGTTGTTAGTTAGAGCCGCCTCCAAATTGACACTTTTTTTATAAAAATTTTCTATACAACCCCGTTTTTATTAAGAATGTAATTAGACTAAACTAAGCAATGAATCCACTAGCTATAGTTTAATCTTTTTATCCTTTTTCGTAAAAATTATTAAAAATTGTTGAGAGCTACGATCTTTTATGGGGAAGGGATTTTTTGAGATTAGAAATTAAATGGTGTGGGTAATAACTCTTTTATTACTTTATTTTTTGACCCTCGGATCTCACACCCTCCGTGATTTAAATCCATCACTTATATTTTTGGAAATAATATTTATAAAGTTTCGGATTTGCTTCTTCCTAGTTGGGGGGTTGGGGGGGTAAGATGTTTTACATCATACCCTTATTTCAATTTTTGTTGTAGGTAGTGGATGTGCATCTTGCATTATCTATCCCGGTTGATTTCTTTGGTGGTTCGAATAAGTTGTTGTGGCATTAGAACACTTGGGGGGTATTTTTCAGTCAAGTCGGCTTACTGTGTAGGGGCAGAATTGAAACATTGTTCCAGGGGTGGCGATGTATCACCTTTGAGACCACGGTGGAGGAAGCTTTGGGACTTGAATATCCTACCAAGAGTTAAGCTGTGAACATATGGAAAGCTTGCTTGAATTTGCTTCCTACTAATCTAAATTTGGCACTTGGAGGGATGAATATTTCTAGAATTTGCCCACGATGTACGAACGGAGACAAAACGGTAGTTCATGCTTTATTTACATGCCCCTTCTCTAGTGCAGTTTGGGATTTCAATTTTGTTTGCAAGCAGATGGTAATGATGGAAGGAAAGCCTGCTAATCAGTTCAACAAGCTATTGTGTGTGATGACTATAAATACTTCTCAACAAGATGTTGAGTGTCACTGCATAATTCTGTGGAGGTGTTGGAGAGGTTGGAACCTGATGCTATTTCAGAATGTGTTGGAAGATTCGCGGCTTGTCATTGATGCAGCAAATTTTCTCCTCTCTGAATTTCAAGCAGCTAAGGTGATCCGTGTTTTCGACACTGGTCGTGACTCTGCTCATGGAGATGATTATGGTAGATAACTGGATTCAGCTCCTGGTGATTTTGCTAATGGAGAAACTAGACAAGCTGCTGATTCCTCTAGTTCTGGTGGCGTTCGCGGAGAAAATGTTCAATTTGCTGTCTTCTCTAGTTCTGGTGGTTCACGGTGGAGTAGGCTGGTTGTGAGTTGTTCCAAAGCTAATTTTGATGTAGCTACTGATACTGAAAATATCAAACCAATTGAGTTCGCGTTTCAAATTTAGACCTGGGCAATATCTTGATACGACGAAGTTTGAAAATATCAAACATCAATCAACCGCCATTGCACGGGAACAACACAATCGTGCAAATGTTGATACACAAAAGTCAACTTCAAAAACTGGTGGGCTCTTTGCTCGCAAGGCCTGTATTTTTTGGGCCTTCCAGTAAAGGCCCATTCGTTATCTTAATCTTTGGAGAATATAGGGAAATTTAATCAAAGAGTAATGATTATAAATATTTGGTTCCGTATAATGCTAAAAAGACAAAGTATTGACTATAGATTTTAAAATCTCATTCGTATCACATCTTAGCCATATTCATCTTCAATGAGTAGAGGGCATTGCATCTAAAATGAACAAAGTGATGTCATCAACAAAAGAGATGCAACACAAATTTGCTTTGTCAAGCAATTAGTCTTCTTTAAATTTTTTTTTTAATATAAGCGAGAAATTTAAAACTTAAAACCTCTAATAAAATGAAGGTAAAAGTATATCATCAGTCTTTTACTACTGATATGTTAACACAATTACATTTCCTTTGAATTTTTAAGTTCAATAAATTTCAAATATTTTTATAAATATTTTTTAAAAAATTTGATCATTTTTTATATATAAAAAAGAGATATTTAAATTTGAGAGCTTTACCAAAATGAAAATAGATATATTGTCAATTATTTTACCAGTAGATCGCTAACACAAATACTCTTCTTTTTAAAATTTTGACGGCTTGAACTTTACTTTTTAAAATACATATATATATATATATAATAATAATAATAATAGAACTTATAAAGAAGTTTGATATGTTGGTTTAAACAATTTTAAAATGATTGTTTTACTTCTAAAATTTACTTTGAAAGAGAATATAAAAGTAGATCAACTATTAAATCAACTAATACCCCATCAAAACATATAATTTACTCATTTTCGTGGTGGCTTTCATTTTGCCAATTTTCTTTCGTGGTAAGACAATAATTTCATAACAAATAAATAATATGTACAAATGTACACAAATCATTTGATAATGGGTGTGTTTTTGACCTAGTTAAGTGAATAGTATGTTTGCTGTATGTTAGTTGTTATAGACCTATAGTTAAAGCCGTCTCCAAATTGGCTCTCATTACATCCAATTCTTATTAATTTTTTTTAGTGATTTAGAGCTTATCAATCACATGTCGTTTTGCCTAAATTGGTCATCTAAAGTATTACATAGGTGTGCAAAATACGTATCAACCATTAATACTTTGTATATTAAATATTCCATCTAAGACATAATTAATTAAGATATTAACTGAATTAAATTAAGTAATGAATCTACGGGCCATATTTTAAGGGAGATAAATTGTATATATCTAATCAAAACACGAACACATTAAAATTTAATAATAATTCCATTATTGTATATGCTTGTATTTTTATTTAATTTTAGGGTTAATATTATTGATCACTTCTATGTGTTCTCAAATATTAAGTAATTTTGAATGGTTTTGATATTAGTGTTTTATTTACAAAATTAAAATCATAATTAATCTCTTTAAAACTCTTTAGTAACACCTTTTCAATTTATTAAAACCCTATTTTATAATAATTTTTTTTAAAAAAAAGAATAGAATACCGATTTTCTTTTCAAGTCCATTAATGATAGGCCTAAATAAAATTTTTCCAAAAGGGCAAAAAAACTAAACAAAACAAAAATGGGGCAAAGAAGCAGGGGTCAACGCTTTAAGCACTATAAAGTTGTATACGTGGCTGCATATTTGTGGGTCATCCATTTATAATGAAAAAAGAAAAAAGAAAAAGAAAAGTCTTGGTTTTGACTTTTAAATGTTGGGTTGTATATCGGGTCACGGTGCTTGTAGTTGAAGTTGACACTTGGCAGTTGTAATTTGGTCACATTTGTCGACCTAGTGACTCTTTACTCCACACCATTCTCAAAACTTTGCAGATTTTCTTATATATAATTATATTTTCTTAAAGTGAGTTGTTTATTTCAAACTAGTTGAAAAAGGGTAGGTATTCGAGTTTATAAATGATTTTAAAGTAAGGCTTTAGTGATTGGAATTTGAATTGATTTATTATCAAAGGAAAGGGTTGATGTCGTTCCTTAAAGAGCTTTCGTTTGATAAGAAAATTAAAAAAATTATTGAGTAAATTGAATGACACAAATTCTTTTGATTGAGAAAAAATTGTTGAGTGAATTAGTTGTTTTATATTAAATATAAAAAAAATATTAATTGAGTTGGTTTAGGAGAGATTATTAAATGAGTTAGACGGCATCAATTATTTTATTAAAAAAAATTATTAAGTGAATTGATTTTCTCACGTTAATTGAAAAAATAAAAAAATTATTGAATGAATTAATTCAGAAAAGTTATTAATTGAGTTGGATAATATTGACCATGTTATTGGAGAAGAGATTATTAAATGAGTTATTGTCTCATATTAATAATATATTAAATAAGTTAATTATTCTATATTAACAAAGAAAGATAAATATTTGAATTTACAAATAAAAGGGTCACTCACTCAAATTATTAATTGACAAAGGATAATATTGATTGACACGAAAAAAAGATAATTTAAATTTGAGACTTTCACTTAAGTGAAAGTAGACAGACTATTAAGCCTTAATCACTAGACTGTTAACATAATTTTTAATCATCATTATTAATAATTTATAATTATGTACTTAGGTTGGTAAATTTATATTTTAATAAGGGTTTTGAATTCAAATTCATCTTCTTTTTATAAAACAATTATTAATAATATAATTATATATTTTTTATTATGTTTCATTAATTGTGACTTGCTAATTTGATTTTTTTTTTAAAAGGCATAAGCTTAAATAATTATAATAAAAAAATTAATAGGCCCGCGGGTCTCCGTTCCCTTTTGAGCATTTTACCATTCTTACCCCACTACCTCAAATAGCTAAATCCCTCTATTAAAAAGTAATAAATCTCTTTCTTAAAAATAAAAAATGGAAAGTAATAATTCTCTTTTTAAGAAAAAAAAAGTCATACCAATTTAAGAATCATAAAATATTTTTTAAAAAAATTAGAGAATAAAAATAATAGTTACCAAAATAATTCACTAAAGTAACTTTTTTTTTTATAAAAAAAAATCATTTATGCTCTAGTGGCTAAGGAATCAAAAGCCTTCCAATATGGAGTGATGGCTTCGACCTGTAACGTCATGTCCATTTCTTGAAGTCAAATATTTTATTTTATACAAAAATTACAAAATATTTATATTTGTAGGTCAACAAGAACAAGACCCTCAAGAATTAAAAAAAAATTGAAAATATTGCACGCCAGACAAAGATGAACAAAACTTGTTCTTGTCAAATTCACATAAACAAAATTTTGAGATATAATAATAATAATAATAATATTTAACCCTCAAATTTTGGAGAAATGACAGTTTTCTCACTTCAAAATATACTTGAAAAACTTTTAGCTATTATAATCAACTACCTTTAAAATGAAATTTTTATTAAAATATAAGAAATTAACCTGTGAAAATAATAGTTTTCTCTCTTCAAAATGCGCCTAAAATACTTTTAACTGTTATAATTAAAAACCTTTAAGATGGAATTTTCATTAAAATGTAAGAAATTAAAGGTAAAGTGGTAACTTTATTAAGTACATATTCTCAATTTAAAATGACAAGTCTGTGACAAAATAAAGATAATATAGAAATTTAGACACGTGGCCAGTAAGGATTGGCCATTAATCAACTATATAAATAAGTCTTGCATTATTTTGGTAGAATTTCCTTACAAGTTATTGAGTGGTGAAGGCATCTTCTGTGTTAGAATAGGATAATATTTGGAGTAGAAAATTATAAAACCAAGTTCTATAGCAGCAGGTTGATTTGGTATTAAAAAAACATTTTTTTTCTATTATGTAAATGGAAGATATAATATGAAACATATTATAAAATAAGAAATTTTTTGAAAATTGTTAAATGCATTATACAAAATTCGAGGCTTAAATTTAAACAATGATACTAAAAAATGATTAATTTCCTTAATGGGAAATTTAAATAAATATTATTTTTAAAATATACAATTATAAGAGCTATAAATCACTAATTAAAGTATCTTGTGATTGCTCCTTCATGGTTATTTCTGTGAGTATTTTTAATTTCTCTCTGAAATTAAACTTTTAGCTAATTGGGGATTTTGAATTGTAATAAGTGTTCTTAGTTATTTATTTCTAAAAATGAAATAATTCATAAACAGGCAACTATTATTCTAAAAAAAAGAATATATAGGTATAACAAAATATAATTATGCAAAATTGTTTAAATTGATGTTAACTTTGATAGTAAATTAATGTTTGTCTCTATTGGAGTCATTAGTTTGAGAAATTAAACTAAATCATAGTTTATAAGCCCAATTAAAAAAGTCATTATAAAAAAAAAATTAAATTAAAGGATTTAGAATTAACTAGAATCAGTGGACTGATAGACTAAAACAGAGGGCCTACAAAAATTAAAATTACAAAGATGCTCTGTAAGTGAAAGAATTTGAATTCAAATATAAAAGAGAAGTTCGATTCAAATTTAAGCTTCCTGTAGTTTTTTAATTGTGAAAGAAAAACATGTAGAGAACTTGAGAAATGTTCGAATTGTATTCTCTATATGATTATTCATTATTGTATGATTTTGTTGAACTTATACAAGAAAAAAAATTCTTTATTCAACTTATCTAGTGGACAAATCGTAATTCATTAAAAAAGAATTATATTGAAACAATATTATTACAATTTTCATACGAATTGAATTTTACACACTATATAAACATACAAAACTCGCAACTTGAATTCATAAAAAAATAACAAACCTAAGTTACAACACTGCAAAAAGATCTTTAAGCATTCTCTGAGAGTATTCAAAAGTAAAAAAATAATTTCTTAATTGCTTATTGAAATACTCCCCACACAACACTCTATTTCTCGTCTTATTATTAATTTGAGCGTCAAAAAATTTTTTTTTACAAGAGAACGGTCTTATTCTGAAAAACAAATTTTTAGAAGTGATTTATAAGAGGAAGACAATTCTATTCTTGAAATTCTTTGAAGAACTTAAGGATGTGGAAGTAATTTTTTAAAATTTTTAAATCCTAGAATTTCAGTCTTTTTTTTTTTTTCAATTAATGAAGCTCGTATATTTAATGTGTTACAATTGTCTTTAAAACAAACTTTTTTATCCAATTTTTTGATATTTGTACATACATAAAACTTATAATTAGGCTCTCGAGCATTGTTCGGATAGTTCTGAATGTATTGTGCTTATAATTATTTGAATTTGAGTAAAAAAATTTAAAAAGAAAGAAAATTAATATTTAATGAATAAATTTTTCATTCTCATAATAATAATAATAATAATAATGATAATAATGATGATGATGATGATGATGATGATGATGATGATAATAATAATAAAACTTATAAATAGATCTAGTATGCAATGCAACACCTAATGGACCTAACAATGACCTAAAATATTAGTCATTAAGAACCCAATAAAATATTAGTCATTAGACAATAATAATGAATTTATTAGATATTTTGAGAGCACAAATGCTAAACCTCATTTGGCATGTGTGCCACGTATGCAATTTCTAAAATTTAATAAAAAAAAACTATTATTATTATTCAACTACTTTATTGTTGACTTAACAAAAATTAAATTCCTCTAACAACTTTTTTTAACAGTAAATTTTATTTATTAACTATGGTTTAACTAGGGACAGATTCAGACTTGAGTTTGGAGAACTAAATTATAACATAAAATTTTAAATTTAATAAAATAAAATAAATTAACATTTAAATTAAATTATAAAAATTATTAATATTCTACGTCTATAATGAAAGAATCGAAATAATATGTTGTTGAGAATTTTAACACAATCTTATATCAAAAAATAGTTAGACATTCTTTCATATATCGAAAGTTATCAGTAATTGATTTTATAATTTTTTTTTGCCAATTTTTTTTAATATACATAATCAATAAGTTTATTAAAAAGTTATATTTTATTTTATTACAAAGTCTTGTCTTTATAATAAACATAGTCGAAAATGAATGTTCACTAGTTGCAGTAGAAATAAGAAAAGTGAGGACGAGGACAATTATTTTGTAAACAAAAAGACTTTAATGCAAATTGAAGAGAAAATAAAATTATCAATATATTTTGTTCCATGAGTCTATTTATATAGATTAAATTGAATTTTTTTTTATTTAAGAAAAAGATGTATAAATAGAACCATTTATAAATATAAATATAATTTTTATTAGAGATAGACGTTAAAATAGAAAAAGATGAGATATTATTTATATATTAAATAATATATTAAAAAGCAAGTCCTTAATGCTAGTAGGGATCACTTTTTTAAATTGATAATTTAACTCACTAAATATAAGAATTTTAAAAAAAGTTTTAAGGTTACGATAAAAATTTTAATACCAAAAGATTATACACATAATATAAATTTAAGGGGTTCTATCAAAATTTGTGAGGGCTATAATATAAATTTTATAAATTTAAGGGGCTTTGTCAAGGTTTGGGGGGCATGACCCCCTTAGACTTTGTTACAGTTTTGCCACCAAATTTAATTAATCTATATAAATAATAATTACTAATCTATCTTTTATATATAAATAGAGGGACTTTAATCCAACACCATACAATATTAATGATCGAGTAATTGACTAATTTAAAAGAATGATAACTATTAATAAGATTAAGTTATGTGATATTA
Organism: Ailanthus altissimus; assembly: GCA_946807835.1. NCBI lineage: Eukaryota > Viridiplantae > Streptophyta > Magnoliopsida > Sapindales > Simaroubaceae > Ailanthus > Ailanthus altissimus. The sequence goes on along the minus strand of OX327688.1, from coordinate 31,246,407 downwards.
ACTCAAGAGATCATACTAATTGAGTAAATAATTATAAATCTTATGAAATATATTTGTTTTAAATTAAAAAAATATATCAAATTCGAGATCTCAATATTTACTTTTAGTTTTCATATTCTCACTTTACCTCTTTCTTTCCATTGAACAAGGCAAAATTTTATAATACATAATCTCGAAGGAGGGAACTTCTTTTTTTCGTGTACGTTAGTTGTTAGTTAGAGCCGCCTCCAAATTGACACTTTCATTTTTTTTATAAAACTCATTAAGCAATTGAACTTTTTTTTTCTACAAAAAAATATTGAAACGTATCAAATCACATGTCATTTGTCTAAATTAGTCCTTCAATGTTTTAAACAAGTGAATAAAATATGCATCAAACACTATAATTTAATACAACCTTTAATTAAGAATTTAATTATACTAAAGTAAGCAATGAATCTACGAGCTATAGTTTAATTTTTTTTATCCTTTTCTTGTAAAAATTATTAAAAGTTGACTCTAAAATTTGAGAGCTATGATTTTGATGGGGAATGAATCTTTTGAGACTTAGAATTAGATGGTGTGGGTAATAACTCTTATTATTTTATTTTCTGACCCTTGGATCCCATACCCTCCATCATTTAAATTCATCACTCATAGTTTGGAAATGATATTTTAAGGTCTCGAATTTGCTTCTTCCTAGTGGGGGTTAGAACATATCCTTAGTTCAGTATTTGTTGCGGGCAGTGGATGTGCATATTAACATTATCTATCCCGGTTGGTTCCTTTGGCAGTTCGGATAAACACTTGGGGGTATTTTTCAGTCAAGTCGGCTTACTATGTAGGGGCAGAATTGAAACATTGTTCTGGTAGCAACGATGTATCACATTTAAGACCATGGTGGATGAAGCTTTGGGACTTGAATATCCTACCAAGAGTTAAGTTGTTCATATGGAAAGCTTGTTTGAATTTGCTTCCTACCAATTTAAATTAGGCGCTACAAGGGATGGACATTTCTAGAATTTGTCGACGATGTATGAACGGAGACGAAACAGTAGTTCATGCTTTATTTACGTGCCCCTTCTCTAGTGCAGTTTGGAATTTCAGTATGTTTGTAAGACAGATGGTAATGATGGAAGGAAAGCCTGCTTGTCAGTTCAACGAGCAATTGTATGTGATGACTATAAATGCTTTTCAACAAGATGTTGAGTGTCTCTGCATAATTCTGTGGAAGTGTTGGAGAGCTTGGAACCTGATGCTATTTCAAAATATGGTGGAAGATTCGTGGCTTGTCATTGATTCAGCAAGTTTTCTTCTCTCTGAATTTCGGGCAGCTAAGGTGATCCGTGTTTTCGACACTGGTCGTGACTCTGCTCATGTAGAATTTGCTCATGGAGATGGTTATGGTAAACAACTAGATTAAGCTCCTAGTGATTTTGCTAATGGCGAAACTAGACAAGCTGTTGATTCCTCTAGTTCTCGTGGCATTCACGGAGAAAATGTTCAATTTGTTGTCTTCTCTAGTTCTGTTGGTTCACGGTGGAGTAGGCTGGTTGTGAGTTGTTCCAAAGCTAATTTTGATGTGGCTATTGATGCTGAAAGAAAGTTATATGCTTGGGTATGGTGATACGCGATAGCTCGGGAAGGGTTTGTTTTGCTCTTGCTAAGACCTTTATTAGAACATTTTCTCCTCTAACTGCTGAATGCTTGAAATTATTTTATGGTGTTTTTGCGGCTTTAGCAAATAATTGCTCTATGGGCATTATGGAGCTTGACTGCCTCAATGTTATTTGAGCTATAATAAGCATTCTTTCTCAGGAGTCGAAGGTGAGTCGAAGGTGTTATTCTTCCTCTTATGGTTCATCATTTAAATGATATGAAAAATATCTTTTGCTTTTATATTAGGTATAGTGAAAATATTGTGGCTCGCTTTTTGACCAAATATGATACCTATAGCTGTTACGGGAAATCAGCCTTAACATTAATCTCTTTATGAGATTAATTTTTTGCACTGACTCTACTATTGGAGTTCTGTGTGCCCTAATATTACCATAATTTGATATTTAATCCCTTAGGAACCATATGTGCACGGGAAAGACTTAATTAACGAATAATTAAGAACATAAAAGATTATTACACTAATAAAGATAAAAGATAACAAACCATAAGACATAAGATATACGTAATTTGATAAAATACTTACGTTTATGACGGATCTATGATCTAAATTCTTTTATTAATTAGATCATTAAATATCTTCTAGATGACCACAATCTTAAAACCTCATAGTATTTACCATTTTCATAAGAGATTTTCACCAAGAAATACAAGAATAGCTTGAGCTCTCTCAAAAAGATCTTTCATCACTTCTAATACACTCAGTACTCTTATAGTACCATTCTAGTACACTCAGCACTTAGGGTCGCCTAACTCCTCTATTCTTTCTTATGTTTACATCTTTGATGCTTGAAATGATTCAGTTACTCTAAGGGGTTAAAAGGGTTTATATAGTGTTTATAAAGTCTATCGAAACCATTTAAAGTCTACCTAGTTAAAATAAAAGTTTTTATATGTGAAAGTTCTAATCCACTTAAAGAAGTTAATTGAGTCAAAACAGAAAACACCAACATGTTATCGTGTGAACAATACCCTCGTGAATAATACTTACATGAATAGTATCTTGCTTCTAAACTTTCATTTTCGTCTATTGCTTGCATCCAACTCTCCGTTTTGCTCATTTCTTGTACGACAACCGCATACTAGAATTCTTGCTGACTCTTTATTTGGTATCCATCTCAATTTATACCCATACATAATTATTTAATCATCAATTCCAACAGTAATAATGTTGATTCAACATGGTCACATTCCATGCCTCGTATGTTGAGTCATTATAATTTTTACTGATTTTCAGATTGAATGATAATTCATATTCTTCTAAAAAAAATAGGAGTTTCTACGCTCACAAGTTAAACTTAATTTTTTAAAAATAAAAATTAGATCTCTCGAAGAATTGAGTTAAGATGGCCTAAGGCTTTGACCCAAGACTCCAAATTCGATTAAAATCAATTCAAAATAAACAATAATAAGGGAGAATAGAATTATAATAGTTGGGTTTAATGAGAACATATATCCACTTCATTGAACCTAATCAGTTCACTCAAATCCATTATTGAAGAACATTGTTATAGTAAGAATACAAGGAATCATGGTAGTTACTACTAGTGAGGGTTACAATTTGTTCCTAAAGTTTTTTTTCAAAAGATCTAGAAGATGAAAAGGCTTCTTTCTTCGTTGTTTAGCTACATTTTTATACGCTCGTTATAAAGTTCTCTTAGAACTAGGCCAATTGCTTGTAGAGTTCTTTTGAAACTTGAACTCTGAGGTCTTCGAGGAGGATAATATAAGTCATGGTTAGTTGTAGGTAGGCATCTTCTCATTTGCCTTTGAGAGCTATATAATATTGGCTCTTAGAGAGTTTTGTGTGGTCAGCCTCTTAGAGGATTACACGATTAGTCTCTTAAAGGATTTACGTGATTGATCTCTTAGAACTAAGGGTTTTGGACCGAGATCTCAAGTGCCTTCATAATGAGTCTTTTGGTGCTGCAATAAGCCTTTTGGAAATTGAACTTTGGGTTGAAATCTAAGGAAAAAAATCATATATCGTAAAAGAAATGTTAAATTTTAAAGTAATTCTTAATTGGAAAAAAAATATGGACAAAAAAATGTTAAAACTATAAGCAAAATTAATGATATTATTATCTTCATTAACACACAATTCTTTTTTTTTTTTGGTTAAAACATTTTATTGTATACAATTTATAGATTATGTTTGAATAAATTCCAAAAATTTAAAATATATAAATAATTTTTTAAAAACATAATGTAACGACAAGATTTGAAGTAAAAACTATTTTTTTATTTAAAAAATATTCTCCATTGAATATTAAGTATTTTTTTTTTTTTAAAAGTTTGGGCGAGAGTGAGAAATCTCACATTAAATATTCAACTCCTTACTTTTAACTGCTCCCTAAATATTCAACTTCTTACTTTTAACTTTTACTCAAACTTAGGCGGTCGTAAATGCAATACACTTTAACGACCATAAATAGTCTAACTCCTATTGATGATTGTCACTGCTTTAAGAACACTAAATTTCTCTGTACGTGGTAGTTTGTATTATGGATCATTTGATTTCATCTTCTTAAAATGCAAATTTTATTGTTCCCCCAATTCAAATACTTTTGTAACATATAAAATAATTTTATTAGTTAAATCAACTAATATTTATATTAAAAAAATCGTTATTATCAATCTCAATCTACTGATCTAAATACACTTAAACTTTAGTGATCAAATGGTACTTTATCGATATTAATGTATAATCATAATTTATTTCTTTTTTAATAAGTATTTCTTTATTAACTATCTACTACAAATTTGATTAAGAAAATCAAATTAAATTCAAATAAACAAAAGTTCCTAAGCCATAAAAAGTACACTATGATGAGTATTTAACGAGAATGTAATTGATCGTTAATAATGTTTTTAGAATTAGTAGTAATTATTAGAGTATATCTAGTATTGATGGGAAGGTAAATATCAAAAGAGAAATTATCAGTTTACTCTTTAATAAAATAAAAAATTACTATTTTTCTTCCTAATAAAATCATAATAGGTAAAAAAATTACATTTATATTACCATTTTCTTTTAAAAATTAAAGAAATTACATTCGTAAAAGAAAGTTTTTAATAATCATAATTTTTAAAAAAATAATAATTATCAATTTCATTAAAGGATGAATTATTAAATTCCCATCTCAAACATAATTTTTTTTTGCGATTACCTACTAATAATTTGAGATAACGAAAATTCAATTTTTTTTATACAACATAAAAAATATTTGAATTCAAAATTTCTATTAGAGTGAAAATAAATATACTGTCAACTTTTTATCAATAAACTATTAACACAAATATGCACTTGGGGTGCTTGCCAAAATATCAATGCTTTGTTTTATGCATACCCTCAGCCTAATGGTTGGGGGTTCAAATCTCCCTCCCCTAAGTTTATAGTAAGTACAAAAAAAACACAAATACGACGAAAACTCAGTTACATGTAATAGAATTATTAATGTATTTATATTTATATTTATATTTTTTATAACGAGGGAAAATTTAAACTTTCCATTAATGGAAGATTGATTTTATACGAGGTCTATTTATGAAAATCAATCCTATAATTTCTCCGAGTTGAAAAAGGAAAAATTATTTTATACAAATATTTTGTATTGAAGTTAGATTTTCTTCAGAGGATCATGTCGTATCCAAAGCCAAAAGCAATATTGATACCAACATGTGACATGTTGTCGATCTCTCTCTGTTACGACGTCTAAGTAGTAAGGTGTTTGATTCAAATGCTTTTAAATTTTAATTTAATTTCGTCATCAGTTGAAATGAGAGAATAGAATTGTTATCCCAATTCAAGCGTGCTGCCAAAATCATCTTGTAAAATCAAACTTTACCATCTCATCGAAGATGATGATGACGACGACGATGATTACAATAATATTCAAATGTAACGTGCCACTAGTTGTGGGTCTTCCTTTTTTGAGTCATCAATTATAATTTGATAGAATTTCTTCAGAAGTTACTACATGGTGAAGGCTTCTTCCGTGAGTGGATAGGAGTAGAAAATGAAACCGAGGAGGACTAGGTCTTCTTCTTCTTTAGGTATAGTCACAAGTTCGTTTATTCTTATGAATTTAAATTATCAAAAATTAAATTGTTAAAAACATGTATAATTAAGAGTAAAATTATTAAAGTTTTGGGTTTCGTCCTGAATGTGATTTACATCCGTAATTATTTGAATTCGAGTAAAAATAGTAGGGAAAAAATTGATGTCCCATCTAAAATTTTAAAATAATTTTTTTTGGTAACAATGGGAAATATCGCTGCTCCGATTAATTTTGGTATGGGAATTATGAAGTTAAGCATATTGAGAGAGAATGGGTTTGAAAAACTAGAAATTCAATTTGCAAAAATTAAGGTTAAAATTAAATAATTGAATCAAAATTATCCTGTAGTTCCGTGAAGGAATTAGCTGCCAAATTAAAGCAAATATGCGAATGTGATCTCATGCATGCACATATGTTTGATACATACAAATAAAATTTAATATTATTAATCAAATCAAAGACTTCAGTAGGAACTTTTGTCGCCATAGCAAAGCAAAGCAAAGCAAAACCATGGCGCCGTAGGTAGAAATGCATATTAATGAACTTTTTCAGGAAGTTACCAGACCTACTCCCACTAACGAACTTAGGGTTATAATTGGAGTTGCTGTTATGTTCTGCTGCCCCGAAGCGTTGAAGACACAACGAAGTGGGCTCTCTTTGTCATCATTATCATATGACTGACTTTGTCTAAACAAATATATCTCCTTTTTATATTTCAAAATCGAGCAGCGTTTTATGCGTTGACAAATGCGCTATTATTGCAGAGTCTTTATATGGGTATGGTGCTATATATCAGTGCCGCCTTTCCCATGAAGAGTTAGAAAATTTTCCCAGTTACGAACGCCGTCTCTAAAGGAAGCGCTATCTTGTCACATGTCTTCTTCCTTTTCTTATCTTCTTTGTCCTCGTCTTGAGCCATTCCCAAGCTAACACTTCAGCAGAGAGAGATTTTTTAGGGGGAAAAAAAGACTATTTCTTTATGCCTTTGTCTAGCTATCTGTTATAGCTTTGTCTTCTTGTTTCTCTTCCTCAAAAGCCTAGCCTATTGTTTTCAAGGTCAGCTGAATTTTGAACAATATAAATAGGTTACAACAAGGACAAAGGTTCGGTTCAGAGTTTACCCTTTTGATCAAATTTTGTAGCTTATTTGTTTCCATTTTGGAAGAATCAAGAACAATGGAAATCTCGAAGCTGAAATGGAAAAAGAGCCTGTTTCTGAAGACATGGGAGCGCTGTAAATCACTAGCTGCATCTGGGACTGGGAGGAGCAGCAGCAGCAGCAGCGCCAACGAGAACAAGAACTCTTCTTGGATGACGATGACAAAGAGCAAATCATGGAACTGCAGCAGCAACGCAAAATCGTTAATAATATCCCCCGACCAGAAAGATAATAACGGCAAGCGAAATAATAACACGTACTGTCAAGTTGCCCCAGTAGGCTGTTTCGCAGTGTACGTTGGCCCTCAAAAGCAAAGGTTCGTCATCAAGACCGAGTTTGCTAACCATCCATTGTTCAAGATGCTGCTTGAAGACGCTGAATCAGAATACGGGCACGAGTGTCAAGGCCCAATTATGCTTCCTTGTGACGTTGATTTGTTCTACAAAGTGTTAGCGGAGATGGGGAGCGGAGACGATGATCGGATTTTTGATCCTGGTTGCGGCTTTGCTAAAGCAGGTTGCTGTAGTCCATTGATCCTTCGCAGTCCAAGTCACAAAATTAATAAGGGTCATGGGCAATACAGGCTTCTCACTCCCTCAAGAATGCTGAAGATGAATGGCGTTTAACTCTGTAAAATTTTCTTTTTTCTTTTTTTCTGTATACGTACATATATGGTGTCATGTGATTTGAAGTCTTTATATAACGTTGTCACAGAAGATTTCTTATCCATATAAAAGTTTGAAGAGATTGATTGATACACACAACAAAAATTTAGAAAAAAAAAGGAAAAGAAAATAGTAATTTATTTATTGGAGAATTGCACGATTTTCTTTTCTTATTATTGGCTTCTATGGGTTGAAATATATTGCTTGTGATTGGAATTTAATTAGTAAATACATCTTGACCAACCAATACAACACTAGATACCTAAAGGCTCGATAACAAAATTAATTTTTTCTTTTCTCCATAATGCAAGATATATTTACTTATGGATGGATATATGATCAAGAAGATATTAACCAAAAAGAATTAAAATATTCACATTGTAGTGCCATTAACTACTGAAATCATGAAAGAAAATTTCGAAAAACCATTGTTAGTCATTACCCCTTAAAATTTTGTTTTATATATGCTGATTTCCTCTTTGAGTTTTTTTTTGGTTTGGTAAGTTAAAAAAAAAATTGATATTAATACTAAATTCAGCAAGCATTACAATGAGAAAAATCAAAGGACAAAAATTAAGACTTACAACTCCTAGAAGTCTAAATACATTTACCACCTAGCTGTAATGTAATCTATCCCTTGGCCATTGACAACACTTATACATCTAATCCAGACAATATCTTCAATATTTTGATAAATATCACTAGTAAACGGAGTTTTCTGATGGAAGATGACCTAATTTCGCTCTCTCCAAATAAAATAGATTGTAGCACAGAACGAAACTCTTCTGATCTTACTGAGAATAAATTTGCCATTAGATTTTCTACAGAGAAAAGAGATCACACATTGCTATCTGTCCGAACAATTCTCTTTGAGTTTTTAAAATTATTTATTACTCTATTTTATGAAGTAATTAATTATTTTAGTACTATTTTTCATTCTAAAAATCTTTCGATAATGGGTAGCATTATAAAATAATATATGCTAAAAGAACTTAGAGGGTTATAGTGATTTTCTTCAAAAATCTTTCTACCGTAACAACTTTATTTGTTTTAGTAACTCGTGATTTAAACTTATTTTGTGTTGAAATTTAATGATTCAAAATTAATGTTGAAGTTGATTTTGAATTGAAAACTAATGAAAAGTTTACATGATGATAAGTACGCATTGAATATATGAGAAATAAAGTAAAACATAAAGTCAAAAATGAGGAGGGACAAAAAAATAAGAGGAGACGAATCTCTAGGTGTGAGCATTATAGTGCCAAAGTCAAAACCTTCAATGTCGCTGCACCAATTTTGGTAGTTTTTTGTTTTAAGAAAACTTAATTAGTTTGAATCAATTTTGGACTTCTATTTTGTGTGGACTTTTATTCTAACTAAGTTTTGAGTTTTTAGATAGGTTTTGAAGCATATATAATGTCACGCCTTAGACGTAAAAGATCTGACACACGACATAACTTACACTCATTCAATAATGTGCACTCATAATTAATATTGCATAAAATTTCAAACTTAAATTCAACATAGGAATCCTTAGCAAGTTGCTAGTAAGTTCAACACAAAGTTCCACTCATGACCATACTTGGTAAAACATAAACCAAATACAACAACACATAATAAAATAATACATAAGTATTTATTTAATAGGGATAAATCAAATATCTTAAATTACGTGTCCACAAATGAAACACTTAGCAACCTAATAACTTAGGGAACCCAAGGGACAACAGAAGCCTTGCCAAATCCACTAAGCACACATATACGTTATTTACCTATATGTGTGCTTAAACTATAATGAGTATGAAACTAAGTAAGCATACTAGTTTTTCATATATCGAAATACAAATACATATATGTACACAATGCATGTGTATGATATGCTGTGATAAATTAAAATCATAATCTTATCAAATCATATGGCAGGCAAACGCATACACATTCTTTCAAAACATATAATAGGAATACCATCACTCAACTATTACTTAATAGGACTTTCATATCACATATCACATAATGAGTTAAATGTCACTCGTAGGTGACATACCGTATGAGAGGAATAGTACAAGTGAGGTTTAAATTACACATATATAATGCTCATGCCTGAAGGTAAGAGCCAAACCCTCACCTTGATCATCGGTGAGTCCTCTCACATGCACCAATAGTGGGTTAATCTTCCTTTAGGTACCAATAGGATCCTCCCTACATACGGAACACATAACATATATCAATCCCGAAGGAAATGCCACACATAAAGGCTCCACAAATCACATAAGGTGCCTACTAAGTAAATAGTGGGTTCAAACATCCTCAAAACATAAAACGTATCTCATGGATATTTTCCACTTCCAAAAGCTTTCTTTGTTAAACACATTTTATTTTGAAAGCTCACTTTCATAAAAGCATGTATGTCCATGCTCAATGTCAATGCTCACATTCATAAACATATATCTTTCACATTTTATATCAAATATACTTTGGCATAATATAAACATATTTTTAAGCACATTTACAAAATCATACATAGACAATTACTGTGCTTATTGTGATTTCAGTAAAAGTCTAGTATACTTATCTCTTAGTACTTTCGGGTACAAGACTTAATTCTCCTTAACCTATCAATGGAGATAAATCATTTCATAAGCCTCAACATTCACAAAAAATACTATAAATAGCTTACAAAATTACACATATTGCACTTATTACATCGAATTGGTCTAATTACTTAGTTTCTCAAAACCTGTCATTCTGATCACTTACACTTAACAAAATTTTCTTATACATCAAATGATGTCCAATTGCTCCAAAATAAGAATATATCTTTCTTAACTCATATATCCTCCTTATGTATGAATACTATATCATAATTCTTACACAATCCATTTCATAAACACTATCAAATTCAAACTATTATTCTGGCGGGATCAAGATATTTACTAAATAGTATTCAGTCTCCCAATCTTATAAAATCATATACTAACTAAAAAATTATAAAACTATCACAAAATTACTCTTGACACATATTTAAATTCATGATAAATATTTTACTTCAAAATCCCTGCCAAAAGTATTTTAAAAATATTTTATTCTATAGCTTTAAACATTTGTTAATCAAATACTGCAATGAGCGGATACGCTTTAGAAAATTATAACAATTTAACCATATTGATATAAATTCTCAATTTTGAATATATCATATTAGACATATAAATTTATCATATTCCAGAAAGTTCGTAATTTTTGAAGATCATTCAGTAGATCAAAAAGTATTTTTCACTGTATTATACTGTTAACACAGGAAATATTCAGAATTTTAGGGCCATTTTGGTAAATTCACTACAAATTCAATTTTTGGAATTTGCAATCGATTCAAAATCTCAAATGATCTTAGACATGTCTAGTTTCATATTTCCAAAATTAAAAACCAGAATCGAAGTACAAGAATTTATAAGATTCTTGGATCAAGAGACTATCAAGTAGAATATATGCAAATTGATTATGATTTATCAAGTTATCTACATAATCATCATCAATTCTCAATATTTCTTACAAAATCCACATCAAGTCCTTAATTGTACATATTTTTAGAAATCAAAACTTAAAGAAATTAACTTAATTAACAACAATAAATTGAGAAATAGTTATGATATACCTCTTAAAACTCCAAATTCTAATTTCTTTTTCTTTTTCTTTTTCTTCTTCTCTTTCTCTCCCCTCTATTTCTCTCTTTTCTATCTCTAAAGGGGTGGCTTGACCCAAAAATGAGTAAATTAGGGTTTAAAATGTGTATTTTTATACTAAGAGGTTAGCTTTTAGTATTTATAAATTAAACCCCAAAACTTTTAAAGTATTATAATTTGGTCCTTAAAATAAATCTAAAGTCTCGCAAATAAACCCAATACTAATAATATGTCCTTAATCTATACAAACAATACTAATAACAATACATAAATTAAGCATCATTCACATACAAATAAAATATGAATATTATACATATATATAAATATTTATTCTTTTCGGTGTTAGATAAGTGGTTACTACATATAAACTCTTATAACCCCCTTAGAATACACAAGTATCAAAGATATAAACATAAAAGAAAATAGAGAATTAGGTAGGCACTAAAATACTGAGTGGCGAGTGCACGAGAGTGTAACCATGGAATCACTTGAGTGCTGAGTATGCAAGAGAGTAATGATAGATCCTTTAAAAGAATGATGATAAATTCTTTTTGAGAGAGCTTTGGTTATTTATTGTATTCCTTAATTAATCTTTTATGCAAAATTTTAGTGATCTGATAAGTCTTTACGACCTAAAAGTTTTTGGGGACTGAATAAAAAAAGTTAGATCATTGATTCGTTATAGATATAGGCATTTGTTATTGAACTACGTATATCTTGTGTCTTATGGCGATTGTTATCTCTATTGTGTGTAATCTTTTATATTCTTAATTACTTGTGAGCGAAGTCCTCCACAAAGCATGTTAAATACTAGTCATAGAGATATTAAGGCACGTGAAAATTCCAACGAGTGGAATCAAGTTAAGACTAAGATTGATGCCTAATTGGTGTCATAAGTAAAAGCCTCAGCTTGATTTCTTAACAAATGTGATTTGATTCTTTTTAGTATTTTTTTTTTGGACATAGATTCTTTTTAATACTTTGCTACTAAATTATACACTTTATTGTAAAATGAAGAAAAAATGAAAAAACAAAGTTACATAAATAGTGAAAATATATGTAGCCATCACTAGTACCTGTGCTAATGCATATTGATTTAAATTTTAAATTTTAGTCACAATAGCTTTTTTTTAATAGTCACTCACAACAGTGTTGAAATAAGGGTTTAATTTCTATTTAAGTGAAAAAAAAATATCATTTGCTATTTTACACTCTTTTAATTGAGACCCAACTTTTTATCCCTAAATAAGATTATAACAAAAGTACTTGTAAATATAATTAAAATTCACTTGTATAACAGTTTATTATATACTCGTTACACCCCAAAAAGTTATATGCATAATTTTATTTTGTTGTAAAACTCTTTTGAGATTTTGGAAAAAATATATACAAATTATTATTATATCTTAATGATAAAAGATTGAAATGCACTTCTTTTCTCAATTTAAAAGTCTTGAATTGAATAAAAAAATTTCCCCAAATTTTTTTATTTAAAAAGGTAGTGTTAAATGAGATGATCACTTAAAGGAGAAGGGGGAGGGAGATAAATCCTTAAGTTTTCAATAACAAGTGCTTGGTAATATTCAGAAGATCAACAAGTCTATTTGTCATGCATGTGCCTTGATATGGATAAGTGGCATATACGTGGCATGAAGCAATTGAAACAAGAAGAATAAGAGAAAGCCAAGGGAAAGGAAAAGGGAAAAGAATAAAAAAAAAAAATAGAAAAAGAAAGGAAGAAGAAGAAGAAAGAAAAAGAGAAAAAAGAAGAAAAAAAACTAAGGGAAAGAAAGAAAAAAAGAGCAAAGTAAAGCAGGAAGAAAGAAAAAAAAAAGAATTTAGAAGCAAAAATAAAAGAAGAATTTTAAGAGATTAATTTGGATAGTTAGAATTATATTCAGTGTTTCAGCGAGTAATAGTTTCACTGTCATGCCCCAAACCCAAAAGATCCGACACACGACATCACTTACATTTATTCAATACATGTGCACTCATAAATAATATTACACAAAATTTCAATCTTTCATTCAACACAGGAATCCTTAGCAAGTTGCTAGTAAGTTCAACATTAAAAATCAACTCATAACCTAACATATAAGTATAAACTTCTCTTGACAATATTTAAACATTCATTTCAATTTCTTTCAGAATTATAACAATTGAATTATGACTGGGACAATTAATAATCCGGAGATACGCAGAGTTTTCTCAGAGATTAACACTCTACTACGTCACTAGTAGCAACTTTGTTACCGGAAGCCCATAATATATTCATTGCAAATTCTTACTTAAAATCAACTAATAACCATACTTTAAAAACTTAAATCAAATCCAACCACACACAATAAAATAATACATAAGTATTTATTCAATAGGGACAAACCAAATATCTTATCCCACGCGTTCCCAAATGAAACACTTAACAACCTAGCAACTTAGGGAACCCAAGGAACAGCAGAAGCCTTGCCAAATCCGCTAAGCACACATGTACCTTATTTACCTGAAATCGCCATAAACTATAATGAGTATAAAACTCAGTAAGCATACTAGTTTTTCATATATCAAATACAAATACATATATGTACACAATGCATGTGTATGATATGCTGTGATAAATCAAAATCATAATCTTATCAAATCACATGTCATATAAGTGCTTACACATTATTTCAAAACATATAATAGGAATACCATCACTCAACTACTATTTAGTAGGATTTACATATCACATATTACATAATGAGTCAAATGTCACTCGTAGGTGACATACCGTATGAGAGGAACAGTATAAGTGAGGTTTTTAAATCATACATATATAATGCTCATGCCCGAAGGTAAAAGTCAAATCCTCACCCTGATCATCGGTGAGTCATTTCACATACACCAATACTCCACCACACGAATGTGATGACTCACTCTTCCTTTAGGTACCAATAGGATCCTCCCTACATACGGAACACATAACATATACCAATCCCGAATGAAAGACCACACATAAAGGCTCCACAAATCACATAAAATGTCTACTAAGTTAACAGTGAGTTCAAGTACCCTCAAAATACAAAATATTTCTCATGGACATATTACACTTCAAAAGCTCTCTTTGTTAAACACATTTCACTTTGAAAGCTTACTTTCAAAAATAAATATATGTCATGTATGTCCATGCTCACATTCATAAATACATATCTTCACATTTCATATCAAAATATACTTTGACATAACATAAACATATTCCTAACCACATTTACAAAATCATACAAAACAATTACTATGTTTATTGTGATTTTAAAAAAAAGTCTAGTATACTTACCTCTTAGCACTTTCAGCTACAAGGCTTAAATCTCCTTAACCTATCAATGTAGATTAATCATTTCATAAGCCTCACAATTCACACAAAATACTTTAAATAGCTTACAAAATTATACATATTGCACTTATTACATCGAATTGGTCTAATTACTTAGTTTTTCAAAACCTATCATTCTGACTACTTACACTTAACAAAATTTTCTTATACATCAAATGATGTCCAATTGCTCCAAAATAAGAATATATATTTTTTAACTCATATATCATCCTTATGTATGAATACTATATCATAATTCTTACACAATCCATTTCATAAACACTATCAAATCCAAACTATTATTCTAACGGGATCAAGATATTTACTGAATAGTATTCAGTCTCCCAATCTTATAAAATCATATACTAACTAAAAAATTATAAAACTACTACAGAATTACTCTTGACACATATTTAAATCTATGATAAATATTTCACTTCAAAATTACTGCCAAAAGTATTTTAAAACTATTGTATTCTATAGCTTTAAAAATCTGTTAATCAAATACGGCAATGAGCTAACACACTTTAGAAAATTATAACAATTTAACCACATTGATCTAAATTTGCAATTCTGAGTATATCATATTAGACATATAAACTTATCATATTCTATAAATTCGTAATTTTTAAAGATCATTCAGCAGGACAAAAATTGTTTGTCACTGTATCATACTGTTAACACAGGAAATTTTTAGAATTTCAAGGTTATTTTGGTAAATTCACTACAAATTCAATTTCTAGAATTTTCAATCTGTTCAAAGTCTCAGATGATCCTAAACATGTCTAATTTCATATAATCAAAATTCAAAACCAGAATCATATCACAACAATTTATAAAATTCATGGATCAAGAGACTATCAAATAGAAATTCTGCAATTCATCATACTTTATCAAGCTATCTACATAGATCATCATCAATTCTCACAATATCTTACGAAATACACATCAAATACTCAATTACACATATTTTCAGAATTTAAAACTTAAAGGAATTAACTAATTTAACACCAATAAATTGAGAAATAGTTGTGATATACCTCTTAAAATTTAAAATTCTAATTTCTTCTTCTTTTTTTTCTTCTTCTTCTTCTCTTTCTCTCCCCTCTATTTCTCTCTTTTCTCTCTCTAAAGGGATAGCTCGACCCAAAAATGAGTAAATTAGGGTTTCAAAAGTATATTTTTATACTAAGAAGCTAATTTTTGATATTTACGAATTTACCCCCAAATCTTTCAAAGTATTATAATTTGGTCCCTAAAATAAATCTAAAGTCTTGCAAATAAACCCAATACTAATAGTATGTCCTTAACCTATACAAACACTACTAATAACAATATATAAATCAAGTATCAACGACATATAAATAAAATATGTATATTTATATATATATATAAATACATATTCTTACCGGTTGTAGATACTAGTTACTACATTTACGATGCTACAATATTTATAATATATATCGGTACTAATGATGTATTTTTATACCCTATAATATAGGAGGTGTGCTGATAATAGGTAGATCTCAGAATCCAGACCCAGCTTAGGATTAACACACTTTCGTGAGTGGATAACTATATATATTTTATATGTATTTAATACAGCCGTTTATGATTAAATTACGCGTTATCAAATTTAGTTATGATTTATTTTAGACAGATAAATATTTATACTATTTAGTATATTCAGAAATATTTTTAAAATTTATTATAGTATAGTTTATGATTATGTTTAGTACAGAAATATTTTTTTAGAATAATTATGTTTTTATGATATTATATGGTAATAGTTTTTGAACCACCACATGCATACCCTCCCCTTTAGCGTAGTTGCTTTGCGCATGTGTTAGACTAGTTTAATTTTTTCTGCCCGAGCAATGTAGCATTTCGCCAGGTTAGACCAGCTCAGATCCCCCACTCTACTTGTGCGTGAGTTATTTTGTCAGGTTAGACCAGTTTTTTCTCGGGTACAAGTTTGGTGTGATTTTTAATATATATATGTAGTACATGTTTACAGAGCTATGTTACATATATTCAGCTTGATAATAGATTTTATGATAGTTTATGCTTCCAAATTTTTAGATCCCTAGTATTATGTTATAATTTGAGTTTTAACACAGATTTTATGACAGCTCATATTTCAGTATAAGTTTATTGACTACTCAATATACAACTTCATGATTATTTTTTTTACATATTTATACGTGTACAATACATATAAAGTATATAACAATTTTATATTATGTCTATTCACTGAGCCACAAGCTCACCATTTTTCTTATTTTCCTTATTTTTCTCAGCTTGTCACATGAATTCGTGCAGTGTGATACAATCATCACATTTTGAGGTTGATTCACGACACGTATAGCTGCATAAATATCTTAGTCTGTGTATTTGTATATCTTTATGTATATTGGAGTACACGTGTACACTTTTGTTGAGGTAGGTAGTCTCGTTGTATCAAATGTGTAAATAAAGAGTATGTTAGTCTCATGTCATCGCAGGATCCGCCTCGATTCTTGAGAAAGGCTCGAGTCGGGTCCTGTCAATTTGATATCAGAGTATGGTTTTAGATTCTGTAGACTAGTACATGATACATGCATGTTAGAGATGTCATTAGTGATTTGTTGTATTTTATAGATTTTCATCATACGTCCATGTGGCCGACCTTGCACGAAATTTATGGTTGAACTGGGAGCTCCTTAGTATCAGATAGAAGGGAGGAATCTATTAGAGAGGAAGTAGCTGAGTTAGTTCCCTCTGTACCCATACCTCAAACTCAGTTTAATCCTATTGTAGAGGAGATGTACCCTCAGCCAGTGCCACAACCTGTGATACAACCTATATAAAGACAGTCTGATAGATCTGCCTTAGAGTAATCTATAGATAGATTGACTCGGTTAGTTACAGTTGTAGTTGAGAGATAAACACAGGGAAAACCCAGAAGAGAGAATATAATAGAGCATGTTCGTAATTTGGGGGCAGAGAATTTTTCAGGCACTACAGAACCAGCTGATGCAGAGTCATGGTTAACAAGAGTAAAACGAATATTTGATATTATGAGATATACTGATATGAGAGGGTTTCCTTTGCTACATTTTTACTTAAGGGTGGGGCATACCACTAGTGGAGATTAGTATCACATAGATATAGAGGGGTGATTAGTTGGGCTGATTTTTGTAAAAACTTTAATGCTAAATTCTTTCCTATGGTTTACCAAGACATCTAGGCTAATAAGTTCTTTGAGCTAGAATATAGATCGATGACAGTGGAGGAATATGAGAATTGATTTATAGAGTTATCGAGATTCGCTCATATGCAATACAGAATGAGAGAGATAAATGTAAGAGATTTGAACAGGGCCTTAGAGGTAATATCTGGACAGCAATTACAGCCATGGGGCATAGTGATTTCAGTGAGTTAGTAGGAGATGCAATGAGAGTTGAGAGAAGCTTGGTAGAGACAGGCATAGCTTAATCATTCAAGTAGAAACTAGGCCATAGTTAGTTAGTTGATGGATCAAGTAGTAGTAGAGCACCTGAAGGAGAGACATCTCATACAGGGTATTCTGGTAGACAACGGTATAGTCAGAGCCTTGTGCTATCAGGAGGACAAAGATAGAGTTTTAGTCAGAGTTTTGTGCCTCCATCTGTTGGAAGCAATATAGAGAGTTAAATGCTTTGAGGTGGTAGCCAGTTAAGTAGTAATGCTAGCATGAGAAGGTACCTTCAGTATTCCATTTGTGGTAGGAGTCATGATGGACAGTGTCTGAGAGGTTTTAGAGGTTGCTATCGTTGTGGACAAGCTGAACATTTGAGAAGAGATTGCCCTAATTTTCTTCAGAGTAGCAGCTTAGTACAGAGTACAGTTTCTTAGAGTTTTCAAGGTGGCAATGGCAGTATTCAGAGACATGGAGGATCTAAGATAAGAGAGTCTATCTCTAGTACTAGTATACAGCTTACATCTTTAGGAGCTAGTAGAGATCCACAAAGGGGTCAGCCAAGTCAACCTCGTAACTAGGCACGTGTATTTGCTTTGACTCAGCAAGAGGCACAAGCTACCCCTAATGTTGTTATAGGTATGCTGACTATTTTTAGTCAAGAGGCCCATATTTAATTGATCCAGGTTCTACGCATTCTTTTATTTCTCGTATTTTTGTTGTGCATGCGGATAGAGTGTTAAAACCCTTAAATTATAGCTTGGTGGTAGCCACACCGGTTGGAGAATCATTATTAGCTGAGAATGTATTTCGGGGTTGTGTTATCAAAGTGGGTAGTAATGAGATGGTAGCAGATTTAATTTCTCTTGATATACATGATTTTGATGCAATACTTAGGATGGACTGGTCAACTAATCACCAAGCTACTGTAGACTGGTTCCGAAATGAGGTTATATTCAGAAGACATGGAGAGCCAGATATTATTTTTTGTGGAGAGCGACGAGTTCTTCCATCCTGTGTTATATCTGCTATGACAGCTAAATGGTTGCTCAGAAAATAATGTCTAACCTATTTGGCACATATTATTGATACCAGAGTCAATGGGGTTGAATTAGAAGATATTCCGGTGATCAGAGATTTTCTAGATGTATTTCCTAAAAATTTTCTAGGTTTACCATCAGATAGAGAGATTGATTTTGGTATTGATTTGATTCCAGACACAACTTCTATCTCCAAAGCACCATACAGAATAGCCCCATCGAAGTTAAAAGAATTGAAAACTCAGTTATAAGAATTGGTATATAAGGGTTTCATCAGACCTAGTGTATCGCCATAGAGAACACCGATATTATTTGTTAAAAAGAAAGATGGAACTTTGAAGTTATACATTGATTATCGGGAGCTAAATAAAGTCACTATACGCAACAAGTACCCATTCTCTCGTATTGATGATTTATTTGATCAGTTACAGGGTGCAAATGTTTTCTCAAAGATCGATCTATGATCAGGGTATCATCAATTAAAAATCAGAGATACTTATGTGTCTAAGACTGCCTTCAGAACTCGATATAGGTATTATGAAGTTTTAGTAATGCCATTTACGTTGACTAATGCTCCAGCTGCATTTAAAGACCTTATGAATAAGGTATTTCGTCCATATCTTAATCGATTTGTTATAGTTTTTATTGATGATATTCTTATATATTCACGGAGTACAGAGGAGCATGTAGAGCATTTGAGGATAGTATTACAAATTTTAAGGAATAAATAGTTACATACTAAGTTTAGCAAATGTCAATTCTGACTAGATAAAGTTACATTTTTAGGCCATGTGATCTCAGCAGATGGAATTTATGTGGATCTTCAGAAAATTAAAGCTCTGGTAAATTAGGAGCGACTAGTTAGTGTGACAGAAATTAGAAGTTTTTTAAGTCTAGCAGGTTATTATCAGAGATTTGTTAAGGACTTCTCTAAGATTGCTGCACCACTTACAAAGTTAACCAGAAAAATGTAAAGTTTGTGTGGACAAATGAATGTGAACGTAGTTTTCAAGAACTTAAAAAGAGACTAACTTTAACTTTTGTTCTCACTCTTTCATCTGGCACCGAAGGATTTATAATTTACAGTGATACTTCTAGATAGGGATTAAGTTGTGTATTGATGCAGTATAGTAAGGTGATAGCTTATGCTTCTAGGCAGCTTAAGAAGCATGAGTTGAATTATCCAACCTATTATTTAGAATTGACAGCAGTAGTATTTGCCTTGAAGATTTGGAGACATTATTTATATGGTGTTACATGTCAAACTTCACTGATTACAAAAGTTTGAAGTATTTGTTCACATAGAAATATCTGAATCTGAGACAACAGAGGTGGTTAGAGCTAATAAAATATTATGACTGTACGATTAACATCATCCAGGTAAGGCGAAAGTGATAGCAGATGCACTCAGCAGGAAGTCTTCTAACTCTATAGCTTATTTGAAAGTGACTTATCTTCCATTGTTAGTTGAGTTAAAGTCTATTGGGGTTGAATTATCTGTAGATGAGTCTAAAGTTCTTCTAGCACATTTTCAAGTTAGACTTATATTGATTGATCAGATTCGAGAGATGCAAGATCAGGATTCTAATTTTGTTAAACTTAAGCAAGAAGTAAGGAATAGAATGCGAACTGATTTAACGTTGAAAGTTAATGGGACATTAGCTATGGATAACAGACTTTGTGTTCTGAATAACTAAGAGTTAAAGAAGAAAATTTTAGAAGAAGCTCACAACTTAGCTTATGCTATGCATCCTGGCAGTACTAAAATGTATCGTACTCTGAGAGAACATTACTGGTGGCAATGTATGAAAAGAGAGATTGCAGAGTTTGTATCTCACTGCCTGATTTGTCAGCAAGTTAAGGCTGAACATCAGAGGCCAACAGGATTATCTTAACCACTTCCAATTCCTGAATAGAAGTGGGAATATATCACAATGGACTTCGTTGTTGGACTTTCTTGTACTCAGAGGGGTTATGAGAGTATTTGGGTGATTATTGATTAACTTAGAAAGTTTGCTCATTTTCTACCTTATAAGGTTTCATACTCATTAGATAAGTTGACTCATTTATATGTGAGTGAGATTGTACGGTTACATGGGGCTGCAGTGTCTATCGTATCAAATAGAGACCTTCAATTCACTTCTAGATTTTGGCATAGCTTACAGAAGGCTTTAGGCACTGAGCTAAACTTTAGTACAGCTTTTCATCCTAGATAGATAGGCAGTCGGAAAGAACTATAAAAATATTAGATGATATGTTCAGAGCTTGTATGTTGCAGTTTAAGGGTAATTTGGATGATTATTTACCATTGATGGAGTTTACATATAATAATAATTATCAGTCTAGCATTTAGATGATGCCGTATGAGGCTTTATACGAAAGAAAATGCAGAACTTCGATTTACTGGGATAAGATTGGAGAAAGGAAATTGTTGGGTCCAGAGATTATCCAGGCCACTAGTGAGAAGATCAATATTATCAGAGATAAACTCAAGGCAGCTCAAGACAGACAGAAGAGTTATACAGATAAACGTCGTAGACAGCTTGAGTTTGTAATAGAAGACAGAGTCTTCTTATGGATCTTACCATGGAAGGGTGTGCTCATTTTAAGAAAAAGGAAAAATTAAGTCACCGATATATTAGGCCCTATGAGATTCTAGAAAGGGTTGGTGTGGTTGCGTACCGCTTAGCATTACCACCTAAGTTGTCATGCATTCATGATTTGTTTCATGTTTCTATGTTTTGGAAGTATATACCTGACCCTTCTCACATTCTAGATACTCAGCCAGTTCAATTGAGGACGAACTTGACTTATGACGAGGAACTTGCTCAGATAGTGGACTATCGTCAGCAAGTACTACGTAATAAGAATATTTTGCTAGTTAAAGTCCTATGGAGGAATCATACAGTGGAAGAGGTTACATAGGAGCGAGAGGATCAGATGAGAGTTCAATATCCTCATTTGTTTCAAATAGGTACATGAATTTCGAGGACGAAATTTTTATAAGGGAAGTAAATTGTCATGCATGTGCCCTGGTATAGATAAGCGGCATATATGTGGCATGATAGTAAAAAATATATATATTATATTTAAGCGGTGGGCCATATATGTATATATATCCTACTTTATTACTGTTTGTTTCGCAGAGAAGCAATTTGAAACATGAAGAATAAGAGAGAGAGCTGAGGGAAAGGAAAAGAGAAAGAAAAGAGAAGAAGAAGAAAGAGAAAGAGAAAAGACAAGAAAGAAAACCAAGGGAAAGAAAAGGAAAAAAAAAATAGAAAAGAGAAGCAAAAAGAAAGAAAAAAAAGAATTCGGAAGAAGAAATAAATGAGGAATTTTAGAAAATCAGTTTGGGTAGTTAGAATTATATCCAGTGTTTCAGCGGGTAACGGTTTTACGATGCTACAATATTTATAATATATATATAGGTACTAATGATGTATTTTTACACCCTATGATATGAAGGTGTGCCGATAGCGGGTAGATCTCAGAATCCAGACCCAACTCAGAATTAATACACTTTCGTGAGTAGATATATTTTTATATGTTTTTAATACATCCGTTTATGATTAAATTATGCGTTATCCGATTTAGTCATAATTTATTTTAGACAAATATTTTTAGAATTTATTATAGTATAGTTTATGATTAAGTTCAATACGGAAATATTTATTTTAGAACAATTATGTTTTCATGATATTATATAGTAGTAATTTTTGAACCACCACATGCGTACCTTCCCCTTTAGTGTAGTTGCTCTGCTCATGCATTAGACCAGTTTAGTTTGCTCTGCCCGAGTGATGCAGCATTCCGCTGGGTTAGACCAGCTCAGATCCCCCACTCTGCCTGTGCGTGAATTATTCTACCAGGTTAGACCAGTTTTTTTCTAGGTATAAGTTTGGTGTGATTTTTAATATATATATGTAGTACATATTTTCAGAGCTATGTTACATATATTCAGCTTGATAATAGATTTTATGATAGTTTATGCTTACAAATTTTCAGATCCCTAATATTATGTTATAATTTTAGTTTTAACACAAATTTTATGACAGCTTATATTTCAGTATAAGTTTATTAACTACTTAATATACAGCTTCATGATTATTTTATTTTACAGATTTATACGTGTACAATACATATAAAGTATATAACATTTTCAGATTATGTCCACTCACTGAATCACAAGCTCACCATTTTTTCTATTTTTTTTTCAGGTTGTCACAAGAATTCGTGCAGTATGATATGACACGTCCAAAATATAGCAGTTTATTTCCAAGTGCAGGATTGTCAAAGTAATAAATAACCCGGTGAGAACGGGGTCGATCCACATGGAAGTAGAATTAAAATTACAAACTATAAATACTTTAAAGACAATTAATGCAGTATAAGATGTTTGCAAATATTAATTCAATTAACCAATTCAAATAAAAGTTAAGGTTAAGGGGATCCACTCTTGGCATAAGAAGTAAGAATATATTTAACTCTTTTTATAACTCAATTGGAATCCTCACACAAAAGAGGTTCCAACCGAAAAATATAACAATTAAAGTTCATCATCATTTATATATTAATTAGTATTTATTTCTTTCAATTATTATACACAAAATCTTATAAATGGGTTCAAGTATTTATTATGTCAATCTTTATATTTGTCTACAATAAATCAAGACTTCCACTTTACAAGAAATGGTATATACACAAAATCTTGTAAATTGTTTCAAGAATTTATTGTGTTAAGTATAAAATTTGTTAATAATAAATCAAGCCACACCACTTAGAAGAAAGGGTATTAATATTACAAATAAAATAAATACATCATATATAAATTTGCATAACTTAAAAATAAAATATTAAATTCATGAATAAGAGTTAAGTATTACCTTGCCAAGAGTTTCACCCTTTCACCTTAACATAAAGAAAATTACAAAGAGATAATATGACTTTACAATAGTAAACAAGAGAAATAATATTACAAAGAGATAATACAAAAGACAAGTATTTTGAACTAAAATTCAACTCTCTAATTACCTGTTTTGGGCATAAACATGCTACCTATTTATAAAAAAAAATATGGATAAATCGAGACAAATGAAAAGGGAACCACTTTGATGATAAAAGTCAAGAATGGTGGCAAATAATTTACATTGATTATCATTAATGCACCCACTTGCTTATCCAATTTAGAATTGATGTGGTCCGAATTAGCTGTCACTCAAAACATTAAAGTTGTAGATAATTCTCTTATCTTTCTAAATTGAGTTGTCTCATACTTATTAGATACGTATTTCTATAGTTATAAACCAAATACTGATAACTATTCGGATTGGGCCTATATTGCAGATCAGTTTTATTTTAAGCTATTTTCACCCTCTAAACACTCTAATTTTGAATATTTTATGAAATACAATATATTAGCCATTGAGTTAGCTCTTCACAGGATCAAGAATCACTCCAATTGAATTCCTAGATAGAAAGTTATGGTCATTTTACCGAATCTACCACAAAACAGTTAAAAGCTAATTAGGTACAATATTGTAAACATACTTATGTTAGGGGGTTAAAGACACTAGTAACACAAAATAATGATATAAAATCTTTATTAAATATGTAATTTCAAGTGTTTATCATGATACAGTCATCACATTTTGAGGTTAGCCCACGATATGCATAGTTGCATAAATATCTTAGTATATGTATTTGTATATTATTATGTATATTGGAGTACACGTGTACACTTTTGTTGAGGCAGGTAGCCTCGTTATATCAAATGTGTGAGTAAAGAGTATGTTAGTCTCATATCATCGTAGAATCCGCCTCGATTCTTGAGGAAGGCTCAAGTTGGGTCCTGTCACTATTATTTTGGTTATTCTCTTTATATATATAAAGAAAGATAGAGAGAGAGAGAGAGAGAGAGAGAGAGAGAGAGAGAGAGAGAGAGAGAAATGATCTAATGAACTACATAGTTTACCATATAAAGAGTTCTTGGACATATGTCAAGATTCTAGAATACATTATAAAGTATACAAAAATTATAAATTGATTAGATAACGTCACATAATAATGTTGTTCACTATATCATGAACTACGTTATCTATTAAATTATTTATATATATAAGCAAATTAACTTTTAATAATTTAAGAAGAGTATATTAATTAAAAGGGTTTTAATAGAATAATAGAGGAGTATCAATAACTCCACTCATTAATAAAATAAAATAGAAAGATAGGGCATGTGTTGTGTCAAAAGTAAGCAAAGATTGGGTAGGGGGTGTTGAGCGGGGGATGGGGCGGTGGCGGTGCGGTAGTGGGTTGGGGGCCGGTGGCGTGCAAATAGATCTGCTTTACAAATTTGAAGCAAGCATTTGCAATATGATATGACAAGAATATGCCAACCCTAGCTAAGAAGGGTTGATTTGCATTTCTCTTTTCTGCCTTAAATACTATAAATGGAATTTTCATTTGAATCAATCACTCTTTCTTTATACTTCTTCCAAATCATTGAAATTCATGTAACTTTCATAGGAAATTTTATCGGCTTATTTTAGAGACTAGAAATTTTTTTGTGTGGATAAAATCATACATTAATCAATGAGGGTCTAGTTGATATAATATTAAACCTACTGGTGGCCTTTGTTTTACTACTTAGTTATTACATTAAACATGTAGATTTGATTTTAATTTCCTAAAGAAATTGCAACGCCTTTCAAAATGATAAAAGGACGATTCTGTCATCTTACCGTCTCTCAATTTCTTCTTCTTTTTAAAATTTAAGAAGAAGTTTTTGTGGCACGTTTTTCACTCTCAATTTCTTCTTTCCTTTTGTCTAAAGAATCTTCGGTGATAGTTGCAAAGAATTCTCTGACAATCAAATTGGTAAAAAATTTAATAGAGAAGTGAGAAGAATTTTAGTGGAAGAAACATTTGAGAAGATAAAGATTAAAATTTTTTAAAAATAAAAATTGTTGATTTTGGATTTTAGGCGAATCTAGGTCAACGAATTAAATTTATATTTTAATAAAAACAATTATTGGACCTATTAAAAACAACTACTACAAATATTGAGGGGAACAATTATTAGACGTATTGTAGCATGGCAACTATAAATAATAAAATTACAAAATAGTTTGTTTTTGTAATTAAAATGGACTTAAAGGGCTGCGAGAGTCAACAAGAGCTATATTGTGCTCTGGAATAGGACATAAGGTAGTCTTCTTAGGGGAGAAATTGGAAAATAACTTCAAAGAGGAGAAAAGTCCAAAAGAAGATAAGAAAAGTTCCTTAGCAAAGTCTAGAGCCAAAAGAGTCCTGAAACGATACCTTTCTCTTTCATTGAGTCCTTTATTTATAAGTGTTATAAGACCTTAATGGTTGAATATTTTTAGAACTAGAGCAAGCTGTCATTTTTTAATTTTGGTCGAATTTTAAGATTATAGGATGATTTACTTTGAGAATCTTAAAATTTTAAAGATCTCGAAAATAAAGGTAGCCTGGGTTTTCAAGATATCTTGCTCGAGTCTAGTTCTTGATTAGTGATAGATGAATGTCTTCTTGACCGTTTAAGGAAAAAGAGTGGTTAGCCTCTTTGGGAGAGCTTTGATAATTTGCTCAATTAATTCTAGTCATCGAGAACACCTCATTTAATATTGAGAATCTCTGGGATCAAAAGGTTATGATTATATCTCGAGATCATCTCATCGTAAAATTCTGGAATCTTTCAATAGTTAATAGGTTGTAATTTTCTTTGGTGTTCTGCATGATGGGCTCGATTGTATTGTGGCCAAAGACCTCATGTAGTAACCAATATTCACAACCGGTAAGAATATGTATTTATATATATATATATACATACATATTTTATTTGTATGTGCGTGATACTTGATTTATGTATTACTATTGATAGTGTTTGTATAGGTTAAGGACATACTATTAGTATTGAGTTTATTTGCAAGACTTTAGATTTATTTTAGGGACCAAATTATAATACTTTGAAGGTTTTGGGGGCTAATACGTAAATATTATAAATTAGCCTCTTAGTATAAAAATACACATTTGAAACCCTAATTCACTCATTTTGGTCGAGTTACCTCTTTTAGAGTGAGAAAAGAGAGAAAGAAATGGGAGAGAAAGAGAAGAAGAAGAAAAAAAAGAAGAAGAAAGTTAAAATTTAAGCTTTAAGAGGTATATTATAACTTTTTCTTAGTTTTTTGGTGTTAAATTAATTAATTCCTTTAAGTTTTGATTTCTAGAAATATGTACAATTGAGGATTTGATGTGTATTTCATAAGATATTGTGAGAATTGATGATGATCTATGTAGATAGCTTGATAAATCATGATGAATTGCAGAATTTCTACTTGATAGTCTCTTGATCTAGGAATTTTATAAATTGTTGTGATTCGATTCTGATTTTGAATTTTGCGTATATGAAATTAGACATGCTTATAATCATTTTAGACTTTGAATCGATTTAAAATTCTAGAAATTAAATTTTTAGTAAATATACCAAAATGACCCTGAAATTTTTGGAAATTTTCTGTGTTAACAGTATGGTACAGAGACAAATAATTTTTGATCTACTGAATGATCTTTAAAAATTACAAATTTATGAAATATGATAATTTTATATGTCTAATATGATATACTCAGAATTAAAAATTTAGATCAATGTGGTTAAATTGTTATTATTTTCTAAAGAGTGTTAGCTCATTGCAGTATTTGATTAACAGATTTTTAAAGATATAGAATAAAATAGTTTTAAAATACTTTTGGCAATGATTTTGAAGTGAAATATTTATCATGGATTAAGATATATGTCAAGAGTAATTCTGTAATAGTTTTATAATTTTTGAGTTAGTATATAATTTTATAAAATTGGGAGATTGAATACTGTTCAGTAAATATCTTGATCCTGTCAGGATAATAGTTTGGATTTGATGATATTTATGGAATAGATTGCGTAAGAATTATGATATAATATTCAAGAATGATATATTCTGATTTTGGAGTAATTAGACATTATTTGATGTATAAGAAAATTTTGTTAAGTGTAAGTGGTCAAAATGACAAGTTTTGAGAAACCAAGTAATTAGACCAATTCGATGTGATAAGTGCAATATATGTAATTTTGAAAGCTATTTAAAGTGTTTTGTGTGAATGGTGAGGCTTATGAAATGATTAATCTCTATTGATAAGTTAAGGAGAATTAAGCCTTGTAACCGAAAGTGCTAAGAGGTAAGTATACTAGACTTTTACTGAATCACAATAAACATAGTAATTGTTTATGTATAATTTTGTAAATGTGCTTGGAAATATGTTTATATTTATGTTATGCTAAAGTATATTTGATATGAAATGTGAAAGACATATGTTTATGAATGTGAGCATTGACATTGAGCATGGACATATATGTTTTTATGAAAGTGAGCTTTCAAAATAAAATGTGTTTAACCAAAAATGCTTTTGGAAGTGAAAAATGTCTATGAGATATGTTTTGTGTTTTAAGGATGTTTAAAATTACTATTTACTTAGTAGGCACCTTGTGTGAATTGACATTGAGCATAGACATATTTGATATGAAATGTGAAAGATATATGTTTATGAATGTGAGCATTGACATTGAGCATGGACATATATATTTTTATGAAAGTGAGCTTTCAAAATGAAATGTGTTTAACAAAGAAAGCTTTTGGAAGTGAAAAATGTCTATGAGATACGTTTTGTGTTTTAAGGATGTTTAAAATCACTATTTACTTAGTAGGCACCTTATGTGAATTATGGAGCCTTTATGTGTGGCCTTTCCTTCTGGATTGGTATATATTATGTGTTTCGTATGTAGGGAGGATCCTATTGGTACCTAAAGGAAGAGAGAGTCATCACATTCGTGTAAGGGCGTATCGGTGCATGTGAGAGGACTCACCGATGATCAGGGTGAGGGTTTAGATCTTACCTTCGGGCATGAGCGTTATACATGTGTAATTTAAACCTCACTTGTGCTATTCCTCTCATACGGTATGTCATCAACGAGTGACATTTGGCTCATTATGTCATATGAAAGTCATACTAAGTAGTAGTTGAGTAATGGTATTCCTATTATATGTTTTGAAAGAATGTGTAAGCACTTACCTGACATATGATTTGATAAAATTATGATTTTGATTTATCACGACATATCATACATATGCATTGTGTATATATATGTATTTGTATTTTGATATATGAAAAACTAGTATGCTTACTGAGTTTGTGGACACGTAGTTTAAGATATTTGATTTGCCCCTATTGAATAAATACTTATGTATTATTTTATTAGGTATGATTGTATTTGGTTTATGTTTCACCAAGTGTGGTTATGGGTTGATCTTTGTGTTGAGCTTACTAACAACCTGCTAAGGATTCCTATGTTAAATTTAAGTTTGAAATTTTATGCAATATTAATTATGATTGCACATTATTGAATGAGTGTAAGTTATGTCATATTTCAGATCTTTTGGGTTTAGGGCATAACACCTCAAGATACCTAGATTAAGGCTTATAAGTCGAGTTGAGCCTCTAGAAGAAATAAGCTTTGGGTCGAAACCTCAAGGGGAACAAACATTTTAAAAAAAATCCTTTTTATTAAGAAACATTTTGCACTAAATAATTGTATTCTCTCAAACTCCTCATTAGTCACTAGATGAATTTTACGGTTAAAAATATTTCGAACATGTGGATTAAAAAAAGGCATCTTTTTCTCCTCTAAATTCTAAGTGTTTTAATCCACATTAGCTATTTGATAGGGGGGTCTTCATTATTTTAGTTGAGATTTTTATTTATTATTATTTTAACCAAATAAGAGGTTACGAGGACAAAAATACTCCCTTAGATCTAACAATTTATACTTATTCATTTTAAACTCACTTTTTAAACTCACTTTTTTAATTATCACTCTCAATTATCTCTAAAAACTTAGTCTAATCATTAAGTTGTCAAATAAGTATATACAAAATACAATATTAATACATCCAAATGTAGAGATTTGGGTGCTAAATTCATTACCCAAATATAACCTAAACAACTTGAGGTTAAGTCGAAATCCATTATTAATATATGTGTTTTTTGTTTACTTAATCTAAATTTATAATGTATTATATTTGTTGTTGGAATTATTTAGATGTGTTTAAGACATATAAATACTAATGTGGGGAACTCGTTAAAACAAATGGAATGAGGTGGTTGAAAAACTGTCTAGCATACCAAATGTTGAATAAAATGCCCAACTGAGCAAACCAAGGGCTATCAAACCCCTTTGTTTGGGCACTCAACAATTTTTATTGGAGGGTTTTGAGAGCCTTTAAAAAAAATTGCCAAGTGCCCTTGCAAGTGTATTGTCCAACCTCTAAGTAAGGCTCGATAATTTTTGCCAAATGCCCCCGGGGCTTAGAAAATGATGTAACTATATTTTTTTTCAGGTGTATACTTCATGATCTCTCATAACAATGATAAGGTGTCTAAAAAATATTAAAATTAAGGTGCAAGATTGTTTTCTTAGTAAAATAATATTGTACTACAAGTTATTGGCAATCAATATAATACGGGAGAAATTAATAGAAAATCAAATGATAATGTTTAAAGAAACATGTATGGGTAAATTTCTAGATATACAACCCCTGACATTCATCACCTAATTGGTACATAACATTCATATTTAGGAGATGCATACTGAAAGGCTTCCTTATGAGATGTGATTTTTAATATTCAATAAGTGAATTTGATTTTCTCATATAGAGTTTGGCTTAGTGACAAGTTTGAATTTTAAAGAATACTCGAACGAGATATTGTTAAAAATTGGAAAATTTTCATAAATAACCTTATTCTTTTTTCATATTTTTTTTAACCAAATGTAAATTGATTATACTTTATTAACCAAAATTTTTATTTTTGGACACATTTGCCATAATATCAAAAACATGAACTTCCTCTCCTTTCTTTCTACCGAACCAAGAATCATATTGATGGCCGAATATTTTTAAAGTTATTATTGTGAAAATCGAGTGTTGCTGAGTATATTTATCACTTCAAATCAAGGAAATAGCTAAATCTTGTAAGTTTTTTAAACTTTTTTAAAAAATTTAATTTTAGTTAGAAATTAGATAAAACTTACATTTAAAGTTAAAAATAAGTGTTATTGATGAATTAAATGTGAAAAATGAGATAGAATAGTGTAAAAGACGTTGAAATTCGGCCAAAAAAAAGATTTCTAGTGTGTTTGGTGAAAACCAAACTGCGGCCAGTGCGGCAGCCGTTAATTTAGGCATCTCGGGCCCGAGATAGCCCTACGGTGCGTGTAATTGCGCATAATTTTCATTTTTTTATTTTTTTTATTTTAAATAATTATTTTGATTTATTTTTAAATAATTTTACTAATTGTAATTTTTTTTTCAGGTCCTATGAAGTATGATGCAATTGTTATTTGTTTTGAAAGAAAGTGAGAGAGTTCTAGTGATGGAGAAGAAAGTTATGTTGATTATAATAATTTTGGGAGTCGACTGATGAACACTTGAAATTACACATTTAATAAGAGTTTTACATGATTGTTTTGTATTACTAGTGTATTTAATTTTCTTAACTTAAGTATGTTTACAATATTGTACTTAATTATCTTTTAACTGTTTTGTGGTAGGTTCGGTAAAATGAGCATAACTTTCTACTTAAAGATCCAACTGAGGTGATTCTTGATCTTGTGCAGAACTGACTCAATGGGCTAACGTATTGTATTTCACAAAACATTTGAAATTCGAGTGTTTAAAGGGTGAAAAATGGCCTAGAACAGAATTGATCTGCAGTACAGGCCCAGTTTGAATAGTTATCAGTATTTAGCCCATAACTATAGAAATACGTATCTAATACGTATGATATCACTCAATTTGGAAATATAAGAGACTTATCTACAACTTTTATGTTTTGAGTGACAGCTAATTCGGATCACATCAATTCCAAATTGGATAATCAAGTGGGTGCCCAAGTGATAATGAATGTAAATTATTTTGCCACCATTCTTGACTTTCATCAACCAAGTGGTTCCCTCCAAATTTGTCTCGATTTATCCATGTTTTTCTATAAATAGGTGGCTTGTTTATGCCTAAAGAATGTAATTAGAAAGTTAGAATTTAGTTCAAAATACTTGTCCTTTGTATCCATTTCTTTGTAAATTTATTTCTCTTGTTTACTATTAAATCATGTTATTTTTTCTTCCATTTCTTTTCTTTTTCTTTAGTTTTATTATGTCCAAATAATTTTCTTTAAGCTAAGGTGAAAAGATGAAGCTCTTGGAAAGGTAATAAGATATCTTTAATATTTATTCATGAATTTAATGCTTCATTTTTAAGTTATGCAAACTTATATATGATGTATTTATTTTGTTTGTAGAATTAATACCCTTTCTTCTAAAGTGGTGATTCTTGATTTATTATTGACAAACTTAATACTTGGCACAATAAATTCTTGAAATCATTTACAAGATTTGGTGTATATAACCTTTCTTGTAAAGTGGGAGTCTTGATTTATTGTAGACAAATATAAAGATTGGCATAATAAATACTTGAACTCATTTATAAAATTTGGTGTATAATAATTGAAAGAAATAAATACTAATCAATATATAAATGATGATGAACTTTAATTGTTATATTTTCCGGTTAGAACCTCCTTTGTGTGAGGATTCCAATTGAGTTATAAAAAAATAAAAAGTTAAATATATTCTTACTTCTTATGCCAAGAGTGAATCCCCGTAACATTAGCTTTTTATTTGAATTGGTTAATTGAAATAATATTTACAAACATCTTATACTGCATTAATTATCTTTAAAGTGTTTATAATTTGTAATTTTAATTCTACTTCCCTATGGATCAACCCCGTTCTCATCGGGTTATTTATTACTTCGACAATCCTGCACTTGGGAATATCTCCTATATTCTGGACGTGTCAAGTTTTTGGCGCCGTTGCCGGGGAGATAACGTTAATATTTTGTTTTGTTGTTGTTTGTTTGTTTATTTTATTTTTATGGAAGGTTAAGCCTCCTAATGTGCTTTACTTTATTTATTATTTACTTTTTATTTTCGTTAAATATATTTTCATGGAAGGCTGAGCCTCCTACTCTTTATTTATTATTCGCCTTTTATTTTCATGGAAGGCCGAACCTCCTAACGTGCTTTACTTTATTTATTATTCTGTTTATTTTATTTTCGCTTTTTATTTTCGCCTTTTATTTTCATGGAAGGCCGAGCCTCCTAACGTGCTTTATTTATTATTTTGTTTATTATATAATCTAACATTACTAATCTAACTTCTAATTATTTATCTTTATTTTGCTTTTCATTTTTTCTATTTTATTTACTTGTGTTTAATATTTGTTTTTCTCTTATTTGTATTATTTATTGTTATTGTATTGTATTTTATTTCTTTTATGAGCGGTTGGTTTCGAGATCCTAATTCTCATCGTTTGGTGAAAGGTAATTTCAAAACTTCCTTTGATAGTTTGTTAGATTCTCCTTCATCTTCTTATTCTTTACTAATTAACACTATGAGCGAAAATCAAATTGAGGGACTCATAGACCTAGGGGACAATCAATCTCAACATAATGAGCATAATCGACCTAGAACACTTAGAGACTACATGAACCCTACACGAACCGATGCACCATCTTGCTTAATTTTTCCTCCGGATGCAACGCATTTTAATTTTAAGCCAGACATTATCCAACTTTTACCCACTTTTCATGGCTTAGATGCAGAGAACCCTTATCTACATCTAAAAGAATTTGAAGAAGTGTGTAACACGTATAATGATCAAAATTGTAGCATGAACACAATTCGACTTAAGCTTTTCCCTTTTTCTTTAAAAAATAAAGCTAAAACATGGCTACAAAACCTTAGGCCAGGATCCATTTCTTTATGGGATGAGATGCAACAACAATTCCTGAAAAAGTTTTTTCCCTCCCATAGAACAAATTCTTTCAAAAGACAAATCACCACTTTTGCCCAAAAACCAGGAGAGACCCTTTACCAATGTTGGGAAAGGTATAAAGAATTACTTAATACCTGTCCCCATCATAGTTTTGAAACATGGAGAGTAGTCTCAAATTTCTATGAGAGCTTAACACCCCAAGTTAGGCAAATGGTAGAAATGATGTGTAATGGAACATTTGAGGAAAAAGACCCAGAAGAGGCAATGAACTATCTTGACTTACTAGCAGAAAATGCTCAAAATTGGGACACTGCTGGTACCTGTGAGGCACCTAGCAAAATTCAAACCACTACATCTAGTGGGGGTATTTATCATCTTAAGGAAGACCATGACCTTCAAGCCAAATTAGCATCCCTTGCTAGAAAAGTCGAAACCTTAGAAATTAAAAAGAGTGGTCAAATAAAATCTGTTCAAGAAATTGTATGTCACATTTGTGAAACCCATGATCACTCTACCAATGATTGCCTAACTTTGCCTGCATTTAGGGAATGTCTCCATGAACAAGTCAATGTTCTAAACACGTTCAAGCGGTCAAACAATAACCCATATTCATAAAACTATAATCCTGGATGGCGAAATCACCCGAATTTTAGTTTGAGGAATGACACTCAAGCACAGGCTTCACAACCACCTTTCCAACCACACCAAAACTTTCAAAATCATCAAGGTTATGCACCATATGTCCCACCTCCTAGGAAAAATCTTGAAGAAACCTTGCATACATTCATTGAAAAACAAGAGTCTGTTAATTCTCAAAATGCTCAAACATTTGCTGATTTGAAAGATACTCTTGCTAAATTTGCATCTGTACTGAACATTTATGAGAAAGGAAAATTTCCTTCTCAACCATAGCCAAACCCCAAAGGACAACATTGTTGGAGCTGGTACTCACGTGCCATTCCAATATTGTATGAATATTAATTGTTAATATTTATATAATAAACATTTCGAATAAAGATTGTTAATATCATATCATATGGTAGAATACTTGTAACATTATAGACATTGTTTGATCTGAAAGAGTTCAGATCTGATCTAAAGGAGTTTAGATCAGAACTAATAGTTAGCAAAGCTGAGAGTTATAAATGCTAAAAGTTAACACTGTTAAGAGTTAGCAGGTTATAAGAGTCAGCGAGGTCTAAAGAGTTAGAACATTGTCTATAATGGGACAAAGACCTAAGAGTATACTTGTAATGATATAATTGTAAATAGTTGCAATAGGTGTTAAGAAATATCATTATGTAAGTATATCTCAAAGATAATGTTCCTAATCTATAATCACCAATGCGGGTCTATCGGTGATTCACTTTATATAGATTAGTGCATGTCTATATCTGACTGGTTCAGATAGTTGTTCTTAGCTGACCATGAGCTTAGAGCTTGTATAGGCATGCGGGTATCCAGTCAGGACTGGATACTGAACAGACTTATGAGGACCCCAATAGATATCCTATGACACCGTCAAAGGAATGTCCTCTCGAGTTGAGTGGTATTCATGGTCCTTTGACCTGAGCGCCACGGTGGTCTTGTGAGTGATCCATCATGCTTTGGTTCCACATATGTTAGAGACCTTTCATGGTCTGACCGCTATGTGTCGCTGGGTATGGTCCGATGCTCATGGAGTCCGGTGTGCGTAGATACGGGATCCGTCAGCTTACGTAGGTAAGTTGTATATCCGATGCTCCGAGGTTGTATTTCATAAAGTCTTGTGGCCATAAGCATAAACCCGAGAAAAAGTTTCCCACAGGGTTAAACAATATAGCAAAAGTGTTTGCGTATATTGTTTATCGAGATACGAATCTGGAGATAAGATTACGGATGAGCAAATGGGGATTTGACGGTGCTGATCTATATCCCCGCACATCCAGGGTATAAATGATGGAAGGATTATACGTATACGTTATGATCTCAACTTGTATAGTCTGACACGTTGATTTGTAATATTCGTAACGTGTGCGTGGGGCATCGATTACGGATTAATGGAATAGTTCCATTTGACAAATCGAGGGTGGACCTAGAGAGTCCCAATATGAAATGTACTCTTTGAGCACTTGGGCAGTGTACCGTATTGAATTGTTTAATACAGTATAATTCAGCAATTACTAAGGTTACGTTAACTAAAGTATATGGTTAAATGGTGGGACCCACTTTAGGTTAACTTGGTAACCTAGTAAGGATATAAAAGTAATTTCACTTTATGATTATTTAATTGTTAAATAATAAGAATGAATATTTATTTATTTAATTGTTAAATAAATGATTTAATTTAACTATGATTGAAGGTTAATCATATGGTTAATTTAGTTAACTTTACTTAATGGTTAAGTAAAGGTTAACCTAACTAAGGTTAAGTTAGTTAATTATGGTTAGAATAATTAAATATTTATTAACTTAAAGGTTAAGTTAAAATAATCTAACTATAGTTAAATGTTAACTAAGGTTAGGTTAAGCCAAATGAAATACAAATGAAATTCAAATTAGTTTGGAATTAATGCATTAATATATAAAGTGAAATGAAATTCAAATTTCATAATTGATTTAGTTTTTTAGGTTTTGCATTTTGGGAGCCAATTCAATTTGAGAAATTGAAATTGTTTGTTTTGTGTTTTAAGTGTTAGAATAACAAAACAAATTAGATAAATGGTTACTAAATATAATAACTAAAAACAAGATTTGTTTCATTTATTCAAGAGTTGAATAACAGGAAAAACAAAATTGATTAAGTTAAAGAGTTTAACTTTAAATCATGTTTAAGAGTTAAACACATATGCTAGATTAAGATGCTGTCATTCTAGACAATCAAACCCACCCTTGTTGATTGCTAGGATTGATCAAAGATTCATTTCATGGTGGACTTCAAAGAAAATTAATCCAAAGGCTTCATTGGTGATATTTTCTCAATCTCGAATTTCAGTTTTATCAAATATGTATTTTCTGTGTTCATTGTATTTAATCTTCCGCTGTGCACATGTATGTATGAGATATGTATATTGTTTGTATGATGAACACAACCCACATGCAAGCACCCTAGTAATTTGTACAACCCATAACCCAACAAACATAACTCAAATGCATGTAGTTCATGAAGCCAACACATCGATCAAGTTAAAGCAGTTATCACTCTTCGGAAGGGTAAAATTGTTGAAAAGGAAATTCCTGAACCTCATGAGAGTGATGAATCAATCTCTAAGGGTAAGGAAAGTGTTGAACCTACATCTAATGAAGAAAATATTAAACCCTTACCTCTACCTCCATTTCCTCATGCATTACGTAATACTAAGAAGATGAATCACAATCCTGAAATTTTTGAAATCTTCAAACAGGTAAAAGTTAATATTCCTTTACTGAATGCTATTAAACAGGTTCCCTCTTATGCAAAATTTTTGAAAGATTTATGCACAGTAAAGAGAAAATTGAATGTGAAAAAGAAAGCCTTTTTAGCTGAACAAGTAAGTGCCATTCTTCAGAACAATAATTCTTTCAACTATAAAGACCCTAGTTGTCCTACAATTTCATGTATTATTGGAAGTCATAAAATTGAACAAGGCTTAATTGATATTGGTGCTAGTGTGAATTTATTGCCGTATTCAGTTTATCAGCAGCTCAATCTCGGGGAGTTAAAATCAACATCTGTAACCCTTTTACTTGCCGATAGATCAATAAAAGTTCCAAGAGGGACAGTGGAAGATGTTTTAGTTCAAGTTGATAAATTCATATATCCTGTGGATTTTATTGTCTTGGACACAGAACCTATCAAATGATGTAATCCGATACCTGTTATTTTAGGTCGTCCATTTTTAGCAACTTCTAACGCTTTGATTAATTGCAGAAATAGAGTAATTAAGCTTTCATTTGGAAACATGACACTTAAACTCAATGTTTTCAATATGTGTAAGCAACCATATGAAGGGGAGGATGAAAGTGAAGAATGGGACGTGATTGAAATGATTGTAGAGGATTATATTTTAAAAGGGAGTTCTACCGATCCCTTAGAAATGTGTTTAATAAATTCATTTGAGTCAAATATACAATTAGATCCTGAAATCTCTGATATATGTTCTTTATTTGATTGTGCACATGTGATTGAAAATAAAGGATGGAAACTAAAGTTTGAAGAATTGGGAGAAAATGAGGATAAACAAAACAAAATTTCAAAGTTAGAGTTAAAACCTTTGCCTAAAGGACTGAAATATGCATTTCTTGGAGAGAAACAAACTTACCCGGTGGTAATCTCTTCTACACTCACAAGTGAACAAGAAGGTAAGTTGATTGAATTATTGAAAATGCATAAAAATGTAATTGGGTAGACTTTAAAAGACATAAATGGTATTAATCCTCTAATTTACACACATAGAATACACCTAGAGGATAATGCCAAAACTTTCCAACAATCTCAAAGGAGATTAAATCCACATATGAAAGAGGTAGTGAGACCTGAAGTTCTCAAATTACTTGAAATAGAAATCATCTATCCTATCTCAGATAGTAAGTGGGTAAGTCCTACTCAGGTAGTACCAAAAAAATCTGGAATCACAGTCATTGAAAATGAAAAAGGTGAGTTAATACCAACTCGAGTCTCATCTAGTTGGAGGATGTGCATAGATTATAGAAAGTTGAACTCGGCCACTAGAAAAGACCATTTTTCTTTACCATTCCTTGATCAAATTATAGAAAGAGTAGCAGGACATCCCTATTATTGCTTTCTAGATGGTTACTCTAGCTATTATCAAATTCCCATAGCACTAAAGGACCAAGAAAAGACTACATTCACATGCCCTTTTGGAACCTTTGCTTTTAGAAGAATGCCCTTTAGACTTTGTAATGCCCCAGCAACATTTCAGAGATGTATGTTAAGCATTTTTAGTGATATGATTGAGCATTATTTAGAAGTTTTCATCGATGATTTAACTGTGTTTGGAAATTCTTTTGATAATTGTCTTGAAAACTTAGAAAATGTTTTAAAAAGATGTGAAGAAAAGAGTCTTGTATTGAATTAGAAAAAATGTCATTACATGGTTACTTCTGGAATTATTTTAGGACATATAGTATCTTCTAAAGGAATTGAAGTGGATAAGGCAAAATTCGAACTCATTACACATTTGCCTCCACCAAAAACAGTCAGAGAAGTTCGATCCTTTTTAGGACATGCTGGATTTTATAGGAGGTTCATAAAAAACTTTAGTGCTATATCTAAACCTATTTGTAACCTCTTAGCAAAAGATGTATCATTTAAGTGGACTCAAGAGTGTCAAAATTCGTTTGAAAAATTAATTGGCCTCTTAACATCTGCTCCTATCATACAATCTCCTGACTGGTCTTTACCTTTTGAGCTCATGTGTGATGCTAATGACTACGCTGTTGGTGCTATATTGGGACAAAGAAAGAAAGGTAAATCCTATGTCATTTATTATGCAAGTAGAACTTTAAACAGTGCACAAATGAATTACACAACAACTGAAAGAGAACTACTTGCTGTAATATTTGCATTAGACAAATTTCGTTCTTACTTAATTGGTTCTTCAACTGTTGTATTTACTAACCATGCTGCTGTAAGGTACTTAATGTCAAAACAGGATGCAAAACCAAGGCTGATTCGATGGATTCTATTCCTTCAAGAATTTATTATCACTATAAAGGATAAGAAGGGAGCTGAGAATGTTGTTGCAGATTACTTATCAAGACTCACACTAGATTCATCAACAGAAATAACACCTATTAATGATTCTTTTCCAGATGAATTTTTATTTTCTACTGTTACAATGCCTTGGTATGCTAATATTGTTAATTTTCTTGTAACAGGAGAAATGCCACCTCAATGGAATGCTCAAGATAAAAGAAAATTTTTAATTGAGGTGAGAAAGTTTTATTGGGATGATCCTTATCTCTTCAAATATTGTCGTGATCAAATATTTCGAAGATGCATACCCGACAATGAGGTAAATAAAGTTATTGAATTTTGTCATTCTGAAGCATGTGGGGGACATTTCTCATCAAAGAAAACAGTTGCAAAAATCTTGCAGTGTGGATTTTATTGGCCCACTTTATTTAAAGATACACATGCATTTTATATAACTTGTGAAAATTGTCAAAAGTTGGAATCAATTTCAAAATGAAACATGATGCCTTTGAACCCCATTCTTGTTATTGAAATCTTTGATTGTTGGGGGATAGATTTCGTGAGACCATTTCCGTTATCATTTGGATTTACGTATATCTTAGTTGCAGTACATTATGTCTCAAAATGGATTGAGGCTATTCCATGTCGAAATAATGACCATAAAACAGTCATGAAATTTTTGAAAGAAAATATCTTAAGTCAATTTGAAATCCCTCGAGCCATTATAAGTGATGGGGGTAAGCATTTTTGTAATAGACCATTTGAAACATTGGTAACAAAATATGGTATTACTCATAAAGTTGCCACCCCTTATCATCCTCAGACAAGTGAACAAGTTGAATTAGCAAATAGGGAGATAAAACAAATTTTAGAAAAAATTGTAAACCCAAATCGCAAAGATTGGTCTTCAAGACTAATTGATGCACTATGGGCTTATAGAACTGCTTTTAAAACTTCATTGGGTATGTCTCCCTATAGGATAGTTTATGGAAAACCTTGTCACTTACTTGTGGAACTTAAGCATAAAGCCTATTAGGCTATTAAAACTTTCAATGAAAATCTTGATTCTGCTAGACACGTACGTAATTACAAATAAATAAACTTGAAGAATTGAGAAATGATGCATATGAGAATTCGAAAATTCATAAAGCTAAAATTAAAGCCTTTCATGATAAAAAAAATTCAGAGAAAAACATTTGACACTGGTCAGAAGGTTTTGCTTTATAATTCTCGACTTCACATATTCCCTGAAAAATTAAGATCAAGATGGAGTGACCCTTTTATTGTGAAACATGTGTACCCTTATGGAACAATTGACATTGAAAATCCTAGAAATGAGAATATGTTTAAGGTAAATGGGCAAAAACTCAAGCTGTTTCTAGAAAACTAAGCTTTTCATGAAGAATTTACGTTCCTGTCGGATCCTTGTTACGAGACCAAATAATCTTTATTTTATATATTTACATATTTATATATATTTATTCTTCTTCTAACATTTTTTTTTACTTGCAGGTTAATTTAGTAGTTTTGTTAAAGTTTTGTTTTGTACCCCGGTTAAGTGGCGGATAATGGTACTCCGTGATATTTTAAATCGGTTTTGTCAGTTTCCTATAATTACTGATATCTTCTCTTCTTCCCCCTTTTCTAAAAAAAAAAAATGGATGACATTCTAAAAAATTTAAAAAAGCGTTTTCCCTCATTGCCTCAAAATTCCTTGAAGAAAATTTACCAAGTAAGATGTGAAAGATTAAGGTTATTAATGATTATGAATATACCTGTTGATCTACGTTGGTTAATTGAAGCCAAAGTTAGATTGACAGGTGAATTTTCAGACTCATTAATTTCCTACATGCCTGGCTTAGGTAAAAGCTCTTTTTTAAAAAAACGAAGAGCAAAACGATTAAATGTTTGTTACAAGTGTGCACGCACGACTTGCAACACACGTTGCCGCACTTTAGGAATGGTGTCTGTAAATCGCGAAGATAAAATTAGGTTCATTAAGGATTGCCTGAGTAAGGAGTCTTTAGATAATATTTTATCGACTCTTGAGACGCATCCTAGTGGATATGTGCATATTGCAATTCATGAATTATGGGACATATTCCTAAAAGAACATGAGCGGTACAGTCTCGGGAATCTGACTTTAAAAGACCCTGTTTGCCAATTTATAAGAAAATTGGATGGAAAGCCTATCCCCGACCCATAGAAGGCATTTAAGCCGTTACTGGACGTAAAATCAGAGGAAGATGTGAGCCACAATCACAACTACTTGTATATATTTACTATAGCTGTTATTTTTAAATGTTTCATTTCAAACTCAAACGTCTTTTCAATAATCAACCACCTATAATCCTTTTTGAAAATTTTGCATTTTAAGCTGACAACCCATGTGACTTTTCCAGCAAACAAATTAAAAATTAGTAAAAGGTGTTGAATCTTGTATTTCAAGCCAATAGCCATGTGATTTAACTTTGCAATACCTTTTGGCTCTATAAATACATTGCATTATTTCTACATCTTTGTACAAACTCAAAATCATTCAAGAGAGAGGGTGAGTGTAATCATGGAAGGATCATCAACTCGTAAATTCACAAAAATTTGTGTCTTTTGTGAATCCAGCCCTGGAAAAACTAGTGAGTTTATAGAAGCAGCAGAAACCCTTGGTAAGATGTTAGCTGAGCGCAATATTCATTTAGTATATGGGGGAGGTAGTCTTGGATTAATGGGACGTGTGACAACCGCTGCACAAAATAATGACAGTCGAGTTTTGGGTATCATACCAAAAGCTCTAGCTGTTGGAGACATTGTAGGAAAAACAATTGGGGATGAGTTACAGGTATCATCAATGCATGAACGAATTTCTTTTATGCTTCATAATGCTGATGCCTTCATAGCTCTACCTGGAGGTTTCGGAACATTGGAGGAA
The DNA here is from genome assembly GCA_946807835.1 of Ailanthus altissimus. Lineage (NCBI taxonomy): Eukaryota > Viridiplantae > Streptophyta > Magnoliopsida > Sapindales > Simaroubaceae > Ailanthus > Ailanthus altissimus. The sequence goes on along the minus strand of OX327688.1, from coordinate 31,203,810 downwards.
ATTTTTCAAATTGTCTCATGGGCACAATTGCAAATCCATAAAAAAATCAATTGGTTTGTTAAACGTTGATGGTTTTTATAATGGGTTGTTATCTTTTCTTGACTATGCGGTGGAAAAATAATTCGTCTCATCTGCAGCACGACAGATCCTCATTTCTGCTTCAACTGTTGATCAGTTACTCGATGAACTACAAACTTTTACACCTCTATCTGATCCAACAATGAGTCAGATAGATTGGTATACTGATAACAGTGAAAAGAAACGCAAGATAAATTTGACACTTCATCTGTAGCCTATCTATTTCTATGTATTTTTAAGTTTTTTGTGTGGCTTGTTTTATTTTGTTGCAGGTTTAATTTTTAATAAAAGATGTTTCAGGTGATATCTTCTATACTTTACTCTTTCTATATTTTGACATTGAAGACAATGTCTCAATTTGTTTGGGGGGGGAAGATAGTTGATATTATTATTATCACCTTGTTTACAAAAAAATAATAATAAATTAAATTATTATTATCATGAATGGTGATGCGATATTTCTATATCATAAATTAAGTGCAAGTATACACTATCGTATGCAAGTAATAAAGAGACTAATTAGTCGGATGTCGAACCCACAGGGATAATTCTTTCTTTTTAACCAATTACTAAAATTATATCTTCCTAATAATTATTCAGAAAAATAAAAATCTAAGAATGAATGTAAGAAATATAAAAGCAAAAACACAATGCAATGAGATTTAAAGATATAGCAACGTAGAGAGAACCTAGGATTAATATTATCCCTCAATATGTTTCTAATGATTAATCCTCTAATATTTAACTCACTTAGTCTTTATTATTGATCAAGACACTAATGTATTCACAAGCCTCTTCCAAGGTCATGCAAGTATATCTTAAGTTACCAAATACCTATATTTCTATGGTACTTGTAATAAATTAAGATTCATTAAGATTAGGTCTTATTGATCATACATGCCAATTAGGTATATTCCTATCCTAAGTTGAAACTTGCATATGCAACATTGAATGTTACTCTACAATCATGCATCAAATTACCTAGGTCTAAATATTATGATTCCTCTTCCGAGTTTATCAATAATATTATCAATTCATTCACCATATATTGGCCAGATATATTGAAGCATTAAACACAAGTAATTTAAATAATAAATGACTAAGTTTATTAAATACTAAACGATATGGCAATTAAGCACACATATTGAGTTCAAATATTAACCCTAGAAAACAAGTTTAGCTCATGGTTACAAGAGAACAGCAGTAAAAATAATTATAAATCATGATACAATTATTAGCAAACCGATATAGACGTCGAATTGCTCTTAATTGCGCTGCCTAGGAACTCTTGATGCCGAAGAACGTCTTGTATCTTTCTCTAAAGTTGCTTCAATTAAGCTCCTATTGCTCTCCAAGACTCGTGCTCTGTATTCTTGGTGCTCTTGGGTCGTCTTGGATTGATCCTTGAAGGCTGGGAACGAGTGGCTTTATATAGGGATTGATATGAGCTTGAAAATCTCAATTCTCGTCGGACTAGGACTCGCACTACCGCTGGCGCGCTATGCATCTGTCGCTGGGGCGACGAGTGAAAAAGTCTTCACCGCTGGCGCGGTGGGATCTTGGCGCTGGGGCGCTGCATGAAAACGGCTTCACCGCTGGCGCGGTGACTCTTCGGCGCTGGGGCGCTATACGCGACTTAAGCAAGTCGTTTTTCTATTTCGATCACTATTTCAGCGCTGGGGCTAAAATACTTGTGGCGCTGGGGCGATGGACACATACTTTGAAAACTTTACATTTTAGTCCCTGTTTTCGCTCCTTTTGCGTTCTTTCTTTAAATTTCGTTCAAGTCCCTATAAATAACAATAATGCACATAAATAGCCATCTATTCTCATAAAATCATAAAATATCAATAATAAAAACATGAGAAAATATATGACAAATTTGCCCTTATCAAATGGCGTGAGTAAAATGTTCATTTATGTATTCTTGAGACGCATTCTAGATCTAGAATGGCAGAGTAAAGAGTACATTATAAACTTTTGAAACACATTCTAATTGGTTTATTTTTAATGCATTTTATGTATATTGTTTATTGCTTAAGTTATCGGTAACTCTTGCGTAAATAAATTTGCTTTGCTATCGATATATGATTTCAAAATTTTTTAGTTTAAATCACTTTTTCTATCTAGGTTACTAAAGAATAACTGCTGAAATTATTTCTTGAGAACAATACTAAGCTTTGTGGTAAGATGGATGATTTAATATATATAGCCAAAAGAATTTTCATGTTTAAGTATACATATTATTTTCTAAACTCACATATCTTTTGTGAGTGAGTGGAGACGTTTGAGATAACGACTTACGAACTTTCATTGATCTTTTAAAATAGTTAATTTTTATTTGGAATGACATTATTTGAGATGAGGAATGATTTGGTTGCTTAGCTGAAGGATAAAAAAAAAAAATTGGAAAAGTATTTTGTGATAAATTGTTCTTATTTTGTAATGATTCCTTATGTCTTTCAAAAAAGAAAAAGAAAAAGAAAAAAAATTAGTAAAAAAAAAAAGAAAGAAAGAAAGAAAAGAAGTCAATTCAGTTCAATAAAGTCTTCATTCAATTTTAGAAGACTAAAGTCATTAGGAAGCAATCTTATCACCGAATTCTATATTCGTAAGATTCACATTAAATAATTAAAGTCTTGAAGCTAGTATTTGGCAATAATGGTTTGACTCTAAATATTTGATTTTCCTATCTTTGGATCAATGTTAGTTTGTCTGTCTGTCCTTAAATATAACTTTTTCTTGAGCGATTATCTGTTTTCCAACTCCATGAGTGAAATCCTAAGCCATTAAACAAATTATTTACCTGTAAGGATATGGAGTTGAGGCTTTTACTTGGAAAAATTTTAAGGCTATATATGTTATGGTTTGTGGTAAGAAGACTTTGGCTTAATTCACACATACATAAAAATATTTTTGGAAGTTATGATTGAAATAACCTTTATAGCGATTGTGATTTTAAACTGACATTTTGTTTGAAATACTTAGGTAGTGTTCAAATTTTATTTATGTTCGAATTACTAGGGACTAGCAATAAGCCAGTTGGGGGGTGTGATGAACACTTGAAATTACACATTTAATAAGAGTTTTACATGATTTTTTTGTATTACTAGTATATTTAATTTTCTTAACTTAAGTATGTTTACAATATTGTACTTAATTATCTTTTAACTGTTTTGTGGCAGGTTCGGTAAAATGGGCATAACTTTCTACTTAAAGATCCAACTGAGGTGATTCTTGATCTTGTGCAGAACTGACTCAATGGGATAACATATTGTATTTCACAAAACATTTGAAATTCGAGTGTTTAAAAGGTGAAAAATGGCCTAGAACAGAATTGATGTGCAGTACAGGCCCAGTTTGAATAGTTATCAGTATTTAGCCCATAACTATAGAAATACGTATCTAATACGTATGATATCACTCAATTTGGAAATATAAGAGACTTATCTACAACTTTTATGTTTTGAGTGACAGCTAATTCGGATCACATCAATTCCAAATTGGATAATCAAGTGGGCGCCCAAGTGATAATGAATGCAAATTATTTTGCCACCATTCTTGACTTTCATCAACCAAGTGGTTCCCTCCAAATTTGTCTCGATTTATCCATGTTTTTCTATAAATAGGTGGCTTGTTTATGCCTAAAGAATGTAATTAGAAAGTTAGAATTTAGTTCAAAATACTTGTCCTTTGTATCCATTTCTTTGTAAATTTATTTCTCTTGTTTACTATTAAATCATGTTATTTTTTCTTCCATTTCTTTTCTTTTTCTTTAGTTTTATTATGTCCAAATAATTTTTTTTAAGCTAAGGTGAAAGGGTGAAGCTCTTGAAAAGGTAATAAGATATGTTTAATATTTATTCATGAATTTAATGCTTCATTTTTAAGTTATGCAAACTTATATATGATGTATTTATTTTGTTTGTAGAATTAATACCTTTTCTTCTAAAGTGGTGATTCTTGATTTATTATTGACAAACTTAATACTTTGCACAATAAATTCTTGAAATCATTTACAAGATTTGGTGTATATAACCTTTCTTGTAAAGTGGGAGTCTTGATTTATTGTAGACAAATATAAAGATTGGCATAATAAATACTTGAACCTATTTATAAGATTTGGTGTATAATAATTGAAAGAAATAAATACTAATCAATATATAAATGATGATGAACTTTAATTGCTATATTTTCCGGTTGGAACCTCCTTTGTGTGAGGATTCCAATTGAGTTATAAAAAAATAAAAAAGTTAAATATATTCTTACTTCTTATGCCAATAGTGAATCCCCGTAACCTTAGCTTTTTATTTGAATTGGTTAATTGAAATAATATTTGCAAACTATTGCATTAATTATCTTTAAAGTGTTTATAATTTATAATTTTAATTCTACTTCCCTGTGGATCGGCCCCGTTCTCATCGGGTTATTTATTACTTCGACAATCCTGCACTTGGGAATATCTCCTATATTCCGGACGTGTCATCGACAATATGAACTATAAGGTGACTTTGAAAATTAAAATTGATGCAACGAGGTATAAGTTAAAACCTATTGAGATTAGAAACGACAGTAATGTTCAATGTTTTTTTAGCACCAATAGAAGATCGTACTGTCCTTTATGTGTAACAGTGGATCATCGAGTTCCTGTTTATGAAGATGATGTACAGCCCCTCAATCAAAATCCACCATTGATTCATACTCATTTTATATCAGCTAGCGGTAGCAACCAAGTAAGTCATACATCTCCATCAATTTAAGCAGTGGTTCCTGCAAACACAACGAATGAGTATCACAATGTTTCTCCTATACCCTTTAATGAAGACCAGTCTATACACATTACACTTGTGATGACATTGGAAATGTTGGGGATGTGGAAGGGGATTGTGATGATGTTATAAATGTTGATAATTTAGAAATGGATGATTTAGCAGAAGGCGGACGTTGTTATATTTCAACAAGCTCCCTAAATGTTGAAGCTAGAAGAATAGATTTTTGTGAAGCGGATGACCCATTTGTGTTTATGCCTCCAATACCACCATCAGACTTGAGCATATCGGATAAAATATCGAGTAGTGGAATTGGAAATATGTTTGTAGGAAAGTTGTTTGATAGTAAAGACGAACTTCACCTGGCTATTAGTATGCTAGCACTTACAGGTGATTGGAGCTTTAAAGTATCAAGGTCGACAAAAGACCGTTTTGAGATAAAATGTGACGATGATAGATGCCGATGGAGATTACATGCAGTGTCGACAGATACAAGGAAACATTTCATTGTGCACAGAATTAATTCAAGTCATGTATGCCAATTAGATCGATTGTGCGATGGTCATCGACAAGCAAAGTCTCAAATTATTGGCAAATTCATAAAAAAATAAGTTTGCATCTGCGAGTCGACTTTATAGACTGAAGGAAATCCAAGCAGACATATGTAAGGAGTTTGGTGTGGACATAACTTACCTTACTACTTGTCGGTCTAAAGAGCATGCATTGGTGTTGATACGTAGTACTCCAGAAGGTTCATATAAATTACTTCCAGCATACTGTCATATATTGGAACAACAGAACCCAGGTACATTCACGCATTTGGAGATTGACGATTGCAAGCACTTCAAATATTTCTTCATGGCTTTTGGACCATGTATTATAGGGTTCCAGTCTTTCATCCGACCGATTATTGCAGTTAATGGTACATTTTTAAAAAATGCATATTTGGAAACAATATTTATGGCTGTTTGTAAGGATGAAAACAACCAAATTTTTTCACTTGCATAAGGTATTGCTGACTCTGAAAATGATGCTTCACGGAAGTGGTTTATGGCAAAACTCCAAAGAGTCATTTGCGATCTTGAAAACCTTGTATTTATATCTGATCGACATGCTAGTAACGAGAAGGCCATTAGAGAGGTATTTCCTAATGTATATCATGGTGTATGCATCCATCACTTGAAGTATAATTTGGTAGCACGATATAAGATACCATTATAGATAACAAAAGGAGGGAGATATTTGGCTTCCTATTTTGCTGCTGTCAAGGCGTATCGCATTGCTGACTTTCAAAGGGAAATTAATAAGATGTGAGAAATGAAACCGGAGGTAACGAGATACTTGGATGAGGAGGTTAGTTTTTCAAAATGGACTCGATCAATGGGAGCATTAAGAAGATATGACATCATGACCATCAACATTGCAGAGAGCATTAACGCTGTTGCAAAGGAAGCACGTGGCATGACGGTGATTGCCTTAATTGAGTGGATTATAGAGTTAATACAAAGATGGTTTGTTGAGAGACGTGAGGCTGCAGAAAATATGTCAAACTTCTTGATCACTTGGGCTCATGATAAGATTTGAAAGCACAATGATGATTCCGCTCGCATGACAGTGCATGCAATAGATCAATCTTGTTTTGTCGTTAAGGACAGAAAAAGAAATAGAATAGTAGACATCCCAGGGAAGTCACATAGTTGTCAAAAGTTTGATCTGCAGTAGCTACCGTATCCTCATGCACTTGCAGTATGTAGGCAGGTCAAATTTCAGTACCAAGCTCTTTGTTCGCGATATTACACGACTGAGTTTTTGTTGTGTGCATATAGTGAACTAATAAATTCGGTTGTTCATCCATTAGATTGGATTGTTCCAGAGGAGTTGAGAGCTGCTGACATCCAACCTCTTATAGTACGCCGGCAATCAGAAAGACGTCGGAAGAACCGAATTTTATCGCAAGGTGAGGCTTCCACGAAGAATGTATGCAACCGATGTAAGCAGCAAGGACATAATCAAAAAACTTGTTGAAACTCAATTCCATTACATGGTAGTTGATGTGTTCTTTATGAGTTATATTTGTATTTTTAAGTCATGTAGTTATGGGCCTTATTTGACTAGTTAATTTGTACTTTGTTACGATTGTGTTTAATTGATACGTTTGTTATGTTTCTTTTTTCCCTATTTTCGTTAATAATGCATGCTTTGACTAATTATACATTTACAATGAATTGTATAAAATACATAAAAAAACTTTATAAACATACAAACATTTAATTTTCTTTTACTATTTTTTTGCACATTTCCATAAGTCAATTGTCATTTTGGTCCTAAAAATGACCCATGCTCAGGACCAAAATCTAGGGGACGACACAACATTAAAAACTCTATAAACATACAAACATAAACCCCACAATTTTTACTATTTATTGTCTGTTGTGGCACTCCATTCTTTAATCTAATTATATAAAAATGGGTTAAGTTAGGTATAATTTGTCGTTACTCATTAAATCTACAAACATCTAGGTAATGGGGTAACAACGTAGATAATGACAGGACATGATTCGCAATCATGCCATCGGTAATCCCTTGATACTAGAATCGTAGATCACTATTTGTCGATGCAAGATGTCCACCTTAACCGTCACCCAATACTGTTGATTGTAGTTGACATGAATATAAACCTACGTAAAATTCAAATAAGTCTCACAAATAGTACTACAAGTTATAAACAAAAATAATAACATTCACACAAAATATTATATTTTACCTTATTAACCTCAATCCACATACGTGCACCAAGTAAATCTTCTTTAGCGCCTTGGGCATATGCCATCACTTTATCACTCTATACAATGCCAGTCATGTCATTTTTGTACTCCTCATAAAGGAGTCTAAAAGTCTCCTAAAAATGCAAGGCCATTGAATAATCGATAAAGATGAAATAAGAAAATATAATTAATTTAATTCAATACTCACAAAGAAGTACGAATCTATAGAAATGGACAATTGGGGCAATGCATTAGTGTAATACTTTTGCCTAAGCCAAATCACCTTCAAATACTCATTAATATGCTGCATTAACAAACAATTACAATGAGAGATTTCAACACATATAATTACCGTCAAGTGAATGTGTAAATTTAAATAAATAAAATTAAAATGAGATAAAATTATTAAATATATATTTTACTTACAAAGTCATCCAGCTAGCTGTGTAGCAATTATCGAAATCATGCCGGTTTAGCGTCAAGCCCAGGTAAGATGACTAAACCCTCATCCTTGTCCATCCAAGCCTGAAACTCAACTATGATAGCCGAGTCTATCTGTTGCAATGGATTCATGTCTGCTTGAGGTTGTACTTTAATTTTCATTTTCTTCTTCTCATGTATCCTTTGTGGAAATGGATTTGTATATAGGGTGTGGAAATGGATTTGTATATGAGGTGTGCAAATACCATGTAAGCCTATACGGTCTCCCAAATTAACTCACTCCCTTATGCGGGGTAGGCAAGATCTCAACACTTGCAGGACTGTCAATCAGTGGCTGGGGCAGTATATCATGACCAGTAGCTGGGATCTGAAAACCATATTGACAACCTGTTGGTGTGTTCTCTGCAAACTAAAATATATATATATATTAAAATAAATCAAACTGCAATTAAGATAAGGAAAAATTATTGCGATTTTAAATTTATTTTGCTTACCATATTATGGCTTTTGTTCTGTTGGAATGAGCATGACTACCTAAAACACATCATCATCTACTGTGTAAGATCGGTCCGAAGTTTATCAACTCTTGTAAAAATTTCATCTTTATCCTTATCCATTCTCTGCAGAAGTGTAGCTTCAGTACGCTCAAATCTCTTAATCATCTCCTTCTGCAGTTGCTCAATCTGATGTGTTACGCTATGGTCTACAGATGCACTGTGTTCAGATTACAAGAAACATAACCATAGTTAATGACTTATTTAGAAATATATGAAAATTTCTCTTTAGTTAATCACGTAAATAAGTAATATACCGTTGCTCCTGGCACTGATGCTAACATTTATGGGTTTGTCCATTCATATCCATCTCTCTCCACATCCATAACATCATCGTTAGGGTTGCTGAAATGGGCATAGGCCCTGGGGCGCTTGCTTTTGCTTTTGCTATAATCAGACATATTTGGTAAGTCTCCAGCATAACTTCCGCTTGGAATGCCTACACTTCTAACCAGTTGCACAATTGCCTCTTTTTTCTCATGGTATTTTGGTACTAATTTACGATGTACCGAAAGAACCTATAAATATAATATTAAGTTACGCTTAAAAAAAATTAAAAGTTATAAACAATATATTTTTCATTAATATTAACACATACCAAATCCTTCTCTAATATTGTATTCTAAACGTCATCGAACTGTGGAGTCCATCGAGTCATCCATTTCAAAATACAAGAGAGGCGATCACCATAATGATAACCAAAAATCTCTCTACACACTGGAATTGCCTCAAAAATCCATACCTAATATAAATATTTTTCAAATATAAGTTTGGCGTATACAAAACAAATAAATAATTAAGATCAAAAAATTAAGTACAAGAAAATTATGGCGTACCAAAAATGCGTGAGAAAATACGTGAGAAAATCCATACATGTTGTAACTCTCAAACTTACTCTATGCAAATCTTTTCCTATTTATTTTCTCAAGTTTTTGGAATGCAGCCTTCTTAAGTGAGTTATGAAGCACGGTCCATACAATATTACCCCATGGATACTTATTAAACTCATCAAGGTCGTCCACTAAACATAGAACAAAATTTTGAATCCTACTACGCTCGTCACGTGGGATCAAAGCACGATGCACAAAATAAAATAAACTCAACTTTACTGCATCTGCATCATCCATATCCTTCAAATCCAGACGTCCGCACCATTTATCAAGAAATATGTACGATAATTTTTTTACCCCTGAAAAATATGTATCCTATAATTTAGTGCCCAATTTCCTATTCAGCTGCTGGGCGGGAGGGTAATCTCCCATTTATAGTCTGGTGATTAGTACAAACCCTTATGACTAAATCGGATGCGTTTCCTCCTTATGTAAAACCACATCTCATCTTTTAAATTGGAGGTATGCACCTCATGCAACAATAATTCGTGCACCAAAATACCAGAGAATGTCAAATCTAACATATTTAATAAATGCCTCATACACATCTGCCTAAATAATATTTTCTGATTTTCTGTCAGTTTATCTTTTATACAATTTAGACTCCACATCTTCACATAAACCGTCATTGATGCACAAAAAAATATAGAAAATATATGCTCTAGAATTCTATATTTTTTCGATATGTTCTCTTTCCTGTAACAATTAAGAAAATAAATAAAATTAAGAAATTAATATTAGAAAAAATAATAACAAGCATACATATATTTTAAATAACACACAATATGATTTACCAAATAAAATTCACAAACAATTAATTTAACAGACATAAAATCAACGAATTATAATAATTAATTACTAACATATTAATCAACATATTATAATAATTAATTATATATTAAAATAAAAATAATCATATATAAATTATAATTACAAAATGTACTCATTAAATAATAAATAATATTACAAACAAAAAATAATGAGTCATTTAATCAACTTATTAATTAATGTTAATTAATTACTTAATCGATTCATTCCTTCTAAATTAGATTTTATTTTATTTAAATAAAATTATATTTAATTTTAAATTTTTTAAAAATATTAATTTAATATATTTAATTTAAATAACATTAAATTTAATTTATTTCATTTAAATTAAATTAAATCTACATTTAAAAATTTAAATAAATTATTTTGCACCACGTGGCAGCGTATACAGCCGCCACATGGTGCAACAGTGCGGCATCATGGACATTGCATCCGCGATACGTCTTAAGGGTGCATTTCGGGCCCGAGATTGGCAACGACACCCGGCTGCTGTCTGCATCGCAACAATACACCTAAAAATCTCATTTTTTTTGCCCATTTTCAATATTTCTTACACTATTCTAACCTATTTTTCACATATAATTCAATAATTTTACATATTTCTAGTTTCGAATACAAATTCTAATAATTTTCTTATAATTTTCTAAAGACATTTAAAAATTTTTAAAAGTTCAATAAAACTTACCAAAAATCGCCCATTTCTTTTGTTTAAATAAAAATTATGTTATATAAGTTTCGATTTATTCAATGATAATTTCAAAATTTTCAATTTGAAAGTTCAAATTTTTTTGGTAATTTTCGGTAGAAATTTTTTAAATAAGTTTGAATTTTGGTATTATGACAAATGTGTTCAAAAATAAAAATTTTGGTTAATAAAGTATAATTAATTTACATTTGATTAAAAAAATAAAAAAAATATATATTTATAAAATTTTTCTAAAAATATTGTGCAACCACCTAGAGACAAATATTTTTACAAAAATCTGGATAAGAACGTGAAATAGTTGGATAATCATTTCTTAGGATTTGATTTTAATTGAATTAATGATGAGGGTGTACAGAACGATTAGAGAAGGGCCTACGTAAATACATTTCCATTATATAATTAAATTAATCGACCATTTAGATGTTTTTAACAATTATCGGCCTATGAATTTCTATTACATTCTCTTTAAAAAGTATTACATGTCCAATCCCATAGATTTCAACCAAAAAAGTTAGAAAAGCAAGATCATTACGAAGAGAAATATAATTTAAATGGGTTCATTTATGCATTTTAAGTATTAAATTTTATACTACATTTATCAATTATTTTATTTTAATATCTAATTTGTTACAAGTATATTAACTTTAATAAAATTTTATTTTGTAAGTTTAAATTTTCGAGGCAATTCTATTTTTTGGTGAGAAGTTCGAACGGTAACCTCCCCCAGGAAGCATTCTAAAAAAGCAGAAGAAAAAGACTATAGGCCACATTATTTGTAATGACATCCTACAACTGACAGATGTGAATCTGTGATTAATTTGTCTTAATTACTAAAGCAACTACATTCATTTATAATTTTTTGATTATCTTTTTTAAAAAATGTTATTTTATTTTTGGACGATTAAATCCATCAAAAGTGTTGTCCCCTACCACAATCGAAAATGAAGAGAGATTTGTCTTGCAGCTTTAGCATATTCATTTGTCCATCAGATCATACTTGGGTACCCTTCATATGAATGATGGCAATGAGGATGATGCCCATGTTAAACCAAACAACATGAATGCACCAACACATAGAGAGACCATATCTATGAAAGATGAAGTTAGGTCTTCATAGACAAACGAAGTAAGTCATTGACACGTAAAATATTAGTAACGTTGTTGTTCATTAAATTCAATTTTTTTTAATATGATCTAGGCGTTTAAATTGCAGAATGGTCACAAACATTTGAAGACCATTTTCATCATTAAGAGTTGATTTTATGCAGAGTTTCGTCTATAGGATACTTATATTGAAAAAGGGGTTCGATGAACAACACTCATTCTTAACCAATTTAAAAAAATTGATTAACCAACAAGACACATTCATTAGATATGATATTAACAAACTCAAAGAAGAGATTAGGGAATTGACATAATCCTATGAAGCTTCTGCTGGGGTCCATTTGTCTTCAGCGTCATTTCCATTTCATCAAGTAAGTGGAGGATCAAGTTGATATGTTTATTAAAAAAATTTGTTTAATGCAATTTTTCCTTTTTCATATTATTATAGAGTTAATGTCAACCATGGATTATAATTATTTTGTAGATTACAAATATAGGTGTGGATCATGACTATTTGCATACACCTAGTATTGATATCAATTGTGAGCCACCATCAGATTTTTTTGATATGGTGAGTGTTAGTGGAGAAAACTATTTAAAAATATACTATCAACAATTATTACAAGTCTAATGGACGACTAAAAATTATAAACACACACTCTAAGTGCCATAAAGAAATACAAAAATTAATTATTTACATCAATCCGTATATAAGTCATCATGATAGAATTCTTTTTTTCAACACATAACAACATGATATAAATAATTGAAAAGAATCCTCAATAGACCCCTTCAATAATCCGAATGCAACTTCTTTAGCTCATTATACTTGTAGATAAGAAAAGAATAGATTAAATTCATGTAGAACATCGACTTGAATACTTTTGGCATATAATTCCTCCCAACGTGTCCGAATTATTTTTTGATGTACTTCGCAATAGCTCAACTATTTTTTTAATGTTGGCCATGCTTTAACTGGTCTAAAGAATAAATATAAGTTATGTCATATCTTTTAAATATGAAGTATGTTAACGATTCTTTTGTTAACCTCGATATTTAAATCTCTAATTTTTCTCACGTACAAAGACTCTCAATCGGGGAAGCAAGTCTTATTTTAAATTATAAAAAATTTCAACAAAATTTTTCTTAGAACTCGTTTTTAATAATGCCGAAGAAGGCATAGAATCTGATTATGGAATTGAGGGGAAATATCGAAATAAATTATAGGTATGACAATACAAAAGAGTGACACTTAAATAATAGTATACCCTTTCTGTTTTGTCAAATCATCATTGTTATGTTGAGCAGCATTCTCTTCCCCCTTTATTATATCATCTAATCTATTCACCATATTGTTTTTAGCATTGTCATAATCTGCACATTTATTATTTTCACTTTTATTTTTGTCAAGATCATCATAATCGGATTCACGATTTTAGTAGTTATAAATAAAATCTTCATTGCAACTTAACAAGTAGTAATATTGTTCAGATAATGGCATAGTCAACAAAATAATTCTGTGTGTCATTGTCAAATAGTGTATAAGAAATCACTATAAAAAATTTGACTTTTATTTACAATTATTTTTCATGGCTAAAACTATAATTTTCGTAGCTAAAGTTTATTGACAACAAAAATATTTCGTGGTAATTTTCGTCTCCTATAATACGTGGCAGATTATATTTAGCCACAAAATATTTGTTACAAATATATTGTGGTTAAATATGATATTTATCCATGAATATTGTGTGCTAAATGTGATATTTATCTACAAATTCTTCGTGGTTAAATATACTATTTAGCCACGAATATTTTGTAGCTTAATGTATTATTTAGTCACGAATAATTTATAGATAAATATCATATTTAGCCACGCAATATTTGTGACTAATTATATTTAGCTACGAAATATAAATTTTTTGAATAAATATATTCCGCCACGCATTATAAAAAATGAAAATTGCTATGAAACATTTCCATGACAAAACACTTTAACCACGAAAATAGTTGTGGCTAATTATATTTAGCTACAATATATATTTTTGTGGATAAATATAATCTATCACACACTATAAGAGACAAAAGTTTTCATGAAATATTTTCATGGCCAAAAGCTTTAGCCACGAAATTTATGTGTGATAAAATATTCTGTTTTTTGGCCACAAAAGTTTTTATGATTATTTAGCCACGAAATATTTCGTGGCTAAATATGTTACTATTTAGCTACAAAATTTTTATTGACTAAATATATTACTATTTAAACTTATTTGATGAAAAATATATTTAGCCACAAACTTAATTTAATAAATATTATTAAAATATATTATATTTTAAACTTTTATATTTATACATTTTTTTAACTCATTATGAATATATATATTTATAATGGTTTTTTATAGATAATTTAAAAATATATATATTATAATTATGTAAGAGTACATGAACAAAAAATAATATTTATTTATGTTAATTAGTTCAACGATATATAATAGAACAATTTAAGTACAAAATAAAAATATTCATAAAAAAGTTTGAAATAAAAGTAAAGATTGACAATCATGCTTGAGATGATTGTGAAAATTACTTCAATGATGAAAGTATATCACTCGAAAGAATTTTACTAATAACAGTCTTGAATTGTTTAAGTCGAGTAGATAAATTATCAATAGTACTTTGTTAGGATTGCACAATAGTCTTGGTTTACTGCAGCTCTGTCTTTGTTGCATCTAACTCATTACGTAATGCTGACTCATTTTGACTAGATGTCCCATGTAAACGTGATTGCCTCCTAACTCCTGGTCCAGAGTAGTATGCATTTTTCTTTCCAAAACTCTCTTGAGATAAATGTTCATCATTGAGTTGTTCACATCCTTCATTATTTCTCTCCTCCTAAAGTTGCTTCATCTTCTCCTATAAATTATAAAAAGTAAAATATTAAAAAATAATAACTTCTCGTATTAACATATAAATTAATTAAAAAAAATATGTTGAACATGTAAAAATAATAACAAAAATACGTACATATCGTGATTATGCTTCAAAATTCACTCATCCTTTACTAGCACTATAATGGGTAGTGAAAAATAAATTTGAAAAGTTTTGTACTTCACCACTCTTACCCTACGTTTGAAAAAAATGTTTAAAACATATGAAAAACTTGTGAAATATTATTAAGATATGAAAATGAAGAGACTATTTTACCTTAGAGTTCTGATGATGAGCAACAAATGATTTAGACTCGCCACGATGATTATATGGGAGTTTCTTTCTATTTTCTACATTTTTCTTACACCTTTCTTGGAAAAGAAGTATATTTTTGTATAATATTTAATAAATATTTAAATAATAGTATTCTATAAAATTTGAAAATAAAATTAATCTACAAAAAATTTGACAGCAACTTTCCTATATTTTAGATATAAACACTCTATAATACATGAAAACTAAACATTTATAATATTTACTACCCATAAAAATAGTATCAAAATCTCATATCCCATCAATATACTGTTAACTTTAACAATAAAATTTAAACACCATCAATAATGTCAAGCTTCTTCTTCTTTAAAGTTGTTAATTAAAATATTAATACATTTAAAAAATTAATTAAATATAAAATTAATACCTGATATTTTTCTTGATCCCAAAAAATACATAAATACTCTCAATCTTCAATAGAAATCTTATTTGGAGGATGTCTTAATGCCTCCTCAAGTGATGAAAACTTAGCATAACTCTTCTTCAATTTATAGTGATGACTATGATAATGTTCACCCATAATATCATTCACACACATCACGACATGGTGTTGGTCCAAACCCAACTCTATTCTATTCTGTACTAGTGAATGAGATTGTAATACTTGTAAATAATAAAATCACACATTAATAAAAAAAATTTAAAAATAATTAAAAGAAATTTATACCAAAAGCTTTTCAAATAACTTCATCCTCTCACTCCATGGTATGTGGATCCAAGACATTACATGAAGGGGAGAAAAATTTCGAGCGATATAACCACACTCGCTAGATAGTTTTGATGTTAATGGTCCTGTGGCTTTTCGGTGTTGTGCTGAAATAGTCAAAACTATCTGCCTCAATAGTCTCACAATATAATCTAAACCTACCCCTCTTGTAGGACCACAACCTTTTTCAATAGGTGGATGTAAGTCTACAAATGTATAAAATAACAAGTAAGAATAATAAATTAACATGTAAAAAAAAATTAAAATAATAAATTTGAACAATAAACTAACATGTAAAAGTGAAATACAAAAATTCACTATATTACATGTGCTACTACGTCGATCTGAAGTAGTCAAGGAGTCACATCGATAATCGGACTATTTATTGATATTGAAGGCAACAATCGTGATCGTTTATGTCTACCTGGAGCCATCTGAAAATAATGAAATATTATTATATTTAAGTAATTAAAAATTAAAATACATTAAAAAATGAGACCCAAATATAAATAAAGCAATAATAAAAATATTTTAATGGATACCAAAAATTATAGTATGTTTGTCTAAACATCACTATCTTCTTCTGTGTCGGTATCACTATCTTCTTCAAACATATTTTCGTTGCAGAATATATAAACTTTTGCGGTCAAATCTATAGTCGTAGAAAAAAATTTCTACGACCACGTGATTCATCGCAGAAATAAAATTTTTCACAACTTAAAATCAAATTTGCGATTATATCAATTAATTGATGAAAGAAAATTTTTGCGATAAGGTCAATGAGTGATCACAAAAAGTAATCTCCAATGAATTTATTGTGACAATGAATATTTGGTCGCAATATAATATCAACGACCACAATTCTTATATTTTGCCACAACTTTAGTAGTCGTAGATGATGTTATTTGTTGTAGTGATTATAAATACAATTTCAAATATATTTGGAGTTGCATATCAATTATAACTTCAATTCTAATTACATTTATAATTATTACATTTTAAGTTCAATTTTTAATTTTAATTTTTACATGTTTATTTCTAATTAGTATATTTTCAATTATAATTACGATTTCAAATCTAACTTTAAATACATATAATTATCATTCTATTAAGTTTATAATTATTATATTTTCTATTCTTATGATTACATTTTCTATTACGATTATGATTTCAATTCTAACACCAATCACATACAATTATAATTATACTTATAATTATAATTCTAATTTAAATTTAAATTATAATAATTAAATTTTGGATTATAAATACAATTTTGATTATAATAACAAGTACATACAAGTTATAATTTCTATTACAATTATATTTATAATTATTATATTTTCAATTTAATTTTAATTTTTTATTACATTTTTAATTACAATTATGATTTCAATTCTAACTCCAAATACATACAATTCCAATTCTAATTACGTTTATAATTATTATATTTTCAATTCTTAAAAATTACATTTTCAATTACAATTACGAATTTAATTCTAACTCAAATCATATACAATTACAATTCTAAATAAATTTATAATTATTATATTTTCAATTTCAATTTCAATTCTAATATTTGCATTTCAGATTATAAATATAATTTCAATTATAATTCCAATTACATACCAATTATAATTTTAATTCCAAATATATTTATAATTATTACATTCTAAATCAAATTTCAATTATAATACTTACATTTTAAATTATATTTTACTTCTATGTTATTATATTTTGAATTATAATTACGAATTCAATTCTAACTCCAACCAAATACAATTACAATTCCAATTATATTTATAATTAATACAATTCTAATTTAAATTTTAATTCTAATAATTACATTCCGAAATTATAAATACAATTTTGATTATAATTTCAATTACATACAAGTTACAATTTCAATTCCAATTATATTGATAATTATTATATTTCCAATTCAATTTTGATTCTAATTATTACATTTTCAATTACAATTATGTTGTTGAGCTTAAGTTGCTAACTAAATTGGCTAGACCATTAGGTTGGGGGTTCAATTCTCCACTCCACCTAGGTGCAGTTTTGTTTGCGTGTGTTGTAAATATATATAAAAAAATTATAATTATGATTTTAATTCTAACTCAAACTACATACAATTACAATTCTAATTTCGTTTATAATTATTATATTTTCTATTCAATTCTTAATTCTTAAAATTACATTTTCAATTATAATTACGATTTTAATTGTAACTCCAGGCATATACAATTACAATTTTAATTACATTTATAATTATTAAATTTCTAATTTAAATTTGAATTCTAATAATTCCATTTCAAATTATAAATACAATTACAATTTTAATTACATTTATAATTATTAAATTTTCAATTTAAATTTCAATTCTAATAATTACATTTCAAATCATAAATACAATTTTAATTATAATTCCAATTATATAATAATTTTAATTTTAATTATAATCACATTTATAATTATTACCTTTCCAATTCAATTTTAATTCTATTTATTACATTAATGTTTAGTTACAATTATGATTTTAATTCAATTATAATTCCAATGCTAAATTTCCCCTTTAGCCACAAAATTTTTCATGGATAATAATTGGGCATGAAGTAAAAAATTTTGGTGGAACATTTATTAGCCACAAATAAATAGTTTGTGGCTAAATGTTGCCATTTTTTATCATGAATCAAGAGTCTATGGCTAAATGTTGCTACATTTTACTATGATTTAAAATTTTGTGGCTACATGTTGCTACTTTTAGCTACAAAATTTTACTACTATTGGCCACAAATCAAGTTTCATAGTTACATATCTCTACCTTTGGCCACACATTAAATTTTTGTGGCTAAACACAAATGTAGCCACGAATTGAAATTTCATGACAAAATGTCACTACTTTTAATCACAAAATAAAGAGTTGCGGCTAAATGACATTTACTTTAGCAACCAACTATTTGTGATTAATAATTGGCACATATTAAAATAAACAAATTGCCACGAAAAAAAATATCGTGACTACAAGTTACATATAACCACACAAAAAATGTGGCCAAATAATTTTTTAAAATATTTAATTAATGTTTTATATTTAGCACAAATTCTCAATTCATGGCTAAATGTCACTATATTTAGTCACAAATCTTGTAGTAATTATAGTTATATTTTTATTTTTAATTATTATAATTTTAATTCTAATTTATAATTATTACATTTTCAATTTAGATCTTAATTTCAATTATTATATAATATTATAATTCTAATTAAAATTATATACAACTAAATTGCAATTATCAATTTTAAGTTAATTACATTTATGATTATTATATTTATAATTTAAATTTTTTTTTTGCAACCAATGTATTAGCTACTAAATATTAATGGCTAAATACATTTATCTATGCAATTTTCTTGACTAATAGTTTTGCAGGAAGTGAAAATTTTGGCAGAAA
Organism: Ailanthus altissimus; assembly: GCA_946807835.1. Taxonomy (NCBI): domain Eukaryota; kingdom Viridiplantae; phylum Streptophyta; class Magnoliopsida; order Sapindales; family Simaroubaceae; genus Ailanthus; species Ailanthus altissimus. The sequence continues at coordinate 31,184,256 of OX327688.1, read as the reverse complement.
ATAAAAAAAGTAGAGAAAAAACTTATTGACCATGAATTAAATAGTCGTGGCTAAATAATGCTACCTTTGGCTACGAATTAATATTTCGTCGTTAAATATTACTGTATTAGCTACAAATTTAAACTTTGTAGTTAAAAATCACTAAATTTAGTCACGAAATTATTATTTGTGGCTAAATATTTTGATAATTAGCCACAAAGTTTTATTTTGTGATCAAATGTAGTACTTTTTAGCCACGAATTGTAGCTTCGTGGCTAAATATCAACTCATTTGACCACAAAATCTTATTTTATTACTAAAAGTCTATATATTTGGCCACGAAATTTTATTTCGTTGCTAAATGGGACACATTGTGCCACAAAATCTCATTTCATGGCTAAATATGACACATTGTGCCATGAAATTTTCGTGGCTAAATGTACTGACTTGTTGCTATGAATAGAATTTTCGTGGATGATTATTGCTATAGGCCACACACAAAAAATTTGTAGCTATATTTTTTGTGGCTAAAAGCCAAATTTCTTGTAGTAAATCTACCATTTACTTACAACATAGAGTAGTAAAAACTATGTCCTTGGTCACATCACCTCTATTAATGTCCTTGGTCAAATGACCTCTATTTATGCCCAACAAAAATTGTACATCTCTATCGTTTCTTATATGCATTAGTTTTGCGTATGTTATTGCCAACGATAGATATATTTTCATCTCTTGAGTATACTTAGTCAAGTTAACACCGTAAACATTACATACTATATCATAAACTTGTTCTTATGTGATATTTTACTGAACTATAGTACCTAAATTCTCTCTGTCTCATAATCTTTAATGCCTTCATATGAATTCTCTCATTTTTCACCAAAATAAAGCATAAATGGCACTTATGTTATTTTACCTATAAAAAAAGATAAATTTTGTAAGTTAGATAATTAACCAAAAAATGAAATTTTTTATTTTAATTTTATGATATTTAATTTTTCAAATCATAAAAAAAATTATTTGTTAAAAATTTATTTCTGTTCGATACCCAAATTGTACTCAACAAATTTTGTCAAGTACAGCTATTTGTTGTTTATTGAAGCGAAACCAATCAAACAAGTAAAATATCACAAGTAATATTATATAGAAACAAGCATTTAAGAATCTAGAGAGACAAAGGTAGAAGAAACAACATACATAATTTATGTGGTTCGGTAACTTGCTTACATCCACAACAGATTAAGATCACACTCTCTTATTATTGAATCTCAAAACACTCACAATGTATGTCTCTTACAAAAAAAAAGACTCACAAAGAAAATACTCTCTTGTAAATAAGGAGTTTCTCTCATTAAGAATCACAAAGACATCACTAAGCTCACAAAGATCACCAAGATGTGTTTACAAGCCAATAGAGAGCTTTTATATAGGTTTTAAAAAGACCTAGGTTAACTCTAAACGTGTGAGAATCATTTTAAGGAGTCCTAAAGTAAGTAGGAGACGAAAATAATTTGGGAAACACTTTCCTATGCTGGGCGCCACGGTGCTAGAACATCCCGCCTAGGCTCTACAGCACTGGGCACCTGACGCCGCAACGCTCAGATGCTGTCTGGGGCTCCGCGGTGCCTACAACTTTGCGTCACAGTGCCCACACCTAAGCACCGTCACTTGTGTCTTTTGCCTCCTTTTGCGTCCGTCTTTGATCCTCTCGCACCCAACACACTTGACTTACTCTCTAAATCATATCCATATGATTTTCAATCAACTTTCTCACAAATTTCCTCCTTAATTCAAAATCATTTATAAAGTATCCCGGTCTCTCATCTCTGCATCTTCGGTCACCCTCACAAAGTAGTGACTTCGGTTAAATCTTTGCATAGGATGAACTTAACCGAGGGCAGTGGCTTAGTCAACATATCGTCAAGATTTTCAGAGGATGTTATTTCATTAGACTAACTTCACCACTTTGGACAATATTCTGAGTGTAATAGAGCCACACATCAATGTGTTTAGACCTCTCATGAAACACTTGATGCTTGCTTAGGTGTATGGCACTGTGACTGTCACAGTACATACTAATGTTCACATCTTCAGTAGCCATTACCTCCGCGCATATGCCTTTCAACAACACGGCCTCTTTAATAGCTTCACCAACAGCTATGTACTCCGCCTCTATGGTAGATAGTGCAACCACATATTGTAAAACTGATCTTCAACATACATTACATCCAAACACTATGAATACGTAACCCGTCAATGATCTTCTCTTATCTAAATCACCTGCATAATCTGATTCTACGTATCCTCTTACCATTACACTGTTGTCCTCAACCTTTTTATACATCAACTCATGATTCGACGTCCCTTTGAGATATCTCATATCTAGATCACCTGCATAATCTGAGATATCTCTTATCTCTTACCATTCTCTTATCTAGATCACCTACATAATCTGATTCTACGTATTCTCTTACCATTACACTGTTGTCTTTAACCCTTTTATACATCAACTCGTGATTCGACGTCCCTTTGAGATATCTCAAAATTCATTTCACTGCAAGCCAGTGATCCTTACCTAGATTTGTCATGTATCTCTCACTACACTCATAATCTATGATATGTCTGGTCTTGTGCAAATCATTGCATACATGATGCTCCTCATAGCTCCTACATATAGTACTTTACTTATCTGTAGTTTCTCTTCTTCGGATGTGGGCGACTGTGCTGCTGAAAGTTTGAAATGCATGATCAAAGGAGTAGGACAGCCTTTGAATTGGATATACTAAAATTTTCTAGGATTTTGAGTATATATCATTATTGAGATAAGAAGATAACATCTCTTCTTTCCCTCACAATATCCATACCCAATATCCTCTTTACTGCACCCAAATCCTTCATCTCAAATTTGCCACTCAACTGCTTCTTGAGTTTCTGTATCTCTTCCATATTTTTACATGCGATCAACATATCATCGATGTATAAAAGAAAATACATCATCCTACAATTCAAGATTTTAAAGTACACGCATCGATCATACTTACTCCTACTAAAGCCACAAGAGATCATAAATTCATCAAATCTCATATATCACTGTCTAGGTGATTGCTTTAACCCATATAATGACTTTTTCAGTAAATAAGCATGATCATCTTTTCTAAACTCTACAAACCCTTGTAGTTTACCATGTAAATCATTTCTTCAAGCTCTCCAAACAGAAAAGCTATCTTTACATCCATCTACTTTAGATGTAAATTAAAGTTTGCACACATGGCTAACAAAATCTTAATGAATGTGTGCTTGACGATTGGAGAGAATACCTCATGAAAGTCTACTCCCTCTCTCTGCGTAAAACCTTGTGTAACTAACTTAGCCTTGAATCTCGTAGGCTCTATCCCCAATATCCCTTCATTCACTTTATACACCCACTTGCACCTAACTAGTTTCTTTTGAGGTCTCTGCACCAACTTTCAAGTATTATTCTTCCTAAGATAACTAATCTTTTCTTTCATGGCCTACTGCCACTCTTTCTTATTTTTACTCTTTATAGCCTCACCATATGTTCTAGGCTCATCAAATTCAAAAGTACAAGCAGAATTAAAAGCATAAGCAACTAAGTCTACTTATGCATCCCTGATTGGTGGGTTAATCGTTCTCCTTAGCCTATCTCTGGCTAGCCGGTACTCTTCAAGTTCCATCTCATGAGTTCTAGTCTTTCTTTGGGTGACTTGGAGGAAATTGTCGGTGTTCTTTGTTCATCTTCAAAGATCTCATTGTTGAAGTGCTGATCTGTAGGCATATCAGATCTATTCTCAAGTTGTACTTCAACTTCTATTTACTTGGGTGCTGAGTTTTCCTTAAGCACAGGTTCTTCCTTCTCATCTTTTTGGGAGACTTTCAACATAGTCGTTTCATCGAATGTTACGTCACGGCTTATAATACTCCTTGGTGATGTCAAATTTTTACACCACACTTTGTATCATTTCACTCCTTCAAAAAACCCTATGAATAATCCTTTGATAGCTCTAGGTTCTAATTTTTCCTCCTTAATATGGACAAAGACAAGACAACCAAAAATTCTGAAGTGGTCATATTTAGGAGGGTTACTAGACCATTTCTCTTATGGCATCTTGAAGTCAATTGCTGGTGAAAGACTTTTATTGATCAAATAAACTGCAGTCATTACAGCTTCTTCCCAAAATACCTTGGGCATCTTTACATTGGTAAGTATGCATCTAACCTTTTCAAGTAGAGTTCTATTCATTCTCTCAGCTACATCATTCTGTTGTAGTGTTGATCTCATCGTTCTATGCCTTGTAATCCCATGTTGGCATAAAACTCATCAAACTCTCTATTGCAAAACTCGAGACCATTGTCAGTTCTTAGCCTCTTAACTTTTTTGCCATTTTAATACTCAATAAGAACCTTCCAAGTTTTGAACGCATCAAACACTTGATCCTTACTTTTTAACACATATGCCCACATATTTTTTGAGTAGTCATCAGTCGAATTGAGAAAATACCTATTGCCACCACAAGTAGTTGTCTAAGTTAGTCCCCAAAGTTTTAAGTGTATGTAATCAAAAGTCTCCTTAGCTCTATACTCATTAGTACTAAACTTCATCTTATATGCTTTTCTAAGCACATAATGTTCACAAAACTCCAATGGTTGGAACCTATCCTCATCAAACGCCTTTTGAGTAAATAACTCCTTCAGGTTTCTCTCGCTTAGGTGTGCTAGTTTAAGATGCCACAACTTGATTTGCATATTCTCATTATCTATAAAGAATAATGCAAAACCACTTACAACTTCACCCTTAAGCACATAAACACCTTTGTGTTTTTCTGTTTTCATTACCACCATAGAACATTTCAATAATCTCAAAACCTCTCTATCGATCCTGATGGAACACCCATTTTGGTCTAAAGTCCCTAGTGAGATCAAGTTCCTCTTAAGGTCAATAACATACCTGACTTCTGTCAACTCTCTCATTCGCCCTTTATATAGCCTAAGTTTAATACTATCAATTCCCATCATCTGATAAGTAATGTCATTACCCATTAACACTTTACCACTATTAATGAGCTGAAAATTTATAAACCAAGACTTATGCGGGCACATGTAAAATGTACAACTAGAATCAAGAATCCATTATTCAGTATTCTTACCATTAATAGTGACTAGAGTCTCTATATTATCGTAACTATCATCATAGGCAAGCGCAGCATCCGCTTTCTTCTTGTCTTATGCTTTTTTCATTGAACAGTCTTTTATGAAGTGTCCATTTTTCTTGCAGCAATAGCACTTTCTTAGAGTACTGGACTTCGATCTTAAGCACTTTTTTCTTCCCTCTCTATATGAGGACCTTCCTTTTACAGATAAACTTTATGTATTGCCCTCAATTTACTTTTCTAATAGCTTTGAGTTTAATGATGATTTCATATTGCTCATCGTTAAACTCTCTCTGCCATAGAGAAATATATCAACAAAGCTCTCATAGCTCTTGGGAAGTGAACTCGGTAGGATAATCGCCCTATCTTCATCTTCTATCTTGATGTTGATAGACTCAAGATCAAGAATGATCTTGTTAAAGGAATTTAGATAATCTTTCATTAGCGTCCCCTCTGACATGGACAACTGCTATAGCTTCTTCTTTATATGCAATCTATTGGCCAACGATTTTTGCATATAAAGGGAGTCAAGCTTCTTCTAAAGACCAATTATCGTTGTCTCACCTGCTACCTCCCTCAGTACTTCATCGCCCAATGATAAAATGATTGTACTGTGAGCTCTTTCTTCAATGTCTCTTCTTTCTGATTCAACCTTTGATGACTTTAGCGTCTTATCTTCTTCACTAGATAGAGTTGCAGTCTCTTCTAATGTCGAGTCTAACCGTTGACTCACCAACACTGCCTTAACCTTCATCTTTCACAGATTGAAGTCATTTGTCCCATTAAATTTCTCTACCTTATACTTAAGTGTGGTCATGTCTGCTTAAAACCTGGCTCTGATATCAGTTTGTTGAAACAAAAGCAATCAAACAAGCAAAATATCCCAAGTAATATTATGTAGAAACAAACAATTAAGAATCTAGAGAGATAAAGGTAGAAGAAATAACACAGAGAATTTACATGGTTTGGTAACTTGCCTATGTCTACGGTGAATCAAGATCATACTCTCTTATTATTGAATCTCAATATAATCACAAAATACGCCTCTTACAAGAAAGACTCGCAAAAAAAGATACTCTCTTTTGTAAATAAGGAGTTTCTCTTATTAAAAATCATAAGGATATCACTAAACTCACAAAGATCACCAAGATGTGTTTAAAAGTCAATAGAGAGCATTTATATAAGTTTTAGGATGATCTAGGTTGACCCTAAATGTGTAAAGTCGTTTTAAGGAGTCTTGAAATAAGTAAGAGATGAAAATAATTTGGGAAACACTTCCCTGCACTGGGCCAGGGACTGGAACATCCCGCCTGGGCGTCGCGGTACTTAGGTGCTATCTAGGCTGCAGCGCCCACGCCTAGGCGTTGCCACTTGAATCTTTTGCCTCCTTTAACATTCATCTTTGATCCTCGCGCACCTAATACACTTGGTTTACTCTCTAAATCATATCTTAATAATTTTTAATCAATTTTTTCACATTATTAAATAATTTTTATCGAACAAGCACCAATATTGTGCTCGTATAATTTCCGTTTGATTGTAAAACACACACCAAATCGAAATTCAATCAAATCTAATATAATACATTATATTTAAAAGATGTTTTTCATCCTATATCGTCCAAATAAACTCTAGGAGAAAAATTTAAGAGCAAATAAATAAGAATGAACTTTAAAATGGAATAAACAAGTCATGAGAAACTTATTTTATTTTTTCACAAATATTTAATTTTTTTTTTTTCTTTTTGTAAACAACCGAATTTATGTGTTTGGTTTTTTTAAGTACACAAAATGTCATTTAGTTTGTTTGCTTTGTCTTAGAGGGAATTTGACGTATGTATTAATTAAGTTTGTATGCAGGGTCTATTGCCACCAAGTGAAGTCAGTAAGACACAGCTGCTAACAGTGTAAGCAGTGACCGGATGCGAAAGTGCATCTGTTACCGTTTTTCGATTGATGTAGGTTGCACCGAAGAGGAGATTAAGAACTTGGCTTGTCAAGATTATGAATCAGTGAAGAGTTATGGGAGATCTCGAAATATATGTAAAATTAAAGATCTGCAAGGCAGTAACCTGTTTGGGAAAAATATCTGGGGAGATCTTGGAAACAATTATTCATCAAACTAAATATAACACACAATATAAACTTCCAGTTGAAGTCATAACATAGAAGATCTCAGGTGGTGAATTATTCAACTTAAGCTCTAATAACAATAAACCTGCAAGATAAATACATAGTGTAGAACAAGCAGCAGCATAATTTATTATCACCCTTCACTGCATTGCTGTAGTAGTACTTTTCCTTCCAACACAACTGGGAAATGTTGGCATGAAGTGTAATTTCTTTCCCCAGTGAGTAGCACATAACTAATGATAGATAATACAACAAAGAACATTTTAGTTATATTTCTCCAAGAATACATACTAGAGCAGCAAATGAATCTTTGGATCTCATATCTTCATGAGTTGCTCAAAGATCTTCATTGCAGAAGCTGGCAAACCCAATAGCACATTTATGCTTTTCCTCTCTTTCCCATAAGATAGAAACAGAATTACTTCCTTCTCAGGCAAAGCGACAGGCCCTGAGAAAATCGGCTCTCCCCATCCAAAGTCTATAGCGTGAAAAGGAATTCTGTACCAAGTTGTTATTATATGGGTTGCGGCCAAGGAAGGCCTAGCTCTTGTTACTTCAAAATAGTCTATAGCTGATCTCATGTAACTGTCTGTCACCATGGCAACAGCCTTCTGCACTAGCCCAACTGCAAATGATAGCGGATTATCCAATAATTCACCTGCTTTACAGAATGAATTTGTCAACACAATCCCATTTCCCCAGAACCCTTCAGGTAAGGGCGGTACAAATCTTGACCGTCCATCAACAGCAAAAAGAAACTTTGTCTGTTGATCCGGCTTCATTCTTAACGCCTGACATCTAGCTCTCCACACAAAAGCTGAGAGAGCTTCAAATGTTGTGCATTTGTTTATTATTTTATCTTCCAGGGCGATTGTCTTGAGCTGTTCAAGCTTTTCTGGGTCAAAACAGAAGTATCTATAGAGCATCTCTTCTTCATAAAGCTTACTCGTATTTGATATATCTTCAATCTCGGCAAATTCACGGTGCTCAAACTCAACTTTAGGAGGGTCTCGGGCTTTGAGAATGGTTCTATCTAGAAATGGAGGGACCTTCAGCGGCAAGCCTCTGGCAGTTTCACCCCACGAGTTCAAAAACTCCATAGCACCAATTCCATCAAGCATACAGTGGTTCATAGACATCCCCAGAACAAATCCTCCACATTTGAACTTAGTCACCTGGAAGAAAATATTAGAACCTTATTATACTCATCATAAGGATTGTCCTGATGATCAAAGATGGTATTTTAAGAAAATAAGAATAATTTAGGACGAAAGAGCTTAGTCTGAAGAACTTCAAAACCAAGTAGCACCTTAGAATAAACCACTATTTTCAGTTTTCAATTTGATAGGGAAAAGAAAGTCATATATTTATCAACTGCTTGATTATAACCTTTTCCCTTCTGTTCTTTCACTATTCTTACTTCAGAGAAGACTTAGAGCAACATGCAGCTGTCAAAAATCTAATCCTCAAAATGGTAGAGTAGAGAAAAGCATCAAACCTGAACCACCATGGGAGGTATTTGAAGAATGTTTTGTGCACCGGGAATTTCATAAACCAGCTTACCAAGTGTCACAGGATCAGGCTTTGTTATGTCTCCAATATCTCCTATTCCACAATTAGCTTCAGCTTCAACGAAAACAAGACCCTCACCTGTGCAGTTGATTATCAACTTCCCTTCTGAACTAATAGTTAGCCGCCCGGCAAGTGGATAGCATTGAACAAGAAGTTTTGACAAAGCATGTTTTATCACTTCTGCTCCATCCTCATTTCCTTTTGAATCCGACTTGAAGCAGTAAGCAGTACGAACAGTCACCGCGATGTTTTGGTCAAGGTTTGAAAGGAAGTACAGGCCTTTCGGTGTCTCCTCAGCAGGGGTAACCAGAGTTGGTTCTTCTTGCTTTACAATTAGTTCAACTGTACTATTTTTAGCACTAGACATTGTAGCACACACCTTTAAAATCTAAAATTTGACCACAATTGTGAAGAAAGTTAGGTTTGCACAGAGAAAAAAATAAATATATAAATAAAGTATTATGCATGCAATGCAAGTAATGCAAAAGTTCCTTGCATATAACCAGAGTTGGTTCTCCTAGTTTCTCATTACTAAATACATACCTGAAATCCAAGATAAAAGGGTATCGATAAAGCTGAAATGGGTAGTCACCTCTGGATATGGAATTGAAGTTATATAGGCAAAGATGGACAAACAAATTGCAAATCATTTCTTTTGGTTAATAAATAAAATGTCCCAACATGATAGAGACAGGAGCTGTTCATACTTCAGATGGTTTCTACGAAACTTCATTAACACAGAGCGTGCAAAACTTTTCTCTTTGGAGTCATGATTTGGCTTTTTGGTCCTTGGACGTTGATATTTTGATGCATATCGTGCTTAAGTTCATTTGGGTAGTAGCAGGCTACTTGCCACAGGACCAAAACATTACCAGCCAAGGAGTCTTAGCGTGAGAGAGGAGAGATTTTGCAATTGGTTGGTTTGGTTAGCGTCCAAATTTGGGTTACTTGATCTATTTTTATTCATCTTTAAATATCTTCCCTCGATTATCTTACGTACATTAAAAATTATATGCTAGTTTTGCAACACTGCCTTGCCTTGGTCTGACATTATCAAGAATTGTGGTCTCAGGGCTGCAACGTGCCCATGAAGTGAAGTACAATTTACCATATTGAAATCCCTGCGAATGCAAAATATTTTTAAAGCCCAATGATCCAAGTTTTCAATGGTTTAGATTTTTTGAACAATGGATGCCCTCACGAAATGAAACGATCCAACAGTTTTATATCTCTGCATGCTATCACAGTCTGTTCAGAAACTATGGATGTTGAGAGCTAGAAAATGATATTATAGTATATTTAACATGGGTGAAACTTTAACATCAAACTCATACATAATTGAAGCGTTTAACAATATAATATTCATCCTAAATTGTAATTACAAGGGGCCAGCCTGGCCTAAAACAACAGCAATTGACCACCTTGGCCACCAAGAGCACACATTTCAAACACAGCGCATCAAAATAAAGCCTGTTTATGCAAAAGTTGGCAACATTATCCACGCCAAACAAAGAGGATCTCTGCATACATTAGGAAGGTATAACAAAAACCACAAGGCAGTGCTAGAAATTCAACACATCACATGCCATTTCATTTGCAATAGACTTTTTGACGTAAATTTTATACATATATATACATATATATATATATGGCATCATTGTAACTTGTTAGTACATTTTGGTACATGTAAGAAAAACAGAAAAAAATTAGTGATTATGATAACTGACCTAAAAATTTAAACAGCAGCTAAAAAGTTGTACAACACCACCATCAACATTTCTGCCGTCTTTAAACAATCCTCGAGCACTCTGGCTCAGTTTTCCCCCAAGAACCAATAACTATTCTGTCTTAAGCCAAACACATTTTCCACAAGCATGTCCATGTAGTTCGAGACCATTTATCATTTTTCAACTTATTTCCATCCTAAATAACCCACAAAATCAAAACTAAGAAAACCATCAATATGGTCAGTAAAATCACCATCAAACCAACTATTAAACCAAGGAGCAAATATTTTGATGATATCACATGGCAAAAATTATAATCACTAGCAAAACTCATCATCACTTCACACAGAATGATTGACAATCAATTAGCATGCACCATAGCCAAAATTTTCAAATAATACACAAATAGGTGCTGCAAAATTTTCAAATCCTCCTATAATTATTCAAGGTATGAGAACCAGCAGCTTTTCTAGAAGCATTGTTCCTGCTAATACACATTATAGTTGCAGTTCAACAAAAATAAAGAAAATCACTCCTACCAATATATAAGGGGAAACTAGCTATCAAATACAATTGAAAGAGAATTTAATGGAAAACAAGGGAAGAAGCTACAGGTGAAAATCCTAACAAAGGCCAGGTCAGCAGTATAAGAGTCACTAATGCATATGGTACAAACAGAGTTGAATATTTAATCTGGAAACAGCCATGAGATCTAGACAGTAATGCCAGTTTTATCATTCACAGGAACTGTTGAAACCTCTGCTGTGAGATATCTGCTGAGCAGCACATCACATACCTAACATGTTCTGCATCTGAGTCTCAAAACACTTGAGGGATTAAGCATCATCATCCCCATCTCCATCTTTATCAGCATCACCACCAGCCTCAGCATTCTCCTCATCATCCTCCCCTTCTTCCTCATCACTCATGTTGTTTATGACATCTGTAATAATATCCTTCACCTCTGCTTTTCTATGCATTAGATCTAAATCAAAGTGGGTACCTAACATAACCACATACATACAATTAGCTCAGTGAAAAATGAATTCTCATATGATAAAATAAATAAACAAAAACCATACCAAGCTGGCGGAGAATATCAGATAATGTTGCCTGCATCAGAACAAATACAGGAATTGTAAGTGTGACTCACAACTCTAATCCATCAAAATCTGGAACACCATGCACCAAGCATTACTTACAGTATTAAAGTCGACTTCCTTCAGAATATCTACAACTACAGCATGCATCTCTTCTCTGGTGGGTTCTGCTTTAGTCTTCTTGCTAGCTTTTCCTTTATCTATCATTCCAGCATGAAATTGAAATGGATAAGTGATTGATTTTTTTGTTTAAAGTTCTCAAATAGCAATAAGTAAACCCTCTAGACACCAATTTAATTTAAAAATGAAAAGTCTACAGCAACTTGATATTGGAACTTTGTTCTCTAATCATTTCCGAAGTGTAACATAACAGGCCAAGGGAGATTTGCACCTTACAGTGACTACCTACAGGTTTAAATATTTTCCTTAAATACATCAAGTTTCTAAGCACCAAACATCATCTCAATTGAAAAATTAGCATCTACATTACATATATAAAATTTTTCTTTGCATTAGTAACATAAACAAGTATGACTCAAAATGAACAACAGAAAATTTCCAAATAAAACCAAAACCCAACCAAACCCAAAATGTTCAGGAGTCAGGATTAACAGTGCACCTTGATCCTTGGCAGAAACCTTTGCTGGTGACTTGCTAGACTGCTTCTTGCCTGTAACCTTTTCCTTGTTGGAAACACTTACTTCCTTTGCACTTTCCTTTTCCACCTTCTGTTTTTTAGATGTGGATCCCTTTGGTTTTGAGTGTGAACCAGAACTTCCATCTGCATCAGCAGCACCTTTTTTTGAAGTTGAACTAGAAGATTTGGCAGATTTTGTAGGACTTTTCACAGGTTTTGCTGAGGCGCCTTTTTTACCAGGAGTAGATTTCTCCTTGCTTTTTGTCCCTGAACTATCCTTAACAGACTTCTTTAATGAACTCCTTTGACTTGGCTTCTCTTCCTTTGGTTCATCTTCCTCTGATTCACCATCCTCATGATCACTCTCTTCCTTTGGCAATGTATCATTGTCCTTCTCTTCATCAGAATCATCTTTAGTGTCTGGTGAATCCACTTTATCATCATCATCATCATCTTCCTCTTCTTCCTCAGTTCTAGATGACTGCTTTCGTTTTTCTGCAAGCTGTGGCATTTGCTTTTGTTTCTATGAAGAAATAGGAAAAACAATTAAAATTGAATACAAGGAAAAAAATGCCATGCAGAAAAGATACATGATAGCATGTGCAAGATGACAAGTGAATAAGTTGGGAGAGGCAGACAAATGTAGCCTTAAAACACACTGAGATCATAAGGATGTACTACAGCCCTCTACAACATGTTTTCTGTTTAAAAGAGACCCCAAAAAATTATGAAAGGCCCTACAATCTGAATGGCAAAATTTAACAATTCTTTAGAAGTTAAAATATTCCAGCCTGATATCATTAGTAGAATATACACATGTAGTGGCTTTCCTTGGATGAGAAACAATTACATGTCACCAAGTAAATAAAAATTGAATATAATTGACCATGCAAAATCTACATATACAAGCATCAATTTAGCTGTGTTCTGTGAGTGAGCAATGAAAGGCACAAAAATTTATATATAATAGAAAAGTGTATGAAGAATCTTTCAAAAGGACAACTATCCCAACTACTACATACAGTTACAAAAATCACTCTTGCTTATTATATAAATTCTCACATCAATGGAGAAATCAGAAATTTACATGTATTGATTCAAATAAAATATTCATCTTTAGAACAAAAAGGCAACAATATTATCATCAATACAACATTTGTTGACACCATGTTGGATGATAATATTGTTATAACACTAATAAGCATAAGACAATTCAAAGCAAACTATTCTAATTTACTCTTTGCAAAAACAAGCTCAGGTCAACATACCAAAAATCAATAGCAAACAGAAACATCCTACAAAGAAAAAGTTGCCTTCCTACCATATATTATTCATGCCTTCTTTTAACCAGGACAATCTCTATCATTGTTACTTAAGTCAGCCTCTCAAATCAAAAAATCATTATAATTTTTTTTTTTTTTCTTTGATAGGAAACAGAAATTTTATTAAAAAAACAGAAAGGACAAATATAATTCCATTATAGGAAACAGAAAATCATTATAATTCCAGCTATAGGGAAAGGACAAAATATCAGATCATTGAACGAATAAAATAGATCAGAAGATTCATCACTCACATAATCTATAAACAATTACCATGACTACATTACTAATAGAAGATTTATGGTTGTGTATTCTAGTAATAAGAAAATTGCTATTGCTGATAGAACATTGGTTACAATTGCTGGTCAAGGGGATGTAGTTATAAATCAGAACCTTGTTTTAAAAAATGTTCTACATGTGCCAAAATTAGCTACCAATCTAGTTTCAATTCCCAAACTTACAAAGAATTTGAACTGTTTTGTAACCTTTTCTTCTGCGTAAATTTCAGGACCAAAAAACAGGGACAATAATTGCACTTGCTAGGGAGAAGAATGGGCTCTACTTTCTTGAGGAATCTAGAAGGCAAAATAGTACTAAGGATCCAATTTCGTAGTCCCTACTTTCTAAGTTTTCTCTTACCAATAAAGATAAGATATTATTATATCATTTTCATCTTGGTCATCCTTCTTTCAATATTCTTAAAATAATGTTTCCTAATTTATTTAAAGGATTTGATTTAAGTATGTTCCATTGTGATGTTTGTTAACTTGCAAAACATAAACGTTCATCCTTTTCAATAAATAATACAAGAGCTTTAAAACCTTTTATTCTAATTCATAGCGATGTTTAGGGACCTTCTACTTTTCATAATATCTCTAGAGCTCGTTGGTTTGTCTCATTTATTGATGATTGCACTCAAGTGTCATAGGTTTTTCTTTTAAAACAAAAATCAAATGTTAGTTCCACCTTTCAAAAAAAAATTCATATAGTAAAAAATTAATTTGGGGTTGGGATAAAAAGAGTTTGATCTAATAATGCTAGGGAATATTTAAATCAAGTATTGTCACCATTCTTCAAAGAAAAATGAATTATTCATGAGTCCTCATGTGTCAATACACCACAACAAAATGGAGTGACAAAAAGGAAAAATGGTCATCTTCTAGTAGTTACTCGAGCTTTTATTTTCCAAAAAAATGTTCTAAAGAATTATTGAGAGGAAGCTGTCTTAACCGCTACACATTTGATTAATAAATTACCCTTTAAAGTTCTTGATTATAACAACCCCATGCAACTATTTTCAAAATTTTACCCTAACTTCAAAACGACTAATCACCTAATTCCTAGGATTTTTGGTTGTGTCATTTGTTCATATTCATTCAAATAACCGTGGAAAACTTGATCCAAGGGCTCTTAAGTGTAATTTTGTTGAGTATTCTTCTACACATA
Organism: Ailanthus altissimus; assembly: GCA_946807835.1. Lineage (NCBI taxonomy): Eukaryota > Viridiplantae > Streptophyta > Magnoliopsida > Sapindales > Simaroubaceae > Ailanthus > Ailanthus altissimus. The sequence goes on along the minus strand of OX327688.1, from coordinate 31,169,173 downwards.
AAGGGTATAAGTGTTGTCATCCTCCGACAAAACAATTCTTTGTCTCTATCAATATAACCTTCATTGAAAATGAAAATTACTTTTCAAATCCTTATCTTCAGAGGAAGACAACATTTATAAAAAAATAAGAATAGAGATTTGTTTTCATTTGATCTTTCATACTCTTCATCCTCACAAAATAAAAATTTGGTTCCTTTACCAAATAAATCATCATCTGTTTCTAATCCTAGTCAAGTGGCAAATGATAAACAAATTCAAGTACTATACACCCATTGCAAATATATTCAAGGAAAGAGCCTATTGTTCAACCAATGTAAGTTCTTAATTCAGAACCAATTTCTGGTACTAATAATGTTAAGGTAACTCCTAACTCTGAGGATTATGATAGTAATGTGCTTATTGTTGCTAATGATGATAATCTTCCTATTACAATTAGAAAAGGGATTAGAAAATGTACCCAATGACCTATATATTCATTGTCTCACTTTGTATCCTATAAAAAGCTGTCTAGTAGTTATAAAAATTTTCTTATCCACCTCAACACTATTACTATTCCAAAAAATGTCTCAGAAGCTTTGGGTAGCAAAGAGTGAAAAAAAGCTATGAAGGTTGAAATGGATGCTCTTGAGAAGAACAAAACCTAAGACTTGGTTGGTGGAACTACCTCTAGGAAAGAAGTTAATGGGATGTAAATGGATCTTCACCGTGAAATATAAGGCAAATAGATCACTTGAACGGTACAAAGCAAGATTAGTAGCAAAGAAATATACTCAAACTTATGGGATAGATTATCTTGAAACATTTGCTCCTGTTGCAAAAATAAATACAATAAAAATATTATTATCTTTAGCTGCTAATCGTGATTGAAGTTTGCAACAATTTGATGTAAAAAATGCCTTTCTACATGGTGATCTTAATGAAGAAATCTATATGGAGATACCTCCAAGGTTTAAGTCAAAAAAGAACCAAGGTGTGTAAGTTAAAAAAGGCATTATATGGCTTAAAACAATCTCCCAAGACTTGGTTTGGCAGATTTACTAGAGTAATGCATGCTTTGGGTTTCAAACAAAGTTAAGATAATCACACATTGTTTATCAAACATTCCTCTTCAAGGGGAGTTACAACTCTTTTAGTTTATGTGAATGACATAGTGATAATTAGAGATGACTTGCAAGGAATGAAAACACTAGAAAAATGTTTATTGCAAGAATTTGAGATTAAAGAACTCAGCAAGTTAAAATACTTCCTTGGCATTGAAGCAACTCACTCTCAACATGGGATCTTTATATCACAGCAAAAATGTGTTAGATCTATTAACTGAGACAAGGAAACTAGGGTGTAAACCAATAGAGACACCCATTGAACCAAATCACAAACTTTGTGAAGCACCAGAAAATGCAATGGTAGATAGAGAATCCTATCAAAGATTGGTTGGCAAATTAATCTATCTTTCCCATACTAGACCAGACATAGCCTATGTTGTCAGAGTGGTGAGTTAATTCATGCACAACCCAAAAGTACACCTTCAAGCAACATATCAAATTCTACAGTACTTAAAAGGTACTCCAAGAAAAGGAGTGTTGTTTAAAAGAGGTAATGAATTAACAATAGAAGCATACACGAATACAAATTATGCTAGATTAGTTGATGATAGAAAATCAACTTCAAGCTATTATACATTCCTTGGAGGCAATCTTGTAACGTGAAGAAGCAAGAAGCAAAATGTAGTAGCAAGATCAAGTGCAGAAGTTGAGTTCAAATCTATAACATTAGGAGTTTATGAACTTTTATGGTTGAAAATAATCTTGGAAGATTTGAAGATTGTGTGGGAAGAACCTATAAAACTATATTGTGATAATAAGTCAGTAATTAATATCACACACAATCCAGTACAACATGACCACACCAAGCATGTGGAAGTAGTTAGACATTTTATAAAGGAGAAGTTAAAGAGTGGAATGATTTGTACTCCATTTGTGTCAACCGAAAGTCAACTTGCAGATGTATTAACTAAAGGATTAAATGGTTCTACATTCCAATCTATTGTTGACAAGCTAGAAATAAAAAATATCCACTCACCAACTTGAAGGAAAGTGTTAAGAGTCAACAATTATGGTTTTGGTGTGCAGATTTTTTAGCTTATTACAACTGTGTATTACAACTCATTTCAACTGTGTATTACAACTATGTATTCTATATAATTAAGACTTAGGTTAATTTCTTTTTCCTATAAATTAGTATACATTTGTTAAATAAAATACAAGAGAGATTTACTCATACTTTGTCAAGGAATAATATGATTATCACTACAAGGAATCCCAAAAAAGAGGAATAAAAGGTACAAGCAGCCTGAACCCTGCAGCCAAGCTCAAATGAATGCAACTTTGGAAAATGGTTGCACTATGATTTTAAGAGATGGACACTAATATACAAGTAGCAACAACTACATAAAATAATAAATGAACCAGGCAAAAGTATACATGTACAGAGAGAAATACATGCAAGAACCTGAAACATGTTAAAATTATTAAATCAGGTTAAGCTGTGCAAAGAACTGGTAATCAGGTCACATTCCACATGATTAGGGGAAATTTTACTATTTTAAAAAAATAAAGGCCTACAAAAAAGAACTATGCTTAAACACATGGAAAATAGTGTTTGCTGCATAACAGATTAAACAAATCATGTGGTTCACATTAAATTGCAAACTCAATAAGATCAGTAAAGAGGAGAATGACAGCAGAATGTGAGGCTAATTAATACAATGGTCAAAAGGACAATATTCCAACTTCATATCTACCACAGTCAAGCAAGCTGATAAATCCCCAATCTGCACTACACTATAGTCTATCAGATTCTAGCCAATAAAAAGCTCCCAAGTGAAATGATATCCAAAAGTTCAGATGGCCAAAACCACACAATAACTGATGGCACCCTTAAAAATTTTATTAAAAAAAACAGGCAACCTGTTGGTGCCACAAGGTAGGAGCAGTTCAGCAAGTGAAACTGTACTGACATTCTCTTGCCTATAATGTTTCTCAAAGCAACATTGCTTCAGACATGAATGGTAAGCAAAGTCATCACATACATTTTAAAATGACAAAACTAGGAAACCATCAGCCTAATCATGCATCTGAATCCTGAGCATACAGCCACTTCAGCAAATTAGTGATTGTAATCAGGTTTTTAGTAAAATGTGAAATGGGATAATGCATGAAAGCCAGCCATCTTTTTTATTTGATCAAATGTTTACACTTATCAGCTTTAAGCAGAAGAGTCACCTATAAGTAATAAGAATCTGATTAGTTAAATTATGACAAATGTGTCAAAACCTTTGAGAAGTATTTTTTCTCTTTACTTTATGCCCAATTCAATTGAACACATCAAAACACAACCATACCAAAAATTGCATTGCTAAAAATAAGGGGGAAAACAAAAAATCTGAAACTTTCCATGACAGAAAACAAACCTTGGCTTGTGCATCAGATCCTTCACCATGACTGGCATTTTTGCTTGGTGTAGCCTTACGCTTTTTGCTTTTCTGAAATGAAGATGAACACAAATTTCACCAACAGGCAACTAAACATTATCTAAGGCTTTATGATAAGCAAAGACATGGAAGCATAATAGAACCTGCTCCTTGTCAGCAAGTAAAACATCAGTAGTAGGATGTGGGCATTCCAAAAATTCCAACAACTTCACAGAGAGCTCTTCCTGCAAACATGAACAAGTTTAGTGAGAACTTTAAATGACAATAAATACATGAAACATATAACAACTGATTATTATCTAACCTTTTTGACAGCAGCCTTGTTTATTGGAATATTGAGCAAGTCACAGAAATCCACCAATTTTTCTTTAACACATTTGTCAAGTTTCTCCTTTACTTTTGCCCTCTGTTTTTCCTGCAGAAAGGGCAGAAACTTACATTCAAAAGGCTTCCATTCACACAAAGCATGATCCTACCCAACATTAATGCAGAAGCATAAAATCTTTTTTCTTTTTTGTGATAAGACAATGAAATCCTATTTTCACAATGCAAACAACAAAACAATTAGGCAAACAAATTCTGTTTACATAGATGGGGCAGAACTTTAATACATAGCAAGTATTACCTCGTTATCAGACCAGACAAAACCTGAAAACTGGCCTATGTTTTTCTTTAAAGTATGTGTCTGCCAAAAAGGAACCACAAATTGCATGTTAGAAAGTAAACATGTATGGTTTGTGAGCCACAAACATATAATTTGGTGATGACACAGACATATGCTACAAGAAAAAGAATGAGTCAAATAAAAGCAACTCAAAACAAGAACAAAGCTGAGAGTCAATCACCTTTCCTTTCTTTCCAAAAAGTATTGCATGAAGCATCTGCAGATTGTCATCTGGTTTTCTCCTGGACAACTTGAAAGCCACTGAAACAGTTTTACAATATCAGACAAAAAACAGGCCATTCTGCTGTAATAAAAAAGTTTATTTAAGTTAAAACATTATCCATAAAACATCTGCATAAACTACAGAGCATTGTGAACATTTCTAAAAGATGAATGAAAGAATTATAACATCCACATTCAAAAGTATGTGATTAAAGCAATATCTTATAATGGAGCTGAATGCATCCACAACCCAGATAATGTCATCACCAGCAATTTTAAAGATCTATCTCACAGCAACCATTTAAAAAAATCTGCTTATAAAATAATCTAAGGCAATCTATAAATGAGGTGAAGAAACATAGTGATTGGTGGAAGAGAGTACTCAGCACAGGGAAGAAATTCCCAAAATGAAGCAACTTTATATGTTTTTTAGCCCATTGCCACATTGTGTGACCCATTTGAACACTTGATGTTCAAGAATAGCTATTTTCAAAGCGTGCTATGTTTCAACTGTTATATATGACAATTAACACAATGGAACTAGCATTACACTCAATAATCAATACTATTTTCTACTACCATCAATCCAAATATGCATCAAACTCAAAATGGGTGCCCCAATACATCTAGTCATTATGCTAGTACTAAAGAAACAAATCAAGAGAACAGAAAAAAGAGAGACAGTGTTAAGTATAATTAAGTAGCAAAGAAAATAAAATGAAGTTTAAAAAAATATATACACATTCCAATGCAAGCTTTTAACATTCACTAAAGAAAAAGAGATCCTCCGTTTGAATTATGCATTCACAGTTAACAACAAACCCAAACAGCCCAAGTCCTTTTGTCAAGATCCCTAATAAAGAATTAGCACCATTAAGTTGTATCATTTCATCACTTGTACCAACATAACCAACTATATGGGGACGACAAAAACTCATAGCACCTCAAAGACACCATTTTTACTAATTCATCAGTTATATCAAAACAATACTAAACACATATCAGCAAGATACAGCAAAGCACTTGCTCAAAAGAAAAATATGTGCAAACATAACCACAAACTCAATCATACCATTTGGTATATCCTTAAGCTGAGTGCCGCGACCCTGAAAAAAGGATCCATACAACCAAATAAAATCAAAACCTTAAAACAAATAACAAACCTAACCATAGAAATCAAATCTTTAACCTTCATACCTTCTCAATGGACACCGGCTTGGTGGCCGACCTTCCAGTCGAAGGCACAGAGTACCTCTCCACAACCTTCCTCTCCCTGGTTGGCCGCTCGCTACTCGGCGTCACAGGTTCCTTCTCTTTCTTCGACTCAGCCGATTCCTTTTTTTGCTTCTTCAACTCGTCCGATTCCTCAGTCGCTTTCTTCACGCTTGCCTTTCGCGACCTCTTTCCTTTCTTAGGTACTTCCTCTTCAGCCTTCTCGTCTTTCGACTCCTCTTTCCCCTCTGGCTCGTCAGTTTCCTTAGAAACCTCATTTTTCCCGGAAAGATCCTCGCTTTCTTCCTCTTCCTTTGCCTTTGCTTCCTCTTTCTTTGTCTTTGCCTCCTCCTCTTCTTTGTCCTCCTTCTCCTCCTCTTCTTTTGCTTCTTCTGCTTTACTCTCCTCTTTGTTTTCCACTTCCTCAGCAGCCTCCTCCTCCTCCTCTTCCTGTTTCTTCTCCTCTAGGGTTTCAGTCGCCATGGAGAAATTCAAATCAGCTAAGAACCAAACCTTAGGGTTTTAAACTAAATTTCAACGAACAAACCTATGGAACCCTAGAGATCGCACGGATTCAGAGTAGATGAACCAATTCAAGAGCTCAATGTTCGAAGTTTTAAACTTTTTAACAGACTGAGAGAGAGAGAGAGATTTGATGGTGTGTTTAGGGCGGGGGGAGAGAAAAGAGGGGCGGGGGTTCAAAAATTTTTATGCCAAAATCGAGAGCGGGCTTTGGTGGGTTTTTGGCTTAATTCACATCGCGGCAAAAGCCAAAGCTGGGATCAAATTTGAGGAGCCAAAGCCAAATCCTAACTATTTGTTTACTGCTAATATTATTTACCACGCGTACTAAATCCGTGTCTCAGCCAAATCCTGCGCTTTATTTATTGATAATAATAATATAATATCTTTAAAATGTTATCTCAGTATTTTTATTCTTAACAATGGCCTAAGTACTCATCAAATAATATACTAAGTAATTATTTATTAATAAAATAATAATATGTTTTTTTAATATTATTTTAAAATTTTTATCTTAAATAATAATTAAATATTAAAACCAAAATTTACAATTCTTATCATTTTTCTTTGAGAGATGTGATTTTGGAGAAATTGTATAGTTTATTCCCGTTTTAAGTGGGAAAATAAATATGTGGTGTGTTGGGTAATAAGTAGGGGTGATTAATTTCAGGTTTGGAAATTTTTTACTCCTATCCAAACTCGATTGAAATGTTCAAATATGTCATGATCGGGACACATTTTGAATCGAAATAAATTCTGACCCGACCTCGGGTTGGGACGGGACGGGTCAGAAAATTTTAATTTTTTTTAAATTATTTTGAAACAACATAATTTTGATTCGGGTTCGGGACGGAACGGGTTGGGAAGGTTCGGTCGGGCTCAGGACGGTTTAGGTTCGAGACGGGTTTGGAAATTCCCGTTCGAGTTTGAGAATTTCCTGACCCATCCCGTTCGGGACAAAAAATTCTGCCCTAAACGAGTCCCGAACCCATTTTTGTTCCCATCCCGACCCAAAATTTCGGGACGGGTTGGGTTCTTGAATAATGCCCACCCCTAATAATAAGCTACCTAAAAAAATTTTATAGGGCTAGTCATCCAATCAAGTCTCTAAATCATGATCATAGTGGTTATCACTGCCTATGAATTTTGTTTAAGTTGAACATTGACACTACAATGAATGTTGTCGGTTGTCATTGTAGGCTCAAGTAGGTGGTTTTAATCGTATCGGAAAGGTTTTGGCTACTGGAGTGGCTTATCTTGTAGGGCGTTTTAAAGTTGACATGGTTTAAGCTTTGGTTATTTGTTTGGACACTGCATATGTCAAGTCTTTAGGATTGGTTCCTTCAATTCTTGAATCGAACTCTGCTTAGATTATTAGCCTCATTCGTGATAAGTCGCAATCCTTAGTTGATATTGGTTTGATTATCTTTAATATAATGACATTTATTTCTCCTTTTTGTATTGTAATGGCTAAGGATATTCGTAGATAAGCTAACCATGTCGCCCACTATATATCCAAGTTCACCATTGCCTCTGGTTTGGTGCAGGTCTGAATGGATCAAGTGCCTCCTACTCTTGTATCTTTGGTAGATGCATATATTTATGCTTTTGGGATTTTTTTTTCAATATAGTTCATCTTTATTAAAAAAATATTTAGTGCTAAATTAGTATAATTAGTTATTGTAAAAATTATACCATTTTATTATTTAATAATTACTTGACATATTAATTTATGACAAAAATTTTAAGAGAAAATATAGCATTATTCCTATAAGTCCGCATAAATAATAATAAGCACACTTTTGCTTGATATGGGTATGTTTAGTATGCGAGACAAAGACTAGGGATTAGATTATTTGAAGGATTATTAGTTTTATCCTTTGTTTATTTTTTTTGCTAATTAATAGATACGATTATTAATTTTGAGGTAATGTAATAGTTTTTATTTTAATTAAATAATTAATCTTATTTTTATCCATATAATTAACTCGTCTTGTGCTTTAAAGATTAAATATTGTGATAAAATACAAAAAGAAAAGAAGAAAAAAAACTCAATAACTAATACATATTAACGTTTCATTGAATAATAAAAAATATTATTAATAAAAAAATTATATATTTATATAAATTTATAAATCTTGTATTATTCTAAATAAAGTACAGTATTAAACACAATCCAATTTAATCGTGTGCTCCAAAAGCAGTTTATAAATATAGATTTAATTAGATATCTCCAAGTTAAAAAATAATAATAAATACCTATAACCATAACTATCACTAGTGGGTAGAATTCATGGTGCTATGTTTTGAGATAATATTTTATATATTTTTAGACTGTTAAATCAATACACATCTAATAATTCAGTTGCGATAAAAAAATTGTAATTAATGCACTGCAAATAATGCATATTTAAAATTTAAACTGAGCAATTTAGTGTGCATCAATCTAACAATCTAAAAATCATGTAATATATCCTGTAAAAAATATAATGTCACAGTACTTATCTCATAACTATATATATGTGTATGTTTGTATGTCTGCATACGTATCGTTAATCCCTATTGTTTATAATTACCATAAATAAAATTGTTGGGGATAAAGATTAGTGGCACACTATTTAACACAGAGGAATCCAATCCAGTACTTAGGTCCAGACCTCCTGAGTCATTCGGTCTAAAATGAATTAAGCTCAAACATAAACACTTTAGCCTCTCAAACTTAGCTTATGAAGCTTGGGACTTGAGCCAGGCCACATATCTCCACTCAGTGACAGTGTTTAAGGACTCAAGTATTCACCACGTCAACGTGGGCCTACCAATAGACATACATGTCAGCCTTGGTTAGGTTTCGTCACATCACCCACGGGACTCACAAGAGGAGCACTTAGATGCCACATCATATAGCTGTTAGACTTAAAAATAAGATTGGATGAGAAATTCCCTAATAAGCCAATAAATGAGTGCCACGTCAGCAGGATTCGGAGTTCTGATCATTGCCAACATTATAGACATAGATGTTTAAGGTAGTTAAGCAACTTAACTCTGAATCTGATAAGTTCAGAGGATATAGTTAGACAACCCTTAGTGCTCATCAGGTCTCACCAACTCAAGGTTGACAGTTTCAAAAGCGATCAATCACCAATATTCATAGTACTCCAAATGTTATGGGAGATTAAATAACTTTCTCGCCCTTTAAAATGCAGTTTTTCAAAATACTCCTCATGATATGGATTGTTATTCACTAGTAGTTTGCCACGTGTAGCCCTTTAGGGGAGTTCTCCAGGCTAGCACCTTTCAAAGCTCAAGTTAAGTCTTCAAAAATGAAATGCGGTAAAGGACAAATGAACAATTCGAAATTTAAATTCCCTCTCTAGTGAGCAAAACTCCCATCCTTCTATTTAGAACTTTTACACTTTCTCTATGGCAAGTAAACCCTGTGAGCTTTCTCCATAACATCTCACCAAACTTGAGCTTCGGAGGGCCATCACTGACGCCTACTGTTAGCCTATTTGTTCTATGCTCTTTAGATCCCTTCAGTCTGCCTCACTCTAACTCGATGTTTAGCCCACTCTCAGCTCAACCTTAGACTCTCACCATGAACACAACCTCCACCTCGACCCTTGGCGACTGAAGGCATAAGAACTCAGGCTTCTCAACATCCATCTCCCTCTCACTATTGAGTTAGGGCTATACCAGCCCCAGACTGAAATTTATACCCTCATAAAATTTTATATTATGTTTGAACCCTTAATTAAGTTTCATAGATAATCAATGTGCCAAACTCACTATCATGCATAGTCTATTTTATTCAAACATACACCTTCTAATATTTTGTAGCATTTTTGAATTTTAGGGCTTTCCGGCATCTATTTCAAATTTTATAGTTATCGTTTGATATGTGTTCAAAATAAACTTTCACCTATCTAGATGTTTTTTATTTTATTTTTCACTTTCAAATTCAATTTCATCTCGAAAAAAGCTTTTCACATAACTCCAACGTGTTAACCTTAGTAATAAATTTTTCACTGCATTTAAAACATCAAAAGATTTATAATTGACTTTAAAATTTGGGATAAAGATATAATTAATATATATAAAAATAATTTGGTCTCTAATTTTATGGATATATATCAACTTAGTCTTCATTTTTTAAATATATACTGTACTAATCTTTGTAAGAACAAAAAAAGTAATAAAAATTATCAAAAACATCCCTACATGGACTAATATGTAGGGATGAGGCCCTATCCCGAATGAGGTAGGGAAGAGATGATTTTTGTAAAAATAGAGTGGGGTATTAAAAAATATTATTCTCCGAATTATTAATAGGGCGAAAATAGGATTAAGCCTCTCTGCCCACACCCCTTTTTATATATGTATATTAAATGTAATTTTTAGTATATAGGTACATAGTTTATCAAATTTTTATTTTATAAGTTGTATTTAACTATGTCACTATAAAATATTTTAATAATATAATTTTATTAATAAAAACTAAAAATATTAACAAAAAAATCTAAATTTTAGTATTAAAGACTTTTATTTTTTAGTTGAGCCGTCAATTGTCATTAATTTTATTCTCTCATACTTTTATAAAACTTGTTAAGTTGCTCTCTTTGTCCTGTTATCAAACTTGTTCTCTCATCCCAAGTAAAAAAAGTTAGAACTATAAAAAAAATCATTTTAATAACATATAAATCTGCATTTAGTACAAGTGGTAAATTTGAAAATCTTCATCGTAACCAATTACATTCAAAAATATTAGAAGCCTTGATGTATTGCTTAAAATTGGTTATGTGGTGAAATTAAAGTTATAAAATATAATTATGTATTTTTTATAAAAATTTATTTATTTTATTTTATTTGATTTTAATTAACTAATTCTTATATGATTTATTTTTATTATCAAGCTTAAATTCAAATTCTTTTATAAAAATTCAATGTCACACATTTATTGAAAAATACTAACGAGGCAAACTTCAATGTAATTTTTTGTAAGTTTAATTATGTTGAACTATTTATTACACTAACTCAATAAAATTAATAAGAATCTAAAAAGTAATTTATTTATTTTAGGAATGAAGTCTCAATCATATAAATTTTAATAAAAAAAATACGAAGCAATTAAAAGGAAGGTCAATGATATTAAGCACTGGAATATCATTTTATTTTTTATTTTATTTTTTATTTACTTAAATTTTTATTTATTATTATTGAATGATATTACAATATTCCTTTAACTTGTTAATTTGATTCTTTTTTATCATAATATACATTAATTTTATATTATTAATATTTAATATTAATATAAATAAAGAATAGGGCGGAAAAAAGAAAGTCATTCGCCACATGGGAATTCTTCACTCCCGCCCCATTAAATTTTTGTAGGAAATGAAATGAAAACAGAGTTTAAAATAAAAAAAATAGAGGAGAATATAAGAAATGTCTTCCCACTCCCACCCCACCCCATTGTTATCCATACTAATATAGTGTATATTAAAAAGGTGAAAACTAAATTAGTATATATTATAAAACTATTAACTAAAATAGCATTTTCCTGCACATAAATATAAGAGGTGGAACGGTGTTATCAATTTTTATCACACATTTGTCTTTGACTCGTATCATCTTTTACATGCCATTGCTACATACCAGCAATGGTATCAAGTTTTAACAAAAAAAAAATTATCACTTAAATACGTGACGTGATTTTATAACACAATATAAATAATAATAAAATTATATATTAATTATACAACTTCACACCACATTATTACGTCACACGTCACATAATATTACTACTTAATTTATAGTGAACGATAAACCAAAAAATTATAAAAATAATATCTATAGTGAGTCTAATCTTGATTTAAGTTTGATGTAATTAAGTTCATTCAAAATATGATAGGAATTTTTTTACGAGTAATTTATACTAATTAAAAATTGTTATATATTAATTTTATTTAAAAAAACAACATTGATTAACTTTATTATGACATTGTTAACGTGTTATTTATGATAACTGAATGTTATGCCGTAATTAAAAATAATACGTATTAATTTTATTGTGACATTATTAATGTTTTAAGTAAATAAATCTATTACGGATGTTGTATCATAACAATAATACAAATTTGCTAAACGAATTTGTGATCAGTACTCTCCTGTTTGTTTATTAAGAGACAAAGTCCATATCAACAGCCAGTTATCAAAATAATACGATTCATCAAGTTATGAACTAGGTTTCCATTGGCACTATCATGGTAATAAATACATTCTATTTTTATTTATTTATTTATTTTAATGTCATCATATTAATATTGGAGGACTCGAATAATATTATACTTTTTTTAAATATTATTTTTAATTTTTAATTAATTATATGTTAAATAATTATTAAATATTCAAATTTATGTAATAAATAATTTTAAAAATTATACCATTATAATTATTTGATATATTAATTTTATAAAAAAAAATTAAGATAATATTTAAAAAATCTAACATTACTCTTAACCACCCTCTAACATTACTATTGATATCTTCAAAATATTTATTAATTGATTCATGCACACAAATAATTTTTATTGGTGTCTTAGGCGTAGTTCATAAAAAAATAAAAGTTGAATTTTTTTATCATTTTGAACTCGTCGTTAAATATAACGCAAAGTGGTGCATTTTTATCGCTTTTTTTTTTATCATTAAACATTTATAAAATGGTGACGGTAGTTCACTTTCACTCAATACTATTTAACGGTGATATTATATAATAATAAAATTCTTTTTTTTTTTTTTCATTTTTCAGCTAATTATAAAAGCTATAAATCTTATTAATTAGGTTTAGTTGGAAAACTCGTTGGACAAGAATTGTAAAAATATAAGCAACGTTGATTACAAGTGGTGATCGAAGGCAACGATGGAGAAGCGAAGACTATTGGTATTACTTTTTGTTTTTTGTAATTAATACAAAATGTTATTTCTAACAATTTTTTTTTTAAAGAAAAAACTTCTTTTCATTTAAGACGGTCTAAATTTTGTCCACTTTAAATTTACAACACTTAACACGCCAAATATAGCATTGAACCAAATTTTGTCCACTATATTTTTGGTGCATGTAATGAATGGATTTCAATTCCTACAAAATCAGTTTTTTTTTTTAAAAAAAAACTTTTTATAATAAATCGTTTTAAAAAACAATTACTTTGATTTTAAATTTATTATTATTTTATAAAATTTAGAACTGCAGATTAGAGCCATCATACTTTATTTTGTTGAAGTAGTGGAATTCCATTAAAGTTTGGAGGGTCTGAACATCACAAAAAATATTTTTTTTATCTTTTTTCAAATAGTATATTAACATATACAAAATTAGAATAATATCATATTACATTATTATATACAAATAAATGATTGGACCAAATAATTTTTATAAATAGAGAAATAATAATTTTATACATGACGAATAAAAACCTCTAATAACTACTCCATATACAAGAAATAATTGCTTAACCTTTACAAATAGAGGGATAACAACCCTATACATAAGAATAGAGGTCCTAATAACTACTTCATAAATAAGAAATAATTGTCTTTATAAAAAAATATATAAATATATATATATATATCATTTTAACCAAAATTAAAGAAGTGCACCAAATTTACTACTAAAGCAAGCGTTCAAGTACAATAAATAACATTTTTTTTTCATGAAATCCTTTAGAGTTTTTTTTATTATATATTTTGGTTTTTTTAATTTTTTAATTTAAATATTTTGACTTTTAGAATATTAAAATTTAACCAATGTAATTTTTCAATTAATTCATTTTGTCCCCTCGTAAATTGATTTTAGATCCACCACTGTCACTTTCCCTCTTCGTTAGGTGTATCTCTCAATCAAAATTTATAAAAAAAAAATATGCCGACCTATCATACAATAATTGTTAATTTATCGAATGATAAACGACATCAATTAATTATTTCATTAAAAAGTTGCTCTCTCTTTGAGCTTTATTTTTAACACTTAAAATTATACTTTTTATCATTTATTTAGATAAAAAATTTATTTTTAATAATTATTTATTATTTTACCTTTATTATTAATAAATTTTAAAAAAAATATGAGAATTGACACATGTTACCATATAATTTGAACACGTGTCACTATATAATTAATTAATTAATCATTAATTAAAATAATTTTGCACTGTCACTAAAAAATGTCGTTCGATCGGTCATTATTTTTTGACAACGTTGGAGTAGTAAAAAAGTGTCCATTTTGCATCATTAGACTTCATTTTTTCTGATCTATATAATGGTGTGGTCATTTTTTATTAAAAAAAATGTCAAAAAATCGCCATCAAAAGAGAGAGTGGTGCAAGTCACCGCCTCCACCTGTAGACAAATCAGTGGTCATTTTTTGACCATTTTATCAAAATGACCATACTATTGCGTCGATCATGAAAAATAAAATCTAATAATATAAATTTGATCATTTTTATCGTTAGAGTGTTGCCAGAATTTTAATTTTTATTTAATTTTAATTTTTATTAAAAATTATTTAATATAATTATAAACTAATTACATGCTGACACGTGTTCAAAGTAACTAATTACATTGTGACACTATCATTTTATTAAAGTTTATCTTTTAAAATTAAATTAAATTAAATTAATGGATAGTGTTGTGACACATGTTCAAAAAGTAATGAATGGATAAAATTGTGCCATGTGTCCAAAGTGTAATTTATTTTTATGTTTAAATTACTCTTTTACCCTTCAACAATTAAAACTAACGACAAAAGTTAATAAATCGGATAAAATTGAGTATTAAAAATCACTTTATGATAGAAATGTCTATTAGACCATACTATTGGGGTAAAAGTGTCATTTGCCTTACTTTATTTTATATTTTTATGTATTTCATTTATATTCAATTATTATTTGTAATATGTTTATATCATTGCATGTTATAATCATTATGAATATGCTCTATAGATATAATTCATTTGAACCTTTTACATTATAAAATAAGAATAAATATTCGTTATTATAATTTTAAACTAAAGTTTAGAATTTTATAATATGTTTCTTTTAATCACTTATTTGTATGAAAGGTTATGCCTCTTTATTATTATCATTTTATGAAAGTTATGCCTCTTTATTATTATCAATATATGGAAGACCATGTCTCTTTATTGTTATCAATAAATAAAAGGTTATACCTCCTCAATACTACTGATATATGGAAGATCTTGTCTTCTAATTATGATTATTTTATATATATGGAAGGTAATGCCTCCTAAAATTATTTTTGATATTTATGCTTTATATTATATAATTGTTGAATGATATTTATATTTCATCATACTAATTTTAATTCCCTTCTTTATGTTTAAAACTCTTGAAAAATATCTCTTATAAATTTACAAATTCTTGCTCTTAATGTATCTGAAAAAAATTATCTATCATGGGTATTGGATGCCAAGATGCACCTCTAAGCTAATGGTTTGAAAAAAATAATCAAAAAAGAAAATAATGTGTCCCTGCAGAATAAGTCGAAATTTATGATTTTCCTTTGTTATCATCTACACGAGAGCCTGAAAGCTCAATATTTAACAGTAGAGAACATACAGATCTTTTAGAAAAATTTAAAAGAAATATATGATCATCAGAAAGATGTGTTCCTTCTAAAAACA
Organism: Ailanthus altissimus; assembly: GCA_946807835.1. Taxonomy (NCBI): domain Eukaryota; kingdom Viridiplantae; phylum Streptophyta; class Magnoliopsida; order Sapindales; family Simaroubaceae; genus Ailanthus; species Ailanthus altissimus. Next base: position 31,153,369 of record OX327688.1, on the reverse strand, counting down.
CAACATGAGTGGATGAATCTGTGATTGCATGACTTTAAAACTGATGTTGAATACAAATTTGCTCTATTTATAATCACCTCGCAAATGAAATTGTATGGTAAGAAAGTTACAAAATATGATATGTTAGAGAAAATATTCTCTACTTTTTATGTCTATAATGTTGTTTTGCAACAATAGTGTCGCGAACAGTGATTTAAAAAATACTAAGAATTAATCTCATGTCTTCTATTTATTGAACAAAACAATGAGCTTTTATTGAAAAATCACAAATCAAGCCCAACTGATTCTTATCTATTCCCAGAAGTGAATGCAAATATTCATAACAAAGCTGGTCATGGACATGGTTGTGGAAGAGGGTGAAATTATCACCCTTATGGTGGCCGTAAGTGCTAAGAACAAAAGAACACTAAAATAGGGCAGAAATACCAAAATAAGAAAAATGGTGTTATGAAAATACTTGTTATTGATGTGGTGTAAAAGGACATTGGTCATGAACATATCGTACCCAAAGCATCTAGTCAAACTTTATGAGGCATTTATTAAGACAAAAGAAAATAATGTAGAGACATATCTTATTGATAACTTAAATCCGTCAGATCTTACTAATCTAGATGTCTTTAATTTCTTTAAAGATAAAGAAGGGAACGCTGATCATTATGTTTTAAATATCTCTATATTAGACATTTGTTAAGCTTTTATATGAAATATAACTTTTTGTAATATTGATGAAAATATGCAACTTTTTGTAGGAAGAGAGAAGAAATATAATTTTTTGTATTGTATTATCTTGATGTCTAATATGAACTTTTATTTAATACAAGAAATGACTTTTAAGGATGAATTGTCCACTTTAAAAAAGAAATTTGAGGATACCTATTTGGCTAATAGTACAATTACACACCATCCTCCAAAATAAGAAATACTTCTTAAAACTAATAATGATTGAATAAAAAGTCAATACTAATAAAGTCATGTAAATCTGATTAAAGGCTATAGAAGAGCAATAATGTTGTTAGCATGTGGAATAAAGTTATGTATAAATAAAGCTTTTATGCAGGCAGATCAAAAAGAAATTTGTTAAGTTTTAAATATATCCGCTGAAATGGATATCAGATTGAGACCTTAAGTGAAAATAATATAAAATATGTCTACATTACTTTTAATAATTCAAATAAGAAATGCATACATGAAAAGTTTCATGCCTTGTCATCTAACTTGTATCATACATTTGTAAATCCAATTGAGATTCACTCATTAAAGAACCTGGAGATTCTATTACATAATGAGAATATTTATATTGTTTGCTCACAAGACAAACTTTTAATTAGACTATCCTTTTCCAAGACTGGTATATAATCTTTATCATTTTTACAAAGGGTCTAAAGAGATATCTGCAGATTAATGTATCCACTAAGTAGACATTTTCTGTCACGCCCCAGGCCTAAAAGATCTGACACACGACATCACTTACATTCATTCAATAATACTTAAACATTCATTTTAATTTCTTTCAGAATTATAGCAATTGAATTATGACTGGGACAATTAGTAAACCGGAGATACGCAGAGTTTTCTCAGAGATTAACACTCTACTACGTCACCAATAGCAACTTTGTTACCGGAAGCCCAGAATATATTCATTGCAAATTCTTACTTAAAATCAATCCATTACTACACTTGCTGAAACTTAAACTAAATCCAACCACACACAATAAAATAATACATAAGTATTTATTCACTAGGGACAAATCAAATATCTTATCCCACGTGTCCCCAAATGAAACACTTAGCAACCTAACAACTTAGGGAACCCAAGGAACAGCAGAAGCCTTGCCAAATCCGCTAAGCACACATGTACCTTATTTACCTGAAATCACCATAAACTATAATGAGTATAAAATTCAGTAAGCATACTAGTTTTTCATATATAAAATACAAATACATATATGTACACAATGCATATGTATGATATGCTGTAATCAATCAAAATCATAATCTTATCAAATCACATATCATGTAAGCGCTTACACATTCTTTCAAAACACATAATAAGAATACCATCACTCAACTACTACTTAGTAGGACTTACATATCACATAATGAGCCAAATGTCACTCGTAGGTGACATACCGTATGAGAGGAATAGTACAAATGAGGCCTTTAAATTACACATATATAATGCTCATGCCCGAAGGCAAAAGCCAAACCCTCACCCTGATCATCGGTGAGTCCTCTCACATGCACCAATACGCCACCACACGAATGTGATGACTCACTCTTCCTTTAGGTACCAATAGGATCCTCCCTACATACGGAACACATAACATATACCAATCCCGAAGGAAAAGCCATACATAAAGGCTCCACAAATCACATAAAATGCCTACTAAGTTAACAATGAGTTCAAGTACCCTCAAAACACAAAATATTTCTCATGGACATATTATACTTCAAAAGCTTTCTTTGTTAAACATATCTTATTTTGAAAGCTCACTTTCAAAAAACACATGTATGTCCATGCTCAATGTCAATGCTCATATTCATAAACATATATTCACATTTCATATCAAAATATACTTTGACATAACATAAACATATTCTTAACCACATTTACAAAATCATTCATAACACTTACTATGTTTATTGTGATTCTAGTAAAAAGTATAGTATACTTACCTCTTAACACTTTCAGCTACAAGGCTTAAATCTCCTTAACCTATCAATGGAGATTAATCCTTTCATAAGCCTCACAATTCACACAAAATACTTTAAATAGCTTACAAAATTATACACAATGCATTTATCACATCAAATTGGTCTAAATACGTGGTTTCTCAAAACCTGTCATTCTGATCACTTACACTTAACAAAATTTTCTAATAGATCAAATGATGTCCAATTACTCCAAAATCAGAATATATTATTCTTGACTCATATATACTTCTTATATATGAATATTATATCAAAATTCCTACACAAGCCATTCCATACATACCATCGAATCCAAACTACTAACCTGACAAGATCAAGATACTTACTGAACAGTATTCAATCTCCTAATTTTATAAAATAATATACTAACTCAAAAATTATAATATCACATAATTACTCTTAACACATATCTCAGCCCATGATAAATATTTCACTTCCAAATCACTGCCAAAAGTATTTTAAAACTATTTTATTCCATAGCTTTAAAAATCTGTTAATCAAATACTGTAATGAGCGGATACACTTTAGAAAATCATAACATTTCAACCACATTGATCTAAATTCTCAATTCCGAGTATATCATATTAGACATATAAAATTATCATATTCCACAAATTCGTAATTTTTGAAGATCATTCAGTAGGACAAACATTGTTCGTCACTGTATCATACTGTTTACATAGGAAATTTCCAGAATTTCAGGGTCATTTTGATAAATTCACAAAAATTTCAATTTCTGGAATTTTGAATCGATTCAAAGTCTCAGATGATCCTAAACATGTCTAATTTCATATACTCAAAATTCAAAATCAGAATCGAATCACAACAATTTATAAAATTCTTGGATCAAGAGACTATCAAGCAGAAATTCCACAATTTATCAAGATTTATCAAACTATCTTATAGATCATCATCAATTCTCACAATATCATACGAAATACACATCAAATCCTCAATTATACATATTTTCAAAAATCAAAACTTAAAAGAAATTAACTTAATTAACACCAATAAATTGAGAAATAATTGTAATATACCTCTTAAGATCCAAAATTCCAATTTCTTCTTCTTTTTCTTCTCCTTCTTCTCTTTCTCTCCCCTCTTTTTCTCTCTTCTCTCTCTCTAAAAGAGGTAGCTCGACCAAAATGAAAGAATTAGGGTTTTAAAAGTGTATTTTTATACTAAGTGGCTAATTTTTGGTATTTATGAATTTACCCCTAAAACTTTCAAAGTATTACAATTTGGTCCCTAAAATAAATCTAAAGTCTTGCAATTAAACTCAATGCTAATAGTATGACCTTAACCTATACAAACACTACTAATAACAATATATAAATCAAGTATCACCAACATACAAATAAAATACATATATTTATACATATATAAATACTTATTCTTACCAGTCGTGGATACTGGTTACTACATTTTCACTATTTTATAATTTTGATTGATGCATCTGCACGGTGATCACATGTTTGTTTACTGTTTACATAAAATTTTACATTTATTAGATTACCGGCATAAATCATTAAATTAAGGGCACGATTTTCAGCATACCCTATTAAGACCATATGTTTAGATAATGTCGGTGAGTTTACATTTAAAACATTTGATGACGATTGTACATCAATGAGAATAAATATAGAATATATTGTGCTACATGTTCACACGCAAAATGAATTATCAAAATTCTTAATTAAACGATTCTAAGTAATTGTCCGTACTTTATTGACGCACACACAATTATTAATTTTTACATTGGGTCACGTTATTTTGTATGCTACAATATTAATTTGCTTTAGGCCTATTGCATATTATCAATATTCTCCATTACAACTTGTACTTGGTCATCAATCTAATATATCTCATTTGCGTATCTTTAGTTGTGCTGTGTACCTATAGGCTATAGCACCCCTATAATACACTAAGATGAGACTTCGACGTCGCTTGAGGATTTATATAAATTTTAACTCACCATCAATTATAAATTATTTTGAACCCTTGACAGGTGATCTGTTTACCGTACGATTTATAAATTGCCATTTTGATGAGACAATATTCCCATCATTAGAGAAAATAAAATTGCCTCATTAAGTAAGGCATAAACTTTATTGAAAAATGACCACTATATTTTATTTGAATCATTGCGTAAATTAATGTGAAAATGAGATACAAATGATTGTTTATCTTCAAAGAATTACAAATGAATTACCTGACGCATTTACAGATGCATCAATAATAACTAAGTCATACATACCAGCTGCCAATGCACTAGCTTTGGTGATTATTCATATAGAACAATCTAATCAAATAGTAGTAAATAAATTTTTTGTTACACGCTAAAAGCGTGACAAATTACTTAGTTCAAAAGATATTGTTCCACAGAAGAAGGAAGTGAAAAATCAGGTCCCAGAAGAGACAAGATATTGCTCGAGCAAATAAATTCAATTTTTATAAATCACTAACATTAGAATATTTAATAGTCCTTGAAGAGACAAGGTCTCAGAAGATACATTAGCCACAGAAGAGGTACAAGAATTTCAAAATGAAGGAAATAGAACAAATTATGCTTACACAAGATAAATGTGGAAACGTGATAAAATAATTGTCGACGATGTGTTTTTATTTTGCAGTAGCTATTGAAATAATAAATGATGATTTTGAGCGACAAACTACTGATGAATGCATAGAAAGACATGATTGGCTCTAATAGAAATAAGCAATTTAGGCATAATTGATTTCTCTAGCCAAGCGTAAAGTATTTAGACTTGTAGTTTGAACACCCGAAGATATCAAAATCCGTAGAATATAAATGAGTTTTTGTATGAAAACAACGAGGTTATCAAATACAAAGTAAGACTCGTTGCTAAAGGTTTCTCATAGAAACTTGGTATTGATTTTGACGAAACTTATTCCTTCATGATGAATACAATTACGTTTCAATATTTGATAAGTTTGACAGTCTCAAAAAAACTTGATATGCATCTTATAGATATAGTGACAACTTAACTATATGGGCCACTTTACATAAATATTTACATGAAACTTCTTGAAAGATTCAACATACTTGAAGTATGTAAACGTTTTTTGTGTTCAATCAAGCTACAAAAATCTTTATATTGATTGAAACAATCTGGACACATGTGGTATTACCACATAAATAAATACTTGATAAATGAATGATATACTAATGATCCAATATATTCCTATGTATTTATAAAAATAAGATAATATAGGTTTAGTATTGTGACTGTATATATGGATGACATTAATCTGATCGAAACTTATAAAGAACTCCTAAAAGTTGCAGAATACTTAAAAAAAGAATTTGAAATGAAATACTTGGGGAAGACTAAATATTGTCTCGGCTTGCAGATTAAGCATAAATAAAATAGAAATTGTATCTATTAATCTATTTATACTGAAAAAATTATAAGAAGATTCAATATAGATAAAGTTCATTCGTTAAGTACCTCTTATGGTTATTCAATTTCTTAACCCTAAAAAGAATCCATTCCGCCTCAAGGAAGACGATGAAAAAATACTTGGTTTAGACGTATCATATTTTCATGCAATTGATACATTATTATATATAGCCTAATACATTTGACCGGATATAACTTTTACAGTAAAGTTTTTGTCAAAATTTAGTTTTGCACCAACTCGACGTCATTTGAATGGTGCTAAATATATATTTCGTTACCTTCATAGAGCGATAGAATTTGGATTATTTTATTCGAATGAATCTACAGAAAATTCAGGTCTAGTTACTTATGAAAATGTTGGATACTTATATGATCCCCGTAAAGCCTGCTCGCAAACGAGATATATTTTTACTTACAACAATCTCATAGCGATCCATAAAATAAACTTTTGTTGCCATCTTAAATCACTTTGAGATTCGTGCACTAAATGAAGTAAATAGGGAATACATATGGTTGCGATCTATTATTCATCATATTTATAATACGTGCAGCCTATCTTTTGCAATAGATATTTCAATAATAATACATTAAGATAATGTTATTTGCATTGTTCAAATTAGAGGCGAATACATCAAAAGAGATAAAACCAATTATATTTCTCCAAAATTCTTCTACACCCATGAACTACAACAAAACAAGAAGATTGATATTAAACAAATATGTTCCACTGGCAATTTTGCTGATATATTCACCAAATCACTGTCAATGTCAACTTTTAAGAAATTAGTTTAGAAAGTTGGTTTGCAACGGCTTAACAAATTGTCAAATTGATGGATGTTATTTTGAGGGGGAGCATTTAATCAGAGGAAGCACATTATTCTAACATAATAATTATATCAGTTACAAACGCACATTGTACTTTTTTTCTTCGACTAGGTTTTATCCCACTAGCTTGCAAAATTTTGAATGAGGCAGTGTTAAAGTACATTCACTACTACTGTACATTATAGAATTGTATTTTTTTAACTTAATTTTTGTCCCACTGAATTTTTCCTTGGTAAATGTAAAATACAACTAAAGTAATAAAATTAAAAGAAGAGTGTTGTAAGGTAGTGTATGAAGGCAGTGGAGGAGGGATATTTTGATAAATTATACTCCCTCACTCGCCTATAAATAGGTGTACAACCCCCTTTATAATTCACTCACTTCTAATACATTTATAACTTCTAATACTATCTAAGTTATCATTAGCTATTGCTTTTTATTATTCACTTATAACATTTTCATCATAATCCAAAACTTGAATTAAGAGAATATTTTTTTAGCATATGTGGCATTGATAGTATATGTTGAATTTGTATTTGTATATTATCAGTTTTTTATCATTAGAGTGTTAACGTATATATATAATTATTATTTTATTAATGTTTGGTTTCTTCAATCTTGAGTCTTGACTTTCATTATAAAGAAGATGATAGTCATCCAAAAGTGCCTTTTGTTTTCTATCACCCGTTGTATATGCTTGACTATCATAGAGGAACTATTAAAAAGGTGATGTAAATATATTTTACTTCTTAAGTACAATGAGAACGATGTATTTTAGTTGTCTTTCATGCACGAGAGTTGTTTTACCTCTTTTGTGTAAGTATAGGTTTATCTCTCATGAGTGAAGGTAGAATTTCTTGTTCTTAATAAAAATAATGATATCTGATTGTAGGAATGATTCTTTAATATGATTTAACTTAGACCTATTCGCGTAAAAGATTATATTCAACCGTACATCAATAAGTAAATATAATGTAGTGTCCAAACAATTATTTGATTATTATATTATTGATTCTCTAATGTAATATTAATAATTTTTATAAATAATATTACATTTGTTGTTATATATATATATATATATATATAATGGAAACGAAATAAAGTTTTCAATTTCAATGGCCTATATCATTTCCTTTCAATATTAAAATCAAGTCCATGTAAATCACGTTGTATTTGCACATAATTGTACTAGAATAAACCTTAGTTTTACAATTTTATTTTTTTATTTAAGTAATTTTTTAATTAGTTGCAAAGTAGTTGATAAATAATTTGATATTAAGAAGATGTAAAATAATGGTTAATTAATATGAATTTCTTTGTTTTTTTGAAAGGATACAAGTATTATCAGGGGTGGAATTTGGATTTAAGCTTTGTGGGGCCAAATTAAAACATAAATTTTAAGTTTAATAAAATAAATAAATTAATATTTAAATTAAATTATAAAAAAAATTATTTCATGTCAATAATAGATGAACCAGAAATAAAAAATAATTGTTGAAAACTTTAGCATAATCTTATATCAAAAAGCATCTTGATATTCTTTTATATCTCGAAAATCCTCTATAATTAATTATATGTTAAATTTTTTTACAATTTCTCTTTTAATATACGAGATAAATAAGTCTATCAAAAAAAGTCATCCTATATTTTTTTGTAAAATATTGCATTGATAATATGCATAGTCAAAAATTAATAAATTAAAAGTACAAAGTACAAAGATTAAGAACTATGAAATATATATATAAAGTTATAATAGTAAAATATTAAACACATGCTAAGTACAATTATACCCTATGAAATTGATCTAATATATAAGTTTGTCTCAATTAGATATGGAATATTAATTTTGCCCTAATCTGTTAACTTTTATAGTTAGTTTGGATGGTGGAAGGGTAACAAAATAATTTAATCATAGAAATAAAAAATACATATGACATGTCATGTCAGAAACATGTGTCAAGTCCTGATTTGTTGAGAGGATCAACACCCACATTATCTTTTGCATTGTCATTGATCACTATTGGCTACCACCTTCGCCGCCAATTGACCACCAATGTCTGGTGGTAAATCGACTTAAAATTTATATTATTAGACTCAAAATTTCGTGATTTACGCGATAGTGAATATTTTTTTCTTTATCAATAAAGCATTGTATAGGTGTCAAAAGTGGAAAGAATATTGTGAGAAGGCGGCGGCTACCATCATTCACCATCAAATGGTGGGGCAGTGACCTACACCTCCACCACCATTGGACAAATCGACCACTTGATAATGAATGGCGATGACCGCTGCTCTTATATTATATTTGGTTGCTTTCTAGTAAAAAATGGCCATATTATTATGTAGATCAGGAAAATTGGAGTATAATGACATAAATTTTGATTATTTTTGTTACCAAAATCTGGGGGTCGGCGATGGCTTGTAGCCAATGGAGGCTCGCCACGACTGAGGTTTACTTCATAAATTTAATCTATTTAAAAATATTTATTAAATAATATAAATTAATTACATGATGATAAGTGTCATTTGTTACCTATCATATATTGTTACGTGTTATTTTATTAAAATTGATTTTTTTTATATTAAATTAAGTGAATAGATAAGATTGCGTCATATGTTCAAAAACAGTTAATGGGTGAGATTGTACCACATATTTAAAATATTTAAGTTAGAGGGCAAACAATGGGGTAAATTGTTAATTATATATTAAAACTACTTTTCGTCTAAATTGTCGACAAAATTAACGGATTAGGATAAAAATAAGTATTTCAGATTTAATTAGGACAAACTTGTTTATTATGTCAATTTTGTGGGGTATAATTATTCTTATCATTTAAAAAATTAACTAATATATAAATAAAACTATTAAAATATTTAAAAGATTTTAACTTACTTATTTCTTTGAGATTTTTTTGACCTTTTAGTTTAGAAAGAAGAGTTTGACACAAATTGAACAAAAAATAAAATCATCATTGTGTTTCATAATTGTGAATTTATTTATATAGATTAAATTGAAAAAATATTTTTTCATATAGAAAAAGAATTATAAGTATAAAATTTCATTGTATTAAACAAAAAATGTATTTTATGTAAGAAAAAAATTACATTTATAAATTTTTTTTTTATTAAGATAAGAAAATATAAAAATAAGGATTATTTGTAAATTAAAATTACTTTTTTATTAAAAAAAAAGACGTTAAAGTCTTAAAGATGAGAACGATGAAATATTATTTTAATATTAAAAAACATTCCTTCAATGTTAGTATGAACTATTTTCTTAAATTGATAATTTAATCAACTAAGTACACGAATTTTAATAGAAAATTAGAGAGCCAAAATAAATATTTTAATACTAATATATTATACACATAATATAAATTTTAGGGGATTCTGTCAAAGCTTAGGGAGCCACGGCTCTCTTAAGCTATGCAACAATTTCGCTTCTAAATATTATATATATATATCAATTTTTAATACTATTATAAATTAATATAATATCAATATTTTATAATTAAAAATAAATAAATAATCAATTCTTCACAATTAAAGATAAATAAATAACATCCACGACCAAAGATAAATAAACAACCTTCTTAAATAGTTGAAGAAATCTTGATTTGACTTAAACCCAACACCACGACAATCACATAAAGGATAGGCAACTAACATCATTTTTTAAAGACACTTAAAGCGCGGTCTTCACTCATCTATGTGTGGATTTAAGTGCTGGTAATTACTAAACCTCCTAAACATAATAAAAGAAAAAAAAACACATGGTCTTTTTAGGAACCTATTTATTAGTTATAGAAAACAAATAGTCTGAGCTCACACTGTATATGTGGGTTGTTGCTCCTTTAGGTTTAGGTAGTGGAGAGCAAATGAGCAATGCTTTTGAAAAGAAATGGCATGTAGTTATACAAATATCTTGATCTTATGGAGTAGCCTTGATTGCTTTAGTGGCAAATAAGAAAGATAGGAGAAGTTTTTTTTCTTATGTCACTTGTTACATGTAAAGATTAATGTATTATTAGTAATCCTTTTGCTGTGAAATGCATATCCATTGTGAATTTAGATTTCTCATTAGTTTATTTATTTTTTATATGGATATAAAAAATTTAAATTTAGAATCTAAATTAAAGTAGAGATAAATATACCGTCAATGTTTTAATTATTGATCTGTTAACATAAATATGATTTTTTTTATTTTTATTTTTAATTATTCATTTTTGAGCCTTTTAATAGTTCAGGAATAAGACCCGGGGAATGGAAGTTCAAAACTTTTAAACCTTATAATCGAGAGCGAACTCAACCAAGTAATTGGGATCACAAGACATAATAGCCATTAATTTTGAACCAAGCTTGGAACAATCTCATTACTTTAAAGATAAAATTGAATTTCAAAATCAGTTTAAAAAAGTAAGCTCCTCTTACTTTTCATATTTTGATGTAGGAGGATAATTTTGTCAAAAGTGATTTTGAATTTATTTTATTAAACATCTAAATTTGATTTTAAGCTTTTAAAATTTTTTTTTATCCCCACTTGGGTACTTACTCCAGTGATAAGTGCTCTCATATGTACATCCCCAATCTTATAGTCTAAAGTTTGAGTCTTGACAGCTGTCAAGACCATGTAATAAAAATTTCCTTTATATAGGGGCTTTTGCCCTTCCTTATAAGGGTATTATCTTCATATTGAAGGGTCTACATCCCCAATATGCGAAGTGTGTACAAGGGGTTCATATTTATAGTGTATGGGGTGTGTTGTATCCAGTATGCCTAAATGTGAAAAATGAGTCTACATAACCATTCTTTGTAAGGGTCTTATTCCCCTTGTTAAGGGTATACATTAATAGTGTGTAGGTGTATATATGGGGTCTATACTTTACATCTTTAGTACATAGGGTCTATACTATACATATTTAGTGCATGGGGTATATTGCATTTAGTGTATCTCAACGTAGAAAATAGGTATACATTCCCAATATGTGATGTGTGTACAGGGGATTTATATTCCTAGTGCATGGGATATATTGTATTCAATATGCCTTGGTCTGGAAAATAGGTTTACATAATAGTGTAAGGGTGTTTTGTATATAGGTATGCCTCATTGTGAAATACTTATTTCTTGTAAGGGTTATGTCTTTCCTATTTAAAGGTATACATTCTCAATATGTGGGATGTGTATAAGGAGTTTATATTCGTAGTGTGTGGAGTATATTGTATTTGGCGTGCCTTAGTGTGAAAAAAATTGGTCTACACAATCCTTCCTTGGAAGGGTTCTGACTCTTCTTTAGGAATTTACATCCTTAATGTGTAGGGATGTGTACAAAAGGTCTATAACTTTAGTGTTGTATGGGTGTGTCTCAATGTGAAATTAATATAACTATTATAGGTCTACATCTCAAATGTGTAGGGTGTGTACGAAGGGTCTACATTCCTATTGTGTAGAGTGTGTTGTATTTGGCATGCCTCGTTATAAAAAATGGATCTATATTTCTAATATGTAAGGTGTTGTATCCATACATGTCTCAATGTAATATTAATTTAATTATTTTGGAGTTTGCATCCCTAGTTTGTGGGGGTGTGATGTATCATTCTTTACGTTTTGTCCCTCTGTATAAAGGTGTACATCTTTAATGTATAGAATGCATGCAAGTAATCTACATTTTGGGTATGCCTTAGTGTAAAAAGTGGGTCTATATTTTCATTGTATGTGGTATGTTGTATCTGAACATGCCTCTGTGTAAAATTAATATAATGTCCCTTATTTAAATTTTTTTGATGTAATATTAGTAATTAAAAAAAAATCCTTTAACCTGCCTACAAGCAATTCCAAATAAGTCGTTAGTAACCTTCTGATTAATGGTAGTTATTTTAACCACAAAAAAAAAAGTCATCCTAATATCAAATATCAATGTCAATTTACATAATTTAACAATATTTATTTAATCTACATGCATTTACGATGGTTACATGTTATATAGAAAAATATATTCAGATTTGAAGAAAGATGATTTGTTTATTTTGGAATATATATGACATGTCGTCCTATGTATTAAAAACACCCCAGCAAATATGGGCCTTAATTTGGGCCCTGGAGTAAACAAACTAAAATATATCCAGCCCACATACGTCAATTCTTTTGCGCCACTTTGTACCAAATTTACAAAAATAACCATCGATACAAGCCACATAGCCCTAACTATAAAACTTCGACTAGTCCTCTCACTTGGCCGTTCTGGCTTTAGGGTTTTTCATTCGCCGTTCTCAAATACCACAAGCCTTAGTAGAAGCGGCATCAAATGGTAAGTCTCAAACCCTAATTTTCTCACCATGTCTGTTTAATCTCCACTCTGTATGCCTTCGGATCTTGTTTAAGCTAAATTTTGTCATCATTCGTCTAGTAAAATAAGTTTGTTAAGACTGTGACCAGTGTTATGTTTAATAGCTGGAAAAACTTGTTATTGTTATAGTGAATGTATCAACAAATGAATTCGTTAAGAAGATTGAATTTGAAAGTGAAAGTGAAATTAGGAGAAGCTTAAGAATCTGCAAATGATTTTGGGAAAATAATTTCCCTTAAATCTCTTTTAAATGATAGTGAATTAATATCTATCAAGATCTTGTTGTTGCTGCGAGGAACTAATGAATTTAACCAAAGTTATTTCTGAGATTTATTCTTAGAATAAATTTAAGGGAGATGTGTTTTTCGAAGAAAATTCATATTTCGTCTTTAAAATGGATATATCTGAAGTTGTTGTGAGATGGGTGATTAGAGTATATTGGACTTGTTGATTTTTAACGTTTTTGTTTTTTAATTCTTCAGGCCCCAAAGAGAGGAGGAAAGGTTGCTGCAGCACCAGCAAAGAAGAAGCCGGTATTTTTCAAACTAACCGTTTTGAGATGCTACTCATCTATTATGTTTGAGTAAGAGAAACTGTTTATATTCAAACTCATTGCGCTTGCTGTTGGTATTGAAATTTTAGGAGAAAGTTGTGAATCCCCTGTTTGAGAAACGTCCTAAGCAGTTTGGTATTGGAGGGGCCTTGCCACCCAAGAAGGATCTTCACCGATATGTGAAGTGGCCCAAGGCCATTCGTATTCAGAGGCAGAGGAGGATCCTCAAGCAGAGGTTGAAGGTCCCACCTGCTTTGAACCAGTTCACCAAGACTTTGGACAAAAACCTTGGTAAGATCAGATTGTTTGTTTATACATTATTGGATTGTTCTCACTTTTTGTGGGTGTTGAAGGATTTTTCCATACTCAGTACATGCTTTAACAGCTGTTTAGATGTAATGCTTTTTCTTGTTGATGGAACAAAATAGCTTCCCTAGCCTTTCCTCAATTTAGCTGTTTCCATCTATGGGTAGTTTGCAATCCATTTCACAATTGTTCTTTGTGTATGTTTTTGAAATTTGTTTGGCATGAAAGCAGGAGAACAATGTAAAAGATAAAAAAGTTGTGTGGTGGATTATGGTGTTGGAGCTGTTAATTGCAAGGATTTTGTGGGTAGTTGCATGGGAGGCTATGATGGAGTCTCGTAGTTACATTTTGTGTTATCATGATATCCGTTTGCTGTAATAGTTTCATTTTTCATTTGTTTATCTATCCATTTGGATACAAGTATTCTTGTACTTTTTGGATTTTTTTGGGCAACTTCAGTATGACAATTGAAATTTTAATAGCAACCTTACCATTTTCATTTTCCTGTTTCCAGCCACAAGTCTTTTTAAGTTGCTCCTCAAGTACAGACCCGAGGACAAAGCCGCCAAGAAGGAACGTCTTTTGAAGAGAGCTCAGGCTGAGGCTGATGGAAAGACTGTGGAGGCTAAGAAGCCTATTGTGGTCAAATATGGACTGAATCATGTGACCTACCTTATTGAGCAGGTTGGCTAATTTGTTTTTCTTGTTGCTATGCATGTAGCTGGTTGAAAAATTTGTAATGTCACCATGCCTACGTTATTTCTTCGAACCAATTAACACTTAAGGCCTCCTAGGAAAACAGCTCAAACTAATTAAGATCCTTGGTGGCTTCTTTGCAGAACAAGGCTCAATTGGTTGTCATTGCTCATGATGTGGACCCAATAGAGTTGGTTGTTTGGCTGCCTGCCTTGTGCAGGAAGATGGAGATCCCTTACTGCATTGTCAAAGGAAAATCTCGTTTGGGATCGGTAATATACATTCTACTTTGTATGTTTAGCAACCCTTGACAATGCTGTATACTTATTGTACTTACTCTTCCTTCATGACAGATTGTCCACAAGAAGACAGCATCTGTCTTGTGTTTGACCACAGTTAAGAATGAGGATAAGTTGGAGTTCAGCAAGATTCTTGAGGCTATCAAGGTATGTTTGAGCTGCATCTTTTTAGATAGTTGTATCCATGGCTGCCATTGTGCATTATCTTTGCAATGTTATAATTTTAAAATGATTATATGTTGCAGATCCACAATATTAATTAAAAATATTTGTTTTTGTCTCAGGCTAACTTCAATGACAAGTATGATGAATTCAGAAAGAAGTGGGGAGGTGGTATCATGGGCTCCAAATCACAGGCAAAAACCAAGGCCAAGGAAAAACTTCTTGCCAAGGAAGCTGCACAGAGGATGACCTAGGGAGTGTGATCAGTCTTAGAGAGTCCTTTATTTTGTTATTTGTTGCCCTTCTTTGTCTTCTTTTTGATGAACATGATCCTATGTAGTCACTTGTCAGATTTAAGTTGCCCTTGTTATGGTTTCAGATTGAACTTTCTTTTGTATGCTTGCGCCTTATAGTTTTGCTCCTTTATGAGGAAAGTTATTCGAGTAGACTTTTTCAAATAGATCTTCTTTGAGCCCAAAGTTGCAGCAATGTGATCGATTCTTCATTTTGTTATAATTTTTGTGCACTCCATATAATATAGAAAGGTCAAAATATTATTTCGGTTCTGCAAAGAAACTCTTAGGTTGCCAAAGCAGCGGTAGTTTGATATTTGATCGGTTCAAATTAGTCCATTTGATTCTTTATATCCATGGAACAACGAGATATTATGCTGGTAGGTGTATATCTATTGGATAAGAAATATCCCATGTAGGGGTGAGGGAGCCTTACTAGAACGATTAACTTTAAAAAATGTAATAAGATCTAGTTGACATCTCTGTTGCTCCTATCAAACGATAGTATTGGTGGTAATCTGCAATTTGATCTTTGATACACCAGCTGTTTGTGTTGCACAAGGTGGATGTCCATAGCTAAGGAGATGATGGGTCAAAATGTAATTTGTTATTGGAATGTAAATTTAGCTAAAAAGTTGAAAATCCAAAATTGTGGATGTTGTGCAGTGAGAAGTGGCCTTCACCAAATGAGAGCAAATTCGCACGCATATGCCAGCTATGGCTACAACGCTGTTACGGCCTTCATCTCTCCATGTACACAAGGCAAGCAGCTGTTTGACAAAAATACCATCAATACTTTTGTTGTTTGAATGATGGTGTGCCTTCCTTTATTGATTTTTGATACTTAATACGGGGATTTGTTTACTCTGTTTATTTGTAAATATTCTAAACAAATTTGCACAGATCTTTGATGTGCCGGTCTTCAGCCTCACTTATATTTGCCTGTCATTCGTCATATTAGTGGTTGGTACATTCTCAAACATCTGACACGCATGCGATGCTCAATTCCGTGCTGAGATGCAAGATTATTGAATCGGAATTCCTTCGGCAACAAGGTCCATTCATGAGAATTGTGGAGATCACACCATGCTTTTAGACACGAGGACTCGTTAAGCAACGTTAAGCCTGCCTCCGCCGAATATAGAAAGCCTTGCAGCTCCACAGCTGCCCATATCTTAGTTTTTTTTTTTTGAGAACGCTCATCTCTTAGTTACTGTATATTATTTCACTGCCCCCATCTAGATTCCGAGAAGCCATAAGTGATTGGTATCACATTGTTGCTAGTCCCTGTGAATAATCCCAAAGGTCTACAAGTTAGGTGCAATAAGTAATTATAGCAGCATAACCCTCTTCTTTTAAGCTTATGGCAACATCTTTCAGCGTGGAATAAATCTCTTCCGAACATGGGTGCCTACCATCTCCAGCCCTGAATTCATACACAACATCATTAATTTCAATTAAACTATGACCAGGGTTTTAGACAATCTGTCTTTCCTTCATAAATCTCATATGTTAGTATTTATGAGTGTATTTTAAGTAAACAAATGTAAATTCGAATATTAGAGTAGGGAGAAATAGCTGAGAAGAGAAACAAAGAGAAGGGGACGAGAAAAACCTTCCAAACCACAATAGGCTTGGGCATTGTGGTGCTAGGCTTTGGGCGCCGCGACGCCCCAGACAGTGACTAAGGTCCCGCAGCACCCAAGTCTGTACCTTGGGTGCCGCGGCGCCCAATTTAAAAATATGCCCGTTAAGGACTACACCACTAAAATTTAGAAAGATGACTTTTTGGAGAGTCATCTATCATTTTCAATGGGTGTGAATTTTTAAAGAGGTATTATGTCTCTCTGAAGAGACACATTAACTCTATAAATATTGCATGTAAGGGTGGCAAAAAAAAAATTGAACCAAATTGAATCGGACAGGTTTTTTTAAAAAAAATTGACTGATCCGGTTCGGTTTTCTAAAAAAAATAACCGAACTGAAAAATTAGTTTTTTTTTATAATTATTTAATAAAATATTTAAATTTATCTCAAATTAAATAAATTATAATTATGTTAATATGAAATAGACCTAAAAATTAGATCAAAAATAATTTAATAAATTATTTAGACAAATGAATTAAAAAAGCCTACAATTTAAAATAAAAAATAAAAAAACTCAAAAAATAGTCCAAATTTTTAAAGACTTATATAATATATAAGAACAAATTTAGTAGTTTATGTAATGTGCAATGAAATTTTTTTAATTATATAATATATAACGTGTAATATATATTAATTTAGTCAACTTAATTTTTTAAAGAGTTATATAATATATAAGAATAAATTTAGTGGCTTATGTAACGTGTAATAAAAAAATTTTACAAAATTAATTAAAATGATCTACTAAATTATTTGGACAAATGGATTAAAAAAGCCCACAATTTAAAATATTTTTTTATAAAGAAAGTCTAAAAACTGAATCAGACTGAACTGATTTTACTAAATTATTTGGACAAATAAATTAAAAAAGCTCACAATTTAAAATAAAAAAATTAAAAAAGTCAAAAAATCGAATAAAACCAAACCGGAAAAAATCAGTTCGATTTTTCCCCTTAAAAAAACCGGTTTCGATTTTACATATTTAAAAAATCAAACCGGGCCGTGCCCACCCCTAACTACATGCCCACTTCATTTGAGTAGATAACTTCTATTTTTTATATTTGATCACATTTTCTATCTACTTATCAACTACTTTCAAGTTCTCTTGTTGTTTAAAAAGGTTGTATTTTGTGTACATCTTTTAATTATCATTGAATTGTAGAACTATTATACTATTCAAACCCTATTGCACCCTAATTATTATCATTATGAGGATAGGAATAGTTTTAAAGACTGTGTCTAACACGTATCATTTGTTATACACATATTTTACATACAGATTTTGCAACATTCTCATCTTAGCTACATCATTCCATCGTCCCTTTGCAGCATATATGTTTGACAAAAGAGCATAGTTTCCATCCTTAAATGGTTCAAACTTAATTAACCTTTTCATTGTAATCTCAGGCAACTCGACATTAGCATTGGCAGTTGTATAAGCAGTCAGCAAAGTTCCCCATAAAACCGCATTTGATTCCATTGGCATGTTTCTCATAACCTCATGTGCCTCATCCAAGAACCCTGCCTTGCACAAAAAGTCCACCAAGCAACCATAATACTTAACATTTGGCTCGATCTGATAATTCTTACTCATGTTGTGGAAAATCTTTTTTCCTTAATCTACCAATCCTGAATGTATACAAACAGATAAAACTACAATCAATGTAACATCATCAGGTTTTATTCCACTCATTTGTATTTGTCAAAGCCTCTCAAGCGCTTCCTCTCAACAACCATGCATTGCTAGTCCTCTAATAATTGAATTCCATGTACAAACTCTCTTGCCAGGCACAATCTTGAAAACCTTGGAAGCTTTCTCAATGTATCCACATTTCATGTCAACAAAGAGTAGTATAAAGCTTATCATTCAATATAATGCTATTATCATCGATAAAATTATGCACCAATTTCCCATCTCTATAGCACCTAAACTAGCACATGCCGTTAAGACAGATATCATAGTTAGTTTATGTTGGAATTAGTGATTTAAAATTAAGATTGAGTTTGATTTTGAGTTGAATATTAATAAAGAGTCGATATATAGTTAAGAACGTAATGGACGGACAAAAAAAATAGTAAAAAGAAAAGTCGGATGTAAGGAGGGGCGTTAAAGCACTAGAGGGGACATGCCTAGGTGTGGGCCTCACGACGCCGAAGCTAGTAAGCTCAATACCACGGCGCTGGCCTTGGAGTGTTGCAACACTTGGTCAAATCCCTTTTGGTGTTGCATATTTGAAAAATTATCTTTTTAGGTCTAATTGCGAGTTTAAGTTTGTTTTGAAATTTTTAAACATGTGAACTCTTATTCCAACTAGATTTAGGGTTTCTAAAAACGTTTTGAAGTCTATATAAATCATTGTAATCCTTTAGATTTGAAGAAGCATAAAAAAATATCAATAAGAGAGAGTAAAGAGTTTAGGTTGCTCTTGAGTGCATAAGATAGTTCCATATAAATCTTTGGGATTTATGAAATATTGGGTATTCCTTATAATATTTAAATTATTTTTGAGAATGGAATAAAAAAATTTAATATTATGAGATCACGTGAACATAGGTAGTTATTGTCAAATCACATATATTACTTGTGTTTTATTTGATTATTTATCTCATAATTGTGTGATCTTTTTATTCTTATTTATTTATAATTGAAAGTCGTCAACAAATGGCTTAAAAGATTTTTAGAGGTTAGGATAAAAACCCTAACAGTTCATTTTTCTCAAAATTTCTCATTCGACAAAATAACTCAATCCCTTATTTGTACCTTTTATGCTTAACATGACCATTAATCATCGCAGTCCAAGTAACCACGTTTCTTTCAGCCATTTGATGAAACAATAATCGGCCAGACTCGACATTCCAAAAACTACAGTAAAACGTCATCAAACAAGTAAGCGAATGTATCTTTAAGTTAAAATATCGATCTTTGATAAGAAGTGAGTGCACTCTTTTCCCTTGTTTAAGATCAATACAAGCCTTTAAAAGAAATGGGTACGTAAAAGTATCTAGGTTGAGCTATTTACACATCATTTGAATATAAAGTTGAATCCTTTCGTGGACTAAATTAGCTTCGGTATATCCTCTAATCATGGTGTTAAAGGTAAAAGTTAATGGGCTAACCATTTGGTTGAAAACTAAACGTACATACTCAATGTGGGATGAGTTGATTAGAGATTCTATGACCTTGGCTAGTTGGGTATCTGTATCAATACCATTATTGGAAGCAATTCTAATTATTTGGGCATGGACTTGCTTGAATTGGAGCAAATGGATGCATTTTTTGAGTAAGCGAAGATGGTGATAGGATTTAAGGATGGCATTTAAGCTTTCTCGTGAATTTGTTGAGTTGGGTACGAGTGTAAAAAGAGTATTTGTCACCGGTTAAAGCATTATTTTACCATTGTGACAAGAAGACTCATAGTCAAATGGCCGAGTGATGCTTATAATTATGGTAATATATATAATACAATCTAGTACCTGCAACTTATCATGCAAAAAATTCTTAAATACATATCAAGATTTTATAGAAAATTATAAATTATGTAAAAAATATAAATTGATTAAATAATATTATGAAGTAATATTATTCATCATATAATGAGTTACTAATTCATTAAATTATTTATATATATATATATATAATTAATTTAGTGAGATACGTAATTCATTATATAGTGAACTCTTAAACATGTGACAGCATTCTGTAGCATATTATAAATTATATAAAAATTATAAAAAGTTATACATTTATTACACAGTGACATGTGACAGTGTTGCTCACATATGGTGAGTTACGTAATTCACTAGATCAACACACACTCTCTCTCTCTATATATATATATAAGTGTGAGTGGGTCTCCAAAATTACAATTTTAATTCAATAAAAAATATATAAATTACAACTTTAAATTTATATTATTAAATTGTATGAAATTAATTTAAGTAAATTTAAATTATTATTTTAAGTCAAATAAATTAAGTGAAAAAATCTTATTTTATAAGAATTCACGTTAATATTCAATTTTTAAAGTAAAATCTAATTTTGAACATTAGTTAAAATAGTGTTATAAAAAAATCAAACATTGAACTTTAATTAAAACACATACATTCATATTTTTCAGAAATACGAAATTACGAATGTTTGTCTTTTAAAAAAGAAGTCATGCACCCAAAAATTAATATATATATTTTTGTTACAATTTTTTAAAATATTAACAAATTTATACATTTTTATGCATCATAATGATTAAAGAAATAAAATAAAAGTAAATATTAGGTCAATACATCAAAATAATAAAATTTGCTCTCATTTATTTTTTTTTTTTTGAATTGAATACATATTTTTCCTTTTTTAATAGTCTTTAGTAAAATACATAAAAGGTTTGTGGTTTGAATCTCCCTTATATGGAGACGAGTTTAATTTATATTTAATATAATAAAAAAATAAAACAAAATATTTAATAAATTTTTTCATGTTCTTAATTTTTAGATTCAACATTTTTATAAAAATAAATTTGTTCTTTAACCTCCTTTTATTTTTCTATATTAAGAAATACATAAACAAGTAATTTAAATTTTATAGAGGGTCCAGAAGCCAACGAAGTCTGATTCTGATTGGTCGGTGAGCTTAACTTTGTTACTTCTCAAGTACCCAAAAAACCTTCTGCTCGTGTAAACCTCGAGCCTCACGGCTTAAGTGCAGCAAAATTTTGTAGATCGGCTCCGACTCAACTCACGGTTCAGGTCCGACGCGGAGATGACCCATCATGACCCGAATTCTAAACCCGAATTCGAACTCTACACCATCCCTAGCCACTCCAGTAAGTCTCTCTCTTTATCTCTCTCTTTCCCCTGCCTTCTCGTTCTGCTTTTCAATCCTAAATTCCGTTTGCTTCCCGAGAAATTTTTCTCAGCAAAATTTAAATTGAGGAAAACCAAATTAACTTTTTGTTTTTATTTTTATTTTTTTCGGAAATTGTCTTGCATAGGTTGGTTTAGATGGGACGACATTCACGAAACGGAGCGTATTGCTCTGAAAGAGTTCTTCGACGGGAGCTCAATTTCAAGAACTCCGAAAATTTACAAAGAATACCGAGACTTTTTGATTACTAAGTACAGAGAAGATCCTTCTAGAAGGCTGACATTCACCCAAGTTAGAAAATCATTGGTCGGTGACGTTAGTTTGCTTTACAAGGTCTTCAATTTTTTGGACAAGTGGGGTTTGATAAATTTTGGTGCAACCTCGGGTGACAATAACAATAAAGATGGTTTGGAGGATAAGAAACTAAAGAGTCAAGTTCGGGTTGATGAAGGAGCCCCCAATGGGGTTCGTGTCGTTGCAACGCCCAATTCTTTGAGGCCCATTTCGGTTCCCAATTGTGGAGGGGATGGGAACGGTGATGGTAGAGGGGTGGCGTTGGGTGAGAGTGGGGTTAAATTGCCTCCATTGGCTTCGTATTCAGATGTTTTTGGGGAATTGGTGAAGTTGAAGGGGCTTAAGTGTGGTAGTTGTGGAGATCAGTGTGATTCCGGATGCTATGAGTATAGCAAGGTATATAGTTATATTTACTCGTTCTTTCGATGATTTTTGATGTTGCATAGCTTAGAATGTGAGAATAGTTGTTGGTTATCTCTTGATGATTTTTGATGTTACATAGCTTAGAATGTGAGAATGTTTGTTGGTTATCTCTTGAGTGTTTACTTATGTAGTTAAATGTATTTTTTCTTCAATTTTTTTAAATATGGTTGTTCCTTACTCGCTATAGAAATTGTTTGCTATCTGCATTTTGTTTTCTAGATTTAGTTCCCTTTGTCAGTTATCATTTGATATTAGTTTGGACTACTGGTGATATGGTCCCCAAACTTTTGATGACCTTCATAATCTATTTTCTGACTGTCTAATAGTTGGTTTACATTTACAGAATTAGATATCTACATTCCTAGGTTATTGGGAGACTGGGTTGCTATGCCTATGCTTGTGCAGCTGTGAAAGTCATATATCTAAGGTGCTTCTGCAGCAACATATCTGGGCTTTCTTCGATTACCTTCATAGAAGTGATTCGTGCAGTTTACTTGGTCTTGGTTGTCCTGTAAAACTTGATGATATGTAGGCTATAGTATTTGACCTTGAATTTGATATGCAAAATCAAATGGAATATGAGTTTTGCACTTGTACCATTCAAGGGATAAAGTTTCTGATTCTTATTTGTTTTGGGAATTGAAACATCTGAATCACCCTTGATAATAATACTGGTTGTAAATTTGTGTCCTAGATGTGGATGTATACAGAATGTTTTCAGTAAGATCTATTGATGTTATCTAAAAGTAGTTCCTGTTTCTTTTTATATTTTTCTTTTCTTTTTAGCCTTTGATTCCCTTTTAATTTTCACATCAGGAGGGTAATTTCGTAATTTGTGAAAAATGCTTCAAAAATGGAAATTATGGTGAGAACAAGTCCGTGGATGATTTTAAGTTTAATGACCACGTTGGGAGCAGTCTTACTCATGGAGCTACCTGGACTGAGGCAGAAACCCTACTTCTTTTGGAATCTGTTATGAAGCATGGAGATAATTGGGAGCTTGTTGCTCAAAATTTTCCAACCAAATCCAAACTTGACTGTATTTCAAAGCTCATTGAGCTTCCTTTTGGAGAGTTTATGATGGGTTCTGCTCATGAAAAGAATAATTCTAGTTGCCCCACTGGGAGCATGAATAGCGTTAAACAAGGACTGTCAGCTTCATCTGAGAATCAGGAGAATATTAAAATGGAGGATGGAGTTCCAGAGCAATTGAATGAGAGTGAGCAAAATGGAGATGCCCAGAGTGAAGACCCTCCTGCAAAAAGAAAACGAATTACTCCCCTTTCAAATGCTGGTAGTTCACTGATCAAACAGGTAACGGTGTTGGTACTACTCGTTATTATGGAACCTTATCAGGCTGTCCTTTACAATGACTTATAGTGACACTTCATATGTCTGGTTTTTTTATTATTTTTACTCAGTGAGAAAGGTTGAGGTGTATTACTCAAACTTCAAATCATGTTTATGAGGATTTACAAAGTTGTGGTAATTGCATTTGGCTGCATGCCAACACTGTGGCATATGTTGGCAGGAAAAGAAAAGGAAAAGAAGAAAAAAGGACCTAGTTATGTAGTCAATTTGACAGAAGTTTACCACTACAGGCTAGGAATTGTAGTCAATGGAAATTTAGTGTTGCAGAGTATAAGTAAATAGATAGTGAAAATGTGGATATCTTTATGTTTCAGACAGTGCATATTGTTTTCTTTATGTAATCAATAGTTGACATTGTTTCTGTTAGGTAGCTCTCATCTCAACCATGGTTCCTTCGCATGTAACTGCTGCTGCAGCTGAGGCTGCAGTTTCTGCACTTTGTGATGAAAGCTCATGTCCAAGGGAGATATTTGATGGTGTTGAGGATTCTGTGGCTAATGGGTTATGGTCTCCCACTATGCTTTCTGAGCCAGACAGGTTGTTTATTATTATCATTATGTTTTTGTGATGCTCTAAAGTTAATGGTTTAGCTCTTGCATTGTTACTACAATTTTGAAAGTAATCTTATATTTTGTATGTTTCAGAGCACATCAGGTTGATGCTTCAGAGATGAAGGAGAACCAATCAGGTATTTCGTTTCGAATGTCATTCTGCAGAATCATTGGGTCAATTTTGAGGAACTAAATTACAGGAGCAGAGGCTAGCCACTCTAAATGTGTTTTTTACAAGAAATTCTTGTTTTTTTTATTTAAACCCCTTTGCTGGACAGGCTTAAAAATATTAACTTTCTGCTTGATGGGAAATCTTCATTTGTTCATCTGATATTGCTGAACACATCTTTCATAATGTCTTGCTCTCTGTATTTATATCCGAATTTGTCATTCTCATGCATAAATTTTCAAAAATTGGGCTGTTCTTTTCTATTTACTTGTTAACTGTGTTTTGTTCTTATTAAGGTATTCTTGATAATCTCTACCCAAATCTGTATGTTCTTACAGACACTCAGGGTGAATCCCCTAAGAAAAATGATATCCCTCTAACTTTACGAATTAGAGCAGCGACAGCGACTGCTCTTGGGGCGGCTGCTGCTAAAGCCAAACTATTGGCTGACCAGGAAGACAGGGAGATTGAGCATTTAGTGGCTACCATAATTGAGACACAGGTGATTCAAAAATTTTCTGTTCCCCTTGTACTTTGTTGAAAGACTTGCAGTTTTAGTTGTGTAGCCCTTAATTTTTGTTCTTTGCATGGATGCATAATTTTTAGTTGAAGAAATTGCACTCCAAAGCAAAGTATTTTGAAGATCTGGAGCTGATAATGGAGAAGGAATATACTGAAATGATGGAACTAAAAGAGTATCTTGTAGAAGAAAGGATTGACGTCTTGCAAAGAGCACTTGTTGCTGGTGTATCTAAATGGAAGGATCATAATTTTATGAGATCGCTATCTGGGAGTGTACCGTGATGAAAGTTGTAGATCAATGTAAAGGGGCGGAATTAGAATAGAATCTTAGATGATGCCTAACATGGATTCACCAGGTTTCGAATTCCTCGTAATTTATGTATGATAGCCTCCTTCCGAAGCAATTACTTATCCTTAAACTTCTATCCATCTTTTTTCTTCTTGGATGCTGATTGTGATTGGTCTTTGAATTAAGCTGTGGAGCGACTCTGTGTGATTGGTTGTTTAAATTTTGTAAAAAATGTAATGAAGTTTAAACTGTTAGAAGTATCTATTGTTAATTCTCTTATGACTTGGCATCATAATGCATGGTTCCCCCAAGTGCCCAAATGAACTATATCCCAATCATGTAAATAAAAGCCCCTTATTCTGTGATTAGCAAAAGGAAGATAAGTCTGTGAGATTGCTCTGTTTGAGTCCCTGCTAAGTTCGGAGGCCGACAGGGGGGCTGTTTTCTTTTTTAATTAAATATTACATAAATATAAACAAAACACCTCTCCAAAACCGGTGTGAGCGGCTTTAAGATTTGGTCTTAATAAGAGTTGCTAGCAAAAGTAAAACTAATAACCCTTCACCATCACAAAATTTTGCTAACAAAGCATTCCTTGCATTTTCACTCTTCTAAACAAATATTCTGTACAATCTAATCTTTGTTCTCATTTTTACAATCTGTTCAATTCACACTAAAAGACAATGTTTAAAACAACCCACCCAAAAAAAAAAAAAAAGGGACCAGCAATGATTTCTGCCTGTATGGTTTTTTAAGTTCAATTTCTACGAGGGAGATAGCAGGATGCAACTTTTGTACCTAATTTTTGCACTCGTATTTTATGAACAAGATTTGATGAGTTTAAAATTTTGGAAGCTTCGTCCCTTGAAAAAGTTTACAAAGAAGAAGCTTCTTGCTGCCTCCTGGGGAAGTTTCGGAGGATGCATATTCAAGTTCCCTTTAACCTGTAATATGGTTTGTCCCATCTGATGTTGGATAGAATCTACAATTTTTGGGTCAACAGGATTTCCAGAGGCGTCCGTGACAAAGAAGGTATCTTTTGCTTTTCCACACTTTGTCGATATCTCTGCTCTTCTAATGCACAAACCATTCTCACGAAGTATCCTAGTAATATCAGAAAGAAGGCCAAAGCGATCATCTGTGTAAAGTTCCAATTCCAGGCCCTACAAGGAAAAGATAATTGTGTGTTTAAAAAGTGATGCGGGTATTTTTGTGGGAAAGTGACTGATTGTGTGCGGATAAAACTAACCTCTGAGGCTCGCCTCTCAATTGCTGCTTCCAGACAAGCTATAACTCGTTGCCTTTCAGCTTCTGAGCTTATTGGGAATCCATCCACATGCTTGATGTAGTATTCCTACAAATTTGGTTTTGCAAATTTCAAATTACAGGCACTACTACAATCCACAAAAGCAATCAAAATGTTCAAATGAAAGACATTTTCATCATATTGTAAATGAATTTGCACGCTTGAAATCACAGTTTCCCACTTCAAATGTTACCTGATAAGCTTCCATTCTTCCTGTGATGACTGTGCCATGGTAAACCACATATTGCATATCTGTTAGACTGCATACAGCGTCAAATAACAACTTAGGCCGATCTTTAGACCTTATAGTCACGGCTGTGTAGTCTCTGTCACTACAATCCAATACAGTTACTTGAGGTCTTGAACTCTTGTTCTTCAAGATTTCGGGCCTCTCGAAATCCCTATCATGAAACAACATTTGGTGCAATCTTCTTTCTCTGTGCATTACCCGAGCTGAAGAAATGGACGTTCTTGGTGCCCTAAAATCACTGTTGCCTCTTAGGACATTAAAAAGAAGTTTCTTAATCTTGAGGAGCATTTCAGGGTCTTCAATTGCGGAGCCAGATGATTGGTCTGTGATATGAAGCACAGCTGCAGCTCTAGTGTTGTGTGTCCAGATCTCAGCATTAATCACATTGCAGCTGAGGTCTGTTAGGACAGCTGATACTTCCGATAACAATCCCGGCCTGTCGGTGCCAGTTAGTTCTATTGAGGTGTACTCTTTAGAGGATACGACACCAACAGAGCTTCTCATTGAATTTAAGAAACTCGCATTGGTTTCAAGAGTCTGAAAATTGAACAAATGAAGATTGTGAACTGAGATTTTCAAGTACTTTGATAATAATTTGAAGCAAAATCACAAAAGGGAAATAAAGTTAAAAGGGAATTATTTATGGTGTATGCTTGCACGTCAATAAATTTTAGTTCCCTTTTGTGCTCACTAAAAAATGAAAACTCATTCTCCAGATTTAGATTTAAAAACATAATTTTGCTTACTGTCTGTATATAACTGATGGTTGCTGTATCTCTGATCTTGCTTCCATCAATGTCAGTGACATAAAATACTGAAAACAAGATGCAAAATCAAAAGTTAAAGGAGAACAATTGTTTTAATGTGAATTCTCTAAGTTTTGCAGCCATACCATCCATTAGGTATCCTCCATCACAAGATATGTATGCTTTGGTTATAACAAGCTTGAGGTCTGTTAGGAATTGGATAACTTCAAGCAAAATACCATGCCTCTTGACGCTATCGACCTAAGGAAAAGAAATTACTCAATTAAAATTTTCATAAAAAATCATGTGCTACAAGGAAGCGCACACACAAATATATATATATATATAGAATATAATTTGGTAACTGGATCTCTTCACTCAAGCCTTCATTGTTACATTGAGGGTTTACAATATTTACCTGTATGACAGTGGCATGCTCACAAGCATCATTGTCAATCACCACTCTGCAACCAAACATGTATATAAGAAGTGAGATGGGTTCAAAATTTTGCTTTCTCAAGCCACAGAAGAAGAAAAAACATGCTGAAGAAAATTGGTAATACACAATTGATATGAAATCACAGCATTTCCATAGTAAGTAAATGAAAAGAGAAGATGGAAACAGAGTATATCATAGGTAGCTTCTGTTGTAAAGGGTAAAGCCACTTTTGTCCTCTTATCACATATTGTTAAAAAAATAACTTTAACTTTTGGTCTAAAGTATAAATTGAGGGGAAAAATTATCATAAGCAAGAAGAAAAACAGAGAGAAAACATGGCAGATTCTCCAAACAACAGTTCTTACTCAAGAACCTAAACAAAATGCTTTGTGATCCAGAATCTAATTTCTGCATATAATTTCATATCCGTGAGAGAGTGAAGCCAGGTACCTCGGTGGGTTCATTCTCCTGATAAGCTTTGTAAACTCATCATCCATTGCCAAGCTTCTCAAATTTCCCCGCAAAAAAACAAACCAACCAACCAACCAACCAAGACTCACAAACAAAAGAAAATCTTCTGCAGCTTTCAAGAGAGCGTGACTCTATAAAAATTGAGGATAGAGTGGAAATGTTTAATCGTTTATATAAAGTACCGAATGGAAAAAGGTAACGAACAAACTGTTAATTTGCCCAGAAACTGAAAGTGCAAAAGCAGTGGCGATTGCGTGGCGACTAGTGATTGGTTAAAAGAAACAGTTAGGACGTTATAAAAGGCTATGACTCCTCCATTATTCATCTTCACTTGGGTGAAATATTCGGTATCTTTCATCTGTATTGGCGCCCGTACCGTGCGCGCGAATTCGAATCCACGTGCGAGGATCTATGCATGACGTGGCATTTCACGCCCCGAATTCTAAAATATTAAAAATATGAAAAATGAAAAATGAGTGACTATGTTACGGGTAGAATATTAAAGGTACATACATGGATAGAGAAGGATAAAGAAGAAATAGAAAAACGACGACGTTGAAACATGAAATGGGGTTATCTTATTATCTACAATTGCAGCCTTGAGACGAGAGCATATATATGCATGCATATATGGTTAGTTTTCATCTTCTTTAAAAGGATAAACCATGAAAGCTACATCATATTCAGTGACAGTTGTTATGTGCTTTCAATGGACAAATTACAAGCCATCAATTCTTTTGGGTCCTTTCTTCATTTCAGTGAAGAACCAATCAAAGTGCTTTGATGCTATTGGATTTATTAGTTTCCGATAACCCACCTCGGCCAGAAAGTTGCGTGAACTCTTAATTCTGTAGCAGTGTTAGGTAAGCTCATCAGCTAGCTAGGACTGCTTCTGCTACTGCTGCTGCTGCTCTGCTGCGGCCCTGCATCGTGAGAATTGAGATTCAAGAGCCGCACCCACAATTTAGGTTTGGAATAGGACACTCTTTCGATATGAACTTACCTTATCAATTATAAATAAGTAGTCGATGACTGATTAAAAATAAAACAAAAATGAGATCTAGAATCAGGTTTTTTCTTTGGATTTGAGCTTTTATCTTATTAAATATAAATGTGTAGTTAATAGTTAATAAAAAAAAAATAATAAATGAATTTTAAATATTTATGTTTAATATAATACACATATTAAAAGATTTTTAAAATTTTTAGATAAGTTTAGATTATGAAATAATTCTAATTTTTAATATTTAGGCTTGCAAATTTGCAATTCTAGTGAATAGTGTTAATTTAGTTTCATTAGAGATTGTATCGGAAAAAAAAATTAAAGCATCACCATTTGTCTATGTTGTTCATATATATTTATATATATAAATATATATAATCCATCTCAGGTGCAGATGTTAGGTTAGATTACAAATGTTAAGTCTTTTAAATTAAAGTTTAGTATTGAATTTTAGTTAAAATAATTTTTATAAAAACGTTAAGTGTTGAATTTTAATTTAAAATGAACAGTATTTTAAAAATATGCAGATGTATGGATTTGATATGTCTCAATATATATATATATATATATATATATATATTCTTTTCTGGTTTGTAAGTAGTAAATATAAAATGTCTCTCAGTGGTAGGGTTATTGCAGAAAGATAGGTTGTGCTCGTTCTCATGGCTTTCAGTGAAAAGTATGGGGCCTCTGCCTATCTATACGCTCACTGAATTTATTTTGACAACGGCGGTTGCGTGTGGAGTCTCAATGTGCAAGAACTTTAGACAATATTATTTGGAGGCTGACGAGGGATTTTGCGTTTTTGTTCTTTTGGTGTAGTATTGATACCATGCACAATCGTTCTTGCACTTGAAAGATTTTGGGTGAATGCTGCCCTTTTACAAGACCAATTTCACACCAAAACGTGCTGGCATGGGCATTAAAGGTTAATTAATTTACTTGTTTTTCTTTTGGTGGGAAAAGAATGGGACAAGTTACTGCTTGTTCTTTAATTTGCCTCACAATATTTGGTTTACAGTTTTGATTTATCACGAGCAATCATGGTGTCACTTGATTCTCAATTGATTATTCTGGGCCTCAAGAATTCATGTTCACTTTTTGAGTAAGGCAAACTAAGCTCTTGGCTCCTTGAAACCTTAAGTGGAATTTTGTGCTTTATTTTCTTGATGACTAATTGTGGTCTTTGCAATTGCAGCCCTCCTGAGCTAAAATTGAACAAGTTTGGTTGCTCAGTTTAATGAATCAATTATATCTTCGATTGCTGTAGCTCAAACACAGTTGTGGAAATCAAGAGCTGTTGTTTAAAATTTAAGGAGATGACTGCATTTGAGTATAAATAGCACCAAATACAGTGGGGGCCGGCATGTGGGTGGGTGGTTGCAGAAAAAGACTAGTGGCTTTTATGCTCTAATTGTAATTTTTGAATTAAATTGTCGATCGATATTGATTAAGTGATACTGTAAATATTATTAGGAATAAACTTTTTGCTGACCTTGAAGTCTGCAGAACCTTCTACATGGATTCATTTGCCTCTCTTGTTTCACAGTTTTGGGATTTTGTCGTAATGCAAGAACAGCTCAATTGCACATTCTTAGCTTACTAGCTAAGAAAACAGAAGTACAAATACAAGTCTCAGATGAGAGAGAAATTTCCTCTCTTGATTTTATTGCTTGTCATTTTCCCAAATAAATATTTAGTACATAATGCATATCTTTTGTGTAAATTTCAACCTAGGCAAACACAGAACTTTCCCTGGGAGCCTGTTGTTGCACAGGTTGCGCTGAGAAACTTTTCCTGCAGACCCTTTTTGCATTCAGCAATGCACTGAGGAAGTGTGCATGGATTGAGTTAGATCCCAAATGCACACTCTCCAAAATCTGCACCAAAAACCAAGAACCCTAGCGCACCATGGCTACCAAAATCACAGCCATCTTCTTCACTCCACCTTCACCTTCCATTGAAAACTTTAAAACACCTACAGTATATCAAATTCTTTTGGGCACTGATTCTCTTGTCTTGGAAAAGAAGAACACTTATTATTGCACAGTTATAGGGAGAATACCAGTCTAGCATGATTCCCCCCCATTGGCTAAGATATTAAATTTTAAATTAAAAATTGAGAAAAAGAAAACCCACACCATTGAGTGATAATGTAGCTACAACAAACAATTTGATCAAACCCATTATCTTTTAGTGTTCTGTGGTTACTTCCACCTTCTACCAGAAATGCCATTAGCCACTTCTGATAAACATTAGTGAATCCCCAACCAATGAGAGATTACCATATGGTTTTTAAACTATGTGTTATCATTTCCAGGAGCAGAAATTTGATTCTTATAATTAGCTCCTTATCCACCATTTAAAGTAAGAGGTTACTTTTTTTCTTAATATTTTTAAAATAGGGCATTAAAAAAAAAGACTTGTTTAGCTACCACTTTCTGCAATGATTTTACTCAACAGAGAGAGCATTCTGCATGCTTGAGGGATGATTGTGCTAAGTTCATTCTGTCCCTCCTTCAGAGAACATGGCATTCTCTTGGAGACACCCAGCAAATGCTTGTAAGATTTAGTTCTACTTTTTTCCACAGCACAATCAATCTTCTCTAGCCTCATTATTAGAGAATCAATATTGCACATGTAGTTCAAAATAGTTCTTCCTTTTAAGAAAAAAATTATTTCCTAGTTTTTTTAAAATCTTTTTCTCCCCTTACCATTTTTTTAAAAAAAAATCGTACCAATTTTTATTTTATTAATTAAGTTATATATATATATATATTTATAAAATCTAAAACAACTTTGATTTTTGCTATTAAGTAACACTCTAGATTCTAACAAAAGTGCATTTATGCATATATGTTTATTGATTTTTGAGATACATTAGTTCTTTGATTTTTGTTTTTTAAAACTATAAACATAAGGGACAAATATTATATTATATTTGTATTAATAATGATCATTATATATATATATATATATATTGATAAAAATTTTATTTTGATTTATAAAATTTATACTATAAAATTGATAGTATGTTTTATTGCATGTCTCTTTTTTTAAATTTTAAAAGTTTAAATATTCTTTTTTTTAATAAAATGAAAAGTAATGTTACGCATTTTAAGTAATGATGTGTCTAACTATCATTAGGTGGTGAAATAATGTAAATTTTAAAATCACTTATTATATTTAATGATTGTTTGACATATCATTACTTGAAATATAATTAGAAATACAAACTTAGGATATGTAATATTATTTTAAAATATTATCAAAATATTTTGACTATACAATATTATAATTCAATAATGTATCCATACTCAAATTTGGATTTGGGTAAGTTTCATGTCCATTAGGATCTCAAAATTTATTAAGTGAATAGAAAATTGTTAAAGATAATTAATAAAAAAAATACAAAATTAAAAGCATTTTTCATAACTTATTGAAACTAATTACAAAATTTCATATTTACAACTAAAATTGTTTTTTTTTATCTCAAAATTACTGAGGTACACACCTGATAACAACTTGGGTCTTGAACCTTGAACCTTGGGCCATGGGTCTCTCTAAATTTGGTTGGATGAAAAACTAAAAAATACATAGCTACTTCTTTACCTTTTTAAATTTTTTTTGGGAATCAATAGCTATTACATTACTGATATTCACATCTTATAAAAAACTTAAAAATAGATTTGATAATATTCTAACAATAATTTTACATGTACAAAGTTTTATATAAATTATTTTCAAACAAAATAATATAATATTAAAATAAAAAATAGATAAAGTTAGTTAAAGAAAATGATGTGAAGTGATATTAAGATGAATATTTGAATGTTTTTATGACTTATAAAATTATATTTTTAAAATATCAAAATTTTAATTATTTATATGAATCTCATTGTATAATAATTTAAAAAATATAATGTATGAATATAAATTCATTATTTGTTCAGGATTTTAATCAATTAAATTTATTATAATTTTTACAAATTAAGATCAATAATATTTAATTAACCCGATCGATAATGTTTTATTTTAACAATTATTTGAATAACATAATAATAAAAAATTTGTAATGCATAATTTCACTAAAAAAAAATTCTGTGCTTGAATCCCCATTCTTTAGTATTAAAAAAAAACCGTTTCACTTTAACCCAACGATGAATTTTTGTACTACGGAAAGATTTGACTTAAAAATGCTAAATTCAACAATAATTTTTTTTTCTTCATATTTATAACGGAAATTATTTTAATATGTTGTATTGGGCCTTGAGAATTGAGCTTTGGTCGTTGGGCCTTGAGCTCACTAGTTTGGGCTGGGTGAAGGGGCTGAAGCTAGGCCCACATTTTCCCTCCCTGTATCACAATTTTTACAAAAACTGGAGGGAAAGAAACAGCACTGAAGCTCTCACTCTCACTGCTCTCTCCAAAATGGCCAGAAGACGCCTCAGAATCCACTGCTCTTCCGATTCAGAAGAAGAACCAATTCATCAACAACAACAGCAACACCCTAATTTCCCTCAAAACGACCAACAACCTACTTGTATTCACCCACCCGTCAACTTATCCCCTCCAAACCCTAACCCTAACTCTAACCCTAATCCCAGTCCCGTCCCAATCTCCGTCGACGACGACGACGACGAAGACCATTATTTCACGCCACCTTCTCCGGAGGAAACCACTGGCTCTCCGATTGCAGATTCTCTATCGAGGCTCGGATTAAGCCTGAAGAGAGAGTGGTTGGATTTTTGTGTTCAAGGACTTGAGCGTTCTGTTTCGGGGTTTTCTCAACTCGATGGTGCAGCCAAAGCCAAGCTTTGTTTCCAGCAGTTTTTGTTTTCTGATATGAATTATATCGGTGCTGGCGTGCTTCCGCAAAATGTGCACTCAATGCACATGGTCGAGATCAAGGGACCCTTTGTTTTGCAGGTGCGTGTTCTTACTTAATTTTTTTTTTTTGTGCTTATTTGATTTTATGTGAATTTAATCGTTATTCCGACAATTTTCATCGCTGTATAAAAGTTTTGAACTTTCAAGTGATTCTGACAAATGAGGCTTTGTCGTTTTTTAAATAGTTTATTTGTTATAAAAGATTTCACTTGTGTTACAATTTCTTTTCCAGGTTGATGAGATAGTTAATATCAGCTGTCCTCTGAGAGGCAGGTATCAGGAAGCGGCTTCTGGGATCAAGAGATGCCTCAAGTTGTCGATGACAGATGGTGTTCAACGCGTGTTTGGCATGGAATACAGGCCCATCAAAGATCTCAAAGTTTTGGCTCCCTCAGGATTAAAGGTCCTTTCTTTTTTTGGTTTACCATCAGCAATTTACCTATCTTGTATAATATTAAGTTTTAATTTCATGAATGTAATATTGACCTTTGTAAGTTTAGTGCTATAATATATAAATAAATGCTGCATTTTCAAGGTTTAATGATGGTGCTTTTTTTTCACTCGAAATACTACAACAGAAGTTCGGGTCGTGATTGTGGCCAAGGCATATAAATTGATGTAATCACTGATGGCTAATGTTGACCTATCTGTCAAAATTTATTTAATGGTGAAGGTTTTTGCCAAGGATTTAAGGTTTTGAATTGTTAATCAAAGACTTGCTTAACTATGTCCTGGATTGTGTACAAAATATTAATTGTAATGCATGCTTGTCAATGCTTCAATAAAGTGAATTAAGTTAGAAAAGAGAGTGCTTTTGATACATGGGTGTAAACATGACTTGGTTAACTTTTGGCATGGTCTGTACCCTCTGTTTTGGCATAAAATAAGTAACTCAGGCACATGGTTCATAAATGCTAAAAGTAACATCAATCAAGTTAACTGTTGTTGCACAGGATCAGCTGTTATATCTTTGTTGTGGCACATTTTCAATTGTTAAAGTATCTGCAATTTTCATATTGCAGCTTACCTATTCTTTTAGCAGACCATTTCTTCATGCCAACTGCTAACAGAGAGTCTATAGTCTCTCTTTGTTGCTCAGTAGTTGTCATTATCTCTTGCTTTCAGGTTGTCATCTGTAATGTACATATTCGGCGTGGACTGCTGATGCTGGTTCCTGAAGCTCTTGAAGTCCTTGGAGGAATGGTGCAGGAGCTGGATGCGGCACGCCAGCATCTTGTTGATGAAGTAAACAAGCCACCGCGAGGAAAAAGGTAATTATTGAGTGCTGAGGATGCACTGCTCCTGTCAGAGATGTACAACATGAGACTATCCTTTTACACCGCCTAATGATAATGACCACAAAACTCCTCCTGCATATCTGTTGTCTCAACGAAGAATGTAATGGCGTTGTTAGTTGTTTCCTTTGCTCTGAACATCTTCAGCAAGCCAAATTTATGGAAAACTAAAGCTGTTGACAATTTTTTTTCTGATATTGTATTCTACACTTCCAAAGCTTTGTACGCATGCAACTTCTAGCAGTGTATATTTAGTTTGTTCACAGACAGCATTCTGGTTTGTCAAAAATTGATGACAAATGTATGCTTGATTTCAAAAATCAGTGAAGGTCATGGTGTGTCAACATGATTAATTAGATTCAAGAGTTGGTAGGTTAACTGTCCACAATATTTCCCTTCTTGGGGGGTATGCTCTGTATTTATGTCAGTCATTGGTGATTTATTTCTATGAAGTTTTGATTCACTACTCTGTTACATTCATTTTGAACACAGCCGCCTGACACTTTTTATATGGTTGATAAACTGATGACCTTTTTTTTCTTCCATTCTTATGAAGGACAAAGACAGGAGTGGTTCCTGCTTTAGCGTCTAGAGCCACTCGTGCTGCGTGGCCTTCAAATGATGTTCATGTTAGTGAGCGCACCAAATATTTACCATCACAAAATGTAATTACTTTCCAGGAAAATGATCTAGGTTGGTATTTCTACCTTTATTTTGAGTTTATCCAATAACAAAAAGAAAAAAAAGTGTTGTTGTATATCATTTACTTACTAGAAGTGTTTATACATGCCATCTCGAGTGGAAATATTGAGATGATAAAACCTTATTCACAGGTAGTCTCTTGGGATTTATTTATTTTTGCCATATTCTCGTAGGACACCCCTCTTCTCTGCTTCATTCTTCTTTGATATATCATGAGGGAGGCTGTCTGTGAAGAAGGATACTTATAATTTGGAGTGGTTTAATATAGAAATTTAATCTTGAACTTTTTACTACTGAAAGTTGCAGCTGCTTAGATTTGACCTTGAAGCTGAAGGCTACAGTTTTAATGGCTTTTTATTTGTGTCATAACAAGACATTGAGGGCATATGATGATTTGTTATGATTCCTCTTAATTTTTTTTCCCTTTTCTTTATAATTTTTTTAATTATTTTTTAATTCATGTACTTAGGTGCTACTTTTGTTGCATCTGGCATCACCACTAGTGAAAGAACTACGGTTGTTTCCATGAATGTGGAACATGCTGTGACTAATTCATCATCTAATGTTGTCTTGGATTATGAGGACATGCATGTTGAGCGTGCTGTAAGTAATCCATCATCTAACGTTATCCTGGATTATGAGGAGATGCATGTTGATACCTCTCCATTTAATAGAGATAATGCCATGTACAATTCAAACACTGATGCTGTCTTGGATGTTGAGGACACTAGCATGGTTGATGAGGTTGACCACCCTCTCATACTATCTGGGGATCGAGAAATCCCTTTCACTTACTTGGCGAGTTTGTCAGCTAGGTGGGCTGCCGCTAAGGGGAAAGCCCCTTCTGTTCAGGGTAAAATTAAGGTATTATAACCTTTTCATTTTCTCTTGATTACATTATATACTTCTTTTGTGGAGCATCCTTTATCATTGGGCTTTTAATCAGTTCCTCACAACCAAATGCACTGGAAGTCATTGAAGTAACCCAAATACTTTTGCAACCATTCATTACATGGGTAATACGTAAATAGAAAATGTGATGTCATAAAAATTATCAATATATTATTGGTTTTAACATCTTTCTATGAATTATAGGTTCTACATTTTGTACTTATGATCATTGGTTTTAGATGGAGAGTCTCCTTTAAATCCAAAGGTTATACATTGTTTGCTTGAGTAGTAAAATCAATTTAAGAGCATCAACAAGATGCATTTATGTACAGAGGATATTGCATAGTCGACTCCTCAAATGTTACAATAATACAATATAAACTATATTGCGTAGAAGAAGAGAGTAACAATTGCTTAATTAATAAGTAGATGACCATACATTTATAGATGGAAGTAGTAATTTTTTACTGTTGAAGGCAGAAAGAATACAAGGAAGAAAAAGGGGTTGGGTGTAGGAAGCAGATAAGAATTGCCTTGCTGTCATGTTTCAGTTAAATTCTGCAATCACTTTCCCATCTATATTGTTTCTGCTTTAGGTTTTTATAGCAAGCTATCATGAATTTTTTTTTAAAAAAATTTATTGTTAACTGATCTATATTAAAATGTTTGGTGGTAGAATAAACTCTTTACATGTAAATTACTTATGTGGTATAGAGTAATCTGAAATGGGGGTCTAATCCTGATGGTAGGAAAATATGAAGCTTAACTGATGTAGCATCCATTTCTTTTTCTCTCTTCTCATAAATAATGTTTTGAAATGTGAATAAAAAATGTAGTGCTTTCTGACTGGTGTCAAGAGATTCCAATATAAAGGGAGGGAAAAATATGAGCTTTTGGTTTATGTTGATGATGGTAGCCTCATCTCTGAGATCCTCATTGATCACAATGTAAGTTGTATTTTTACTCCTTGATGCTATGAGGTTGTTTAAATTGATATCTCGATCAGGGTTTTCTGTTTTCAGGTTGTACAGAAAGGAATAGGTCATTGTCCTCAGGAGGTCACTGCTGCCCTTTCGTCTCCAGATACAAAAAAAGTTAGTGATATGAAGGAGACTTTTAGACAGTTCCAGTTATTCTTAGTGAATTTTGAGGTAATATAAGAAGTATACAATATTTGTGACCTTGTTCTTGACGATTACTGCAATTCTTGTTAAAGTGGCAGAACTTTTCTGTAAATGCCACAACATTTTTTGTGTGACTTCAGCACTTCTAAATGTCTTATTCCAGGGCACAATGCTTGTAGAGATGAACGAAACATCTACATATCCAATTGCCCTTGAGATCTCCCAGGGCTGTCCTTCCTCTGATGCATGGTTGCTTCTAAGAAGACTCCAGTCGCCTCCTGCTAATGTTCAGAGTCCACCGCATGCCCCTATGGAACCCATTGACATATCCCCTTGATTGACCCCTCGGTGATCATTGACTGGAAAGGAAGGTCGATCCACCATGAAGGGTCATTCCAACTATAATCTGCATCCTGTTCTAATTAAATGCAGATTTCTCTTCATGCCATTCTTCAGATTCATATACTATAACTAAGCTCGGGAAACAAATGGAAGGGCATCAAATTCATACCGATTAAATAGATTTTCACCCATCCCTGGTTACATTGTGAGCTGGCTCCGCGAAAGCATGATTCGGGTTTTGCCCATTGTCTTGGGTCCTGTTGGCCACATTTCAAGTAAACATAATTGGACCAATTAAGCCATTTCTTGTGGCAGAAACATTTTTGCTGCATGCTTTCCGTCGCGTTAAGAGAAATGATAATGCTGACGATGACAATGCGAGGCCAAAAAGTAACTACAGTTGACCAAATATGGATAGTGGTGAAGAATTTTCTTTGACACCTTCTGAAGTAAGATGCACGTGCACCCACATCCAGTAACGTGGTATTTCTTATTTTCTCCAAATTTATCTGGTATATAATTCTGGATTGCTAATTGCTTAATTGATAATCATTTAGTACATATTCGTTGTACAATCATGTATGAATGCTAATGTTTTAAGTTTGATCAGTGTTTATTCTCTTAAATCTCTTGTAGAGGAAGAATTAGTAATGAACTTGATGATCTGTTACAAGGAGCATATAAATGTCACAGGTTTGCACACACCTAGTAATACGTTGCATCCCAATAGTTCTATTACAGTTTCTGCCGAGATTGTATTTAACTCATCTATCTAGCATTATTAAAAAAGAAAAAAAACCCAGAGATGTTTTCCCTTTTAAAAGTAAATTACAGATCTTTGACTTGCAAATATGGATAACGCCTGTACCTCTGATAATATAGGCGGGTCTTGAGCTCTTCAAAGGAGACTGAATCTGTGGTTAGAAATTCCTTTATTCCATTTGCTACATCCTGTATCTTCTTACTTAATGTCCGTGAAGTCCCAGGTCCAGCGATCAATAGCATGCAACACCACCACTCCATAATCTCCGGCCAGAACTATGTCACACTGACCCAAGATGGCTGTGTCAAGTAGCTTTTCCACCGCAAGCGCTGTTAAAAATAGCCCTGACACATCCTGATGTAGATTGCAGTGGCATCACACTTATTTGAACCTTAAGAGCATCAAAATCTGAGTTAAGAGGTGGAAGAATAAAACTGAAAGTGGATTACACATGATTTTAAGTACCATAGCCATCGCATCCAAATCTGAGTTAGAATTGTGGCGTACATCTCTCGTTTCTTTATCTACTTCCAATTTGCCTGCCTTGTTCAAGAACTTTCCTCCAGTCATTTCTGACTCAACCAACCCGGGAGTCACAATGGTTATTCCAATGTCTCTCCCGAGTTCAACTCTCAATATCTCGTATAAGGCAATTACTGCTGCTTTGCTTGCCTGGATTCATTGGATAAACAGAATTGATTACAGTTGATAGTTAGAAAGAATTAGATGAATGCTGTAGAGATCTGTTACATTATAGAAGCTCATTCTTGGTGTAGGTAACCATCCTCCAGCAGAAGCCATTATCTTCCCTTTGCTTTCCTTTAGGTGAGGAAGTGTAAAATAGGTGCTACATGCATAGCCCCAAAAGTTTATGTCCTAAGAAAGGAAGCAAATGAAGTTTTGTGCAGACAAATTTTTAATGAAATTGTAAAAGAATTCATCTGACAACTACAGGGGTGATTTCTAGAAATCTAGCATGATTAATTCGCCATATAGTAGTGTGTCACGTCGAGGAGTATTACCATTGCTGGAGCAGGTTTTGTAATATCAGTGTAATCTTCAAACAAGCAAATTGGAGCTACACCAGCATTTGTCACCAGATGATCCACTGTTAGCATAAAAGCTCAGAAATCAAGAGCCGTTGAAACACTAGATATAGAGATGGCCAAAGCCTCTAGCTCCACTTACATCGATCGAAGTGCTTCACTGTTGCTTCAACAAAATGCTTACGGTCTTCGACCTTGGAAACATCTCCAGGGATGAAAATAGCATCAAGAGAGCCAATCAACTCAGATTGGGTGGCAACTTCTCGTAGCTGAGGCTCTCTTCTGGCAACTAAGGCTAAACAAGCTCCTCTCCTAGCATACTCATAAGCAAGATGCTTCAAAACAACAAGACGACCCCCATTCGATCACTAACGAAACTTAAATTAGAAAAGAGACAAAGTCATTCAAATAAGTAACTAGAACTGTGGAAAAAATAAAAATAAAAAACATAAAAACCTTTCCGATGCCTGAGGATGCTCCAGTAATGAGTACTACTTTTCCAGCCACATCTTCCGCAAATATGCCTCTTATAGCTGAGAGAAGAAACTTGACTAAGAGAAATGGAGGCAGGAAGAAGGGTAATGTAACTAGGGTTATAGAAGGAGCTACAATGTTCAAGAACTTGTGAATTAAATCCATGGCTTCTCTGCAGCAATGAAGAGAAGGGGGAGAGAGAAGCTGGAGGTCTTGTTTGATCTAAGTAACGGAAAAGGCTTAGAAATGCCGCGTAGCATTTTTTGCATGCAGAGGAAACAACACGTAGCTCGTCTTTGATTATATTTCACTTTTTTTTTTTCTTTTCTAAATGACAACATAGAAAGCTGCGCAGCCTGACTAGCTGCATGGTGGAACTTAATCATTGGTTTCGTTTTGCCACCTCAGCACCAAAAGGCCCTAGAGTTGCAACATATATATTTTTTTCTTTTTGTTTAGAAGAGGAATTTGAACACCAAAGTTTTGTTGATATTTGTTAATGCGCATAAGATATTGGAGGATCACGGGTTTATTGATTTATTAATCTCAAATTTAATTGGAATTTTTTAAAGAGATGTTAGAGAAATTTGATTTTTAGAGAATGAGAAAATAAATTGTTTATTTTATTAAAGTCTTTAAGTCCTTTTTTTTATAGTAAGGAGACAGTCTATAGGTAATGAAATTATAATGGTGCCCATGAGGGCTTTTTATATTCTTAATGGGTTTTTATAAGAATGTCTTAATTAATTATTTATAAAATAATTTATTTTATGATTTTTATACTTATCCCTCCTTTTAAATTCTCAATTATTGTACTAAACTTATTTAATAATTTTTTTTGTAAAATAAACTATTTAAAAAGAAATAAATGTAAGAAATAAATTACTTTATGAATAATTAATTAAGACATTCTTGTAGAAGCTCATTAAAGGTATAAAAAATTCATCGAAGATAACATTTTAATTTTTTTTACTTACAGGCTCTTCACTCACCAAAAAAAGAGGGCTTAAGGACTTTGAGATAGACAATATATTTTGTTAAAAAAATTTCTAATTCTAGAAATTAATTCTTTCTAAAAAAATACCAATTAAACTTAAGATTAATAGATCAATGGAAACCATAATCCTTTGAATATTATTTTTAAGATTATTTTTGTTTCATATGATAATTTTGATGCAAATAAAGTTTAATAACAAGTATAATCTCTAGAATTCAATAATATGGTAAAAATTGTAAGATTGCACATTAAATTGTAACTTTTTTTAAACAATAAATAATTACATTTAAATTATGAAGTATATATATTGTAAATGAGGAACATAAGATCAGGAAAAATGTATCTATTTTTCTCTATTTTTTATTTGAGAAATACTAATATTTATAAAGAAGAGGTTGCTTTTTAAAGAGACACCAAACCTTTTCAAATAGTTATAATTGTTGGAAAGGTATAGTAATTTTTCTAACGGTCACAATTCAACGCCACAACATTCAAGATTTGGTGTTGTAGTGTGAAAAATCTAGAACTTAGTGCTGCGGTGCTGGATATTTTGACTTTAGCGATATTGGGGGTTCTGACTTCATTGTTGTGACACTACTTCTATAGCATTGCGACGTCAAACCTATACTTGTGATGATTTGTATTTTTTTAAATTTATTTCTCTTTTCTTAATTTCTTATATCTTAATTTATTTTATTTGTTTGTTTGATGATTTGTATTTTTTTAAATTTATTTCTCTTTTCTTAATTTCTTATATCTTAATTTATTTTATTTGTTTGTTTTAAAATACTCTTAAAATTTCTTATAACTTTTTGATGAAGATCAAATACATTATGTCTATTACTAAACTACAACCGTAAGTATCATGAATTGCAACAATTTGTTTTGAGCAGATTTATGCCTTTTTCGTTACCTTATGCATAGAGCAATGATTCTGTCTTCAACTCATTGCATATGAGTAATGCCATTTCAGATACAGAGGCAACCCTAGTCATTTTGATGACAGACTAAAATTAAATACATTAAATTCACTATAACAAATTACTAGTCTTATAACTGCCACTGCATATGATATTTATAAAACCTATAGCCGTCATTGTAAGTAGTAATTATAAATTGATTAGCATGCAATAAATTTAAATTTTGTTGAAAATTATAAATATTTATATTAAAAATTAGTAATTTAACAATTATATATGAATATAAATTGAGATGGATATTAAAATATAAAGTCAAGAAGAAATTTAATACAAAAAAATTGCGTGAGAAATAAGTAAAACGAAAAAATTAGGTATTGTTCACATGATAATTACTATTTATACAATGGGTATTGTTATAGTAATTGTTCATATAGCACTATTTTTATAGATACTATTTAGGTGACAACTTATAGGCATTTTTTGTTTTGGCTTAATTGATTTTTTTAGGTGAGATTAAGACTTCTACAGGTAAGGACTCTTAATTCAACTAGGTTTAGAGTTTATAGAGACTCTGTAAGTACTATACAAACCCTTGTAAACCTTTAGAGATAGCCAAGCATCTAAAGTATCAAGATGTAAACATAAGAGAGAATAGAAAAATTAGATAGGCACTAAGTGCAAGATGCACGAGGGTGTACTTTGAGGGTGTATTTCTTCTTGAGTGAACAAAATGAGTACTTTAGATCATTTTGAGAGTTCTCGAACTATTTTTATATTTCTTGAGTTAAATCTCTTATAGGATATGAGAAGTACCAAGAGGCTTTATGTAATAACCAGTATTCACAACCGATAAGAATATGTATTTATATATATATACATATTTTATTTGTATGTGAGTGGTACTTAATTTATGTATTATTATTAGCAGTGTTTGTATAAGTTAAGGACATACTATTAGTATTGGGTTTATTTGTAAGACTTTATATTTATTTTAGGGACCAAATTATAATACTTTAAAAGTTTTGAGGGTTAATTCGTAAATACTAAAAATTAGTCTCTTAGTATAAAAATACATATTTGAAACTCTAATTTACTCATTTTGGTGGAGCTACCTCTTTTAGAGTGAGAAAAAAGAGAAAGAAAAGGGAGAGAAAGAGAAAAAGAAGAAGAAAGTTAGAATTTAAGCTTTAAGATGTATATTACAACCCTTTCTTAGTTTTTTGGTGTTAAATTAGTTAATTCATTTAAGTTTTAATTTCTAAAAATATGTACAATTGAGGATTTGATGTGTATTTCGTAAGATATTGTGAGAATTGATAATGAT
The DNA here is from genome assembly GCA_946807835.1 of Ailanthus altissimus. Classification (NCBI taxonomy): domain Eukaryota; kingdom Viridiplantae; phylum Streptophyta; class Magnoliopsida; order Sapindales; family Simaroubaceae; genus Ailanthus; species Ailanthus altissimus. Next base: position 31,108,650 of record OX327688.1, on the reverse strand, counting down.
CTATGTAGATAGCTTGATAAATCATGATGAATTGCAGAATTTTTACTTGATAGTCTTTTGATCTAGGAATTTTATAAATTGTTTTGATTTGATTATGGTTTTGAATTTCAAGTATATTAAATTAGACATGTTTAGAATCACTTGAGACTTTAAATCGATTGAAAATTTCAGAAATTGAATTTGTAGTGAATTTATTAAAATGACCCTAAAATTCTGGAAATTTTGTGTTAACAGTATGATATAGAGACAAATAATTTTTGATCTGCTGAATGATCTTCAAAAATTACGAATTTATGAAATATGATAAGTTTATATGTCTAATATGATATACTTAAAATTAAGAATTTAGATCAATGTGGTCAAATTTTTATGATTTTCTAAAGAGTGTGAGCTCATTGTAGTATTTGATTAACAGATTTTTAAAGTTATAGAATATAATAGTTTTAAAATACTTTTGGCAGTGATTTTGAAGTGAAATATTTATCATAGATTGAGATATGTGTTAAGAGTAATTCTGTAGTAGTTTTATAATTTTTGAGTTAGTATATAATTTTATAAAATTGGGAGATTGAATACTGTTCAGTAAATATCTTGATCTTATCAGGTTAGTAGTTTGGATTCGATGGTGTTTATGAAATGGATTGTGTAGGAATTATGATATAATATTCATATATAAAAAGAATATATGAGTCAAGAATGATATATTATGATTTTTGAGTAATTGGACATCATTTGATGTATAAGAAAATTTTGTTAAGTGTAAGTGATCAGAATGACAGGTTTTGAGAAACCAAGTAATTAGACCAATTCGATGTGATAAGTGCAATATGTGTAATTTTGTAAGCTATTTAAAGTGTTTTGTATGAATTTTAAGACTCATGAAAGAATTAATCTCCATTGATAGGTTAAGGAGATTTAAGCCTTGTAGCTGAAAGTGCTAAGAGGTAAGTATACTAGACTTTTTTCTGAAATCACAATAAACATAATAATTGTTACGTATGATTTTATAAATGTGTTTAGGAATATGTTTATATTATATCAAAGTATATTTTGATATGAAATATGAAAAACATATTTATGAATGTGAGCATTGACATTGAGTATGGACATACATGTGTTTTTGAAAGTGAACTTTCAAAATAAAATGTGTTTAACAAAGAAAGCTTTTGAAGTGTAATATGTCTATGAGAAATATTTTGTGTTTTGAGGGTACTTGAACTCACTGTTGACTTAGTAGACATCTTATGTGATTTGTAGAGCCTTTATGTGTGGCATTTCTTTCGGGATTGGTATATGTTATATGTTCCGTATGTAGGGAGGATCTTATTGATACCTAAAGGAAAAGTGAGTCATCACATTCGTATGGTGGCGTATTAGTGCATGTGAGAGGACTCACCGATGATCAGGGTGAGGGTTTGGCTCTTACCTTCGGGCATGAGCATTATATATGTGTAATTTAAACCTCACTTGTACTATTCCTCTCATACGGTATGTCACCTACAAGTGACATTTGACTTATTATGTGATATGTGATATGCAAGTCCTACTAAGTAGTAGTTGAGTGAGGGTATTCCTATTATATATTTTGAAAGAATATATAAGCGCTTACATGACATGTGATTGGATAAGATTATGATTATGATTTTGATTTATCACAGCATATCATACATATGCATTATGTACATATATGTATTTGTATTTGATATATGAAAAACTAGTATGCTTATTTAGTTTTATACTCATTATAGTTTATGGTGATTCAGGTAAATAAGGTACATGTGTGCTTAGCGGATTTGGAAAGGCTTCTGCTGTTCCTTGGGTTCCCTAAGTTGCTAGGTTGCTGAGTGTTTCATTTGGGGACACGTGGGATGTGATATTTGGTTTGTCCCTATTGAATAAATACTTATGTATTATTTTATTGTGTGTGGTTGGATTTGGTTTAAGTTTCACCAAGTGTGATTATTGGTTGATTTTAAGTAAGAATTTGCAATGAGTATATTCTGGGCTTCCGGTAACAAAGTTGCTACTGGTGACGTAGTAGAGTGTTAATCTCTGAGAAAACTCTGCGTATCTCCGGTTTACTAATTGTCCCAATCATAATTCAATTGTTATAATTCTGAAAGAAATTGAAATGAATGTTTAAATATTGTCAATAGAAGTTTATGTTTATATGTTAGATTATGGGTTGATTTTAGTATTGAACTTACTAACAACTTGCTAAGGATTCTTATGTTGAATTAAAATTTGAAATTTTATGTAATATTATTTATGAGTGCATATTATTGAATGAATGTAAGTGATGTCGTGTGTCAAATTTTTTTGGTCTGAGGCATGACACCTTATAAAGATCATAGTGATTTAGAGGGATATTTAGAAGTCTACAATAAGAGATATTAAGAGGTTTTGTATGATCATGGTAATGTAAGGAGATACTTAGTGATCTGATTAATAAAGGAGGCTAGATCATGGATCCTCTGTGAACGTAGGTGTTTTGGCTGAACCACGTATATCTTGTATTTTATGATTTATTTCTTTATTTTTATTGGTGTGTTAATTTTGTATGTTCTTAATTATTTGTGAGTTATGTTTTTTGTACACGCAAGAGGTTTCTTTAGAGACAAATTAATGAAAATCCTATTAAAAGGGTATCAATAGTAAGATTAATCTCATTGAGTGATTGGTGCTAAGACTGATTTTTAGAGGAATCACTTTTCTTCCCGTGAGATTAGGTTAAAGCGAAAAATTCTAACTAAGTTCAACCTTAATCCCTAACCTCTTTGTGCAGCTAAATAACCTATAAATCAAGCAAAATAACAAAAATTCAAAGCAGATAATAAAGAGCACAACACAATCACTTACGTGATTCGACTAATTGCCTACGTCCACGGTGGATCCAAGAATCTTAGCCTCTCTTATTAACTCCCTAAATATTTTACAAGAAAAATCCAATGAAGAACCATCAAAAAGACATAGTATTTAGTGTACCTAATGAACACCTAAACGATGGTTCTACTCTAGCGCACACAAACACTTAGTGTCTACCCAGTTCTTTCTTCTCTTAGAGTCTATCTTAATACTTGATCTCAACTAAAGAGTTTACAAGTATTTATATAGGGATTTGTTCATGCATACTAACCCTAATCCTTATTAGAGTAAGAGTCAACTTGTTTTGGAAGTCTAAAACTTCTTAAAACTCAGAAATTTAGAATAAAAACGAAAGCGCTGCGACGTTCAGCCTTCCACCAGCTTCGTACTTTTTCCTAGCTTTTTTCGCATCTTCGAGTCCTGTTTTGCTTCCCCCTTCGTGTCCCACACGTTCTAAACTTCTCCATACGTGTCTCACACACTCTAGATTTCTTATGATTTTCCTCTTTGATGTTCATCTTAATTCTTGTCCAAACAAGATTGTTGAATCACCAAATCTTCAATAAACTTTTCCTTGATTCAAAATCATCCAAATAAGAAAGCTTCTATATCCGATCCACACCAATACTCTATCACTTGGATTTGAGTCTAGTTAAGTCTCCACCAAGACTTAACTTTTCTCGGGCTAGTGACTTTGGTCTCCAAAGACATTCGTGCACCTTTCACAGGGTATGGATGCGTTGCACTCTTTTTTCGACCCTCATTACCTTAGTGAGCACGGTTTGGATGTCGCCTAGTGGTCTACATTATCCCATCACAGTAAGCACATAGAGCTCCATATTGTGCTTCTTATCCTTAAACCTTATAGATTCTTTCTCTACCCTCAGTTTTTCTTTTTCCGCTCTAACTGAATACCCTTCCTCGTCGAGCTTGCCTAGGAATATCAAGTTCCTCCTCAGATTAGGAACATACCTTACACCATATAAGTTCTTAGTTTCCTTACATTGCATCCTCAGCTTTATGTTACAAACTCTCATAATCTCATAAGTCATGTCATTCCCCATTAGAGAGCTTTACCTTTCTTGGCTTTGTAATTGAAAAACATCCATACGTGGGACATATATGGATGCTACACCTCAAATCTGGTATCCATTTTTCATTAGAGAGCTTTACCTTTCTTGGTTTTGTAATTAGAAAACATCGATATATTGGGACACATATGGATGCTACACCTTGAATCTAGTATCCATTTGCCATCATACTTTCCCCTTGAGGCTACCAACATGTCTATAACTTTGGTATCTTCTCCAAAAGTATCGATTATAACACACCCTCTTTGGCCTTTTGACTTAGGACAATCTTTTACAAAGTGCCATTTCTTATTACAAAAGAAACACTTTTTGGATCTTCTCCAAAATTGGTTGCTCTTCTTCCCTTGTGCAAGCAATGCTGCTCCACTCTTGGACTTAAATCTCTTTATCAATTCTTATGAGTTTAATAATTCCTTGACGTCATTTATCGTTAAGGACTTCTTACCATACAACAGCGTATCCACAAAGCTTTCATAACTCTTTGGCAACGAACTTAACAAGATTATGGTCTGGTCTTCATCCTCAGTCTTGATGCTCAATTGCTTAAAACTTATGATGATCTTGTTGAACTCGTCAATGTGAGTTCTCAATGAAGATCTATTGTGCATAGTTAACTGATGCAGTTTTTTCTTCACAAGAAGTTTATTTGCAAGAGACTTCTTCATGTATAATACCTCAATCCTCTTCTATAGCCATAAAGTAGTTTTTTCATCACCAACTTCCTTTAATACTTCATTGCTCAATACTAAGATTATAATGTTGTGAGCCTTTTGTGAATCGTGTCTCATTCTTTCTGCCTAGACTTTGAGATTGTCGTCTCTTCGCTAGTTGAGGAACTGGCTTCCTTCAAGGTTGAGTCTAGCTCTTCCTTCACTAGTAGAGCCCTAACCTTATTCCTCTAAAGATTGAAGTCATTCATCCCATTGAACTTCTCTATTTCTTGTTTGATTGTAGCCATGGTTTAAATACCACAGGTGTCTATTATCGAATCTTAGCTCTGATACCAGTTTGTTGGAGGAATCACAATTTTCCCGATGATATTAAGTTTAAGTGAAGAACTCTAACCAAGTTCAACATTAAATCCTAACCTCTTTGTGTAGTGGAATAACTTGTAAATCAAGCAAAATAGCAAAAATTCAAAGCAAATAATAAAGAGCACAATACAATCACTTATGTGGTTCAGCCAATTGCCTATGTCCATAATGGATTCAAAGATCCTAGTCTCGTTTATTAACTCTCTAGAGATTTTATAAGGAAAATCCAATGAAGAACCCTCAAAAGGATCTAATGTTTAGTGTACCCTTACTCTACTACGAGCAATGAACACTCAAACACCAGTTTACCCCTAACGCACACAAGCACTTTGTGTCTACCTAGTTCTTCCCTCTCTAGAGTCTCTTTTAATGCTTGATCTTAACTAAAGAGTTTATAAGTGTTTATATAGGGGTTATTTCATGCTTACTAACTCTAATTTTTATTGGAGTAAGAGTCAACTTGTTTTGGAAGTCTAAAACTTCTTAAAATTAAAAAATTTAGAACAAAAATGGACTCAGCCCGCTCTGGCGTCGCGGCGCTGAGCATGCCGCTCCCAGTGCCGCGGAGTTGGTTTCTGATCTGGGCGTTGCGCCACTCAGCCTTGGGTGCCGAGGCGCTCAACCCTTCACTAGCTCTACGTTGTTTCCTCACTTCCTTCGCATCTTCGAGTCTCATTTCATTTCTCCTTTCATAATCTACACGTCCTAAACTATTCCATACATATCCCATACGTTCTAGATATTTTGTAACTCTCATTTTTTATATTCATCTTAATTCCTATCCAAATAAAATTGTTGAATTACTAAATCTTTAATACCTCTCAATATATTTATAATTGAACAAAAATATTGTTAATAATAAAAAAAATAAATTGTTAAATTAAAATAAGCACAATGTGCATATTATAATTAATATTTTAAATTATAAATTTCATTACATATAATTGTCGATTATTAATGTTTCTTAATACACCACTAGTAAATAAATGTGATAGATATTTGTCGTGCATTAAAACACTACTTACCGGTATTGTGAAAGTCTTTTTTTTTTCTTCAAAATGCTCTTTAACTGCTTTTTTTTTTAAATTGTAGTTATAAATATTTAATATAAATTAAAAAAAATAATAGTGAAATTTATTAAAGCTGAAAGTTAGGCTTAAAAATAAGAACAACATTTTATCATTATACAAAATACCAATGTTCATAATTAAAAAATTAAGCAATTTGATGTTTATAATATCAAATAATTATAAAAAAATAAGCATTGAATAATTAAAAAACAAGAGCATCAAATACACCTAATATGATTTTGTTAAAACCAAAATTGAATAGAAGCTGCAATGTGAACAAGTATTTTAGTGTCACAAAAATTAAGGCATTGCTAGTAACTCAATATAAGATAATTTTTTTTTGAACTGGAAGTTACCCTTTTCACCTAAACTTACTAATAATTTGGGCCAACAATCATGTGATGAAAAGTATATTACTTGGCGCTGCTAAATTATTGACATTGCTTGAGAATGTTAAACAACATAGGACACTTAACATTATTGACACTGTTAAATGATTGACATTCCTAAAAGCTTTTCAGTGCTGTCACACAAGTCTTATTCTCTCCATTTACAATATCGCTTATTATTAATTTTTTTATTTATATGAATCTAGGAAGCTAAGATTTAAATGAATTAGTAGTAGAAATAAATAAGAATGTGTGTATTATGGTAAAACTAAATTATTATACTACTTGTACTTGAGGGTTTGTTTTAACGATAAGTTTTATGCACATTTTTTTTTGAGATAAATATTTAAATTTTAATAAATATTAAAGTGATTGATTTATTTTTAATGATTTTGTTAAAATAATTTAGAATATGATGTATTTAAAAAATATACGTATTGCTCTTAAAAAATAACATAATTTAAGTGAGATATGTATAAAAATATATATATACTACTTCCAAATTTTTTTTTATTATATGATCAATTATAATATCAGTAATATAATTTAATGTAATATTAATAATGTAATATAATTGCTATAATCTATATATATATATATATACTACCTTCAATGTATATTAGACTTTCTCTTAATCTTCAACTTTAGCACAAAATTAGCAAAGATTATGAAACACATTAAATACTACTTAGAGTAAATATGGACATTGTCTAATTAGCATCAAATGACATAGTGAAAAAAAATAGTAAGAAAAAAAAACCCATGCGAAGGTAACAGAAGAAATTATTCCTAGTAGTAAAGGAAACAAAAACAAATCAAAATAAAAAAGACCATATAATTCATCCAAAAACTCAAAACCAAAATGCAACTATTGAAACTTCAAAAGTCTTTCTCTCATCAGACTATCACCAATTTTTTTTTTCACATTCTGCACACTTCAACAAACCCATAATCAGAATTAAACCTACAAGTCCACCACTCTACACAAAACAAATCTAAGAGCAAAAAAAAAAAGAAAAAAAAAAATTATAGACGAAGGTAGTAAATTTCACAAAGTACTGCTGATTCTGATTCTTTTTTTAACATAATTTAAAATATATCCTTAACTATTTTATCCTCAAAATTCTCAAAACTACTTTTATCTTTAAAAGTGTATCACCTGACTGGTAAATTATTAAAACTACTAGAGAATATTTAATAACAAAGGAATAATATCCCGCTATTCAAAATAAAAAAGTAGGAAAGCTAAAATTAGTTGTTCAAAATCCTTACATTTTTTTCTTGAATTTTCTGACCTACCAAACATTCTCGAAAATACAAAATAAAAGAAGCATCTTACCAACTAAATCTATAAGAACCACCGCTCCAAATTAACTAAAGAACTACACTTTGCTATCTACCTGACTTTTTCTCTACTGGGTATATATTCAATAAACACTAGATATAAAAATTCGCTTTGCAAGAAATCGTTCGAAGAGACGCGAATGAAATTTTTGACATTTTGCTCAAATTTCATTCAAAACGACAAAAATAAGAAAAGATTTGAAAGACCCGAAGATTATTTTCTCAAATTATTTTACAATTTTTTTTTTTTTGTGTGTAGTTTTTGATATTTTAAAATTATAAAACTAACAAAAACTAAGAAGTAATGAAGAGATTGAGATGGATTTTGTTTATATTATCTACTATTTTTAGAACCAAACAAAAATCGATTCTCACCTTAGCTAAAATCAACCATAAATTTTTATATTTTTTTATTTTATTCAAATTAAATTAAATCCGCTATTATTTTTTCCGCATCATTTCACTGCTAAATTTTTTTGTTTTTGGGTTATTCATCAAAACCCACTAAAAACGTATTTTTGAACCTATTAATAAAGCTATAACATAAGCAAATTTTGTATGAGTAATCAATCATATCTTTTCTTTCTTTTATGGGGAGAAATAAAAAGTAAAATATATAAAAAAATAATATTTTATAAAATTAAAGCAAAAGAAAGAATAAATATTATTGATCCATAGTATAAAACTACTAAATTAGAAGTTTTTTTTTTCAAGAGTGTATATTTTTGACTTCTTTATTGAAGACTCACTCTAATTCACCCATTTACTTTTCCGTATTCTCATTATTCAATTTGTGTAACAACTATGGTTTGAGGCAAATAAATTTAGACTAATAAATTATTTCATTTTACTTAGTATAAAAAGAAAAGAAGTGATAGAGAAGTATTAGAAAAATTCATATAAGCCCAATAAAGAGAGGGAAAGTTTCTCTCTAATTATTAAAAAAACATCCACCACTTAAATGACATGTGACCTTTAAGAAAATTAAATAAAATGTTTTGATTTAGAAGTTTGTATCCCCCTCTTTTGAGGTTAGTATCCCCTTTTAGGAAGGATATGTTGTTTCTTTTTTTTTTTTGTGTGTGTAGAAGATCTTTATTTCCCTTTAAGATTATCTTCTTTAGTATAAAGTATGATTTCTACTATTCTTAGAGTATAAGTTTAAATATGCATTAGTGTATACTAAAATGTTTTATCTTGATAATCTTTTAATTATAATATCAAAGACATTTAAATGTAATATCTTAATATTCACCAATGATATAATATCTATGTTAAAAAAAAATCTCTGTTAATATAATTTCTCTTTGTGATCATATAATTTCTTTATTCCTTTGTTCGATTTTCCACCAATAAAATAAAAAATCTTCATTACTCTTGATATAGTACATTTTTTTACTAAAGTTTTGTTTTGTTTGTATCAACTTTATCATAAATATTTTTTTAAATAATATAATATCGTAACAATTTATTTGAAGGCCAAAAAACACACATCTAAATTCTAATACATGGCTGAGTAGAAAATGTAGATCATATTTCGAATTGCAATACTCATAAACTTGGTTTATTGATGTCAAATAGAAAATTACTAAACAAGTGGTTCTTCTTGTCAATATTTGTATATTTTGTCTTTTCATTAAATTTTCTGTAATTTTATATTAAATAATATGTTTAAAAGTGCTTTTTTTTTATAAAAAAATACACTCTTCCAAGTACAATAAAAAAACTGTAAACAACAAATGACACTTTCCAAGTTAATACCCATTCTCGAAACTTGATTATCTTATGCTGCCTTCGGCTCAATAGATGGGTTGAGCTCCCATTTAACTCCTGATTGGCACTTGCATTTCCCCTCCAAGTCCAAGGCCAATTACTAGCAATTTCACGATTATTAATTGATGAAAGAAACCCTGCAAGTAGCAATTAGCGCAAAAGAACCCAAAATAGTTGCCTCATAACGAATAAGCAACAAAGTAGTCCTCCCACCATCATATAAAGTAATTTTATGGAACTCTACCAAGAGAGAAAATATGAAAACACTCTGGTGATACAAATACAACTTCCTGCTAGTAACACACACAACACAACCAACATACATACATTGTTATTCATAGTAGAAATTCTGACTAATGGGATCCTATTCAGTCTTGATTTCAGGTGAGTGGACTGAACTGCGGTACAAAATATTCTTGGCTCCAGTAAGATTAAGCACCTTCTTGCTTGGAGCTTCAGTGTCCGGAGCCACAGGACTAGCTAGATATGACAATCGGTAGCTCCACTCAATTACCTCTGGACATAACACTTTCACCCAGTAGGTAACCCTGAACCACGATGGCACTGTCACATACCTCTCTCCGCGGCAAGCACTGTTCACTATCGCCCTTGCGCACCCGCTCACAGATTGAATTGGGATTGTGCTCACTTGAACCTGCTCCACCACCATTATGTTTCAAAATTATCAATGCTCATTCTTCCCATCTTTGTATAAATGCTACAGGGTGAATGTTGTTTATCAAAAGCAAACATGTAGTAGATATACGTATTTGAGTTAGAAGGGCTTACATCCCTCAAGTCCTGATCCACTTCGATTTTGCCTTCCCTTGTGAAGAATTTTCCTTGTGTCAATTCCGACTCTATGAACCCAGGTGTGGCAATTGTTATGCCAACGTCAGGCCCAAGTTCAACCCTCAATGTCTCAAAAAAGTTCAGCATCGCCGCTTTGCTGGCCTGAAGTTGCAATAGATATAAAATTAGGATGTAACAGTACATCAAACATTAAATGAATAAAAATTGAGAAGAAAAGATTAATTTGAGAGCAAATTATTGACAGAATTACTACTACTTATATATACTGAAAGTATAGTTGCTTACGTTGTAGAAGCTCGTTCTGGGTGTAGGCAACCACGAACCAGAAGATGATAAGACCAATATCTTGCCTTGGCTATTTCTGAGGTGTGGAACTGCAAAGCGAGTGGTATAGACCGAACCCCAGAAGTTTGTGTCCTGAGTGCAATTCCAAAATCAGATTGCGCTAAGAAGTTTATATATCAATCAAATTAGCTAACAGAACATCCAACCAACTTATATTTTTATTGTGAACTTGCGATGCGATTCAATTACCATTATGTATTTGAAATTGGTGATATCATCTGTATTTTCGAACATGGCAACTGAAGTGATTCCTGCATTATTCACCAGATGATCCACTGCACCACATACCCGTCACCAAAAAGTCCACATTAGACATTAAAAAATTTGAAAAAACCAAAAATTAAGAAGCCAATAACCAATTATACGAAAGAATCTGATGATATTTATAGTCAAGAGAACAGATTTTCCTCTTTACATCTGCCAAAGTGATTGATTGTTTCCTCCACAAGATGCCTACAGTCATCAATCTTTGAAACATCGGCCCGAATTGTGATAACATCAGGAGATCCGATTTCACGGGCTCTCTCAGCAACTTCTTCTAAGCTTCTCTCTCTCCGAGCGCATAGTGCTAGACAAGCTCCTCTACTAGCGTACTCATACGCCAGATACTACAAAATCACCCAAAAAAAAATTAAATTTCCTTTTTCAAAAGGATGATTATAAATAATAAGCTAGTTTATTACCTCTCCAATGCCAGAGGAACCGCCGGTTATGATGACGACTTTTCCGGTAACATCTTCGCTAAAAATGGAGTTAAATATGGAGAGGAAGAACTTGTAGCACAGAAACGGTGGCAAAAAGAGGCACAAGGAGAAGAAAGTGAAGGGAGGAGCTACTATGTTGAGGAACTTGTTAATCAAATCCATGACTTAGTTATTCCAAAAGTGAATTATCCAAAGATTATTGATTAGCAAATGTGTTTATAGGCATGAAAAGGAAAAGTGCTCGAAGGAAAGATCGAAGATAGAAGAAGTTCGTGGTGGCAATACTGCATGGCAAGGATATGACACGTTGTTAAGACTATCCGCATGACGTTCACATTTGTCTCATAAATATGCAGCACCTCACTTTTGCGATTATTGAATCTGGATAACTATTTCATTCACGCCTTATCAAACTATAATCATATGCTGACATTTTATCATTATATGATATTTATTTGTTGTCAATTATTCTTTTGCAATTTAGCAGCGTTGCAATATAAAATTACAAAATAATTGCTTAACAATCATATGTGCCTTTGGATTTAGATATGTTGAAATTTGATGATTTAAAATAAAAAATAAGTATAATTTTAAGTTAAAAACTAAAAAAAAATTGAGATGATGTTAAAAATATATTGGATGGATGAGAAATGATTGAATCTGAAAGTCGGATGCTAGGAGAGATGTAAATACAAGATAAGACTTGGTCATCTCTTGATAATTTTAGGAAGTTCAATGCTGCAATGATGGCTTTGAAACGCTGCAATGATGGCTTTGAAACACTGCAATGTTGGCTTGAAGTTGTATTATCCCCTAGCGATGGAATTTTAGTGTCGTGGTGTTGCTTATTTTGGGAAACTTCGTTTTTAGGTATAATTGCATCCTAAAATTACAATATGAGAATTCTTATTCCAATTAGAAATAGAATTTTTAGGGATATTCTAAACACTATATAAACCTTTATAATCTATTAGAATTAAATCAAGCATCAAAGATATAAATATAAGAGAGAATAGAGAGCTTAGGCAACCTTATAATAACATTGAGTGTGCTAAAAAGGGTGTCATAAGATCACTTGAGTGCTAAATGTGCAAGAGAGTGATGATAGATCATTTGAGGGAGAACTCTGACTATTCATTATATTGCTGAATTAATCTCTTATTGTAAGATCCAAGTGATTTGAGATATACTAGTGATTTAGAAGATCTGAACGATTTATAGGATTTTAGTGATCTGCGAGATTTGAGAGTTCTTTGTGAACTGATAATAAAAAAAGCTTGATCATTGGTCTGCCATGGATGTAGATTTTTGTTGTTGAACCACGTATATGTTGTGTCTTATGGTGTTTCTTTCTTTATCTTTATTGTTGTTTGTGATCTTTTATATTCTTGAATACATGTAGGCTAAGTTTTTCGTAAATCGCATAAGATTCTTAGAGTGCACATTAAAAAATCCAACAATGAAGTCAATGCAAAGACTAGTTCTTAAGTGAAATTAGTGTTAAGGTTGATTTTTTGCAACAAATTGGTATCAGAGCTATGATTAAGGTTAGTTGCAGAGCACATGCGATAGAGCTAGATTATAGAGCAAAGGATGTTCAACCATGTAGATTCACAAGTATAAAGAAATTCAATGGGGAGGATGATTATCTGATAGAGAAAAATGTGATGGCTTTACTGGTGAGTTTAGGGGTAAAGACAACCTTTAAAGAGACTCGAGTCATAATCAGTGATGAAGAAGTCTGTGTCATCTAGATCTAAGTCAGATTAAAGAGTAATTAAGACTGAATGTAAAAAAATTAGGAAAAAGATCAAAGTCTAAAGTGCAGTGGTGTTGACTACAAGAAGAAAGGTAAAGAATAGAGATGGATGAAGAAGAATAATCAAGATTGAATAGCAGATCCAAGAAGTGCTTAGGGCACTTGGTAAGCGATTGTACGAAAAAAAACCAAAATAAAAAAAGAAGAAGGTAATGTTGCAACAGTCTATAAGTTAAATTTAAAAGTTTCAAAAGCCTTGATAGCTTCTGTAAGAATGTATGCTTGGTAAGTAAATACTTGATTCTAAAATATAGTTTCCATATGAATCTTGGACATCGTTGTTTACCAATTATAGATCCATTAAGGGTGATAAAAGTACTAATGGGTAAAGATATGACTTATGTAATTATAGGGATTGGTAGAATAAGATAGAGAATAATGGTGGAAAAGTAAGGGACTTACTAGATATGAGACTTAAACCCAATCTCGTGAAAACTTAGTATCTTTAAGAGTGCTAAGTGGGATATTCATTCGAGGTAAAAGAAAGAATACTAAAGGTGTTCAAAAGGATCTATGGGTGAGAAGCACAGTGAAGGCTATATGTTTGATGAGAATACTTTGTATGGCTCAACATGGGTTGTTAAGATGATGCATACCAAAGGTAGCATTAGAGATGATTTCACCAGTGTGATATGAGTTGAAAGAGAATGTATGATAAGAGTGGTGATGACAAGGATAAGATCTAGCCATGGAATTATTATGATGTTAGGTGACATTAAAAAATATAATATGAAGACTACATTATAAGAGATACATTTGTGTCATTAGAGACCGAAATCATTAGCCTTAAAAGAGTTAAGTCTGGGCATAAGACTTAACTAGAGTCAACGCTAGATTAATTGGCGTTGGTCGAGGAGAGGATGATCCTGTCATGTTTGAACACCACAGCATTGGGAACTCAATGCTGCAGCGATAATTCTAGAAGTCCAACACTATAACGATTGCTTTGGAACGCTGAAATATTGGCTCGAAGTCACATTATCGCCCCAACGATAGATTTTGAATGCTGCAACGTTGCCTATTAGAAAAAACTTTATCTTTGGGTAGAATTGCATCCTAAAGTCGATTTTGGACGCTTACAATGTGAAAACTCTTATTCCAATTAAAAATAGAATTTCTAAAGATATTTTAAATATTATATAAATCTTTATAACTTGTTAAATTTAAATTAAGCATGAAAAATATAAATATACGAGAGATAAAAAGCTTAGGCAACCTTATAATGCTGAGTGCGCTAAGAGGGTGTCATGGGATCACTTGAGTGTTAAGTGCACAGAGAGTAATGATAGATCCTTTAAGAAAGAGTTTTGATTATTCATTGTATTCCTTAATTAATTTAATATTGTAAGATTTAAGTGATCCGAGAGATACTAGTAATTTAGAAGATTTAATTGATTTAGAAAATCTTAATGATTTAGGAGATTCATGAGATATGAGAGTTCTTTGTAAACTAGTACTAAAAGAAACTAGATCATTAATCTGTTGTGAATATAAGTATTTATTGTCGAACTACGTGTATTTTATCTTATAATTTTTTTAAATTTTTTTTATTATTGTGTTATTTTTTTTATATTTTTAAATATTTATGGATAAAGTCTTTCAAACCCACCCCCAACAATAAAAATAGTGCAAAAAAATTAATTCTTTAATAGATTAGTATTAAAATTGATTTCTCGCACCAAGATATCTCTTGCCGTATGCAGCTTAAGCAAATGATTGGGAAATTGACAAAAAATCAATTCACGAGCACATGGCCAAAATTTTGGATAGAGGGATGACTAGAACGGGCTTGGGCTAAGGTTACATTTAGATCTAATCTTCTGTTGAGGCCCCATCAGACCAATAGAACAAAGTTTTATTGGTGGGCTTGCAACCTGGTAAATCGTAAGCGTGGCCTAATTCCAAATTATCTGTAAGTTATGGCTACAGTCCATGGCATTACTTCTGTTGCAAAATTGTTTCTGGAACAAAGTTACGGAAATTTCATGGCACTTCTCAATTGCAAAATTATAAATGATTTCAAAATCATATTTATAACAAAGTTACACTTGCGGGTCTACTTTCCTTAACAATTTAGGGCCTTATCTTTTAATGATGAAATAATCTCAAATTTGACAAAAGTAGGTGGATCTTGAGTTTATGACGTTAGTAAGTGGGTGTCCCACGTCAGACCAAGACTAAGATGAAACTAAGCTTATAATTAATTTCCTTTGTTAGGTTCTCTTCTGTATGTGAGTCAATTACATATCTTAATTCTTAATCACAATAAAATATTTTGCCATTTCTTGCATCCAATGTACATGCCTCTTCAATGATAGTCTGAGAGATGAGTGTGGGAATCAGCAGGAGTCTACTTGAATTTGCTAACCATTGCCATTGAAAAGGCCACCAGTTACTACAAGGCGTAGTCAGCTACAACTGTGATTTAGATTCTGGGGAACTTTGTTAAACCTACAACTACATGAAGATTATTAATAAAGTTTGACATCTCTTCATTTAGAAGCTACTTACTAGTACTCATTAATTACTTATATATTTGTTTCCTCAAAACTGAGCAATCCTTGCCCCCCTAATTTATTCACCATAAGAAAGTAGCATTGTAGCTTCAAGCCTCCTTTGCCTGTTGACCCTTGCAATGAAATCATCAGCTCTCTTGCTCAAATCCTCAGCAGGGAAAGCAACTTCATCTTCTTCATTTACATTCTCTACCATTTCTTCTTCTTCTTCCTCAACCCAACTAGTTTTGTTCTGTCTATTATGTCTATCTTCACAAGTCTTGTCTACATTCTCCTCAAAACAAATTTTCTCCCTTTGTCTCTCTTTGTTTTCTTCAAGGGTTGAAGAATGTCGAACGCTTCGGCTCTTGCTAATGTACTCTTCATAGTGCACATCATTAGCTGGAGAAGATTCTGATGAAGCAAAGAACTTGGATTCTCCTACAAGAATGATAATGATAAGATTGCCCACAATGAACAAAGCCTTGGGGCTGAATAAGACCAAACCAACTTTAGGAAGAGACACAAAAAGAAAGGCCTTCAAGGAAGAACATAGTGAAGGAAGCCAGAAAGGACTGGAACAGAATAGACTACAAGTTAATGCTGTCAATGAGTACATGAAAAAATTGTCAAGAAGCTGGTAATTTTTGGACATCTTCATTGCTAGAACCATTTGCAGCTTTTAGTAAAATTAGAGCTATATTGTTGGAGAAGACTAGAAGAGTTCAGAGGCGAATCTCAAGGAGTACCGAGGGAGAATTGCCATCTGAGTTCTGACTGGACATAAAAGCAATGTGGAAACAGGATTATATAGTGAGGAAAAGTAGTCACATGCTTTTTTTTTGGTATCAGTGGGTGAGTCACTTTTTAAAAAGCTATAATGGAGATTGATTGGTGATTATTGGGTGCTTTATTTAAAAATTGTTTTAGGCTACCTCTGATTTCCACTACTTCTTGATGGATTTGAATTTTTCACAGTTACCATGAAATGGAGTTACTGGAACCAACATTTTTCTTGAAGAGTGAAAACAATGTCCCACTTAACACCAAAAAGAAAATATAAATATCTGCAGTTTTCAAGAAGCAGCATTGAGGATATTACCATGTCATAAAAGTTGATGTACTGAGAGCAAGCATCTGATTTTTGCTTTATTGATTGTGCCAGCCAAAGCATGTGTCTGAGAGTCTCATTGCAAAAGTCAGAGAGAGAGTAGATGGTGTCCCCATAGGGATAAGATATATATTTTTCTTTATTCACACATATACACATTTCATGAGGCTTGCATCGATGATGAATCTAACGTAATAAAGGAGAACTCCACTTAAATAAAGCAAATGTAATTTCTTTTTCATTTTTCTGATTCTTACTGAAAGAGAAATAGCAGTCTGATTGAAGTTGCTTTGCCTTTTCCTTCCATATATAGTTCTGCTACTGGAACGGAGCAAACATTCTTGAGTGGAATAGTAAAGGGAAAGCTAGTAATAATACATGGGAAGTGGAGCTTTTTTGTCAGAATAGAGGCATGTGTTTGGATCTTCAATAGTCAATACAGCTGCCAAAGAAAATTTTACAAGCTTAGCTTATGATGTAATCAATTTGTTAGCCCAATACAAAACAGCTAATTACTGATTGGTAAGTAATAAAAGTGCCATGCAAGTGTTAAGTCTGGTGAAGCAATGAGGCAATATTGATGATCATCTGATGTAATTTTATTTCTAGTATATGTTTATAATTGATTTGATCATCATCAATTTCTCAGTTTTCTTTCTACCCTACTCGTAAAACTTTTTCAAGGCCACATATTATTTGCTTTCCTTTGTTATCTTTCCAATACGGATAAAAAAAGCTGGACATACTTTCGGTGAACTAACAATTTTCTTGTTTAATTTTTACAAGGATCCCGATCCTTCAGTACTTTGCGTCTATTTGTATATACTTATAGATATTTCCTGGCATTCGAGGTTAAGTAGTACCGAATAATGGTGCTTTTTTTTATTAATATTTTAATACTTTTTTTTTATATTTATAATATTTATCCAAATCCATGCGATGACATGACGTAGTCTGCAAATTTACTTATTTAAAATACAGAGGAATTTACTTTAGAAAAATATTACATCTATTCTTCTAAAATTTAAACAAAAATTATTTTTACTTGTATATGAGCGGTGACTCTGAACCTTAACCTCAAATTGAGTTTCTTTTTTTATTTTTATTTTCTAATTTATATGTATGAAAATATATTTCTTCGTCGTTGAAAGTAAACACCTTTCTCCTTTAAGAGTCAACAGTTAAATTGGACTGTAATTGATTTTCATTTAATGGAATCCAAATAAATTTCTTAGAACTTGTTTAATCACATAAAAAAAAGTTTATTTATTTATTAATTATTGGTACGTAGAGCTTAACGAGATGGGTTTGTCTTCGGATGAAACTTCCCTGCAGCATACAATAAGAAAAGGTTGATAAAGCATGCATGGCAGATATTCTGGTCTATAAACAAAAAAACGATTACTTTAATCGCATGCTTTAACTATTCTATTGGCTTCTCAAGAATTTGAAACCCTTCTTTTAAGGCACAAATTGTTTTGTATAAGCAGGCAACAATACACAATCTCCTCGTGCGATGCGTTTTGTGTACGTGCATGTACGAAGAAAGATCAAACGGAAAGACAGATTAAAAGTTGAAGATACAAAGAAGTGGCTGAATTTACAGGCTGAAAGCCATGATGGCTGATTTAAAGGTAAGAGATGCCAATTTCATTTGCGTTTTGAAGTCTATTATATCATAAAAATTTATTTTTAATATTAATATTAAAATTTAATTTATTAATTTTAAATTTTAAATTAAATAATAAATTAATATGATATTAAAATTAAAATTTTGAATTTGTTTGAATTTTTTTAATTTTTAATCTATAAAATAGGAGGATCCATTTAATTCAAATTTATTTAATTTTTAATTATTTAAATTTATTCTGATTTATATTTTAGAGGATCGTTAAAAATATGTTTAAAACGTGTCTTTAATATTAATATTAAATATTGTTTATCAATTAAAATTTTTAAATTTGATGAAAAACTAATATTATATATACCTCGTTTTTATAAAATTTTATTTGCTCGTACATGAGAGTTTATTAACAAGATCTATTAACTATATCAAGCACTACGACTTTAGGGCAGTTTGATAAGGCATTTTTGTTTAATTGCTCATGCGGACTTACATGGCTGCATCTGGTATTTTGCTAAAGATTCATGCCCTTGTAGCGTTTTGAAGGAACTCTTCTTAGTTAAGGAAATTAGATAGATTATTGGGTCTGAGCAAGTATGATTTCCACTATTAATTATCTGCTTTATTTCTTTCATTTTGACAAGATTCCTTGAGATGAGCTAATTAGAATTAGGGGTGGGCAAATTTTTTGAACCCGATCTGTCTCAAAACTTTAGGTTGGGATAGGAACGAAAATGAGTTCAAGACAGAATTTTTTATCCCAAATAAGCTAGGTCAAGTTCGGGTAATTCCTGATCCCGTTTGGGAATTCTCGAACTTCTAAATCCGCTCAAAAATTCTTGACATTTTTTTTTAAATAACACTTTTAAAACAGCGTCATTTCATGGAGTTTGAAATGCCGTCATTTTTGTGAAGGAAAAATTAAAATTGAGTCTCAACATTAAATTTTCAACTTTTCTTGTTCCTCTTCTCTCAAAATCTCGTCGACGCCGACAGAGCCCCCACCCATGCAAGATGGATGCCACCGATCTAGTCGTAGTCCCCCCTGCAGCCTTGGTCTCACTTCTCAATCTCGAGGTGGGCAATATTTGGATGATTGACGCCGATTGCTGTGAATTCTCCAAAATCTGAGGGTAATCGCCGACATCTAACTACGAGGTGATTTTTTTTTTTAAAGAATTTAATTTTTTGGTTTGAAATTACTTAATGTTTCTTTTATTTGGTTGCGTATTATTTTTAGGGTATGTTTGTAAGTTTTCACTATTGTGCTTCTGTTTAATTTTGAAAGCACAATAACTTAGTGTCGAAATGTCTATAAGTCGTTTGGAGAAAAGCATATCTTGAGACTTGAGAGGTGTGAGCTTCAAGGTGAATTTTATTTGAATTTTGTATTCTAGCATAAATGTATTTGCAGCATGTCTATATATTCATGTATAATACATTATAGAATATAAGTTTAGTTATGTGCATGTATAGTTTTTTTATCAAATGCAATACTTTTCAAATTGTCTTTCTCAATTGTCTTATTCTGCGTGATGGTTAAGAATCAGGCTAAGTGAGAGATGTTATAGAACAATGTCTTTGTGGTAAGAGGTGAAAATGATCTTGAAATCATTTTAAATTTTCATCTAAAAGAAGAAAACTTTTTTTTTTTGGCGAAACTATCCGTAAAAGTAATGTCCAGAAGATGTAAATTATAAAAGGTTAGAAAGTTCAGAAGATGTAAATTATAAAAGGTTAGAAAGTAGGATTGAGGGTACAATTTATCCAATCTTATCCATAATTATTATCTGATCCTCTCACTTAAACATATATTTACTTAAAACTTTGAGCTCACTGATAAACATTTGAAATTATATATTTAATAAAAATTTTACATGATTGTTTTGTATTATTAGTATATTTAATTTTTTTAATTTAAGTATGTTTACAATATTGTACTTAATTATCTTTTAACTGTTTTGTGACAAATTCGATAAAATAGGTATAACTTTCTGTTTAAAGATTCAATTGAGGTAATTTTTAATCCTGTGAAGAGCTGACTTAATGGGCTAACATATTGTATTTCACAAAGCATTTAAAATTCGAGTGTTTAGAGAGTGAAAAATAGCCTAGAATAGAACTAATCTGTAGTACAGGCCCAATTTGAACAGTCATCAGTATTTAGCCCATAACTATAGAAATACGTATCTAATACGTATGAGATCACTCAATTTGAAAAGATAAGAGACGTATCTACAACTGTGATGTTTTGAGTGACAGCTAATTCGGATCACATCAATTCCAAATTGGATAATCAAGTGGGTGCCTTAGCGATAATCAATGCAAATTATTTTGCCACCATTCTTGATTTTCATCAACCAAGTGGTTCCCTCCAAATTTGTCTCGATTTATCCATATTTTTCTATAAATATGTGACTTGTTTATGCCTAAAGGATGTAATTAGAAAGTTAGAATTTAGTTCAAAATACTTGTCCTTTGTATCCATTTATTTGTAAATGTATTTCTCTTGTTTACTATTAAATCATGTTATTTCTTCTTCCATTTCTTTTCTTTTTCTTTAGTTTTTTATATCCAAATAATTTTCTTTAAGCTAAGGTGAAAGGGTGAAGCTCTTGGTAAGGTAATAAGATATGTTTAATATTTATTCATGAATTTAATGCTTCATTTTTAAGTTATGCAAATTTATATATGATGTATTTATTTTGTTTGTAGAATTAATACATTTTCTTCTAAAGTGGTGATTCTTGATTTATTATTGACAAACTTAATACTTGGCACAATAAATTCTTAAAACCATTTACAAGATTTGGTGTATATAACCTTTCTTGTAAAGTGAGAGTCTTGATTTATTGTAGACAAATATAAAGATTGACATAATAAATACTTGAACCCATTTATAAGATTTGGTGTATAATAATTGAAAGAAATAAATACTAATCAATATATAAATGATGATGAACTTTAATTGCTATATTTTCCGGTTGAAACCTCTTTTGTGTGAGGATTCCAATTGAGTTATAAAAAAAAAGTTAAATATATTCTTACTTCTTATGCCAAGAGTGAATCCCCATAACCTTAGCTTTTTATTTGAATTGGTTAATTGAAATAATATTTGCAAACATCTTATACTGCATTAATTATCTTTAAAGTGTTTATAATTTATAATTTTAATTCTACTTCCCTGTGGATCGACCCCGTTCTCATCAGGTTATTTATTACTTCGACAATCCTGTACTTGAGAATAACTCCTATATTCTGGACGTGTCACTCACTTTTAACCTTATTGTCCTTTGGTGTTACACGAAGTGAAAAGGTTCCTATCTTAGACCGCTAAAAGTGTGTAATCCTTGCAGTAGTAACTATGTTGTTTGATGTCTGAATTAGATTGCTATAGAATCTCTAAGTTCAGAAAAAAATCTGGATGTATTCTCTGCTATTTATCTTGTGAACCATTCCTTTAGGGCTATAGACTTAATCGAGCATATGCATAGCTATCAACCATTCTTTTAATGCAATAGACTTAGTTGAGCACGTACATAGCTACTTAATTTCTATTACATTATGATACTTTTTTTAATGATGATTTTTTTATCAAAGCTTTACTGAACATTAATTTTGTTACCATAAAATTGCTCTAGACAACAAAGTAAAATATAAATACCATTTTTTGCTTTTTTCTATCTTATTGTCCTGATGGTTTCACTTAATAAAGACTTACATGAAGCTTTATATGAAAAACAAAAAGCACGTTAAAGAAAATGAAACATTTAAACAGTCATAAGCCTATAAAAAGGCTTACACGAGGCTTTATATGGGTGATGCAATCCAATCAATTAATAAAAAATGTACAAGTGGTAAGATTCCTGTCAAGATTTTTCACTTATACATATGGTAATCTTTGTGATACCTATCATAATGGTCACTCTTTAATTATAAAGAATTATTATTATTTTTAATTGGAATTGAAAACCTTTTAAGTAGCTGTTGCATATTCTTAAACTATCGAAGAGCAATGTCTATGCTTTATTTGTTTTCATCTATTCTTCATAAATTGTAGTTCGAGTTGGTCTATTATCTCTTTCTATAGATTTCATCAGCATTCATTTCATTTAATCTCAACTTCATTAATTATTCTTCATCAATTTTGCTATATTATGACTATTTGTTGTCATCCAGATCCTTTGAGGCTCTTATGCATGATATCCATAAATATGCAATATTTGTAGATAATGGACTTAGATTCAAGTTCAACTGGTAATAATTTAATTGACTTACATTTTCAATCAAATTTTGAAGACGATCACGAGAAGGATTAACTCTCAGCTTAGCATATAAGCTAAGGTAATAAATTTTAATATCTACCATATAATTAGTAATTGTAATAAATACCATGTCTATTATATGATATCACTGAATAATTGTACTACAATAAAAATATTTTAAACTTTCTCGTTATTAAATAACAATAACTACCGCCCACTACTCCTTGGCCGAGTGTAGGTATCCTTAATTTTTAATTTAGGAGTTAAAATTTAAGTCTTTCATAAATATGATGGGGGTAAATTTTTTCAATTTTAATAGAATAGATTTAGTATTTCTTAAATCTAAATTTGCGAATTGTACCTCGACAGATATTCGTATAAATTTGGTCTTTTTTAAGTTTAAATTTACATATTATGCATCAACGAATATTATTATTGTAATATCTCAATAAATTTTTGATAATAATATTATTGTCTTTATCATGCTTAAAGCATGTGGTGGCCATGTTAAAGCATTTAATCATTGTCATGCTATAAATGTTAGCATGAGGTGGCCGATTTATATATCTTTTTGAAACAAAAATTCTTGTCAAGTAAAATGTATAAGCATGAGTTGTCTATGCCCCTTTTTTTAATGGCCACTAATCTTAATTATATTTAGTCAGTACTTGTATTTTTGCTTCTCAAGCATGATAAGGTAATTTTGCATGCCTTGTCATACTTGTTATACGTTTGACATTTATTTAAATACTATTGGACTAAGTGGCGACCATGAATGCTATAAAAGAGAGTTTTTCTTCATTTGTTTAGAACAAGTGATAAAAAGCAAATATAAGTACAAATAGCAAAGCTAAGAGATAAAAGTTAGAAGCAATAGTTACTTCAAATAAATATTCCAAAAAGGAAGGTTACTATTTTAACTTGAGAAAGACTACAACGTCCCCAACTAGAATTGTTCAAAGCACACTTTGAGGGTGAGTCCCCTAATCTCATTAGTGTAATAAGACTATTTTAATGTGTATTAATTTCGTTGTATTGCATATATGATATGCTATTATTAAATTGTTTAAAATGCACATATTCACTTGTTGTATGGTGTACACGCATATAGTACCCTACACTTGTATCTCTATACGAGCTTTTACTAAACTTATGGTTTATTAAAACTAACTATTTGAATCATTCAGATATAGATATACATTGATCTATATATTATAATGTCTTCACTAACAGATCTGCATCAGTGAAGATAGATTAGGAACATATTATTTGAAAATATATTTGTACAATAACATTTTTTTTAGCACAATTTACAACTCTTTGTAACTATGTCATTACTAATATATTCTCATGTCTTTGTCTCATTTAAGATAAGGCTCTAACTCCTTAAATTTTGCTCTTTTATAACCTACTAACTCTTATCAGTGCCAACTCTTAGCATTTATAACTCCTAGTGTTGCTAATTCTTAGTACTAATCTAAAATCTTTTAAACAAGATTTGAACTCTTTTAGATCATACAATGTCTGAAATATTACAAGTATCTTATCATATATTAAATATAATTAGCGATTTAATGAAATGATAATATTAGTATAAATATTAAACAAATATTCATACATAAAAGGATGACACGTAAGCACAAATTCCAACACTCATAACACTCGAATTGTAGAATCAAGAAATGTAAAGTTTCTTTAAAAAATGACTTTATTAGTATGAGTGATAAATCTCAGAACATTATTTATAAGAAAGATCATATTAAAGCTCAAACTTCTACCTCAAGTAATAAATTAATTATAATTCACAACATTCCTCATGTCCAAATGGGTGTTGTGGAATCAATTACTGAAGTACTATAAATTGCTGATAACAATTTGGTAGATTAAGTTATTCAAGAATTTCCTGTAACTCTTGAACAACATATTCTTTGGGATAATGTTGATACAACATTAAATAAATCTACTAAAATAAACAAATCAGTAATTCCTAGTGATTATATTATATATCTACAAGAATTAGACTATAACATTGGAGCAAAAAATGATTATGAAACATTTTCACAAAGCCATAAGTTGTAAAGAATCTAATTTATGATTCGATGCAATGAAAGAAGAGATGAATTCTATGACATCTAATGGAGTCTGAGATCTTGTCGAGTTTTCTGATAGTGTAAAAACTATTAAATGTAAATGGGTCTTTAAAACAAAGATAAACTTATTGGACAACATTGAGAGATTTAAAAAAAGACTCGTTATTAAAGGATTCACTCAAAGGAATGAATCAACTACAAGAGGACTTTTTCTCTTATATCCAAGAAAGATTATTTTTGGATAATTATGACATTAGTTGCTCATTTGAATTAGACTTACAACAAGTGTGAAAATGACTTTTCTAAATGAAGATATAGAGGAAGTGGTTTATATATAAAAAAAAACCAGAAGGATTTTCCTCTAATAATCGTGAGCATTTGGTGTAAAAGGTCAAGAAATTCAAATATGAATTGAAACAAGCCTCCAATCAATGATATTTAAAATTTTATGATGTTATTTCTTCATTTGGCTTCTTAAACAATATCATGAATTAATGTATATACTTGAAGGTTATTGGGAGTAAACTTTGTTTCCTTATTCTAAATGTGGATCAATATTTATTTATAACCAATGATAAGGGTTTTGCTACATGAGGTGAAATAATTTATCTCTGAAAACTGTGACATGAAGGATATGGGTAATGCATCTTATGTTGTTAAGATACATAGGGACAGATTTCAAAGTATTTTTAGTTTATCTTAAGAAATATATATCAATAAGGTTTTGGAGATAAAAGATTGTTCACTAAGTATAACTCCTATTGTAAAGGATAACAAGTTCAATTTGAACCAATGCCTAAGAAATGAACTTAAAAGAGAATATTAGAAAATTATCGAAGTAATCTAGAAATGAATCACTAAAGAACTACAAATAAAGTGATGAGGTTCCTTTAAGGGACCAATGATTACCTATTTATGTATTTATGAGACTATCTTGTATGGTGCATGAATAAAGAGTTTCATATCTTAACTTTGAATTATAGATTCTATCTCTAGGCTATTAAGGATCT
The DNA here is from genome assembly GCA_946807835.1 of Ailanthus altissimus. Taxonomy (NCBI): domain Eukaryota; kingdom Viridiplantae; phylum Streptophyta; class Magnoliopsida; order Sapindales; family Simaroubaceae; genus Ailanthus; species Ailanthus altissimus. The sequence goes on along the minus strand of OX327688.1, from coordinate 31,082,808 downwards.
ATTGTGACAATTCAGCTATAGTTTTATGGCTAAAAATTACAAAAGTGGTAATCGAGGTAATCACATCGACATTAAGTATTTAGCTATAAAAAATGTGTTAAATATAAAATAATGGTCATTAAACACATCAGCACTGAATTGATATTATTGATCATTTGACTAAAGGCATACTATTATAGAAATTGAAGGATCGTGTGGACAAAATGGGACATATGGTTTATTCATTAAGTAATATGGGCAAGTATTAAGAGACATAATGTATTGTGATATATGAAAGATTATACTCAGTTTTAGAGGACTTATTGTTGGTGGATCTAAAATCTGTGTGGGTGTATATATGTGCAATTGTGTCTATTGCCTAAATACGTATCATATACAAATTTAAATCCAACAGAAGTGTGAAACATACAATAAACACAATAAATAAAATATATTAATCGCATTAATATATTTATAAAATAGAGAACTCACTAAAACGTGTAACGTTATACGCGTAATTTCTCGGAGTCCGCATGGAGACCAACTCGTGTGCAATTTTAATCACCAATACGGTGGGCTTAGTAAACTAGAATAACAGCTGATATGCAGTCCGAGATTAACTCTTAATTTCCAAAATAACCGGTGTGTGTGTGTTTATATCCATTCTCCAAAAAGATAAGAAATTAAGAATTTGAAGCAATTCACAATTGCTTCAATTGAAAGCACAGATCTCTAATTTTCCCTTTTTTCTTCTTCTTCTTCTGTTCATCCTTCTCATTCTCTATTTCTTTTCTTTCTTTCTTGGCCAAATTTGGCCTCACTTTCACACACCTCACTTTCTCTCTTCCTCTTTATATATATATATAAAATATAATAATAATATATATTATATAATATTAATAATAATATAATAATAATAAATATATATAATAATAAGTATATATAATATAAAAAGAGAGATATTTAATAATTAAAAAATTAAAATTAGAAATGACCATTTCACCCTCATAAATAGTTACCAAGTTCACTCTCTAGTGGGTCCCATCAAATTTCACACTTAGGTAAACTCAATTGAGAGTCCACAATACGTTACGTGTTATTATATAATTAGTAAATAATAATTATTGACTAATTATTATATTTAATATTTAAATATAGACATGCACGCATTTTTATGGTAGTGTTGAATATTGCTAGATTAAACACTTTAATCTGGCACGCTGCCCCAGTGCACAATGAATACACTCCATATCGCAGGATTCCCTAGGTCCTACGCCTGATTTTTCAAATGAAACTATTCCATGAGTCCGTGAGCAATGCCTTACGCACACGTTATATATATATAAATCAGCGCGTTGATACAAGCTGAGGTTACAACGCATACGTATAGTCCTCTCATCATGATGACTTGGATGTGCAGGGATATAGATTATCACTGTCAAATCTCATTGTGCTTATCTATGTCTTATCTCTAGACTTGTATCTCACTAAACAACATGCACAAACTCTTTTGTCATATTTTTTCACCCTGGCGGAACTCTTTCCCGAGATGATTGCTTGTGGCCACAAGACTTTCTGAGACATAGTGTCGAAGCATCTGGATATCTAACTCCATATAGGAGCTGACGGATCCCATATATGTACGCACCGAACTCTATAAGCTTCGGACCATACCCAACGACACCCAGCGGTCACACCATGAAAAGTCTGTGACATGCGTGGAACCAAAGTATGGTGGATCACTTACAAGCCCACTGTGGCACTCAGGTCAAAGGACCACGTATACTACTCAACTCGAGAGGACCCTCCGTTGACAGCTTACATTAGGTGTTTATTGGAGGCCATCATGAATATGTCTCATATCTAGTCCTAACTGGATATCCATATGTCAATATGAGCTCCAAGCTCACGGTCGGCTAGGAACGACTATCTATATCCTATAGGTACGACATATGCTGATCTATATATAAAGGTATTCACCGACAGACCTGCATTGGCAGAAATAGATCAAGGACAATTATTCGACAACATACTTGTGCAACTTGCATTTTCTTGCACCCGATTGTAACTCTTACAACTATGCAGTTACTAGTATATTCTCGGGTCTATATCCCATTACAGACAAGACTCCAACTCTTAGATCTGCTGAGTATTATAATCAGTTAACACTTAGTTGTGCTAACATTTAGCAATTATATCTCTCAGCGTGGCTAACTATGAGCCATTATCTAAACTCCTTTAAATCTGATCCGAACTCCTTCAGATCTACAATGTCTGTAACGTTACATGCATAATACCGTATAAATAGATATTAGCGATTTAATAAAAATGTACACTTGTATAAATACACAAGTATATGTACATTTAGGGATGGCACGTAAGCACCGACCCTAACATTTATCACCATGATCCATGTATTTTGTTTCTACCATAATGAATGATAAATATAATGGTCAAGTGGGAGAATGTTATATATATTATGCATATTGATGTAATACTTAATATTAGGTATAAATATAATATAACCCATATCTTTATTGTCCATTAACTTTAATTATCCTCCATTATTCAAAGATAATGCTCATTAGGTGTAAAACAACTCACCCATATTCATGAACATGCGGTGGCATCTTTGATGGAGAAATGCCTATAAATATAACACTTGGTTAAGTTCCTATCTTATTCAAGTTATGTATATACCATCAATGGGATTGGTAAAGTTTAGAAGAGCTTAATCACACTTCCAGATTGTAAAGAATCAATTACAGTAGGTATGTCTTTAATTCATTTAATTCTGCATTGATCTAAGTACTTTTAATTATTATTAAGCATATTTAAATCACCTTAAGAAATTCTAATAAATGTCACTTTTTAAAAAAAAATTAAAAAGACCCCTAAAAATATAAATGAGTAATTTTTTAATATAATATTAAAGCAAGTGATACATACAAAAGAAAATTTTGAGAAGGGAACAATAATTTTGTTTATATTTAAATTTATACAGGATTTATTAAGAAACGGGATATGATTTATGACTTGTGAGAAAATTAAATTATAAGTAATCCACCATGAGAAAAATCTTTTATTACCCTTAAATGTTCACATCCCTCCAAATATTTTTTCATGTGTCGTATACTTTCTTATACTTTGAAAAATACCATTTAGAATATTAGTCACAATTCGTAATTTTAATTAGTATTTGACTCTAATTTAGTAACTACTGAAGATTTGGTGATTCAACAATTTTGTTTGGATAAGAATTAAAATGAATATTAAAGAGAAGAGTCACAAGAAGTCTAAAACGTATGGAACATGCATGAGGAAGTTTAGGGTGTGTAGAACACGAAGAGAAAAAAGAAACAGAACTCGAAAACGCAAAAAAAATTGAGAAAAAAGTGTGGAGTTAGTGACATGGCTGAGCGTTGCGGCGCCCAGATCAGTATACCAGCTCTGTGGCACTAGCATCTAGCGTCGCAGTGCCAGAGCAGGTGGAGTCCATTTTTTATTTAGATTTCTGAGTTTTAAGAAGTTTTAAAATTCCAAAACAAGTTGACTCTTACTCCAACAAAGATTAGGATTAGTAAGCACGAAATAACCCTTATATAAATCATTATAAACCCTTTAGGTTGAAATTAAACATTAAGAGAAACTTTAAGAGAGGAAAGAACTGGGTAGACACTAAGTGCTTGTGTGCGCTAGAGTGAAACCATCGTTTGGGTGTTCATTGTTCGTGGTAGAGTAAGGGTACACTAAACATTAGATCATTTTGAAGGTTCTTTATTGGGTTTTTCTTGTAAAATCTCTAGGGAGTTAATAAGAGATACTAGGATCATTGGATCCACCGTAGACGTAGACAATTGGTCAAACCACGTAAGTGATTGTATTTTACTCTTTATTATCTGTTTTGTATTCTTATTATTTTATTTGATATACAAGTTATTTCGCCGCATATAAAGATTATGGTTCAAAGTTGAATTTGGTTAGAGTTCTTCTCTTTAACCTAATCTTACAGGAAGAAGAATAATTCCTTCAGCAGTAATTATAGATTAAGAAAAATGATGGTAATAATAAACAAATTAAATACAAATTTATGGATAATTAAGCGAATCAAATTAGGATTGAATATTTTAATTCACTAATTTAATTATAATTTATTCAATTTTTTTTATAAATTTTAAATTTATATAAAAATATATATAATTTATAAATTTTATAATAAATATAATATAAAGTATAAAAAATAGCAAATAATTAATTTTACAAGATATGTATTTACTTAAATGACTAGTGGTAAAAGACTTGTAATACATAATTTCATTAAAGCGGAGATTCTATGTTTTAATCCCCCTTTATGTAAGAAAAAATTAATTTTTACAAAATATAAATAAATGAATCTTTCATGGATTGTGTAATTTTTTAAATTTTAATAGAATATGTATTATATATTATAATGATTTTTTTAAAAATTTAAGTTAATTTTTTCACCCAAAAAAAAATTAAATCGAATTTTGATCGGATTTGGATTAATTTCAGATTGAATTTTAGTTAAATTTAGGTCATTCATATATTTACATTAAATACGAATTAGATAAATCGAATTCATTTAAATTTTGTTATACCTTACATAGATTTGACAAAAATTTAATTCATTTATTCATTTTTCCACCTTTAACAAAACTTTTCCTTCGGTATGGTTAAGTAAATACAAACAAAAATGTAACAACACCAAAAAATTTAATAATCTCAAATAAAAACAATAATTTTTTCCAATTTTATATTCTCTTTTTTCCATTTTTCTTAAATAAAATAAAAATACACACATACACACATCTTCAGACCTCTTGGCTTTGTCGAAGTCGAGGCACCAGTGACAGAGTAGAGGGGGCAGTCACTTCTTGGAACTGCATGTAGCTACGTGGATAGAGGCCTTCAGAAACCACATCGTCGACTTGGGCTCTCAACATTATATTTTTAAATTTGTGGTGGAGCTGGTTTATGATATTTGAATTAGAAGGTAAAATGAAATTTATAAGAAAAAAAATGAACTTTAATTGTTGAATGACATGGATGATATGATGATGGGTTGAGAAAAATTGTTGGTAGAAAATTTGACAAGAGAGAAAAAGAAAGGAAATTGTGGCTTATAAGAGTGAATTGAAATAATTGTGGATTGTTAGGTAATTAAATTAGTTATTTTGATTGAAAATTACAACCCTTAGGGATAAATTTGTTATTTTAAGAATTTTTTTAAAATTATCTTTTTTATATTATATTAAATTATATTATTAATATTATAATTAAATTATTAAATTATAATTTTTTTAAAAATTACACGTATAATTTTAAAAAACATCCCACCTGAACTATATTAATAGAATCATTGAATTTAACACATAATTTTGAGTATATCTTACTTTAATTAAAAAAAAATTAATATAAAAAAAATAAATTAACCAACTTAATATCCATTGAAATTAAAATCTTTAATCTCAATAAAAAAAATACACAAAACTTATCACTAAGAAAATGAAATACTCATTTACAAAGAAGAAGTTAGTAATATTGTTTGTTACTGCTCAAAGGCCGATTTCATATCTGTCACACTCAAGGAAGTATATAATATTTTCTTTTAACAGGGCTTAATATATGTGTGATACAATACAAAAATATATGAAATGATATGAACTTTCCCCAAACTTTCAGGGTACATATAATATAATTTTCCAATAACACTAAATCCATTATAACGACAACTTTTATATTTCATCATAACAAACAACAAACATACCCCAAAAAAAAAAATTCCTGATTTAATACGACTACATACATTTAGGTAGATGATTAGTTAAAGGGAAGACACATTTGAAGGCAATTAAAGCTCTCGAAAATTGCAAAAATATATCAAAAAAATATATTATATGAATTATTAGAGGTATTATCTAATTTTAATAATATTTATTAATTTAAAATATAAATAATAGTATTTAATATTAAAACAATATTTTATTAAAATTAATTAAAAAATAATATAATTATTTTAATATTAAATTATTTAAAAACACTTATCCTATGTTTAAACACTTTAATTCTCATGTCCAAATATTTTTATTTTTATATTCAAACGCTCTTTTTTTTAACATTATACTAAATCATAAAAGACTAAAATAAATTGATTTTTTACATTAAAATTAAACAAATTAATTTTTTGTAAAAAAAAAAAAGAAAGAACACAAACAAAATCATAAAAACAAAAGAAGCCCTAATTTCTTTTTCAATGTCAAAAATCGACCATCGCCCCTCTAAATGCCCAACCACCTCCTTTCTCTTTAAAAACAGAGTGACTCAATTTCTCTTTTTCTGCCACCGCCGTCGCAAATCCGCCATCATCATCATTCAGATCGTCGCCTGAATCACAATTCCGATCACCATCCTCAAAGGCGGGCGAATCGGCGCCAGCAGCACCGCTTCATTTAGTGTAGTGAATGAAGCGGATACACGCTTCAACTATTTGCAAGTTTGGTGATGTAGGCCACGACCACGACCACGACCACGACCACACGCTTCAACGGTAACATCGATAGTGACAGTGGGAGGGCCGTGGAGGATATTAGAAATGACGGTGGTTGGTGGAGATGACGGGTGACCAAATATAGTATCACATCTATTCCCCCAATCATCATTTAAATTAATATGGCATCAAACCATAAGCTTCTCGACCTCTTTTCCGCTTCTTTGTTAGTTGAACTTATGCAAGAATAGTATTTTTTGGGCACTATTCACATTTCGTTGGTCACTGCTCTCCAACCCAAAATTTTATTGAAATTCTATTTTTAGTCTCAAATCAACCGTGTAAGTCCCATCGACTTTCATTTCGATCAAATATATCTCCATTTCGACAAATTGAATAATTTTTTTAATTATTGTTCATCACTATCGATTATTATTCTTGTTACTATTTATTACCGCCAGTTACTGTTCTAAGTGTGAGTATTCACCACCCACCTCAGAAGATGCAGATTGTGCCGACCGTTTTAATCCCACCGGAATCAGTACAATCAGGTACTGGCGTAACCGGACTCACCACTCAAAGTTTTGGCTGCCATCCACCGTCCTTTTCAGATCGTGCCTCCAACCATTCAGATCATGTTGGCGATCCAAACGCCACCGAAATGGCATCAATGGGAGGACGAACAGTGTGCACGTCCCTCTCTAACATCTAGAAGCTGTCCACTGCCATTTTAGATCTCGGTCAATTTCTGGTGATTGGATGTACACCACCCATACTCGAACATTTAGAACACGACGCATGTCTTAACACTACCGAAATCGCTCTAATTCGACGTCAGATCTGTCCACATGCACGGGTCAAACCTCTCTACCTCCATCCTCCTTCGATCTCAAATCCCAATGGTTTTCTGGCATGTTTCTCCACACCAGCAACGTTCTTCGACTCCCCTTCACCCGATCTACTCACTCACGATGCCTTTTTGTCTGATCTATGCACCGAATTTTTATACAGGTATCTTTTCAAAATTATCTTTGGGTTAAATTATAATTTTCTGGTTATTTAATAATTTTTTTATCACTTTGAAGTATTTTATAAATTTTAATAAGTTTTAGGATTATTTTATCTTTTTTATTTATTTTGAGTCACTTTGTAATTTTTTATTTTTATGGAGTATTTCTTTTAATTTATATAATTTTAAATAAATTAGTGGATAAATATTTCAATGCACTTGTTATTCTCTTACAACCTAGTCACTCTCCGACAGCATTGTCACCATTAATACATTATCAATAGCCAGAATATTATCACTCGTCTTAAGGCTCGCAACGTCATTCTTCTTTGATAAATTGTTGCATCTCTTTTTGATAATGGTGGCATCTTTTTTCAATAATAATTGTCTCATTCGACAACGGTTGTTTCTCAATTCATCACAGTCAAAATTTCTTTTCAAACTCAAACATCTGTTATTTTGAATTTAAAGGGGAATACTAAAGATAATGATGTAATCGTCATTATTGACTTTATATTTTAATGTTCACACTCTATATCTTAATTGTTGACTATTATATGTATATGTTTACTTTATAATTAATTTAAATTAAAATTTATATAAAAACTCATTTTGTAACTATTTTAATGTATTTTAATATTAATCACAATGTAATCCATCGATGATTATCGATTTTCTCTCAATTCTCTTATCTCTCACTCTTTTGCATTTCTTCTTTCTAGCAAATTAGAAAATGGAGTGTTCTAAGTTTAGAGCTTTGAACTTTTCACTATTGTGGAGTCAAAGGTGTGAATTTTCAGTCATGAGAGTGTTGAAGAGAGAAAATGGAAGGGAAAATGTTTGTTTGGTTGGTGGGAAAATAGGGGATTTTGAGGTTTTAATCAAGTCTTAAGCAAAGAAGATAAGAGAGTGTTCTAGCTTAAAGCTTTGAACTTTCAATTGAACTGTATATGATTTCCATTCCTTTTAACAATATATAAAATCGTTGTTTTTTTTTTATAAAAGAACTCCATTAATTATGAAGCAAGTGAAATAGAGTTTCATTTCAGAAAGCAAGTGAAGCAATTACGGCCTTCATGAAATTTTATGGGTTTTGATCAAAATCTAAACTTTCTGAAATTTTCTGAATAGAATGGGCATGGAATTTTTTTTTTGTTTTTGTTCTTTTTTTTTTTTTTGCAATTCTTGGATAATCACTTTAATTAGCTGATTGAATCGTTTTTTTTTTAAATTTTTTTCTCTATTATTATTATTATAAATTAAATATTTATTCTTTGTATAAATATAATAATTTAAAGATTAAGAAATTAACTTTTAGTAAATTTGGTATTTGGTATTGTGAAAGATAAAATAGTTATTTCATTATTTTTTAATGATTACAAGAGTAATTTAGATTTTTTACGTAATTTAATTAATTTAAATAAAATATTTTTTGACGTTTGGACATCACGGTCTATCTTACAAACTAATGAATATTATTAAAATTAAATAATATTTTAAAAATATTCATAATAATATTCATATACCAATTAATTTATTAGGTTTTGAGTAAGATCATACATTCAGTGGTCATAACTTTAACCAACTTAGTTTTTAATATAAAATCGTTCAACTCAAATTATTTATTTTTTCATATGAGTATTTTTGTTATAAATCCATCCTTAAAAAATAAGATAGTTTTTTTTGGTACAAAAAAATTATTAGATAATATTAATTTTTTTAAAGAGTAATATTAAATGTTTTAAATTATATTTTAAAAAATAACGTATCAAATAAATATTAAATATAATATATAATTTTAAAATTTATACTATTTTACCATCTAATATTTATTTAACACACAATTTAAAATACTCCCGTCAAGTAAACATTTAGTTTATATAATTGTGAGTATTTATTATTGGAGAGTGAAATTTTTTGATATTTATGAGTAATTATTATTGCACTGAAATTTCAAATTTAATTAAGAGCGAGTCTTTGGTGCTCTCAAAATATAAAATTCCCATCCTAATCAATGAATTAGAATTAGCTGCTTAGATTAGCGACTTTAAATTATTCTAAAGAAAAAGTTTGCTAAAGATATGCTTACTATAAAAGAAATCAACTATCAAATTAAAGCATCAAAATCACCTTTTTTTTTTGCTTGATAAACACGTATTAGCATCAATAATTTTTCAACAATATCATTGAGAACACTTATGCTCATAACCCTCAAATGATGAGACACCATGACAAAGACATTAGCGTGGCTAGAGTCATCAGAAAAAAAACCCGAAAATAATTTAACATTTCAACATCTTGGGGATAGATGTGCGAGTGAAAATCAAAGTTGGGTGGTCGATTATTATCAAAGGGTCCTCTGTACATGTCGACAAGTTAACTTCAAAGTAATGAGAAATTGAAGACCATTTTCTTCATTTCAATGAGCCGCAAAAAGAGCCTTAAAAGTCGCAAACTTGTACAGGGGTTAAAAGTTAAAAAAGCATTTATAGTTTATACAACCATCAAAACCCAAATCTAAAAGCAAAGCATCAAGAAGAAGCAGCAGCTCCACAGAACACAACGCAAAGCCAATATGGAGATTCTTAGTGTTTGCTCTTCAGTATGCCTCGCGCTCGCCCTGCACGTTCACAAAACTCGTAACAAAAAATGAACATATCAAAACAAATCTTAGTTCTTTGTGCGCTCACTCACACTTCTCTGTAATAATAATATTAAAACCCACGAAAGTTGGGAAAATAATGTGAACAGACAATCCAGGACATGACAATTGAAATGGATTTGTTTGCTTTAATGATCTATGAACTTACTTTCTTTGGAGTAATGAAGTCCACAAACTTTTTCTTGCCCTTGTTATTTGGGGACAATTTGGGATGATGATCTTTTACTCCTCTATAATGCTTGATTTTCTCTCTTACAAACCTTTCATATATAAAAGCTGCTCCTCTGAACTGCGGTAGACCCAGCCATGCTATCAACACTAGCTTCACTGTGTACCAGATTGGTATCCTGGAATTAATTCAGAATCAGACCAAAGAAATCAGATATTAAGTCCAAAAGCAAAACAATTATTTTGACTGAAAGTTACCAAGTTTCTGATGTAAAAAATCTCATCTTACCACTCTAAAAGGGGTTGAAGTACCATCTCAGCAAGAGTTAGAAATGAATACAAAATCCAGTAAGCCAGCCACTGCTCATCATCCACTTTTGAAGGGCTCTCTATCGCCATAACTGATGCATATCTGGTATCAATAACAAACCATATGTATATATATATATTAATTTCCCTCAACAAAACGAAGGAAATAATTTAACTATCTTATCACTTAATTCTTAGTACTTAGGAACTTAAGATTTAATCAAATATCAAAGAAAATAATCACTTACAAGGGATACAACAACATCAGAACCGGCCTGCACGCATATTAGAGAAGGAAAATGATTAATATTCTGAAAAAAAAAAGAAAAAAAATAAGTGACAAGTGACAAGAAATACCCTGCTAGTGAATGAAGGCCACAGATCAAATTCCAGAAACGACTCATCTTTTTGGCCACTGTATATTTTTTTTTCTGGGTTCGAATTGAAAGGGACCAAACCAGAGATACTGATTGCTGGGATAAAGTGAACGAGAGAAAGATCCTTCCTTGCCAAGGTGAGAAAACGGTTTCTAAATATGAAGACAAAAGTTTCGTTGGACCAATTGATGTTATTATCAGAAGGGCTCCATTTATATTGAAGAAGGTAAGACACGTGGCAATAAGGGAGCCGGTATCGGATTCTGCCTTAAACGTGTTGAGCTAGATCTGGCACCGTCCAAATGAGCAGTTGATCTAAACTAAAGTATCCCCTGCAATTCTTTTAATTTTTTAAGACAAGTTCTGGGTTTTGCTTTAATCAATGTGATAATGAAGAAAATCTAATGGCTTTGTTCTTTTCCCCCGTACACAAGCCACATGTTCATGTGTTTTGAGGACAAGGGGCATTCAAAATTAAATATGACAACTAAAATATGTCCAGATAATATATACATTTTAAATTTTAAATAAATTGTTAAATAATTATTTAATAATAAATAATATAATAAATAATTTTAAACATTATAAAAATTAACCACTGCTTGGCATTTTATTTAATATTCAAAATTTATAATTTAAATTTAAGATGTATTATAAATCAAAGATAAATTAACTTTAAAGATTTTTTTTTTGACTTAAATGTAGCTTCTCTTTTAAATTTGTTTCTTCAATTTCTCTGATTTGGCCGCTTTAGGTTTCTAGATCCATTCTGGATTAAGGCGGTTCAATTTTATAAAGAAAATTATTTTAAATAGTCATAATTTTGTGATATTTAACTAATTTAATCATTCATAAAATTTTTTAGCCATAAACTTATGAATGGACAAAAATATCATTTCATTATTTTAACAATACTCGTTATAATAAATAATATCACTACAGTAATTTTTTTATTTTGTTTTGTTTTCTTTTATAATTAATTTATAAATTTATTTTATTATGTATGACATAATTAATTTTTATCATTTATTTAAAATTATATAAATATAATAAATAAAACAAATTATAATTTTAATAAAAATAAAAACATAAGTTTAAACAAATATAAATATAATTTAAATAAATAATATAAATTAATTATATTTATTAAAAGTTATATTTATATTTATTCAAATTCAGATTTGTATTTGTATATTAAATTATATATATTAAATTATCTTAGTTATTAATTATTTAATTTAATCATGTTATTACAAAATTTAAATAAATAATATAATTAAATTAAACTAAATAAATATTATAATTATTTTAAATAATTAACAAGTAATATAATTTTATTAAACAAATATAAATAAAATTTTCAATAAATAATATAAATCAATTATATTAAATGTTATAAAATAATTATAAATAATGAAATAAAATATAAGTAAATAAAATAATTATAATAAATAATAATTTTCAAAAAAAAAGAAAAAAGAGCACCCATTTTGGGTGTGATTGCTTTTAACACACTTATATTGGGTGCGATATTTTTTATCATGCCCTTAATGTGGTTGTAATATTTTTTATGCACCTTCAATGTAGGTGCGATATTTTGTTACACACCTTTTATATGGGTGCAATATTGTTTTGTCGCGCCTCAATATTTTAGTTTACTTTTATTATTTATAATTTTATTTTATTATGTATGGTATGGTTAATGTATATTATTCATTTAAAATTAATATATTTTTTTAAATTTGTATTTGTTTTATTTAATTATAAATAAATAAAATTTTAATAATCAAATACAAATTAAGTTTGTATTTGTTCATAAAAAATATTTTTTTATTTATATCATTTATTTAGTTTAATTTAATTACATTAAATTATTATGTTTTTTATTTAAATTTTTGTAGTAATAGGATTAAATTATATAATTAAAAAATAATATAAATTAAATATAATTTTAATAAATAAATAAAAATTTATTTTTGAATAAAAAAATTGTAGCAAATAATAATAATGGGTACTGTTTGGTTCGGTCTAATTTTTGCAGGAATCGAATCGAACTGGTAATTTTTAATTTTTTAAATATGAAAATAAAAAAAAATGAATTGGTAAATGAAAACCGAACTGGTATTTTTTGATTCGGTTCGATTTTTATTTTTTATTTTTTGGAGTTAATAAAACAAAATTTAATTCCAAACCTGAGGATTCAACCCATGCCCTCTAATTAATCATTTTACGTGCTTTACCAATGGAGCCAAGACTGGCTTTTATTTTAAATGCAATCAAGTTGTTTATATTAACAACTTTCATGATTAATAATTAAAAAAAATGCAATGCGGAGAATTTAATATACACAAAGCACTTGCCGAACCGTTGAGCCAAACATGGCTATTGATTCATAATGCATTCAACTTTAATTTATTTAAAGTTTGAACATGTTAATAATTAAAATCTAAAACACACAATCACGAGAATCGAAGCCACAACCTAAAAGAGTAAATATTGGCATCCTACCAACTGAGGCAATGCGTGTTTTTGAGCAATAATGCATTAAATTATATTATATTCAATATTTAACATGTTAATAATTAAAAAAGCAGCATTTGGAGTCCAACCAAAGACGGCCTAACAGCAGGGCTACAGCTAATTTTAAGAATAAAACACTAATTTTTATTATTTTATATTTAATTGTAAAATATTAAATAATTAAACAATTGATTTTTTTTTTTGCTTTTTACTTTTTAAAATTGATATATATATTTTTTTGAGTAAAAACCGAATGAAACTGACAAGTTCGGTTGGCTCGGGCTAATTTTCTAGCTCTTGATGTTTTTTTACTCACCTTTAGTAGATATTGTGCATTGTAGCTGGGGTATTGTAAAAATAGTGAAGATGTATTTTTGTCTATTTGTGAATTCTTTGACCATAAAAATTAGAAAAGTTTATAGATGGCTAAATTAGCCAAGTGTCCTAAAATTATAGTTATTTACAAAAAAAATTTCATTTTATAAACATGAATACAATAATGAGAATTAGGGCATTTTCGAGCCTTAGATTTGGCCGGTCATGAATGTATTTATGCACTTATGGTTATTTAAATTTAAATAAAAATAAAAATTAAGGTTTGATGTTTAATAAGTAAAATTTTTCTTTTATTCAAAATTTTATTATGTAATATATATATATATAGATATATATTAAGGCATTTATAATAGTTAAGGCTCCAATTAAAGTAAAAAAAAGAGGCGTAGGCTGAAATCTTAATTTACTGGGATTCTTTCAAGCAAATTGACTTTGTTGTATTAATTAGTATTATCATTTGATGATAAAACCGAATCAAGGCTCTAGGAATGCCCACATAGGTCAAAAAAGCTATGTCTCGCCTGCAAAGCAAATATTTTATATATTATACCAAAAGAGTAGTTGAGAACCAGCTATTTTTAATGCTTAATTTCAATTTTTACCCCAAAATATTCAAAATTGATTTGAGTTTTTTTTTTTTTTTTTGAAAGAAAGTTGATTTGAGTTACATTGACATAACGGTACATTTGATTTATTATAAACTACTTTTAATTTATATATTTGCATTCTACTCAATTAAAAAGACTTATGCTTAAGGAGACACAATCCTGTAACATTTGAAAACAAAGTGCACCTATGTAGTACTTATTAGATTGTAGGATTTAACGCATGTTATGTGAGTGAGTTATTATAAAAGTCTTATTTGTAAAAGTTATATTAAAGGATAGATTTTTTTTTTCTATTTTACTACAAATTTGTTACGAAATTTTTGAATTTAAAATTATAATATTAACTACTGTCCTGTCCTTACGTTCTTCTAAAAGTTATGAAGCATACCATCATTTTTTTTTACTCTATTATAAATATTTCATAAATAATAAGATTTTTGAGTTTGAAATCTTCTTGTCAATTACTGTTTTATGCTTATGTACTTTTTGAAATTATGAAGCATACCGTCCTCCTATAAAAAAAATAAAATATTTTGATAGTTAAATTAATATTTATGTAAAGAATAAAATTTTGTATTTGGAGAAGTGCTCGCAAGATAAGTTGAATGCAATATTTGTCAGTGATTAAATTGAATCAAATCAATTGATGACGAATCTTGAATATTAAATAAGTGATTCATGCATAAATCGATTTTGTTTATAGTACATGAGTTTTATTTTTATTTTTATTTTTTAAAAATATTCATAAGTATTCACACTTATTCTCTATTTTAAGAGTTTAAATCCGTTAAAAATTATCAATAAAAAAGAATGATTTAAGTAAAATTAATCTATTTATAAAAAAATTAATTTTTATAAATAAACAAATTTTACTTAAATTATTCTTTTTTATTGATAATTTAATTAAACAATCAAAATTTAAATAAAATTAAAAATAGTATTTAAAAAGACAAAAGATATATGAGAAGGAGAAACAAATTAAAAGCCCTTCCATTTTGGGCTTGAAAGCATGTCATTTTCATATTCCTTGTGTTTTTGTGGAATTTTTCAGTATGTGTGCATGTTAGACCATCGCAATAAGACTTTCAACCGAACAAAATAAGCTTATTAGTTTTGTTTACTTATCTTTCCTTTTTTCTTTTCTTTTCTTTTTTTTCTGAAGTTTTATATTTCGTTTATTTGATAGTTATTATTGATATCATTGTGAAAATAAAATTAATTTTTGAATTTAAGAAGACATTAACATTTTTTCTAACTTGTGTTTTAAAAACATTGCTAGATGAATCCAACAAAGATATATTGACAAATTATTTTTTTTTTAACAAGTTTTATTAACTGCATCCATAAACAAGGGCGGACTTGTGTTTAGGCTTGGGAGGTAAGGCTCCTTTTGAAACGGGTCATGGCCTTAAAACAAAAGGTCAAAAAAAAAGGTAAGGCTCCGTTAAGTTTTTTTTTTTTGGATTCAAAAGAAAAAATAAAATTATTAAAGCCCACTTGTTTAAGCTTAAAAAAACTAAGTTTTACATGCAATCAGTTACATTGTTTCAATAGTAATGATTAAGCGTTTTCGGTCTGAAGTCAGGCTCAAGTTCTGAAAAGAGTTTAGAAATTTTTTATTATTTTTAATTATTAGAGTATGTAATTATAATTCAATCAAATCCTAAAAAGAGATTAAGAAGTTTATTTTTTTTAATTATTAGAGAAGTGTAATAATTGACAGTAACAATACTTTACATTAACAGTTGTAATTTTTTTTAATTGAGATCTTAATCGTATTAAAAAAAAACCTAAGCATCACATTTTTTAAATCATTAAAAGAATGAAAAAAGAAAGAGGGGACTTGCAGGCGGAGAGAGAAAAGAGTAAGCTTCTTACCCTTTTCATGGCCATTTTCACTCAAGTCTTTCATTTTATGCTTATTGAAGTATGATTTTGAAATATTTTATTATGAGTGATATTTTAAAGCTGATCTAGAATTTTAAAATGTTAATTTTTTTTAATTAAAGAGAAATTTAGATATGTGAAGTTTTAAAGAGAGAAGGTTAGTGTAAAGAAGAATGTTTAAACTTATGGAAGTAAAATCATCATTTTATTTAAAGGATTTAATTATATATTTGCTAGTGTGTTAGAATTTTTATAGAGAAAAATAAGAATTTGGATTTAGGAAGTTTATTTTTTTTGATTATTAAAATTTGTAGTTATAGTTTAGTTAAGTTCTAAAAAGAGGTTAAAAAATTTATTTTCTTTAATTATTAAACAGTTGTAGTAGTTGATAGTAACAATACTTTACATTGACAATTATAAATAGTTATAATTTTTTGAGATTGAGATGTTAATGATATCAAAAAGAGAAAAAAAACTAAGCTTCACATATTTTTTAAATCATTAAAAGAATGAAAAAAGAAGAAAAAAGAGGGAACGTGCAGGCGGAGAGAAAAAAAGAGTAAGCTTCTTTCCTTGTTTTCATGGCCATTTTCACTTAAGTCCTCCATTTTTTGTTTATTTAAGTATAATTTTAAGATATTTTATTATGAGTGATACTTTAAAGATAATCTAGAATAATAAAATGTTAGATTTTTTTTTTAATTAAAGAGAAATTTAGAGAAGTGAAGTTTTAGAAAGCGAAAATTAGTAGCAGGAAGAGTGCTTTAGTTTATAGAAATAAGATCATCACTCTATTTAAAGGATTTAACCATATATTTGTTGGAGTGTTAAAGTTTTATAGAAAATAGAAGTATTTGAGTTTAGGAAAGCTACAATTATTTGATTTAGGCCTAATTTTAAATTCCATTATATCATTAACTTAATTTATTACTTTTATTTGTTTTAGGATTGATAGGAGATCAATGGAACAACTTGGACTCTGAACCACAAAACTTGCATCAATTTTACAAGTTGATACATGTATAACTTATCGTGATACCGCATTATTTAATAAATTTTTGTTTAAAATATCAAATTGATTCTTAATTTTTGTTCAACCGAATAATTGTGTATTTTCTCTTATTTAAGAAGATTCCCGTATGTAACGTGTCTCAAAAAAATATTTTTGATTAGCAACATCACTTTTGTTAGAGAGATTTATATTATATTATATGTGTAGAGAGAGAAAAAGAGAGAGAGAGTTTATTTCTTATACGAAAGATTTCATTTATTATATATTATTTTATAGAGCCCATGAAAGCATGGTGATTATATATTTAAACATACATGATTTGTTTTACTTACTTAATTAATTTTCTTGAAATATGCCATATTTAATTCAAGTATTTATTTTACATTATGAAAAAAATCATTCATATTTTTGTATCAATAAAAATATGTTTAAATAATTTATGAGATAATGATACTCTATGAGTTATATTTGCATAACATAAGTGATTTTCAAACCACTAAGTGGTACCCTGCCCCCCTTTAAATTTACAGATGAGATAAAGATATTTGAAATCAGTTGTACAACAAAGAGGCTTTGGGCCAGATGAATGAGCGTCTTGCTCTTTAGGAGTTTTGCTCTATGAATGTGTAATATGAGGATATGATTAGTGAGTTATGTGTACGTTTAATGCTCTGCTCGAGGAGTACTTCAAGTACAATAGAGTTTCCTTCAGGTACTAGTTTAGAGCAAGATTTTAGAAAAATATTAAAATTTCATGACATGTATTACATGTGCACCAATTAATGAAAATCATTTACGAGATCATCTTAAATTTTGTAAAATTACTGACTTGCATTTTCTAGAAACACGTCCATATCGTGTCAAATTACTATAAAGACAATGAAATATTGAAAACCACCCATGACAGTAAGATTCATTGGACTAAATATATGACTATGTACCAGTTCCAACAAATCAATGGCCCAATGATATACACCTACACTAAGATTTGGTCATCTTTCCTTAAATCCAGAATTTATAAATTTGCCAATGTATTATAGTCAAATCAAATATCTGACAATCTTTAACTAGACGGTATAGTTGTCTCACAATTAGGTGACCTAATCTTATGTGCCACTATTCTTTATTATTCAGAGTTCTTGAACTACTATTTATTTTTTTCACCAATGCATTGGTAACATTCATGTTGTATTTAAGATATAACGGTCATTCATTAACTGATACTCAGTTAGTAAAACATTATCATTATCACATAAATATGAGGAACTATTCATAATATTTTATGATAACCCTCTCTATCTACCATAGGGAGAGTGATATGATTTGCCTACTAATGTTTGGCACAAAATAGTAATTATTCAAAATTAATGCTTTTGTTAGGATGAAGAAGTGACTTCAAAGTCTTAGCAGCTACCACGTATAGGAAATGTCCATTTCTTACAAGAAGCTAAACTTCCCTTTCATAGCATTGTAGCATTCATCAAATTATGCAACACCTTGAAGACATGATAATGACAAATGGTATCTCATACCCTTGCACACTTAGCATAATATGCTAATGAAATGTCTATGATTGGTAAACAAATATCTTATGGGTCAATCTTTATTAAGTCAAGGTATCTTAAATAGTAACACTTACTATTTCAAACCTTATCACAGTAGAAACACTTTTCCTTATAACTATTCTCTATGCTTGCTTTGGATATATCAAATAACTTTTTAGATGGAACAATATACTACTTGCACATCTTATGTACACATGCTCGTGTTGAAGATCATTAGACATTGAGGTCAGAATATATGATTTGACTCTCAAATAATTCTTTATCCATTTTTGATAAAATTTTAACCTCTTCTAGAAAAGGTATTATCAGAAATATCTTTTGATAACGGATTGCTCAGTACTTATCTTATCTCTATAGGATAAGTATCTTATCTCTATAAGATAAATTAGGAGATGTGTAGCAGAATAATTTTAATCGTTAATTAATAAATAATACTTTAGATCACAGGTATAACTATTATACATTTTTTAATCTAAAAACGCCCTCTCACTGCTTTACTTAATCCATTTAATCTCTTAAATGGGATAACAACAACTTAAACTTTTTAAACTATACAATGAGAAGTAGACCCCACTGGCATTTTACTTCAACCTCACACTAAAATAATATTGGCCTTTATAAACCCAACATGTAGACAACTGTTGTCAATTGTATTTTATGCAACTTTTACCACTGATCCTAAATACATTTTATCCTCATGCTAAAATAATATTGAGTAAGTGTGTTTCAGATTAACTTGTCAATTATATCTTATGCAACTTTTACCACTGATTCTAAATACATTTTATTCTCACGCTAAAGCAATATTGGGTAAGTGTATTTCAGATTAACTTGTCAATTATCAAATATATGTTATTGACACTATCCTCACGCTAAAGCAATATTGGATAACACGTTCGCATATATTTGACTCATCTCATATTTTACCGGTATAGTCTAAATCATACCAACTAAGTCCCTCACGCTAAAGCAACATTGAAAAATATCATAGTGACTCGTTTAACACTGTATTGACGAGACGGACCATTTAGTATATTATTTTATAATATAATAAAATTTAATCTGACTAAGAGAGATTTTTAAACATATGTTCTCATCTCATGAGAAGGTAATTCTCAATCAGATATTTATTTGTGTAAATACAACTAACTCCACTAGTAGGGCTCCCATTGTGGTTACAAACACATAAAAAATAATCTCAATATATAATACAGAATAATAACTTTTATCATTACATCTCATAAACCCCCACATACATATATTATTTTTTAAACAATTTTAAAAAAATTATTCATTTATTATTATTATTATTTAATTTTAACTAAACCAAAGTTAACCATTAACCTTAGTTGAGTTAAAGAAAAACTTAACTATAAGCACAGTGGAAGATTAAAAATTATACAATGAACACACACACACACATATATATATATACCATTAACGATTTTGTTCGTAATGTTTATTGTATAAATATTAAAAAAATTAATATTCATACAATATTGGAATGACACGTAAGCACCAACTCCAACAAAGCACAACCAAGTCCTAAAATTGATTGTCATATGTAGAGTCAGTTTCGGATCTTATGACATCTTGCATTTTCCCGATCGACGTTAAACATCACCTCTCTATAAGTCAAAGAATCATTTTCTTCAAGTAAGAAAACACCAAGGCCACCTTCAGGTATCATACATATCTAAATATGGCATGATATCTTTTCTGACCTATAAAAAGGGTGTGCTAAAGGTATTTCACTCATTTGGACTTGAAATTCCACCGTCAGTTCATATACATTTTGATTGACTTCATAAAGTTTAATCCTTCTACAATCCTCACAATCCATGAGAAACTCTTTCTCTAGAAAAGTGCAATCACGAGGAACAAACATACTTTATTCCTCTAGATTATAGAATTATTATCCCATTGAATATATGAGATATCCTATGAATCGATACTTGTATTGATGGGTGCAAGTTTATCCTGTTGCATAACTCTTTATGTAAGTAGAACTAGTCCAAGCCTTAACATACATAAGACTCGATTTTCTTTAGTTTATATCTCATACAGAGTAAAGGAATAGGTTTTGATAAAACTACATTCAATAAGTGAGATCAGATTCTCAAGCATAATTCCATAGATATTCTAGAAGATCAATAAAGCTCAACATATCTCGGATCATATCTAATAAATTTTGATTCCCATTCTCCAAAACATTTAGTGTTGAGAAGTATTTAGAGAACTATGTTGAGTAAGAATCATATCCTTTTTAAAATAGTTTATAAATATATTGCCTCAATCTAATCGAAGGCATTCAATATACATAAAGGTATGTTTTGCTACTTCTAGTCTGAACCTTTTGAACACTTTAAAAGTTTCTGATCCATGTTTCTTAGAAACACGTGTCCGTATGGTGAAAAATCACTATGTAGACAATAAAGTATTGAAATCCACCTATGATAGTATGATTTATTGGACTAAATACATCACTATGTATCAGTTTCAATAAATCAATAACCCAATGTCTAACACTTACATAAGGATTTGGTCATCTTCTCTTGAATTTAGAATTCATAAATTGGCCAAGGTTCTATATTCAGATCAAGTATCTGATCATTCTTAACCAGACGGGATAGTCGTCTCGCGACTACATAACCTAATCTTATGCACCACTATTCCTTATTATTCAAAGTTCGCTGAACTATTATTTATTCTGTTTACTTAGACATTCAAGACATTTCATGTTGTATTTAATATATAATGACCATTTATTACCTGCACTCAGTAAGAAAAATATTATCTTTATCATACAAATATAAGAAGCTATTCCTAATGTTTTTATGATAATCATCTCTGTCTGCTACAGAGAGTGATATGATTTGCCCAATAATATTTGGCATAAAATATCAATTATACGACATAATGCTTCTACCAATATGGAGAAGTGACCTAAAAGGTCATAATAGCTACCACGTCTATGAAATATCTATTTCCTACGTAAAGCTATACTTGTCTTTTTTTAGCTTTGTAGCATTCTTTAAATCATACAACAATTTGCAAATATGAGAAGGATATGTGGTATCTCATACCCCTATACTGCTAGCAACATTTGCTATTGAAATGTCAATGTTTGATAAACGGATATCTAAGGGATATATCTATTCTTAGTCAATGTACCTTGAACAATAACATTTACTAATTTAAACCTTATCATAGTAAAAATACTTTCCATTGTGAGTATTCTCTATCTGTGATTTAGATATATCAAATAATTTTTCAAATAGAGCACTAATCTTGTTGCACATCTGATGTACACTTGCTCGTGATGAAGATCATTAGACATTGAGGCCAAAATTTATGATTTAACTCTCAAATTATTCTTATCCATTTTAAATAAATTTTCACCTCTTCTAAAGAGATATTATCTGAAAGACCTCTTAGTTATCCTCAGATCAAAATTATATCCATGTTTTTTTTAATCTAAAACTATTCTCATATGCATAAGCAAGTTTAAATATTTCTCGGTACCCTATAATTAATGTGCATTAATCAAGTGTTTTAACGGATTGCTTCTAGTTATCTTATCTCTATAAGATGAACATCTTATCTCTATAAGACGAATTAGGATATGTTTATTGAAACATTTCTAGTTGTTAATAAATAACACTTTAGATCGTGGATATAATTATTATATATTTTTTAATCTAAAAATGCCCTCCCACTGCTTTAAATAATTCATTTAATCTCTCAAATAGGAAATCGATAGTTTAAACTCTTTTAAATTATACAGCGTAAAATGGACCCCATTAGCATTTTACTCAAGCCATACACTTAGCCTTTGTAAACATAAAAAAGTAGACGGCTCTTGTCAATTGCATTGCATGCAACTCTTACTCCTAATCCTAAATACATCTTATCTGCACTCTGTAGCAATCTAAGTATTAGGATCGGTGCTTACGTGCCATCCTTGTATGTACAAATATTTGTAATTTATACAAATGTACATTTTCATTAAATCGCTAGTTACTTAATTAGATAGTATTATGTTTATTACACTATAGACATTGTATGATCTGAATGAGTTCAGATCTGGTCGAAAGGAGTTTAGATCAGTGTTAAGAGTTAGCATCACTGAGAATTATAATTTATTATAGTTAGCATTGCGAAAATTTATCAAGTTATAAGAGTCAACAAATATCCAAGAGTTGAAGCCTTATCTGTAATGGGACAAAGACCTAAAGGTATACTAGTGATGACATAGTTGCAAAATATTACAATCGAGTGCTAGAAAATGCCATTACGTAAGTATGTTCTTGATGAATACATTAAAATACATAATTATTAAGAGATTCAGTCACCATTTAACATTTAGAATACAACTAATTTTAGCATTTTTGTATTTTTAAACTTAAAATAAAGTGTTGTCCTTAAATTGTGATTAATGAATGATACTTGCATAGGTTTAGAAAAATGGACATAACTCTCAATATAGAAATCTAAATGAAGAAATTCTTGAACTTGGTGTAGTATGACTCAATCTTACATAAATTTGAAGAACAATAAAAAAACCAAATCTTACATTTAATGGGGATACAATAGAATTGGATTACAACTTCCACTCAGCTTGACCGATCTTTCATATTTAGACTGTATTTTATAAAATATGTATCCAATTAGTATAAAACTTGAAGCTATGAAATTATGAGTCAATTATTTACAACTCTTCTAATGACACCAAAGTCCAACATAGTTGTTTTATAGCCTAAATCGGGTTGAAAATTGATAAAAGAGTTGTTAGTTGAAATCTAACATAGTTTTGGTATTTTGACTATATCTCATAGGATACTTATCCAAATTGCATGAACCTGGTGGCTACACAAAGAAGTGACAAAATACTACAGCTTACGAGTTGACCACAAAGGCTACATCAACATCTATATTTCCAAAAAGGCACTGCAATTAGGTGAAGGTATTGGTAGCCCAAAATGGTGTTGATTGAAGTTACACTAAACATGTTTTCATTCATTGTCTATATAAGAACACCTTTAGGAGGCTAATGGACATTTTTTCATGTCTTAAATTCTCTCAAATACTTTCTTTTAATATTTAAGAATGAATTGTAAGCTAGACTAAAGTTCTTGGCAAGGTTAGGGATGAACTTTTATGTGTAATAAATCTACTTCTAGACTTTGACTCTTTGTTAAGAGCTACAATGTTGTAAGTTTGTTATGTCTAAACTCTTATCTATTACTTTTTTATAATTCAGAGTTTATAATTCTCATATTTTATATATTATTATGCTTTCTTTATGTGATTTTTGTCGAATTATAATAATTAATGGTTACATCATTTTACAAGTTAACCTTTTTATGCAATATTGTCAAAAAGATATATTGTCAATCTTAGATAACTTGTATAAATGAACATGGTTTGCGATAATATTTACAAAGAGTTTAGTCAAGTTAAATACATTTATTATTAAATGTGCCATATTATACATATCTTCTGATTGACTGTTAAGAATATGAAACTTTTAATTGAGTTATAAATATTGAATCAATGTATAGAATATATTTATGAAGCATATTAGTGACTCTCGAATCTTTTCTCATATCATTATAATTTTCTTCCTTAATTCACATTTAATTTTACCTTTTCTATACCAATATCACATTCAATCTTCTCATTTGTTACTGTTTTAATATTTTTATTTCGCTAACATATTTTTTCAAAAGCTTCCTTGTGGGATCGACACCTCAATCTATACTATGATAATCGCATTAGATTTTGAGCGTAAACAATTCTCAAACATTATGTTTCGGATTTATTTTCACCGATGAAGGTCTGTCGGTGGATTCTTTTTATATAGATTAGCGTGTGTCATACCTATAGAGTACAAATGGTTGTTTTTAACTGACCATGAACTTGGAGCTCGTGTAGACATACGGGTATCCAGTTAGGAATGATATCGAGCATACCCATGAGGACCCAATAGACATTCTATATAAGCTATCAATAGAAGGTACTCTCGAGTTGAGTAGTATATATAGTCCTTTGACTTGAGCGCCACAGTGTGCTTGTAAGTGATCCACCATACTTTGGTTCTACGCATGTTAGAGAAATTTCATGGTCTGACCGCTGGATATGGTCCGATGCTTATGAAGTCCAGTGTACGTAGATATGGGACCTGCCAACTTACATAGGGAGTTGTATATCCAGATGCTCCGAAATTGTATCTTAAAAAAAATCTTATGGTCATAAGTATTAACAGGAAATGTGTTTTCCATAGGTTTAAACAATATAGCAAAGGTGTTTGCATATATTGTTCATTGAGATACGAATCTAAAGATATGTTATGAATGAGCACATGGAGAATTGGCGGTGATGATCTATGTCCCCACACATCTAGGATATATATGATGAAAGGACTATACGTATGTGTTGTGACCTCAGCTTGGATGGTCTAACGCGCCAATTTGTAATATTCGTGACGTGTGTATGAGGCATTGATCACGGACTCGTGGAATAGTTCCATTTGACAAATTAGGTATGGACCTAAGGAGTTCTACAATATGAAGTGTATCGTTGTGCACTGAGGTAGTGTACATGATTGAATTGTTTAGTCCAGTAATATCTAGGATGACCATGGGATGAGTACATGTCAATATTTAAGTGTTGAATATATTAATTAGTTGACATTTGTGGGCCCTCCGTTGAGTTTATCCAAGTATGTGGTGTGGTAGGACCCATTAGTAGGTATACTTAGTAACTGTATAAGAAAGGCAAAATGATAATTTCACACACATTAATTATTTAATAGTTAAATAATCAAAAATGTATTATTATTATATAATATATATTATAATATTAATATATATACTTAATCGCCATATATATATAATAATATTATATTATATATAAGATATAAATATTTATGTGTTACGGGTGAGATGTAGTTGAAATTACTATTGAATTATTTATTTTTTTGTCTTTGAACAACAAATGGTGGCCGACAAATTTTGAAGGAAATTAAGAAGAAAATTATTTATTTTCTTGTTGATTTCAAGAGTTGAAATCTTGGTTATCAATTACAACAATTCAAAGAATTTAATTTATTGATCAAGTGTTGATCGAGGGTAAATCAAATAGATTAGGGTTCAAGTGTTAAATCCAAGGCTAAATATACCTATTGTTCTAGACAGTCAAACTCACCCTGTTGATTGCTAAAACTGCCATCAAATTTCACTTCAGGCGGGTTCTATTTTGAAAGAGTTCAGAAAGGAATCAGTGGTGAATTTCTTAATCTCATTATATTAATTTGATTAATATAATTTATTATGTTCATTTTGTTTTATGTTCTGCTATGCTACTTATGCTAATATATGTATGTGATGCATATATATATATATATATATATATATATATAAGATACGTATTTAGTGTAATGAACACATGACACATGTATACACTGCAGAATTGTAGACCTGCATCACACACTATGTATTAATTTAGGTAAAAATTTGAGTGTGGAGTGTTGTTGATAAAGTCTCAATATCAAATGGTGCATTGAAATGGGTATACCAAGTCTAGAATGACACTGGGTGCTACAGCTTTGGTTTTTGACGTTACAGTGCTGGAGCTTTCTAGGCTCTAATGCCGCAGAGCTGGTAAGTCAACGCCACAGCACTAGGGGTTCTGCCTTCCAGCGTTGGTAGCCTAGCGCTGCGACATTGACATTATGCACTCAAATAGTATTTTCTATAGTAATTTTGAACATTGATTTGAGCAGTGTTTCAAAATTAAAAATGTATGTGTGGTTTATGAGATGTAATGATAAAAATTATCAGTCTGCATTATAAACCAAAGTTTATGAGATGCATTGATAAGAGTTATTAGTTTGCATTATAAACTATGATCGTTTTATTTCTATACTAGTAACCACAATGGAAGCCCTACTGGTGGGGGTTAATTATATTTGTACAGAAATAAATGAATGATTAAGAGATCACCTACCTGAAGATAGAACCCAGTGTTTCAAAAATATCTCTTAATCAGATTGAATAGTATTACATTATGAGATAATATTTTACATGATCCGTCTTGTCAATATAGTATAAATGGGTCATATCGATGTTGTCCCAAGATCGCTACAGTATGAAAGATTTGGTTTGTGTAATTTTATTTATGCCAGTTAAATATAAGATAAGGCAAATATATGCAAAAGTATTGCCCAAGATCGTTACAGTGGGAGGGTAGTATCGATAGCATATATTTTATTATTAACAAGTTAATCTGGAATACACTTACGCTAGATCGCTACAGTGTGGAGATAAGATGTATTCGAGATCAGTGGTAAGAGTTGCATAAGATACAATTAATAAGAGTTATCTACTTGTTGAGTTTACAAGAGCCAAGATTGCTACAGTGTGAGGCTTGACTAAAATTCCAATAGGATTTACTTTTTACTGTATAGTTTAAAATGTTTAAACTATCGTCTTCCCGTTCGAGAGATTACCAAGATTATGTAAAGCAGTGGGAGGGCAATTATATTAAAAATAAAAATAAAAAACTATTATACCCATGATAAAAAATGTTTAATTAGCGATACTATAATTCTGCTAACATCTCTTATTTTATTTTGGCCTATAAAGGTTTGATAGCTATTACGAACCCTTTGGTGCGCATAGTTGATGTAGACTAACTCAATGGTACCAAGAATTACTCTGATTGGTAGATGAATCTAAAAAATATTACGGATTCAGAATAGTCTGGATATATTGTTAATCAGAGATTGCCGGAAGGCATTTCTAATAGCGCCACCCTAGATGACATGAACAAAGGGGATGCGACCTTCTTTGTTCAGAATGCTTCATCTTCTAATCCAAGGGCATCTGGAAATTCTAAAGGGAACAAAAAGGTGAGGAAGACACCTAAGATAAGTCCTCAGTGATGAAAAATATCCAAGCCTTAACAAAAGAGCAAAATAGGTGGAAAGTGTTTCTACTATTGTGAGGTTGGGCATTGGGGGCATAACTACCTTAAATACATTGTTACAGTAAAGAAGACTTCTATAGGTATGTGGTTGACAATTATTGATATTTCTATGGAATTTGATGCTAGTTTTGGTTAGGTATTAGATACCATTTGTCCTTTTCACATCTGCAATACATTGCAGGGACTAAGAGAGACTAGAATGCTGCAGCCGAGAGAGGTGATGTTGAGAGTAGGAAATAAGAATTTTCTACAGGTCCAAGCTGTTGGACATTTTGATTTACTTCTCCCTTGCAATAGAATTATTGTATTATATAATTGTGTCTTTTCCTATACTTGATAGTGAAGGATATCATATGAATATTAAGAACAGATCACTATGTTTATATAATATAAATGATGTTTTGTTAGCTAAGTGTCAATTAATAAATAGGCATTATATTTTGGATACACTTAGAAATATCATGAATGTGCAAGCTGCTATTAGTAATAAACGTAGATCAGAATCTTTATATGATAAGGAATTGTGGCATATGAGATTAGGTTATATAGATGGAAGACGTCTAACTCGTCTGGTTAAAGATAGTCAAATATTTAATCTGACCATAGACCCTTATCTAGTTTGTAAATCTGGTATTCAAAAAAAGATGACCATATCTTCATTTGTAGGTGTTAGACACCAGGCTACTGATTTATTAGAATTGGTACATAGTGATGTATACGGTCCAATGAATCACGCTGCTATGGGAGGTTATGATACTTTATAACCTTTATTGATGGTTTATCACGATACGGGTATATGTTTCTTATAAAACACAAGTCAGAAACCTTTGAAAAATTCAAAGAGTTCTGACTTGAGGTAGAGAACAAACCGGTATGTATGTCAAGTACCTTCGATTAGATTGAGGTGGTGAGTAGGGCAGTGAATTCTCGAATTATTTAAAGGAGAATGAGATTTTTGCTCAGTATAGTTCTCTAGGTACTCCATAACACAATAATATTTTAGAGAGGAGGAATCAGACTTTATTAGATATGGTCTGATCTATAATAAGCTTTACCGATCTCCCTGTATACCTGTGGGGATATGCTCTAGAAATAGCTGCTTATATATTGAACAGAGTTCCATCTAAAAATGTTCCTTTTACTCCGTATGAGATATTGAGAGGAAAAAAGTCGAGTCCTAAATATTTTAAGATTTTGAGCTATTCTGTTTACGTAAAAGTTGCGCAGCAGGATAGACTTGCACCCAATGGGTACAAGTATAGGTTTGTTGGGTATATACGAATTCTATGGGATACCAGTTCTATAATCCAGAGGAGTGAATCGTGTTCGTTTCTTGGTATGCCACTTTTCTAGAGAAAGAGTTTCTTATGGATCATATAGATTGCAGAAAGATCAAACTTGATGAAGTTAATTGAGAAACTAATGAACCAGAGATGAAAACTCAAGGTCAATTGAGCAGTGGACCTTTGACACACCCTCCATATAGGTCGGAAAGGATGTTCAGGCTACCTTTTAGGTATGATCAGATGCCTAAAGGTGCACTTGGAGTTTTTTTAGTAAAAGAAAATAATCCTTTAACCAATATGGAGGCGATCTTAGACATCAATTCGAAAAAGTGGCAAAAGGCCATGAAATCTAAAAATTGACTTTT
Source organism: Ailanthus altissimus (assembly GCA_946807835.1). Taxonomy (NCBI): domain Eukaryota; kingdom Viridiplantae; phylum Streptophyta; class Magnoliopsida; order Sapindales; family Simaroubaceae; genus Ailanthus; species Ailanthus altissimus. The sequence goes on along the minus strand of OX327688.1, from coordinate 31,053,226 downwards.
GTATTAGAATCAAGTCTAGAACGTGGTTGAACTTCTTGAATGAATAGTTTCTATCAGTTGTAAATGGGTTTACAAGAGGAAGCGAGGGCCAAATGGGAAGGTAAAAGCCTTCAAGGCCCGATTGGTAGTAAAAGGTTATACTCAGCGATTTAGGATCATTATAAGGAAACTTTTGCACCAGTGTTGATGCTAAAGTCAATTAGGATTTCGTTGGCTCTTGCAGCATACTAGGACTTTGAGATTTGGTAGATGGATGTTAAAACGGTGTTCTTGAATAGATATCTCGAGGAAGAGATTTACATAGAACAGACAAAGAGTTTTGTATCCAGCCTAACTTCTGGTCTTGTATGCAAATTGAAAAAGTCTATTTATGGACTTAAGCAAGCTTTTAGAAGCTGGAATTATCATTTTGATGAGGTAATCAGATTATGTAGTTTCATAAAAAATGAAGAGGATGTGTGTGTGTGTAGAAAAAGGTCAATGGGAGCATGATGGTCTTCTTAGTGCTCTATATTGACGACATACTGATCATTTAGAATGATATCGGTATATTACAGTCGGTCAAGAGTTATCTATGTAAGACCTTCTCCATGAAGAATTTAAGAGAGTCTTCCTATATATTGGATATAAAGCTTTATAGAGATAGAGTTAGGAAGCTGATAGAAATATCTTAATCATCATACATTGATAGCATCTTAGAAAGTTACAGTTTCACTAACTATAAGACAGCTAACGTACCTTTCAGATATGATGTTCATCTTTTGAGGAGAATGTCTCTTTAGATGGAAGATGAAAGAGTTTGATGTATGCTATGATGTGTACGAGACCTGACACCAATATGGCTGTAAGTGTTACAAACCGGTATTAGTTTGATCTAGGGGACAACCATTAGATGGCAGTCAAACATATCCTTAAATACCTTAAGAGTATAAAGAATAAGTTTATCATAAATAGAGATGATGACTTATAGGTGAAAGGATACATGGCTTCAGACTTTCAGCTTGACCTAGATTATAGAAACTCTACATCTAGGTATGTGCTTATTCTCAATGGTGTCACAATTTGCTGGAAAACTTCCAAATAGGGATCCATAATTGATTCGACTACAGAGGCAGAGTACACAGCAGCCTCGAAGAAAGCTATGTGGATGCGCAAGTTTGCTGCCGAGCTTGAAATAGTTCTAAGTTTGGCGAATCCTATCCCACTATTTTACAACAATAATGGATCATTGCACAGGTCAAGGAGCCAAGAACCACTAGACGTCTAAGCATGTAGAGGGAAAATACCATATCATTAGAGAAATCTTGGCTATAGAGATGTGATTATTTGTAGAATTAATTCTATAAATAATATAGGGAACTAACTTACTAAGGCCTTGACTCTAAAGGTTTTTAAGAAACACGTCGAGACTATGGGTATTAAATACCATCAGGAATGACACTAGAGCAAGTGGGAGATTGTTAGGATTGATGCTTACGTGCCATCACTGTATGTACAAATATTTGTAATTTATACAAATGTATATTTTCATTAAATAATTAAATACTTAATTAGATGGTACTATGCTTGTTACGCTACAGACATTGTATGATATGAAGGAGTTCAGATCTAGTCTAAAAGAATTTAGATCAGTGCTAAGAGTTAGCATCACTGAGAATTATAATTGCTAATAGTTAGCAGGTTATAAGAGTCAGTAAATATCCAAGAGTTTGAGCCTTATCTATAATGGGATAAAGACCTGAGGGTATACTAGTAATGACATAATTACAAAGAGTTGCAATCAGGTACTAGGAAATGTCATTACGTACGTATGTTCTTAAACATTATATTCTTGATGTATTTTCACCGATGTAGGTCTGTTGGTGGGTTCTTTTATATAGATTAGCGTATGTCATACCTGCAGGGTACAAATGGTTGTTCTTAGGTGACTGTGAGCTTGGATCTTGTATAGATATACGGGTATTCAGTTAGGACTGGATATCAAATAGATTCACAAGGACCATAATAGACATCCTATGTAAGCCGTCAATGGAAGGTCCTCTCGAGTTGAGTAGTATATGTGGTCCTTTGACTTGAGCACCACGGTGAGCTTGTAAGTGATTCACCATACTTTAGTTCTACGCATATCAGAGACCTTTCATGGTCTCACTGTTGGGTGTCGCTGGGTATGGTCTGATGCTTATGGAGTCTAGTGTGCTTAGTATAGGATTCGTAAGCTCACATAGAGAGTTGTATATCCAGATGCTCTAAGATTGTATATCAGAAAAATCTTATGGCCATAAGTATTAACCCAGAAATGAGTTTCTCACAGGGTTAAAGTATATAATAAAGGTGTTTGCATATATTATTCATTGAGATACGAATCTAGAGATAGGTTATAGATGAGCACATAGGGAGACGGTGATAGTCTATGTCCCTGCATATTTAGGATAGATATGATAGAAGGACTATATATATGTGTTGTGACCTCAACTTATATAGTCCAACACGTCGATTTATAATATTCGTTACGTGTGCGTGAGGCATCAATCACAGACTCATGAAATAGTTTCATTTGACAAATTGGGTGTGGACCTAAGGATTCCCGTAATATGAAGTGTACTCATTGTGTACTGAAGCAGTGTATCGGATTGAATTGTTTAGTTCAGTAATATCCAACATAATCACGAGATGCACGCTTGTCAGTGTTTAAGTGTTGAATATATTAATTAGTTGATAATTATTGTTAACTAATTATATATCGACACGTGGCGTATTGTAAGCCATTCGTTGAATTTACCCAAGTATGTGGTATAGTAAAACACACTATGGGTATATTTGGTAACCATGTAAGAAAGACAAAATGATAATTTTATATATTAAATATTTAAATTAAAATATCTTATTATTATATAAAATTATATTATATATTATAATATTAATATATGTATATATATATATATATACTTGGTGGCCAAGTATATATATATAAAAAATAATATTATATTATGTATAAGATATAAATACATGTGTGTGAATTATGTGTTACGGGTGAGAAGCAGTTGAAATTGCTATTGAATTATTTTTGTTGTCTTTGAACAACAAATGGTGGCGGGCAAATTTTAAAGGAAATTGTTCATTTTTTTTTTTTGTTGATTTCAAGAGTTGAAATTTTGGCTACCAATGACAACAATTCAAATTATTTGATTTATAGATCAAGTGTTGATTAATATTAAATCAAATAGATTAGGGTTTAAGTGTTAAACTCAATACTTGACATAGTTGTTGTTCTAGACAGTTAAGCTCACTCTGTTAATTGCTAAAATTGTTATCGAATTTCACTTCAGGCGGGTTCTATTTTGAAAGAGTTCAAAAATGAATCAGTGGTGAATTTCTCATTCTCATTATATTAATTTGATTAATATGATTTATTGTGTTCATTATGTTTTATGTTTCTGCGGCGCCACTCTAATGCTAATTTATGTATGTGATGCATATATGTATGATTTAATATGTGTGAGATACGTATTTAGTATAATGAACACATGGCACATGTATACACTGTAGAACTGTAGACCGAATCACACACCTTTACAATAAGATAAGTAAATTCTAGATTAACTTATCAATAATCAAATATATGTTACCGATACTACCCGCACACTGTAGCGATCTAGGGCAATACTTCCACATATATTTACCTCATCTCAAGATCAACCGATATAATCCAAATCACACCGAGCAAATCCCTTACATTGTAGTGATCTTGAAAAAAATTAAGATGACCTATCTAATACCGAATTGATAAGGCGAACCAATGTAAAGCATTATCTCATATGTAATATAATTCAATCTGAGTAAGAGAGATTTTTTAAAATAATAAGTCTCATCTCATAAGGAAGTGATTCTCATTCATTCATTTATTTCCATGCAAATATAACTAACCCCCATAGTATGGCTCTCATTGTGGTATCAGCACAAGAAAATGATATTGATTTATAATGGAGACTAATAACTCATATTACTGCATCTCATAAACTTCCACATGCATAAATTAATTTTTAAATAATTTAAAAATTAATTTCAAAGTCACAAGTGTCAGCGTAGCGACGTTGAGGTACCAACGCTACAACGTTGGAGGCAATGCCCCCAGCACCACGATGCTAACCCTTGAGCGCCGCGGCACTGGAGGTCAGAAGCCCAGCGCCAAGCCTTGAGCACTGTTGCACTGGGGCCTGTAACCTTTGAGCTCTCCTCATCCAGCAATGCAGTGTCCTGGCTACTACCTTCCCCGATTTAGCATTTTCAATACTTGAAATGCACCACCACAACCCCGGGACTTCACCAACAACTCAATTACATTCCAAAACACCCAATTAGCACAACAAAACGCTCTGATATTATTTATTGGGTGCGGTTCAAAATCATATTCTATTGGGTGCGTGTATGCATATGGGTACGTATACATTGTTCATAAACACATATATATGCATCACATATGATATATCAATATATATATATATATATGCAATTCACGTATCTCATACATAAATATGCGCATCGTAAGCTAGTAATCTAATTTCTTAAACAATGTACACAATAAATTTTACATTTTATTACATTAGTGAAATTAAACAGATATTAATTGCATTAATACCAATGATTGAAAATAATCAGCTGTCAAGCCTTTGGAACGGTATAAGCTGGAGTACCATTCGAAATGGACCCATTGTTAATTATAGAACTTAACGAGGTAGGCTTGAGTCGCTAGAACAACAACTTTAATCTTCAAGTTAGTTTAACTCTTAAACCTCGAGATTAACACTTACCCTCTAGTTTAATACTTGAACTGTATTCTAAACTAAAATCTTTAACTTAGGAAATATTTTCTTTACCCTTGATCAATAAAACAAATGCTTGAATGCTTTTATGGCTAGGCTTTGATAGAGAAAAAGGTGAATAATTGAGTGTAACAGTTGGACTCAAACTACAAAGAAATAATTTTTCTCTCTCTTCTCTCTTTAGAATGGCCGGCCACCCCTAAGCTTCCAAGGCTTGTTCTTAATTTTGTTTTATTTGCTTGGCTTTATATATAAATTTTGATTTTTTAACCATTAAGAAATCAAAACTTAGCTATTATGAAAAGCGATTAACTTAACCTTAGTTAACTCTTAACTTTAGTTAGGTTAATATTTATATAACCATTAAGTAAACTTAACTTAGCCATTAAGTAATGGCTTTAACTCAACCCAAGCTAACTATTAACTTTAGTTAGGTTAGACATAACTTAACCATTAAGATTTCATTTAATTAATATTTGTTTTATTAAATTTATTTTACCCTAGGATTAACATTTAACCAAGGTCAAGTTAATTTTTACTTAATTCTTAAGTAAAAACAAATATCTAGATTATTTAACAATTAAATTAAATAAAACTATCCTTAAGTCTTTATTTGGTTACCAAGTCAACTCAAAGTGTGTCCTATCAAACTACACAATTGAGTAAACTTAACGGAAGGCTTACTATATGCCATGTGTTAATATTTAATTAGTCAACAACAATTGTTGACTAATTAATGTACTTAAAATATTCAATTTTAGTGGAATTTTATTAGATCGAACAATTTAATCTGGTACGTGTTGGCGGAGGATCCAATTTAGTTAACGTAGGTGTATGCATGTGCAATTGTGTTTATTGCCTAAATACGTATCATATACGAATTTCTATTGCAGCGGAAGCATGAAATAAACAATAAACACAATAACTACAATATATTAATCCCATTAATATATTAAAAAGTTTTGAGAACTCACCATAACGTGTAACATTATACACGTATTTCCTTGAAGTCAGCATGGAGACCAACTCATGTGTAGTTCTAGTCACCAACACGGTAGACTTGGTGAGCTAGAATAACAGCCTTATATCCAGCCTGTGATTAACTCTTAATTTCCAAAATGGCTGGTGTGTATTTTTTATCCTTTTCTCCAAAAGGATAAGAAATTGAGAATTTGAAGCAATTTATAATTGCTCCAATTGGAAGCATAGAGAAAATGAAACAATTTTATTTTTCTCATTTCCTTTTTTTCTTGTTCTCGTTCTTCTTCTTCTTTTCTCTTCCTTCTCCATTTCTTTCTCTTTTCTCTCTCGGCCGAATTGGCCAAATTTACACACTTACTCTCATTTTTGTCTTTCTTTTCTTTATATATATATATATAATATAATATAATATTATATTATATAATATAAAAAAAATATATTTTGATTATTTAACAATTAAATAATCAAAGTGAGAAATGACCGTTTTGCCCTTCATGAATAGTTACTAAGTTTATCCCCTACTGGGTCCCACCAAATCCCACACTTGGGTAAACTCAACTGCGGGTCTATAATACGCCACGTGTCATAATACAATTAGTAAATTATTATTATTAACTAATTATTATATTTAACACTTAAATATAGATATGCACGCATTCCCGTGGTATTGCTAAATCTTACTGAATTAAATAATTTAATCTGGCACGCTGCCCTAGTGCACGAGTACACTTCATATCGCAGGACTCCCTAGGTCTTATGCTCGATTCATCAAATGAAACTATTTCATGAGTCCATTAACAATGCTCTACGCACACGTCACGGATATACAAATCAGCGCGTTGAACCATACAAGCTGAGGTTACAACGTATACGTATAGTCCTTCCGTCATGATATCCTGGATGTGCGAGGATATAGATTATCACCGTCAAATCCCCTATTGCTCGTCCATGTCCTATCTCTAGACTTGTATCTAAATGAACAATATGCGCAAACTCTTTTGCCATATTGTTCTACCCTGGTAGAACTTTTTCCCGGGATGGTTGCTTGTGGCCACAAGACTTTTTAAGATACAGTCTCGAAGTGTCTGGATATCAAACTCCATATGGGAGCTGACGGATCCCATATCTGTATGCACCGAACTCCATAAGCATCGGACCATACCCAGCGACACCCAGCAGTCATACCATGAAAGGTCTGTGACATGCGCGGAACCAAAGTATGGTGGATCACTTACAAGCCTACCGTGGCACTCAGGTCAAAGGACCACGTATACTATTTATCTCGAGAGGCCCTTCTATTGACGGCTTACATTGGGTGTCTATCAGAGGCCCTCATGAGTCTGTCCCATATCCAGTCCTAATTGGATACCCATATGTCAATACGAGCTCTAAGCTCACAGTCGGCTTGGAACGACCATCTATACCCTATAGTTATGACATATGTTGATCTATATATAAAGGTATCTACCGACATACCCGCATCGGCAGAAATAGATCAGGGATAATAATTCGAGAACATACTTGTGCAACTTGCATTTTCTGGCACCCGATTGCAACTCTTGCAGCTATGCAGTTACTAGTATATTCCCATGTCTATGTCCCATTACAGATAAGGCTCCAACTCTTAGATCTGCTGAGTATTATAACCAGCTAACACTTAACTGTGCTAACATTTAGCATTTATATCTCTCAGCATGACTAACTATGAGCCATTATTTAAACTCCTTTAGATTTGATCCAAACTCCTTCAGATCTACAATGTCTGTAACGTTACATACATAATACCATATAAATGGGTATTAGCGATTTAATGAGAATGTACACTTGTATAAATACACAAGTATATGTACATTCAGGGATGGCACGGAAGCCCCGATCCTAACAGTACGCTATCCCAGTGTATAGCAAGTATACTTTATATTGCGAGACTCGTTAGGTCCACGCCCGATTTATTAAATGAAACTATTCTATGAGTCAGTGATTGATGCCTCACACATACGTCACGGATATTACAAATCAGGACATTAGATCATACAAGCTGAGGTCATAACACATACGTATAATCATTCTATCATATATATCCTGAAAGAATGGGGATATAGATCAGCACCGTCAAACCTCTAGATGCTTATCAGTAAACTTATCTCCAGATTTGTATTTCAGAAAACAATATCTGTAAACTCCTTTTTGATAATGTTTAACCCTACTAAACATTATTTTTCAAGGTTATATACTTATCCCACTAGAATTTCTGAAATACAATATTGGAGCATCTGGATATACAACTCTCTTATAAGAGCTGACAAATCTCATATCTACACATATCGAACTTTATGAGCATCACACCATATTCAGTGACACATAACGGTCAAACCATGAAAGATCTATAACATTTGTAAAATCAAAGTATGGTAGATCACTCACAAGCCCACTGTGGCTCTCATGTCAAAGGATCACGAATACTACTCAACTCAAGAGGACTCTTCATTGATGGCTTCATAGGATATTTATTGGCATCCTCGTAAGTCTGTTCAGTTTCCAGTTCTGACTAGATACCCGCATGCCTATACAAGCTCTAAGCTCATGATTAGCTAAAAATAACCATTTTTACCCTATAGATATAAACATACACTAATTTATTTGAAATTGATCTACTGATAGATCCGCATCGATGAAAATAGATTAAGAACATAATGTTTAAGAACATACTTGCATAATGACATTTCTTGACATTTTCTAACATCTATTACAACTCCTTGCAACTATGTTATTATTAGTATACCCTTAGGCCTTTGTCCCATTATAGACAAGGCTCTAATTCTTATAACCTGCCAACTCTTTAGCAGTGCTAACTCTTAGCACTAGTCTAAACTCCTTTAGATCAGATCTGAACTCCTTTAGATCATACAATGTCTATAACATTACAAGCATAGTACCATATACGTATTTAATACTAACGATTATATTTGAAAAGTATATTTTATAAATATTAACAATTAATATTCATACAATATTAGAATGACACGTAAGTACCAACTCCAATAATTTTTACCAACAAACTATCATAGGAACTTGAAATTAGTAATAAAAAAAGGTCATGATCATGCTATATTTCTTACTAATTTTAGTGCTCCTTAAATGCTTCTGACCTCGTCATCATGTAGTTTACAAAATTTAGAGTTTAATAGTGTTCATGAAAGTTTGGTTTAGTGCTGATCAACACTAATCAATACCATCGTATAGTGCTATATATCTCTTATAAGTAAAATATTATGTTATTTTTATTATCATCTAAATTACATAGAACAATTTAAGGAAGAAAAGTGTATTTGAATACTTTTAAAATAAAGTGATTAAATTATCTTTTAAAAAAGAGAGTTTTGAATTTGACCACTTCTTTTTATCATTGAACCATTTTAAATTTGGACCATTTTAACCAAAAAATAATAATGAGCCTGTTTTGCCCTTATAAACTAGCTTCTCTCATAAAGCCCCCTTTCTCTCAACCACTCTAAATTTATCACTAGATTTCTATCAAAATTTGTAAATCAACTTTAAAATCATTATATTTTCAAGATTTGAAGTAAAATAACCAATTATTGAGTTAGAAATATTAAAAATTGATGAAAATTTGTGAGTTTTTATATTGAATATTTTTTGTTGTGATGTTTTTATATTCTAATAGTTCAAATGTGTAAATTTAGTGTTAAGAAGGTTAAAATGTGATTGAAAAAGGTATGGAAAGCAAAAAACTACAAAAATGGCTAATTTCGACCTCTGCTTACGCCACAAGCTGGACGCAGAGCACCATGCGCGTGGCACCATGTAGGCACTAGCACGTAGAGCATCTTAAGTGCAACACCCATAGCGTACGCTACGCATTGCCATGTGGCAACTTAATTTTTAAATTTAATGTAAATTGGTAAATTTATTTAATTAAATTATTTAACTTTGTCAAATTTTTAATTTTTTTATCATTAATTTATTTTTATTAGTTTTGATTTTGTACATTAAATTTTATTTTATTTCATATTTTTATTTTTAAAATTTATTAATTATTTGAATTTTATTTTTGTAATTAATTTAAAAAATTTAATTAAATTTTACATTTTTTGAATTTTTTGTAATTGCTTATATACTAACAAGTGTTTTTTTTTCAGGAAGCAAAACGTCTCCAAGGATTATATAATTCAAAAAAATGAACTCTATCAAGCGTCAGTCAATAATTACTCTAAGATATGGACTATTGAATCAATCAAGAAGAAGTTGAAAGAAAGACAAATAGAATTATTTAAGAACACATGTTCTAACTATTTTCTAGATGCACACGACATTTCATTCTTAAGTATATTAGTACATGATATTTTTATTAAGACAATTGTATATCAAAAATTTATATGAAGAATTGTGGTTTTATATAGGAAAGAGGCGAATTAGATTCTTCCGTCAAGAATTTTATTTGATTACGAGTTTGAGGATGAGAAATTATCCCTTAGTGAGAGAGTTCAAAAAATTTGGATAATAGACTATGGAATAAATATTTCAAAGATAGAAACACGTTGACTTACAAAGATTTAGATCTGCGGTTCAATACAATTAGTTTTAGTGCTAATGCTAACACAGATGTTGTGAAAATATGTCTATTTTATTTATTTCATAAATTATTGATGCCACATGATCGGAGTTATCTAGTATTTTATGCTTCGCCTCGTGGATGATTTAGATGAGTTTAATGCATAGCTATGGGTATATTTATATGGAGTGTGCTCTACAATAACTTCAACATAATGCCAATTAAAAAATTAATGAAAGACAGAAATAGGGGCAGTTAGGAGAAGGAAACATATAACATCTAGGTGTTTGGTCAGGCATTCCTGGTGAATCATTTTTTCAATTCATTATTGTGTTGAAATGTGAAAAAAATAATGATTTTAAATTGCATTAAAGAAGATAAGAAAAGGGCATTATTTAAGATTGTTATTTTTTGTTATCTCAGGTTTGGATCTTCGAGGCAATCATAATATGTGGATTGGAGTTTGCATGCAAAGAGGGTGACCACTTTTCTCACCTCCTAAATTAGTCTAGCGGGGGACTCCCATTATACGAAGATATTAAAAACATTCTCTTCAGAAGAGATTAATATTTTTAAATAGTACGATATATATATATATATATATTATTGGAAATTATTTTTCTTGTTAATGATTAATAAATTTGAAATACTGTATAGGTTTTGAAAGTATATAAAAAGTTGGTGTCCCATAAACATGAGAAGAATGAGGACTATCGCTTGGTGGCAAAATTGCATTCAATCGGGAGAATGAAGAGGGACTTTCAAGCTCAAGCATATTACGAAGTTAAACATCCAATTGACCGACCCTATAGATGTTCAGCGTGGGTACCAATTTGAAGCCCCACTAATATTTGGACCAACGGTACAATAATTTTGTAGTAACTAATATCCACAACCGGTAAGAATACGTATTTATATATATATATATATATATAAATATACATATTTTATTTGTATATGGGTGATACTTGATTTATATATTTTTATTAGTAGTATTTGTATAGGTTAATGATATACTATTAGCATTGGGTTTATTTGCAAGACTTTAGATTTATTTTAGGGACTAAATTGTAATACTTAAAAGTTTTGGGGGCAAATTTGTAAATAAAAAAATAGCCTCTTAGTATAAAAATACATTTTTAAAACCCTAATTCTCTCATTTTGGTCGAGCTACCTCTTTTAGAGTGAGAAAAGAGAGAAAGAAAGGGGAGAGAAAGAGAAGAAGAAGAAGAAATTGGAATTTTGGATTTTAAGAGGTATATCACAACTATTTCTCAATTTATTGGTGTTAATTAAGTTAATTCCTTTAAGTTTTGATTTCTGAAAATATGTATAATTGAGGATTTGATGTGTATTTCGTATGATATTGTCAGAATTGATGATGATCTATAAGATAACTTGATAAATCATGATGAATTGTGGAATTTCTGCTTGATAGTCTCTTGATCCAGGAATTTTATAAATTGTTGTGATTTGATTCTGATTTTAAATTTTGAGTATATGAAATTAGACATGTTTAGAATCATCTAAGACTTTGAATCGATTCAAAATTCCAGAAATTAAATTTTTTGTGAATTTACTAAAATAACCCTGAAATTCTGAAAATTTCCTATGTGAACAGTATAATACAGTGACAAATAATTTTTGTCCTACTGAATGATCTTCAAAAATTACGAATTTATGGAATATGATAAGTTTATATGTCTAATATGATATACTTGGAATTAAGAATTTAGATCAATGTGGTTGAAGTGTTATTATTTTCTGAAGTGTATCAGCTCATTGCAGTATTTGATTAACAGATTTTTAAAGCTATAGAATAAAATAGTTTTAAAATAATTTTAAAATACTTTTGACAGTTACTTTTAAATGAAATATTTATCATGGATTGAGATATGTGTCAAGAGTAATTTTGTGATAGTTTTATAAATTTTGAGTTAGTGTATGATTTTATAAAATTAGGAGATTGAATACTGTTCAATAAGTATCTTGATTCTGTCAGGATAGTAGTTTGGATTTGATGGTGTGTATGGAATGGATTATGTAAGAATTTTGATATAATATTCATATATAAGAAGGATATATGAGTCAAGAATGATATATTCTGATTTTGTAGTAATTGGACATCATTTGATGTATTAGAAAATTTTGTTAAGTATAAGTGGTCAGAATGACAGGTTTTGAGAAACCAAGTATTTAGACCAATTTGATGTGATAAATGCATTGTGTATAATTTTGTAAGCTATTTAAAGTATTTTGTGTGAATTGTGAGGCTTATGAAAGGATTAATCTCCATTGATAGGTTAAGGAGATTTAAGCTTTGTAGCTGAAAGTGCTAAGAGGTAAGTATACTAGACTTTTTACTAAAATCACAATAAATATAGTAATTATTATGTATGATTTTGTAAATATGCTTAGAAATATGTTTATGTTATGCCAAAGTATATTTGATATGAAATGTGAAAGACATATGTTTATGAATGTGAGCATTGACATTGAGCATGGACATATATGTGTTTTTGAAAGTGAGCTTTCAAAATGAAATGTGTTTAACAAAGAAAGCTCTGAAGTGTAATATGTCTATAAGAAACATTTTGTGTTTTGAGGATGCTTGAACTCACTGTTGGCTTAGTAGGCATCTTATGTGATTTGTGGAGCCTTTATGTGTGGCCTTGCCTTTGGGATTGGTATATGTTATGTGTTCCGTATGTAGAGAGGATTCTATTGGTACCTAAAGGAATAGTGAGTCATCACATTCGTGTGGTGGCGTATTGGTGCATGTGAGAGGACTCACCGATGATCAGGGTGAGGGTTTGGATTTTACCTTCGGGTATGAGCATTATATATGTGTTATTTAAAACCTCACTTGTATTATTCCTCTCATACGGTATGTCACCTACGAGTGACATTTGGCTCATTTTGTGATATGTGATGTGTAAGTCCTACTAAGTAGTAGTTGAGTGATGGTATTCCTATTATATATTTTGAAAGAATGTGTAAGCGCTTACATGACATGTGATTTGATAAAATTATGATTTTAATTGATCACAGCATATCATACATATGCATTGTGTACATATATGTATTTGTATTTGATATATGAAAAACTAGTATGCTTACTGAGTTTTATACTCATTATAGTTTATGGTGATTTCAGGTAAATAAGGTACATGTGTGCTTAGCGGATTTAGTAAGGCTTCTGCTGTTCCTTGGGTTCCCTAAGTTGCTAGGTTGTTGAGTGTTTCATTTGGGGACACGTGGGATAAGATATTTGATTTGTCCCTATTGAATAAATACTTAGGTATTATTTTATTATGTGTGGTTGGATTTAGTTTAAGTTTTACCAAGTATGGTTATGGATTGATTTTAAGTAAGAATTTGCAATGAATATATTTTGGGCTTCCGGTAACAAAGTTGCTACTGGTGACGTAGTAGAGTGTTAATCTCTGAGAAAACTTTGCGTATCTTTGGTTTACTAATTGTCCCAATCATAATTCAATTGCTATAATTCTGAAAGAAATTGAAATGAATGTTTAAATATTGTCAATAGAAGTTTATGTGTATATGTTAAGTTATGGGTTGATTTTTAGTGTTGAACTTACTAGCAACCTGTTAAGAATTCTTATATGGAATTAAAGTTTGAAATTTTATGTGATATTATTTATAAGTGCACATTATTAAATGAATATAAGTGATGTCGTGTGTCGGATCTTTTGGGTCTGGGGCGTGATAAATTTAATCTTTTTTTATTCACTATATGATGTTGATGAATATTACGTTATTAATATCGATTATAATTATTTATGTATAGTTTGAGTCCGGCATGTCATCGCAGTATAATGTTTTGAAGAATAAGATTGATGATTTGCAGGACGATATGAAATTAATGAAAACAAAGCCAACCACTAGGATTGATATGGTTACATTTGCATATTTTTTATGTGAGTATTTTTTACTTGGCTATTGTGCACATTACATTATAATACTATTGGTTAACTTTGATGAGTTTAATGTCATATATTTATTTTTTTAGGAGTATATTAGACAAATGTGGTGAATGAAAAGCAGTTCAAATGCTGAGGTTGAATGGATCGCAATGATGTTATCATATACACACAGAACAAAATAAGATTTAATTGGCACTAAAACGCGGGCTGCAATTAATAAGATAGTGAAAGTTTAAGTAATAACTTTTTATCATTTAGAATACAATAAGTTTATAATAAAACAGTAATAGTGTATATATGTCATTAATTTGTAACCAAAAACATTAATTTGCGGCAGAGGTTGATTTTGTTTAGAGGAGAATTACACTGTATGATTCCAACGTAAATGGAAACTATGATGAAGTCATTGATAATTTTATCACACCTTTAAGTATTTCCATGCTATATTATCTTCAAAGATGTAGATTTTATCAATTAAGGGGAGAAATAAATCTAGATAAGTTGCCTTTTTCAGTTATTCGTTTAAAAGATAATATACCTCAACAGAGAGTTGAGAGTGGAGATTGCGGTGTATTTACTTTAATGTTTATTGAGTACCATATGTTGGGTCGACCATTTGATTTATTCCCCGAGATTGATGTAAATGTTAGACAAAAGATGACCTTAGATTTGGTGACGCCTCTCGTCTATGATAAAACCACTGATGTGTTAGCTCTATTATCCATTATACCAAATTAGTGATTTTTTGCTTCTTTTGTAACTACATTAATGCTCTCTGTGACATTAGTGGTCATGATGTCATATCTTCTGAAAGTATCAGATCGAGCCCATCTTCTCTTACCAATATCCTTTTCCAAATACTTAGTTACATCAGGTCTCATCTTCTATATCCAGTTTATTTAATGTTGAAAATTAGAGAGATGATATATCTTGGTAGCTAAAAAATAAGCAGACAAGTATATTGTCACTAAATTCCCCTTCAAGTGAAAGATGCAAAACGTATGATATGCATAAGGAAACATACCTTAAATAGCCTTCTCAATGCTAGTGTGTTAATCAGATACAAAAACTAGATCTTGAGGGTCACCAATTACTCCTCGCAGTTTGACCATAAATTATGTCTAAGAAGCATCATTTTTCGAGTCAACAATCCCCCACCATTGAAAATATCTAATTGTTTCCATCTTTACATACTACCATAAACATTATAGTGGGTCTTTATGCGACTGCTTAGATTAGTGTTTGGATTTCCTTTCTTTCGGTATAGTGTAGTCAAAAGCTCAACTGCTTACTAAGATAGGCACATTTCCAAAATGTTCCATTAGCAGAGATCACTAGTTGGATGGATGACTGAAAACCTTTGATGCATAGTTCCAACGTTATAAAGAAATATTTAAAGTAATTATTACCGTCCATTTTCATGTGAGTAACCGTACTCGAGTTTTGCTATTCCAGCATATAGTTGTATCCAGGAACCAATCGAAATGAATCCTCTGGAGCACCCTCTATCAATCTTAATGCATGTTTCTTAGCTCGCCAAATGATAAAAAACGTTATCTCAACACTAAATTCTTCATGTATGTCTACTTGAATTCCTTTAGTTTATAATTTCTACTGATTAATGCAAACTTATTTTTAATTACTTTACCTATAATATGATTTTTGACTTGCTCGTGACCATCCCGCAATCGTTCCAAAACACAAGTGTGCTCTGCTTCTACTCTCCTCAGTGGAGAACTGTTGCCCTTCCGTCTATACTGCACGTAATGTTCATTTACATCTGTCATCATTGCATTTCAAGTCAAAATAATCTTTGTGGACTTATGAACTTTGAAGCTTCAATTACCCTTAAATACTAGTATGCTTATATTCTCATAGATTTTCTCTTTGCTGTTATATAACTTTTTTACAAACACATCTCCAATTCCAGTACACAATACCTTTTTTGATATGTTTACGTCAAAGGTGGAATCGTAGATATAAACTGAAATGGATTTTCTACTTGAACCGTATCTTTTCTTTTATACGGGGCATACTTATCATGCAGCCCATGACCAGAAATTTTAGAAACATAATATGGTCTACTCTCTAGTATGCCATCCAATTCATCGGCTTTCATTCCATAATCATCATCATCATCATAATTTCCATTATAATTACCAACATCATTACCACAATCATCTTTCTCATAACTACCATCATTTCCATCATTATTATTGACATTATAACCAATATCATAACCAGCATCAATGCCGATATCTCCATATATCTTACTATTATAATATGTGTAAGTTATGTTTTCATTGAATATTTGAGGAGAATAATAATAATCATTTAGAGAGTTTGGCTAAAACTCACGGGTTGAAATTGTTGGAGCTATACTACTTATTTGGTTGCTACTGTTTACGGACATGAATTGTTTAGAGTAGACTTGTTTATACTCAATTGGTGCTTCTGCATTATTTTCACATACAAGAGCTCGAACATCCAGTATTACACATAGAGGTGTAGCACTTTTTTTTGTAGGCTCAACTAAAAGATCACATGGTCATCATTTTCAAATGAAATGGATCTCAACTTTATAGTATTTGAATAAACCACGAATTTGAGAGTCACTTTATACTGCACCTGATCAATTATAATAATACGACAAACTCTTCTCAACAATGCTTTGTATTTTATATTTTTCGGAGCTGACATGTTGATATTTTAAAATTCAATATATCTCTCAACACTATCACTGGAACTTTCTCACTGTCCCTCAAAACATATAATAGTTGAAACAAACTCCATGATATCTAAAACAATATCAGTAACACCTGAAAAAATAATAAAAAATTATTAGCATATGATCAATTACATAAAATTTAAAATATACAAAATTTAATTAAGTTTTTTTAATTAATTAAAATAAATAAATTTTAAATAATTACTACAATTTTTTTATTAAAAAAAATATGAATATAATACACAAAATAAAAACTAATAGAAATAAATTAACGACAAAAAAATTGAAGAAAAGAAAAGATAAGTGAAATAATTAATTATATAAAATTAAAAAAGTACATTCAATAAAATTTGGTAAACAAAATTGTAATTTTAAAAATAAAAAATCAATTTGTCATATAGTGCCACGTGGTGCAAAGCATAGTGCGCGTTGCGCATGTGGCACCATGTGCGTGGTGCTCTGTGCTCAGCGCGTGCACCTAAAATTGAACGTAATTTTTGGTATAAATTAGTCACTTTTTGCTATTTTCGACTTTTAATACTTATTTTTAACTCTATTTTTACCTTGTTAAAACTAGTTTTACACATTTAAACTGTTAAAATATAAAAAATATCATAAAAATATAATAAAACACACATTTATAATAAAAACTCATTAAGTATTATCAATTTTTAATATTTTACTTTCAATCTTTAAACTATGATGATTTAAAGTTGATCTACAAATTTTTAGAATGATCTCGTCAATTTTACAAATTAGCCGGTGAAAATATTTGTATTTGTCCAAGTGAGAGTTTTTGAAATGATAAAAGAAAATGGGGAAATTTTCAAGTCTTTAATAATAAATGGGTTCAAATTTGAAAAAAATTTAAAAAAAATACAAAACTTTGGGTTCGGTTGTCGATAGAGATTGCAAAATTCGAATTCAGATTCGAATTTTACTTAATTCGAATTTAATTTTTTTTAATAAACTTGAGACTCAAATTTTACCTGAAATTTTTTAAATTTGAGTTCAAATTTGAATCCGGACTGTTGTAATCTTGATTTGAATTTAAGCCCAATTTTTTATATTATTTTTCAAATTTTTTTAAATATTTATGTACAATTTAATATTTTGAGATGTTTATATTATAAAATAATTATTAAATTCATATATATTAAAAATTAAAAATTTTAAAAATTAATTTAAATTTTTTTTAAATAAATAAAATTCAGATTCAAGTTTATGTAAAAATTCGAATCTGAATTTTCTAAAATAACAAATTCAAATGTAAATAAAAATCTGATTTTTTTAGACCTGTTCTAAATCTGAATCTAAATTTTTTTCTTATCCAAATTCAAATTTTTTTACATCACCAATTGTCGGTTGTCGTTTACCTATAATTTTTCAACAATATCATTATGAACACTGAACACTTTGCTCATTAACCCGAGAATGATAAGACACCATGACAAAGACATTAACGTTGGCGTGGCCCTTGCCGAAAGGATTAGGGAAATGATCGTGAATAGCCACAATTTCGGGGGTCAAAATTTTTTTAGCATCCCATTATACTTTTAAGCTTTTGTGGCTAAACGACAAATGGATAAAAATATCTTTTACTATTTTTTCTGTCTCTGCTACAGTATATAAGACTTGTTATAAAGTGTTCTATCTACTGTAATAAAAATTATTGATATAACATTAAATTTATTTTATTTATAATAAAATAAAATAAATATATATAAATTTAAATAAATAATATAATTTAATCATATCATATATAATAAAATAAATTAAAATATTAAAATGTAATATCAAAATACTAACATTAAGTTATTTGGTATTAATCATAAAAATGTCACACTTAAAAAATATCGTGTTACATCGGATAGAGCCGAGATTAAAAGACATCACACGGAATAATAAAAAAATTTATGCCTACATTAGTGATGTGATAAAAAAATTATCACTCAGACTATTAATTATATAAAATAAAATAAATATAAATTAAAATTTAGATAAATATAAATGTAATTTTTAATAATTATAAAAATTAATTGTATTATACATGATAAAATAAATATTACAAGTACTAAAAATAAATTATTTACTCATAATATTTAAATATTTATAATAAATAACTATAGAATTAATAATAAATAAAATAAATGCCTTAAAATAATAGGAAAACTTAACAAAAACAAAGGGCCAAGTTGCCCCATGCAGTGGGCGATATAATTATATCGCGCCCTATAATGGGGAGGGCGATATGTTTTATCGCCCAGCGATATATTTTAGTGTTAGTGCGATAATTTTTTTCGATGTCCTGTCGGGTGATTTTTTGTATTATTTATCTCGTTGGCATAATATTTGTATTAATTTTATCGGCGCGATAATTTTTTCCGATGTCATGCCGCACGATATTTTTATTATTATTTATTTCACCGGTGAGATATTTGTTTTGCGCTGCGTACTCTTATTCACGAGTGTGATATTTTCTATCGTGCGTGTGCGCGATATTTTTTTCACGCCAGTTACCGCGATATTTTTTTATCCCACCGCAAGTAAAATTTCTTTACGCCGATAATTTTTGTGTGAGTATATCACATCACACAAAATAAATTTATGTGATAATATTTTAATGATATCACGCATTAATATTTTAATTTATTTAAAAATTTACGACATAATTAATTTGTATTATTTATTTAAAATTATATATAATTAAATTTGTGTTATTTTATTTATAAAATAAAATAATACTAATATTGGTTACTTAGTAGTCGCTTTTCATTATAATAGATACTAACGGATACTATATATTATAGCGAATTCTATAAAAATAGTGAAATGATATATTTATTAATTTATTATTTATTTGAGCATAAAAGATTAAAAAGGTGGAATGAGTAGTAAAAAAAAAAATTTTGAGTCTTAAAAAAGAGCTACTTACGATCATTTCCCAAAGCATTATCAGAAAAGCTAGGTGGTTGATTATTATCTCAATGGGACCTCTTTACATGTCGACAACTTAACATCGAAGTAAGGAAAAATTGGAGACCGTTGCTTCGTTTCAAAGAGCCCACAAAAACTAATCTCTCCTGCGTGAAGATATTAGTCCCTATTAAGTGGGGGGGGGGGGGGGGGGGGGTGGGTAAATTCTTCGTTTTAAACGGATAATAGTATTTTTTACATTGGAAAGATTTATTTATATTTTTTATATGAATAATATTTTTATATTGAAATAATTCCCATTATAAATTTTTTTTATATTTTTTATATGAATAATAATATTTTTATTATAAAATTTATTTATATATATATTTTTAGTAGAATTGTAGGTCTAAACAAACTAAAATAAACTCATCTTATGATTTTATGTTAAGTGAGCGTAGATTCTTCGTTTTAAACGGACAGTAGTATTTTTATTGCTGTCTATGTTATTGCATTTAATGCAAACTTGTACAAGGGTTAAAAGTTAAAAAGCATTTATAGTTTATACAACCATCAAAACCCAAATCTAAAAGCAAAGCATCAAGAAGAAGCAGCAGCTCCACAGAACACAACAGAAGCCGATACGGAGATTCTTTGTGTTTTTACTCTTCATTATGTCTGGTGCTCGCCCTGCACGTACGTTCACAAAACTAATTAGAAAAAAACAAATAATATATCAAAACAAATCTTAGTTCTTTGTGCTCTCACTCACACTTCTCTGTAATAATAGGACATGACAATTGAAATGTTTAATTATCTATGAACTTACTTTCTTTGGGGTAATGGAGTCCACAAAATTTTTCTTGCCCTTGCTATTTGGGGACAATTTGTCATGATGATCTTTTACTCCTCTATGAAGCTTGATTTTCTCTCTTACAAACTTTTCATATATAAAAGCTGCTCCTTTGAACTGGGGTAGACCCAGCCATGCTATCAACACTAGTTTCGCTGTATACCAGATTGGTATCCTGGAATTAATTCAGAATCAGACCAAAGAAATCAGATATTAAGTCCAAAAGCGAAACAATTATTTTGACTGAAAGTTACCAAGTTTCTGATGTGAAAAATCTCATCTTACCACTCTAAAAGGGGTTGAAGTACCATCTCAGCAAGTGTTAGAAATGAATACAAAATCCAGTAAGCCAGCCACTGCTCATCATCCACTTTTGAAGGGCTCTCCATCGCCACAACTGATGCATATCTGGTATCAATAACAAACCATATATATATATATATATATATATATATATATATATATATTAATTTCCCTCAACAAAACGAAGGAAATAATTTAACTATCTTATCACTTAATTCTTAGTACTTAGGAACTTAATATTTAATTAAATATCAAAGAAATTAATCACTTACAAGGGATATAACAACATCAGAACCGGCCTGCACGCATATTAGAGAAGGAAAATGATTATTATTTCTGAAAAAAAAAAAACAAATAAGTGACTAGTGACAAGAAATACCCTGCTAGTGAATGAAGGCCACAGATCAAATTCCAGAAACGATTCATCTTTTTGGCCGCTGTTTCTGGGTTGGAATTGAAAGGAGAGACCAAACCAGGCAAAGAACTAATAAGAATATAGACACAGAGAAACTGATTGCTGGGACAAGAGAAATATATTTGATTGCCAAAGTGAGAAAATGGTTTCTAAATATAAAGACAAACGTTTGGTGGACCAATTGATGTTATGATCAGAATTCAGAAGGGCTCCATTTATATTGAAGAAGTTAAGACACGTGGCAATAAGGGAGCCGGTTCGGATTCTGCCTTAAACGTGTCGAGCTACATCTGGCACCGTCCAAATGAGCAGTGATCTAACATAAAGTATCCTCTGCAGTTCTTTTAATTTTTTAAGACAGGTTCTGGGTTTTGCTTTAATCGATGGGATAATGAAGAAAATATAATGGCTTTGTTCTGTGGGAATTTTTTTACATGTCGATAATATCATTTTTTTGAATCTGTTAATTTTATTAGCCAAGAAATGATTAGTTAGATAATTATATCGAGTTATATTTTTTAAAATTTAAAATTAATTGTCCAAAAGTTATATTTAATAATTTAAATAAAATTTAAGAATATAATTATTTAATTATATATTTTTTTCACTAATAAAAATTAACCCATTTATTTATAATTTAAAAAAAATCTAAAAATACGGTTATTTATAAAACAACAAGCCTATTTGTCGCGAAAGTAACATCCTGAAAACATCTCGAATTCAATTCCCACACGTGCCAGTCTTTTAAAAAAGTTATCACTTAACTTTCTTTTGAAGGCATAATTATCCTATTAAATACAAAATTCCTTTTTAATTTTTTTCTTTCTTATTGCCTTTGCAATTACGTACTTTCCCATATTCTCTCTCTTTTAAAATTTCTATTTATCTTGAAGCTTCTATTTCTTTTTCTATTTATCTTCTAAAATAAACCATTAAAAAAAATCAATCACAAACAAATTAATAATGTTATTATATCAAATGCACTTAAGAAAATTCAAAACAAAAAAAGGGTAATAATAATAATAAAAGTTTAAGGGGTATTTTATGGATATCCTTAAAGTTTGATTTAAAATTAGAGGTGCTCCTCAAATTTAAAAAATAACTTTCAATATCTTTATTATTGAAAGATGTTATGTAATATTTTAAATTTTTTATAAAATAACTATTATACGTTTATTCATTATTTTTTTAATTTATTTTGAATTATTTTATTACTCTATTTTTACTTGAGTACTAAAATAAAAAAATAATTTTTACAATATATATTATTTTTATTTTTATCATTTATTTAAAATAATTTTTCTCGATTTTAGTACTATTATTTTTTACATGAGAACTAAAATAAAAAATTTAACAAATGTATAATTATAAGTTAAATTTTAAAATTAGTACAATTAATTATATTAAAAAGGTAATTTTTATGAATAAATGTATAAAATTATTATTTTAACTATCTAAATTAATAGATTTCATTACCTATTAATCAAATATATAAAATTCTCTTTTATTTCTTTTTTTACTTGATTACCCAAATTAATTATACATTTAAATGAGATGGATGATCAAATATAAATTTTAAAACTTATTTAAAATTTTATTTTCATTGTAAACTTCAATTAAGATTAAAATATTTAAAAATTTAAACAAATATTAAAAAAATAGAAATAAAAAATATTTTGTTTAATTTTTTTTATTTTAGTATTAAGGTAAAAAAAGAAAAAATAGAGTACCAACATTTAAAAAAATTATTTAAAATAAATGATAAAAATAAAAATAATATATATTTTGTAAACAAATATTTTTTATTTTAGTATTCAAGTTAAAAAGGATAATGAATAAAAATGTAATAATTATTTAATAAAAAAAATTTAAATACTCTATAATCTCTCTCAATAAAACATTGAAAGTTATTTTTTAAATCTCAAAATATCCCTGATTTTAAATCAAACATCAAAGACAACCATTAAAATACCCTAAAAATTAAAAGAAAGAACATGAAAAGGCAATTGTAGAGGCAATCAAAGGAAAAAAAAAAATTAAAAACAAAAGTTTGTATTTAATAGCATAAATATGCCTTTAAAAAAGAGGCAGATGAAAAAATTTTCGTGGGGCCAGCACTTATGAGAATTGCATTCGGGACATTTTCGGGATGTTATTTTCGGAACAAATAGGTTTGTTGTTTATAAAAAGTGTAATGTAATATATTTTAAATTGTGTTTTAAATTATATTTAAAAAAATAATATATTAAATAATAATTAAATGATGAAATAATATAATAAATAATTTTAAAAATTATATTTAAAATTTATTTAATATATTATTATTTATTATATAATTTATTTCTTTATTTTTTCTCCTATACATATGTTTTGAGGATAAGGTAGGTGACAAATGGCATTAAACATTAAATGAGAAGATCCAAATATGTCAAAATGGCCTCTGGGTCCATTTTGGATTAGACAGTTCAATTTTATAAACATGGATGCGATAATGGGAATTAGCTCATTTTCATGCCCTAGATTTGACTGATCATAAATGTCTAAATTTAAATAAATAAAAAAAAGTAAAGATTGATGTTTAATAAGTATTTTTTTATTCAAATTTTTATCATATATATTCCAATTAAAGTAAAAAAGAGGCGTAGACTGAAATCTTAATTTACTGGGGATTCTTTCAAGCAAATTGACTTTCTTGTATTAATTAGTGTTATCATTTGTGATAAAACCGAATTAAGGTTCTAGGAATGCCCACGTAGGTAAAAAAAAAGCTATGTCTTTTGACTGCCTGTAAAGCCAAAATTTTATAGATAATACCAAGAGACTAGTTGAGCCATCTATTTTTATGCTTAATTTCAATATTTACCCCAAAATATTCAAAGTTGATTTGAGTACATTGCGGTAATGGTACATTTGATTGATTATAAACTACTTTGAATTTATAGATTTGCATTTCTACTCAGTTAAAAAGACTTATGCTTAAGGAGACAAAATCTTGTAACACTTTTTCTTTTTAAGCAGACCTATATAACACTTATTAGATTGGAGGATTTAACATATGTTATGTGAATGAATTATTAAAAAAGTCCTATTTGAAAAAGTTAAATCAAAGGGTAGATTTTTTTTTTTTCCTAGTCTCTTACAAATTTGTTACTGAACTTTTCGAGTTTGGAACTATTGCATTACCTACCCTTTTTCAGAAAAATGGTGCGTTTCATTATTTTTAGGAGTTTAAATAATTTTTTTTCCACTTTATTACAACTATTTTATAAATAGTGAAGCTTTTGAGTTTGGAACCTTCTTATTAATTATTATCTTGCCTTTATCTACTCTTTTAAATTATGAAACGCATTATTTTAAAAAAAAAAATACTCCAACTCTTAAATTAATATTTATTTTAAAAAAGTATTGTGTGTGTAATACCCACAAAAACAAACAAAATACAATATTTGCTAGTGAATAAATTGAATCAAATCAATTGATGATGAGTCTTGAATATTGAACGATTGATTGATGCATGAATCGATTCTATTTATAGTGCACGAGTTTTATTTTTTTATTTTTAAATATGCATAAGTATTTATATTCAATTCATCTCAATTTTAAGAGTTTAAATTGATTAACAAGTTATCAATGAAAATAATGATTTAAATAGGATTTTTCTATTTGTAAAAAATTATTATTTTTATTCAAAACAACAATTAATCAATTAAAATTTAAATAAAATTAAAAATAATATTAAAAAGACAAAAGATATACGAGAAGGAGAAACAAATTAAGAGCCCTTACGGGCTTGAAAGCATGTCGTTTTCATATTCCATATGTTTTTGTGGAATTTTTCAGTATGTGCATGTTAGACCATCGCAATAAAATTTTCAACAGAACAAAATAAACTTATAAGTTTTGTTTACTTATGTTTCCTTTTTTCTTTTTTTTTCTTCTTCTGAAGTTTTATATTTCGTTGATTTGATAGTTATTATTGATATCGTTGTGAAAATAAAATTAATTTTTAAATTTAAGAAAACATTAACATTTTTTCTAAATTGTGTTTTAAGAACATTACTAGATGAATCCAACAAAGATATTTTGAGAAATTAGTTATTAAACAAGTTTTATTAACTGTAATTTATTTATAAGCAAGGGCGGAATTGTGTTTAGGTTTGGAGAGGTAAAGGGAGAGAGAGAGAAATGGGCCGTTAAAATTTTTTTTTGGGCTCAAAAGAAAAATAAATTATTAAAGCCCACTTGTTTAATTTAAAATCCAAGCTTTACACACACTCGTTGCATTATTTTTGTGGTAATGATTATACACTTTTTGATTTAAAGTTAGGCGATCAAGTCTTAAAATTAAAGAGTTTATTTTCTCTAATTATTAGAGTTTAATTGTAACTTAGTTCAGTTGTAATAGCCGACAATAATTGTACAGTTATAAACAATTGCAATTTTTTGAAATTAAAATTTACACTATAATAGTATTAAAAAAATTAAGCTTCACATATTTTTTTTAAATCAATAAAAGAATGAAAAAAAGAAGAAGAAAAAGGTACGTGCAGGCGGAGAGAGAAAAGAGTAAGCTTCTTACCTTTTTCATGGTCATTTTTACTTAAGCCCCCCTTTTTATGCTTATTTGAGTATAATTTTGACATATTTTATTATGGGCGATATTTTAAAGATGATCTAAAATTTTAAAATGTTAAAAAAAATTTAATTAAAGAGAAATTTAAGTATTTAAAGTTTTAGAGAGAGAATATTAGTGTGAAGAAGAGTGTTTAAACTTATAGAAGTGAGATCATCACTCTAATTAAATAATTTAACTATATATTTATTGGAGTGTTGGATTTTTATGGAAAAGAGATGGATTTGGGTTTAGAAAAATTTTAACTCATTGATTTGAGCCTAATTTTGATTTATTATATCATTAGTCTAATTTATTATTTTTATTTATTTTAGGATTTGTAGAAGATCGATAGAACAATGTGGACTCTGAGCCGTAAAGTCCGCATTAATTTCACGAGTTAATACATGTATAACTCATTATGATACCGCATTGTTTAAAAGATTTTTGTTTAGAAATTCAATATTTATTTTCGTGCTTAGTAATGTGTATTTTCTCTAATGTAAGAAGATTTTTACATATTATATTATGTTATATTATACTATATTATATATATATATATAGAGAGAGAGAGAGAGAGAATTTGTTTCTTGTACGAAATATTTTATTTATTAAACATCATTTTATAAAGCCCATGAAAGCATGGTGATTATATTTTTAAATATAAATGATTTGTTTTACTTAATTAATTAATTTTCTTGGACTATGCATATTTTATTCAAGTATTTATTTTACGTTATGAAAAAACTATTTATATTATTATATCAGTAGAAATATATTTAAATGATTTATGATATTAAAATATAAAATATTAGATAATGATACTCAATGGGTTATATTTGTATAACAGAAGTGGTTTTTAAACCACTAAGCGGTACCCCTTCCCCTTTTAGATTTATAGATGAAATTAAGATATTTGAAACCCGTTATACTCATAGAGAGACTTTGAACCATGTGTATGGGTGCCTTACCTTTTAGAAGTAAGATGAAGATATAATTAGTGAGTTGTGTATACATTCAATGCTCTACCCGAGAAGTATTTTAGGTATGACGAGTTTTTTCTTGAGTACTAGTTTAGTGTAAGATTTTAAAAAAACATTTAAATTTTATGACATGTATTACATATGCAGCAATTAATTAAATTCATTTATGAGATCATGTTAAATTTTGTAAAATTTCCATATTTAGCATGAACAAAATAGTTTTGATTATTCTCATGAGATTTTAGAATATTTTATATCTTATTTGTTAAGATTGGTATCTATAGTATAAAATTTATTATTATTATTATTGTTTTTGTTGTTGTTATTATGTTATATATTTATTTAAAATTATTTCACTCATTAAGTTTGTGAGCACTCACCTTCTCTTTCCTCTCTCAAGAGATTATAGACTTTCTTAAGTCAGTGACAAGTTGAAGTGGGTCACATAGTGGTGCTTTAAGTTGTTTTGTAAGTCATGTGAGACATATAATTTTTTTATATCTTTTTTTGGGTCTATAAGAACTTATTGTATTAGGCTCTTGGACTTTAACTATGCATTTTGCTAATTAGGGCTTTTGATGACATAATATTGTTAACATTGTTTTAGACACTTAGAATATATTGACGAATGATTCATAGATATATTTAACTTGATGATGTTGGTTGCATATTGTAGATGAGAAATGAGAAATTTGGAAGTATAGTTATTATATTAAATTTATAGAAGTATTTATACTTTAAGTGACAAGTTTGAAAATATTTCAAAAACAAGAGAAATACTGCTAAAATTTTGGTAGAACTCTTATTGTAGAGAAACTATAAGAATGTCTATAAAATAATAATCAAAATTCACCTTAAAGTATATAATAAAACAGTGGGGCGGGTGGTTTCACCTTTATACTCTAAAAAAATTAATTTTTGAAGTTCATATAATTCAACTTATTAAAATAGAGATTTTATGCTCCACTATTAGTTTCTAACTTTGATAATTTAACTCCCTTTAAGCTTATAGTTTAAATATTTTTTATTCTTCAAAGAGTTAATTTTGAGTCTACTCCTAATCATAGACAGCTTAATGAGAATCACAACTCTTTAATAATGTTGAGTTCTCGAGTTCAACATCTTCCACCAAGTTAAAAAAAAATATTATTAGTTAAATGCCAATTGTAATGTTGATATTAGTCTTAGTAATTATATTAGTATAATAAATCTAATTTTTTAAGAAACTATTGAAGGAAACTGTGTTCTTTTTGGATCTTAATTTTAGTATTATTAAATACATATAATGATTAATTTTTGAATTATAACTATATTTATGCTTTCAAAATTATGTATCAAAAATACTTTTATTAGAATGATACTTGAAATCACACTTTTCTCTTTGTAAAGAGTCAAACTTACAATTTTCACTCTTTTTAAAATACTTACACACAAGGGAAATGTCATTTTTTTGGGAGAAATTTTTTAAAATAACCCCAAAATTTTATAAATATACTTTTTTAACCACCTTTCAATTCTTTATTCTTTATTTTTTATTAGCCAAATTAACTATAAATGGACATAGTTGCCTTCATTTACATAATATAATGTTAAAAAATGCATTTGAACTCAAATCTAACAAATACAAACTTGATTTGAGTCGATTCATATTCAAAAACAAATTTTAATATTCAAAAATTGAGATAAGTAGATTTGAAGTTGTAAAACAACCTTAGGTAAGAAATATTTCTTTCATATTATGTATTTTCTGTCATATATATTCATAATATTAGATTTGTTAGAAGTTATGGTTGTTTTAAAATGAATACATATGAAAATATAGTTGTAATATATCATGGTGAAGTTTAAAAGAAAAATAAGATTGAATGGGAGAAAAATGATGTGATTAAAAAAACAAAAAAAAACTAGAAGTTACTTTGCAGGGACTGTACTCGCAACACAGGGCCGAGATGCAACAATCGCATCTTAGCCACTGAATCTCGAGCCTGATAATTTTAGTGCAACATAGCTACTTTAAATTATTCTAAAGAAAAAGTTTACTAAAGATATGCTTATTATAAAAAAAAAATCACCTATCAAATTAAGGCATCAAAGTTTCATTTTGTTTGCTTGATAAACACATATTAGCATCGATAATTTTTAGGTAAACGATTTAGATCCTCAAAGTTTCTTTAAAATAATAGTTTAATAACTTAATTTTGAAAATACTTAAGTAAATCTCCTTTGTTAAATTTTTCGGTTAAGTTAAATAGTAATTTGTACAATTACTATAATATCTTTGACAGTCATTGACTAATATTAATTGACTGTTGGTTGGCAATAGACCATCTTATTATGAATATTGTCAGACTTTAAATTTTGTAATCGACATAAAGTTGAGGCTATTTTTACCAATAAAATATCACATGAACTTGAAATTAGTAGTAAGAAAAGGTCACGATCACACTATATTTCTTATCAATTTTAGTACTCATTTAATGCTTCTAACCTACAATCATGTAAATTACGGAATTTAGAGTTCCATGGTATTCATATAAAGACGATCTAATGTACACTGATCAATATCATCATATAGTGCTATGTATCTCTTATGAGTAAAATATTATGTTATTTTTATTACCATCTAAATTACATAGAAAAATTTAATAAAGAAAAGTGTATTTAAATACTTTTAAAATAAAGTGATTAAATTATCTTTTAAAAAGGGAAATTTTTGAATTTGTCCCCATTTATTTTATCATTAAATCATTTTGACCTAAGTAAATATTTTTTTTATTTTAACCAAAAAATATTTGGCCCATTTTACCCTCAGAAACCATCTTCTCTCACAAGCCTACTTGCTCTCAACAACTTTAAATTCACCACTGAAACTCTCCCAAAATTTTTAAATCGACTTCAAAATCATAATATTTTGAAGATTGTAAGTAAAATAACCGATTATAGAGTTGGAAATATAAAACATTGGTGAGTTTTTATTCTAAATATTATTTTGTTGTATTTTTTGTGATTTTTTTATTCTAATAGTTCAAATATGCAAATTTAGTGTTAAAAAGTTGAAAATAAGTGTAAAAGCTAAAAATAGCAAAACTGGCCCGGAATAACTAATTCCAACCAGCATGTGCACCACGAGCTAGACGTAGAGTACTATGTGCATGTTGCTACACGCTGAGCGCGCAATGCCCATAATGCGTTTAGCATGTTGCCACGTGGCAACTTAATTTTTTTTAAAAAAATATTTAATTAAATTATTTAACTTTGTCAAAATTTTTAATTTTTTGTCATTAATTTTTTTTATTAGTTTTGATTTTGTGTATTAAATTTTATTAATTATTTGAATTTTACTTTTGTAATTAATTTAAAGTTTTAATTAAAGTTTGCATTTTTTTGAATTTTATGCAATTGCTTATATACTAATAATTTTTTTTTCCAGGAACAAAATGTCTCCAAGAATTATATAACTCCAGAAAATGAATTCTATCGACCATCAGTTAGTAATTACTCTAAGATATAGACTATCAAATCGATTAAAAAGAAGTTGACAGAAACATAAATAGAATTATTTAAGAACACATGTTTTGACCTTTTTTGAATGTACACGACATTTCATTCTTAGATATATTGGTACATGAGATTTTATTAAGACAAGTGCATACCAAGAATTAATATGAAGAATTATAATTTTATATAGGCAACAGGTGAATTAGATTCTCCCATCAAGAATATTATTTGATACGAGTTTGAGGATGAGAGATTATCTTTATTTGAGATAGTTGAAATTTTTTTGGATAATAGACTATGAATGAATATTTTAAAGATAGAAACCAGTTGACATCCTGGAATTTAGATTCGTGGTTCAATACAGTTAGTTTTAGCACTAACGAGAACACATATACTATGAAAATATATTTATTTTATTTCTTTAATAAATTATTGATTTCACGTGATCAGATTTATCCAGTATTTTGTGCTTCACCTCGTGGACGATTTAGATAAATTTAATGCCTACTCATAGGACACATTTGTATACAATATACTCCACAATAGCTTAAGCACAACACCAATTAAAAAATTAATGAAAGTCATAAAAAGGTGCGGTCAAAAGAAGGAAGCATATAACATTTATGCTTTTGGTCAGGCATTCCTGATGAGTAGTTTTTTTGATTTATTATTATATTAAAATGTGGAGAAAATAATTATTTTAAATTACATTAAAAAGATAAGAAAATAGCATTATTTAGATTGTTATTTTTTTATTATCTCAGGTTTAGATCTTTAAAGTGATCCTGATATGTGGATCGATGTTTGCACGCAAGAAGGGTGACCATTTTTCTCGCCTTCTAAATTGATTTAGCAGGAGCCTCCCATTATATGAAGATGTTGAAAACATTCTCTTCAAAAGAGATGATGTATGTTTTTACATAGAACGATATATATATATATATATATATATATATATATTGTTGAAAATTCTTTTTCATGTTAATGGTTAATAAATCTGAAATTTTATGTAGGTTTTAAAAGTATATAGGAAGTTGATGCCCCAGAAACATGAAAAGAATGAGGATTGTCACACGGTGGTAAAATTGTTATTCAATTAGGAGAATGGGAAGGGACTTTCAAACTCGAGCATATTGCAAAGTCGAACATCTAATTCAGGGATCCTATAGATGTTTTGGGTAGGTACCAATTTAAAGCCCTGCTAGTGTCTGGACTAACGATACAATAATTTAATTTTTTTTTCTTTGATTCAATATATAATGTTGATGAGTATTACATTGTTAATATTGATTATAATTACTTTTGTATTGTTTAAGTCGGGCATATCATCATAGTATAATATTTTCGAGAAGAAGATTGATGATTTATAGGACGATATGTAATTTATGAAAGCAGAGCTAACAATTAAAATTGATATGGTTAGTTCAAAGCTAACCATCAAGATTGATACGGTTAAAACAGAGCTAATGACTAGAATGGATAAGGACAAAGCATAACTCTTACATCAAACAAGTTTCATGATGCAACACCTCAAGTCATCCAAGATTTCCAAAGATACAAATCAAACAATAGTATATTTTATATATGATTTATTTTGGTACAAAGTTAACAAGTCAATATATTGATTATATTGTTTTGTTTAGAAAGAACACATGATTGATGACTTTCAAACATATACTCATGTGTGTGAGTATCAGCATTAGTCGCAGCCTATCATGCATATAATAGAGAGTCTCGTAAGTGTTCAAATTATACCCAATGCTGTTGCACAAGGGATGAGTAGGTATGGTGCTAGTACAAGGCTGCACAAGCTAAACACACTCATTATATCAACTATTTTTAAAAAAAAGGTCAAAACAAAAACTATCAAATTAGAAATAGAAGCTACAGTTGACATACATTGGCGAATGCTTCCTATAAATGGAGTAAAACTTAAAGAACTTCAAGATTGAATAAATAATAAAAACCTAGAGCAGCGTGTTCCTTTACATAGGCTCAATGTAAACGAGAGTTAGTTTAACAAAATCTTATATCATTGACTTGATGATTTGGTGAGGATATTTAATTTTATATATTTTTTATGTGAATTTTTAATAGTAACAATACAAGTTATAGCATATTAATAAGTATTTGAAGGTGATCCATACCTATTAGGATATATTCAACAAATGTACTCATAGAATTGTATAGTTATATATGCATATTTTTATATGAGTATTTTTTATTTAGTTATTGTGCACGTTACATTATAATACTATTGGTTAACTTTGATGAGTTTAATATCATATATTTATTTATTTAGGAGTACATTAGAAAAATGTGGCGAATGGAAAGCAAATGCTAAGGTTAAATGGATCGCAACAGTGTTGTCATATACACAGGGAATAGAAGAAGATTTAGTCGGTGCTAAAATGTGGGCTGTGGTTAATAAGGCAGTGGATGTTTATGTAATAATATTTTATTGTTTATAATACAATATAATAATAGTTTGTGTAGGCATATATTCTATTAAATTACAATCAAGAACATTAGTTTGCATCAGAGGTTGAGTTTTTAGAGGATGATTATGTTGTATGATTCTAGTGTGAATGGGAACTTCGACGATGCCATTGAAAATTTTATCATACCTTTAAGTACTTCTATGCCATATTATCTTCGAAGATGTAAATTTTATCAATTAAGGGGAGAAGTGAATACAGATACGTCACTTTTAGTAATTATTCATTTGGAAGATAATATACCTCAACAAAGGGTTGAGAGTGCGGATTACAGTATATTTACTTGTATATTTATTGAGTACCTTATGTTGAGACGACCATTTGATTTCTTTCTCGCGATTTATGTATATTTTAGATAAAAGATGGCCTTAAATTTGGTGTCGCCTCTTGTCTATGATAAAACCATTGCTGTGTAAGCTCTATCATCCATTCTACCAAATTGGTCGCATGAAGTTTTTTTACTTTTTTGGCAACTACATTAATGCTTTTTGTGATATTAATGGTCATGATGTCGTATATCCTGAAGGCATAAGATCGAGCCCATCTTTTCGTACAAATATCCTCATCCAAATATTTTATTACATCAGGCCCCATCTCTCGTATTCGATTTATTTTGTGTTGAAAATCTGAAAGACGATATACCTTGGCAATTAGAAAATAAGCAAGCAAGTATCCACTTTTTTTAGACTTATCTGTTGGTAATTTATATATTGTCATTAAATTTTCCTTTAAGTGAAAGATGCAAAACCCATGATATGCATAAGGAAACACACTTTGAATAACCCTCTCAATGTCGGCGTGTCAATTGGATACAAAAATTAGATCCTAATGGTCACAAATTACTTCTCATAGTTTAACCATAAGCTATGTCCAATAAGCATAATTTTCTGAGTCAACAATCCATCATGCTAATGGAAATATCTGATTGTTCCCATCTTTACATGTTGCCACAAATATTGCAGTAAGTCTTTAAGTGACTACTTGGATTAGTGCTTAGAGTTTTTTTCTTTTAATGTAGTGTAGTCAGGAGCTCAATCGCTTATCAAGATATAAACCTTTTAAAAATATTCCGTCAATAGAGACCACCAATTGGATGGATGATCGAAAACTTTTGATGCACGGTCGTAACGCTATAAAGAAATACTTAAAGTGATTGTCACCATATATTTTTAAATAAGTAATTGTACTCGAGTTCTGATATTTAAACACATAGTTGTACACATGAATCAATTGAAATGAATCCTCTAGAGCACCTTTTATAAATCTTAATGCATGCTTCCTAGTTTGTCAAGCTATAGGACAAGTTATCTCAATGCCAAATTCTTTATGTATGTCTACTTGAATTCCTTCGTTCTATAATTTCTACTGATTGATGCAAATAATTTTTAATTACTTTACCAATAATACAACTCTTACCTTACCCATGACCATCCTGCAATCAGTCCAAAATACAAGTGTGCTATACATCTACTCTTCTCATAGTGAAGAACTGTCGCCATTCTATTAACACTGTACAAAATCTCTATTTGCATTTATTATCATCGCATTTCACCTCAAAATGATCTTTGGTAGACTTGAACTTTAAAGCTCCAATTGCTCTTAAGTGCTAGTATGCTTATAACCTCATGGATTTTATATTTGCTATTACATAACTTTCTTACAAACACATCTCTAATTCCAATACACGATAACTTTTTTGATATGTTCAAGTCAAAGGTGGTATCATCAGCATAAACTAAAATGAGTTTTCTACTTGAACCATATCTTTTCTTGCACACAAGACATACTCATCATACAACCCATGAGCAAACGTTTTAGAAACATAACATTGTCCGCCCTCTGGTATGTCATTCAATCCATCAACTTTCGTTCCATAACCATAACCATCATCATCATCATCATTTCTATTATCATTACCAACATCATTATTACTATCATCATTCTCAATGGTAGGGGCGATGTAAGCCATCGCTTCGCCATTCGACGGTAAATGATGGTGACCGCCGCTAATCACCACGTTCTTCCTTATTTTTGATACATTTACAGTATTCCGTTGATAAAACAAATTTCACTATCACGTAAATCATAAAATTTTGAGTCAAATTTTAATTGGTTACTGCGATCGATTGGCCACTGACGACGGTATGTACTGACCAACTGCTTCTTTTTTATTTATTTATTTTATTGAATCTATTATAATGTCACGTATTTTTTTTTAAAAATCTATTAATATTTAATATATATACATTATATAATATACTTACATTACCAATTCTAACTAATATATGATAGAAGATAAAATTATCGATATACCGCTTCCAACTACAAAAATTATCCTTTTATTTTTTTTTAACCTTTCCTAATCGTTGGTGTTTGCCTATAATTTTTTAAAAATATCATTAAGCTCATAACCCTAGAATGATGAGATACTGTGACAAAGACATTAAAGTGGGTGTGCCCACTGTCAAAAATATAGTACTCATTATAATGTACGGTGCTGTAAAATTATATTTATAATTAAATTAAATAAATTTAAATTTAAATAAGTATATAAATAATATAATTTAATTATATCATATATAATAAAATAAATTAAATTAAAATATTGAGATGTATTATCGCCAAAATATCTACATCAAATTATTTAGTGGGATGGCACTATCGCACTCTTAACCATAAAAATATTGTACAATTACAAGAATAAAATAAAAAAAATCTTGTTATATTAAATGGGGTTGAGATAAAAAATATAACGTAGCATAATAAAAAAATAATTACACCTAAATAAGTGGTACAATAAAAAATTATCACTTACACATTATTTATTATGTGTAATAAAATTAATATAAATTAAAATGTAGGTAAATATAAATATAATTTTTAATAATAAATAAATAAATAATACTATACATAATAAAATAAATATTATAAATAATAAAAATAATTAATTAATTTCATTATACTTAAATATTTATTATAAATAATGATAAATTAATAACAAATAAAATAAATGCCTTCAAATAATATGAAAAATTAACAAAAACAAAGGGACAAGTTGCCCCATGCAATAGGCGATATAATTATATCGCCCACTATAATGCGGGGATATGTTTTATCGCCCAGAGAAATATTTTAGGGAAATTATCACTGCTTACCTATTTTTGAGGTTAAATTTTTTAAATTATAATTATAATTTTTATATTTTAGTGATCACAAACAGAATACTTTTCTTATTTTGCCCTTATTTAATTTTTTATTTTTTTAACTTTTAAATAAAAATTTTATTTTAAATTAATTAATTAGTTTATTAATTTATTATTAAATTTTTTAAACAAATATATTTTATTTAAATTATTTAAAATTAATAAAAAACAAAAACCAAAAAAATATTATTGTTTTTTTAATTATAATAATATTTTAAAATTATATAAATATTATTATAATTTATGCTTTGACCACTATTGGTTTCTGACTTTGATAATTTAACTCCCTTTAGGCTTATAGTTTAAATATTTTTGCCCTTTCAAAGAGTTAATTCTGATTCCGCTCCTAGTCATAGACCTAGCCTAGTGATAACCACAACTCTTGAATAATGTTGAGTTCTCGAGCTCAATCTCTTCCACCTAGTAGAAGAAAATAATTTTTATTAATTAAATGTCAATTGTAATATTGGTAATATTTTAAGTATTTATATTTATATAATAAATCTAATTTCTTAAGAAACTACTGAAGGCAACTGTGTTCTTTTGTGTTATTTTATTTTTGGATCTTAATTTTATTATTATTAAATATATATAATGATGAAGTTTTGAATTAAAACTATATTTATGTTTTCGAAATTATATATAAAAAATACTTTTATTAGAGTGATACTTGAAATTACACTATTCTCTTGTAAAGAGTCAAACTTGCATTTTGTACTCTTTTTAAAATACTTGCACACAAGGGAAATTGTCATTTTTTTTTTCTTGCAGTTTTCATATTTATTTTTTAATTTTCTAATTTTTTTTTATATTATTTCATTACTCCCCTGTCATTAAGAAGATCCCGTGAAATGAAGCATTTTGTATTCTTTTAATATTATGTTCATGATATAACATGTGAATAATGTTTTTGCACCAAAATAGATGTGTTAAGAGTATATTATAATATAAAATAATTTAAATACACCAAATTTATATTTGAAATTACAAATAAATGTCACAAAGTTGTATTAGTGCTCATAAAACTAAAATAAATATTTTACTATTTAAAAGATAAAAATATATTTATTAAAATATATATTAAAAGCTAAAATAAATTTAGAGTAAAAAATACTAAAAGTTACAATGTACTAAAAGTGAAAAATACATGTGTTTTAAAAGTATTTTATTCAATTTAAATTTAAAAATAATTATTAAAAAATTGGTGATTTAAAATTATATTTAATTATAATTTTGAGTTCGAGACCAATAAGAAGGCAACATGAGGTTGTGAACACGATGAAAGGATGAGATTTGAAGTGAGAAGGGGCACCAGGTTTATTATTTTGTGTTATTTTGATGTCTTTAAGTCAGTTTTAGATTCCTTTTATACGTGACTCTTATTTCAAGTTGTTATAGAATTTTTAGAGACGTTTTAAAACTTATATAAATCCTTATAATGCTATTAGGGCGGAAAACATCACAAAATGAGGGAAAATAGAGAGCTTAGGGAGCATTTAAGTATTGAGTCTACAAGAAAAGTGTTGTTTAGATCCTTAAAGAGTTCGTTCTATTGTGTATTTCTTGCAAATTTCTTAGTGATCTTTGAGTGATTCATGATAATTATAAAGTAATAAAAGAAGTTAAGATCCTTTGATCCACCATAATATAGGTAATTTACCGAATCACATAATTTTTGTGTGCTTTATACGTGATCGATTGTTTTCTTTATTCATTATACGTGATATTTATAATTCTTGAATATTTGTAGAAGATTTTTGCAAAAGAATCTCAACAATGATTATAATTACGTAAAGATGATTGTACTCTCAAAATGTGTATTTTCTTCCTTGGTGTTATCATGATAAATTGTGTAATTAGAAAATATAAATAAATAAATAAGAGAGTTAAGTAATAATTATGAAAAAAAAAAGTGAAAAAGTGAAAATTTATAAAATGATTTTTTTAAAAAAAATATGCAAGGATTGTCATAGTAATGCATAAAATGATCTCTTATATATTTGTGACAAAATACAAAAGAAAAAGGAAAAAGACAGCATAAATAATAAGGAGAAACTGAAAAATTTTAAGGAGTATTACATTGTTACTGTAATTCTATATTTGTATTACAACGTTACAAAGATAACTTTTATATATGTTTTAGGTTAACATAAACAAGGAAATATAAATACGTAAAAGGAACCACATATAACTTATTAATTATAGAATATATATGACAAGAGATTAATATATTAATTTATTATATCTTTAACATCTCCCCTCAAACTCAAGTAGAAGGTTGAGTTTGAAAAAGAATATTTTTTTATTGTAATGGCGCCCATTGAGAAAATCAACCACTTGCAGATGCAAATGCATTGAAAGAAATTTGAAACCAATCGTTACAAGTGCGTTATCAACCACTGTGAGTGTAAACACCTTGATAAAAAAACAGAAAATTAACCATTGTGAGTGTAAGTGCATTGTCAACCACTGCGAGTGTAAATGTGTTGATAGAGAAAAATCAACCGCTGTGAGCACAAGTCAGTGAAAGATTCACATACCAAATTACTTAAAATTATAAAAAGACTCAAAATTCTAAAATTACAAAATAACCCAGAACTTAGGTAAACTACAAACAGTCCATATAACTTTAAAAGGTTTACAAAAATATCACTACAAAAACATAGGGTGTCAAATTGAAAAACTGACATTATAGATTGATAGATCGGACCATAAGGAGTCAAAATGAGGTGAGGATGTCAGCTCACTCACCAAAAAATGGTCGAGATCATAAATTAAAGAAACTGACTGCAACAAATTCAAGTTACGCATGGAATCTTTGATCAACTGCATGTTCTCCAAATAACATGGCCAGTGCCATCTAAACGTCTAGGTGTGGGCAGTGTAGGGCCACTTGCAGGAAATTGATTGGAATCTAAAGTAAATAGTAACAGCTACTAAAAGTTTGATCGGCGAGTGATGGCGTGTGCGTAAAAGAATCAACGAGATTCTGGTGGATTTCAACCGGCCGGCAGTGTTTGAAGATTCTGGGCTAGGCGATGTTGAACACGAAAAACTCTGGTGAACTTTCATTAACTTTTCAATGAAACTCTAGTGAACTTCCGACGAGTTTTCATAAAAAATTCAACAAGTTTGCACTAAACAATACAGTAAATGAACTTAACTTTGATATCATGTGAGAAAAGATAAAAAAGAAAAAAAATTATAAATAATAAATAGTAACTAGAAAACTTTAAAGACTACATTGCTACTATAATTTTATATTTGTATTACAATGATACATAGATAACCTTTACTTTTAGTTAACATAAATAAAAAAATATAGATACATAAAAAAAAAATCAATATAATTCTATATGCCAGGATATTAATATATTGATTTTCTATACTTTTAACAATATCACTGTTATTTGATATTGATAGGTTCATGATCTTAAAATAAAAATGTAGGCTCTATCCCCGGATCTTCTCATTTACCTTGTACACCCACTTGCACTTAACTAATTTCTTTTAAGGTCTATTTACTAACTTTCAGATATTGTTCTTCCTAAGAGAACTAATCTATTCTTTCATAACCTCACCATATGTCTTAAGCTCATGATACTCAAGAGTGTAAGCATAATTAAAAGCATGAGCAACTAAATCTGCTTGTGTATACCTGACTGGTAGGTTAATCGTTCTCCTTAACCTGTCCCTAGCTAGCTGGTACTCTTCAAGTTCCATCTCAAGAGTCCTAATCTTTCTTTGGGTGGACTTAGAGGAATTTGCTGGTGTTCTTGGTTCATTTTCAAGGATCTCGTTGTTAAAGTGCTAATCTGGGAGCGTAT
This sequence comes from Ailanthus altissimus, assembly GCA_946807835.1. Taxonomy (NCBI): domain Eukaryota; kingdom Viridiplantae; phylum Streptophyta; class Magnoliopsida; order Sapindales; family Simaroubaceae; genus Ailanthus; species Ailanthus altissimus. The sequence goes on along the minus strand of OX327688.1, from coordinate 31,013,069 downwards.
CAGATTTACTCTCAGGTTCCACTTCAACTTTTATTGACTAAGGTACTGAGTCTTCCTTGAGCATAGGTTCTTCTTTCTCATTTTCTTGGGAGGCTTACAACATTTTTGTCTCATCGAACGTCACGTCACGACTTATGATACTCATTGATGATGTCAAGTCTTTACACCACACCTTGTATTCGTTCACTACTTCGGGATATTCTATGAATACTCATTTGATAGCTCTAGGTTCCAACTTTCCTTTTTTAACATGTACAAAGGTAGGGCAACCAAATATTTTGAGGTGGTCATACTTATGAGGATTGCCAGACCATTTCTCTTCTGGCGTCTTGAAGTCAATAGCTGAAGAGGAACTTATTTTAATCAAATAAGTTGTTGTCACTTTAGCTTCTCCTCAAAATGTTTAGACATATTTGCATTGGCAAGCATGCATCTAACCCTTTTAAGTAGGGTTTTATTCATCCTCTCAGCTACGTTATTCTGCTGTGGTGTTGATCTCACTGTTCTATGCCTCGCAATCTTATGCTTAACACAAAACTCATCAACCTCTTTATTGCGAAACTCGAGGCCATTATCAGTTCTCAACCTCTTTACCTTTTTGACAGTCTGATTCTCAAGAAGTGCCTTTCAAGTCTTGAACACATTAAATGCTTGATCTTTACACTTCAACACATAGACCCACAACTTTCTTAAATAGTCATCAATTAAACTGAGAAAATACAATGAGTAGCTGTCTGAGCTGGTCCCCAAAGATCGGAGTGATATAGTCAAGAGTCCCCTTAGTCTTATACTCACCGGTACTAAACCTCACCCTATATGTTTTCTCAAGCACACAATACTCATAAAACTCTAAAGGCTAGAACTTATCTTCACTAAACGCCTTTTGACTAAATAACTCTTTCAAGTTTCTCTCACCTAGGTGTGTCAGTTTAAGATGCCATAACTTAGTTTGCATGCTCTCATCATCTACAGAGAATAATGCAGAACCACTCACTACTCCACCCTTAAGCACATAAATGCATTTGTATTTCTCTCCTTTCATTACCACCATAGAACCCTTTAATACTCTTAAAACCCCTCTGTCGATCTGATGGAACACCCATTCTAGTCTAAAGTCCCTAGTGAGATCAAAATCCTCTTGAGGTTAGGAACATACCTAACATCTGTCAACTCTCTCACTCACCTATCATACAGCTTAAGTCTAACACTACTAATTCTCATCATCTGATATGCAACGTCATTACCCATTAACACCTTATCATTACTAATGGGCTAAAAATTTACAAATCAAGACTTGTATGGACACGTGTGAAAAGTACAACCAGAATCAAGAACTCATTGTTCAGTGTTCTTACTATTAGTAGCGACGAGTGTCTCGACGCTATCATAGCTATCATTATAAGTAAGCACAGCATCCGCTTTCTTTTTGTCTTGTGCTCTCTTCTCAAGACAATTCTTTATGAAGTACCCCTCTTTCTTGCAGTAATAGTACTTCCTAGGAGTCTTAGACTTTGATCTTGAGCTCTTTTTCTTTCTATCTCTATATGAGGACCTTCATTTTATAGATAAACTTTCTGTATTGCCCTCAATCTGTTTTGCTAATAACTTTGAGTTTAATGATGATTTCACGTCGCTTATTGTTAAACTCTCTCTACCGTAGAGTAGCGTATCAACTAAACTATCATAAATCTTAGGGAGTAAACTCAGCAGAATAATTGCTCTATCTTCATCTTCTATCTTGATGTTGACAGACTCAAGATCAAGAATAATCTTATTAAAGGCATTTATATGATCTTTCATCGGCGTCCCCTCTGACATAGACAGTTGATACAGCTTCTGTTTTATATATAATCTGTTAGCCAACAATTTCTGCATATAAAGAGATTAAAGCTTCTTTCAAAGATCAATTGTCATCGTCTCACTTGTTACTTCCCTTAGTACTTCATCACTCAATGATAGAAAGATTGTGCTATGAGCTCTTTTTTGAATGTCTCTTCTTTCTACTTTAGCTTTAAATGACTCTGGCGTCTTCTCTTCATCACTAGATGGAGATGTAGTCTCCTCTAATACCGAGCTTAACCGTTGACTCACCAACAACGCATTTACCTTCATCTTCCACAAATTGAAGTCATTCGTACCGTTGAATTTCTCTACCTCATACTTGGGTGTGGTCATGTTTGCTTAAAACCAAGCTCTGATACCAGTTTGTTAAAGCGGAAGCACACAACAAGCAATATCACCCAACCAAATAGTGCATAACAAGCAATCAATGAATTAAAGAGAGAGAAAGGTTGAAGAAGAACACACAGAAATTTACGTGGTTTAGCAACTTGCTTACGTCCATAAAAAATCAAGATCACTCACTCTTATTATTGAATCACAAGGCACTCACAAAGTATGCCTTTTACAAGAAAGACTTACAAAGAAACACTCTCTCTTGCAATTTAGGGATTTTCTCTCACTAAGAATCACAAAATATGTTTGATCACAAAGATCTCACTTTAATTTCACTAAGATGTATTTATAAGCCAATAGAGAGCCTTTATATAAGCTTTAAGACATCCTAGATTTACCCTAAAGATGTAGAAGTCGTATTAAGGAGTCCTGAAGTAAGTGGAAGACAAAATAGGTAAGTATCAAATCGGGAAATTGTTCCCGTGCCCAGCGTCGCGGCGCTGGTATGCCCCCCTGGGGGCTGGTCACCTAGCACCGCAACGCTCAGGTTCTATTCTGGGCACCACAGCACCTATGCTAGGGTACCATGCCTTCATCTTTCGTCTTTCGTCTCCTTTCGCGTCTGTCTTCGATCCTCGCGTACCTTACGCACTTGGCTTACTCTCCAAATCATATCCCAATAATTTTTAATAAATATTCTCACACAAAATAAAATAAACAAGTATATATACTTGTTAATGAGGCGACACCGATTGCCTTGTTTATTTATTTATTCTTTTGCTATTTTTTTTGGTGCCACTAATTTCTACTTAAGGAAACCACGTGCACTACACTTGGATTGTCGGAGGCCATCCCACAATTTACTCAAAACACAAATGTGCTCTGCATCTATTGATCGATATATTTTTATTGCCTCAGAGCAATATATTTATTGTGCGAGGCAATATTGTGCTACATGATAATTTTTAATTATTATTGTGCATGTGCGATATATTTTATTGTGCGGGCTAATATATTTTATCATGTTGTATAATAATTTTTTTAATTATTATCACATTATTTATTGCACTGGTGTATTTTTTATATTATTTAATGCGTCAGCGCCATTTTTTTATTTATCATGATGACGGTATATATTTGTTTCGTGTTATTTAACATGCCGATGTGATATAGTTTTCGCTTTATTTTTTATTTGCGAGTGATTTTTTTTATCGCGCCACACCAATATAGGTGCAATATCTTTTTTTTTTGCCACTAATTTGGGAGAATAATTTTTTATTGCTCTAACAATGTATGTGTGATATTTTTCATTTATGGATGCAATATTTTTCATCACGTCATACCATCGTGGGCACGATATTTTTTTTCTTCACACTAATAATTTTTTTTCACGCCCCCAAGTTAGGTGCGATAGTATCATCACACCAAATAACTTAGTGTGATAGTATTTTAGCGATATTATGTATAATATTTTAATTTATTTTATTATCTATAACATTACTAATTTATATTATTTATAAAAAATTGTATATATTTAAATTTAAATTTTTTTATTTAATTATAAATAAAATAAATATGTAAATAAAATAAAATAATATAAATATTATTTGCCATAGCAGTAGCTTTTTATTATAATTGTTTTGGACAACGCTTGTTATTATAATAAATACTGCACATATATTAAGGTATTGTATATTGTAGCGGTATTGTAGCGGGTATTGTAAAAATAGTAAAAAATATTTTTGTTTATTTGTCATTTATTTGACCACAAAAAAGATAAGAAGTAAAATGAATGGTTAAAAAATATTTGAACCCTAAAAAAAAGGCTATTTACAATCATTTCCCTTTAGTAGCTCACTCTTTTGAACCACATGCTTACATTACCAATCAAATCCCTTGTAAAATATGCTTCAATGCCATCAATTGAGACTTCTCAATTTCTCTCCCACTTCCAAAAGTGGTTGAACTGAAAATCCCATCTGCTCCTGTGATAGATTTTTTGTTTTTTCAAACCCATACACGTTCTTATGAGAGAAATTTTCCCTTTTCTTCCTCTAGTTATCTTACGCATTTCTTAATGAGCAGTTGCACCAACTAACACCTTAAAATTTTGTCTATCCAACAAGGCAAACATAAGTTAAAAGATATACCAATTTGTAATTTTCTCTATCCACCTTCACTTTACACCTTCATGTTTTATTGGGTTATAATTACTGTTAACAAATTTGAATGATCACTTAGCTACGACATCCATGGCTGCAACCAGTAATTTAAGATTATCCTTTACAGAAAATTTACTCAATGAAGGGACGAAGATTGTGCCCATGGCAGCCAAGATAGGCTCTAATTCTTCATGGCTCTCAATCAAACCAAACCTTAGAAGCTTTTTGGTGATTGCAAGTGCTAGTAATCCACGGAGCGCGGACAGGATCAGTGGCAAAAAAGTGAACGGGATTCATGTTCATGAAGGACCAAATATGCGAAAGAAGAAGAGTGATCAATTGGTACTTAAAGAACCCGAGCCTGATTCTCCTCTTCATACATGTTTGCTTGGAAGGTTTGTGGAGGATAGGTTTGTGTACAGGCAGACTTTCATAATCAGGTCTTATGAAATTGGACCTGACAAAACTGCCACCATGGAAACCCTTATGAATCTTCTTCAGGTTGGTCGTTTTCTTTCGTTATCATCTTTTCTAATTACTTTAACTAATTAAAAGTTTTACATCTTACCACATTGTACATTCTTCCAATAAGACCTTTCCACATATTCTGTCTGAAATTATCAATTAGAATGATTAATTCGGATAGATAAGAGAGAAAATTCAACACACATAACATGATTTTATTTATTTACTGCACATAATATGGTTCTATTAAATAAACTCATAAAAAAGCTCTAACCGTGTTGTGAGTGGGATTGAACCCAGAATATATGTAATATTATTTAATATGACAATATGACATAACATATTACTGAATCTTTTTATAATCTGTGATTCCCAGTTTTTAGTGCGAAATGAAGCTTGGAACAAAATAACTGCAAATTAATCAACAGTTCCATTAATTTTTTATGCAATCAATGTAGGAGACGGCTTTGAATCATGTAATGAGCTCCGGACTTGCTGGAAATGGCTTTGGTGCTACCCGTGAAATGAGCCTGAGGAAACTCATATGGGTTGTCACTCGCATCCACATTCAAGTTCAGAGATATAGCTGCTGGTACGTTTTCCCCCGTCCCCCTCAGATAAATAAGACAAGTAACACCGACATGAATAATGATTTTTACATTGAAGAAAAATGTCCGCATTTCCTGTTTGAATTGGGTTTCTCCTAAAAATTTCAAACGTATCGGTTTCCATTCTGAATGATTAAAATTGACAGGGGAGATATCGTTGAGATCGATACTTGGGTTGATGGAGAAGGAAAGAATGCAATGCGCAGGGACTGGATCATTCGAGACTACAATACCCAAGAGATTATCACAAGAGCAACGAGGTGCACAGTCTCATAATGTCTAGTTCCAATAAAATCATTCTTATTCCTAGCTGTAAAGACTGACCTTCTGTTATAATTACATGCATGTAGCACCTGGGTGATCATGAACAGAGAAACCAGGAGATTATCCAAGATTCCTGAACAAGTAAGGCAAGAGGTGCTGCCATTCTACCTTAACAGTTTCGCAATTGACAAAGAGAAAAACGATGTTGGAAAAATTGACAAGCTAACTGATGAAACCGCAGAGAGAATTCGATCTGGTTTAGCCGTAAGTAATTTACTTATATTTCATCACTTGTTTCTATGTCCAGCTCTACTCCATAACTAGTTGCATCTTTCATATATTATGCATGCCTTTCTTCAATATTGATATATATTTTGATTTAATCAAAAATTGCTACTTACATATATCGATCTGTTGCGATATATCCAGCCAAGATGGAGTGACATGGATGCCAACCAGCACGTAAACAATGTCAAATACATAGGATGGATTTTGGAGGTAATTGAATTCCCATATCCTCAATGAACACTCAAACGATTTAACTGAATAAATCAGTCACGAGGTTGATACATTTTGCCGTGCTTTCTGTTACTTTTTTTCATGCAGAGTGTGCCAATACATGTCCTGGAACACTACAATCTGACAAGCATGACCCTGGAGTATCGACGCGAGTGTCGTCAGTCAAATTTGCTGGAGTCATTGACGAGCACAACGGCCGGGGTCACTGAATACCGGAACAGTAATTCTGGCAATCGCAAAGCAGACTTGGAATATACACATCTACTTCGCATGCAAGGTGATAAGGCTGAGATAGTCCGAGCAAGATCAGAATGGCAATCCAAACAAAAACACAAGTGATTTCAGATCAGTTAACACTTTCATTCTGACAGATCACTTCATGCTATATTTTTACTCTGAATCAAGATATATGTCTAAATCTCTTAGCTTGTTTGATTTATAATATTGCCGTGACCAGTTAAAACCCCATGGAATGCACATTTTTGCAAGTGCAATGCAATTTATGTTCAGCTGGATGGAGTTACTTAGCTTTTGAGGTTGAAAATCTTATGAAGATTGTAGTACTACTGCAATAATCAATGAAATTTATAGCGGCTCAATTTATGAAATTTTTTTAAAACAAAAAAAAAATTATGACAAAATATATAAAGTAAATCCCTCTTCGCTTTTGTATTTATTTAAGAGGCTTCATCAATTGAACCAACTGACATCTACAATTCAGTTGATGTTTCTTAACTTTTTATGAATAAACTTCAGAAGATGAGAAGAATTTCTAAAATTACGTTCTTTAACCTCATAAACTATAAGATAATTGTTTATGTAAACCTCAATTGTAAGCATAATTGAAATTGTAAATACAATTTAATTATAATTATGTACAATTTCAATTGTAATTATAACATAATAACAAGTACAATTGAATTGCATTTACAATTTCAATAATACAAATTATTAAGTTGGTGTGGTGGTTTTTGTTTTTTAAATATTAACAAGTCAAAATTTTCTTTAAATAGTAAGGGTTTGTACTAGCCATGATGGATTGTGTCAGGCACAAGTGTAAATAAGTCCAAAAGAAAATTGAAAACATTGTTGAAATTGAAAATAGTTGTGCTTTCTCGTCTGGGCTCAGCTCGTTGTGAACAGAGCCCATGGGCTGAGCCTATTTAGGTTTGTGTCTAACACGGCCTATAAAGGGTTTGAAACATAGCCTAACACGTCATCACCAGGTGAATTATGGGCTTCCTACCTACATGGCTAATTAGGGAATGAGAAATTTTATATGATAATTACAAATTTAAGTCATTTTTCAAAATAGTCAAGATGCCTATTTGTAATTATTTTATCAAAAAAAAAATTAGATGGACAAAATACCCTTATCTCCTTCGTCTCTTATTTATTTTTGTGAGGCTCTCGTGAAATAAATATAAAATATAAAATACACACTTAACTATGAGTGAAGAAAGATAATTAAATTATTGCCTTCAAACAAGTCACTAAACTCTTAATAAGAGGATATAAGTCAAGAAAAAATTACTATATTTTATTATTTTATTTATTTTTATGAAAAGTGTTACAGTTAATCTTAATTGCAGTTGATTAACTAATCAAAACCTAAATTGGTGGTTTTGATTGGTTGGTCAGTCGTGACTATGTCAGTAGCTATTGATTATAATATTTTTATTCTTATTTAAATTATACGGTAATTTTTTAGAAAGTTAAATTTAATATATCCATGAAGCTTCGCAACGTTTTTCAGAATCATTTTCATAATTTTTTTCATTTAAAATTTTAAATAATGTTAAGTAGATGTCTTAGTTACTAACCTAATGTTTTATGATTACAATTAATAAAGTATCACTGGAATCCCTTGACTGAAAATAAAATGAAGTTTTAGATGCCATATAATGTCGTTGTCAAACAATGATAAGAGTGACATTGCATCCGCCGCCACTATTTTCTTCAACATTAATAGAGCTACACAATGTTGGTGGCGATGCTAAACTACTAGCTACTGTTTTAAGTTGGTGTTATATAACCGAAACTTTATTTCCTTCTTTTAAAAGAAATGGCTCAATCATTAAAGATGTTTATATAGTTATGCAGATTGAGTAATTAGGATCTCAACTCCTATCAATTTCATCTTCAACGGACACCAATGGCCAAGGGAGGGATGGGTTACGGCTATAGTTGGTGTTGGTGAAAAGACTTTCAACCCTTCATTAAGGCAAGGGACATCTGCATTTCATATGAACAGTGCCGTTAATGAAATTTTATAAAAATTAATCACTACTTTTTTAATAACAAAGTTTTACTTGTAGGGCCTTTTTATAATGAGTCATGATTGTGTTACGACAGAGAGGTTGCGTAAGTGCAACTCACAAAGACCATCCAAGCTTATTTTTCTCTCTTACTTGTGATATTCTCTACACCTGTTATAGATTAATTCAAATGATTTGAGTTTTGAAAACTACAAATTCAGAGGCATAGAAACTACAAATTCGGGCAACAAAATAATGAAATTTAACCGAAAATTTGGTACTCAAATAAATGGTTTCACTAAATAGTACGCGCGACAGAATAGTGGTTTTACTTACGGTACTGTTCATATGAACAATGACTATCCTTCGGTAAAATAATATCTACCGGTGACCGATTTTGATCGACTAACAGGAACGAGATACTATTTATGATGGGCATTATATTAATTTACTGTAATGCCCTTATGTTAAAGGTGTAAATGGGCATTATTCAAACTATGGAGGTGTAGTTAATATTAAATAATATCTTTAGAGTGTGAATGTCCTTTGCCCCCTTCATTATGACTTCTTTTTTACACATTTTGTAACTCTTAACATTTATAATACTCCACCTTCATTACTATGTAATAGTTGGTTAAAGTAACCATTGTTCTAGGAATTTGTACAATTTCCAAGTTATTGATTTAAAATTATATTTTGGTTAGAAAATTATCGATTAAGACAAATAAAATAAAAATAAAAGAGAAAAGAGAGAAAAAATAGACACCCAATATAGTAGTTCAACTTTATTTTGGGCTTACTTCTACTTTACTAAGTTTTATAGGCTTACTTATATGCACTATTGATAAAATATTTATGATGGTAGTACAAGGTACCATAGTCATTATAAAGAAAATATTAAAAGAAAGATTCTGCCAAAACTATTATAGAGAGAAAATGATTGTCTTTGGATCTATTCGAATGCCTCTCTTTATTGTTGAGTGCTCCTTTTATAGGTGTTATTAATAAAGTCATTGAGAAATGTAATTAATTCGCATAACTACATAAATTCTATAAATAAAGGGTAATTTCCTCCGCCAATTCTATGATTATGGGACTATAGCTCCCATTAATTTCATGATTTAAGGGACAATAACTCCCAAATAATTTCATGATTAACTTTACTTACTAAATTTATAATTAAGGAATATGATCCATAATTTTAAGGATGGGGAACTCTCTTTTTTAGGGTTAAGTTAACCCTAAAATTACAAGGGGAACAAGGGTCCTTCAACTTTCAACATTAACTTATTGATATTGAAAACTTTATTATTGTTCTTGGGCTAGAATATCTACCCTCGAATTTTAGGTTTATTTTAAGGTATTTTAGTAGTGTAAGCTTTGTGTTTGTTAACAACATGCACCCCTATTATACCTTAGGGGTTTGGGTTTTGAATATGGTAGGATAAGGATGAATTCTTACTTATGGCAAGGTTCGGGATTCCTCACACAAGGTCTAGACTTATCTTGTAGAAAGGCTAGGGACCTCCATGTTAGAGTTTGTACTTACGTATCGTCCTTATTTGTATAAATATTTATTTTGTAATATTTATACAATGAATATTTTGTTAAATCGCTTATAACTTTTATTAAATGGTACTAAAGCTTGTAACACTATAGACATTGTGTGATCTGAAAGAGTTCAGATCTGGTTTAAAAGAGTTTAAACTAGGCAACGCTGAGAGTTATAAATGCTAAGATTTAACACTACTAAGAGTTAGCAGGTTATAAGAGTCAGCGAGATCTAAAGAGTTAGAACCATGTCTATAATAGGACAAAGACCTGAGAGCCTACTTGTATTAACATAGTTGCAAAGAGTTGCAAAGAGTTGCAAAATGTGCTAGAAAATGTCATTATGTAAGTATGTTCTGAAATATAGTATTCCTAATTTATGTTCACCAATGCGAATTTATCGATGAATCATTATTATATAGATCAGTGTATATCTGTATTTGTATTGTACAGATGATTATTCTTAGCTGACTATGAGCTTAGTGAAAGCTCGTATAGACATGTAGGTATTCAATCAGGACTAGATACTGAACAGACTCACGAGACCCCAATAGATATCCTATGAACCCGTCAAATGAAGTCCTCTCGAGTTAAGTAGTATTCGTGGTCCTTCAACCTGAGCGTCACAGTGGACTTGTAGGTGATCCATCATACTTTGATTCCATGTATGTCAAAGACTTTTCATAGTTTGACTGCTACGTGTCACTGAGTTATAATTTGATGCTCATGGAGTTCGGTGTGCATAGATACGGGATTCGTTAACTCACATAGGTGGGTTGTATATCTGATTCTCTGAGATTGTATCTTACAAAGTCTTATGGCCATAAGCAATAAATCTGAAAAAAAAAAAAGTTTCCTAAAGGGTTGAACAATATAGTAAAAGAGTTTGCGTATATTGTTTATTAAGATATGAATCTAGAGATAAGTTCAAAGATGAATTTATGAGATTTTGACAGTTATAATTTATATCCTACCCATCTAGGATATAATGACAAAAGGATTATACGAATATGTAATAACCTTAACATGTATGGTCTAGCGAAATATAAAGAATACGTGATAGAATTTTAGTACTTTTGTATTCAATTTAGTGAAATTTCATTAATGCCGGTTCGATTCCCACTACCCGTTTCATGGAATGATTATATCAATTCAGCGAAATTTCATTAATGCATCGCTGAATTGATATAATCATTGCATGAAGCAGGTAGCAAGAATCGAACCCACATCATTAGCTTGGAAAGTTATGGGTAATTTAATGTGAAAGACATCTATTGTTTAAAACAAACTCTTCAAATAATATTGAGCATTTTAGATAATTAATGCAGTTCTTCCATTCTATCTAATTTACGTACTAATCATTAATATTGAAAAACTCGATTTCTTTCTTTTGTTTTGTCTCAGCCCAAATTTAAAAAGCAATAATTTTTTAAATATAAATAATTATTTTTAATTCGGTGAAAAAAAAATGATCCAATTCATATTTAATCTCTGATAATGATTTAGCTCGCATTAATATCAATTCGTTTTATTCTATTTATTTCAAAGTTTAACATATTCAATTTTTCAATTTTTTAGTTCTTTGATTGATTTTTTAAGTTTTTTTTTTGTGATGTTAAGATACCACTTATTAGAATCTCTTATTTATCTCTCTGAAAAAATAGCAATTTATAATATCCATGACATATGCGTGGGGTATCAATTACAGACTTATGGAATAATTTCATTTAACGAATCGGATATAGACTTAGGGAGTCTTAATATAAAATGTTCTCTTTGTGCACTTGGACAACGTACCGTATTGAATAGTTCAATACAATTAAATCTAGCAATTTATTAAGGTTAAATTAATTAAAGTATATGGTTAAATAGTGTGACTCACTTTAGGTTAACTTGGTAATCTAGTAAGGATATAAAAGTAATTTCACTTAATGATTATTTAATTATTAAATAATTAAAATAAATATTTATTTATTTATACTTAAATAAATAATTTAACTTAACTATAGTTAAAAGTTAACCATATAATTAAGTTAAAGTTAACTTTACTTAATAGTTAAGTAATGATTAACCTAACTATGGTTAAGTTAGTTAATTAGGGTTAAATTATTTAAATATTTATTTAACTTAAGAGATAAGTTAAACTAATATAACTAGGGTTAAATGTTAATTATGGTTAGGTTAAGTTAAATATAAATTCAAATTAAGTGAAATTAAAATCAAATTAAATTCATTTGTATATATGTGCAAAATGAAACAAAATTTGATAGTGAAGATTATTTTCGCTAAGTGTTTGGCCGACCAGAATAAAAGAGAAAGAGAAAGAGCAAGAAAAATTGTTTTCTTATTTTGAATTCAATTGTTGAATTTAAAATCAATTTTTTTTTATTAGGCTTAAAACCAATTAAGCAAAAATAAGTATTTAATTTAACTGATTAAGTATTAATCAAAGGAAAATCAAAAACTTAAATTTAATTTGTTGAATTAACATGTTGTTATTTTAGATAATCAATCCCACCCTTATTGATTACTAAAATTAAAAAAGTTTGCATTTTAGGTGGATTTTAAGCAATTTTGATACAAAGGCTTCAAGGGTTAATTCTCAATTTCACTTATTAGTTTGACTAATATGTAATAATTGTGTTTATTGTAAATTTTTATACTTCTGCTATGCATATATATATGAGATATGTATAATTTGATGATAAACACATAATATCACATGTATGCACCCTAAATAAATCAACATTTAACACCCCACATAAAGTTTTGTCTCATCTTGTGGAAAGGCTTAAGATCCCTCACACAGTGTCTTTAATCATCTTGTAGAGGGTTTAGGACCCCTTACACAAGGTCTTTAATTGTCTTATAGGGATCCTCTGTAAAAGGTCTTCCACCATCTTATGGGGATCCTTTGCATAAGGTTTTTAATCTTCTTGTCGAAGGGCTCAGGACATAAGCACGGGTCTCTACTCATTTTGTGGAAAGGCTTAGGACACTTGTACAAGGTCTTCGATCATTTTGTGGAAATGATCGAAACCTTTCACACAAGGTCTTCAATCATCTTTTATAAGGTTCGAGACCCTTGCACAAGGTCTTCAATCATCTTATTGAAAGGCTCGAGATTCTATGAGTCCATGATCGATGCACCACGCACACATCATGGATATTACAAATCAGCGCGTTAGACCATACAAGTTGAGATCATAACACATATGTATAATTCTTCTGTCAATTATACCTTTGATGTATGAGGATATAGATCAATACCAATAAATTCCCATGAGTTCATCCGTGAACTTATTTTTAGATTCGTATCTCGATAAATAATATACGCAAACACTTTTGCAATATTGTTTAACTCTACGAAAAACTCATTTTCCAAGTTTATTACTTATGGCCAAAAGATTTTCTAAGATACAATCTCGGAGCATCGGATATACAACTTACCTATGTAAGCTAACGAATCTTGTATCTATGCACACTAGACTCCATGAGCATCAGATTATATCCAGCGACATGTAGCGATTAGACCATGAAAGGTCTCTAACATACGTGAAACCAAAGTATAGTGGATCAACCATAAGCCCACCATAACACTCAAGTCAAAGGAACATGAATACTACTCAACTCAAGATGATCTATCATTAATGATTTCATAGGATATCTATTGGGGTCCTCATGAGTCTGTTCAATATTTAGTTTTAACTGAATACGTACATGCCTATACAAGCTCTAATATCATGTTCAGTTAAGAATAACAATCTGTACCATGCAGATATAGATATACACTGATCTATATGAAAGGGATTTATCGATAGACCCGTATTAGTGAAAATAGATCATGAACATATTGTTTGAGAATATACTTGTATAACGACATTTCTTAGTACCTATTGCAAATCTTTGCAACTATATAATTACTAATATACTCTCAGGTCTTTATCCTATTTCAGACAAAACTCTAATTTTTTAGATATCTCTGACTCTTATAACCTGCTAACTTTTAATAATGCCAACTTTTAACATTTATAACTCTTAATGTTACTAATTTTTAGTACTGATCTAAACTCCTTTAAACTAAATCCAAACTCTTTCAAATCATATAATGTCTGAAATGTTATAAGCATTGTTTCATATATATTTAATATTAGCGAATTTATTCACAATATTTATTATATAAATATTAAACAATTAATATTCATACAATAATTAAAATGACATATAAGTACCAACTCCAACACTTATAATCTTTTACTCGTGTGTATTCATTGTAATTTATAAATTTTTACTAATCTTTTTCTTGATTATTTGATACTTAGTTCTTTAAACCATTTTGTTGCAATGCCTTTTACCAAGTAATTTTGATTTGTAACCTTTAATTTATTCTAGACATCCATCAGTGAGAGTGTCATTTACTTTACAGCATTCTGGCCTATAAATAAACATGACAAATTTATAATATTCTAATATAATTTTGAGATATTTTGCAACATTGTTGCAATTGAGTAAAATAGTCGTATCATTTTCTTAATTGAAATTAAACAAAACAATATTATTTAATACCAAGAAGAATCACGTAAAAGACTTTATTGCCAATAAAATGTATTTAAGTAAAAGTGGCACCATTTTGAAGATGGCATTTTTTTTATAAATAAAACAATACTCATCATACGAAGTTGTTTCGTCAATTGAACACTTGAAATTCAGTTGCGACTAAAGTTGATTCCTTTCCGCGCATGCATTTGATTAGATCTTTCAGTTGTATTCTTGATTCAGCTATAACCTATAAGTTTTATCCGGATATAAAATGGGTTGTTTTATCAAGTTAGAGATATCATTTTCTTGAGTTTAAGAGAGAAAAACTAAGAAAAGTGTGTTGTGTTTAATTGAGAGATCAAGGACTCAGTTCTGTGTTCTTTGCTATAATTTTGTATCCCCGAAATTGTTATTATTGTATCTTAAGCGTAAGTTCTAATATGAAATTGAACTATTGTAAATCTTCATTATGATTTTCTTTTTCTGTATTTATTCATATTTCATAAATGTTAAATTTTTTTTGTTGAAGTCTTCACTTACAAGTATAAAAGAATTACAAATATTACACACAATAAATAAAGAAGTCAATCAATCACATACAACGCATGTTATGTATTTTGTATAATACAAATTAACGCAAGTATGCATCGTCGCAACAAGTAATATACGATAAGTAAAATATCATTCTTATGAGGAATTGTTATTACTATTTGTTAAGTATTAAAATTATGTTCTTCTGCTCTTATTCAAATTATTGGCAATTCAATGAGTTGATAACTAAATTAACTAAATAATGAAACTAATTATAGAGATTGAGCAAAGAAAACAAATATGACAGGACCAATACTCAAATGCCTAGGATTACAATTATCAGTACTTCACTTGAATTCAATTACTCCCTTTAAAATTATCAATATGAATTGTTAACCATGAACTCTAATATCCTCACAGGCCTCTTCCAATGATCAAGTGAGTATAACTAATTCAATCAATTATCAATATTCCTATGATAATCAAATTAAAATAAGATTCATTAAGAGTAAGTTCTCAAAATGATTATATATGCCATATAAGTATATTCCTATCTCGTATGAAATTTTAAACTACTTGCAATGATCATACATCAATTCATTCATAACCAATACGAAATTCCATTTTTCAAGTTCATTAAGGTTCTCAAATCATTTTAATTCATTGTGATGTAATTAAAAGCATTAAACATAGAACAAATTGAACAATTCAGTACCAATATGATGAATAAAGAAAAATAATCAATCCAAGCTACATACGGAGTTTACATTATAATCCTAGTAATAAAATTTAGTTCATGAATGCAAACATAAGTTTAGACTACATAACAACATCATTATATATATTAGAATCAATAACAAGTACGAAATTAAAAAGAAGAGAAAACATCTCTCGATACAAAAGTGATGTTTTTCCTCCAATTTGCAGAATTCTTTCTTCTTCTTGCTGATTCTTGCTTTTGAGTCCAAATGATATGTTTAATTTTGTGTTCTCTACTATCTAACACGTTTTTGGCTTAATAGTAGGTGTTTATATAGGCTTAGGTTATAAAAATAGAACAACATTACCCTTAAAAGAGTACTTCGCATCTAGTTCTATGGTATTGGAATTCAATGCCGCGGCGCTGGAGCTACTAATTTCAATGCTACGGCTAATTCCTCGGGGGCTACTCTGTAGTGGATGAACAATAACCCTTGTATACTGCTCATGTTACTGTAGCAATATCAATGTTCATATGAATTGCTCATAAGTAATGTTCACATTTGAGCATTTTAGTCCCCTCTTGGATTCTCATCTCAAATAACTCTGCTTGCATCCAATTTTTGGTATTTTTACACCAATAGTCTTTAAACATATAAAATAACATTAATATGCATAAATGGCCAAATTATTAGGATAAACTAAACAAACATAAATTTAAAATGATAAATTTTTTTATATAATTACGCCCTATTAATGTACACGAGAATTATATGGTTTAATAAATCACCTACGTCTACGATGGAAAGATTCTAACTTCTTTTATTACTCGGTGATTATCACGAATCTCTCAATGATCACAAAAATCACTCAAAGATTTATAAGAAATATACAATAGAATAAGCTTTCTAAGGGTTTATACAGTACTCTCTCGTGCACTTAGCACTCAATCGCTCTCTAAGTTCTTTATTAGCACTCTCTTTATGTTGGGGATCTTTTGTACGTAGGTGTATGCATATGCCATAGTGTTCACTATATACAATACATATCACATACATATTTAGCGTAGCGAAATAATAAAAATCATACAATAAACACACAAAATTATATATTAATCAAATTAATATACAAAGTGTAGAGTTGAAAAATTACCAAAATGCTAACGTTTTATGCGTGTATTTTGGGAGTCCGCCTGGAGACTAACTCGTTTGTGGTTCTAATCACAAACTCAATGGATTGGTAAGCTAGAACAACAGCTCTAAATTCAGCACTAGGTTTAACACTTAAACCTTTTGAATTTATTTTTTCATTGATCAACTCTTTGATCAATAAAATAAATTCTTGTGTTGTTGTAATTGGTAGCCAATAAAATCAAGTAAAAGAATTAATGTCAATACTTAAAATTAACTCAAAATTTAGATTAATTCCTTTGTTGCTTAATACACGGCCATCCCCTCTTTGAAACTAACATTTTCCTTTTAATTTCAAAGACAATAACACAAAATGAAGCAATTCCCTTATACTTCAAATGTTCCACACACACACACACATATATATATATATATGAGTGATTTTAAACCTAAGGTGCATGTATGTGGGTTTGTGTCTATCATTCAAATATAGCATATATATCACATACATACATGCGCAGCGAATGAGCAGAATATAAATTACTTAATGATAAACACAAATGAACTTTTACATGTTATCTCATAAATGTAAAATATATCAAGATTGAGAAATAGTACACTGTCAAACCTTTGGTATATTGTCGAACCGAAATACCTGCCTTGAAACAACCTATTCACAATTCTAGTTCCTCAATAAGGTGAGCTTGAGGAAGATAAAATAGCAACTTTTCTAATAAATGATTCAACTCTTGAAACCTTATTTCTACCCTATAATATAGGTGGCCAAAATAGAAGAAAAATTTTTTAAAAAAAATGTGTGTTTTTGTGCTCTCAACACTTGAGAGAATTTTCTAACACTTAACAAAATTCACTTCTCTTACCTCTCCTATTGTCATGACCGAATTTCTCTTCTACAATTGAGTAACAATTGCTCTTTCATTTGTTTATTAATTTTCCTCTATTTTATCACATAATGGCATCCATTATAATAGTCAATGTTTGTCATTAGTAATTTGTTTATCATTGTTTACAATAAACAAAATAAAAATAAAATAAAATAAAAAATGACTTGGATGAATTTAACTAAAATCTTAACTAAAATGAAAAACTCTATTTCATTTGTAAGTAACATTTAAGGCCTACTATTTACAAGTGTTACCTATTTACTTTTATTTTAACATTTACCCAATAGTAAATGAATGATTTAATCTTATTAAATTATGGTAGAAATTTTGGGTTTGGGCGAATTTACTTAGGGTTCTTGCATGTGGGTTTGTGTTCATCATACAAACAATATACATATCTCATACATACATGTGCACAGCGAAAGATTGAATACAATGAACACAGAAAATAACATTTGATTAAACTGAAATTCGAGATTGAGAAATATCACCAATGAAGCCTTTGGATTAATTTTCTTTGAAGTCCACCATGAAATGAATCTTTGATCAATTCTAGCAATCAACAAGGGTGGGTTTGATTGTCTAGAATGGCAGCATCTTAATCCAGCATATGTGTTTAACTCTTAAACATTTTACATAGTTAAACTATTTAACTTAATTAAATTTGTTTTTCCTTTATTCAACTCTTGAATAAATAAAACAAATCTTGTTTTTAGTTATTACATTTAGTAACCATTAATTCAATTTATTTTGTTATTCTAACACTTAAAACACAAAACAAACAATTTCAATTTCTCAAATTGAATTGGCTCCCAAAATGCAAAACCTAAAAAACTAAATCAAATTTTGAATTTTGAATTTCATTTCACTTTATATACTAATGCATTAATTCCAAACTAATTTGAATTTCATTTGCATTTCATTTGGCTTAACCTAACCTTAGTTAACATTTAACCATAGTTAGATTATTTTAACTTAACTTTTAAGTTAATAAATATTTTATTAATTTAACCATAGTTAACTAACTTAACCATAGTTAGGTTAACCTTTACTTAACCTTTAAGTAAGGTTAACTTAACTTAACCATATGGTTAACTCTTAACCTTAGTTAGGTTAAATAATTTATTTAACAATTAAATAAATAAATATTTATTTTAATTATTTAACAATTAAATAATCATAAAGTGAAATTACTATTATATCCTTACTCGGTTACCAAGTTAACCTAAAGTGGGTCCCACCAATTTAACCACATACTTTAGTTAACGTAACCTTAGTAATTGCTGAATTATACTATATTGAACAATTCAATACGGTACACTGCCCAAGTGCTCAAAGAGTACATTTCATATTGGGACTCTCTAGGTCCACACCCGATTTGTCAAATGGAACTGTTCCATTAATCCGTAATCGATGCCCCACGCACACGTTACGAATATTACAAATCAGCGTGTCAGACCATACAAGTTAAGGTCATAACGTATACGTATAATCCTTCCATCATTTATATCCTAGATGTGCGGGGATATAGATCAGCACCGTCAAATCCCCATTTGCTCATCCATAAACTTATCTCCAGATTCGTATCTAGATAAACAATATACGCAAACACTTTTGCTATATTGTTTAACCCTATGGGAAACTCTTTTCCCGGGTTTATGCTTGTGGCCACAAGACTTTATGAAATACAATCTCAGAGCATCGGATATACAACTTACCTACATAAGCTGACGGATCCCGTAT
Organism: Ailanthus altissimus; assembly: GCA_946807835.1. Classification (NCBI taxonomy): domain Eukaryota; kingdom Viridiplantae; phylum Streptophyta; class Magnoliopsida; order Sapindales; family Simaroubaceae; genus Ailanthus; species Ailanthus altissimus. The sequence continues at coordinate 30,993,520 of OX327688.1, read as the reverse complement.
CTACGCACACCGGACTCCATGAGCATCGGACCATACCCAGCGACACATAGCGGTCAGACCATGAAAGGTCTCTGACATATGTGGAACCAAAGCATGATGGATCACTCACAAGACCACCGTGGCGCTCAGGTCAAAGGACCACGAATACTACTCAACTCGAGAGGACCTTCCTTTGACGGTGTCATAGGATATCTATTGGGGTCCTCATAAGTCTGTTCAGTATCCAGTCTTGACTGGATACCCGCATGCCTATACAAGCTCTAAGCTCATGGTCAACTAAGAACAACCATCTGAACCAGTCAGATATAAACATACACTAATCTATATAAAGTGAATCACCGATAGACCCGCATTAGTGATTATAGATCAGGAACATTATCTTTGAGATATACTTACATAATGATATTTCTTAACACCTATTGCAACTCTTTGCAACTATATCATTACAAGTATACTCTCAGGTCTTTGTCCCATTATAGACAAGGTTCTAACTCTTTAGACCTCGCTGACTCTTATAACCTGCTAACTCTTAACAGTGATAACTTTTAGCATTTATAACTCTCAGCTTTGCTAACTATTAGTTCTGATCTAAACTCCTTTAGACTAGATCTGAACTCTTTCAGATCAAACAATGTCTGTAATGTTACAAGCATTATACCATATTATTATGATATTAACAATCTTTATTCGAAATGTTTATTGTATAAATATTAACAATTAATATTCATACAATATTGGAATGGCACGTGAGCACCAGCTCCAACAGCCCAATAGGTACAAGGACGAACCTCTAAAGGCCTATAAGGCCTCCATGGAGATGGGGGCGGGGGTTCGATTCCTTGGGGGTGCAGGTAACCTGCGGATTGTGTGCTGGGGCGCCAGTAGGTGCTGAGGTGTCAGCCACTGGTTGGACCAAAGCGTTGGTGGGCCCCACACACTCTAACAAGAAATACATGTTAATTTAAATAAAAAAATGAATTGTTTGACTTCAATTAAATAATAATATCATATATTATTATTATTATTATTATTTTATTCAATAAACATTTTAATGAATAAAACAATAATATTATTTGTCCAACAAATAAGGTCATTTTGGTAATTTTCAAGTTAAACAATAATTGGCCAACAATGTACCATGTGTCAACATCCCATTAATCAACAACTAATTGTTAACTAATTGATGTACTTAACTCTTAATTCTTGACACGTGCACGATCGGAGGGAAACTGAAGTAAATTTTTTATTTGCTAAAATTTTCTGGATCGAACTATTCAATCCGATACGCTGCTTCAGTGCATAACGAGTACATTTCATATTGGTCATTTTGATAATTTTCAAGTTAAACAATAATTGGCCAACAATGTACCATGTGTCAACATCCTATTGGTCAACAACTAATTGTTAACTAATTGATATACTTAACTCTTAATTTTTGACACGTGCACGATCGAATGGAGACTGAAGTAAATTTTTGATTTGCTAGAATTTTCTGGATCGAACTATTCAATCCGATACCTTGCTCCAGTGCACAATAAGTACATTTCATATTGCGAAACTCTTTAGGTCCACTCCTGATTTGTCAAACAGAACTATTCTGTGAGTCCGAGATCAATGCCCCACACACACGTTACGAATATTACAAATCAGTGCAGCAAACCATACAAATTGATGTTATTGCACATACGTATAATCTTTCCGCCAATTATATCCTGGAAACATAAGGATATAGATCACTATCGTCAAATCTTTATGTCCTCATCTCTGAATTTATCTCTAGACATGTATCTTAATAAATAATATATGCAAACACTTTTACAATATTGTTTAATCCTATAGGAAACTCTTTTTTGGGATTTATTGCTTATTGCTATAAGACTTTCTAAGATACAATCTCTGAGCATCTAGATATATGACTCATCCATGTCAGTTGACAGATCTCATATCTATACATACCGAACTCCATAAGTATTGGACCATACCCAACGACACCCAGTGGTCACACCATGAAAGGTCTGTGACATGTCTGAAACAAAAGTATGATGGATCACTTACAAGCCCACCATGGTACTCAGGTCAAAAGATCACGTATACTACTCAACTCGAGAAGACCTTCCATTGACGACTTCATGGGATGTCTATTGGAGTCCTTGTTGAGTCTGTTCAGTATTCAGTGTTTATTGAACACTTGTATGTTATACGAACTTTCAGTAAGCCTATGATTAACTAAGAATAACCATCTAGACCATCTAGGTATAGTGTACACTGGTTTATTTTAAATGATTCTACCGACAGACCTATATCGGTCAATTAAGACCAGGAACATGTAATTTGAGAATACACTTGCATAATAACATTTCTTAGCACCTATTGCAACTTTTGCAACTATGTTATTACTAATGTATTCTCAGGTCTTTGTACAGTCAAAGACAAGATTCTAACTCTTAGAGTTCACTGATTATAACATACTAACTCTTTAGCATTTATAATTTTCAGTGATGCTAACTCTTAGCATTGATCTAAACTTCTTTAAACCAAATCTGAACTCTTTCAGATCATATAATGTTTGTAGCGTCACAAGCATTGAACCATTTAATAATAGTAATTAGCGATTTAACAAATAATCTACTGTATAAATATTATAAAATAAAATATTCATACAACAATGGATGGCACATGAGTAAAAATCCCAACAATATATATATATATATTTAATTTCAAAATTGTATTAAAATAATAATAGAATTACAAGACTTGGCCACCAAGTCTAACTTTAATAATATAATAATAAAATAATATTATATATATTAAGTATACTTGGTAACTATTCAAAAGGCGCAAAATGATCATTTCACATTTTAATTATTTAATAATTAAATAATTAAAATGTGAAATGATCATTTTGCGCCTTTTGAATAGTTACCAAGTATACTCTTAGTAGGTCTCACCAAACCACACATTTGAGTAAACTCAACCGATGACTCACAATACGCCACGTGTTATGATACAATTAGTAAACAATAATTGCTAACTAATTATTGTATTTAACACTTAAATACAGACACGTGCGCATTCCCGTGGTAATGCTGAATATTATTGGACTAAACAATTCAATCTGGTACGTTGTCCCAGTGCACAACTAGTACACTCCATATCGTAGGACTCCCTAGGTTCACACTTAATTCATCAAATGGAACTGTTCCATTAGTCCGTGAATAATGCCAAACGTACACGTTACGGATATTATAAATCAATACGTTGAACCATACAAGCTAAGGTCACAACATATATGTATAGTCCTTTCGTCATCATATCATGGATGTGCGCAAAATATAGATTATCATCGTCAAATCCCCATGTACTCATCCATATCCCATCTCTAAACTTGTATCTCACTGAATAATATGCGCAAACTCCTTTGTCATATTGTTTAACCTTGGCAAGAACTCTTTCTCAGGATTAATTGCTTATGGCCATAAGACTTCCTAGGATACAGTCTTAAAGCATCTGGATATCTAACTCTCAATGCAAGCTGACAGAACCCATATCTGTACACACTAGACTCTATAAGTATCGGATCATACACACCTAGTGGTCACACCATGAAATATTTGTGACATGCGTAAAACTAAAGTATGATGGATCACTTACAGGCCCACCGTGATACTCAGGTCAAAGGACCACGTATACTACTCAACTCGAGAGAACCCTCCGTTGACAGCTTACCTAAGATGTCTATTAGAGGTTCTCGTGAGTTTGTCTCATATCTAGTCCTAACTGGATACCCATATGTCAGTACGAACTCCAAGCTCACTGTCAGCTAGAAACAACTATTTATACCTTATAGGTACGGCATATGTTGATCTATATAAAAATATACATCGACAAAACCTCATTTGTAGAAATATATCAGGGATAAAATTCGAGAACATACTTGCACAACTAGCATTTCCTAGCACCTTATTGCAACTCTTGTAACTTTGCAGTTATGGGTATATTCTCGGGTCTATATCCCATTACAGATAAGACTCTAACTCTTGGATCTTTGCTGAGTATTATAACCAGTTAACACTTAAGTGTGTTAACTCTTAGTATTTATATTTCTCAGTGTGGCCAACTGTAGGCCTTGTTTTAAACTCCTTTAGATCAGATATGAACTCCTTCAGATCATACAGTGTTTGTATTATTACATTACATTGTACCATATAAATAGGCATTAGCGATTTTATGAAACTTTACACTTGTATAAATAACAAGTATATGTATATTTAGGGATGGCACGCAAGTACCAATTCTAATACTTTAATACCCTTTCATGCATCCTTTATGCATGCCAACCTAATGGAATTACATGCGTTTATATAGGCTTCAAAACGTCTCTAAAAACTCTATATCAACTTAGAATAGAAGTTCACACGTGAAAAAAATCTAAAACTGACTTCAAGATATCAAAACAATATAAAATAGGAAATATGGCGCTACAAAGCCTCGACACTACTGCAGTCTTAGGCCAGCACTGTGGCGCCACCAAGGTTAGGTTGTGGTGCTGAGCTACTACCAGACTAATGTCTCAGCCTGATTGCCCTGGGGCTACAACTCCAAGGCTTGAAAAATGGTCTTTTTGCACAATCAAGCTCCTCTTTACTTCTGGATTTTTGTTTTACTTTAAATCTTATCTGTTCATTGCGTTCTCAATCTCTTGTCGTCTCTTTATTATTTTCTGACTCAAAACTATACTTTAACATGATTTTGAATTACCAATTTTTAACGGTATATTGTTTTGATCAAATTTGATTGTTGTATAAAAGTTTGGATTTGAAGCTTGCATTAGATCTTTTCCAGCATCTTATATCTATAATAATATAAAAAGATGAGTGAAATTGAAATGAGATTTAGGAATTGAGAACTCTAAATATAAAGGTATGAACCTAAGAAAATCTAAAAAGTAGTGCTTGTCGTCGCAAGTTCATATTAGCCGGTGAAAGTAGGTGTCCTTTGGCTATCAAAGTGCTTAATATTAAGGAATAATTCTGGTAAACTATTATTAAGGAATAATTCTAGTAAAATATTATTAAGAAATAATTCTAGAATGATTCTGAAATAATTCATTTATACTCTATTACCATATATACATGTTATTAATGTAAAATATTATTTCTTTATGTATGTTATTTTTTTATTTTGTAATAAGGTTATAGCCTATATAAAGGCTTCATTATACAGTTTACATTCACAGTAAAATATATTCTCTTTACATTTCTCACATAGTATCAAAGCTTTAATTTTTTCACTGTCATTTTGTTTAGTTAGAGATTTGTCAGAATTTTTTCAAAACTCGACGGAATCCACCGGAGTTTTTTCAAAAAGTCACCAAAAAACTATGAAATCTTACCATCTTAGCCACCGCCCATCTCAGATTACTCAGAATCCTCCGGTTATTTCAAAGCCATCGACGATGCACCAATTCGAGGTTTAAAATCGTCAGACACGCCGTCGAAACATCACTACCACTGGCCACTGTCACTTCAGATCCCGGCCATTCTACGGCAACGTAACCAACACCACCCACACCAAAATAATCCTTAGTCACCGGCTGTTTCAATGCCATCGACGACGTGCCAATCCGAAGTCAAAAACCGCCGGACGCGCCGCCGAAACACCACTGCCGTCGGTCACTTTCACTTCAGATCTCGGCCATTCTATGGCGACGTGACTGACACTGCCCAGACCAAAAGAATTCTCATTCACCGGCCGTTCAAACGACGCCTAGTTTGCGTCAATCGAAGGTCGGAGCAAGCCGAACGCGCCACCTGAAATTCACTGTTTCTTGTTAATGGTCTATTTGAAAACTTTTTAGTATTTCAAAGTCAGATCGTAATTCTCTATTCCTTTGGGGCATATTTAAAATTTTCAATAGTTTTAGGGCTATTCTAAAATTATAATAATTTTAGGGGTTATTTTGTAATTTTTGAAAAGTTTAGGGGTTATTTTATAATTATTTTATTTTTTAGAGATCAATTTATAATTATTCAAATTTGAAGGGTTAATTTGTAATTATTAAAATCTTGGGGGTCAAATTATAATTAGTATAAGTTTTAGGGAGTAAGTTGTCATTAATTAAAAGAAAATAGGATTTTGAAATTTATGGATAAGTGTGGTACTTCTCAGTGTTATGCTGCTAGTTCTGCTCTACCTAGGCCATGCTACATACCTAGATCATCTTAAGGTGCTGCTTTTACAAAACTTGATGTTACTCCTGCACAAGATAGTGTGAATCATTCTCCTAATAACCTTGAATTCTTACTCCGTCTACTCCTTTCTGATTCTGATAAATCCTTAATTTCTACTTCTTCTAATTTTTCAGATAAATCTTCTTGGTACCTTGACTCTGCATGTTGTAATCACATGACTTCTGATCCTACAATTTTCTCCTCTAAAACTCTTATTTCCTATTTATCATCTATTCAAACTGCTAATGGTTCTCTATAAAAGTTAACCATGTTGGTCAAGTGTCTTGCCATAATCTCTCTGTATCTGACACTTATTTTATTCATAACCTTACATTAAATCTTTTGTCTGCTGGCCAATTATGCGAACTTGGTCTTAATGTCTTGTTTACTGCTTCTGGTTATTGCGTGCAGGATTCAAAAACTGGTCGGACGCTTGGGACAGGTCGCAAGGTTGGACGTCTGTATGAACTTATTTCTTTAGATCTATCTTTTCTATATCCTTCGTTTGTAGCATCTACCTCTTCAGTGCCTTCATTACATCTTTGGCACTCTCGTTTGGGTCATGCGTCAGTTAATCGCATCTGATCTCTAGTATCCAGTAGTCATTTAGGTATTGTTTCTAATAATAAATATGATTGTCTTACATATCCTTTAGTTAAACAAATAGTCTTACCTTTTGATAATAGTACTACTGTCTCTCATGCTCCATTTGATCTTGTACATTATGATATATAGGGTCCTTCTTCAAATCTCATAATAGAGGATCCAAATATTTTGTGATCTTCGTTGATGCCAATGTTTCTATACTTGATTGTTCCTTATGAAATAATGATCCAAATTTACTAAAATTTACCAAAATTTTGCTCAGATAGTTAAAATTCAGTTCTTATGTCCTATTAAGGTTTTCCGCACCGATAATGCTATGGAGTATAGAGATTCTGATTTTCTAAATCTTTTACAGGAATACGGTACTATATGTCAAAGGTCTTGTCCTGGTACATCTCAGCAAAATGAGAGAGCTGAACGTAAACACAGATATATTTTAAATACTACTCGTACTCTTCTTATCTCTTCCTCTTGTCCTAAACACCTTTGGGAAGAAGCTGCTTTAACTGTTGTCTTTACCATTAATCGTATTCCTTCTCCTATTATAGAGAACAAGTCACCTTATGAGCATCTTTATGGAACTCTACTTAATTACAAACTCCTCAAAGTATTTGGTTGTGTCTGTTTTGTCCTACTTCAAAAACATGAGCACACTAAACTCAAGCCACGTACTCTATTATGTTGCTTCTTGGGATACGGGATAGAATATAAAGGTTATAAATGTTGGGATCCTATATCTAACTGTCTTCATATTTTTGGTCATGTAGTCTTTCTTGAACATACGATGTTTTCCTCTGTATCTAATTTTAAATCTGTCTCCTCCTATGTCACAATTTTTTACAGATAATTCAGTTGATCTTTTTTCTGATACTTTACCTACAGATATTTCTTTTGAGTTTCATACAGGTGAATCTGTTGAAATGACGCCTGCTTTTGAGTCTCCTACCTCGTTTGAAGGATCTGCTCTCAATATCCCTGAGGCCTCCTCTATACCTGCTCTTCGTTGTTCATCTCGGATAAGAAAACTTCCTATTAAAATTCGTAATTATCACTATTTCTCTACTACCTTTTCTTTATATGAGCCTCAATCATATTCAGAGGCTAGTTCTAATCTTGTTTGACAGCAAGCAATGACAGAAGAATTGCAAGCCCTTGAAAAATTGCATACTTGAGATTTTGTTACTCTTCTATCTAATAAAACTGCTATTGAATACAAATGAGTGTACAAGATCAAGACCAAATTTGATGGATCTATTGAGCGTTATAAAGCCTACCTTGTTGTCAAAGGCTTTACTCAAGAATGTGGAATAGATTATGAAGAATCTTTGGCTTAGTTACTAGACTTACTTCTATTCAATGTTTATTGGTTGTTGCTGCAGTTCATGGTTGAACATTATTTCAAATGGATGTCAAAAATGCTTTCCTCAATGGTAATTTCACTGAAGAAGTATATATGAAGCCTCCTCCTGGTTATCCACATCCTCCAGGCAAAGTCTGTAAACTTCATCGTTGCTCTGTATGGTCTTAAACAAGCTCCTCATGCATGGTTTGCAAAGTTTAGTGGGACTATTCTTCAGCATGGTTTTCAGTAAGTCCCTATAACTCTGCTCTTTTTGTCCACAAGACAACACAAGGTTGTGTTCTCCTTCTTATCTATGTTGATGATATGATTATCATGGGTGATGATCTTCTTAGTATTTTCACTCTTAAGAACTTTCTTCAACAATACTTTGAAATGAAAAATCTTGGCAACCTTAGTTATTTCCTTGGCCTTGAAGTACTATCCGACTCTACTAGGTATTATCTTTCTCAAGCTAAATATGCATCTGATCTACTTGCTAAAGCTGGGTTAACAGACAGTAAGACTGCTTCCACTCCTCTCTAGCCTAATGTCAAACTCCTATCCTCTAATGATACTATTCTCAGTGATGCTACCATCTATCGTCAATTGGTTGGTAATTTGATCTACCTTACAGTTACTCGCCCAGACATTGTTCATACTGTTCATATTGTCAGTCAGTTTATGGCCGCTCCTCATACTTCTCATTATGCAGCAGTTCTTTATATCCTACGGTATCTTAAATGTACACTTTTTCACAGTCTCTATTTTTCGGCTCACTCTCCTCTTGTGTTACGAGCTTATGCTGATGCGGATTGAGCGGGTGATCCTACAGATCGACGATCAACTACTGGATTTTATCTTTTCTTAGATGATTATCTTCTTTCATGGAAAAGTGAGAAACAGACAGTCACTGCTCGCTCAAGTACTGAAGCTGAATACCGTGCTCTTGCAGATACTACCCAAGAAATTGTCTGGCTCCGCTAGCTTTTTGAAGATATGAGTATTTCTTACACTATGGCTACACTTCTTTATTGTGACAATCAAAGTGCTATCCAAATTGCCCACAATGATGTATTTCATGAACGAACTAAACATATTGAAACAGATTGTCATTTTGTTCGGTAACACGTTTCTCAATGCACTATCATGCTCTACTACATCTCATCTGAAGAGCAACTTGTTGATATCTTTACTAAATCTCTACTTCCGCGCCGTTTTCATACTTTAGTCTCCAAACTCAAATTTGTTTTCACTGCACCATCTTGAGTTTGAGGGGGATGGGGGTATTAAGAAATAATTCTAGTAAAATATTATTAAGAAATAATTTTGAAATAATTTTGAAATAATTCCTTTATACTCTATTATCATATATACATATTATTAATATAAAATATTATTTACTTATGTATGTTATTTTTCTATTTTGTAATAAGATTATCGCTTATATAAAGATTACATTGTATAATTTACATTCACAATAAAATATATTCTCTTTACATTTTTCACATTTACTATTTATTAGTGTGACATCACACTATTTTTTAGCAAACATAATAATAAGTTAGATTATTCTATAATGTTAAAAAAGTTTTTAAGTATTGGAAGTAGGATTATTCGTAAATTTCATCACTTTAAATTATCTAATTTAATTCAATAATTTAAATTATTTTTGATATTGATACTGAGACTTTTTCAGTATCTGACCTAAAAAGTTATGATTAAAAGCAAACCTAACGTGGAGACAATAGAAGACTCGACACCTCCATTTTCTTTTTTAATAAGCATTCATTTTTTTTTTCTTCTTAAAATAGGAAAACGTTAGCCATCAAGCCCTCTAATTTTTTAACTTTTGATATTTTGCCCCCGCCACTCCGCCGATTGTGATTCGTGCTCTGCCCCTACTATTTTAAAAACACTTGAATTTCTGTAGACCTAACATTCTTCATCTTCTGATACATACACATCTAAATTTTCACTGAAAAACGAACAAAGTTTGGTCCAGACATGAAAACGTAAGAAAATACGAAACAATGTGTAATTTTCATTGTCAGGTAATCTTGGATTTTCTGTTGTACATTTTCCTTCTGGACACACAAACAAGAAATACAGTGGCAAGTTGCGTGCATGCAGATCAGATTTTTCATCCCTTTTGGATGTGGGCAAGCCCTAGGCTTCATTGGTCTATCTCTTCATCATCTAGTAAATAGATAAAATTCTGGCCCAAACACAATCCTAATTTTTCAAGCCCTGATCTCCACATTTTGACTAATGAATGCAACCCCCACTACTTGTGGTTCTCAATATGGTAAAGATCTTTGATCGCCATCTCCATTTCAAAAAAATGTAGCTTTAGACCTACCCACAAAAGAAAGCAAAGAACTACAAAGAAGAACCATCTTCAGCCATTGTTTTGTGTCTTCTTGATCCTACTTTAAGCAGCCAAAAACCCTTATAATTGATTAATCTTTTGGGCCCTTTGCCAAATCTCCATTGATATGCACATCATTGACTCTTAAGACTTTATTTCTTTTTCCATCAATGAAGTTTGAAAAGAATATGTATCCCATCAAAGAGAATGATCAATTTCAGTGTTGAAAATTATGAGAGAGGTAAAAGAATATTGCAGCAATCGCAAGATAATGCCCTTTCACTTTTATAATTTATATTCTATGGATCATAAGAGACTTTGAGTGACATTCTGATTCAACCAAACTTTGAATGACATGTGACCCAAAATGGTAAGAGAAATGCATCTCATCTCAATCATTTAACCCTCTTTCTCTGTACATCATCCAATAATTAATACCACCAATAGTAAGAATCACAATCATAGTAAGCATTGTAGCACCTATATTTTATCAAAAGCATCATTTATTCCATTGTTTTATCTACTGATTTGGACATTATTTTACATCAATATTCTCCCTTTTCTTAACATTTCTTCTTTCTTCTGCCATAAAAATATATAAACAAGCTGCTGGGCACACTGCTATCTCCTCGTATATTAACACTTGTCCCGGTAGATATTCCACTCAAAAGACAAAGAGTCGTGAACTCGATACAAGACAAGTTAGGTTTACATTAGAAAAGAATATCAGCAAATTAACTCTTTAACGTCTCATATACATGGACTTGGTTTTTCTTCATGGATCGTGATGGATGATCAGTTCTTCATCAAAAGTCTTTAGTGCTTATCCATGGCGAAATGAGTGCATGTGACATCAAAATTAATCTCTATATTTCGTGCCTAAACTAGAATTTTTATTAAAGCACGTTTAATTGAATTTTTCAAATAAAATTTTTTGAAGTAAAATTTTTTAAAATAAAATTTTTAAAATAGAACTTTAAAAAAAAAATTATTGATTGTTTAGTTGTCAATTAAAAAAAAAATTAAAATATTAGATTGTTTAATTATACATTATTAAAAGTATTTATCTATTAGTAAATTAGTAAAAAGAACACTTAATAAAACATATATTTAAATTCTAAACAATTTAATTTTTTTATATATATAAGTTTAAATTTATCATATATTTTCTCAAATTTATTTTTTTTAAATAAAAAAAAATTAATATATAATAATCAACGAATCAATATAAATTATTGTATTTAGTACAAAAATTAAAAATAAAATAATACTTTTTTATGTAAAAAATAAAATAATAAACAAAAAATTTAATATATTCTTATAAAAATATGATGGTTGTAAATATACGAAAAATTAAAAATTTAATAATTTTTTAAAAAATATTAAAAAAATATTAATTAAATATAATTTATTTTTATTAAGTGTACATTATAAAAATAAAAAATTATTATTATAATATATATGTCATTACTCGAATATTAAAAAGTTTAAGAAATTTATATTTCTAAAAATTTAAATTTTGAATTTTTATAAATAAAAAAATAACTTTTTTAATTTATAAAAATTCTTTCCTAATTATAATTAAATATTATTAAAATATTTTTTAAATTTTAATATTAAAAAATGTTTTTAATAAATAAAAGATTCTAACTAAACGAGCACAAAGCCGCCGGCAGCCTTTGCACTGCCCTACACGGCTCTACTAAATCCTAGAAACCCATCATTGTCCAAAAACTATGTCGTAATATACAATCATATATATATATATATAGAAATGGAAAGAGGGTCCACAGCCGAGTTGGCTACATAGAGTCATGATAAAGACAAAAGAGCCAATTAGTGTGACCACGTGATGACCAGAACGTTTCACTTTTGGTCACTGTCACTACTGGCCAACATTATTTTCTGTAAGAGGGAAACAAAAAAGAAAAAAATCTGACGACAGATATAGCCGTAAATGGGGGTATTAACACTGTCACCCCCTGAGGTTTGCATAAATAATACTGTTATGGATACTATTAAGTTAATTACACTATCCCTCTCTATCTAATCTCACTTACTTTTTCCGTTTACACTGTTATTATTTTTTTTGTTTATAATTTGAATTGTCTTCTTTTTTTAAATTATTTTATTTTCTTTTTTATTTTTTTTCTTTTTATTTTCTTTATGCATTACAAATAAACAAATAATTTTTTTATTTAATAAATTAAATAATTAATTATTATAGTTAAATATTATTAAATAAATAATTATTATAGTTAAATATTATTAAATAATAAAAATTAATTTTATTTTTTTAATAATTAAGTAAATGAATAAAACTTATTCTTATTTCTAAATTTATAATTAATTATTAATAATAAAATAAATATATATATTTCGTGTAAAGTGTGTCGCGTTCGACCTTTATATGAGTGTGCATGTGTGGCCGCGTAACATGTAGCATATACACATCTTGTGTGTTACATGTCATTGAGTGTATCTTGCCCACGTTATAATAAATTAATACTACATTTTAATTTAATAAAATAAATAATATAATATATTTTAGCAACCACTCGAACTACGCCCTCATATATATATATATAAATTTAAATATTCTATTTTGGTAGGTTAATTTTTTTAATTTAGACATTCAATAAAATCGTCAAGTATTTGTGTCTGTCTAAAGTATAACTACTAAAATTGTACATTTACACTTAATTTTTTATTATATGTTCTAATTTTTTTTATTAAATATCTGATTTTATTTATTTTTTATGCTAATTTGTGTTAATTGTAATTTTTAAGAAACTCAAAAATTTAGAATAGAACTTAAAAAATATAATAATAAAAAAATTTAATGAATTATACAAATATAATACCACATTATAGCATTTTTTTATTTTGTATCTTAAAAATTATATTTATTCTTATGTTAGAAAAACAAATAAAAACAAAATAAAAAGTAAAGGAAAGGAAAAAATAAAAATAAAATAAAATAATTAAAAATGAAGACAATTCAAATTAAAAAGAAAAAATAATAACAGTGCAAACGGAAAAGATAACTGAGTTTAGGCAGAGGGGGTATAGTGTAATTACTTTAATATTTGACATAAAAGTATTAGTTTTGTAAACCTCAGGGGGTAACAGTGTTAATACCCCCCGTAAATGTAACTCTGAAATAACTGTGCGTCTGTGCCCACGAGCACGACTATATACAAATATAACTCCTCTTTTCTTTCCCAAAAATCAACCTGAGCCTGTGGTTCTCCATTTTTCTTTGATATTTTATTATTATAATAAAATAACTATTATTTATTAATATAAAAAGATTTGAAGACTCGGTGGTGACTGGACCAACCAAAAGTACAGGGCCCTACTGTAAATCCTACAGAGTCCTACGTGAATACACATGTGAATTCTAAAACATATATTTTTTAAGTACCTCCACTCTAATCAATATCTTAAGAATGTAATTGACGATGGATAAAAGAGATAACAGTAAAAATATATATTTTTATCATTCATATTTAATTTAATATGTGTTAAAATATTTTTAATAATTTAGAGAAAATTTAATTTAAGAGAGGATCTTAATTTTTTTTTAAGGAAAGTCCGGAATTCTACAGTATGCGAAGTTTAAACAGGAAGAATGATTTTTGTATTTTGTGGGTATGTGTTTGTGGAGAATTAAGTAGGTAAATGACGTGTAAGGTTTAGATGGAACAAAGCGTTGGTGAAAGAAAGGCAAAAGGTTTGGAGTACGAAAATAGTAAAGGCTAAGGGATGGGAGGGGAGGGATCACGTGGGCTACGCCAGTAAATACGAATTGACCCACGATATGGGCCCACTTACCAACCAATTGATATTAGGGGACATAAGATAAGAGGATGGGCGGATGAAGTGTCACGCGTCTCATTGGAGCGTGGAAATCAAATGCAGTCGAAGAAACTGCGTGGGGGTGGGGGGGGGGGGGGAGGGGTGGAATATTCCTGTGCACGTCAGGATTGATTGTAGAGAGGTGGACTGTGGCTTGATACGGCGAAGGATCAAATCCACTCGAGGAAAAAGGCTTTGGTGAAAAGCGGCGTCGTTTATGTGTCCATTTACTAATATTCAAAATTCTGCTGTATATGTATTTAGTTTGAAAATATTTTAATTATATTAAAAATATTAAAATATACTTCATTAAATAGTTTCATCAAAATGATTCTACCTAAAAAAATTTCCCATTTGAGAATTAAGAATTGAGATGGTTTGTTCTTTTGAGTCTGAAAATAAAATTGAAATATAATTTTTATATTTTAATTAATGTAATTTATAATTTCGTATTATCATTTTATTTTTATGTAGTAATTTATACAAGTCTTTTTTAAAAGGTCTTTACTCATTAATTTCTTAATATAATTTTTTTTTTTTTTAGTTAATTTCATCTTTTGTAGTCAAGATTTCAACCGTTATGTTAAAATCTTGAAGTCTACAATGTTATAAACTTGCATACTTAAAAAGTCTCTTTGGCCATAAACAAATTGGATACTTTAACTAAACATATTGAATTAAAAAAGGAGGCAAAATTGTTATCTTGCGGCTAGAATTAATCATAAATCATGCAATTAAAACTTGCTGCCCATGAGGATAATGTGACTTAATCAAGTAGGTGCAAGAAATTACTACACTCTAGGCTCTTCTACCATCTTTGAAACTAAAAAATGATTACACTTTAAAAGAGCTCAACCTGAAAATAAAGAAAAAAAATTATAAATAATGTTATATTTTTTAAATAATATTTTATTTTTTTTTAATTTATATAATATGATAAATAATTATTAAGTGGTGAAATAATATAATAAATATTTTTAAAAATTATATTATTTTATTATTTAATATACTAATTAAAAATAAATTTGTTAAAATACTATTTAAAAAATATTACTTATAAACTATTACTTAATAGGTCTACCTTATTTTTTTTTATAAAAATATTTAGGAAATTAAATAAAATAAAAGTGTTATTTTAACTCTAAATTAAATAAGTGGGTGCAATAAATTATTACACTCTGGACTCTTCTACCATTGTTGATACTGAAAATGATTAGACTTGAAAAGAGCCCCGACATCTGAGAAATATCAAATAAATCAATTACCAAAATTGATTTACTTTTTCTTTTTTCTTTTTTCTTTTTGGAAACATTTTGTGAAATTGGATAAACCATAAGTGTTATTGTCTGAATTGCCAACACGACAGCAAATAAATTGACTATAAATTTATGAAATTGACAATCCGTGATCAAATGAATTTGGGCAAGTGGCGGGCGACGTGCGAAGGGAGAAAAAGTGTCAAGTTTATTAAGTCCGTGAAAGGAATAGGGTTGTGAATGAGAAATTAATGTAAACGTTGTTAAAGTTTTTTTTTATGCATTTAAATATCATTGATAAAATTAATATGTTACATAGATTATTATTGTAAAAGTAGAAAATTATTAAGATAATATAAATACATGTTTATTGGCAAACATTTGAATTTAAAGCTTTATAAAACGAGATAATAACTCTATTATTGAATATCATTTACAAATGAATTTTTCTACCTTTATTAGGGACAAGAAGTCCTTCTCTTATAAAAAAAAATTTTATAATTTTGCAATAAAAATATCTACTTCACGTAAGAGGAAATACAACAAGTACCATCGTATAGAAGGCAATTCATAAAAGTGCCATACATTATAATATTTGCTCATATTAGGGATAATGCCTTAAAAGTATGTATTTGTATTGTTTTTATGAAATGAATAAAATTATAATTTTATATTTAATGAATGTTCATAATTTTATGATATAAATATTAAAAAATTCCTTATTTATTTATGTAATCATAACTTTAGTATATAATTGTTATATACAAGAGGATTAAAGTTATGGATAATAAACAGAAAAAATTCATAATAAATTAATTAAAGTTTGAGGTCTTTAATTAAATATTACTAGTGCGGTCCACAAACATTTAAAATGTAGTAATTTTATCCGAATCACTAATACAGTGACATTATGGTGGAGACACTATATATAATATAATTATATAAGACTAGATGAGACGTAGTTTAAATTTTTATGTAAAATACCGTTGTTAATTAAGAATTCAAATAACGTCAACCGATGATCATATGTTGATTAACCTTAATCCTGAGTGATCATAAACTCCTATTTGTATCATTATGTCATTTAAAATACTCGTTACGGTTTGTTTAAAAAACAGACTAAAAATTTATATTTTGGTTATATTGTGAGATAAACGGGTGGGAATATGATTTACAGATATGGAATCCATTTATTATTAATGGAAGTTAGAAAGAAGATTCTTTTAAAGGTTAATTTTAGAACTAAATGGTTAGAGCACTCAATTTGTAATAATATTACAAATTAACTATTTACTAGTGAATTAATGGTACTTAAGGATAAAGAAATAATTAGAGGAGTAAAACGATAATTAACCTAATTCTAATTATGAACCATTTATGGAGGGTTAAATTGCATGTAATAATTAAATCAATGGACTGTTTTAAGTTTTTTGAGTAAATTATATCTATAATTTCAATAGTGCAATTCCAAGTTTTTAGTGGAATAACACTGGAATTAATAAATTGAATTAATTAATTAAAGAGTTTAATTAATTATTCAAAATTTATTGGAGCTTGAAATTGTAGGTCCATAAGCCTCCAATACTACCTCTTTTGTTATTACAATGAACAAATAAAATAATTGTGTTATTACACAAATTATTTGTATTCAGAAAATACAGAAAATAATTTTCAAATATGTATATTTTATAGTTTTGGATAAAATTAATTAAAATAGATGAGATCTTATCCAAATATAATTGAATATTTAATTTAAGAAATTAAATAAATAAAACCTTAAGGATAATTTTTTGAAATTATCAAAAAGATTTTAATTTTAATTTTAGTATTTTTCTTTTATTAAAAGACTAATAATGTTCAAATGTTGGGTATTATATGTTAATCACAAAGAATAAAATTCTATGTGGTTTACATGAATTAAGTCTCCTTTTAAAAGATAATAATTTAATTAGTAAATGTTATTAATTAAATTATTATTTTAAAATAAGAAGACCAGTCTAAATAAACATAACACACATACGTGAAAAAATGTAAGATACGTATTTTTTTCTTGAGAAAAAAAAAAATAGGAAGTCCACTCTTCCCCTCACTAAAAAATAAGAGATTTGGTTTGAAATCTTTTAATAAAAAAAAACTCTGCGTGAATTCAACGTATGTTCTTATTAAATTTTATTTATTTTAACATTAAATTTATATATTCATAAAATTTTAGATAAAAAATATTTTTATTTAATAAAAATAAAAAATAAAAAAAATTTATTTTCTACTTCACTACGTTATGAAAGTCATGGCAACGAAGCCATCTTCCAGCTCAAACCATCCCTAAATTAACCAAGACCAAATAATAAACTAGTAGCTCCGGTAAGCGGGGTCAGCAATGGCCGAAAATAGAGGGTAGCAGTCTGAACAACAAGAGGTAAGGCAAGTAACCGGCGATGGCAGCCGAATATGTTCCGACGAGGACAACAACATCTCTGTTAAGACTGGTCGCAATAGTCTAAGACTTAACGAATGTGGATGAATCTCCGTAGAGACTTGCCGGAGTCCGACATAAGCAGGGCAGGGCGTGGGCACACGGAGGTGCCCGAGAAGGTTGGCAGCAGTTAATGGTGCAGCGGCCCCAACAACTTCTAAAATGGCGGCACTTGGACAAGGACACTGCCTTTGTTGTTGCCGGCAACACCGCCAGAAAGCAAACCAAGAACGGAAAATAAACTAAAAGACCAACAAAAGCTAAAACAAGAGAATGTAAAAGAAGGAAGAAGGACATGAAAATAATATATAAGAAAAGCCCCTCTTCGGTGAAATAAAAAGAAACAAAAGGGTTGCAGCGCTGTTTGATATTTGGGAGAAAAGTTAAGAGAGAAAAGTTGATGATTTAGTTTTAATACCTTAATTGTGAGAAACGAGAACAACTGAGCATTGTTAAAGTTAAAATAAGTTATAATTTAATTATTAAAAAAATTAGTACTAAACTTAACATTTTGAAAAAGTTAAAAATAAAAATATTTATTTTAAAAGATAAAAATTATAAACAAATATTATTAAATTAAAAAAAGAGATCTTTTGGGGGGAGGAGGGGCGCCTAGGCCCTAAGGCAATTCTGTCACGAAACTCAAAACTTAAATAATTAAAAAGTTATAATTAATAAACAGTTAAAAAATAAAATACCAAAATTTATAATGATTTAATTTTTATAAATTTACGTCCATTTGTTTGTTTTAGTTGAATAACCTATAACTCAAAATAAAACAATCAATAAATTATAGAGATATTATAATATTTTTTTTATAGATATTTTTTTATCTTTAAATCTATTTTTTATTATTTTTCATTTTATATCTCTCTTTTTATACGTCGAGAATGAAGAAGCATTGTGTTTCCTCTCTTCATATATCTTTATTTTTATTTTAAAAAAATAAAAAAGAATTGAGTTTTAAAAGACTTTAACTTTGAGCTTCAAATTTAATATTTATTTTCTTAATTCTTTTTATTTTTGATGAAACTATTTTTTCGATTATGGCTTAAATTTCAGCATATGATAAGGAGAAATAAGACAGTAAAATCAATAAATTTTACAAAGAACTAAATTTATAATTAAAAAAAAAAAAGCTATTAGATAATAACAATTGCATGAGCAGTGAAAATTAAGATTCGGAAATTTTGCGGCGTTGAGCTGAAAATAGTGAAGTTTGATAACATCTTGAAGGTTCAAAGCATCATCAGAAAAGAAGACTACAAAATTAGAAAAATGTACATTTCACATAAAATTGCGAGCTATTACATCACCAACTCATCAGTTTGGAGTTGGGTATGGAAATTGGAAAGGCAATGAATTGCCAACAAACAAGATGACGATGAATATACAACCATTGCGTATCAGTCCTATCAAACACCTGATCCACAGGAATTGGCTCCATATTTACTGCCACTCTCCAATCATTTAACCAATACATCATTAGTAGTGCTGCACTTGTGGCTTGCCCCACCATAATATTGGGCACTTGTGGGAATGAGACGAGAGGTTTGACTTTTAACGGATGTTAAAAGTAGTTGGTTAATTTTTTTATTTTGTAAAAAATTTTAATTTAAATAAGTTATATTAAAAATTATACATGTTGTTATCGATAATTTCAATAATATAATTTAGATGGGGTGTATTTAAAAAATATTTATATAACTTTTAAAAAAAATTAATTGTATAGTCTAATTATAATATCAATAGTATAATTTGACATAATATTAGCATTGTAATATGTTTTGTAATAACTACTTATCCACAACTGATAAGAATTATACATGTTGTTATTGATAATTTCAATAATATAATTTAGATGGGGTGTATTTAAAAAATATTTGTGTAATTTTTAAAAAAATTAATTATATAGTCTAATTATAATATCAATGGTATAATTTGACATAATATTAGCATTGTAATATGTTTTGTAGTAACCACTTATCCACAACTGATAAGAATAAGTATTTATATATATATATAATATTTATATTTTATTTGTATGTGAGTGATACTTGATTTATGTATTGTTATTAGTATTGTTTGTATAAATTAAGGATCTATTATTAGTATTGGATTTATTTGCAAGACTTCACATTTATTTTAAGGACCAAATTGTAATACTTTAAAAGTTTTGAGAGTTAATTCATAAATACTAAAAATTAACCTCTTAGTATAAAAATACACATTTTAAACTCTAATTCACTCATTTTTTGTCGAGCCATCACTTTTAGAGAGAGAAAATAGAGAAATAGAGAGGAGAGAAAGAGAAGAAAAAAAGAAAGAAAGAAGAAATTAGAATTTTAAGCTTTAAGAGATATATCATAACTCTTTTTCGATTTGTTGGTATTAATTAAGTTAATTTCTTTAATTTCTGAAAATATGAAAAATTAGGGATTTGATGTGGATTTTATAAGATATATTGAGAATTGATGATAATTATATAGACAACTTGATGAATCATGATGATTTTGCAGAATTTCTATTTAATAGTATATTGATATGAGAATTTTGTAACTTTTTTTATACTTCGATTCTGGTTTTGGTTTTAAGAATATGAAATTAGACATGTTTATAATTATTTGAGACTTTGAATCGATTGAAAATTTCAAAAATTAAATTTTTAGTGAATTTACAAAAATGACTCTAAAATTTTAGAAAATTTCAGTGTTAACAGTATGCTAAAGTGACGAACAATTTTTGGTCTGCTAAATGATATTAAAAAGTAATGAATTTTTGGAATATGATAAATTTATATGTCTAATATGATATATTCAAAATTAAGCATTTAGATAAATGTGATAAAATTGTTATGATTTTCTAAAGTGTATTAGCTCACTATACTATTTGATCAATAGATTTTTAAATACGTTTGGCATGAATTTTGAAGTAAAATATTTATCATGGATTGAGATATGTGTAAAGAGTAATTCTGTGATAGTTTTATAATTTTTTAGTTAGTATATAATTTTATAAAATTGGGAGACTGAATACTATTTAGTAAATATCTTGATCCTGTCAGGATAATAGTTTAGATTTGATGATGTTTATGAAATGGATTGTGTAAGAATTATGATATAATATTTATATATAAGAATGATATATGAGTCAAGAATGATGTATTCTGATTTTGGAGTAATTGGACATCATTTGATGTATAAGAAAATTTTGTTAAGTGTAAGTGATAGAAATGACGGATTTTGAGAAACCAAGTAATTAGACCAATTCGATGTGATAAGTGTAATATATGTAATTTTGTAAGCTATTTAAAGTGTTTTGTGTGAATGGCAAGGCTTATGAAAGGATTAATCTACATTGATAGGTTAAAGAGAATTAAGTCTTGTACTCGAAAATGTTAAGAGGTAAGTATACTAGACTTTTATTGAAATCGCAATAAGCATAATAATTGTTTATGTATAATTTTGTAAATGTGCTTAGAAATATGTTTATGTTATATTAAAATATATTTTGATATGAAATGTGAAAGACATATGTTTATGAATGTGAGCATTGGCATTAAGCATGAGTATATATAACATACATGTATTTATGAAAGTGAGTGTTTCAAAATGAAATGTGTTTAACAAAAAAGTGTTTGAAGTAAAATATGTCCATGAGAAACGTTTTGTATTTTGAGGATAATTGAACTCACTATTTACTTAGTAGGCACCTTATGTGATTTGTGGAGCCTTTATGTGTGGCCTTTTCTTCAGGATTGGTATATGTTATGTGCTCCGTATGTAGGAAGGATCCTATTGGTACCTAAAGGAAAAGTGAGTTATCACATTCGTGTGATGGCGTATCGGTACATGTGAAAGGACTCACCGATGATCAGAGTGAGGGTTTGGCTCTTACCTTCAGGTATAAACGTTATATATATGTAATTTAAACCTCACTTGTGCTATTCCTCTCATACGGTATGTCACCGACAGGTGACATTTGGTTCATTATGTGACATGTGATTTGATAAAATTATAATTTTGATTTATCACGGCATATTATACATATGTATTGTGTATATATGTATTTATATTTTAATATATAAAAAAAAATTAGTATACTTACTAAGTTTTATACTCATTATAGTTTATGGTAATTTCAAGTAAAAAATGTACATGTGTGTTTAGCGGATTTGGCAAGGCTTCTGTCATCTTTTGAGTTCTTTAAGTTTTTATTTTGTTAAGTGTTGAACTTGTGGACACGTAGTTTGAGATATTTATTTTATCCTTAGTGAATAAATATTTATGTATTATTTTATTAAGTGTGATTGTATTTGATTTATGTTCTACCAAATATATTTATGGATTAATTTTGTGATGAACTTACTAATAACTTACTAAGGATTCTTGTGTAGAATTCAAGTTTGAAATTTTATACAATATTAATTATGAATGCACATTATTAAATGAGTGTAAGTTATGTAGTGTGTCAGATTTTTTGAGTATGGAGTGTGACATGTTTAATGTAATTTAAAAAGAATATTAGTAGTGCTAAATTTTTATAGTTAAGATATTGTTATATTTTGATTGAAATACTATTAATTAATATTTATTATTTATTAAGTAGTCATTAATTTAATAATTATATAAAACTGATCAATAATGAATACATCATATGTCAAATTAATTGAAATACAAAATTTGTTTATTAACTTTATAAATATAGAATTGTTGTTAAAAGAGAATAATTTAGTAAGCTATATAACTTATTATATGATAAGTAAAATTGTTATATGACACTGTTTAATTAATTCATAATTTTTGCATAATTTATAATGTGTTGTAAAATCTTAACATATATCATGAACTCACTAAATGATAGATTACTTAGCCCATTAAATATTTCTCATTGTTAATATATATAAGTTTTGATTTATTCTTTTAAATATATTTGACATATAAAAATATTTGATTGTATGTTTAAAATATTAATCATACCACTTTATTAGTTGGGATGTTGTGTTTGAATTTTTTCTTTTTGTTTAAATGATACAAAAAGAAAATGTACCGAATCAATAATATGATTGATTTAGAGACAAGGGGTTTGATTTTCTTTATAATATAAAAGAAAAAATAAAAAATTAAAATGAGAGTAAAATTTTAGATTGTTTTTTAAAATAGTTGTAAAATTAAAAGAAAATTTTCCTGTTGTTTTTTTAATAATTTTTTAATATATATTAATATTTTTTCGTTTGAAAAATTAAAAGAGAAACAATAAAATAAAATCACATGAGAACAACTATTTGGGATTCCCAAAGTAAAATGGTTAAAAAGGCATCATGCATCATGCGTCCTGCATCATTCATGGCCTTCTTTCACCTTTTATCCATGGCCAGATCAGGTCAGGGCTGGTAAATTTTTACATTTTAAAGTTTTAGCAGAGCTGAGCAGCGCAGTAAATAATAGAGATCTTTTTGGTGGACCAACTTTGCCTTCAATGCATTAGGTAAAGAGGAGAAATACAAGAGTAAAAGTAAATGTCAATTACTTTCGATATTTTAATCAATTTCTTAAAAAAATAAATAAATATATTAGTTTAAAAGTTATCAATTATTTTTTAAAAATAATATTAATTAAAAAATTATTAAATTTTTGCCCAGGCTCAATGCCCAAAAGATTGAAAGTAGCTTACTTGAACATTTTAAAAATGCTTCGTGGAAAGTTTATTAGACTCGTTGTACAGATACCTTTGACATTTGCCTAACACTATTAAAAAGACTCGATATTAAATAAAGAAGTATTCTTAGAACTTATCTATGGTTCTTTACCTTCAAAGTCTTCAACATTAACTGTTATCCTCGGTAATCTGTTATAACTAAGACAAATCGATCAAACTTAATCATCTAAAGGCAACAAAGAAGATACATTTCGACCAATAACTCGAACTATCTTTATCATCAAGAATCTCAAAATATTAAAATTCTCGGTATAAACCATATTTTTATAATCTCATAATGAATCTAAAACATGAAGATAAAGATATATGTTAATTCTAATATAATTTTACAACCTAATATCAAATAGCCTATAAAAAGGATGCTAAACAAATAAGAAAAGGACATTTAGATCAACTTTTGAAATACAAACTTTTTCTCTTTTAAACAAATTATAATTTTAAAAACCGTATTTATGTACCAAATATTAAACCTCTCTTTTCATTATTTTTTTTTTCTTTATCTATTTTTATAAAATTTATTGTCAATTTAAATATCGGAGTGTTATAACCAATAAAAGCCTCTAAAGTGAATTAATTTTATCTATAATTGTAAGAGATGTCTAAAGCTTAGCACATATCAAGAGCGATAATTTCAACTTAATTTTTTTAAAAAAATCAACTATTATTTTTTAAAAAAAAAAAAAAAATTCAACTCATAAACTTAAAATTTCAAAATTATACAGTCAACAAATTAAAAAAAAGAGTAAAAATACCAAACAAATGAAGGAGTACCTGATAAATTCTAACAAAGTAAATCGAAAAACAGAAGACGCCCCCATATTTGTTGACATTTTACTCCTCCAATATTAGTTTTATTATTTTTATTTTTTAACTTTGTTTTTTTTAAGACAGTTTTGAACGTTCTCGAGACCCCTCGAATTAATTATCATTGTTAACTCGTGAAATAAAATTAGGGTTCTTAAGGTCCAATATTACTTCTTTAAAAAAAAGTACAGTATTACTGTTCTTTGGAATGAGAGCTTTAGTGGTTCAAGACCACGATAACGTCAACAAGTTTCCTCATTTCTTAAATCAAATATCACTTTGATTTCGGTTAAAACAAAGTCTAATGACTGTAAAAACCAGAAATTCTAGAGCTTCTACATTGCCCCTCGGCAATAAGTAAAGAAATTTATACTCACCGACTCCATGGATGGTAAAACGAAGGTAATTTCATTAATTTAAAAAAGAGTGCTGTATAACTTGTAAAGATAAACCTCATATTTTTTTTTTATTTTATTTTTAAAAATTTATGAAGATAAAAAAATCTTTTTATTAAATATTAATTCTTATCTTTTAAAAAATCCCGTAACTACGTGTGTAAAACGCATATTCATAATTATTTGAACTACACTTAAAAAATTTATAATTTCTAGAATTGTTTATACATGTTATTGAATTTTAGAGTCTAATTTTATTCTTTAAAAGGAGAAATTGAGTGCTCAAAAAAATGCCTCTTATTAAGAGAAAAAATTATTGAACCCAAAAAAAATTATTAAATAGTAACCAAAAGAAATCAATAAATAATAACCCAAAATAATTATTTAACAATAACTCGATGGGAAAGGAAGTCGGAAACTAATTCAAGTTGTTAAACTTGAAAGATTTTGAAACCAAAAGAAGAGGAAGAAAGTAATAGAAAGCAAAAGAAACTTTACGAGAATTGAATGGAAAACTCTTAAAATAAAATAGAAAAAAATACTCATTTTAAAATAGAAATAAAGCATAAATAAAAGACCCGATTAAAAATGGAAGAGAGTTAACCATTAAAATAAAGCATAAAATAATAGACTTATTTGAAAATAGAAGAGAATTAACCCTTAAAATAAAGCAAAAAAAATAAAATACTCGTTTAAAAAAAAGGGGGGGGGGGGAGGCGAGAGAGTTTATAGGAATTTAATTTCATAGCAGAATAGAAGAGGAGAGAAAATTTATAGGAGTTTAATCTTATAACAGAATAAAAATAAGAGATATAGTTTATAAGAATTTAATCCTACAATAGAATAAAAATAATTTATAAAGACGAAGAGAGGAAGTATATATATATTTTTTGAAAGAATTATTGGTATTAAAGATAATAAAAGGGTTGGTTAAATTTTTGCATATTGTAAAGAATACTGTTTATTGTCA
This sequence comes from Ailanthus altissimus, assembly GCA_946807835.1. Taxonomy (NCBI): domain Eukaryota; kingdom Viridiplantae; phylum Streptophyta; class Magnoliopsida; order Sapindales; family Simaroubaceae; genus Ailanthus; species Ailanthus altissimus. The sequence continues at coordinate 30,967,497 of OX327688.1, read as the reverse complement.
CTTTTTACAAAATATTCGTAGTTACTGTTCATCCATATCATTCAAAATTACTGTTTATGCGTACTATTTATAAGTATTGTTTATGATTATTGTCCATACGCATTGTTTGCTAGAGGAAAGAAACATATTAATGAAGGAAAATTGAATATAATATTAAAAAATTGGTTAATACTTAAAATTTAAAAAGATAAAGAAAAAAAAAGAAAAAAAAAATTGATCATGAACTTATTTAATTGTTGTGCAACAGACCTTACTTGGCCGCTACGCGGCTTCATTTGGCCACTACGTAGCAACTTAGTGGAAGCAAAAGATTAAATTAGGAGATGTTTTGATACCATGTAGAGATTTAGAAAGAAAAGAAAATATTGCATTATTTGTTGTATTCTCATTGATAAATACTTGAGTATTTATAGAATTTACAATAAACTAAAATATGAAAAAGGTAAACGTAAAAGAAAAATAAATCTAATAAAAATAAATCGAAAGAGAAAAAATAAACATAAAAATAAAAAAAGACCTAATAAATTGAAAAGCTAAAAATAATAATTCAAATAAATAAATTTAAATTAAATTAAATCTCTTGATTTCCTTTATCACAAAGTACCTGCTATATACTTTCTTTTAATTCAATGAATTAATTTCTCTTATTCCTTTGAGTTTAAAAACAAGGATTCAATATTCAAATAAGGCCACCCCTATATGGGTTATGCTTTTTTCTATTTTTGAAGATTAATTTATGCAAAGGAAATGCCAAAAAGAGAATTTAGCATTGTGCTTTAAAGGAATCGCCTTCCTCAAACATATACCCTTACAGAATGTAGCTAGATAATTATATTTTAAGAAAAACTATTAATTGTAATTAAAAAAAAAGTTTGTCTGCCTTTATATTTAATTTTTATATCTTATATATGCGGTGCATGCTTGAAATGGAGCTGAATCACAAAGCTTCATTCCTTTGGGATTATTGACCCCAACATTGAAACAAAAACAAGAACCCTCTAGCTGGAATGATGGGAATAGGCATGTGATGGTCGAATCTCATTCAGAAACAGTCATATAAACTTTTGAAAAAGATTTTGATGTGGTCTTCCTAATTCCTGGAGTCTAATATGAAGCGATGATTAAGTTTGTATGCATGGGAACTGTTGGCACAACTCTCGACATGCATGCTGCTTTCGACATACACTAAGGCTAAAAGGCAAATGCATGTGCTAAAATCCTGGCCAGCATGGTACTTCAAAAAGAATCTCTATAATATCACTAGGTTCAATGTGCCCACTTCTCTGCTTTTACTAGCAAACTTGTTAGTATTCAAAGAGTCAGTTTCTTTGCGTAAATGATTGTACTGAAGAGAAAAACAAATGCCCTAATTATTTCGAATTTAATGCGAAATCTCTTATAGATTCAACTATCACGCAGTTTCAGTGCGATTCTACGATTTCAAAATGCATCTAACAGAAAGTTCACTCGACGTTTGTGGGCGGTAGATTGAACTCTTTATCGTTTAAATTTATTAACACCACCACTAAAATTTTGGGTAGTACTAATAGATTTTTAAACTTATTTCATAGTAGAGTAATGTTAGACTTATATAATTGGAATATAATTTTATATGTCAATTGACGTGTTATTAATTAAAAATTATCACTAATCAAGTAATTGTTAAATTTTTAATTGTCATTAATTTAATAGTTCCACAATATCAATTAACAATTGATACACTAGATATTATAATTGGAATATAAATATAACTATTAATTAATAATTGATGTATCAATGCTAGATACAAAATTTATATTCTAACTATATAAGTATAACAAACATATTTTGTAGAATAAAAAGATACAAAATTAATGAGTCTAATCGGTTATCGTCAAGATTATATTTATTAAAATTTATTTTTAATATTAATATTGAGTATTTTTTTATCAATTTTAAAATTTTAGATTTAATGATAAATTAATATAATATTAAAGTTAAGGTTTTGAGTTTGAACTCTATATTTTTATTTTTAATTAATTTTTTAAGTTCTCTATTTCTATTTTAGTCTTTAAGAATTCACTCTATCTCAAATTTTAAAATTGAATCCATATTTAATGTAAAGATCACTATTAAAATTTATTTTTAATATTAATATTATACAATTCTCTTAATAATTTAAATTTTTAAGTTAAATAGTAAATAAATAATACTTATTTTCCGAGTCAAAACACACTTCCAATTTGTGTGCTTCTAGCTTTAGTTTGGTGTTCAAATATTTCTCGAACCTCTTGGGTAGTAGAAAAGTACAGCCACAAACACTCCTAAGTATACGTTTTTCTAGCAGCAGATAAGATTATCAATTACGTTTAGATAGAAGAATTTGAGGATGAAATGGTATCTCCAAAAGTGAAGCTTCCAAGAGATGAAGAGTTGAAAAAGTAGGAGTTCGAGTATATCTAGACCAGTTGAAAAAGTAGAGAAAATTTACCAAAGTAGAAAAGAAAGAAACGTATTGGTCGATGCAATGACAATACTATCGAATAAAGCAACAAATAATTTCTCTACTCACTGATGTTAATTAGCTTCTGTAAGTGTTAAATTAATCACCACTCGTAATAGATGGCTCATAATTACTTCATTAATTCATTTCACTTTCATTCATAAACATCAACTTTTTTCTACAAATCGTCCCAAAACCAGATGGTTAAACCATGTGAATTTGACTTCAAATGCACAGAAAACTTGATTCGGAAAACAGTAAATTAAGGGCAATATTACCGCATCTAAGAAAATCATTGGCCTTCTTTTTCACTCATTAGTTTCGAGATAAACTGACCATATGATATATATCATCATAATAATTAATTAATTCATTGTCATAATCACACACGAAAGTATATTTGCCCAAAAAGTGTTAATTACAAGGCTTACTTTGGCTTGAACCCATTGTCAAGTTTAAAGATCACTTCTGCAAACAGATGTGTCCCACGAAACTGAATCAACTTAAAGAAAAATGTTGGTTCCTGATTTTATTAATATATATTAACTTAAACTTTTTTTTTAACTCAAACTTAAACCTTTTTCTTAATATATACCACACTAGTTCTTATTGTTAAAAAAAGTCTATTAAATAGTTATTATTATTATTATTTTTATGTAATACTTTGAGTCAAATGTCCTCCAATCACCATGACACATGTTGTAATTTATTTATATTTTTAATAATTAAAAATAAATAAATTTTAAAAAAAAAATTGTTATTATTATTAATAACAACGACCGAGTTATTTTTAAGACTCTTTAACTATAAAAATAATTAAATTTTATATGATTGTATTTTTTTTTAAATTTATATAATGATGAAATAATTTTAATTTAAAAAAAATTAAAATATGACAAAAATAGTGAGGACAATGAGTGACTATAAATAAATCGATAATCAAACCTATTCATAGGTGGTAATGGTGACTTCGTTTGATTGCTAATGACATCGCCGCCCATTTTTATCATTTTTTATTATTTTTTTATCTTTTTTTTATGAAAAATTTAATCTTATTATTATATAGATTACAAAAAATAAAATTTAATTTAATAAAGTAAAATTATGTAACCTTTTATTAGTACTCCTCCATCGTCGAAATAAAACAGTGATGACTAACCAGTCGCAAGCAATTTTCTTACAAGAGTAAATGTTTTAATTATTTATTATTTATTTTATTAGTACTCCTCCATCGTCGACATAAGACAGTGATGACTGACCAGTCAGCAAGCAATTTTCTTACGATAATGAAGAGTAAATGTTTTAATTATTTATTATTTATTTTATTTTTAAAAAATAATTAATTACGTGTAATTTATAATTAATTATAATATATTATTAAAATATAATTAATTGTACTAATATTATAACTTGTCATTTTATTAAATTTTTTAATATTTTATTTTATTTTATTTATTAAATAATTTTGATAGTTTTAATAAAAAAAATCGAAAGTACTATTTTATCCTTAAATAACAACTATTTAAAACAAATTTTCTTATATATTAAAAAAGAAAAGACTAAATTAATCTATATAAATTAGAGACAAAAATGATTAAAATGACACTTTCTTTAAAAAAAAAGCAATGGTATTTTTCCTTGCAAGATGCTCAACCAATGGAAGTGCTAATGAACATGGAAACTTCAGGTCAATGTGCCATTCATTTCATTTGATTAACACTCAAAACAAAAACAACCCACTTTATAAAACGGTAGGATTCATGGCCTTCCACCAACAAAATATAAAACAAAAGTAATCAAAATAATGATAATAAAATAGTAACAAAGCATCCAAAGTATTGTAGACAGAATAAAGAAAGATTATTAAAAAAAGAAATTAAGAGGGAAGCAGGATTTCAAATTTGTCATAATATATTGTTATTTATATATAACAGTTAAAGAAAGTACAAAGCCTTCAAAATTCTACAGCTTACCTGTAGATTATACTTTATAGCAGCAGAAAAAACTACACAGTACAACTAGGCACATGGTGAGCAAGACAGGGATCTCAGCAGCTTTGCTAAGATTAGATGATACTGATTACTGATAGATCACCTTTTTTTTGTTTCCTCTTCCCCATTTTACCCTTGAGCTCCCCCAACTTTTTTACATTACAGAACAGGCATTAGGGTTTTCATCACTGAAGATCTGGGGAGGATAGGCATATATTTCCATAGCATACCTTGGTGGGTAATAGTAATATTCATTTTTCTTGAGCTCCACCACTTTTGTCTCTTCTGTTGTTGCTGCTGCTGCTGCTACAGCCCCAGCCTCCTCTGGTTTTGCTTCACTGTTGCTTTCACCACCTTTTTTCTCTTTGTTTTCTTCCTTACCGCCTTTGCTTTCTTTGTTTTCACCACCACCACCTTCTGCTTTTTTCTCTTCTTTGGCAGCGGCGGCGTCCTTGCTTTTCTCTTCTTTCTTCTCCGGCTCTTGCTTCACAATCGTAGCGTGCTTGCCGGTTCTCTTGTAGACGTAGTCAACAAGTTGTGGTGGATCAAAAACACCTTTCACTGTAACCTGTGAGTTATATAGATCTGGTTCCACTGATTCCACTCCTAAAAAGTTATAAATTTTATCAGATTTGAAGGTATCCAATGAGAATATATATGATGTAACTTCCATTATAATTAAGATTACAATAATTCTGATTCGGGGTTGGTGGGGTTTGATATTGAATTGAAATAGAACTGGAATTTAAAGAAGCATATTGACTTCAATTGGGCCAAATGCCATAGAATCTTAATGGAATTGAATAGTTTAATAAAGCTGGGTTAATCTCAGAAAGAACTTGGTAAGAGAGAATAAACTTTTTTTTAAGAGATTCAAAAGGTGCAAGACATTTTATTGGTCCCAAATTAAAACTAAAGAAGAGTATAATCGTTAATCACAACAAAATCGTTGTCCCAAAAGCCAAAGGGAAAAAGAAAAAGAAAATCAGAATTTGCATGAGCCGAAAATAGACCACACAAAAGAAAATGAAAAAGAAAAAAGAACACACCTTTCATTCTGCGTATCCGTTTCTTGATCTCTAGTGAACAAGCCTCGCAATGCATGTGTACCTTCAGCACCACGGTGATCACCTGAGGCTACACAATCAAACAAAATAAACCTTAAAGAAGATGACGGAAAAATAATAAAAGAAAAGAGAACAAAAATGAGTACGTATTGATTAAAGACCTCTTCTTTCTTCTCTTCAGGTTTTGGCTCCGCTTTCTCTTCAGCCTTTTTCTCCTCCTCTGTCGGTGGTTTCGGGATAGGAGACAGAAGCTCAACTTGTCTGTGGCTCTTCCTTTGAACTCTGGCCAAAACCTTCAATGGATCGGCTTTTTCTCCCTTCACAATCACCTTGTGAGTCCTGCAATCAGTTATCACATCTTCCACTCCTGGGGAAAAAAAAAAGAAATTCCCATATACGTATTCATTCACTCAATAAAGTAACCTCATAGCCAAGTAACCAACCGATGCAATAATCAGTACAATCAAAATGAAACCCAAGTTTTATTTTACCTTCAAAGCCTTTAAGGCAGCGGCGAACCTTGCGAGCACAACCCTCACAATGCATGTAAACATTCAGAACAATTTCTTGCGGTGGAGGTGGAGCCTTTTCTTCTTTTGCCTCTTTTGCGTCCTTAGATTCTTCTGGCGGTGATTTGCTCTCATCTTTCTTCTCTTCAGCTGGTTTTTCTGGTGGTTTCTCAGCTTTTTCTTCCTTCACTTCCTCTGCTTTCTTCGCTTCTTCTGGTTTCTTCTCGTCTATTTTCTTCTCCTCAGCCGGTGGCTTCTTCTCTTCCTAAACCAAACACAGAAACAAAAGATTTGAAACCAATAAAGAAATAGTCTTGAAGGAAATCGTAAGCAAAGATTATGAGATTTTTCAACACCTCCCCCATTAGTTTAGTCTTGGTTCCAAGTACAGAAACTTCGTTGCTGTTTGTAGTGATAAGCTTTGAAGTTCTTCAACTCTCTCTTTCTCTCTTTCTGTGTGAAGAGGCTTCTCTCTTTTGCTATTAGTTTGTGTTTTCACCACTGTGGATTCTTGACCATCAGATCTGAGAAGTTATAAACTCACCGAGCCTAATGTATCATCCTCATCATCATCCACATGACGTGGCTTTTTATAAGGGGGCACGTGCAATCAACGAACGATGTGCTTGAGACAAATGTTGCCTGGAGCTTACATGCTCTTTGAAGTCTCTTGCGCTCTCCAGGGGCATTTTGGGAATTTAATTAATTTTTACTATTACTGGTGTACAGATAGATAAACAGTTCGACGCATCACAACGTAACAGCGTTCCGTTTAAGGGTAATGGGGCCTACCGCGTGACTCCCGCCAAGAGCAGCGAATGACATAACAGCCGTCTGATTGATTCCCACGCCACGTGTCGTACACTAACAGACAGCCAACTAGACATGTGCTGCGTGTACACCCCCGTCGTGGACAAGAACGGTGGGCATTGCCTGTGCCGAAGCCTGTCAAAGGTTGTGATTTGGTCACCCATCGGTGACCTAGTTTACTTATGGAATGTCCTTGCCGTGATACTATAAATTTCTTCGTCATCCCCACCCATCTGTACTCTGTAGGTCCGTTACAGTCAAGTTTGGAAACATTTTAATGTCAAGAATTGAATGGGGAATATATCTTCGACGCCTTTGTCATAAATACACAAACCTAGCCAGGGCTGCCACATTTATTATTTTAGTTAACCAACATTAATTCTATGATTAACGAGAGCCGTAGGATGTACACAGTTTCTTCTGATATTTCAGAGAGGAGATTTGAATTCCCGACTTTAAAATAGAGGTATATATATATATATATATATAGTTGAATAATGTTAATTTGTATTTAAGTAATGATATGTTAAATAATTATTAAAATTATAAATAATTTTAAATTTTAAATTTTTTATAATTTAATAATTATTTAATATATTATTATTTAAAATATATAATGTTACTCATATATTATCAACTTTGATTTAACACAAATGCGGCATGCATATAAACTTTTAAACACAACAAATTATAACTTAATAATTAGTTTGTGCATTTGCTCTACCAACCCAACAAAGTCCTAGACTTATCATGTGCTTAGAGTTCTATCACAAAATAATAAGCTGCCCCAAATCACATGGTTTATAATGTACAAAATCTGATTTTATTATAATGTTCTCTCACCCTCTAAATTATTAGATTATTGCATTTGATTTCTTTTTGTCGGGATTAAAGAGCATTGGGTTATATTATTTTTGCCGTAAAGTTTGGTAGGTCCATTTTTACAAAAATTCATATTATATTATGGATACGAAGGAGGCAAAGTTTTGGTAATAAAGCTACCATAAATTAAGGCTTAAATTTATCACGATTAGCAGACAAGACCTTAGGATTTTTAGTTATTGGTCACCGTAACGTAGCAAACTCCAAACTTGAGTCTTGTGTTGCCTTGATTGCGATGTAGGATAATTTAGGAATTTCAATTTAGTTTATTTCATATTTTCGTATTTCGTAATATTTTGTTATTTTAATTAAATTAGAATTTGATATTATTTAACTTATTTAAATAAGATTATAATTAATCCCTTATAAATAACTTGGTAATCTCATTATTTTTTTTACAAGATTTTATTAATAAAATTTCTTCTCTTTTAATTTTTACTAATGAGATTATTTATGTAACACTCGACTTACAATCTCTTGAGACCTTGTTATTTAAATAAGTAGTTCTGGGTTTATAATGCACATGACATTGTACCTAAAATGATAATTCTCTCTATTTCAATATCTCTAGAATGATAGCTACCATCATTTTAATTTATAAAATCAGACGTTACCAATTAAAATATTTATCTACCCTTACTTTCAATATTCTCACTCCCTCGGTCTTATCTTGTTCAATTAAAATTGTCTTCAACATTGAATCAATGGAATTTTTTTTTTTTACCATTTTTTGTGACTATACCTACCCATAGCCAAAGAAGAAATCAACCGGTCTTTGGCATTTTGAGTGTGAATTAACAACCACCATCTTATTAAAATTGTCCAAAATAAAATAAAGCCAATGGACATGAATATTTGGGAACTTGGAAATGCTAAGCTACACAAGACAAAGTCAAGCATAGGATCCGAAATTTATAGGAGTAGGTCATTTCTTGGTAAAGGGCTAATTAAAGAATATTTAAGCAGAAATATAATACAATAGCGGTGGGATTGGTGTGAAATTGTTGATGGTGCTCGCAAGAAGCATGTAATGTCTCCGCGTAAATGAAGAGAACTTAGGTTTTCACTTTTTAAATACCATAAGGATACGTCGACGGAATGTTTTTTTTTTTTAAAGGGAGAGATTATAACATATATTTTTTTTTTCGTACCACTTGGGGGGGGGAGAGGGGATTCGAACCCAAGTGGGGATGTGAGACTTGGAGGTGCTCAGCCAACTAGGCTGAGCCCTCATGCTCATACGTAGACGGAATGTTAAGTTCATGTTATTTTTAAAAGGGAAAATGTTATTTTGGTTTCTAATTTAATAGATATATATTAAATTAATTCTTATTTTTAAATATATATCATGTTAATATTTTTATAGGACAAAAATAATAGTTATTTAATGACGAAAATGATAATAAAAAATTATTAAAAAGATCCCTACAATAGAGTTATATAATTTTTCACAAGAATCTATTCTAGATGGGATAAATTTTAAGTTACATTTTTTTTTTTCATTTTTTTAGGATGAAACAGGTATAAGGAAGTCAAACTATCCCTAAATCAAATTTGAGGTGGCGACAGGGATTGATTGGTTTTCTCAAACCTAATTTGAAAACTTGATTTAAAAATACAATTAAATAAAATTTTAATAATAGTCTTCGTTATTTGTTCTTAAAAAAATTAAAAATTATTTTTTATTATTAAAATGAAAAGAAGTTGTCAATCTTTAATGTTGATAAAATATAAACATTCTAAATTTTTTTTATTAAACTTATTTAATTAGTATCATATAAGAAATTAAAATGAAGAACAAAGAAGCTTACCTGGTCGCATTTAATTTTTCGCTAAAGGTTTCACCAATTTATTATTTATTTATCAAAAGATAAAAAATTTGCCTATAAAATTTTTATAATGTTGATATTTGGGATAATCCCCGGTACTTACACTATAAAACTTATAATTTTAAGATTACCAAAGTTTAAAGTTTGTTAAAAGAACTTGATAATTCATTTTGGATAAATTTTTTTGGGTATATTATCATTATATGGGGTGAAATATAATTTTATAAAATTAAATTTATACAAATTAAAAAATATTTTAAAAAATTAACTAAAAAAATTGATATGAAATATTCATAAGAATTCTCATCCCCATTTAAAGATCTCCTGACCCAAACTTAAATTATAATTAAATTATATAAATAAAATATGGAATGACTATAAAAAACCTTATCCCATTTAAGTATGGTAACAAAGAATGCGATCCCCACTCCAATTTATCTTATTGCCAGTCTTATCATAGATTAATATAATATATATTAAAAAAAATAAAAAATAAATTAATATATTTTTAAAATCACATATCAAAATGATATTTCCTCTTTTTAGAATGAATGCATCAACCGCTTAGATTAAGATTTTACACAAAAGTCTAAAGTCGAGAGTCATTTCTAGACATGTGAAATGTGGTAATTTTATATTCAAGGACAGCATTTTTTTTTTCCTTTTTGCTTCGATAATTAGTTTAAATTTTAAATCTGAATATTTGAGCATGTCTTCTAAAGGACTTTGATTGTACAAATTCTATAAAGAATTTGATGTTTTGAGAATAATTAACGCTAAATTTTTCTTCAAGATTTATCAAAAAGTAAATTCAATATCAAGAATTTTCTTTCTTTCTTGTCGTGTTTCTTTAAGAATGTCAAACAAAGAATTCTTGATTTACAATCATCCGAAAAATTTATTTGGGTTTTCAATAGAATTTTCTGTAATACACGTTACTAATGACAAAATAGGCATCCAATTTTTCAAAGGGTTGGCAATAATTTTGTAATCAAAATTCACGAAGTGGTGCTCAAGTGGGATAACAAGGAATTATATGGAAGTGACATTCTTTGGCTCTAATGAATCATAAGCTCAATAATACGGAGTGATTGAGTGACGATGTGACATAAATTTGATATGATTATATGTTGTGGTAGTATTAAATATGGCCGGATTACGGGTTAGATATAAAATCATATATTAAGCTTTTAACTTTAGAGGTGACTGTTTATGAAATGTTTATAACTTAAAAAACATTATAAAATATTTTCTTCCAACATAATAAAATTTGTCTTGAATTATCCTCAAGCAACAGCATTAGTGATAAGATTTCTTACCTAGAGAGCTTTTTGGTCCAATAATGATAATGTTGGAAACAATTTTTTGATACCTAATTGTTGTACGAAAGTGTTGTGCTATTGGTGGGATATCATAGTTTATGAGAGATTTTTTTGGTAGCAATATCGATTAATGCAAGCTGACCTCACCTTTGCTCGATCATATGTCGGATATGATAAAAGAAATTAAGAGATTAATTTAATTTAAATTTATTTATTTTAAAATTTATTAAATTTATTTTAAGAATTATTTTTTAATTTATCAATCTATTAAATTTATTTTTTATTTTAATTTTTTCATATAAAATTTATTTTTTTTTGTTTTAGTTTATTTCTTTTAAATTTTTTAAATTTATTTTTTTCTTATTTTAATTTATTATAAACTCTATGAATATTTAAACATTCATTAATAAGAATACAACAAACAATGCAATAATTTTTTTTATTTATAAATTTTATATGGTATCAGAGCATTTTTTGAGTTAATCTTTCACTTCCATTGAGCCGTTATGTGCGGCCAAATAAGGGCTATTGTGTAATAATAAAATAATTTCAAGATTATTTTATTTTTATTTTTTAAAAAAAAATTTAAGCATTAACTAATTTTTTAATACCATATTTAATTCCCTTCCATTAATATGTTTGTAAACAGTAATTATAAACAATCCCAGATGTTTTTTATTTATATAAATAATGCGCATAAATAGTATCCATAAACAGTATATGTGAAACTCAATAAATCTTATATCATCCTTAACACTAATAATTTTTTTAAAAAAAAAGACATACATCATCTCTCCGTCTATGTAGGTTACTTTTAATCTGTTATAAGATTAAACTCTTATAAATTATCTCTTTCCTATTCTATTCTATTCTATTATACAATTAAATTTTTATAATCTATCTCTCTCTTCTGCCCTTCCATTTTTTTATGAGATTAAACTTCTATAACTATCTCTTTCTCTTTCTATTTTATTATAGGATTAAACTTCTATAAGTTTCCTCTCTCATCTTCTTTTTTTATGAGTTTTTTTTAATATTTTTACTTTATTTTTAAAGTTAATTTCTTTTTATTCTCAAAGGTCTTTGACTTTTTTTTAAAAATTTAAGGTTTAACTCTCTTCCATTTCTAAATGAGTTTTTTACTTTCTGTTTTAGTTTTTTTTTAATTTTTTTATTTTATTTTAAAGATTTCCTCTTTCAATTCTCAAAGAGTTTTCTTTCCGATCTATTACTTCATTCATCTTCTTGTAATTTTAAAATTCTTTGTGCTCAATAACCAGAGCTAATCTCCGACTTTCTTTCCCATCTTTTATTTTTTTGTTACTATTCAATAATTTCTTTTAGGTTATTGTTCAATGAAGAAGAATCATTAATTATACAAAATTCTTTAATTTCTTCTAATTATTGTTCAATGATTTCTTTCAGGATTACTGATTTCTTCTTTCAATAAGATGCTTTTTTCAACGCATTTAATTTCTCCACTTGACGAACAAGATTGAAATCTTCCTCAAACCTTCTCCTCTTGAAGAACAAGATTGGATCTCCCTATCGGAACTCCATTATGTAAAGGCATGATAAAGAAAATCAAGAGATTTAGTTTAATTTAAATTTATTTATTTTAAAAATTACCCTTTTGGCTTTTGAACCTATTAGGTCTATTTTTCTTTTTAGATTTTTCTTTTTATCTTTTTTGATTTATTCCTAATAGGTTTATTATTCATATTTCAGTTTATTCTTATTATGTTTATTTCTCATTTAGGTTTACCTTTTTTCTATTTTGCTTTATTGTAAACTTTATAAATGCTCAAGTATTCATCAATGAAAATACAACAAGCAATGTAATATTTTTTCTTCTCTCTAAATCTCCACATGAACTAAACAATTATGAATATTAGCCATCTAATTCACCCAATTGCAAATTCTGAAAGCTTATTCACACCTAAATTTTCTTAATCTCAGAACTGGATATCACCAAACTTTATTATGGATCAGGTATTTACATATATAAAAATTTATATAAGACTTAATAACATTGTATAACTTAAAACGGTATTGTTTTTAACTCATTTTGAACAATACAATATTACATAGATGACATCTTAATTTTCAAAACATATAAATTTAGATTCACACCTAAAGTTTTTTAGACATATTGGTGTTATATTCAATATATGTTGCAGTAAGACTATTAGTTATTTTTAACTATTATGATGTTGGAATTGGTGATTCAAAATTGTGTTTGAGCATAATTGTGAGTAGGAGAACAATAAGGAGTTGACATAAAGTTGAGGACGCGTTGGACAAATAAGAAAATGTCAAAAATGAAAGGCTAAAACTAAGGAGGGGCTTAGCGCACTAGAAGAGTTAAGGCCGCATTAGTCAAGACCTAGGCACATCGGTGCCTAGTGTCACGTCTCACATCAAATAGAAATTAGGTGGATATTGGGTATATAAGAGTGGGTATGCAACATTACATATAAGGGTGGGTATGCAACATTACCTAACAGGTTAGTCTTTTGGGTCAATAGCAAGCGCTCGATCCGTGACAAGTGGTATCAGAGTAAACCCGAATTCTCATTCGTATGTAGACCCCTAAAATTGTCCCAATAAAGATTGCCATATGGGATTTGGGTCCCTTATGCAGCTAGGGGGATGGGCAATATCGGCTAAGTGGGTCTTAAAAATCCTATGTCTTGAGCACCAATAGAGATTGCCACGTGGGTAGTGGGTCCTCTATCCCTGGTGGGATAGGCAATACGGGTCAGGTTAGCCTTGAGTTTGGGCCATACCGTGACGAGGGCGTCACGTGATTAGGTGGGAGAGAATGTCACATCCTATATCGAATAAAAATTTGGTGGATATTGGGAATATAAGGGTGGGTATACAGCATTACTTAACAAGCTAGTCTTTTGAGTCAATAGCAAGAGCCCGACCCGTGACACTAGGTCAAACTTTCGAGAAATATCTAATTTTGAGTTGCATTGCCTCACAAAGTCCCTTTTTTTGACTTTTAGAATGCTCAAACTTTTATTTCAATTGAAAATAGGGCTTCTAAGGACCTTTTGAAACCTATTAAACTTTTTTAACCCTTTAGAATAATTAAATAGAAGAGAAGAAACTCTAAGAAAGAAAATAAAGAGTTAGAAAACGCTTGAGTGCTATATGCAAAAAGAAAATATCATGAAAATACTTAAGTACTGTATGTATAAAAAAATACTAATAGATCATTTAAGAACTCATTTATTATTATATTCTTAAATAATCTCTTATAAAATCATTTTGTGATCTTTATTAATTAAGAAAAGAAGTTAGGAATTCGCATCTAACATTATACTCTAACGCTATTACACTAACAAGTATATCTAACACTTTTAATGCCCAATACATTTTCAAATATGCATTTAAATTTTCGTTTATATGATGTAATTTTACAATTTTACTATTAAGAAATAATGATGTTTTGTCCTTAGAAAAACCCTCAAAATATCAATATCCGCAAATTTGTATTTAAATATGGATTCCTCTCAAACTTGTTATGGGTTTGAACTAATTTATATATCAAACCCCTTCTAAACCCACTTGAAATCTGTCCAAATCATTCTCCATAAAATTGGATACCAACGAATACCCATGTCATTTTTGTCATCTCCAATCCTTGGACACAAGAGAGCAACGTGGATCACATAACTAAAGGGGCATAGCAGTTAAAATGTTATTCGATAAAAGCAAACTTGAGTGGCAGTGCCTAATAAAGCTGAGTCATGGTCTAATCACTCTGGGATGTGACCTAATAATAATATGTGTCACGACTTCATAATCTTAGTTGGCCTCTTCTTCGAATCGGAGCAATTTTCAGAGACCTGGATAGATTCATTGAGGTCCCTGTACACCATCTAGCAGATACATGATCATTTTATTCATTTGCAAGTATCCTTCAACTTTTTGAAACTGTCACATTTAGTTTCTTGTTAAAGTTACGACATTTTGTTGTGAAATAGAATTTTGTCTATTTCAGAAATTTTATTCCATGCAATTATTTGATTCTCTATTATCTATACCCTACCTCATCATTTATTATTTACCTCTTTTTATGACTTGAATTAACTTGAAAAGGACGTAATTTTGTTAAAACCATCATTAATCACATATTTATATTAACCGCTTAATAATAAAGGACTAATAGTACATTTATTTCTTTATTTTAATAGAAATTTTTGAGTGTAAATTTCTCTTTCTTATATCAAAAAAATTAACGCCAATCACAAGCATAACAAGGTCCAATTTGGCTTAAAAGAAACACAAGAAAAGAAAATTATACAAATTTAACAGCCGGCAAAAGACATCCATCGTGCTCTAGTGCCCAAAGATGGTAGCTAAATCTCTCTCGTTACAGCCCCCACTTTGCTTAGGTCCGTTGACGGGGTTTATTGGCTTCACCATGTGAGTTTGTCAAAATTCATGCATCCACCCCCAAAAATTAACTCAACATAACTTAGCCTTTTGTCCTTAATTTGAAGTTTCTAGAGCTAAAACTACTTGTTAAAAAAAAGAAAGAACAAACAAATCGATCTGCTTAATGGCTTCCTTTGATGCCACATGGTGATTGACTTGTCATAATTTTCTGCTAACTTACTTGATTCGTGGCCAAAAACCATAACGAACCCACAATGACATGATTTATGAGTACTCGTTGTCTTGCCTTTCGGCTTATAAAAACCTGAACGGTGGCGACACTCGTAGTTAAAGAACATAGTTGTTTTTTCAGTTCCTTTCGATGATCTTGATAAATCACTTAACTGTTCTATATACATAACACGTTATACACGTGGCTTAGCAGAAATGGTGCTGCAGCTGGGTTTCGGATCGACTAAAACTTGTTGGGATCATTTGAGCCACTAATAGGAAATCAAGAACTATTGAGGATCCTACTGACTTTAATTATAACATCTTTTTTTTCTTTCGAAAAGTTAAAAGCAGATTAGTGAACCAGCTATCTGCAGTAAAACAACTCAAAAGTAAATAAGCCCACATGATTATTATATACTTTTGCATTGGACATATCCAAAAAAGAGACCATTCATATTGCTATTGAGTCATATAGATTTGCCTAAAAAAAAGCAATAATGGTATAATTTGTGGTGTAATGTTGGTCCCATAAATTATTTGGTATTAAGTGTAAGAGCAAAATTATAAACTCGCCAATAAGTGAGCAAAATGCACCGTTTAGTGTTGGTATATATATATATATATATATATATATATATATATATATATATATTCTTGCCTTTTGTAACTCTAAAAACTGATTTTAGCTATTCCATTTGTTTTCAGAGAGATCGAAAGAGAGCGGCTGTATTTGTGTGCTAGGGTTCTTAAGTCTTTTCTTCTTAGCTTGTAGTAAGTCGATTGTTCTGAGAGTGGTTTAGATAATGATTTTTAGGGCTGTAATCTTAATTCACAGTAGATAGGCTCTTTTGTTTTGAGCTTGCAAATGAACGTAGGTTTCATTTGTGAAACCGAACTACCATATATCACTTCCTGGTCTTGTGTGTATTATGATTCTTGATGTGTTATTGTGTGATTTTCTTAACTTTGAGTTGGTTTACAAGAACTTGTTTAACAATTTCCACGTCTTATCTTTGGAAGTTGGACTAGGAGATTCAATTAGGATGTCTCTTAACTAATCGTTTGACCTAAAGGTTTAAATTTACCTTCAAACAATAATATATTCAAGTGTAACATTGAATTTCGTAGGACTAGCTGATAGTGGCTTTATGAATGTTAATGATTTGTCTATAAATAATCACAAGCCATGTGTCATGTAAACTAATTGTTAAGGAAAAAACGAATAAATGTCTTATATTAACCAGAATGGGAGAGATTATGAGTTTATAAGAAATTAATTATATCTCAGTTGGTACAAAACCTTTTAGGTAGAGTTTATAAGAAAAACTTTGAGAATTTAAACTCAAAGTAGATAATATCATACCAATGTAAAATTATATGTGATTTTTTGAACTCTTGATAGTGGTATCAGAGCCATGTCCTGGAGTTGTTATGTGGTAAAAATCCTTGGTACTGAACAAAAAGGTGATGAGCTTGGTGTATGCCTTTGGCTTGTGATGGATCCGTGTTGTGCTCTACGAACAGATGCTGTTGTGCTTTGGGCTTCACATAAAACATATGTAATTAACGCAATGATACAATGTTGACATGATAGAGCTGACTCTCAATAGTAGGCGATACTTTAGTGCTTCGCGTAAAGCGTGAGCGATCAATGCAATGAAGAGTAGCAGACTATTTGTATATGAAAAATTATTTGAGGGAATTCTCAATGATCTTTTATTTGAGGGGAGGATTATTAAAAAAAAATAAATAAATATTTCATATTAACTAAAATTGGAAAGGATCATCTCTATTGATACGAGACTTTTTAAATAAAATTATAAGAATTTAAATTTAAAATAAATAATATTATATTAATATAAAGATATGCATAATTTATTAAAATTTTAACATTAATAACTTGTATAATATTGAGGGGATGTCACCTCGTTGTAGTACATGGCTTTGTTTAATATATCATCTCTGTCTCCTTTATGTCTCTGTATATATTGCAGCCTAAATCAAATGGATTCTTACGCAATTGGCAATTGTGATGATACGATTCATAAGCAATAAATGGAAATAAATTCATACGGTTTCGATATTAATGGAGCTAGCTAGGCAGACTACTAATAATAATATGATCAAAAGATTCTCAATCGTTGCACTTATGTCCGAGAAAAGCCCAACATATCATCCTAAAATTATTTCATTGGCCATGCATGTGATGATGTTCTGTGGAACCCATCAGGGAAACAGTGTTCTTTCGAGCTTTTTGATGTCCATATTCTCAGGCACCAAGTACTTGGTCACGAGAAAGACTTAACAGACGTGACAAATGAATGTAAACCCACCAATGGCGATGATTTTTTAAGCACAAGGGCACTTTAACGTGGCAAGAAATTAGATGAAATAGAAGGACCCATTCTTAAAAGATACCAATTAGAGTATTTGATTAGGAAATAAACTAACAATTTTAAGAAGTTTATTTTAAAATGATTGAGGAGAATATCTTGTTTAAAAGCATACATAGGTGATTGACTAATAAATTTATTTTGCCTTGTGTTTGTTAATTATTTATTTTTATTGTTTCTTATAAATTTATATTCAAAACTTGTGATTTTATTTAGGTGTGGAATTTTTTTAGTAAAAAAAAAACACTTGTACCATAAAATTTTTGTCACAATAAAATGCTATAGGACGTAAAATTTACTAAAATGAAAAGAGTAAACTCATTATAAGTTAAGGTTCATTACAATAGAACCTTTTAATTATGTTTAATTAGTTGATTATATTTATAAGAATATTTGACATAATTTTGGTTTTGAAAATAAGGAAAGTGAAAAAAAATATATACAAATCATGTTTACTTCGTACTTACAAATGGTTTACTTTCAAAGTTTGGTATTTTATTTGGAACTTTTGTATTTAGCTTATTACATTTTGCATTACAATTTCGAAAATAGGGGTTTTAAACGAAGAAATACACATTATATTTGTGTTAACAGTCTAATAAATAGTACATCTACTTTACTCTATAAAGGTTCCAAATTTAAATCGCTTTTGAATGTAAAAAAATATTAAAAAAGACACTATTGGCTGCCAAGCCACGGGCTTTCACAATTCATTTATTATTCTTGTAATGGACTAGGTCCAAAGTAAAGGCCTTGTTTGGGCCGGATTTGCATTTAGCCTTTCATGAAAAAACGACCACCAAAGTATGGTAAAATTGATTGATATACTTCTTTAATAAAATAAATAATAGATAATTATTATTTATCATTTATTTTACAAAATGTTGATATGTAATTTTTTTTATTTTGTTGAATTTTTTTTTTTTATGTGTAAACGTAACTATATAGTATTAATATTATATATTTAAATAATGTTAAGTATCTTAAAATTTTATTTTAAATTATATTTTAAAAGTGATGTGTCAAGTAAATATTGAGTGTATAAATGATTTTAAAATTTACACTATTTCACCACCTAATATTTACTTGACACATTACTTTTGGGATATAATTTGAAATAAAATTTTGCGATATCTAGCATTACTCTATATATTAAGGATTAGGGGCGTAACTCCATTGAGGTCTAAGGGGCTATGCCCCCCTCAAACCTCAATTCTTTATTTAATAATACATTTTTATAATTTTAATTTTTTTAAATAAGTATTTTTGTGATTTGATTTCTCAAAATTTTAAATCTGAGACTAAAATTTCATATAATTAAACTCTAATTTAATATAATTTTTCACTTTAATATATGACCCATCTTAAATTATAGTTCCGCCCTTGTTAATAATTTTTAAATTACGTTTTAAAAAATTATTTTAGTTATTTATTATCATTGACATCCAATAGTTTTATTGTAGGATATCATAAAGTTTGGATATTTTCATAAGTGGTTGTATGTGCCCACATGTCTATTTCCTACTGTAAGAGAAAATTAAAAGCCTCACCACTCAAATGACCCTTAATTTTTTTTTAAAAGAAAATAATCACATGAAATTTAAATCATACCCT
Organism: Ailanthus altissimus; assembly: GCA_946807835.1. Lineage (NCBI taxonomy): Eukaryota > Viridiplantae > Streptophyta > Magnoliopsida > Sapindales > Simaroubaceae > Ailanthus > Ailanthus altissimus. The sequence continues at coordinate 30,947,972 of OX327688.1, read as the reverse complement.
TTATTACTGGGATGAAGGCAGGGTTGAACCCTATACATGTTGATAATACATGGTTCTTAATCTATATTACTATGTATGCAAAATTTATATTTAAACAAATATATTAATATCAATAACTATATTGTATTAGATAAAATGAAACTAAATATTTCATAATAAATGTTGTAGTAAAAATGCAAGTAAATAAAATCAAGTCAAATATCATATTAATTAAAATATAATTTTGTAATTCAATTTTTGAATGTACCCACATTCTTAATATTGAAAATTTAAAATTGGGAATAGGTGATTTGTATATCAATAGTATTATAGAAAACAGGGTGAATTGAACTAATTATAATTAATTGAGAATTACAATCTTCTCCTAAATTTCCTCTATTTGTTCTTTGTTGCAAATACTCAAAACTTGTTTCATTCCCATGCCCTAAACCCTAGAAATTAGAAAAATATATAACTTTATGTACAGACAATCTTGAAAAGCAAGCACCGCAGACTCCATAAACTGACCTGAAATAGCCAGTTGGCGTGATATGAATTATGATCCCTAAAGAACCGGCTTTTTCTTCAGCAGCTAACCTTGATAAAAAGAAAAGTTCAAAAGGAAAAAAGCCTTAAACCTCTCATTACCTCTCACCTCTTAAACCCTTATCAATTGTCTATCAATGCCTGCAACAATACAACGTCTCTATTGGGTACCCTCCTGCTTCGCTCGAGACTCGAAATAATCAACAAAATCTCCCCAAAAAATATATAAATATATGTATATATATATATTTGTTTTCTCTTTAAAGTTATTTCAAAGATAGAGCAATACAGTGAGATTGTGACTCTGTGAGTGTTGTAGGATAAAGCGGAAATGAAGGTCAAGAGGAAAGGAAAAATGCACTCTTCTCTTTCTTCCTCAACGGCATCTTCTTCTTGTAGCTCATATAAAGATCCTCATACTGTGTTAAAGCTTCTGCCACTGACCATTCTAGCTCTTGCCCTACCTCTTCCTGCCCAAGACCAAGAAGTCATAGCTTACATGATAACAAGGTCCATTTTCACCACTACAGCAAACCCATCTCCAGAAAAGAGTAAGATTAAATGCAAGAGAAAATGCAATCAAAAAAGCCCTCTTTTTGAATGTGGGTGTTTTGATTGTTACACAAGCTTTTGGTACAGATGGGACTCCTCTCCAAACAGGGACCTCATTCACCAGGTCATTGAATCATTTGAAGACCATTTGCTGCAGAACGAGTCTCCGAAGAAACACAATAGAGTTAAAAGCAAGAAAGATAAGGTAGTTATTTATCATTCCGAGTCCAACATATCGTTTAATGCTCCAAAGAAAGAGCTTGAGAAGACTGAGATGTCAATGCCTGAGACTGACGAGAGTGGGAAAGTGGTGGAAAATGCTGATGGATGTAAACAAGATGAGGTTGAAGAGAATGTGGGTGAGATGATCACCGGCAACTTGGAAATGCAGGTGGTGACGGTACAAGTTCTGCAACCTCCAGTGAGCAGCCGGAAGGGCTTGGCCAGGAAGGTTTTACCGGACGTCGTGGGTTTACTGAACTCTCGTCTGTGGAATCTTTGGAGTACGAGTATCTAGAGCCAAAATTTTCAGGGCACCAAGAAAAGCTTTTGTTTTCTCGAGAAAATCTGCTCTTTTATTATTCTAGGGTTTTGGGTGGAAGTGATTTCCAATTTCCAGTGGAATTCGCTTTTTCTTTTTCCTTTTTTTTTTTTGGGTCTTTCAGTATAAATTAGCTGTATATCACAGTGGCAAAAGTATCAAGATATCATTATCAGATTAGGCTAACACGGTCTAAACCATTTTCCACTATTACAGTTGGCAACTAATGACTTTTTTTCTTCTTTTTCCTTATTCTTATTCTATATATATGTATTTTAAAACCATTTTACATGCTTGTAGGATTATTGCCGGTGCTTTTCAGTATCACACTTGTTTTCATGGCCTAGGCAAGAGATATATAATATATCATCTAAGTTATAGCGACATAATAAGTGATTGAAAAAGGTATTAGAGAGAGTAACATAAAAAATATCAATGAAGAATTGTCAAGGACAGAAGTCAAATATATTTTGAGGTATAGAATTGATCAAAATTGTAGCCAATCTAATTAAAATCATGCACAAAATAGTTTTAGTCTTGTTCTTATACCTAATATTAGCTTTATATTTTGGTTAAAAGCTCCTTGAAATCACCCATGTTCTTGGTCAATTCATTCCAAAGGATAACTAATGTCTGTCAGCTCTTGGTGCGAAGCTATATAAATTAATAAATGGAGTCCCCATAATAAATGAACTGCAGCTGATGAGGGCTATTCAGGGGGGACCCTGATCTTCTCATACCTTAGGATACTTTCCAATTAATTTGTTGATTCCGATTCTTAAATCCCTAACAACCCATTCCTGAAAACCTGCTAGATCTTATAAATATTTCTGTGTTTAGTGTTTGAAATTCAACTTTGATCATCAATTAATTACAAGGATGATCAAATTCCCAATTCAATTACTTATGGGCACATTTATTTGTTCGTCTTTTTTCTCTTTTCCCCATCGGTGTTTATGTACGAAAACTATATAAGAGTTATGACACTTTTGTTTCGGCGGTTTAGGACAAAGATGCTGTAAAAACATCAAGCATCAGAATGTGATTGTCGTTTGTTTTTTTTTTTTTGTGCTCGATCCAGCACTTTTGTATGCTTAGGAGTCTGTAGATTCTTGTCGTTCGGTTTTACTATTAGGCCACCGCAATCCATACAATGAATTTATCAAATATCTAATATCAACATTCGTCCAAACAATTCCTCACACCTCACTACTTGTACTAAAATCTTCATTTTCTCCACTCACCCACACCCAAAAAAAAAAAAAATAATGAATAAAATGTTAGGACTGGTATTGGGACTCCAACTTTGAATCTGAAATACATTAGTAATTTAGGATATTTTTTTGGATCGAAGTGCTGTATTGGTGGGTATATATGAGTTGTTTATTAAATATTAAATAACTTATGTTGAGGAAATTATAGTGTCAATAATAAAATATTTTTATCACGTTGTGGAAGTCTCACACTGATAAGCGTAAATTATATTTATTTTTTTAACTTAATTAATTAATTATTTTAATAAAAATATTAAGTTTTTTATATGTTTAATTGTTATTTTGTAAATTTGGAGTCAATGAAACAATTGAGAATGAAAATTTAAGAACAATAAGGAAAAACATAATACTACAATATACTACAGTATCTGTAAACAGTAACGCGTAAACAGTATTTCGTGAACAGTATCCATGCTACAGTATTATCGCCCCAGCGATAAACAGTGATCGCGGCAGTGGTGAACAGTGCAATTTTTTTCCTAATCCTAAAAGAAATACAACTTTAAAACTCAAATCAATCCCTATATAAAGGCCACTCATTTCAAACCTTAAGGACACACAACTTAAGACTTTTAGAACCACAACACAATAAAGAAGAGTAATTTTTAGAGAGAGAAGTAAGAGGAATTTAAGGAAGCAAAAGATTATTAGCGAATCTTTAACGTATCAACCAACTACGAATTGACATCTATATTGGTTTGCTTTTGGTTGTATCATGTTTATTTTATTTTTCAGTCATAATTCTCTTATTATCATGAGCTAAATTTATTTTCTAGGGTTATTATTTGAACTCAATATGTGAGCTTAATTGTTGGATCTTTTTAATATTTATATGAACTCAATTCTTCATTATTCAAATTATTTGTTCTTAATGCTTCATTATATCTGATCAATATTGTGATTGCTTTAGTAATACTTTGATAAACTTAGAAAAGGCATCATTGTATTTAGACCTAGATAATTTGATGCATGATTGTAAAGTAACATTCAATGTTGCATATGCAAGTTTCAAATTAGGATAGAAATATACCTAATTTGCACGTATAGTCAATAAGACTTATTCTTAATGAATCTTTATTTATTACAAGTACCATAGGAATATAAGTATTTGATAAATTAAGATATACTTGTATGACCTTAGAAGAGACTTGTGAATACATTAGTGTCTTGACCAATAATAAGAATTGAGAGATATAAATATTAAAAGGATTAATCTTTAGAAACTATATTGAAGGATAGTAATTAATCATAGGCTTTCTCTATATTGTTATTTTCTTATTTTATTTAAGTTGTATCATTTATTTTCTGCACTTTTATTTTATTCAAATTTATTACAAAATTAAGATTTGATTTTTCTGAACAATTATAAGAAAGATATAATTTTAGTACTTGGTAGAAAATAAAAATTATCCCTGTGGGTTCGATATCCGACTTTATAAGTCTCTTTATTACTTGTTACGATAGTGTATACTTGCGCTTAGTTATAAGATATAAAAATATCGCATCATACACTCATAAACAATTAAGAAAAGAAAGATCACATAACAATGAGATAAATAATTGAAAAAATAAACAAAAACATATACTAATTTATGTGGTTTGACAAAACCTATGTCTATGTTGGATTGATGATTATAATTTTTTTATTTATAATTCTTTTGTACACAAAGAACTACCAAGGATCTATACCACAAGAGACATAAGGAATATCTAAATACTCAAGAGCTATCAAGGATCTATACCACATTATTTTGTGTGCTCAAAACACTCAAGTGTGATCTAAGCCTTTTATTTTCTTTCTTATTTTACATCTTTGATGATTTATGAATTATAAGGAGTTATAAAGGTTTATAGAGTGGTAATACTAACTCTAAAAATCTTAAACCTAGTTGGAATAAAATTTCACGTGCTTGAGAAGTTCAAAACTGACTTAACCATTCAATTTGAATCAAAATAGGCTTGTTTTTGAATAGGCAACATTGCAGTGTTCTGTATACAATGCTAGGGCATTAATGCAAGTTTTTCAACACTAGGGCATTTTAAAGCTAACACTAGGGCATTCCTGTGATTTGATTCTAATGCTGAGGCATTCCAAACCAATGTAGGGGCGTTGGGTCTTCTAGAATTGGCATTGCTGCGTTGAGTTTCCAACATTACAACATCTTTACATATGTAGTTTTTTCATGTGTTTTTAGATTTTTCCTTGCTTCCGACTTTTTATTGCACTTCTTTTGTTCATCAATTATGTCCTTGATCACGTGTCCAACTCTCTTTTAGTTTCTAACTTAAAATTAAATTATCATTAATTTTGAATTACCAAAATTTCAACAAACCATTCCTTGATTCAAAATCCTTTCAAGAAGCTTTAACTAGGATACATCAACTTTAACCCTCTATCACTTAGTGTAGACTCCAGTTAAGTCTCTATCTAGACTTAACTCCTTTTGGGCTTATGACCTTGGTCGTTAAATGTAGTAACCACTTATTCAACACCGAAAAAAATAAATATTTGTACTTGTATAATATTCATATTTTATTTGTATATGGATGATGTTTGATTTATGTATTGTTATTAGTAGTTTTGTATAGATTAAGGACTTACTATTAGTATTGGGTTTATTTGCAAGACTTTAGATTTATTTTAGGGACCAAATTGTAATACTGTGAAAGTTTTGGGGGTTAATTTATAAATACTAAAAGTTAGCCTCTTAGTATAAAAATACACATTTTAAATCCTAATTTACTCATTTTTTGATCGAGCCACCTCTTTAAAGAGAGAAAAGAGAGAAATAGAGGGGAGAGAAAGAGAAGAAGAGGAAGAAAAAGAAGAAGAAATTAGAATTTTAGATTTTAAAATGTATATTATAACTATTTCTCAATTTATTGGTGTTAATTAAGTTCATTCCTTTAAGTTTTGATTTCTGAAAAAATGAAAATTTGGAGATTTGATGTGGATTTTGTAAGATATATTAAGAATTGATGATGATTATGTAGATAACTTGATAAATCATGATGAATTGCAGAATTTTTGCTTGATAGTCTCTTAATCCAAAAATTTTATAAATTGTTGTGCTTTGGTTCTAGTTTTGAATTTTGAGTAGATGAAATTAAACATGTCTAAAATTATTTGAGATTTTGAATCGATTGAAAATTTTGAAAATTGAATTTATAGTAAATTTACCAAAATAACTCTGAAAATTTGAAAATTTCCTATGTTAACAGTATGAGACAGTGAAAAATAATTTTGGATCTGCTGAATGATCTTCAAAAATTACAAATTTTTGGAATATGATACGTTTATATGTATAATATTATATATTTAAAATTAAGAATTTAGATCAATGTGGTTAAATTTTTATGATTTTCTAAAGCGTATTAGCTCATTGCAGTATTTGATTAATAGATTTTTAAAGTTATGGAATAAAATAGATTTAAAATACTTTTGGCAAGAATTTTGAAGTGAAATATTTATCATGGATTGGAATATATGTCAAGATTAATTCTGTGATAGTTTTATAATTTTTGAGTTAGTATATGATTTTATAAAATTGGGAGACTTAATACTATTTAGTAAATATTTTGATCTCGCTAGAATAATAGTTTGGATTTGATGGTGTTTATGAAATGGATTGTGTAGGAATTATAATATAATAATCATACATAAGGAGGATATATGAGTTAAGAAAGATATATTTTGATTTTGGAGCAATTGGACATCATTTTTTTGTATAAGAAAATTTTGTTAAGTGTAAGTGGTTAGAATGACAAGTTTTGAGAAATCAAGTAATTAGACCAATTCGATGTGACAAGTACAATATGTATAATTTTGTAAGCTATTTAAAGTATTTTGTGTGAATGTTGAGACTTATGAAAGGATTAATCTCCATTGATAGGTTAAGAAAAATTAAGTCTTGTAGCCAAAAGTGCTAAGAGGTAAGTATACTATACTTTTACTGAAATCACAATAAGCATAGTAATTGTCTATGTATGATTTTATAAATGTGCTTAAAAAATATATTTATGTTATGCTAAAGTATATTTGATATGAAATGTGAAAGATATATGTTTATGAATGTGAGCATTGACATGACTATAGACATGCTTATGTTTATAAAAGTGAGTTTTCAAAATGAAATGTGTTTAACATAGAAAGCTTTTGAAGTAGAAAATGTCCATGAGATACATTTTGTATTTTGAGGATGCTTGATCTCACTATTTACTTAGTAGGCACCTTATGTGATTTGTGGAGCCTTTATGTGTAGCCTTTCTTTCGAGATTGATATATGTTATGTGTTTCGTATATAGGGAGGACCCTATTGGTACCTAAAGGAAGATTAAGTCATCACATTCGTGTGTTGGCGTATTGGTGCATGTGAAAGGACTCATCGATGATTAGGGTGAAGGTTTGGCTCTTACCTTCAGGCATGAGCATTATATATGATTAATTTAAACCTCACTGGTACTATTACTCTCATAGGGTATGTCACATACAAGTGACATTTGACTCATTATGTGATATGGAAGTCCTACTAAGTAGTAGTTGAGTGATGATATTCTTATTATATGTTTTGAAAGAATGTGTAAACGCTTACCTGACATGTGATTTAATAAGATTATGATTTTAATTTATCACAGCATATCATACACATGCATTATGTACATATATGTATTTGTATTTTGATATATGAAAAACTAGTATGCTTACTGAGTTTCATACTCATTATAGTTTATGGTGATTTCAGGTAAATAACGTACATGTGTACTTAACGGATTTGGCAAGTGACATTTGACTCATTATGTGATATAGAAGTCCTACTAAGTAGTAGTTGAGTGATGATATTCTTATTATATGTTTTGAAAGAATGTGTAAACGCTTACCTGACATGTGATTTAATAAGATTATGATTTTGATTTATCACAGCATATCATACACATGCATTATGTACATATATGTATTTGTATTTTGATATATGAAAAACTAGTATGCTTACTGAGTTTCATACTCATTATAGTTTATGGTGATTTCAGGTAAATAACGTACATGTGTACTTAGCGGATTTGGCAAGTGACATTTGACTCATTATGTGATATGGAAGTCCTACTAAGTAGTAGTTGAGTGATGATATTCTTATTATATGTTTTGAAAGAATGTGTAAACGCTTACCTGACATGTGATTTAATAAGATTATGATTTTGATTTATCACAGTATATCATACACATGCATTATGTACATATATGTATTTGTATTTTGATATATGAAAAACTAGTATGCTTACTGAGTTTCATACTCATTATAGTTTATGGTGATTTCAGGTAAATAACGTACATGTGTACTTAGCGGATTTGGCAAGGTTTCTGCTGTCCCTTAGGTTCCCTAAGTTGCCAGGTTGTTAAGTGTTTCATTCGTGGACACATAGTTTAAGATATTTGATTTGTCCCTATTGAATAAATACTTATGTATTATTTTATTAGGTATGGTTGTATTTGGTTTATGTTTCACCAAGTGTGGTTATAGGTTGATTTTAAGTAAGAATTTGCCATGAATATATTATGAGCTTCCGGTAACAAAGTTGCTATTAGTGACGTAGTAGAGTGTTAATCTCTGAGAAAACTCTGCATATCTCCGGTTTACTAATTACCCCAGTCATATTCAATTGTTATAATTCTAAAAAATTGAAATGAATATTTATATATTGTCAATAAATGTTTATGTTTATATTTTTAAACATGAGACCAACTCATAAACAAGAATTTAGGAATATACTAGAAACAATAAGATTGTATGTGTGCTCATTATTGAATGAATATAAGTTATGCCGTGTGTCAGATCTTTTGGGTATGAGGCGTGACACTAAAGATACGAATGCATCTTCCATTGGATACCATTCCCATTGTGATTTTCAATGCCACTTTTGACACCATCACAACACCTATCAGTATCATTCTCATGCATTCTCTTTTGACCTATATCACCATAATGAACAAATCCTCAATGTTGCCTATTGGTAAGCATCATCCTAATAATTTTATGTTGGGACTCACAACATTGGCATTAAGTACATATAATCCCTTGTACTTCTCACCTCTCATCACTATATATCATTTCCTTATATATAGTATTCTTTTTTTTTTTTTGCCTTAAATGAATACATTTTTTGATCTCATATTCCTAAGAATATCAAAATTCTTTATAACTCTAGGAATATACCTAACCCCGTGTAATTCTCTAGTCTCCCTATCATGCATCATTATCCTAACACTACCAATCTCCATAACTTTACAAGCCATGCCATTCACCATTAGTATTTTCTTTCCCCTAATGATTTTGTTATTGTAAACAAGGACTTTTTTTCAGACACACATGGTAACTATAGCTAGAATCAAGTATCAACCTATTAGGATACTTCTCATCAAAAATTGCTAAGGACTCTGCAATTTTCAAGTCTTCTACAGACTATTGTTGCCTCTCCTCCACTCTTTACCTTTCTTGCCAGACAATCCTTCCTCAAGTGCCATTTATTATTACAATTATAGCACCCTTGGATTTTCTTCATGGGTTCCTTTTACCATCCATTTCTCTAGCAACTAACCCTATTGCACTATCAAATTTTGATATTTTCCCTTTTATTTTGAGTTTATTGATACTTTAACATCACTTACTGTTAAAGTCTCCCTACCACATATGAGTGTGTCTACAAAGTGATTATAACTTGGCGGAATAAAGCATAACAAGATAATAGCCTCATTTTCATCCTTGACCTTGATGTTTATCATCTCAAGATCAATGATAATCTTATTAAAGGCGTCAATGTGGTTGATCATGAAAGTTTCCTCAATCATATCTAACTAATATAATTTCTTCTTTATATACAGATGATTTACTAAGGACTTCGTTATGTAGAGTGTGTCACATTGCTTTTAAAGACCCATTAGCGTATTCTCTTCAGCCACCTCCTTCAAAACTTTGTCACTCAAGGATAGTACTATTGTACTATGGACTCTTTTTTGAATGGTTTCTTCATTTAAATCACTAAGTTTTACTAGCTTCTTTCATCATCGGTTATTGCTTGAGTTTTCTCAAGGGCTGAGTCCAACCCTTGACTCACTAGTAAAGCCATCATATTCACCTTTCATAGATTAAAATTATTTTTCCCATTAAAATTATCTACTTAATATTAGTGAGTAGCCATGGTTAAAATAAACTATGCCCTGATACTAGTTTGTTACGAAAATTTTAGTTCGAACACTAAAATACCCTTAGCGTTCTGCAGACGTCTCATACTCACAAATAAAAAAAGAAAGAAAGATCATACAATGAGGATATAAACAATCAAGAAAGTAAAAAAAAAAAAAAGACACAAACAAACAAACACACACACACACATACGTGCACACACATACACAAATTACGTAGTTTGATTAAATCACCTATGTCCAAGTTGGATATGAGGATCTTAGCTTTTTTTATTCCCTGTTTTTTTGTACATAAAGAACTTCACAATAAAAATAAGGAATACCTTAAATACCCAAAAGCTACTAAGGATCTATACCATATTATCTTGTGTACTCAAAACACTCAAGTGTGACCTAACCTCTCTATTTTCTCTCTTGTTTACATCTTTGATGCTTTAGGAATTATAAGAAGTTATAAGGCTATATATAGTGCTAATATTAATCTTAAAAATATTAAATCTAGTTGGAATAAGAGTCCACGTGCTTGAAAATTTCAAAACCGACTTAACCACTCAATTTGAACAAAAATAAGATTTTTCTCGAATAGACAATGTTGGAGCATTAATGTGAGTTGTCCAAAGCTAGGGCATTCTTGCAACTTGATCCTAACACTCAGGGGTTCCAAACCAACACGGGGTGTTGGGTCTTCTTGATTTGGCACTACGACATTGAGTTTCCAACGCCACGGCATTCTGGTCACCTATGCAGTTTCCCCTTTATGTTTCCATGCTACTCTTTGCTCTTGGGTTTCGATTCACACCTCTTTTGTTCATCTATTATGTCCTCGATCACGTGTACAACTCTCTCTTAATCTTCAACTCAAAATTAAATTATCCTTGATTTGAATCATTAAAATTCCAATAACTGGATATTTAAGAATATTACAAGTAGAGATGGCAAACATTTCTACGAGTATAAGTGCTTGGCCAATTTGGGTCAGAGATTATTGAGTCTTAATCTTTGTTTATTCTTCGGATTAACGATGAAGATTTGTCTTTTTACCTCCACTCATCTAGGGAAGGCAAAAATACTCGTAAATCTGCTAAAACCCGTCCGTATTAAATTTTTTTTGGTAAGACTTGAAGTGGGTTTGGTATATAAAATTAAAACCTATGATAGAGTTGGGACAGGTACAAGTTTGGTTAAATATTCGTAGATACCTGCTTGTTAGGATTTGTGCTTACGTGCCATCCCATTATGTATAAATATTTCATGATAGTATTTATACAATTATCATTTTTAATAAAATCGTTAATATTATTTATAATAAATAGTAAGATGCTTGTAACGTTTCAGACATTGTATGATCTGAAAGACTTCAGATATGGTCTAAATGAGTTTAGATCAGTGCTAAGAGTTAACAATGCTAATAGTTAAAAGTACTAAGAGTTAGTGGTGCTAAGAGTTAATAGATTAATAGAGTTAGTGAAATTTAAACAGTTAGAGCATTGTCTGAAATGTGACAATGACCAGAGAATATATTAATAATGACATAGCTATAAAGAGTTGCAGATGGTGCTAAGAAATGTCATTATGCAAACATGATGTTCCTGATCTAATTTCATCGATGCGAGTTTATCAGTGGAACCCATTTATATAGATTAGTGTATGTCTATATTTGGATGATCCAGATGGTTAGTCTTAGCAAACTATAAGGTTAGTAGAAGCTCGTATAGACATTCATGTATTCAGTGAGGACTGAATATTGAACAGACTCATAAAGACGTCCAATAGACATCTCATAAAGCCGTCAATAGAAGGTCTTCTGAGTCGAGTAGTATTTATGTTCCTTTGACCTGAGCACTACGGTGGGCTTGTGAGTGATCTATAATACTTTGGTTCTACACATATCAAAGACCTTTTATGGTCTAACATCTGTGTATCATTAGGTATGGTCCGATGCTCATGGAGTCTGGTATGCGTAGATATGGGATCCATCAGCTCATATGAGTGTGTTGTATATCATAATGCTCTGAGATTGTATTTCAGGGCCATAAATATAAACCTCGAAAAATATATTCTAAAAGAATAAATAATATCACAAAAGTATTTGTAGATATTGTTTAAGGAAATATAAATCTAGAGATAAGTTGATGGTTAAGCAAATACAGATTTGATGATGATAATTTATATCTCTGCTTTTCTAGGATATATATGATGGAGGGATTATACAAATATGTAATAACCTCAACTTGTATGGTTTAATACGCTGATTTATAATATCAGTAACATATTTGTGAGGCATCGTTCACAGACGTATAGAGGAACTCCATATGACAAATCAAGTGTGAACCTAGAGACTCTCACAATATGAAGTGTACTCGTTGCGCACCAGGGTAGCGGATTGGATTGAATAATTCGATCCAATAAATTTCAGCAAAAATAGAATAATTATTTCAGGATCTCTCGAGATGTGTATTTGTCAAGATTTAATTGTTAAGTACATCATTGAATTAATTAACAAGAGTTGTTAATTAATAGGATGCGGACAAGTGGCACAATTTGATCCATGATTTAATTTTACCTTAGTTTTATTATTTAACATTGATAGTAAAAACTAGTTAGTAAAAAGTAATTATTTAAAATTATTTTGAATAATTATATTTATTATATTATTTAGATAATATAATAATATATTAATCATGGCCATTATATTTTTAATACAATAAGGGGCCTAGATGTTGGCTATTTATTTACCTAATATAATTTAAATAATTATATTTGTTAGGTAATAATTTATTTAGGTGGTCATTATTCTAGTGCTTAATAAATTAATTCTAAGTGAGAGACCAACAATAAAATTGATAAAACACTTATTTTTGCTTTATCAAAAAGTGTTGAATAATAAAAACAAAATTTTCATAACAATTGAATTCATTGCATTCATTTTGGTGGAGATGATTCGGCTAAGCAATTCAAGGTAAGTGAAAGAGTTTTGGTTTTGTGTTTTTCAAGTGTTGAAGGCAAAAAGAACTTCTCTTCATCTTTTTCTCTCATGAATGGATCAAAATGAATAAATGAAAATGGAGAAAGAGATTAGTAATTGTAGACAAGAGTTGTGCTAAAATTAATTAATCTATGAAAATTATTTTCATCATTTAAACAAGAGTTGTATGTAAATGTTTACCATCTTCATTTAAGAATCAAATAATTTGTGTTCAAAGAGTTTGAATACATGTGCTGAAAATTGTAAAATTAAGCTACCATTTTAGCTCTATAATCCCACCAAACCGTTATGAACTAAAATTGTTCAACAATTTATTTCAAGGTGAACTCTTCAATTGGATTGTTAGAGAACTTAAAGAATTTGTAAAGCTACCTTCATTAGGTACGTGTTCTTTACATTTTGTTTTAAGTAATACAATTGTTTATCATGTAAAAGTTATTGTGTAATAGTTATACTTGAATATACATGTGATATATGTGGTTAAATTTATTAAATTTAGTGTATATGTTAACATGCTTCCTCTACGTGTAGTAATTTTTAAATTTATATATACACTCATTTGTCACACACTTACTGCTATCCATAAATATTACTTTTTATAATTTTTTTTAGAGATAATCACTTATAAAATTAATTATTTATAAATTTACATTATGAATTTATAATCACATTTTTATTTAAATACGATTTATACATTATGAATTTATAAGCACATTTTTATTCAAACACTATTTTTATTTTATAAATTTATAAGTACGTTTTTATTTAAACACCATTTATAAGTAATAAATTTTATTGCTTGTTAGGATACAATGCTGCAAATTTAAGTTATATATTCTAATATTTTAATGTAAAATAAATTGTAATATAATCATAAATTATAAATTACAAAATGATTCCTTGACATTACAAAATTATTATATAATTATTGATTTCAAATACTAAATTTACATAATTATAGTCTAATTAAATAGAGTTAACATTATATTGATTCCATATTAATAGAAAATATTAACAAAACTAGACATTAATATTTGGTTTAAGTGTCACTACTTACTAGATGGGGAAACCTCGACATTTTGAAATTCAATTAATATCGGTGAATATTGTACATTCAATTGTAATTGCACTGCAAACTAATTAAAATATTAAAAAAAGTTAAAATAAAAAATATAGCATAATTTTATGTAAAAATGAGTTTAATTTTTTATTATATTATTTAAAAAATCGTTTAAAATCTGTAAATAACTTGTTGCGAGTTTGATAATAAGTATAAATTCGTTAGCGTAAATTTGATAATAAAATTCTAAACTCGTAACGTATTTCAAAAAGATTTGATATTTTAATTTTTAAATGAATGCGAATACAAATTTAAAGATATCCATCCCAAACCCGATCCTCTATCATCCATCCCTACACCTATCCATATTTACCATTTTGATTTCTTTTTATTATTTTAAAATTAAATATAAGATGGTTTCATTTCAAATATTACGACTTTGGCCGTAAGAAAACTATCTAACACTGCTTTTTAGTATCTTATTTTTATCAATATCTTTACCATTAATCAATTCAAATCTCTCGTTTTCTTTCTTTTATCTTTTTTTTTTAAAAAAAAAATTCTAAGTGTAAAAAATCATATATATATATAGATAGATAGATAGATCGATAAAATAATTCTCCATGAAAAGAATAGCAATAGGAAAGAGTTTTGAAATAACGAAGAATGAATAATTTATGGAATAAATAGAGGATAACTTTCGTGTTTCATGAACATTTAGTATATATATTTGCAATCAGAAAGGAGAGGGTGGGAGATATTTAAATTTAAGATTTTATTGATATTGTTTATGGTGTGTGCATTTTATATCAAGGCCAATTGTGTGCAACATTTTTTTTTTTTAATTTTCACAACTGAAGTTTCTTTTCGTATTAATTACTTTCTTGTCTTTGAATACTCTTTTAAATAAAAAAGACGTATTATTTTTTTGTAAAAAATAAAAATTTTAACACTTGAATTAATATTTATCTAAAAAAGAGATTATTGTGTACGGAGAAATTGTTGCACAGATAAGTAGGATTATGATGTTTATTGTATAATTTATGAAAGAATTAAATTGAAAATGAATTGAATGTTGGAGATTTATTATATGTGGATATATGCACATACAACAATGTTTATTGTATAAAATGTGTATTTTATATATATTTGACTCAACGAAATAATAAAATCATATAAAAAACACATAAAATATATATTAATCAAATTAATATATAAAGTATAAAATTAAAAAATTACTCAAATGTGTAATATTTTATACGTATATTTTAAAAATCCGCTGAAAATCTTACTCATAAGCAACTCTAGTCATTAACTTAATAGGGTTAGCGAGCTAGAACAACGACTCCTCTAATCTAGTACTAAATTTTTTTAAACCCTATAAACTTGTAGTATTTTTTTTGATAAACTCTTTAATCAACAATACAAATTCTAATATTATTACATCTAGTGACCTATAATAAAAATGAAATTTAGAACAATTTCAACACATGAAATTTTTCTTCAAAAGAATAAATCTTTTCTTGTTTATCTATTTTGTCGGCCACTTCTCTCAAAAAGCAAAGAAAATGCTTTTTCTTAAGTAAACTTACAACAACAAAAATGAAAACAACTCATGTTCTCATCCCCTTGTATCCACACGCTTCCATCATTGTTTTATATATCAAAATATATTAAAATAATAATATTATATTATTTAAAAAATAAAATTTAGCCACTAAATCTAATAATAATAATATAATAATCAAATAATATTATATATATGTTAATGCTAGCATGCATTAATATATATAATATTATTAAATAATGTAATATTATAAAAAAATATATTTTAATAAAATATTTTAATTATTTAATATTTAAATAATTAACGTGTAGAATTATCAATATATTCTTTTAAGTGATTATCAAGTATACCCCTTAGCAGGTCTCATTAAATTTCATACTTAGGTAAACTTAATAAAGGGTTCATAATGTACTGCATGTCATGATACAATTAGTAAACAATAATTGTTGATTAATTAATGTATTTAACAATTAAATACAGACATGCATACATTCTATGGTACTGTTGGATATTACTAGACTAAACAATTCAATTTGGTATGCTATCCTTGTGCACAATAAATATATTTCATATTACGGAACTCTCTAGGTTCACGCCCGATTTGTCAAATAGAACTATTCCATGAGTCCGTGAATAATGTCATACACACACGTCACGGATACTACAAATTCGTGTGTTGGACCTTACAAGCTAAGGTCACAATGCATACATATAGTCCTTCTGTCATGTATATCTTAAATATGCAGGGACATAGATCAACACTGTCAAATCCCTATATGCTTATCCATTAACTATTTATATACTTGTATCTCACTAAATAATATGTGCAAACTCATTTGTTATATTGTTCAACCCTTGCGAAAACTCTTTTTTCGAGTATAATGCTTGTGGCCACAAGACTTTTTAAGATACAGTCTTGAAGTGTCTACATATTTAACTTCTTATGCGAGCTGATGGATCTCATATCTGCATACACGAACTCCATCAATATCGGATTATACCCAGCAATACTTAGCGATCACACTATGAAAGATCCGTGACATGCGTGGAATCAAAGCATGATGGATCACTTATAAGCCTATTGTGGCACTCAGGTCAAAAGACCACATATACTACTCAACTCGAGAGTACCATTCGTTGATGGCTTATATAGGGTGTCTATCGGAGGTCCTCGTGAGTCTATCCCATTTTCAGTCATAATTGGATACCCATATGTCAATATGAACTCCAAGGTCACGGTTGGTTAGGAACAATCATCTATACCCTATATGTATGACATATACTGATCTACATAAAGGTATTTACCAATAGATTTGCATAAAAAAAGTAGATCAGAGACAATGTTCGAGAACATATTTGCACAATTGACATTTTCTAGCACCTGATTGCAACTCTTACAACTATACAGTTACTAGTATATTCTTGGGTTTATGTCTCATTATCGACAAGACTCCAACTCTTAGATCTTTGTTGAGTATTATAACCAGCTAACTCTTAATTGTGCTAACACTTAACATTTATATCTCTCAATATGGCCAACACTTGATCTAAACTCTTTTAGATTAGATTTAAATTTTTTTAGATTATATAATATCTGTGATGTTAATGGTACCATATAAATGGACATTAATGATTTAATGAGAATATACATTTATATAAATAACAAGTATATGTACATTTAAGGATGGCACTTAAGCACCAATCTAATACTGAATTATTAGAATTTTGGTGATTCAATAATCTGGGTAAGAATTATGAAGAATATCAAAAAAAAAAATCACAAAAAATTTAAGATGTGTAAAACACGAATGAAAAAGTAAAATTAAACTTAAAAATACGAAAGGAAACATAAAAAATGAAGGTGACATATCTAAACCGTAGCCCCATGGTGCTGGAAAGTAGTAACTACAGTGCTTAAAAGATTTCATGCTAGCGTTACAATGCCACCATTAATCACTTGTTTCTCATTAATGTCTAAAAGAACCACTTAATTAAGAGAGATTATTAGGCTATATAAGAGACTTCTCTTACATTTTATAAATGCATTTTTCAATTGTTAAACAACACCGATCTTGATGTCAAAGTGAACATTAATATTTATAAAGAAAACCATATTTCTACAAAGGTTGGCTTCGAAACCATATTTCTACAAAGGTTGGCTTCGAGTGCTAATACTCACAAGTGATTACTAAATTTATTTTACTTGGCAAAAGTGCCGGTATCATCAGATGCTAATAAAGATGCAATTTTCTAGTTTAGTATACGAGCCATATGCAACGTCTAGCCAGTTTTAACATTTCAAATAGGGGAATTTTCAATTTGCTCCTCTAATTTTGGGCATTTTCCACCTTCTATAAAAAGATCCATTAATTTGTAAAGACTACCCCTCCACACAAATGGTCGTTTGAAGATTTGACAATCTATTTAAATTATCAAAACACCCTTTAATATATTTAATATTAGATTTGCTCAATAAGGGCCTGGGCCACTCCTACTACTTCAGACCCCACTAGACTCGACTATCTTCTTTCAGAGTCCACACAGAAGAAATGGTGACATTTCATACAATATCCGGGGCCTCTATGAGTTCGAACACTTCAACGCCGCTTTCAACCGCCTTTGTTGACACGTACGCTTACAGCAGCTTCAATGGAGCCACGAGACTGCTCCAAAAACTTCTTGTCCATTTCTTTGCAACCGAGTCCTAAGAATCTCATCAATTTGGGTCTTATTTATTCGAAGAATTTCAATTCAGGTCTGTTGGACAGAGGGTTTCTTTTCAGTTCGATTGAGAAAGGGTTCTTATCGAGTCTTCTTAATCGTGGCGGGCTATTTTCGGGCGCAATTGATAAAGGTAGCTCCAACCAGTTCCACATAAGCTTTTCTCATCTATCATGTGTAATTAACATATACAAATTGGATGTTTATGAATTGGTTTTCTTTGTTTATCAATACAAGCCAAAGTTTTGCAAGAGAAATTTCTGTTTGTATTTTAATTCAATTTTTCTTCTCTTCAAATTTTTTTTTCCTAGCAAACCAAGAAGCCGTTTTTTTGTTGGTGACACAAGAGTAGAGACCCAAGAAAACCCAGAAGTGGAACCAAAACTTGAGATAAAAGAAAGGAAAAATACCCAGTGTTCTGATTCATTGAAAGGAGTTTTAGAGATTTCTATAATGGGAACAGATCATACTTTGAATATGCAGAGCTTGCTACTGTCAGCATCTATGATATATGCATCCGATTTTTAAGTAATTAATACCTAACATCTATCATATAAGTAACTGAAGCTAAAAAACTGCAATTTTTAAGTAATTTCTGTAACTCAAACGAAAACCAAACATAATTCACATGCTTACAGCCCCTCATCACAAAGACGATTAATTTGTTGAAGGCGAAAGACAAAAATTATACTGTCGCAAGCAAATCTACCCATCACCACAAGAATGTGTAGATTATAAAGCAAAATCACTCATTTCTTCTCTTTAAGGCTTGGAAGATTTATGTTGAATACGAGCAAAATATGATAGATGCTACCATTAAAAAATAGCCAAATTTCACAAAATCTTTTAGCAAAATATGATGGTTATGTACAATGGAAGAGCATGATAGATGCCATTAAAAAGAAATCCGTTAGCAGGTTCTCCATGAATTCTTTGTTAATGTATAATGACAATTCAAAGAAGAGTCTATGGAAGAAATTGGCTCGTATTCGGAATTCCGATGATAATGGTTAAAGCGTACCAATTGTTAGGCATTTATGGAAGAATTCTGAATATGCAGAGCTTGCTGCTGCCACTGATAATTTTAATTCTGGTGAGATGTGAACTTTTTTTTATAGCTTTCTTTGTCTCTTTTTTATTGATTTTTATTTTAAATTTACGAGTCACAAGTTAATTACACATTTGGCCTTACTTCTGTCAAGTCACATAACTGCAATTATGAAGAAGGGGTACTTTCTAGCAATTTAGACATCATTTGATTAAGAGTGGCAAATGCCCAAAGTTGAGGGGAGCAAATTGAAAATTTCCCATTCAAATATGATTTAGGGTGTATTTATTTTAAAAGGTATTGGAATTTTGAAGTCACAAATGTAAATGTGAAAGTATTAGTTATTAGAGATAGTATTTATATGCTATTCTAAATATTAATTGTTTAATATTTATATAATAAATATTTTAAATAAAATTATTATTATTAAAAAATAAATGATAAGATGTTTATAACGTTTTAAATATTGTATGATTTAAAAGAGTTTAGATCAGTGTTAAGAGTTAGCAACGTTGAAGATATAAATACTAAGAGTTAGTAGAGTTAAAAGTTAGTAAGTTATAAGAGTTAATAAAATCTAAGGAGTTAGAGTCTTATTTGAAATGGGATAAAGACGTGAAAATATATTAGTAATCATAGAGTTGTAAGGAGTTACAAATAGTATTAAAAAATATCATTGTATAAATATGTTCTCAAACATTATGTTCTTGATCTATATTCACTGATGCGTGTTTATTGGTAAAGATATTTTTATATATAAATTAGTGTATATCTATATTTGGATGATTTAGATAGTTAATCTTAGCAGATCATAAGTTTAAGTAGAAACTCGTATGGGCATGCAGGTATTCAGTAAAGACTAGGTACCGAACAAACTCATAAGGACCTCCAATAGACATCCTATAAAATCATAATAGAAGGTCTTCTCAAGTTGAGTAGTATTCGTGGTCATTTAACCTGAGCATTACGATAGGCTTGATCTACCATACTTTGATTCCACACATGTCAGAGACCTTTTATGATTTGATCGCTAGGTGTCGCTGGATATGGTCTGATACTCATAGAATTCGGTGTGTGTAGATATAAGATCCGTCAGCTCAAATAGGTGAGTTGTATATCCTAATGCTCCGAAATTATATTTCAAAAAGTCTTATAGCCATAAGCAGTCAACTCAAGAAAGAAATTTTCATGGGATAAACAATATCGTAAAAGCGTTTGTGGATATTATTTATGAAAATATAAATCTGAAAATAAGTTCACGGTAGAACATATGGAGATTTGACAGTAATGATTTATGTTTCTACTCTTCTAAGTTAGAAGTGATGGAAGGATTATACGAAAATGTATTAACTTCAATTTGTATAGTTTAACGCATTGTTCTGTACTATCCGTAACGTGTGTATAAAGTATTATTTATAAAATTACAGAAATATTTCATAAGATAAATAAGTGTGAACTTAAAGAATTTTATAATATAAAATGTATTCATTAAAGAATTTTATAATATAAAATGTATTTATTAAGCACTTAAATAACATAGAGTCAAATAATTCGATCCAAAAAAATTTTAAAAAATAAAAATTATTTCAAAAACTCTCCAAAAGTTAAGCTTTTGATCTTGAGAAGTAATAAGTGAAGATTGCTCACTTGCACCATGTGTTGCCGTTTGTCAAGTAATAACATAATATTCCTTAATGACTTGACAAATGGCAAGATAAATTGCCACTTTTTTAAAATTAGAAGACACTTGTCTTTGAAAGCCAAAGACGTGTAACTCAATTGCAAATTGTATATAATTGTTTAGTTAAGTTAAATTGCCATACTTGATGATGCAAAGATACATGTCCTTGAGTTGTAAGTCACGTGCATTAATTGCAAATTGTTTGCAATTGCAAAAGTGTCAAAATTATATATTTTAATTGCAAATGGTTTGCAATTATTTTTAGTGAGACTAAATGAAAAGACTTAGAATATAAAATTAGTTTTATTATTCGACAACTGTGGTATAACAAAAGAAAAAAGATTTCTTTTATTCATTATTTATTAGGCTGAGAGACTAAGTGCTAGGCAAAAAGAAAAAACAATTGTAAGAGTTACAATTAGTTAATAAAAAGGCTATTTGAGAGTTAAGGTTCCGTAACTCTTAAAGCAACAAAAGAAAAAGGGTTTCTTTTGTTCTTTATACATTTTGTCGTGAGATAATATAAGAAAGTGAAGTGTTGCTTTAATACTGTTCCTACTAAAATTTAAACTTATCATTCTACTTTCAATAATTTTATCGGTGTTTTTAGACTAAAATTGTTTAGAGTATCATTTTAGGTGAGTTTCTAATTTTATTAGTGTAACAAATTTATATTTACAATGGATATATTATAATAAAAAATTATATTTTCATTTTTGTTGTGTTAAATTATATGTGAAACATACAATTATTAAAATTAAAGATTATAATATATACATATGCACTCTACAACGAGCATACTTACATTAACTATCAAATAGAAATTCATAAGTGTTCGATAAATATAATTTCAACTTCTGAATTTTGTAATTTATTTTTATAAAATGATTTAATTTTATGTAATTAATAAATATTAGATAATATTTATTTAATAAAATATTTATGCACTTATATTATACATTATAATTAATATTAGTATATTAAATAATTTTAATAATAATAATATTATTTATATATTAGAGGCAATTTTAATTATTTTTTAAGTCATTATTTTTCAATTTTTTATAGAATAAAAATTATTGACCTTTGATTTAGGTTTCTTGGTTAGACTGAAGTCAAACCTAATTTTCTTTTGCCAATATTTGAGTTTATATTTTGTGAAAATGGTTATGGTGCAATAATAGATTGTTTCTGCTTTTTTTGAACAGACCGCGGTTGCTTTTTATGATATTTTCTTAATGATTGAGATCTTTAATATTGTAAAAGAATAATCGGTTAAGGCTAGCCGATAGTAACCAAGGCAAAAATTCTTCGATGCTTAAACTAGAATAATGAAATTTTGGAGAGAGATTTGGTAACATAAAAGAGAAACAAAAAAGGATTATGATTTTAGAGAGAAAAAATCTTACCTACTAGACAAGGGGATACCTCATAGTTTATAGAAGTGTGGTTTTCAATATTATAAATGACTCTTCATCCTTTTGAAATTCTAATCCTTTTAGGACTCTTTTTTAAGGATGTATTTAGCTTATGTATAGACTCTTAAGCGTCGTGTTTTACTTGTCTTTAGACTCTTAAGAGTCATATTTAGAATATTAGAGGTGTTTTCCCTGATGAGAAGTAATTAGTCATCATAAGGAGTGCTCGATCTTTTAGGGGGATATAAGGAGGGCCTTAGTTATATGATTCTTTTTTTTTTTTGGGGGGTAAAAAAGGGGGCCTCCTTGTTTATATAGTAGGATTTCTCGTTTGTGTGCTAATAATAGGTTTGCTAACCAAGGAATAAGCCCCTTGATCTCTATTTGAGAGTGTTCATCTATAATTCAAAAGGGCTTTCTTTTTTATAGGATGATGACTTCTCGATTATAAGATGGCAGTCATTAAGGCTTTGATCTAACTTAGTATTATTTATGGGCCATATACAATCTTCTTAGGTTTTGGTAAAAGTGTTTGCTATTGTAAACTTTGCTGGTTAGGAGATCAACCTCAATGATATTTTTAAGTTGGGTTTGATTTTCTTAGGCCTTTTGTAGGTTAGGCCCAAATTTTGAAGGGTAACAAAAATATCTTTTTAGTTAAAAATAAAATACACCCTTACTTGCAACACTTTGAGATCAATGGTCATCCCTAACAATGCTCAAATTTTATTAAACATTATGAGACTGCCTAAACTTGGGCCATAAATATGAAATTTTTATTATACCTTAATGTGCTGCCATTTTGTGAAAACATTATGGTGACTGCCTAAACTTTGGCATAAATGTGGCATTTTTGTTGCTCATATGACTATAATTGTATTGCTAAATAAATTATAAAAAATCGAGTCAAAGTATGTATGTCGTATCACCTAAAGATTATTAATGAAAATCATCATCATCAGTTAGTCATTAGTATAAAAAGAATTTCTATTTAGAATTTAAGGATATAGACTTCTAATATATTAGTAAGGGCAGTATT
The DNA here is from genome assembly GCA_946807835.1 of Ailanthus altissimus. NCBI lineage: Eukaryota > Viridiplantae > Streptophyta > Magnoliopsida > Sapindales > Simaroubaceae > Ailanthus > Ailanthus altissimus. Next base: position 30,924,365 of record OX327688.1, on the reverse strand, counting down.
GAATTTTTGACAAATAATTGTAGGTAAAATTAACATTGTTTCCAAAACAAGCTGTAAAGTGTTTGCTATATTCTTAGCTTACTTGCCTCTAAAGCATAATAAAATATACTTTTTGGAGGGAAATTAAAGTGACACATAAGCTGCTCCCAAGAATTCACCTGGGCACTCAAGCCCAATTTCTTAGAAAGCTAGTCAACTAGATTAAGACCTTGCTACTAAATTTAGTATGGGATTAAGCTCCTTAGCCTCTACCATTTGGTCTGTGGGAGCATGTCAGACGCGACCCACTTAAGAGTTTATGTTATTGCTTAGTCCCACAGCCAAAGGACATGTTAGGGTGGTTGAGTCATCCTTTACGTCACCATCGAGTCCTACCATGAAGAGATACGTCAGTAAAGCCCAAAAACTCTCCACGTTATTATTAAGTTCCACCATAAATTACCCAGAATGACTCATTGTTAAATAGCTAGATAAAAGGATAATGCCCTTAACAAATGTAATACTGAGGTGCTAATGTTGCATCACTACATCAGCACATCACTAATGCTTTGTTCCCTTGCTAACAAAGAGATAAGGTCAATGTGGAGGTAGGTGAGTTAAACCTATACTAACTAGAAGTCAATATACATTATCTGTCGACTATCTAACCTTAAAACTGACACTCCTATAAAGTTCCCAATTAAAAGAGCACTTGTACTCCAAGTTTCAAGGGGTGCAATTATTGAGAAGCCCTTAGCATTAAGGTTTCTCCAAAATATTTTTGTTAAAGAATGGACTCTTCAATCATGTATCACTATATGTCAGCCCATATGGGCATTCGTCTTGCTATTTTCCTCCATACTCAAGACTATTTTTAACTTTTCAATTTAAGTAAGACAAGTGAATTCAAATACTTGCAAGTAAGAAAAAACATCTTTCTAATTTTCCAAATTCTCTCTAGAGAAAAATCTAGTAAATCTTTCTCCACTAAGTTGTCATCTTATTTGAGCATTAGAGGGCTATCGTCAGTGCTCGCTCTTGACTTAGCATTTTTTATGTCTTGCAGATCAGAACAGTCCAGTCTCTCACCCAGCTAACTCCCAACAATTCTCTACTTAGCACCACATCTTCTACCACTTTATAATTAACTTTGAGTTTGTCTCTTAACAAAGATAAGTCCAAAAAGTTCAATTTTTTTCATCCTTACCAAATTTTTTAACGTTGGAGGTCCTTGGTGGTTGGACCAACTTTAACCCCCTAATTATACCTATATACCAAATAAAACCTTATTCTCTTAAAGTCCATTTGGGATTGCTGTTGGAAAGAAAAAAATCATAAGCTAAAAGTCAATTTAATATTTGGAATAATAATTTTAAAATCTTGGTAAAATCACCTTCTCCTATTGAAGATTTTGAAAAGTAAGGAAACAATTCCTTTTCAATCTGATTTCAAGAACAGAAAAGTAAGGAAACAATTCCTTTTCAATCTGATTTCAAGAACAGAAAATCTTCTATGATGTTATCTCTACAGGACTATCCAATAAAATTATTCTATTTATTCTAATTTTATTTTTCTCATATTTCTTATGTACAACTATGATTAATTGATTCATTAAATAGTGATATACCATTAGATGGTCTTGTGGATAATATGGTGAGATATATTTTGAACTTGCCCTTATACTTATGATTTAATTTTAAAAATAATCTATAGATAGATAGATAGATAGATACACCATTGGATGATCTCATGGATAACATGGTGAGATAACATCATGTAAGACTTTCTCTTTTGAGAATAAGTTTTTGAAATGAAATATATTTTGATATATATCCCCATATAAATCAAACAAATTTAAAATTGCCCTTATACTTATTATTTAATCTTAAAATTATCTATAGATAAATAAATACTTATTATTTATTTATTTTAACAGGCAATATAGCTCATCATATTGTGATAGAGCATCTAGATACATTCTGTAACAAATTATAAATAGTATAAAAATCATAGATTAACTAAACAATATACGTGATAATGTTGCTTATCATATGATGAGATGCGTAACTTATTAAATTATATATAAAAAATAAAATAAAATAAAATTATATAATAGTAGTACCCTTGTCATCATGATCATATAAACCTATATATGTATATGAAACTAAATATATATTATGTTTATTTTAGTAGTGTTAGTCTCTATAACATTATGACTACAAAACTATCAAACATATTTAAACTGATTTTGGATCTTATAATAAATTCTTTATAAAAGATTTATTATAAAAGAGTAATGCTGTGTAAATAATTGGAATATAAAGTTTGTATTCTAATTGATATAATATCTGATGTGTTTATTAGTAAATGATATTATATAATTACCATATTAATAAAAAATAAAAAATAAATAAAAAAAATTTGTAGCGTAAAATATAATGAAGTGTAATTAGATCCATCTTGCGAAGAGGTATCTAGATTAATATTAGTAATAAATTTTTTTTATAATTGTTTTGATTGGGACTAATAAATTGATGTGTCTAGGCTATTAGAAAAATTCATTAAATGATATATCTCTGATTATTACTTATAAATATCATAAACTATATATTTTAAATTTTATTCAAAATAGGAGTGATTTCAAATTGTTAATTAATGAAATAAAAATACGATGAGTCCGTGGGATATTGACAAGTAATAGTTACAGATGGAGTGGTTTAATAGTTAAGATACAAACATTATATTTTAATTATGTAAGTATATTATTATTATTTTTACAAAATAATAATTTAGAGAATAGTTAAATTTTTTTATCGCTAATTATTTTTTCAATACAACTAACAATAATTATTGTAAAAACTACAAAAATACCAATTTGGCACTTCTTGATAATTATGGCTAAGTATCCGAGGTTTTCTATGAACGGTTGGAATTTCTCGCCAATTTTTAGTGAAGAAAGGTTGAGTACTATAGATTACAATCAAGGGATGTTTCAAGTCAAGCTAACAATTGAATTGAATTTAGGGTGTTCCACGTTATTAACTGCGTAATCCACGGCCAATAATCTCATGAATTGGTGGGTAAATAAATCTAACCACTATTAGAAACGAAGTAGTTTCACCTTAGATTTATCATTTTACAAAACTGCTATCATTTCAGAAAGAAAATTACATGAAGTATTTAATTATCACTCGACTTTTTATAAAGGAATCATTGACTTCTCATGGAAGAAAAAACAAGGTGTCCCAACTTAAATCTAATTAAATGAGGGCGTAAACTTTCCCCCAAATTAAGAGCCACCTCCATCTTTGCCCATAATTTGACTCTGCATCAAATAAGAGTTTCAAACAAATAAATGTGCCTTACAAGGACAACTAATTGGAGATTGACATTTCTCATATTTTTTTTTTCACTTGGGTATTTGCCAAGTAGAAAATTTCCTCTATTAGCTCTCTCGCTATCACGGGAAAATCAAGCCACATGAACATGTCAAAACGAGTCAAGGCATGGATGGAGCCATCAGTCATGGCAAAACACAAGCCGAGACGCTCCTTGTAGGAGGTTTCACGTTGTGAAACTTTCATCGGTTACAACTTACAACCATTTACTCCTTACCTTATGTATGATATGATACCGCATTATTAACTACATATTTAAAATTTTTTCCCTTTTACACACACCTTATCTTACATGGCAAGTATAAGTATTTATTAACTTCTTAATATCATTATCAATGTGGCGATTACATTATATCTATCAATAAACACAATAGTACAGTATCACATAAAAGAATAATATTATACTTCTCAAATAATATTTTAAATTTTTTTCATCTTAAATAATGTGTACTATTAAGTGTTAAAATAGTGTAATGAGTAATTTTAAAATTTATACAATTTTATTACTTAATATGACCTAATATATCAATTTGAAATTAAAAATTTAAAATATCATTTAAAAAATATAGCATGATGCAAAATATGCAAGTGATATTACTCCTTACCCCTATTAATCCCTAAATTAAAATAAAACTAACCATATGCCACCTCATGCATTGAAACGAAGTAATAATAAATCTGTCATCTTATTTATTTATGAGTAATACTATACTTCTTTAATCATATTTTAAAATTTAAAATTTAAATGAAGTGTTAAGTCACTATTGGATGAAAAAATTGTATAATTAATAATTTTAAAAATTATAAAAATTAATCATCTAATAATTAAATTAAATTTATGATTCAAATGCGTACCATTATTGTTTATTTATTTATGAGTAATACTAAACATTCTAAATTATATTTAAAAAGTAATGTATCAATTACTTTTTAAAATAAAATTTAAAATAATACCTAACATTTCTCTTTATTTATTTAAAATTTTCACTTTTCTCTTCTCACACATTCACTCCTTGCATGTTGCATTAAAACGCAACCTACGCTCCTTTTCCACCACTATAAAATCCCATGCACAAAACCTCTCCTTCACTACCACCACCATCTCCCCTTTCTCTCTAGCGCTTGTCTCTCTCTCTCTCTCTCTCTCGATCTCATAACCATGGCCCACCCTGCAACTCCTGTATCACCACTGTTGAAAGATGAACTCGACATTGTCATCCCCACGATCAGAAACTTGGATTTCTTGGAGATGTGGAGGCCTTTCTTTCAGTCTTACCATCTCATCATTGTCCAAGATGGAGATCCGACCAAAACGATCCGGGTCCCCGAAGGATTTGACTACGAGCTGTACAATAGGAATGATGTAAATCGGGTTCTCGGACCCAAGGCCAGCTGCATTTCCTTCAAGGACTCTGCCTGTCGCTGCTTTGGCTTCTTGGTTTCCAAAAAGAAGTATATTTTCACCATTGACGATGATTGCTTTGTAAGTTTCACTACTTTTTTTTTTGTTTTATTTTAAACTTTAATTTATTGATTTTAGAGGGGTTATTTTCACTCTAGTTTCTATAAAATTGGGTCCTTTTTTTGGGCATTAATTTGGTTGGAGTATATCTCATTTTTTATTTATTTTTTCATTAATACATAGTTGAAGTTGATACTTGATAGAAAAAGAAAATAATTATTATGAAATAAATTTTCAACTAAATAAGTGTTAAAAATATTTTAAGAAGTTAATTAAAATTAAATTAGAAGAAAATCATGTTCGGAGTTGTATCTGATTATTGAGAATATTGCTAAGAAAAAAAAACTGTTGTAAGAAAATTTTTCTTGAGTTTTCTTTTGCTTTGTTTAAAGTCTCCTGTTATTCAGCTTTCCAAGGTTTTGTTTAGCTTTTTGCATAATTGAAAGGGTAAAAATTTATTACGCCCCCATAACTAGGAGTTCTCGAGCATACTTAATATTAATGCTTTCCCTCACTTAGTCGAAGTTTATTTTTTATTTTTAAATAATGTTGAGGTATGACACGTGTTAAATTATAAGTGGGATTTAATGGGACACGAGATCTTAATTTTGACTGGACCAACTAGAAAAGAGTCTAGGCCACGTGTCTCGGTTGTGACCACAATCATGAGTAGATGTGGTCTAATATGCCCTTTTCTTATTCTTTTGTCCGAAATCTTTCCTAGATTACTACAATGTGCTTTTTTTAAATTGAAAATGTACCTTTCTCCTCTTTGTTTTTTTTAATTAAATAACTTTAGAACATGTGGAGGTAAGATCATTTCTCAGGGGCTGGTGATTTGTGTAGGTGGCGAAGGATCCAAGCGGGGAAGAGATAAATGCATTGTCACAGCACATACAGAATTTGCTGACACCATCAACGCCCTTCTTCTTCAACACACTCTATGATCCATTCAGAGATGGTGCCGACTTTGTTAGAGGATACCCATTTAGCCTAAGAGAAGGAGTCCCTACTGCTATTTCTCATGGACTCTGGCTCAACATTCCTGATTATGATGCCCCTACTCAGCTTGTCAAGCCTCTTGAGCGCAACTCCAGGTTACTTTTACTGCACCAACAACTAAAGCAAGATGAATTGATTATGGAATGATGTTTGCTAATTGTGTATTGATTTTAGTTCTCGCAGGTATGTGGATGCTGTTATGACAATCCCAAAGGGCACTCTCTTCCCTATGTGTGGAATGAACCTTGCTTTTAACAGGGAGCTCATTGGCCCTGCCATGTATTTTGGTCTCATGGGTGATGGTCAACCAATTGGCAGATATGATGATATGTAGGCTGGCTGGTGTGCCAAGGTACGGTATATACATATTTTCCTACTGTTGATTTACTTGATTAATTCTGAAAAGTAATAAAAACCTGAGCTGCTGAATTCATTTCAGGTAATTTGTGACCATCTGAGTCTTGGTGTGAAGACAGGGCTGCCATACATATGGCACAGCAAGGCAAGCAACCCATTTGTGAATTTGAAGAAGGAATACAAGGGCATATACTGGCAAGAAGAGATCATTCCGTTTTTCCAATCTGTAATTCTCCCAAAGGAATGCACAACTGTTCAGAAATGCTACATTGAGCTCTCCAAGCTGGTGAAAGAGAAGCTGGGGCCTCTCGATCCATACTTTCAGAAACTTGGAGATGCAATGGTGACCTGGATTGAAGCTTGGGATTTGCTCAACTCACCGGCACAAGCAGCTGTCTCTCAGTCCAATGGAGTGAAGACGAAGGTTGAATCTTCTACCAAATCCAAGTAGACTGCTTGTAGTCTCATTCCGTCTTGCCGTTGATCCTTGGAATTGCCTGCAGCTCTTAATTATTATTTGGTGTGCTCTGATAGTTCATGTTTTAGCTTGTCGTTGTTGCTTCTTTGTTTTCGTTTCCTTCGTGTTCTCGGTGTTTATTGGATCAATAAAATTTGGAGTAGTGTTCGTGGTCTTAAACCAATAAATTTTGTCAAACTATAACATCCATTTAGTGTTTAATCTATTGATATACGGAACATTCAATCCGTTCTTAAATTTTAATTCAATCTAGTTCTCTCTAGTTCAAGAAGATTAATTAAAATACTCAATTCATTTTAAAGTAAAATTAAGATGTAAATCAATTAGATCAAGTTGAAATATTGAAGTAAATATACGAGTTCTATGCTATTTGTGCACATAAATATATTATTGGGTATTAATGTAAGAGTTCAATGGATTGTGATATAGTTTAGTGGTAATTACATCTTTCAACATTAGTTGAATTTTGTATTTGGCAAAATTCGCGAGTCACCCAATAAAATTTGAACGAGCCTGAACCAACAAAGAGTTGTGTATATTTATCAGAATCAAATCGCATGACGGTATCCAAGTGAGCTGTTAATACAACATGTCTCTAACAAGTTGGAAATATTTCTCCATACGTAGATTGTTAGCTGCTCGTTCGAATGGGGCTTGAGGTCCCAATTCTATTGTGTACTTCTTTACGTCTTTTGGGCAATTCTTTATTGAACAGCATCGTAGTTTCGTTCGACACACTAAGTATCCATCCACACTTTCAAATTTTAGAATTCAACTCTGATACCACTGTTACAGAATTGAGTTAAGAGTTCAATATTTAATTCAAAAGATTAGTTTATTAAGTGGTGTAACCCTCCTTCTTATAAACCATTCTATCTTCCCACTATTTTCTCATGTGGCACATCAACTCAACAATTCCTCCTTGAACGAAATCTCTATTCGTGGAAGGAGCAATACTGATGTTTCGTTCGACACACTAAGTGTTCATTCATTATCTTCTCACTCCTTTTTTATGTGGGACAACAATTCAACAATTTTTTCCTCGAACGAAATCTCCACTAATAAAGAGAGTAACATAAGACTCTCATTCAATATACTGAATGTCTATCTATATTTTCAAACCTTATAACCTAACTCTAATACCACTAATAAGAGAATGGGCCAATGGTCCAGCATCTAACTTAAAAAACTAACATTTTCAATAATACAATTCTTTTCTTTGTAAACCCTTTTATTTTCTCACTTTTTTTCTATGCAGACAACTAAACAAAATTCACAAAGATTTGAGTGATTTTTACTTTCTCTAGACTTAATGACAGTTAATATTGTTGTTAAATAAATACTGCTCAATTTTATAAAATTTCACGTTAATTTGACATCATTCATCTGGTAAAATTTCTCAATTTTATCTTTTGCCACCGAAAATAAGAATCAAATTTTAGCAGACATACAACCCAATAGATTTGAAAGCTAATTAATAGAATCGTCAAATGCTAATTAATAATCTAGGTGAAAGCACTATATCAAGTGGCAAATGGTAGAACCAAAAGTAAATGCTTTTTGACCAATAAATTTAACTTAAATATAAGGCTCTTTCTGGATGAGGATGAAAGTGTTTTAAGTTGGCTAGAATTTGTATCGAATGAGCTGCAGGTTTCAATTACCCGTAAATGCAACTCTATTTAATTTGTTCTTTGTTTGGTGGATTTGGTCACCATAAAGTATAATGATGCAGAACTGTAAGTTTATGAGCGTTTTATGTTGCTGCATATGCCTAACAACTCATATTGTAAGCCTAATGTATTAAGTTGCAAACATAATATAAAAGATTGTAAATCTAATATTTACATACCACTATCATAGAAATATACAAGTAGGATCTAGTAATGATATAACTTAATGTATCTTTACCAATGCTTCTATCATCGAATTTCCTTATTTGGCCGTATTACAATGCTAATTTTTATCAAAAAGACTATGGGATATATATTCCTTCCCATAACTGAGATGTGGGTAGTAAGAGAAAGCCTTGAACTAGGACTAAGAGCATCATTCTACAGCAACTCGATTACTTTTTTTTTTTTCTCTTTCTAACGCTAACATTATTAAATAATGATACACTTTTTAAACGAATTTTTTATTATTTTAAAATAATTTATTAAGTAATTATTTTGTGATGAAATTATACAACTTTAAAAATTATTTTTTACACAATTTAATTACCGAATGATTACTTAACACGTCATTTAAAATAATTTTTTTTTGAAATACTATTTAAAAAATGTAATATTATTAAACATCATTTATTGAGATATGTTTTGGCATTGTATTTTTATCAAAAAAACAAAATTGTTAGTTTAATATAAAAAAACAGATAAATAGCCTAATTGGTTTTTATATTTTTTTTAAAGAAAAAAATATTTCGCTTAGTTTTTAGGTTAAATATTTTTCATGAAATGTTCACTTTAAAGTTTTTTTTTTATAAATTTAAAATTGAGTTGACAGCTGAGTCAAATTTTATTTAAATAATTAAATATTAATGTACATTTTAACTAATAAAATTAGGAATATTAGAATTGATCCATAATTTTATAAACCAAAAATTTAAAGTTGACCCCGTAATTTTTTAAATATAGCAATTTGACCCCCCGTGATTTCAACTCCCTCCACCCATGGCTGCCACTGCCACTGCCACTCCCATTGTCACCACCTCACCACACTCTCTAGGCACTAGAGAGCAAAAACCCAAGGGCCGCCAACGACAAACACAACCACAATCGCTTTTTAAAAACTTAAAAATCAAATTCATTCTCATAAAACTCATGTCATCTCCTTCACTAATAACAGTGATATACAAAAAATCACAATAATCTGGTCTCAATCTCAAGAATCTAGTCCCAATATCATGCTAAATCGTAAACCCATTTTATTGAGGTGTTAATCGTGCATCGTGGCGACGAAACACATGCTGCCAATTTGTGGAGGTTTATGGAGGTAGCAATTTGTGGAGGTTTTGGCGGCAATGGCAATGTTGATGGTGGCTTAGGTTTGGTGAGAGAGAAATAAGAAAATGATAACTTGATGGTGGCTAAGGTTTAGAAAGCAAAAAAAGAGAGAAACAAAATGTAAGTTAGTGGTGAGAGAAAATAAAAATGAAGATGAAAAAAATTTATAATTAATTATTTATATTGTAGATATTTAGATTTTAATATACATGTGTTACTTTCAATTTAAAAAATCAGTTTACATCATACTATAAAAAATAATTTTATCGTGAAAAGATATATTTTAGATGTTAACATTATAATAGCAGAAACTAACATATTAAAAATATATTCCTTTCAAAAAAATATATAAAATTACTCAATCGTTTTTAAAGATTAAAGTAACCAATTCTTTTTTTTTTTTTATAATACATTTGTCATAACGTACCCAAAATTATTCGCTCAAATTGTTAGGCAATTTTTATACCTATGACGAGAGAAGATGACTCAAGCTCACACTCCCAGGCCCCAGCCAACCCAATGTGATTGACCAACATCTCTATTCTTGAAATATATATATAATTAATTTAATAGACAATATAACACATTATATAATAAGTAATATTATCAAATGTCACTATTTAATAAATTCATAATTTTTATAAATTTTATATAATTTAAAATTTGTTACAAAATATTGTTACGTGTTTAGAAACTTACTATATAACGAGTTACGTAGTCTATTAGATTATATATTCTCTCTCTTTATATTTTCTCTTTATATATATAAAAAAAAATATGATTTAGTGGACTATGTAACTCATTATATGTTGAATAATAATGTCACTGTTTAATAAATTTATAATTTTTTTATAATTTTTAAATAATTTATAATATACTATAGAATATTGTAACGTATTTAGGAGCTCACCATATGATATATATATATATATATATATAAAATAATTTAGTAGACTACATAACTCATTATATAATAAACAATACTGTTAAATATTATTATGCAATAAATTCATAATTTTTTATAAATTTTATATAATTTATAATGTACTACAGAATTTTGTCATGTGTTAAAAAATTTATTATATAATAAATTACGTAATTCATTAAATTATTTATATAATATTTTAATAAATTAAATAATTTATTATATAATAAATAATGCAACGTTATTTAATCCATTGTTTAAAAAAATTTCATATTACAAATTACGTAATCCTTAGGTCATATATATAATTAAAAACGCCATTAACAACCAATATTACATGAATACTCAGTTTTCGTACTCCATCTTTTGACTCTTGCTTGCCCAACTAGCTTTATATTCATAAACAATTATTGTTCACTAATCTTATCTTCTCATAAACATAAAACTTTTCACTGTTGTCATGACTTTACGTGCCGTTTACGAAATAGATTTCTTTGTAAGCGAGGGGCTGCGCACCCATGTACGTCGCTCTCTACAACTCTATTTATCTATATTTCAACTCTCTCTGTACTCGGTGAAACTGGACGTTGGCCATTACGCCGCCCACTTTTTTATAGACATATAACACATGCTTTGCCTTTTCCAATCTCAGAACTCATAAGCCACCTTTTTATTCTTCAGTTATAGTATAGCTTTAATATTTCGCATCTTTCCCATATGGATAACTCCCATGTACTTCTTCTTCCTGGTTCATCATCAAGATTTTCAGCTTCTCTTTCCTCATTAAGCATGGCAAATCCTCAAGCACGGTTTTATGGTCAAAGTATCGCTAATGAGAAGGGGCATGCACTATCTGAAATCCAACTATTTTCAGAAACCAAAGTCATTTCTGATAGTGGAACCTCCTGTAGTTCTGGGAATCATGAGATGAAACAGGAGAAGAAAGGAGTGAATAATAAAGGGATCAGAAAGCACAGATATGCGTTCCAAACCAGAAGCCAAATTGACATACTCGATGATGGGTATCGGTGGAGAAAATATGGCCAAAAAATTGTTAAGAACAGCAGGTTCCCGAGGTCAGTACACCTTTACTGTGTGTTTTTTTCTTTCCATTGCTGCTACTAAATTAAAAGCAAAAAATCTGTTATAGTTTGTAGAAGATTAATTAAAAAAAAAAAGATAAAAAGAAAAACTTTCACTCGATCCAATATAAACCCTCTCTGAGCAAAAGACTCTAGATGGAAGAGCTCATTCCCAGGTCCAATTTGGTTCATGTCATGATTTTCCCAGGACACGTGTTTCTTTGTAGGCCAAGAATCTCTCTTTGCACTCATTTAAGTATTTTTTGGATGGTTCTTTTATAAAGGAGTATTCATATTCACCTTCGATGAGTTTTATATCTAATTTTGTTTCAAGTAATTATGTGACCAACCTTATTGGTATCCTATAAGGGGGATTAAAATTCATTTCAGCATACTGTTTGTGTTTACAATTCTTTACTTTTATTCTATTGCAGCTTTTGTTAAACCCATTAAAGCAATCAAGAATTACTTATGGCATCTTCTGATGTATCATGTGCTCCATTGTGTTATGCAATATATTCACATGATTTTTTCCCGGACAGAAAAATCATAAAATCGATTCCACCATTTTATTTATGGGATTTTGTCTTCGTGCCATGGGTGAAATTGCTGAAAAACATTCACTGTTTTCTTGAGCTTTCATGAGGTATTTGGTTGGTGAAAAAATTACAAAATTCATGTGAAAATGAGGAAAAATAGAGAGGGTTGAAAGAAGACTAGAAACGGAGAATTATAACTTGGTTGGTGGGAAAATTATGGAAAACGTGTGAAAGTGAGGAAAATTGCAAACGGAGAATTCAATTTGTATTACTAATGAAACGTGTTCAGAATCATCTAGAAAACAGTCTTATGGGTATAATTATTTGTACTTTTAATGTTAATACGACTAATTAATTGTAAAAAAAATTATAATAATCCTCGTGGTACTCCTTAGAAGAAGAAAAAATATCCTTCATGGTACGCATGGTTAGGAGTCTGTTAAAAACTATGCTCCTACATTGGAGATTAAATTTAAGTACTTATCTCTACAATACATTTCGCAAATACTTTTATATTATATTTGTGTATAAATTTGTTATTGAAATTTGTCATTAATATTAGTATTGAATCTTTACTTAATAGTTTAAATTTTTAGGTTAAATGTTTCTATAACATAATATTCAGCCAAGGTCTGGGTGTTTCTGTTTTCAATCAAATTTTTTATTTAGTTTGCATTGAATCTATTTCATATTTCATATGATCGGCCTTATTAAGATTTGTTTTTAATACTATATTAAACCTTTAACTAATAATTTTAAATTTTAAATTAAACGATTTTTCTAATAACCACCTTCATTACTCGAAAGTGTTGAAATGAATCATCACTTCAAACTAATAATTCTTGTGCCATTCAAATTTTTTATTCAAGTAAAACATGAATATTTTCTCCCATGGCTACTTCCTACTTCTCATTACATATTAAATCAAGTCAATTTCCTTGATAGTTTCTCTTATTGGTGTTAATAACATGTGTCTTGTTTGTGTGTGTGTGTCAATTCACCAATGGAAACCGTTGATAATAATTTCCAATGCAACCATTGTTATCTTATTTTCCTTTTTCTAATTTTTACATTACTTCCAATCTCGTGTGGTGTACCATAAACATATATAACAGAAAAAAATGCTCTTGAAATTTTGGAAAAATCAGTGACCACTGAAATTATCACCTAATGTAAAATTAGTGGACTCATTAATTCATTTAATTTTCCTTTGGCAGAAGTTATTATAAATGTACTCATAAAGGGTGCAATGTGAAGAAGCAAGTCCAACGCAATTCCAAAGACGAAGGGATTGTTGTGACAACATATGAAGGAATGCACACACATCCAATTGGCAAGTTCACTGACAGCTTTGAACAGATCCTGCTGCAAACATTGGGTACTTCATAAATAGCTTGTTGCTTGCTATATATCCTTCAAAGATAAATTAGCAGTACATAGATTTTTTTTTTCCCAGAAAGAATGTCATAAAGTTTGTATGCGATGCCTTATATATACAATGTAAAGTCTGCTTCAAAAGGTTATAATTACTGTAAAGTGGAAATACTGGTTGTGTAGTGAAAATAAGTGAGATTTTGATTGAGTTGTGGAGTGAAAATACTGTTTACTGTACATTTTCACTATTGGACTTTGTAAATTACACAGAAGTATTTTCGTACTAAATGGACTCGTACACAGTGTACGAAACCTGAGATGAATTATAGATGGACTGTCAATTTATTTTCTGATCAACTGTAATTTTCCCCTCAATTTTCTGATTGCTGCATCCATCTTTTCTACTTTTCCACCTCATTTTGTCATGTTCTAATCATGCCAACCTAATTTCATAAAGATGCTGTAATCGCTATTATCATGCCCATCAATTACCTTGTCTTATCACGTATAGAAGCTTATTCCATGCATGCATCCAGGATGTCCTTACAAGCTTAATACATGCATGCATCCGGGATGTCCTTACGGTTGCTTCTCTTCTGTAGTTCTCGAATACGACATGTCACCGATTTTAGATATTACTTAGAATTTGTTACGTTATCTTTGACAAATATAAGCGTTTTTGTCATCATTTGCTTAACGTAGCATTTCTCTGACTTAAAAGGCTTCAAACGAGTTACATGGTATGAATTCTTGCAGTACTTCATGTCATTATAGAATGCGAAGTAGGAGTTGGTTAAAGATTTCAGAGCCAACAAAGAAACTACATTGTTTAGTGAAAACTTCAATTTATGGTTTTTGTTTTTGACAAATCTCAAAGGAACAAAGACAAAAAAAAAAAAAAAAGGAAGAAAGAAAATGATAAGACAAACAAATTTCAAAGAAACATGGGAAAAAAAATGATAACGCAAGTGATATATTAACTGCTTTTGATAATCCAAATGCACAATTAAAAAGAAGGGAAAAAAACATATGAACAAGATTCTAAATTTTAACTACATGAAAACTTATGTATATGTTCTAGCTAATTAATTGACCGGATATACTTCTAATCAACTCTTGGTAAAGCTCACACGAAGAGATATATGATTATACTTCATGTAATAAAAAAAAATGTTTTTGTTCCCTCCTAAGATTTTGGCTTATTATATCCTATACGAATTTCTCAGAGGTCCATTGTAACTCATAAGAAAATCTATCACATAGGTATTTGAGATTTTGACCCATAAGAAAATGTTCTCAGCCCAAAGTCTTTGGTCTCAAAAGCTCTCCAAGGCCTGACCACATAAAAGCCCTTTAAGGGTCGACCATATGAAAGCCCTCCAAAGGCCAACCACCAAAGCTTTCATAGGCAGATGAAAAAGTGTTTACCCATAATTAACCAAGGACTTCCATTGTCTTAATTCTCAAGGATCCTAGAGTCTTAAATTTTTTTAAAAATTTATCAAGCAAGAAGGTAAAGACATTTTAGTTCTAAAAGAACTTAACAATAAATGTCCACATTTGAAAAGAACTTTACAACTTAAGTATATAAGCCTATAAAAATGGGTCAAGTGATCAAACAAAGGACGAGATATCAAATTGATCTATCTTTCTCCTTTTATTGAATCCATCCATTTCCCTCGACTCTTACTTTGGGTTAAAAAAAGGTTGTTTTGAGCAAATAGAGAACCTTAAGAAACTCTATTAATGTGTACAACATAACGCCCAACATAAAAATCTCTCTTTTCATTGCTTTTTATCTTTCTTATCTTTTCTTATAAGACCCATTACTTATTTAAGCATCGAAGGTTCATCGCCGAGAAAAATTCTCATCATGGTGTAACTTTATCTGTAGTTGCAAAAGACTTTTATATCCCAGTATGCATCTAAAGTGATCATCTCAACCTACCCCTACGAGAGATCCAGTTGCTATTATCAAGAAAATTAATTCAACTCATGGGCCTAGGATCTCTTACATTTTAGGGTTAACAGTTTAGCTTGCGAGAACGTGATGAAAAATCATGAATGACAATCACTTAAAGACAAATAAGATGATCACCCAACCCATGACTACTCAAGACAATGTGCGAAACTAATAATTAATAGAAAATTTCAACCAGATAAACCAAGAACGATTACTGGAGTTATGGAATGATAATGTAGCATACCAAGATGGGGCAACCCTTACCCAGCAAGTCGAATTAGAGAAAAAAAACTAGTAAAGGCAAGACAAGAGAGCTAAGAGTTAAAAGAACTATTAGCAATAATATTAGAGAAGCACAAAATGTTAGAAGAGCAATATGAGTATTGAAAGGTGATTGATTGACGAGATAACCTGTTAAATTTCAAGGAATCTCTCATTAAATGGGAATAATGTTTCCTACTCAGTCCATCTAAGAGTAAAAAAAAAAGGAAATAAAAAAGAGTCGATTAAGAAAGAAAGCTAACCCCAAAGTAAGAGGTCATATTGAAAATATAATAACCGAGCATCTGCATACCCAAGGTTTGGGAGTTGGGGCAAATGAGAAATCAGGATATAAATGAGTCAATCTGAGAAGACTTAGATCTCGTTGAACAGAAGGAATTGGCTAGAATTCAAATTATAGTGTGCTAGCAAATATCACTCAGTACTATAATAAGAAGGTCTAAGCATAAAAAGCTTCAGAATAGGACATGACCTTGAGGAAAGTATTGTTTAATATCAAGAACTTGACCAAGGAGTCCACGACCCTAATTAAGGCTATTACAAGGTTCTTAAGAGTCAAATCACAAAAATACGAGCTTGAGGACGTAGATAGATGAATAGTTAAAAAATTATAGAATGCCGAGCCCCCTCAAAAATATTATTCAAAGATCTTTAAACTATTATCCTTTTTTTATAATCTCATTCATTTATATCTATTATTGCAACAGGTACTTATAATGCTCGAAGTTTCTTATTCAATGTATCTAAGATTATCATTCTCTTTTAGAATTATTTGACAAATATTGGCCTGGAATAGAACATGACAACAATAATTAGGGGTAATTCTCCATAATTTACATTAGAATAAATTTCTCTGACAACAATCAGAGTCCCTTAGGACTTGAAAAACATCGAGCATTCATCAGCACGACCACTATGAAAAAGTATGTTGATAATAATTTCTCCAACCAATTGGTATAGAAGAAGCAGAGGATTGAGGCAATAATTACACAAGACCTTCTTAGATGATCCAAAATCTCATCATAGTCGTCTGAAGATCGAAAAGCCAAAAGGATCAAGGAAATAGCTACCTAGGACCATTCTAGATAATTTAATATTCCAAAAAGATTGCCCAAGGATTAAAAAGTCAAAGAAGGTCGAGACGATAGCCACTTAGGACCTTTCAGATGATCTGAGATCCCACAAGGATTGCCTAAGGATCAAGAAGTCAAAGAGGGTCAAGGTGATAGCCACCTATGACCCTTCAGATGATTTGAGATCCCACGAGGATCACTTGAAGATTGAAGAAGCTACAAGTAGGTCGAGACGATAGCCACGAAGATTTTATATTGTTCAATGAAAACTTCAATTTGTGTTTTTTTTTTTAAATCTCAAAGGAACTAAGAAAAAAAATTGTGACCAATTATTCCCCTCCTGTTTTGAGCATTACCCATTTAGCACTTGATATTTCATATTACCTAAAAAAAACCTGTTGTTATAAAAATTCTGCTAAATCTTAAATTTTATTGTCTTTTTACTTATTTTTCCTTGCGTTGATGACATTATTGTTGTCATCACCCTTTTACTTTCTTTTCAAAAATTAATAATATATTTGTTTGTTGATTTTTTAGTTATACATATTGATGTTTAGATGATAACAAACTCTATGTTTAAGCATTGAATTAAATTCATAAGTGAGGTAAATTAGAAGCAAATAAAATAAAGGACACATTCAAAGTTATACTAGTACTGTATGACATAAAAAAAATATATACAAACTTGATGGTAGTATAAAGATAATTATGTCAGCTTTTCAAAGAATTTTACGGAAGTAAATTTAGAGTTATTTACGAAATGTTATGAAAAAATTATTCAAGTATGTTGAAATTAGACCAAAGTGTAAAGTTTTGAAAGTTTCAGAAAATAAACTAAAATGAAAAAGATCAAAACTTTGAGAAGATCACTGTAATGGTACTGTAGCAAACAATAAAGACACTATATTTGACTGTAGCAACTATTATGTTATTATATAATTGTCAAGTACTGTAGCAACGGTCAAACATTATAGCAAGAACTGTAGTAATGCAAAAGTTACTGTGGCAACGACTATTTTTCACTCCTTATAAATATCTCACTCATTTGAAGCTCAAGAAGAAGCCAAAAAAGAGAAAAACATCACATATTAGAATTGAGAGCTTAATTGTTCTACGCTTTCATATTTACTTATTTGGGATTTCAAATTTATTTTTATTTGTTATAATTCTTTTATTGAGTTTATTTAAGTGTTTGTGGGAAACACTTTGAGAAGAAAAGAGAAAAGTGTTTGTGGGAAACAGTTTGAGAGTAGAGTGATTACTCTTTATTGTAAGATTTAATTGGTATCTTGAAAACTAATTTTTTGTAAATGTTTCTTGACAATTTAGAAGTTAAGTGTGTTGATTCTTGGCCTTGGTTTAAGGCAAGTTATTTGAATCCTCAAGGCGAGTTGCTTGAGGTATAGATGTATGTCGTGTGGAGTGCTGAACCACGTAAATATCTTCGTACCATTCTCTTTATCCCTTACTCTATTATTTATTGCAATTATTTGCTATTAAATTTGTCTATATTTTTAATAATTGCATAAATTATCCATATTAGTGCATTAATTTTTAAAATACCCAATTCACACCCCTCTTTGATTACCTACCTATCTAGAATTTTCATTTAGTATTAGAGCCTTGTTCTTTAGAAAAAGACTTAACTATCTTAGAGTGATTTTTGACAACCCCTTAAAGAACCGAACATGTATGAGGGCAAATCTAACACTAGACCTCTATTTTTTAATGGCTACAATTGTAGTTCTTGAAAAATTAGGATGAGGACTTATTTACAAGCTTTTAATTATGATCTTTGGATTATTGTTCAAAATGATTCTCATGTGCCTATAAAAAAGAATAAAAAGGGCAAGCTTATTCCAAACTTGAAGAGGAGTGGAATAAAGAATATTTTAAAAATGCTTCTTTAATTGCAAAAGTCATTAATCATTTATTTTCTTCATTAGATAAAAATGTGTTCAATAAAATTTGTAATTATAATTCCATATATATAATTTGGCATGTATTAGAAGCATTATATGAGAAAAGTGCAATTAAGAAAAAGAATAGTAAAGGAGATTTTAAAAATGCTTCTTTAAATGCAAAAGTCATTAATCATTTATTTATCTAAAAATGTGTTCAATAAAATTTGTAATTATAATTTCAGATATGCAATTTGGTATGTATTAGAAGCATTATATGAGAAAAGTGTAATTAAGAAAAAGAATAGGAAGGCATCATCAAGAAGAAGAAAAAGCAATTTGGCATGTATTAGAAGCATTATATGAGAACAGTGCAATTAAAAAATAGAAT
The DNA here is from genome assembly GCA_946807835.1 of Ailanthus altissimus. Taxonomy (NCBI): domain Eukaryota; kingdom Viridiplantae; phylum Streptophyta; class Magnoliopsida; order Sapindales; family Simaroubaceae; genus Ailanthus; species Ailanthus altissimus. Next base: position 30,905,154 of record OX327688.1, on the reverse strand, counting down.
AGGAAGGCATCATTGAAGAAGAAGAAGAAAAAGAATGTGAGACTTCAAATCTTGCACTTATGGCCATAGGAGATGACGAATTTGACAATCTTGATGAATTGAAAATGAAGAAGAAGAAGAATGTGAGACTTTAAATCTTACACTCATGGCCATAGGAGATGACAAATTTGACAATCTTGATGAATTGAAAATGATGCTTTTCAATAAATGCATGATGCTATGATCAAGCTTGCATCTAAAAACACTTCACTTAGGAAGAAAAGTTTTATCTTTCAAATAAAGTTGAAGAACTTTAAAAAGAAAATGATGTGTTAAAAAGTAAAAATCTTTACTTAGAAGAAAAGGCCATTTATTTTGAAAGAGAAAAAGAAATATTGCAAATGAACTTGAAGTATCTAAATCATGCATTCAATAGTTAAATAAGAACCTAAAAATTAATGAGATGATTTTAGAAAATAAAGCTATTAAAAAGAAACTTATTAATTTGCAAAAAATTGTCCTAAAATTTACAACTGGACAAAAGAATTTTGAAAAATTACTTGGTTCTAAAAAATGTGTGTTTGACAAGGGGGGATGGGATATAAACCATTTCTAAGGCAAAATCTCTTCAAAAATTATTTTGTAAAATCAAAATTTGAAATTGAACCTAATTCAAATTTTCATTATTGCAATAAAAATGGCCATAAAATTTATAATTGTCCTTTCACGTAATTTAAAGTAAAATAAATTTGAGTTTCAAAAGGAACTATTACTAACCTTCAAGGACTCAAGGAATGTTGGGTACCTAAATGTGTATTTTGAATTAATTTTTGTAGGTACATCAAAGGAGGCCAAAAAAAAATGTGCAATGAAAATTGGTAATAATTTTTGCCTTGTTGATGGATCTCATATTTGATGGTATCTTGATATTGTATAAAACAAATTTATGGCATACTATAAGTTATTGATGTTTGTAATTTCATAAATGAGTTATAAATTGTTAGAATAATGGAATCTCCATATTATAAACATTTTGCATAATTCATTGTTTAATTAATTTTATTTTTAAAAAAAATCTTGAGTTTATACATGTCATATTTACATATTTATGATGCTTGAGAGAAATTTATTTTAAATTGTTTTAAATTGCTTAATATGCATTTGGTTGTCATAGGGGAAGCTATATGATTTTCTAATAATTTTGAGAATATCATTACATCTTTGATTTTCTAAGGGAGAGATTTATGTATGTTATATTTAGGGGGAGTAAAGCATTATAAGTATATAGTTTATGAATGATAATTTTTTGCTTGCACCTAGAACTTATGAATAAATTCTTCATAGCTTGAATTTCTCATCATAAACAAGTTCTTGATGATTCATTCTATTAAACAATAGATAAAATTTGATATGATGTTTTGATGAAATAGTATATATATTAAAAAATTATTTTTCACAGGGGGATAAATGTATTTTGATTTGATTAATATTGCTATGATGATTATGATTGAGTCATATATGCTTATTAAAATATTTTGATGATTTTATAAGTTACTATGCATATTGAAAAAATATTTTTAAAGGAGGAAATATTGTATGAGCATTATACTTTTAATAAATACCCCAATAACTTTTTAACCTTTTGATAATGTAAAAAATGGGAGAATTTTGATGTATTTTGATGATATAAAATCTTTGTAAAATCTCCACTAAGGTCATCAAAATACATGAGGCATTTATCATGATAAAAAATGGAGAGATTTTTTACTTTCTAATTATATATATTGATATTTTGATTATAACAAATCTCATATTTAGGCATTGTAAGAATTAAATGTATAAGTAAGATAAATTAGGAGCAAAGAAAACAAAAGGGAACATTCAAAATTATATTAGTACTGTATGAGATAGAAAATGTGCACAAACTTGATGGTAATAGAACGATAATTATGTAATCTTTCCAAATAATTTTATGGAAGTAAATTCGGAGTTGTTTATGGAAAGTTATAGAAAAATCATTCAAGCATGCTAAAGTTAGACTAAAGTGCAAAGTTTTGAAAGTTTCAAAAAATGAACTAAAATGCAAAAGATCAAAACTATGAGAAGATCACTGTAGCGATACTATGTTAAACAGTAAAGACACTGTATCTGCACTGTAGCAACTATTATGTTATTGTAGAACTATCAAGTACTGTAGCAACAAATATTTTTCACTCTTTATAAATGTGTCACTCATTTAAAGCTTAAGAAGAAGAAAAAGAAAAGAGAAACTTCACATATTGGAATTGAGAGCTTAATTGTTCTACACTTTCATATTTACTCATTTGGGAGTTCAAATTTATTTGTATTTGTTATAATTCTTTTATTGAGTTTATATAAGTATTTGTGAGAAACACTTTGAGAGTAGAGTAATTATTTTTTTATTGTAAGGGTTTAATTAGTACTTTAAAAATTAATTTGTTGTAAAACTTTTTTGACATTTTAAAAGTTAAATGTATTGATTCTTGGCCTTGATTTAAGGCAAGCTAGTGGAATCCTCAAGGTAAGTGGCTTGAGGCGTGGATGTAAGCCATATGGAGTGCCGAACCATATAAATATCTAAGTGTCATTCTCTCTATCCTTTATTCTATTATTTATTTTTTATTAAATTTGTTTATGTTTTTAACAATTGCATAAATTATTCAAATGAGTGCATTAATTTTTAAAATACTCCATTCACCCATCTCTTGGGTTGCCTACCTATCTTAATTTTTATTTAAAAAAATAATAGTAAAATAACAAAACTATAACATAAATGAAAGGATTAACATTTTAGTTCTTTTATTTTATATTTTAGAATTTCATTCATATTTAATATTTTTTAATATATTCATTTTTAATGCTCATTATAGATAATAAATATGTTATGAGTTTTATTATTATTAAAAAATATTAAACAAATAACTAAAATACTATAATATATTTATATTATGGTGGAATGAAGAATATTCTAGTTATTTTTTATTTTTTATTTCTTAATATTTAATATTTTTAATTTCTTAATATTTAATGCTTATTAGAAAGAATATTACTAAAACATAATGAAAATAATAAACATGTAATATATTTATTCTTTTTTAAAGGTCTTAAATATTAATGAATAAAATTTTAAAATATAAAACAAAAAATAAAAAGACTAAAATATTCTTCCTTCCATCGTAACATAAATATGTTATGCTGTTTTTTATTTTAATTATTTCAATATTATTTTTAAAAAAATATTCCAATAATAATTTTTGAAAAAATAATAAAAGAATGATGTCATCAATGTAAAGGTAAATTAGTAAAAAGACAATAAGAGTTAAAATTTAACAGAAATTTTGTAATAACATGAGAATTTTTGGATAATATAAAACATGAGGAAGATAAGTGAATACTGCTAAAAACAACAGACGGTCATATATAGTTTTTCAAAAAAAATGATAAGGTATGTGATATATTAATTGCTTATGATAATCCAAATGCACAATTAAAAAGATGGAAAAAAATACACATGAACAAGATTCTAAAATTTAACCACATGAAAACTTATGTATATGTTCTAGCTAATTAACTAATCAGATATACTCTTAATCAACTCTTGATAAAGCTCAAACTAGAATGAATAGATATATGATTTATACTTCATGTAATGGAAAAAAAATACTCTTGTTCCTTAATGGGATTCCAACTCATTATATCTTACACAAATTTCTTAAAGGTCCACTGTAATCTATAAAAAGACTCATCATTTAAGCACTTGAGAATTTGGCCCACAAGGGATTGTTCTTGGCCTAAAGTCTTTGGTTTTAAAAGCCCTCCAAGGGATGACCATATAAAAGCCCTCTAAAAGCTGACCACCAAAGCCCTTAGAGGTAAATGAAAATGTATTTACCCAATATTGACCGAAAACTTCTACTACCTTTATTTTTAAAGACCTTAGAGTCCTCATATTTTTAAAAATAATCAAATAGGAAGGTAAAGATATCCTAGCTCTAAAAGAACTCTACAACAAGTGTACCAAGATGGGGTAACCCCAGCCTAGTAAGCAAAATTTGAGAAAAAAAACTAATAAGGGCAAGACAAGAGAGCAAAGAGCTAAAATAACTATTAACATAAATACTAGAGAAGCATAAAAAGTTAGAAGAGTAATATAAGTCCTAAAAAGTAGCCGACTAATGAAGTTGCCTATTAGATTTGAAGGAATCTCACATCAAATGGGAATAATATTTCCTACCTAGTCTACTCGAGGGCAAAAAGGAAATGGGGAAGCAAAAAGAGAGTTGTTTGAGAAGGAAAGCTGACCCCCAACGTAGGAGGTTGCATTAAGAATATAATATCCGAGCATTTGTATACCCGAGGTTCAGGACTTAAGGAAAAATAAAAGTATAAAAATGAGTTAATCAATTATTATAGTGTATTGGCGAAAAGTCAAATTATAGTGTTCTGGTAAAACATCTCCTAGTACTATAACAAGAACAAAAAGTTGTAGAAACAGACTTAACCCTGAGGAAAGTATTATTTAATATCAAGAACTTGGATGAAGGGGTCTATAGCCCTAATTAAAGCCATTATAAGGTTCTCAGGAGAGTTGAATCATAAAAATATAAGCCCGAGCACACAAATAGAAGAATAGTAAAAACATTATAAAATGTTGAACCCCATATAAATTTTATCCAATAATCTCTAAACTATTACCCTTATTTTATAATCTCATTCATTTATATCCATTATTACAATAGGCACTTATAGTGCTCGAAGTTTCTTATTTAATACATCTAAGATTATTATTCTCTTTCAGAATTGTATGACCAATATTGGCCTGGAATAGATCATGAAAACAATAATTAAGAGCAATTCACCATAATTTACATTAGAATAAATTTCTTGGACAACGATCAGAGTCACCTAGGACGTATGAAAAATTAAGTACTTATTAGTGTTAGGGTATCGGTTTATTCTGATTCGCAACCTAAATCTATTGGGTGTGTGCATGTGGTACACATGTCCATTTTAATATATATATATATATATATATGCGTCAAATACAATTTTTCATTCTTTGTTTCAAAATATAAAAATGAATTCCAAAGGCACTCAAAAAATCATGCATGGCCGAGCACTCTTCCTTGGTTATATATATTCATCAAATGAATATATATATAATAAAATATCTTTATATTTTTCAAAATATTATTAAAATAATCAAGAGTATTTTGATCAAATAAGTGAACCATGGCCGGCATCACTTTTTGACTTTAACACAAAATAATTTTGGTTAATTTAATTCATGTTCTTAAGGTTTCATTTATTTTTCTAGCAACATTTACTTTCACTTAATTAATTGCTCAATAAAATCTCATTTTATTGAGCAATTAGGTCCTAAATTAAATATTTATTTTATTAATTTAATCATAAGTTAACAATTAACTCTAGTCAAATTAACTAATCACTTAATTTTTAAGTAACAACAAATATTTAGATTGTTTAACACTTATATAATCGATTTAGAGAAATAACCTTTAAGCCTTTAATTAACCCAACGTAAGTCCCACCATATCCAATACTTGAGTCAATTTAACCGAAGGCTCATTATGAGCTGCGTGTCACTTTTTAATTAGTCAACAACAATTATTAACTAATTAATATACTTAACACTTAAGTATCGTCACGTACGCATCCCGAGGATTCCTAAAACAAATATTCAATTCTGCTGAAAATTATTATATTGAACAATTCAATCCAGTGCGCTGCCTTAGTGCACAACAAGTACACTTCATATTGTGGAACTTTTTAGGTCCACACCCCATTTGTCAAATGAAACTATTTCATAAGTCTGTGATTGATGCCCCATGCACACGTTACAGATATTACAAATTAGCGCATTAGACCATACAAGTTGAGGTTACAACGTATACGTATAATCCTTCTGTCATCTATATCTTGGAAGTGCAGAGATATAGATCATCACTATTAAATCCCCGTATGCTCATCCATGAACTTATCTCCATATTTGTATTTTCAAGAATAATATACGCAAACTTCTTTGCTATATTGTTCAATCCTTTGGGAAACACCATTCCCAAGTTAGTACTTGTGGCCACGAGATTTTTTAAAATATAATCTCGGAGCATTTGGATATACTACTCTCTTATGAGAGCTAACGGATCCCATATCTATATACACCGGATTCCATAAGCATCAGACTATGCCTAACGACACCCAACGGCTTTACCATGAAAGGTCTGTGATATACGTGAAATCAAAGTATGGTGGATTACTTACAAGCCCACCATGGCGCTCATCAAAGGACCACGTATACTACTCAACTCAAGAGAATTCACCATTTACGGCTTCATAGGATGTTTATTGGCGTCCTCGTAAGTCTGTTCAGTATTTAGTCCTGACTGAATACCCGTATGCATATAAAATCTTCTGGTAAGCCCATGGTCAATTAAGAAAACCCATCTATACCATATAGATATATCATACCCTGATCTATATAAAATGGATCCACCGATAGGCCCGCATCGGTGAACCAGATCAGGAACACAATATTTAAGGACATACTCGTATAATGACATCTCCTAGCACCTATTGCAACTCTTTGTAACCATATCATTACTAGTATACCCTCAAATCTTTGTCCCATTACAGACAAGGATCTAACCCTTTAGATCTGGCTGACTCTTATAACTTGCTAACTCTTAGCATTGTTAACTGTTAGCATATATAACTCTCGGCTCTACTAATTCTTAGCGCTGGTCTAAAACTCTTTTAGACCAGATCTAAACTTCTTCAGATTATACAATGTCTATAACGTAACAAGCATTGTACTATGTATTTATATTGTATTAACGATCATATGAAATGTTTACTATATAAATATTAAATAATTTAATATTCATACAATAATAGAATGACACGTAAGTACCAACTCTAATAATCAGTACTACCACTACAAAAAAATTATGTTGAGAATAATTTTCTTAGCCAATTGGCATGGAAAAAGTAGAGGGTTAAGGCGATAGCCACTTAGGACTCTCTCAGATGATCTAAAATCCCACAAGGGTCACTTGAGGGACGAAAAGCCAAGAGAGTTAAGGAAATAGCTACCACAACCCTCATAGATGATTTGAGGTCTCATAAAGATTTCCCAAGGATTGAGAAGTCAAAAATGATCAAGGTGATAGCCACCCAAGACCCTCAAGATGACCTAAGATCTTATAAGGATCACCCAAGGATCGATAAGTCAATAAGGGTCCAGGCAATAGGTACCTATGACTCTCTAGATGATTCGAGATCTCAAGAGGATCATCCGAGGATTGAAGAAGCTACAAGTGGGTTAAGATAATAGCTAATCAAGACCCACTTAGACGACTCAAGGTAATGGCTACAAGAGTTACTCGAGGATTAAGAAGCTAAGAGGGTCGAGATAGGAGCCATCCTGATGACTTATCCTAAAGGATGGAGGTTTGAAGCAACCTCCCAGAAGCTTAGTTCCCTAGCAATCCTGGAAAGATTATTAAGAAGCCAAGCTCAGTACCTATTATTAAAGCTGAGAATGTCCTTATAAAGTTAAATTATTGTGGTTACTAAATCGATACCTCAATACTCAAGTACTTAAGCCTAAGATCAATTTTGAGAAGAATCAATGAACAAATCGAGAATCAAGTCATGTTACAAATAAATACAAACATGCATTGAGCCTATGCACAAGGTTATAATTGACTAAGAAGGAGCATACAACATTATTTGAAAATAAAATCTTAAAGTATGAAAACATGCCCAAACATGAAGAAAGAATAACAATGTTCTCAATCACTGGAAAAATATTTAAATTTCATCACTTTATTAAAAATATATTTACATAAGGAATTTTCATTTTAAAGCTTGAAGATATTTTTTTTTAAAAAAGTACAAGAAAATATAGCTAAGTAGTAGGGGATTATTCTTTAGTAGTCGGGATAAAAAGGTTCTCGGTGAGAGAGCTTCATGAGCAGCAAGAAGAGGATGAGCACTTTGTTTAAACCAGAGAGAGACCATTTTAATATCCAAACCTTCTTGTATGGGGCACTCAGTTTCCCCCTCCTCAGTCACTGCCTGACCAGCAACCACTTCCTCCAACCAAGTAAGGTCTGAAGTGTGTTTTAAATAAATTGACACACTTTCCAAAATCTAAGTTAACCCCTTCCTCAAATTTGTATTTAAAGTCACTCGCAATATTAGCCCAAGCAACTTTCAGCTTCTTGGTCAGCTTTTCATTCTTTTTTAAAAGTATGGTACAATTTTCACAAAGAGTTATTTCAAAAGTCTAAGACTTACCAACTACGAAATTGAGTGATGAACCTCTGTTTGAAGAGTAGAAACTCTACTCTTTATAATAGCTACCTTGAGCTTGAGCTCTTCCACCTTGGCTGCATAATCCTTGAGCTCCCGACTCCCCTCCTCAACCTTCTTATTAGCCTCGGACAAAGACTCTTTAAGACTAATAGCCTTAGTCTCAGCCTCGTTCAGTTTCTGGCCATCTTTAATAGCACCCTAGATCTCATCTCAATATTAAGCTAGAGCAAAAGCCGTCGAGAAAAAAAGAAGATAAGCAGTTAATGATAGGACAAACTATTGAATAAAAATAGTAAAATTAACACAAAAATCATTTCATCACATATCTCATGTTATATGTAAAGGACTTTAAGGCATCATACTTTGAGGTCGACTCAGCCCGAGCAATTTTAACTGCACATTCGACCTCTCTTACTAAAGACACCATATTCCTATATCGATCATGCTTACTAATTGAAATATCGGACAAGGTGAAAGCTGAAGACCTCAACTACATCTGTAGCCTACCAAAACCGAGAATAGTTTGACTAAGAGGAGTCGTTGAAAAATTTGATATTGCTATCCCCTGCATTGAACTACTCACCCTAACCAGTTGATATGAAGAGGAGTGAAAAATCAATGGATTATTAGAGGGTCAGATTAGCCTCTTCCTTTTATCAACTAAAGAGCTCCCATGATCGGCGTCCCGACTAACACCTCTGCTCATACCTTCCCCCCACATTAAGGATGGCTCTTTTGCTGCTCAGACCAAGCAGTACAAATACACTCTGAGGATCTCTTTTCGATGACCTTTTTATTATTGTCTCCTTATTCCATCACTATTAAAAACCAAAGGAAAGTCAAAATAAAGAATGCACACTTCTATATGGTGAACGAGCACCAATGAGAAAGTTATTTAAGGATTACATCTTCTTCTTTTTTTACTTTTCTTTTATTGGGTAGTTCAGCATGCTGGCTTACTTGACTAGTATTCTCCAACTTCTGCTGAGTAAGTAGTTCTTTGATAAAGCCCACTTGTTTTCAAATTTGAGCAACTTTATCTTTCTCTTCCCAAGTTAGCTTTGGTTTATCCATCCAAATTATAGCTGCAATAATAAGAGCAGATAGGTTATAAATTGCCAAAAATTTACAAAGTATGGAACATGAAAAAATACCGAGTATAGACCTGATCTTGAAAAAACACATGGAATAATATAGTCTCGAGCAGGCCAGCATGTTCTTGGCCTCATTTTCTACCAATAAAGAACTACAAGTGTTTTCAGTAATGATTACTTGAGGACATATTCTAAAAAGAGGGATACTTCTTCTCACTATTATAAGTGGTGAGTTAGTAAAACCTTTTCTACTAATCAGAGTCTGCCCTATTCTAATATTTTTTTTTTGAAGTTCTAGCAAATTAGGCTCACTAAAGCTAGCCTTTAACCACATTATGTAAAGGGAAACCAGAATCCTTCATGAATTAAGGATCAGCAAGCAAGACGCCAAATTAATTTAAGCAAGCATATATACAAAATAAAGATAAAAAAGTAGTTTTAAACATAATTTAAAATAAACAAGGTTAAAAGCTACCTCTCTAACTGGCGATACACTAGCATATTCGTCCTCACGAGACACTCTCTGTCGGAGATGGTGCTTATTTAGATGAATATTTATTTATATAATATTTATACAATGAACATTTCTATTAAATCGTTAATTATTAACTATATGGTAATAAGCTTATAATTCCTTAAGAGTTAGAATCTTATTTGAAATAGAGAAAAAGACTCAAGAATTAGTTATGACATAGTTGTAAATAGTACTAAAAAATATCATTATGTAATATATTCTCGAAAACATTATTTCTATTCTATGGTTATTGACACAGGTCGATCAGTATTACTTTTGAATCAATGTATGTCTCTATCTAGATTATCCAAATAATTAGTTTTAGCAGACCATGAGCTTAGCAAAAGCCTGTATAGGCATGTAGGTATTCAGTGAAAATTGAGTACTGAATTGACTCAATGAAGTCCTCTAATAGACATCCCATAAAGTCATCAATTGAGGGTTTTCTTAAGTTTAATAGTATTTATGGTATTCTGACCTGAGTGCTATGGTGGACTTACGAGTTATCCATCATACTTTGATTCCACGCATGTCAAAAACCTTTTATGATTTGACCTCTAAGTGTTGTTAGGTATGGTCTGATGCCTATAGAGCCTGCTATATGTAGATATAGAATTCGTTAACTTATATAGGTGAGTTATATATCCGGATGCTCAGAGATTGTATTTTAAAAAGTCTTATAGCCATAAGCGAAAACCTCAGAAAAGAGTTTTTTTATAGGGTTAAACAATATCACAAAGGATTTTATAGATATTGTTTATAAAAATATAAATTCAGAGATAAATTCACTGTCGAGCATATAAAGATTTAACGGTGTTGATTTATATCTCTACTATTCTAGAATATTGGTGATAGAAGGATTATACATATATGGTTGACCTCAGCTTGTATGGTTCAACATGTCATTCAATAATAATATACATAATGTGTGTGTGAGGTATCATTAATAGATTTACGAAAGAGTTCTGTAAGATAAACAAGTGTGACCCTAAGGAGTCTCACAATATAAAGTGTACTCGTTGAGCACTAGAGTAGTGGATTGGGTTGAACGGTTTAATTCCTGAGAATTTTAAAAAGCGGGATTTATTTCAAGACCTCTTTGAAAAATAAGGAACAAAGTTTGCAAATGTTGTAAATAGGCCCCTTTTGCATGAAAGAGTTTTTGACACATGACATCCATGCATGGTTATTAAAAAGACAAATGACATATGCATGGAAAGGGATGTGATAAGTGTCACCCATGCAAATTGTTTACATGTGTTAAAGGTGATACTTGTCATTCACGCATGATGGAATAAAAACTTTGAAAAGTTTTAGTTTAGTCCCTATTATGGCCGTATATATAAAGAAGAGTTTGAAAAAGTTTCAAACAAGTCATTATTTTCATTTTAATACTTTTTCGTCATTCGAGATAAATTTGAATTTTAACTTGTAGGAAATTTGAAGAAAGTTACCATTCTAGCTTCAATAATCCCATCAGATCATTATGGACTAGAATTGCTTAGCAAATTGCTTCTGTGTGAGACTCGGGATCGAAATCTTCACCGAAGTTCTTCAAGAGTGAGTTTTAGGATTCTCAGACTATTTTGATTCAATTTTAGAGTGTGTTTATTGATTAATTGATTTTAATTTCGCTGTGTAATGTGTATTGGACATACACTTTAAATTAATCAATATGTACATAATCATATGCATGCACCCTTAATGCACATTAACAATGGTATCAAAGCATGTTTTGTATATTTTTGGGTTAATAGAGTGTTATCGAGCTGTGTGGGATGCCAAGGAATGTTGGATTCCACATTTTCAAGTGTTGAAAGTGTAGAATCAAGTCATTGCTCAAAGTAACACTAGGGCGTTGCATGTTTAAAATCGCGCCATTCATTTGAGGTTGGATGAATACTGGGGAGTTGGACAAGTAATGCTAGGGCATTCATCATGCTATTGTCAGGTGAAAATACTGTGGCTTTGATTGTCACCATGGGGATATTATGTGATAATGCAGTGGCGGTGAAGTAAGCCACGCGAAGGCATTTTTCATGTAAATTACTGAGGTGTTTGGCTTGTTAATGCTGAGGCATTATATGATAACGCTACGATATTGAAGTATGCAATATTGAGGCATTAAAGTTGTTTAACATTGGGGTATTCTAAGTTATAACGTTACGACGTTCTAAACAAGTCAATACATTTTGCATTATATACATGTGAAGTTTATTTAATTGCAATAATAACATAGTTTTATAAACTGTAATCATTTGTTTGAGCTGTTAACCATAATTGGAGCCCTACTGGTGAGGGTTAGAGTTACTTGCGTAAAATAAATAAATGATTATGAATCATATCCTTATAAGATGCGGATAAGATACAAAATCTCTCTTAATCAGATTGAAAATGCAATTCATTATGCAATAATGTTATGCATGATCCGTCTCATCAATACGTTGTTATATGAGTCACTTCGGTCTTTTTTAATATTACTAAAGCATGAGAGAATGGTCGGTGTGATTTAGACTATGCTGGTTAAATATGAGATGAGGCAAATATAAGTGAACGTATTGCCTAATATTGTTAAGTAGTATCAATAACTTATATCTTATCATTGACGAGTTAATATATAATACATTTGCCTAATATTATTAAAGTATGGGGATGAAGTGCATTTAGGATCAATGGTAAGAGTTGCATGAGATGCAATTGATAAGATTTATCTACTTTTTGAGTTTTACAAAGGCAATATTCATAAAGCGCGAGGTTAGAGTAAAATGTTGATTAGATCTACTTCTTACTATAAAGTTTAAAAGGTTTAATCTTTTGTTTTTCCATTTGAGAGATTAAAGAAAATATGTAAAGTAGCGGGATGGCGTCTTTAGATTAAAAATATATACTAGTTATATCCATGATCTAAAGCATTATCAAATAATAATTTATTTGAAAAAATTTCGCTAACATCTCATAATTTTTTCTTGTGAACATAAGATGGCTTCAAATAATCTGTTGGTTTGCTTACTTGATACATACCAATTAAAGGGTGTCGAGAATTACTTTGACTGGCTGATGAATCTTAGAATTATTCTGAATTCAGATAAACTTGAATATATGATTGATTAGAAGATGCCCAGAGATGTTTCTAATGCTGCTTCTTTGAACATATTACAAACTTATCAGAAATTGATCGATGATAATTTAAAAGTTAAATCATACATTCTCGCTTCAATATCGACTGAACTTCGGAGGGAGCATATGCACATGGATAGTGCAAGCAGTATTATGCTCCATCTGAAAGAGCTGTTTAAAGATAGACCATAGGTTGATCTGTACAAGTTCTTCAAGACACTCTTTCAGTTTAAGTTGGCTGAGGGAAGTCCAGTAAGTCCCCATGTACTTAAGATGATTTCTAACATCAAAAAGTTATAGACTATGAATATATCTCTGGATAATAGCTTGGGTAATAGATTGATTCTCCAGTCTCTGTCGGGGTCATTTGCACATTTCATAAAAATTTCAATATACAAGGGTTGACTCTTATAAATACTTAGCTGTATAATATGTTGAAGATTGCTAAAAAAGACATAAACAAAGAATGTGTTGCCTTCTACATTCAGAGTAGTGCTTCATCTTCTTCCATGAAGAGTTCTAGGAAGTCCAAAAGGTAAAAAGAAAGAAAAGTAGATGCCACATATAGGTCCTCGAAGATAAATAATATCCAAGCAACAAGATAAGAGCAAAGGCAAAGGAAAGTATTTTTATTGTGGTGAGGATGGACACTAGAAACGTAATTGTTCGAAGAACCTTACCACAATCAAGATAAACCCCTCAAGTATATTGACACGTCTAGAATATAGGAGTTATTCCCAAGTGCAGGATTGTCGAAGTAATAAATAACTCGATGAGAACGGGGTCGATCCACAGGGAAGTAGAATTAAAATTACAAATTATAAACACTTTAAAGATAATTAATGCAGTATAAGATGTTTGCAAATATTATTTCAATTAACCAATTCAAATAAAAAGCTAAGGTTACGGGGATTCACTCTTGGCATAAGAAGTAAGAATATATTTAACTTTTTTTTTTTATAACTCAATTGGAATCCTCACACAAAGGAGGTTCCAACCGAAAAATATAGCAATTAAAGTTCATCATCATTTATATATTGATTAGTATTTATTTCTTTCAATTATTATACGCCAAATCTTATAAATGGGTTCAAGTATTTATTATGCCAATCTTTATATTTGTCTACAATAAATCAAGACTCCCACTTTACAAGAAAGGTTATATACACCAAATCTTGTAAATGGTTTCAAGAATTTATTGTGCCAAGTATTAAGTTTGTCAATAATAAATCAAGAATCACCACTTTAGAAGAAAGGGTATTAATTCTACAAACAAAATAAATACATCATATATAAATTTGCATAACTTAAAAATAAAGCATTAAATTCATGAATAAATATTAAACATATCTTATTACCTTGCCAAGAGCTTCACCCTTTCACCTTAACTTAAAAAAAAATTATTTGGACATAATAAAACTAAAAAAAAAAAAAGAAAAGAAATGGAAGAAGAAATAACATGATTTAATAGTAAACAAGAAAAATAAATTTACAAAGAAATGGATACAAAGGACAAGTATTTTGAACTAAATTTTAACTTTCTAATTACATTCTTTAGGCATAAACAAGCCACCTATTTATAGAAAAACATGGATAAATCGAGACAAATTTGGAGGGAACCACTTGGTTGATGAAAGTCAAGAATAGTGACAAAATAATTTGCATTCATTATCACTTGGGCACCCACTTGATTATCCAATTTGGAATTGATGTGATCCGAATTAGCTGTCACTCAAAACATCAAAGTTGTAAATAAATCTCTTATATTTCCAAATTGAGTGATCTCATACATATTAGATATGTATTTCTATAGTTATGGACCAAATACTGATGACTGTTTAAACTGGGCCTGTACTGCAGATCAGTTCTGTTCTAGGCCATTTTTCACCCTCTAAACACTCGAATTTCTAGTGCTTTATGAAATATAATATATTATCCCATTGAGTCATCTCTTCATAGGATTAAAAATCACCTTAATTGGATCTTTAGGTAGAAAGTTATGCCCATTTTACCAAACCTATCACAAAACAGTTAAAAGATAATTAAGTATAATATTGTAAACATACTTAAGTTAAGAAAATTAAATACACTAGTAATACAAAACAATCATGTAAAACTCTTATTAAATGTGTAATTTCAAGTATTCATCACACCCTCCAGCTGACTTATTGCTAGTCCCTAGCAATTCGAGCATAAATAAAATTTGAATACTATCTAAATATTTCAAACAAAACGTCAGTTTAAGATCACAATCGCTATAAAGGTTATTTCAATCATAACTTCCAAATATATTTTTGTGTGTGTGTGAATTAAACCAAAGCCTTCTTACCACAAACCACAACATATATAGCCTTAAAAATTTTCCAAGTAAAAGCCTCAACTCTATATCCTTATAGGTGAATAACTTGTTTAATGGCTTAGGATTTCACTCATGAAGTTGGAAAACAGATAATCGCTCAAGAAAAAGTTATATTTAAGGACAGACAGACAAACTAACATTGATCCAAAGATAGGAAAATTAAATATTTAGAGTCAAACCATTATTGCCAAATGCTAGCTTCAAGACTTTAATTATTTAATGCGAATCTTACGAATATAGAATTCGGTAATAAGATTGCTTCTTAATGACTTTAGTCTTCTAAAATTGAATGAAGACTTTATTGAACTGAATTGACTTCTTTTTTTTTTTTGTATAAGCAACCAAATCATTCCTCATCCCAAATAATGTCATTCCAAATAAAAATTAACCATTTTAAAAGATCAATGAAAGTTCGTAAGCTATTATCTCAAACCTCTCCATTCACTCACAAAATATATGTGAGTTTAGAAAATAATATGTATACTTAAACATGAAAATTCTTTTGGCTATATATATTGAATCATCAATCTAACCACAAAGCTTAGTATTGTTCTCAAGAAATAATTTCAGAAGTTATTCTTTAGTAACCTAGATAGAAAAAGTGATTTAAACTAAACAATTTTGAAATCATATATCGATAGCAAAGCAAATTTATTTACGCAAGAGTTACCAAGAACTTAAGCAACAAACATTTATACATAAAATGTATTAAAAATAAACCAATTAAAATGTGTTTCAAAAGTTTATAATGTACTCTTTACTCTGTCATTCTAAAGCTAGAATGTGTCTCAAGAATACATAAATGAACATTTTACTCACGCCATTCATGATAATAATAATTTTTTTTTGTAAACAAGGTGATAACAATAATATCAACTATCTTCTCCCCCAATCAAATTGAGACATTGTCCTCAATGTCAAAATATAGAAAGAGTAAATTATAGAAGATATCACCTGAAACATCTTTTATTAAAAATTAAACCTGCAACAAAATAAAACAAGCTACACAAAAAGCTTAAAAATACATAGAAATAGATAGACTACAGATGAAGCGTCAAATCTATCTTGCATTTCTTTTCACTATGATTAGTATACCAATCTATCTGACTCATTGTTGGATCAGATAGAGGTGTAAAAGTTTGTAGTTCATCGAGTAACTGATCAACAGTTCAAGCAGAAATGAGGATCTGTCGTGCTGCAGATGAGACGAATTATTTTTCCACCGCATAGTCAAGAAAAGATAACAACCCATTATAAAAACCATCAACGTTTAACAAACCAATTGGTTTTTTTTATGAATTTGCAATTGTGCCCATGAGACAATTTGAAAAATTTCCTCCAATGTTCCGAAACCTCTAGGTAGAGCTATGAAGGCATCAGCATTACGAAGCATAAAAGAAATTCGTTCATGCATTGATGATACCTGTAACTCATCCCCAACTATTTTTCCTACAATGTCTCCAACAGCTAGAGCTTTTGGTATGATACCCAAAACTCGACTGTCATTATTTTGTGCAGTGGTTGCCACATGTCCCATTAATCCAAGACTACCTCCCCCATATACTAAATGAATATTTTGCTCAACTAACATCTTACCAAGGGTTTCTGCTGCTTTTATAAACTCACTAGTTTTTCCAGGGCTGGATCTACAAAAGATACAAATTTTTGTGAATTTACGAGTTGATGATCCTTCCATGATTACACTCACCCTCTCTCTTGAATGATTTTGAGTTTGTACAAAGATGCAAAAATAATGCAATGTATTTATAGAGCCAAAAGGTATTGCAAAGTTAAATCACATGGCTATTAGCTTGAAATACAAGATTCAACACCTTTTACCAATTTTCAATTTGTTAGCTGGAAAAATCACATGGGTTATCGGCTTAAAATGCAAAATTTTCAAAAAGGATTATAGGTGGTTGATTATTGAAAAGACGTTTGAGTTTGAAATTAAACATTTTAAAAATAACAGCTATAGTAAATATATACAAGTAGTTGTGATTGTGGCTCACATCTTCCTCTGATTTTACGTCCAGTAACTGCTTAAACGCCCTCTATGGGTTGAGGATAGGCTTCCCATCCAATTTTCTTATAAATTGGCAAACAGGGTCTTTTAAAGTCAGATTTCTGAGACTGTACCGCTCATGTTCTTTTAGGAATATGTCCCATAATTCATGAATTGCAATATGCACATATCCACTAAGATGTGTCTCAAGAGTTGATAAGATATTATCTAAAGACTCCTTACTCAGGCCATCCTTAATGAACCTAATTTTATCTTCGCAATTTACAGACATCATTCCTAAAGTGCGGTAACGTGTGTTGTAAGTCGTGCGTGCACACTTGTAACAAACATTTAATTGTTTTGTTCTTCGTTTTTTTGAAAAAGAGCTTTTACCTAAGCCAGGCATGTAGGAAATTAATGAGTCTGAAAATTCACCTGTCAATCTAACTTTGGCTTCAATTAATCAACGTAAATCAACAGGTATATTCATAATTATTAATAACCTTAATCTTTTACATCTTGTTTAGTAAATTTTTTTCAAGGAATTTTGAGGCAATGAGGGAAAACGCTTTTTTAAATTTTTTAGAATGTCATCCATTTATTTTTTTTTTTTTAGAAAAGGAGGAAGAAGAGAAGATATCAGTAATTATGGAAAACTGACAAAACAAATTTGAAATATCACGGAGTACCGTTATTCGCCACTTAACCGGGATGCAAAACAAAACTTTAACAAAACTACTAAATTAATCTTCAAGTAAAAAAAAAACGTTAGAAGAATAATAAATATATATAAATATGTAAATATATAAAACAAAGATTAATTGGTCTCGTAACAAGGATTCGACAGGAACGTAAATTCTTCATGAAAAGCTTGGTTTTCTAGAAACGGCTTGAGTCTTTACCCATTTACCTTAAACACATTCCCATTTCGAGGATTTTCAATGTCAATTGTTCCATAAAGGTACACATGTTTCACAATAAAAGGGCCACTCCATCTTGATCTTAATTTTCCAGGGAATATGTGAAGTTGAGAATTATAAAGCAAAACCTTCTGACCAATGTCAAATATTTTTCTCTGAATTTTTTATCATGAAAGGCTTTAATTTTAGCTTTATGAATTTTTGAATTCTCATATGCATCATTTCTCAATTCTTCAAGTTCATTTATTTGTAATTTACGTATATGTCCAGCAGAATCAAGATTTTCATTGAAAGTTTTAATAGCCCAGTAGGCTTTATGCTCAAGTTCTACAGGTAAGTGACAAGGTTTTTCATAAACTATCCTATAGGGAGACATACCCAATGAAGTTTTAAAAGCAGTTCTATAAGCCCACAGTGCATCATTTAGTCTTAAAGACCAATCTTTGCGATTTAGGTTTACAATTTTTTCTAAAATTTATTTTATCTCCCTATTTGCTAATTCAACTTGTCCACTTGTCTGAGGATGATAAGGGGTGGCAACTTTATGAGTAATACCATATTTTTTTACTAATGTTTCAAATGGTCTATTACAAAAATACTTACCCCCATCACTTATAATGGCTCGAGGGATTCCAAATCGACTTAAGATATTTCTTTCAAAAATTTCATGACTGTTTTATGGTCATTATTTCGACATGGAATAGTCTCAATCCATTTTGAGACATAATCTACTGCAACTAAGATATACGTAAATTCAAATGATAACGGAAATGGTCCCATGAAATCTATCCCCCAACAATAAAAAATAACAAGAATGGGGTTCAAAGGCATCATGTTTCGTTTTAAAATTGATCCCAACTTTTGACAATTTTCACAAGTTATACAAAATGCATGTGTATCTTTAAATAAAGTGGGCCAATAAAATCCACATTGCAAGATTTTTGCAGTTGTTTTCTTTGATGAGAAATGTTCCCCACATGTTTCAAAATGACAAAATTCAATAACTTTATTTACCTCATTGTCGGGTATGCATCTTCGAAATATTTGATCACGACA
The DNA here is from genome assembly GCA_946807835.1 of Ailanthus altissimus. Taxonomy (NCBI): domain Eukaryota; kingdom Viridiplantae; phylum Streptophyta; class Magnoliopsida; order Sapindales; family Simaroubaceae; genus Ailanthus; species Ailanthus altissimus. The sequence goes on along the minus strand of OX327688.1, from coordinate 30,885,749 downwards.
ATATTTGAAGAGATAAGGATCATCCCAATAAAACTTTCTCACCTCAGTTAAAAATTTTCTTTTGTCTTAAGCATTCCATTGAGGTGGCATTTCTCCTGTTACAAGAAAATTAACAATATTAGCATACCAAGGCATTGTAACAGTAGAAAATAAAAATTCATCTGGAAAAGAATCATTAATAGGTGTTATTTCTGTTGATGAATCTGGTGTGAGTCTTGATAAGTGATCTACAACAACATTCTCAACTCCCTTCTTATCCTTTATAGTGATAATAAATTCTTGAAGCAATAGAATCCATCGAATCAGCCTTGGTTTTGCATCCTGTTTTGACATTAAGTACCTTACAGCAGCATGGTCAGTAAATACAACAGTTGAAGAACCAATTAAGTAAGAACGAAATTTGTCTAATATAAATATTACAGCAAGTAATTCTTTTTCAGTTGTTATGTAATTCATTTGTGCACTGTTTAAAGTTCTACTTGCGTAATAAATTACATAGGATTTACCTTCCTTTCTTTGTCCTAATACAGCACCAACAACGTAGTTACTAGCATCACATATGAGCTCAAAAGGTAAAGACCAGTCAGGAGATTATATGATAGGAGCAGATGTTAAGAGGCCAATTAATTTTTCAAACAAATTTTGACACTCTTGAGTCCACTTAAATGATACATCTTTTGCTAAGAGGTTACAAAGAGGTTTAGATATAGCACTAAATTTTTTTATGAACCTCCTATAAAATCCAGCATGTCTTAAAAAGGATCGAACTTCTCTGACTGTTTTTGGTGGAGACAAATGTGTAATGAGTTCGACTTTTACCTTATCCACTTCAATTCCTTTAGAAGATACTATATGTCCTAAAACAATTTCAGAAGTAACCATGTAATGACATTTTCCCTAATTCAATACAAGACTTTTTTCTTCACATCTTTTTAAAACCTTTTTTAAGTTTTCAAGACAATTATCAAAAGAATTTCCAAACAAAGTTAAATCATCTATGAAAACTTCTAAATAATGCTCAATCATGTCACTAAAAATGCTTAACATACATCTCTTAAATGTTGCTGGGGCATTACAAAGTCCAAAGGGCATTCTTCTAAAAGCAAAGGTTCCAAAAGGGCATGTGAATGTAGTCTTTTCTTGGTCCTCTAGTGCTATGGCAATTTGATAATAGCCAGAGTAACCATCTAGAAAGTAATAGTATGGATGTCCTGCTACTTTTTCTATAATTTGATCAAGAAATGGTAAAAGAAAATGGTCTTTTTTAGTGGTCGAGTTTAACTTTCTATAATCTATGCACATTCTCCAACTAGATGAGACTCGAGTTGGTATTAACTCACCTTTTTTATTTTCAATGACTGTGATTCTAGATTTTTTTGGTACTACCTGAGTAGGACTTACCCACTTACTATCTGAGATAGGATAGATGATTCCTACTTCAAGTAATTTGAGAACTTCAGCTCTCACCACCTCTTTCATATGTGGATTTAATCTCCTTTGAGATTGTTGGGAAGTTTTGGCATTATCCTCTAGGTGTATTCTATGTGTGCAAATTAGAGGATTAATATCATTTATGTCTTTTAAAGTCCACCCAATTGCATTTTTATGCATTTTCAATAATTCAATCAACTTACCTTCTTGTTCACTTGTGAGTGTAGAAGAGATTACCACCGGATAAGTTTGTTTCTCTCCAAGAAATGCATATTTCAGTCCTTCAGGCAAAGGTTTTAACTCCAACTTTAAAATTTCGTTATGTTTATCCTCATTTTCTCCCAATTCTTCAAACTTTAGTTTCCATCGTTTATTTTCAATCACTTGTGCACAATCAAGTAAAGAACATATATCAAAGATTTCAGGATCTAATTGTATATTTGACTCAAATGAATTTATTAAACACATTTCTAAGGGATCAGTAGAACTCTCTTTTTGAATATGATCCTCCACAATCGTTTTAATCATGTCACCTTCTTCACTTTCATCATCCTCTTCATATGGTTGTTACACATATTGAAAATATTGAGTTTAAGTGTCATGTTTCCAAATGAAAGCTTCATTACTATATTTCTGTAATTAATCAAAGCGTTAGAAGTTGCTAAAAATGGACGACCTAAAATAACAGGTATCGGATTACATCCTTTGACAAGTTCTGTGTCCAAGACAATAAAATCCACAGGATATATGAATTTATCAACTTGAACTAAAACATCTTCCACTGTCCCTCTTGGTACTTTTATTGATCTATCGGCAAGTAAAAGAGTTACAGATGTTAATTTTAACTCCTCGAGATTGAGCTGCTGATAAACTGAATACGGCAATAAATTCACACTAGCACCAAGATCAAGTAAGGCTTGTTCAATTTTATGACTTCCGATAATACATGAAATTGTAGGACAACCAGGGTCTTTATATTTCAAAGAATTATTGTTCTGAAGAATGGCACTTACTTGTTCAGCTAAAAATGCTTTCTTTTTCACATTCAGTTTTTGCTTTACTGTGCATAAATCTTTCAAAAATAGAGGGAACCTGTTTAATAGCATCCAGTAAAGGAATATTAACTTTTACCTGTTTGAAGATTTCAAAAATTTCAGGATTATGATTCATCTTCTTAGTATTACGTAATGCATGAGGAAATAGAGGTGGAGGTAAGGGTTTGGTGTTTTCTTCATTAGATATAGGTTCAACACTTCTTTTACCCTTAGAGATTGATTCATCACTCTCATGAGGTTCAGGAATTTCTTTTTCAATAATTTTACCACTCCGAAGAGTGATAACTGCTTTAACTTGATCGATGTGTTGGCTTCCTGAACTACATGCATTTGAGTTATGTTTTCCTTTGGGGTTTGGCTGTGGTTGAGAAGGAAATTTTCCTTTCTCATGAATGTTCAGTGCAGATGCAAATTTAGCAAGAGTATCTTTCAAATCAGCAAATGTTTGAGCATTTTGAGAATTAACAGACTCTTGTTTTTTAATGAATGTATGGAAGGTTTCTTCAAGATTTTTCCTAGGAGGTGGAACATATGGTGCATGACCTTGATGATTTTGAAAGTTTTGGTGTGGTTGGAAATGTGGTTGTAAAGCCTGTACTTGAGTGTCATTCCTTTAACTAAAATTCGGGTGATTTCGCCATCCAGGATTATAGTTTTGTGAATATGGGTTATTGTTTGATCGCTTGAACGTGTTTAGAATATTGGCTTGTTCATGGAGACATTCCCTAAATGCAGGCAAAGTTAGGCAATCATTGGTAGAGTGATCATGGGTTTCACAAATGTGACACACAATTTCTTGAACAGATTTTATTTGATCACTCTTTTTCATTTCTAAGGTTTCGACTTTTCTAGCAAGGGATGCTAATTTGGCTTGAAGGTCATGGTCTTCCTTAAGATGATAAATACCCCCACTAGATGTAGTGGTTTGATTTTTGCTAGGTGCCTCACAGGTACCAGCAGTGTCCCAATTTTGAGCATTGTCTGCTAGTAAGTTAAGATTAGTTCATTGCCTCTTCTGGGTCTTTTTCCTCAAATGTTCCATTACACATCATTTCTACCATTTGCCTAACTTGGGGTGTTAAGCCCTCATAGAAATTTGAGACTACTCTCCATGTTTCAAAACCATGATGGGGACAAGTATTAAGTAATTATTTATACCTTTCCCAACATTGGTAAAGGCTCTCTTCTGGTTTTTGGGCAAAAGTGATGATTTGTCTTTTGAAAGAATTTGTTCTAGGGAGGGAAAAAACTTTTTCAAGAATTGTTGTTGCATCTCATCCCATAAAGAAATAGATCCTGGCCTAGGCTTTTGTAGCCATGTTTTAGCTTTATCTTTTAAATAAAAAGGGAAAAGCTTAAATAGAATTGTGTTCATGCTATAATTTTGATCATTATACGTGTTACACACTTCTTCAAATTCTCTTAGATGTAGATAAGGGTTCTCTGCATCTAAGCCATGAAAAGTGGGTAAAAGTTGGATAATGTCTGGCTTAAATTAAAATGCGTTGCATCCGAAGGAAAAATTAAGCAAGATGGTGCACCGGTTCGTGTAGGGTTCATGTAGTCTCTAAGTGTCCTAGGTCGGTTATGCTCATTATGTTGAAATTGATTGTCCCTTGGGTCTATGAGTCCCTCAATTTGATTTTCGCTCATGGTGTTAATTAGTAAAGAATGAGAAGCTGAAGAAGAATCTAACAAACTATCAAAGGAAGTTTTGAAATTATCTTTCACCAAACGATGAGAATTAGGTTCTCGAAACCAATCGCTCATAAAAGAAATAAAATACAATACAATAACAATAAATAATACAAATAAGAGAAAAACAAATGTTAAATACAAGTAAATAAAATAGAAAAAATGAAAACCAAAATAAAGATAAATAATTAGAAGTTAGATTAGTAATGTTAGATTATATAATAAACAAAATAATAAATAAAGCACGTTAGGAGGCTCGGCCTTCCATGAAAATAAAGAGCAAAAATAAAAAGCGAAAATAATAAAAAAATAGAATAATAAATAAAGTAAAGCACGTTAGGAGGCTCGCCCTTCCATGAAAATAAAAAACGAAAATAAAAAGTGAATAATAAATAAAGAGTAGGAGGCTCAGCCTTCCATGAAAATAAAAGGCAAAAATAATAAATAAATTAAACAAGTTAGGAGGCTTAGCCTTCCATAAAAATATATTTAACGAAAATAAAAAGTAAATAATAAATAAAGTAAAGCACGTTAGGAGACTTAGTCTTCCATGAAAATAAAATAAACAAACAAACAACAACAAAACAAAATATTAATTTTACCTCCCCGGCAACGGCGCCAAAAACTTGACACGTCCAGAATATAGGAGTTATTCCCAAGTGCAGGATTGTCGAAGTAATAAATAACCCGATGAGAACGGGGTCGATCCACAGGGAAGTAGAATTAAAATTAAAATTATAAATTATAAACACTTTAAAGATAATTAATGCAGTATAAGATGTTTGTAAATATTATTTCAATTAATCAATTCAAATAAAAAGCTAAGGTTATGGGGATTCACTCTTGGCATAAGAAGTAAGAATATAATTAACTTTTTTTTTTATAACTCAATTGGAATCCTCACACAAAGGAGGTTCCAACCGAAAAATATAGCAATTAAAGTTCATCATCATTTATATATTGATTAGTATTTATTTCTTTTAATTATTATACGCCAAATCTTATAAATGGGTTCAAGTATTTATTATGTCAATCTTTATATTTGTCTACAATAAATCAAGATTCCCACTTTACAAGAAAGGTTATATACACCAAATCTTGTAAATGGTTTCAAGAATTTATTGTGCCAAGTATTAAGTTTGTCAATAATAAATCAAGAATCACCACTTTAGAAGAAAGGGTATTAATTCTACAAACAAAATAAATACATCATATATAAATTTGCATAACTTAAAAATAAAGCATTAAATTCATGAATAAATATTAAACATATCTTATTACCTTGCCAAGAGCTTCACCCTTTCACCTTAACTTAAAACAATATTATTTGGACATAATAAAACTAAAAAAAAAAAAAAAGAAATGGAAGAATAAATAACATGATTTAATAGTAAACAAGAAAAATAAATTTACAAAGAAATGGATACAAAGGACAAGTATTTTGAACTAAATTCTAACTTTCTAATTACATTCTTTAGGCATAAACAAGCCACCTATTTATAGAAAAACATAGATAAATCGAGACAAATTTGGAGGGAACCACTTGGTTGATGAAAGTCAAGAATAGTGGCAAAATAATTTGCATTTATTATCACTTGGGCACCCACTTGATTATCCAATTTGGAATTGATGTGATCCGAATTAGCTGTCACTCAAAACATCAAAGTTGTAGATTAATCTCTTATATTTCTAAATTGAGTGATCTCATACATATTAGATATGTATTTCTATAGTTATAGACCAAATACTGATGACTATTTAAACTGGGCTTGTACTACAGATCAGTTCTGTTCTAGGCCATTTTTCACCCTCTAAACACTCGAATTTCCAATGCTTTATGAAATATAATATATTATCCCATTGATTCATCTCTTCACAGGATTAAGAATCACCTTAATTGGATCTTTAAGTAGAAAGTTATGCCCATTTTACCGAATCTGTCACAAAATAGTTAAAAGATAATTAAGTATAATATTATAAACATACTTAAGTTAAGAAAATTAAATACACTAGTAATACAAAACAATCATGTAAAACTCTTATTAAATGTGTAATTTCAAGTGTTCATCATATATGTTTATCTATTATTGACATATCATTAACATTTAATGCTTGTATTGACTAGGTATTAGATATTGTCTATCCTTCTCACACCTGCAATATGTTGCAGGGTCTGAGAAAAGTTAGATAGCTACACCTGGAGAAATACTACTTTGTGTTGAAAATGGTGATTTTCTACAGGTCAAAGTTGTTGGACATTTTAAGTTGTTTCTCCCTTGTGGTAGATCTTTAATGTTGTATAACTGTTATTTTGTGTCAAATATTATCAGACAAATTATATCCTTATTGTACATTTAAGGTTATCATATATTTATTCAGAATCATTCCTTGTATTTATGTAATGCAGATAATATTTATTAACTGAGTGTCAGTTGATGAATGGTAATTATATTTTAGATACAATAATAAATGTCTTGTATGCACAGGTAAATATAGGTAGTATTTTGAAAACTATAAGTAACATGAAATTATGGTATATGAGATTGGGTCATATAGGTATGAGACACTTGGCTCATCTAGTTAAGGATGGTCAGATACCTAATTTTACCATAGAATCATATTCATATTATAAATCTTGTATTCAAGGGAATATGGCCAAATCTCCTTTTATAGATGTTGGACACTGAGCCACCGATTTATTAAAACTAGTACACATTGATGTATGTAGTCTAATGAATCACACTGTTATGGGTGAATTTCGATACTTCATTGTCTTTATTGATGATTTATCATAATACAAACATGTATTTCTAATAAGACACAAGTCAAAAACCTTTAAAATATTCAAAGAATTTTGACAGGAGGTAGAGAAATAAACGGCATGTATATTAAATGTATTTGATCATATTGAGGCGGTGAATATATAAGCAGTGAATTGACAGATTATTTAAAAGAGAATGGAATTCTTTCTCAATATAGTCCTTCAATTACTCCCCAACACAATGGTGTTTTGGAGAAGTAGAATCAGACTTTATTAGATATGGTTTGATTGATGATGAGCTTCATCGGTCTTCTAGAATATCTATAGGGTTATGCTCTAAAAATTACTGCTCACTTGTTGAATAGAGTTCTATTAGAAGCTATTCCTATTACTCCATATAAAATATAGACTATGAGGAAATCAAGTCTTATGTATGTTAAGATTTTGGTCCGTCATGCTTACATAAAAAGTTACGCAACAAAATAAACTTGCATCCAAAGGGTACAAGTATCAGTTTATTGAATATCCCAAATACATTATAGGATATCAGTTCTATGATCTAAATGTACCAAATGTGTCCGTTGCTCATAATGCCACTTTCCTAGAGAAACAGGTTCTTATAGGTCGTGGGGATTGTAGAATGATTAAACTTGATGAAGTCAATCTAAAAGTTTATGAACCGATGATGGAACCACAAGGTCAATTAAGTGAGATACCTTGGACACACCCTTCCCATAGGTTGAAAAGGATCTTAAGGCCGCTTGTTAAGTATGGTATAATCCCTGATTGTGTCCTTGATGTTTTCTTAATTGAAAAAAAATATCCTTTGACTTACTAAAAGACGATGTTGGACATCAATTTGAAAAAATGGCAATAAGTCATGAAATCTGAAATTAACTTTATACATGTCAATCAAGTTTGGAATTTGGTAGAGCTTCTCGAAGGAATTGTTCCTATTAGATGTAAATAATTTTACAAGCGAAAGAGTGGGCCTGATGGAAAGGTAAAGTCCTTCAAAAGTCGATTGGTTGTAAAAGATTATATTCAATGATTTGAGATAGATTATGAGAAAATATTTTCACTAATAGTTATGCTTATGTCGATTTGAATTCTATTAGGTATTGTAGCATATTATGATTTTGAGATCTGACAGATGGATGTAAAGATGACTTTCCTAAATAAAAATCTTGCCGAAGAGATTTTTATAGAGTAGCTTGAAGGTTTTACATCCAACTTGACTTCTAATCTAGTATGCAGACTGAAGAAGTCCAATTATAAATTTAAGCAGGTTTCCTAAACCTGAAATATTTGTTTTGATAAAGTAATCAAATAGTCTAGTTCGATAAAAAATAAATAGGAATTTTGTGTGTGCTTGTGTGTGTGAGTGTGCGCGCAGAAAGATCAGTGAAAGTATGATTGTCTTTCTTGTTTTTAATTGGATGACTTACCCATCATCAAAAATAATATTGATATGTTTCAGTCAGTCAATAGTTATTTGAGTAAGAACATCTCTATGAAGGATTTAGGAGAAGTTTTCTATATATTAGGTATAAAGCTTTATAGAGATAAAGTTGAAATCTGATAGAACTCTCTCAATCATTATACATAAAATATGTTCTTGAAAGGTATAACTTCAGTAATTGTAAGACAATTAACGTACCTTTCAAACAGGGCATTTCTAGAAGGATGTGTCCTCAAGATGAAGATGAAAGAGTTAAAATGTTTAGTGTACCTATTAGAGTTGGTGCTCAAGCGTCATTCTAAGTTTGTATAAATCTTATTTATATTTATACAATATGCATTTCTATAAATCGTTATTTATTATATGATATTAATCTTATTCTTTTCATACAGTTTACATTAATACTAAAATTTAGTATTTCTAAGAGTTAAAACCTAGTATGAATTAAGACAAAAATCTGAAAATATTTATTGGATTGATTTTGAGAATCAAAATGTATTTAACATGTATTTCTTAAAATAATCAAATATTGGCATATTAGTCTTTAGTTATTTTAACTTATAAAGACTTACATGGCTAATGAAAATTTTCTAATGGACTTTTGCATTCTTTCAAAGATAAATGGGAGACAAAGAAAACATAAATACATAATTGTTATGCGTTTTCAATAAAAGAGTTAGTGAACTCTTGGCTTTTCTGCTTTTTGAATAAAATAAAATAAAAATAAATATGTTAAGGTATGCATGATATACGTAAGATAAAAATAAGAGTGAGTGAGTGAGTGAGTCATTTTGGCTAATTTTGATAGTTTTAAGTGTTAGAAAAGAGTTCTCTCTTTGAGAAAGAACAAAAATACTAACACTTGAGAGAAACAAAAAAATCTTACAAGTTTATAATAAGCTACCATTCTAGAGCCAAAATATCCACCTTGATTTTGGTTTAGAATTGTTCTTGAGTTATATTTCTTATGAGCTCTACATTTAGATCTCAACAAATTGTAAAGCTACTTTCATCTTAGTAAGTACTTTCAATTTGTTAATATAGTATAATTGTTATATATATAAATATAAATATATATACATATGTATGAGATACATATGTTTAAGTATTATATGAGTGTAATATGTATATATGCTTCCGCTGCGTATTAAAAAAATTGAAATTGTATTTACATTTATATTATCACATACTTCTTATAAAATGGTATCAGAGCATGCTAAATTAAATGTGTGATACATGTTATTGTTTAAAATATTGGACATAGTGATATTTCAAATATAATCATGATGATGTTTAATATTTGAATATAATGATGTTTAATATTTTGAACAAGTTAATGTTTAATATTTGAACATGTTGATGTTTAAAATTTAAACATGGTGTTGTTTATTATTTATTGATGTTGATGTTTAATATTTGAAAATGTTTATGTTTAAAAATTTAAACATGGTGATGTTTAATATTTATTTATGTTGATGTTTAAAAATTTAAACATTGTTCATATAGATGCCGCAGCATTCATGCAGAACGCCACAGCATTGAAATAGAACACCATAGCATTGAAACAGAACGTTGTAACATTAATAGCATTAAATATTTTTTATTTTAATGCATCTAATTTTTATATAATGCAATTATATCTTGTTTTATAAACTAAAATAATTTGTTTTGCGTTGTTAACCATAATTGAGCTCTAGAGGTGGGGGTTAGTTGTGCTTACGAAAAAATAAATAAATGATTAGGAACTTCATCCTAATGACATGTGGATGTATACAAAATCTCTCTTAATCAGATTGTATTGTATTTCAAGAATGTTAAACATGGTCCGTCTTGTCAAAACGGTGTTAAACGAATTACCTTAATCATTTCCAATATCGCTAAAGTGTGATGGATTGATCAAAGTGATTTAAACTATACCGGTTAAACATAAGATGAGACAAATATAAGCGAACGTATTGCCCAATACCGCTAAAGTGTGAGGGTAGAATCAGTAACTTATATTTGATGATTAACAAGTTAATCTGAAACACCTTTATCCATTATCGCTAAAGTGTGAGGATAAGGAATGTTTAAGACCATTGATAAGAGTTGCATAAGATACAATTGACAAGAGTTGTTCACTTTTTGGGTTTACAAAGACCAATATCGCCAAAGTGTGAGGTTGGAGTAAACTCGAATTTGGTCTACTTTCCACTATAAAGCTTAAAGAGTTAAACTTTTGTTTTTTCGTTTGAGAGATTAAAGGAAAAATATAAAACAGTGGGAATGCGTCATTAGATTTAAAATTAACAATTTGTTATATCCATGATCTAAAGCGTTTTAACGATTTCAAATATTATACTAACATCTCTTCTTTATCTTTTAAAGATAAAATGACTTTGAGTAACCTATTGGTATGCATACTGGATACACACCAACTAAAAGGTGATGAAAAATATTCTGATTGACTGATGAATCTCAGAATTGTTCTGGATTAAGAAAAACTTGGATATGTGATTGTTCAGAAATAGCCCAACGGTATTTCTATTAATTCAACTTCACAAAAGGTTGTAACTTATCAGAAATAAATTGATGATGATTTGCAAGTCAAATCATATATCCTGGCCTCAATGTCTATTGAACTTCAGAGGGAGCATGTGCATATAGATTATTCAAGTAGTATTACGCTTCATCTGAAGGAGTTATTTGATGACAGACCACAGGTTGAAATTTACCAGGTCACCAAGATACTCTTTCAGGCTAGACTTGCAGAGGGCAATCTAGATAGTCTTCATGTACTTAAGATGATTTCTAACATTGAGAGGCTAAAAACAATGGACATATCTTGAACAATTCATTAAGGAATAATCTGATTCTTTAATCTCTGTTAAGATCATTTGCACAGTTTATCATGAACTTCAACATGCAAGGGTTGACTATTATATATGCTGATCTTCACAATATGTTAAAGACAGTACAAGAAGACATGAACAAAGCGAGTTCTGCTCTTTATATTCAAAGTGTTTCATCTTCTACCTCAAGGGCTTTTAGAAAGTCAAAAAGGAAGAAAAAGGTGAAGAAAATGCCATCTACAGGTCCTCAGAGACAAATCATGTCTAAGCTACAAGACAAGAAAAAAGCCTAGGGAAAGTGTTTACATTGTGGTGAGAATGGATATTGGAAGCGCAATTATCAAAAATACCTTGCCACTATCAAGAAAAACCCCACAGGTATTTGTTTACCTATTATTAACATTTCATTAGCATTTGATACTAGCACTAGTTAGGTATTAGATATCATATGTCCTTCTCACATGTGCAATATATTGCAGGGATTGAAGGAAGCTAGACAGCTACAACGTGGAGAAGCACAGCTTCGTGTTGGAAATACAGATTTACTCGAGGTTAAAGCTATTAGGACTTTTAAATTACCTCTACTTTTGGGTTGTAGTATTTTGTTGTATAATTATTATTTTACGCCAAACATTATTAAGCAGATCTTATCCTTTTCTGTATTAGACAGTGAGGGTTATCATATACTTATAAGGAACTATTCCTTAAGTTTGTATGATACAAATAATATTTTGCTAGCTGATTATCAGTTGATAAATGACCATTATATTTTAGATACAACTGAAAATATTTTTAATATATAGATAAACAATATAAAAAAAGTTTAAAAACTTTAAATAATACAGAATTGTGGCACATGTGATTAGGTCCTATAGGTATGAAACACTTAACCCGTCTGGTTAAGAATGGTCAGATACCTGATCTTTTCATTGAACCCTATCTAATTTATTAATCATGTATTCAAGAAAAAATTATTAAATCCCCATTTATTGGTGTAGGACATTGTGCCAATGATTTGTTGAAACTAATACATAGTGATGTATATGGTCCAATAAATCACGTTGCCATGGGTGGGTTTCGATACTTTATAACCTTTATCGATGATTCATCAAGATACGGATATGTGTTTTTAATGAAACACAAGTCAAAAAATTTTGAAATGTTCAAAGAGTTTCGACTTGAAGTAGAGAAACAAACCGGTAAATTCATTAAATGCCTAGAATCAGATCGAGGCAGTGAATACATGAGCGGTGAATTCACTAATTATTTGAAGGAGAATGGGATTTTCACTCAATATAGTCCTCCAGGTACTCCTCAACACAATGGTGTTTCAGAGATGAGGAATCAAACTTTATTAGATATGGTTCGATCAATGATGAGCTTTACTAATCTTCTTAAATATCTTTGGGGTTATATTCTACAGATTGTTGCTCATTTATTGAACAGTGTTCCATCAAAAACCATTCCTACTATTCCGTATGAGATATGATCTGAGAGAAAACCAAGTCTTAAATGTATTAAGATTTGGGGTTGTCCTGCTTACGTAAAAATTATGCAATGAGACAAACTTGCACCCAAAGGGTATAAGTACTAGTTTATTAGATATCCTAAGCACTCTATGGGATATCAGTTCTATGATCCCGAGGAACGAAATGTATTCATTACTTGTTATGCTACTTTCGTAGAAACACAATGTCTGATAGATCGTGAAGATTATAGAAAGGTTGTTCTTGATGAAATCAATAAATAACTCAATGAACCAGAGATGGAATCTCTAGTTCAATCGAGTAAGATACCTTTGACACACCCTCCCTGTAAGTCAAAAAGAATCTCGAGGCCACCTTTAAGATATGAAATGATGTCTAAAGGTGTCTTTGATATTTTTTTAGTTGAAGAAAATGATTATTTGACTTACAAATAGGCGATGTTAGATATTGATAAGGGTAAATAGCTAGATGCCATGAAATCTGAGATTAATTCTATACATGACAACTAATTCTGGGACTTAGTTCAACTTCCTGAATAAATTGTTTCTATTGGTTGTAAATAGATTTATAATCGAAATTACGGGCCCGATGAAAAGGTAAAGACCTTCAAAGCTCGACTAGTAACAAAAGGTTATACTAAAAAATTTGGAATAAATTATGGGAATACTTTTTTACCAGTAGCCATGCTAAAATCGATTAGGATATTATTAGCTATTGTTGCATATTATGATTATAAAATCTAGCTGATGAATGTAAAGACGGCTTTTCTGAATAGATATCTCAAGGAAGAGATATACATGGAATAGCCTGAAGGTTTTACATCCGAGAATTCTAATTTAGTGTGCAAATTAAAAAGGTCCATTAATAGGCTTAAGTATGCCTCCTGAAGCTGAAATCTTCGTTTTGATGAAGTAATCAAAGGGTATGATTTTATCAAAAATGAAGAGGAAACACGTGTGTATAAAAAAGTCAGTGTGAGCATGATTGTCTTTTTGGTCTATTATGTGGATGACATACTCATTATCAAAAATGATATTGGTATGTTACAATTAATCAAAAGTTATTTGAGTGAGAACTTCTCCATGAAGGATTTAGGAGAGGCTTCCTATATACTAGGTATAAAGCTTTATAGAGATAGAGTTAGGAGGCTGATCGGACTCTTCCAATTCTCGTACATAAACAATATTTTATAAAGGTGTAACTTTAATAATTACAAGACAGTTAATGTACCTTTCAGACATGGCATTCATTTTTTTAAGAATATGTGTCCTCAAAAGAAAGATAAAATAATTAGAATGTCTAACATATCTTATGCATCAGTTGTAGGAAGCATAATATACGTCATATTATGTACAAGACCTGACATCAGTATGGTTGTAAGTGTTATAAGCCGGTATCAATCTGATTCAGAAAATGACCATTGGATGATCATGAAACTTATTCTGAAATACCTTAAAGGTACAAATAATATGTTCCTAATTTATGGAGAGAATGACTTATATGTGAAAGGATACACTGATTCAGACTTTCAATCTGATTTAGATAATATAAAGTTTACATCTAATTTTGTATTTCTTCTCAGTAGTGCCATTGTTAGTTGAAAAAGTGGAAATCAGGGATCTACAACTGATTCAACTACAGAAGCAGAATATATTGCAGCTTTAGAAGTTGCAAAAAAAACAGTATCGATACGTAAGTTTATCACAGAGTTGAGAGTTATTCCAAGTATAGTGAATCTTATCCCATTATACAGTGATAATAATAGAGCAGTTGCCCAAGCCAAATGTCACGAGCCGGGCGCTTGCCATTGACCCAAAAGACTAGCCTGTTAGGTAATGTTGTATACCCACCCTTATATACCCAAGATCCACCTAATTTCTATTCGTTGTGGGATGTGACATTCTCCCCTATCCAATCACGTGATGCCCTCATCACGGTGTAGCCCAAATTTAAGGACTAACCTAGCTCGTATTGCTCATCCTTCTGGGGATAAGGGACCCACTACCCAAGTGAAAATCTCTATTAGGGCTCAAAACAAATAATTTTTAGGGCCCAGTTGGCCCGTATTGCCCATCCCCCTAGTGGCATGGGGGACCTACATCCCATGTGAAAATCTTTATTGGGGCAATTTTAGGGGCCCATATACGAATGAGAATTCGGGTCTGCTCTGATACTACTTGTCACGGGCCGGACACTTGCTATTGACCTAAAAGACTAGCATGTTAGGTAATACTACATACCCACCCTTATATACCCAAGATCCACTTAATTTTTATTCGATGTGAAGCATAACACAAGGAACCCAGGACACACCAAAATTCTAAATATGTGGAACAAAAATACCATATAATTAGAGAATCTTGGTTATATGGGAAGTAATAGTATTTAGAGTATATTCTAGTGAAAATATAGCGAACCCATTTACTAAGGCCTTAACTCCTAAAGTGTTCTTAAAATATTTGGAGTCAAAGGGTGTTAGATATCATTCTAAATAGCACTAGAGCAAGTGAGAGTTATTAGAGTTGGTGCTCAACCACCATTCTCATTTTGTATAAATATTATTTATATTTATACAATATGCATTTTTATAAAATCGTTATTTTATTATATGGTATTAATCTTGTTCTTTTCATACAATTTACATCAATACTAAGATTTAGTATTTCTAAAAGTTAAAACCTAGTATGAATTATGACAAAAACACGAGAATATTTATTGTAGTGACATAGTTGCAAGTGTTAGGGTCGGTGCTTACGTGCCATTCCTAAATGTACATATACTTGTCTACTTATACAAGTGTACATTTCCATTAAATCGCTAATACCCATATATATGGTATTATGCAATGCAACGTTACAGACATTGTAGATCTGAAAGAGATCGAATCAGATTTAAAAGGGTTTAGATAAGGGCTCATAGTTAGCCACATTGAGACATATAATTGCTAAATGTTAGCACAATTAAATGTTAGCTAGTTATAATACTTAGCAGATCCAAGAGTTGAAGCCTTGTTTATAATGGGATATAGATCTGAGAATATACTAGTAACTGCATAGTTACAAGAGTTGCAATCGGGTGCCAGGAAATACAAGTTGCACAAGTATGTTCTCGAATAATTGTCCCTGATTTATTTTTGTCGATGTAGGTCTGTCGGTGGATACATTTTTATATAGATTAGCATATGTCGTACCTATAGGGTATAGATGGTCGTTCCTAGCCGACTGTGAGCTTGGAGCTTGTATTGATATATGGGTATCCAGTTAGGACTGGATATGGAACAGACTCATGAGGGCCTCCGATAGACACCCTAATGTAAGTCGTCAATGGATGGTCCTCTCGAGTTGAGTAGTATACGTGGTCCTTTGATATGTTTATTGTATATTTCACGTTTCCGCCGCATAGAATTCGTATATGATATGTGTTTAGACAATAGACACAATTGTACATGCATACACCGACATGTCTTAGATCCCTGACACAACAGCAAGTAGTTGTAAATAGTGTTAAGAAATGTCATTAAGTAGTATATTCTCCAAATTGGTTCCTAGTTATAGACTTAACAATATAAGTTGATTGTTAAAATTGGAATGACTGGTGTATATTTATATCTGAAATGATAAGACGGTTAATCTTAACAAACCGTGAGCTAAGTGGAAGCTCGTATAGGTGTGCAAGTGTTAAGTAGAGACTTAACACTGAACGGACTCATGAAGACATCTAATAAACATTCTATAAAGCCATTAATAGATGTTTTTCTTGAGTTGAGTAGTATTTATAATCTTTTGACGTGAGCGCCACGGTAGGCTTGTGAGTGATACACCATACTTAGATTCCATACATGTTAGAAACATTTTATTGTCTGACCCCTAGGTGTCGTTGGGTATGGTCCTATATTCATAGAGTTCGGTGTGCATAGATATGGAATTTTTGAATGACTGGTAGTTAGGCCGTATATCCTGATGCTTCGAGATTGTATTTTAGAAAGTCTTTTGGCCAAAAGTATTTAACCGAAAAATGTTTTCATAAGGTAAAACATTAGCGCAAAGGAGTTTACGGATATTGTTCATTGAAATATAAATCTGAAGATAAGTTTAAGGTCGAGTGGATAGAGACTTAACAGTATATCTATGTTTATGCTCTTCTAGGATATAAGTAACAAAATGATTATATGAATACGGTTAACCTCAACTTATATAGTTTTACGCATCATTTTATTGTATATATAACATGTGTGCGGAGCAATTTTCACGTACATATGGAAAAGTTCTATAAGATAAATAGAACATATGTGAACCTAGAGAGTCTCACAATATGAAGTGTACTCATTGAGTACTAGGGTAGCGTATAGGATCAAAGAGTTCTATCTGGGAAAATTTTGAATAAATAAGATTTGATTTTAGTATCTCTCAAGAATTACACATGTCGAATTCTAACAGTTAGAATTTGACACATGTCAAAATATAATTGGTGTACCATAACACTCTGTGCATATTTGTTTAATTAACATTTTGACAAATGTATGACACTTGTCATGATTTTATTTAAATTATACATAAATGTCCATTTTTTAACTTAAATATATAAATGTTATGCATTTGAATTTGAATTTGAAAAATTATTAGATTGATTTTGAGAATCAAAATGTATTTAACATGTGTTTTTTAAAATAATCAAATATTGGCACATTAGTCTTTAGTCATTTTAACTCATAAAGACTTACATTGCTAATGAAAATTTTCTAATGGACTTTTGCATTCTTTCAAAGACTAAATGGGAGACAAATAAAAACATAAATGCATAATTGTTATGCATTTTCAATAAAAGAGTTGGTGAACTCTTGGCTTTTGTGTTTTTAATAAAATAAATTAAAAATAAATATGTTAAGGTGTGCATGATATACATAAGATAAAAATAAAAGAGAGAGAGAGAGTCATTTTGGCTAATTTTGAGAGTTTTGATTAAGTGTTAGAAAAGAGTTCTCTCTTTGAGAAAAAAGAAAAATACTAACACTTGAGAGAACCCAAAAAATCCTACACTTGATTTTGGTCTAGAATTGTTCTAGAGTTATATTTCTTATAAGCTCTACACTTGGATCTCAATAAATTATAAAGTTACCTTCATCTTGGTAATTACTTTCAATTTGTTAATATAGTATCATTGTTATACATATAAATATAAATATATATGTATGTGATACATATGTTTAAGTATTATATGAGTGTAATATGTATATACGCTTCTGCTGCGTATTAAAAAAATTGAAATTATATTTACACTTATATTATCACATACTCCTTACAGTACCATATGCATCAACTATTAATAACCTAATGTACACCATGTTATGTACGAGACCTAACATCAGTATGACTGTAAGTGTTATGAGTTAGTATCAATCTGTTCCAAATATTGACCATTGGATAGCTGTGAAACATATCCTAAAATACCTTAAAGATATAAAGGATAAGTTTCTAATTTATGAAGAAAGTTACTTATAAGTGAAGGGATACATTGATTCAGACTTATAGTCTGATCCAGATAAAGAAAGTTTATATCTGGATATGTGTTTCTTTTTAATGGTGCAATAATCAGTTGAAAAAGTGTCTAGTAGGCATCCACAGCTGATTCTACCACAAAGACATAATACATTATGGGTTCAAAAGCTGCAAAGAAAGCGATATGAATATACAAGTTTGTCATAAAGCTCAATATAGTCCCAAGTTTAGTGGCCCTATCTCACTATTTTGTGACAAAAATGGAGTAATTACTTAAGTTAAAAAGCTAAAGGTACACCAGAAGTCTCAGATATTAGGGAGGAAATACCACATAATTAGATAAATTTTGGCTAGAGATAATGTAATAGTATCTAAAGTAGATTCTATGGATTATGTAGCAGACCCGCTCATTAAGACCTTAACCCCGATGGTGTTTGATGATGTAATAGTATCTAAAGTAGATTCTATGATTATGTAGCAGACCTGCTCACTAAGACCTTAACCCCTAAAGTGTTTGATAAACACGTGGAGTCGATAGGTATTAGATATTATCGTGAATGGCACTAAAGAAAGTAAAAGTTATTGTAAATGGTACTTATATGTCATTTCAATTATTGTATGAATATTTATTTATTTAATATTTATGCGATGAACATTACTATTAACTTGTTAATTATTAATTATATGGTAATAAGTTTATAACTTTTTAAATATTGTTAATCTAAAAGAGTTTAGGTCAACGCTAAGAGTTAGCAATTCTAAGAGTTAGAACCTTGTCTGAAATAGGGATAAATACCTGAAAATATATTAATAATGACATAGTTACAAAGAGTTTCAAATGGTGCTAAGAAATATCATTATGCAGTATATTCTCAAAAATATCATTCCTGATCTATGGCTACTGACACAGATCGATTAATATTCCTTCTGGATCAGTATATGTTTATATCTAGATTGTCTAAAAGGTTAGTCTTAGCAAATCATGAGCTTAGCGAAAGCCCGTATAAGCATGTAGGTATTCTATAAAGAATGGGTACTAATGAGGACCTCCAATAGACATCCTATAGAGCTGTCAATTGGGGGTCTTCGTATGTTAAATAGTGTTCGTAGTCCTCTAACTTGAGCTTTATGGTGGGTTTATGAGTGATCTACTATGCTTTAATTTCATACATGTTAGAGATATTTCATTGTCTGACCTCTGGGTATCGTTGGGTATGTTCCAATGCTTATAGACCCCAATGTGCGTAGATATAGAATTCATCAACTCATATAGGTGAATTATATATCTGAATGCTCTAAGATTGAATTTCAAAAAGTTTTATGGCTATAAGTGGAAACCCTAAAAAAGATTTTTCATATGGTTAAATAATATCACAAAGGAGTTTGCAGATATTGTTTACAAAAACACAAATCTAGCGGTAAATTCATGGTTGAGCATATAGAGATTTGAAGGTGTTGATCTATATCTCTGCTTTTTCAAGATAAAAGTGATGGAATAATTATATAGATATGGTTGACCTCAGCTTGTATGGTTCAACGCACCATTCTATAATATCAATAATGTGTGTATGGGGCTTCGTTAAAAGACTTACAGATAAGTTCCATAAAATAAACGGGTGTGAACTTACAAGTTTCACAATATGAAATATACTAGTTAAGCACTGGGGTAGCAAACTAGGTCAAACAGTTTGATCCAAGAGAATTTTGAAAAGCATGATTTATTTTAAGATCTTCCTGAAAAATAGGGAACAAAGTTTGCAAATGTTGCAAATATGTTCATTTTACATTAAAAGAATGTTTAACACATGGCATTCATGTATGGCCATTTGTGAGACAAATGATATATACATGGAAAGGCATATGACAAATGTCACCCATGCAAATGGTTTGCATGTGTTAAAGGTGACACTTGTCATTCATGCATGATGGAATAAGAACTTTGAAAAATTTTCAGTTTGGTCCCTATTATGGCCATGTATATAAAAAAAAATGTTTGAAAAAGTTTCAAACAAGTCCTCATTTTTATTTTAACACTTTTACCCATTTAAGAGAAATTTGAATTTCATCTTGTTAGAAATTCGAACAAGGCTACCATTCTAGTTTCATTAATCCCGCCAAATTATTACGAACTAGAATTGCTTGACGAATTACTTTCGTGTAAGACTTAGGATCAAATTCTTTACCGAAGTTCTTTAAGGGTGAGTTTCTAGATTTTTATACTGTTTTGATTTGATTTTAGAGTGTGTTTATTGATTAATGATATCAATTCCACTGCCTAATGTGTGATAGATGTATATGTTAAATTAATCAACATGTACACAATCACATTCATGCACCCTTAATGCACGTTAACACTCTTAATGTAACCATGCTCAGTATCTTATATCTCGTACTTAATAACTTTAAAACCTTCATCTGACACACTCTTTCAAGGGCATCCTTTAACAGTCTAATTAGTGCTAACGGTTTAAAATACAATCACTTCAACAAAAATTCAAAAAGATGTTATTGTTCACTTGACCACCTATCAACGCACATTTCTCAAAGGGTCACCAAGTATTAAATGCATTTTTAGTGTCAATTTCAAACACCAATCTTCACTACTATCGTAACAAAACGACTGTAGTTCCAAAACCCTCTAATAAGGGGCACTCAATTAACAACCACTTTCCTCCTACTGATGACCTAACATTTGGCCCAAGAACTCACATTGTTTTTATTCTTGAGGATCCCAAAGTCCTCAGATTTATAGAAATAATCAAGTAGGAATGTAAAAACATCTTAGTTCTAAAAGAACTCTACAAGTGTCTAAATTCTGAAAGAACTCAATAAGAAGTATCCAAGTTCCAAAAGAACCCTACAACCGAAAAATATAATCCTATTAAGAAAAAGAGCCAAGTGATCAAACAAGTGGACATGATATCATATTGATCTATCCATCTCGTTTCTTTAAATCTATCTCTTTCCCTCGATTCTTACTTTGGGTTTAAAGGGGGATTACTTTAAGTAAATTGAAAACCCTAAGAAACTCTATTGACATGCACAACATAATGCTCAATACAAAAATCTCTCTTTTCATTGCTTCTTACATTCTTTATCTTTTTTCATAAGACCTGTTGCTAACTTAAGCATAGAAGAATCACCATTGGAAAAAATTTCTAGCATGACTTAACTTTATCTATGGTTGTATGAGACTTTTATAGCCTAATAAGCATGCAGAGTAGGCATCTCAGCCCAACTCTTCGAGAGATCTAATTGTTGTTCTTAAAAAAATAAATTTAATTTGTAGGCTTAGAATTTCACAAATTCCGAAATCAATAACTCTTAATTGATTATTTTTCAAATTCGAAGCAGAAAATGCATGACGAGGTGACAATATTTCTTACCTAAGTACTTGATTATGAGTTATCTTGATAAAATTGTAATTTAGTTTTAGGTTGGAGGATCTTTTGCTGTGAAGTGTATGTGTTTGTGAGTTCATTAGGGCTTCGATGACTTGTGTCTTTCTAGCAACACTTTGAGCCTGCGTTCTGCCAGCATGCCATTATTTTATTGCCTGTTGCTAAATTACTGAAATTGGGTAAAACTGCTCAAATTTAGATATCCTGTCGTTAAATTAATTACCATCTCAAGCTGTTGTTTCGCAGATGTGAGGGAAATTTTTTTTAAAAATAATATGGCCAAAACACATATATATTGCACTTTATTGTGCTCCTCTGTTGAAAAGAAATATGAGTTTGCAAAGGACAATAATAAATAGCAGCAAGAAAATAGCATCATTGAAAAATCTAAAGGCAGTAAATGATTACGCCTTCACATGGAGAGAATTTTATCGCCTAGCTAGGTTTGATTGATCAGTAAAAAGAGAATAAAAACCCTTTTTATTATTTAAATGTTTATCACCTAATTTTAATTTGCTTTTGGCCTTCTTCGTACTCACAGACCTAATCTCCTGCATCATGCGTATTAGATATGTAGTGGAACTCGAGTCTTGGAGCCCCACAGATCAATGGGGAGGTGCCTAGAAATTAATATCATGCTTTGCAAAATTGTGGTAACTAGGAGACTGATCATTAATAAAGAAAAACCATAATAGCAAAAGCAACAACACAACGTGTGAACAAGGTATCATTTGGTCCTCGTATAAAATGTATATCAAAAGAAAAATGACTCATCAACCTGATTTCAAAAAGAAATCAAACAAATTTCATTACAATAATGTCATGGGCAAAAGTAAAAATTGTAAAGAGAGAGAGAGAGTATAATTTCATGTTGGGACTAGATTGAATTCATCTTCATTACGATATTCCGAAAATCTCCTCACATAGGTAATACAAACTGCCCACACAATCGAAGCAACACCAAACCAAACCAACACGACCATCCTGCAGCTGCTTCCCCAAATAACACCTCTTTTTGTTAGCTCCTCTCTGGCCGCCACGTTCTTCCCTTCCTTCACTTCCCTGATCTCTACCATCTCATCAATGTTATCAAAAGAAGAAGTAGAACCATAAGAAGAATAAGAACAATACCCACGACTACGACGACGACGACCAACATGCAAATCTTCATTATTCTCACCAATTCCTTCTTCTTCATCATCAGAATCATAAGAAGTCACTGACCTCACTTCACATTCTTGAATGAACAAGCCATTGTTCCAGCCATTGCATATCTCCTCTCTTCCCCCGAAACCCACCTCGCTGGTCTCATCCTCCTCCGCTTCCTCGAAAAGCCGCCTTCCCTTCAACTTACCGCTCTCAATGGCTGCCCTCCTCTCTCTGAGAATCTCCATGATTGCTAAGTCATTGTTCCTCACCTTCCATGTCACTTCATCTGAAGGTGACCTGTTCCTGTACTGCTGAAGCGAAGACATGAGCGTTCTTGGAGAGTTGCCTAGCAGTGAAAGCGTTTTAGCCGTGTCAATGCTCGAGTTTGTGTAACTTGAACGTCTATGTGGGGTTCTTAATGTTGATTGCAATTTGATGGAATCCCATTCTTGTTCCAAATTTTTGCACAGTTGATCCAACTTATGTTCAGTTCCTTTTTCTTCTATAGTTGATCTTTCCATCGTGGGGTGTCTTTCCTTTTCATCATTTCTATCATGGCTTCGTGCTCTGTGCGGTTTTATTTTTCTTTTGGGGGGGATGAACAGGTGGTATAATTCCACCTAGAATTTGAATGTGAATAATGATGAGATAATCGTGGGATCAGAGCTACCCACATCTGATTCATCACTTTTTTCAAATTTGATTTTGTATCCATCTATAGTTATTCTAGTTACGTAAAGACATCTCATTCTCACCCGTTAGATCGCGATGACAACAACTATAAACCCTTGAGATTCATTGATTTTCTGTTTTTTACTCTTCAACTTGAAAAAGTTACCTTCGCGAAAAGCTTCACCATTTACCAGTACCCCAACAGCCCGACTGCTTTTTAGTGCGATTTGTGTCATTTGACTATTTCTTTTCATTTTTCTCTTGTTTTTGTTTCTTTTTAATACTCTTCAATTTTACTTTTATTAAGGATGAGTAAAAAAATACTTGAATCGAAAATATCTAATTCAACCGATCAATTTGGTTTAATATTAAAATATAAAAATTAACTAATCAATTTTTTTATTTTCTCTAAATAAAGATAATTTGGTTTGATTTTTATATTTCGGTTCCAAAAATACCAAACCGAAGAGTATTAATAAAATTTTAAATTATATTTTTAATAGTTTTTTAATTTATTTAGTTCATAAATTTTAATTAATTTAATCATAAAAAGTCAATTATCACTTTATTTATTTAAATAGACTTTAATTTTAATATTTTTATAACTTGTTTAATTTATAAACTTTCAACTAATTTATGTTGAAAATTGATGAATAATTTATTTGTTTAAATGAATTTTAATTTTGGACCTTAAAACTCTCTCCACTAAAAAGAACAGTCATCCTATTACTCATCTCCATTGAAGAAAGAATTTTAACGTTCTCTCCGGTGGTTTCATTCTTTTCTCCTCTCCTCTTTCTGTTTCTTTAATCGTTCATTGGCTTTTTTTTTTTTTTTGCTTCGTTTTTTTAGGTCTTCTTTGTCTCTGTTCTCTAGCATCGACCCTTCTCATTGTCTAGATCTTTTGTTGAGTCTTGTTATTTGAGAACAATTAGTCAATCTAGATTTGTGAATTATTATAGATTCTTCCTTGGTAGAATGGAAAGAATTAGGGGAATAATGACCCAAAGGTAATGAATGGGAAGATCAAAAAATTGGAAGAAGAAGAAAAGATTTATTGGTTAGACGCATGGAATTAGCTAAGCATTTTCTTCGAACAAATATAAAACCAAAGTGGATGATTTTATGTCTATTACTTGTTCTTCCTCCCGAGTTGAGACTGATCATTTAAATAGATGAAGGTAAACTAATGAGTTTAGATATTAATGAACTCTATAAAAAGAGTTATCTATTGGAATAATACTCTTACCGATCTATTAACAACGAGTAGATCTACGCCAGGAAAATTAGTAATATATCGGGAGAAATTGGTACAAGAAGCCGTGGATACACTTCTTGATAATGGAATCCATGGACAACCAATGAGGGATGGCCACAATAAGGTTTATAAGTCGTTTTCAGATGTATTGATCTTTAATGATCACTGTCGGACTATTGCCAAATTTATATAATAATAGGGTGTTTTATTTCAATTTATTTTAATATTCCTATTTTATTGGTGTTTTTTTTCAAAAATAATCTTCCAATTTAAGGTTTAATAATCCCTCTTTATTTAAGGGGTCTGTATTTTTCTCCTTTGTGAGGTATGTTGTTTCTTTTTTGTTTGAAAGGGCATGTATTCCCCAGATTTGTATTTTCTTTTAGGGTTATCTTTATTTAATATAGAGTTTGATTGTTATTCAGTTTTGCAAGACTCTTGGTTTAGAGAAGCATAGTGTGTATTTATTTTATTGTCTTGATAATTCTTTGATTGTAAGATAAAAAGTCCTTTAATGTAATGTCTTTTCATCAATGATATAATATCAATATTTTATTAAAAAAAATTAATTTTTAATATTTTTTACTTTATTTGGTTCATATGGTTCATAGACTTTTACTAATTTAGTGATTAAAGTTGACAAACACTTTTTTCTTTATTTTTTAAATGAATTTTATATATAATTTTATTCTTTTAAACAAATTCAAAAAATCAAATCAAATTAAATCAATTCAGTACTGTTCGACTCTCATGCATAATTAGATAAAATTTAATTCTAAAAATAAAAATTCTAAACTTTTCAATTTGATTCAGTTTTAAAAAATATTAAACCAAACCATCCTGCACCACTTCTAATTTTTTCCGCTTGGGTTCAGGGTTCCATGTTCACCTATTGTTACCAAAGCTGTAGTGCATATTCATCACTAGCAGTAGCAGAGTCACTTGTTTTTTGGATTAAGGATAGAAAAAGTTCGACTTAGACATGATTGGTCTTTGATGTTTCTTCTAATTTAGCAGACATAGTAATGCACCGAGTCCCACCACCTAATAATCATAAAACATTTCCCGCCCCGCCCGCCCCCTCCCTCCTTTTTTTCCAATCAGGGTCATACCAATAATAAATCTATCAAAAGACAACTCTAATTTTCTCTCAGAAAAGAGAAAGTCTAGGGTACTCGAGAGGACCATAACCTCTATTTATTGATTATCATGTGCGCATAAGTTTCACCAAATTGATTGGCCTGCAAATGAATGAAATGAGCATTGTGCTTCTGTAGTACCTTAGACCTTTCAAACGAATATATATATATATATATATATATATATATGAAAAGAGCATGGTGCAGGCCTTGGAAAAAAAGGAAAAGGGTTTTGCCCCGATTTCAGCAACTTTCTTCCAGTATTTCAAAAGCTATCTTGTAGACCAAATGCCCGCACAACATTTACAAACTGACTTTATATACAAAATAATGTCACATAAATCTAGTGATGGTTCAAATATTTGAAAAAACAAAATGAAATGGAACGTACTATGTAAATAATAACATAACAATGTCAAATCAAAATCTACACGAGTTTGCAAATGGTAGGGTTGCCAAATGACAGGCATAGTATTACAATGTATATTCTGATTATATAAAATCATGTTCCAAGAACACAATGTCATGAAAAATCACAACCCATTTAATTTACCAGTTAGATAAATATCATATAATTGCAATTAGTCATCGTCTATGAACATGAACAACAGAAATGCCAACCAGCAAGTAACATCACATAAGATTAATTAGGAATACATTTACTGAAGAACAGCAGAAAAAGATGTCTTAAAAAGCTAGAAATGTCCAGATAAGTTAGTTGCTAATCCTAGAAAACATCAGCAGTTCTCAAATGTTTGCCCCTAGCAACAGCTATTCAGGTTCATGTCTTGGGGTTTGATACGTCTTCTACCATACCTTTTCCATCCATAACGTCAAAGAAGAAAAAATTCTTAAGGGGTTCCCCTTTGCCCGATATTGCTTTAATAACCTCCTAAAAAATTTCAATAGTCAGTCTCAAATTGGAGTACTTATCTCACACAAACACACAGGAGGAAAGAACGGATATGAAAGAGATTGCACCTGCCCAAGAATTCCTCCAACGATGGCACAAACAGGAGGAAATTCTCTCGAACTTGTGATCAATCTTTCTAGGAGGGTGTCTGGTATATGAGATGCATTGAGTGACTGCAATGGAATCGACATATTAAGTGCAAGACGATGCACGGCGTGGTTGCAAAATTTACAATTAAACAAGCTATAACACATACAAACAATCATTAGCATTTCTTACATTTGCCTCACAAAGTTCTGTTTTCAACTTCAGAACAGCAGGAAGATCTGCAATTGAAACTTCACCTGAACCACGCCCTTCAGCCTCCTCAAACTGTTCTATCACTACAAGATAGGAGACAAATAACTAATTTCCTTTATACGCAGAAAATTGAAAACAGTCTACAAATTTATCGGAATCCAAATCTCAAGAAAGTAGCACAACAAATATTTCTTAGTGGCATTGAATAGCTGCACACAAGTCATAATTGCAACTAGTGTGAGCAATCTATATTTATCCTACAATAATTAGAGTTAAAACATGCCATTCACTTAACATTTTCGCATAGAAGATGTAAAACAAATAGTGGGTATTCCAGAAAAGAAATAGAAAAGCATTTCACAATTGATCTACCGAAATGAAAATTCAATTAAGTTTTAAATCAATTGAATTTATTGCAATTTTTCTATTCTTTCTGAAAAAATACAAACAATGAAATGGGTTTGCACCCTTAGTGCAATCTAGATATTCAGACAGAATTAAATTCGATAGAAGTATCTAGGGAGAATTCACTTCGACTTTTGAAGCGACTACTCCCTAGATACCCACGTCATGATATTTTACATTTAAATCAATTTAAAAAAGTAAACTGGAAAAAAAAATTACAATACCTCTCATAGCAAAGTAAAGCTTTGATGCTTTCCTAGGAAGAATCCTCCACGGCACAGAAATTGCTTCCTGCAAAGGAAGAAGCACTTGTGCAAATCATTGATCAAGCACCAAATCAGATTTATACATTAATAAACCAACATATTTTAGTTTGAAAGCTAACATTAACTAACAATGAGTAGCAATCCTGAATGCATGTTGATGTAATACTGGAAGAACTGGTTCAAGTAGCACATACTGCCCGAATATACAGTAGACTTCTATGTTTTACACATTCAATTAATTCTTTGGGCAGGGCATTACATCATTAGGTAGCAAACCTATGGTATATGAACTTATGGTTGTAAAATTCAATTTGGTTCATTCCAACTTTTCAACATATAAGTTCACTGACCTACATCAACATAAAAGCAACTTTTTATGTAGCTCTTACTTTTGCAGTGAAATGCACTCAGTATTCACCTATCAGTTTAACGGAGGTCATATAGTGGGACATCTCAGACAGTTTGAATGGCATTTCAATGCCTATTAGCTTAAATGTCATACTGTTGTCAACTACTTATCCATAAATTGGGGACCAGATTACATAACAGTATCATGCATTCAGGTAAACCATATTGCAGTAGAAAACAGGAGATTGCAAAGAAGTTTAGCATGGCACAAAAAATAAGAAGCAAGAGAAAGAAGAAAACAATTACATATACAATTGAATAAACCAAGCCATACCTCAAAACTTGGATACTGTGATTCGCATTCAAGTGTTTCTTCAAGTTTTTGCTGTCAGGAAACAAGTTCATGAAATAAAAGTTACTATCTCTGCAATACAAAGCCGCATGGTTGAAAGTGCTTGTGTGTTAGAAATTCACATTAAATGTTTGAGTTGAAACTCCAGAATATAAGAGCCAAAATAACTGACAGATGAGAATTCTTCACATGTACATAAGCCGCAACATATAAGTCAAGCTCAACAGCAACTCACTACACACTAAAGATACTAGTCATTAGAAAAAAAATTTGCACTCATTAAAACTAAGAGTTTTCTGGTGAAACTGTCACTTATTCTGTAACACTTCCTTTCACAGTGCTTATTCTATGTGACTTTTGACTTGCAACCACACTCCCAGCAGAAAATCTTCTTATTTTGGAGAGAATATTTTTCTAGTACTACAGCAATATACAACTTAATTACCTTATATATCCAAATGACTATGGCGCATAAAAAAGGAAGCAGATTGGTTAACATAAAGTAAGTATTAACATAAGTTTACATGCAATCCAGCATTCAGAATAGGAATATAAGGCTGTAACATAAAAGCTCTAAAATGAACTATAATAAGAATTTCATGCTGCACAAGTCTTTCAATTAACCATATATGCACTCAGATTTAATGCATAGCACATTGCAATTCTAAGATAAATACAACAAAACAAGCCATGAAAATAGAAAATGGAAAAAATATATAAATGAGTAACTTGATTACCTTTGAGTACTTGTGGTTCTGCAAATCAACGAATATTTCACCACACGAGTCTCTACAGTCAACTGTATAAAAAGCTACATGCTTTGATAACTTTCGGCATTTCTCATTGATTAATTTCTGTAAATAAAGCAAAATGCATACTGATATAATAAGAACAGGGGCATTAATAGTCTGAATAAGAACTTTATATAACGGGCAATATTTACAAGATAAAATCATCATTCAAAGAGACGAAGATTTGTCAAGTACTTTTGTGGTGAAGGAGCAGCAACTGACAACAACAACATCAAACTTGTCATAGAATTCTCCGCCAAAGCTCGAAAAATCACCTGTAGGAACAAAACTGTAGGTTTCAATAATTCTTTTCATTTTGTTCCAGTAAAAAATGTCAATGTTAAAGGCTTCATCAGCCTCAAATGCATTACTACATAATAACACCAATAATAATGATAATAACAACCACATAACAAAAAACAGCAAACCTTTTTCAACTGAAACACGAACCATCGGATTGAACTCTTTCAATGAATTGCAACAAACCTCAGCAATCGTTTTCCCACCATACACATTCTCATCAGGGGGTATCAAAAAATTTGCAGACCAGGCTTCTTCAGTCACCATGCGGTCATCCACTATTGTCAAACTACCAACTCCAGCCAGCACAATGTTCTTGCAAAACTACCCATAACAACAACACTACTTAAACCAATAAATACATTAACATAGCATAACACTTACAAGAAAAGTAACAAAATCATTATTCAATACATAATATGCTAAATCACATATAAATGAATGAATTGCTTCAAGAGTTTACCTCAGCAACAGTCCCTTTCATTCCACAAACTAAAATATGTGACTTGCTCAACCTATTTCGAGCAAATTAAAGAAATTGATTGAATTAGTAAATGCAATTTAACCAGGTTTTGAACAATAAATTTATAAAAAAAAAGGAATTAAAATTATTGAATAATAAATATAAAATTAAAACAAAGAAAGTTACCTTCGCTGAGCATCGGCACCCCAAACCCTAATTTGGCGATCATACAAAGCGGTTTCCTGCTCCGTCAATTCTTCTCCTTCCATTTCCAAATTTAACCTAATTTGTAATTAATACAAATAAATAAATAAATAATTGGTTTTGTTTGCTCGGGCAAAACCCTAGAAAGTGATTAAAATTCGCAACTACCTTCAAATTAAAAGTTCTCCAGTTGACTCTTAACAGTGAACAGATACTCGGGAAAGTGCTGAGTTATTTATATATTTTTGGGAAAAACAGTGCTGAGTTTTGAACTTCATAGTTTTGTAGTAAGCGGGCGTTTTGGATTTTTTTTGGGCCCTGGGTTTCATCAATTGGCCCATTTAAAATTTTATAGCCTGCCAGCAAGGAAGCTCAAAATTTGAAGTTATAATAGTATCGATCCAGTCAAAATTCTTCATTTGACGTGTAATGCAATTTAATATTTAATTATATAAATATATATGTATATTTATAGATATTGAACAAGATTAATTGCATCTCTTTTTTATATAAATTTTGAATAAGTTTTTGTTTTTTTCAAAGAGATTATAAACATACATATTTTTACATATCATTTGAGGAAAGGGGAGATTCAAACCCAAGTAAAAAAATGAGAAAAATAAATTTTTAATAATTAAGTTACCGTTCACTTAATATTAAAATTAAATAGCGACCATATTATAGTGAATAGTATAATATTATTCTTAGTTAAATAGTAACCATATTATAGTGGGTAATCTAATGATTAAAAAAGTAATTTTTTTACCAAATGGGATTTCTTCAATATAACAACACAATTACACAATTCAAAAGACAAAAAAGGATAACCTTTCCCTTGAATTAATCAATGTGTTAACCATTGACATATGTGAACTTTTGTTTCCAAACCATAAAATTTAGTAGAGAAAAAAAACCAAGAAAAAAAAAATAAGACATTGCATAAAATATAATACTATAAAAACTATTTGAAAATTGCTAGGGTAAGGAAGGAACATACCTGCATAACAATGGAACAAGAACCAAATTGGTCCTCGAGATTATTCTTTGTGCCTCTTTTACTTCTTCAACAATCTGAGGTATTGCCTTAAGGCCTGCAAGAGCTTTTTCTAATTACTCATCAGTGGAAAGTCACAGTAAATCCATGATGAAAATTGTTTTATTTTTTCCTTAAAACTAGTCCCGTTGAAACAAGTCCAGATTTTGATTAGGGTTTCGAATACATGCATGCAAAGTCGTCTATATATTGATTATGTACAAGCACGTTCACATGGGAGAATTTTCATGCTTGTAGTAAGAGAGCTTAAGAGAAAACTAAACAATTTAAAACAGGAGGAAATATGTGAGCTGAAATTAAAAGGACTGAAATTAATATTCATGTCTATACTGACTGTCTTTCACCAGGATCTTGAATTTGAAGATGATTATGCTTCAAGTTTCTAATAATCGATCTCAGCATTATCTAAAATGATCGTCCAGTTACAGACTCGGAGTATAAAAGTGAATATAGAAAGGCAATAAACGAGTGGTTTAATTAATCTAGCCTTGTAATTTTTGCTTAATATATAAGAAAATTAAAACTCTTAATTAATGTGGACAGATGGTTCATCCCATTGAGGCACTAACGTCGACGTAAATATAGAAAAGAGTAAGGGTCAGTTACAAAGAAATATTATCAGAAAAAATTAAATGATGTAATTGTTAGAAGTATGCTTTAAAAGTATAATTATTTATATTTAAATATCATTGAAAATAATTAATAGAAGTTATTTATTTAATATTGTATTTATAATTATGATTGTTTTATTTAAATATTATAAAATTTCTTAATTATTATATGTAACTTTAAACTTACTATATAATAGTTATATATAAGAGAATTAAGTTTAAGTGTAATAATTTAAATTTATCCATAGTCTGGATGAAGACGGAAACTTCATTTTGATAGACTATAAGTGCGGTCAATTTGTATATTGTATACAATTGTCTTATTCGAATTATTTTATATGTTGACATAGAAAATAGAAGCACTTTATATAATATTAATTATATAGGACTGGATTACGATAAATTTAATTATCTATTAATCTTTGTTAATAGAGAGAATTTATTTTATCATAATATAATCATATATAGATTACTTTTAATCATGATTGATTAATGAACTCTTATTCATTAAGTTATATTTATTAATTTACAAGGAAAAGACTATAAAAGATTTTAAGTCAATTACTAAGTATTTTATAAATATTATAAAATGGATGGCTGAGAATATTTTTTACAGATATGAAATTCACTCATTTTAAAAGGAAGTTAGATAAGTTGTTCTCTTGATAATTGATTCTGGTCTTAAACATTATGAGCTCTCAGGTTTTTTTAAAATTTAAAAAAATAATAATAAATTTGTGAATTTCACAAATTAAATGTTCAAAAGTGAGTTAATGTGGATCAATAATAAAGATATAATTGGAGAGATTAACGAACACTCCATCTAACTCTAATTATGAACACTTGTTGATCTATATGAAATGATTATTAAATGGACAAAAATAATTTTCTGTTTTATAATTTATCTGCAAAATTAAGAGTTTAATTTTTTTATTTTTAGTGGAGTAATATAAAGTTAATAAATAAAATTATGTTGATTAAAGAGTTTAATTAAATGATTTAATTTATTGGAGCTTAATTTTGTAGGTTTATCAAGTTTTCATGCTGACTCCATAAATATTAAAATTGACTATTGAATTAATTGTCAGATCTAAAATACTAATTATCTCAAATTTAATTTAATTAAATTTATTATGATCAATTAATTAATTTAATTAGCACATATTTAATTTGATTAAATTTAATAAGCTCAATCCATAATAGTTATGTAATTAAATAAATAATTAGATTATTTATTTAAATTAAAATAATTAGATAATTATAAATTATTTAATTAAAGATAATATTAGATATTATA
Source organism: Ailanthus altissimus (assembly GCA_946807835.1). NCBI lineage: Eukaryota > Viridiplantae > Streptophyta > Magnoliopsida > Sapindales > Simaroubaceae > Ailanthus > Ailanthus altissimus. The sequence continues at coordinate 30,852,609 of OX327688.1, read as the reverse complement.
TTTATCTTTTTAATTATCTAAATTAAAGATATTATTTTATCCTAATCTTATTAGAATTAAGAGTTTAAATAACATAATGATTCTTGTACTATAAAAATAGGTTTTAAAACCACTTTTACGTGTTTCTTTTGGGTTAAATTTTTAAAAAAAAAAAATTAAGAACACAGAATTAGATTTTTTAGAATTTATCAACTCGCCCACACGAGTAGCCCATTGGTGAGAGATACAGCGTGAAAAATTTACTGGTGTTGAAAGAAAACATCCGTAAAAATTCATGATTGATGTATTTTTCTTATACCATCTTGTTGCTAAATTAAAATAGACACAAAAAATTTTTAAATCGTTCTTGCAGTAATTACTATAAGATTAAACAATCTTAGCTAGTAATGAACTTAAGGTTTGCTTATTGTCCGTAATTCTTTTTAGAAATTATTATAATTTTAGAATTGAAGAATGTGTCCAATAGCAGACGTTAATTTTAGAATAATTTTATGAGATTAAGTATAACAAAAATGTGTAAGGTATTGATATTTTAGAATAATTTTATGAGATTAAGTATAATGAAAATGTGTAAGGTATTTATATTGTTGAAATATGCGAGAAGAGTTTTATACAAAAGTTTTAAATTTTATGCTTTTTTTCATTTAAAAAATTGTAAACAATTTTTGTTGATCTAAAAATTTGGATAACTTCGTGATTAATGAGTTGAATTTATTTCTTTTGGAAACAGCAACCAACAAAGCGTTTGGACTTCATAATGCTAAACTAGTTTGCTCTAGTGATGATGGGCTTGATAAGAATCCTGCAACCAAAAAATAGATTAAACCACGACAGAAATTTTTTTAGCGATGACACTCTAATATTTAAATTAATGATGGCTGAAAAAAAAAAGATAAAAAGAATAGAAGGTTAAGGAAGAATGATTAAGAGAGAAAAAGGCGTATTTAGAGTCAAAAGAATCTTCCTTAGCTAACTAATTTGAGCCCTATTTATAAGGTTGTGTTGTGAATTCAATTCATAGTCATAAAATCCCATTAGAATTGAAAAACATCAAGATTTCCCTTTTTTGAACTCACTTATTAGAATTTTATCAAACTAAAAATAGATTTTTCTTATTAGTGTATGACTCCTATCGAGATTATAAGGGTAGTATTTGTAAAGGCAATAGCAAGTACATTTTAGGTCACTAGTATACGACCAGGGTGCTTGGCTTGGCTAAGGAAGGCCCTCAATACCAAGGACACCCAATGTTAATGACTCCTCTTAAAAAGATCGTGGATTACAAGCTAACTTGAGAATTCATTTATTAGGTTTTATTGAGGATGATAAGCCCTAACCAATGTGTCCTTAAAATGTATGGCTCACTTTATAGATGCCAAATTCTATAAGAAAACAAAGGTCCATCAATTTTCAATGTTGACTTATCAAGATTGAAAACTTTATAAATATAGGCCATGGATTAACTAGTCTTCAAAGTCCTTTAAGATTTTAAGATGATCAGGTTCCCTGATTTAACAACCTGATAAGGTATTTGGGCTAGACATCGAGTCCTCATGGATAGGTCAGTGTGCTAATCAATACGACATCGGCTGAGGAGATGACCACCCTCAATTTGAATTTCTTTAACTTGGGGTTGAGGTTGCCTCTTTAATTGTCTTTTGTATATATCTTTGCTTAAACTTAGTGTTATATTAGTTAAACTTGAATCTTTGAGGATACTGATTGTCCTTTATGTTATGTGGCACAAGATTGGTTTTGGTGACCCATATTCCCTGAACTCCAAGAATGTATCAGATCAGAGTAAACGTTAATTAGCAAAAGGGGTTTCACTACCTCACTTTTTATGATGGTAAGAAGAGGATTACCCTTATGTGTGATTTTTCTATGAAGTAACTGTTAGGGTTGGTGCTTACGTGTCATCCCTGAATATACATATACTGATATATTTATATATATGTCTATTCCTATTAAATCGCTAATACTTATTTAAAAGGTACTATGCAATGTTACATTATAGACATTGTATGATCTGAAGGAGTTCGTATCTGATCTAAAAGAGTTTAGATAAAGGCCTACAGTTGGCTACGCTGAGAAATATAAATGCTAAATGTTAGCACAGCTAATTATTAGCTGGTTATAATACTCAATGAATATGCACAGCTAATTATTAGCTGGTTATAATACTCAGTGAATATCTAAAAGTTGGAGCCTTATTTGTAATAGGACATAGACCTGAGAATATACTAGTAACTGCATAGCTCTAAAAGTTATAATCAGGTGCTAGAAAATGTCAATTGCGCAAGTATGTTCTAGAATATTTTCCATGTTCTATTTTTACCGATGCGAATCTGTTAGTGGATATTTTTATATAAATCAGCATATGTCGTACCTATAAGATATAGATGGTCGTTCCTAGCCGACTGTGAGCTTAGAGCTCGTATTAACATATGGGTATCTAGTTATGACTAGATATGAGACGAACTCATGAGGGCATCCAATAGACACCCTATGTAAGTCATCAACGGAGGGTCCTCTCGAGTTGAGTAGTATACATGGTCCTTTGACTTGAGCGTCATGGTGGACTTGTAAGTAATCCACTATACTTTGATTACATGCATGTCATAAACCTTTCATGATGTGATCGCTAGGTGTCTCTGGGTATGGTCCGATGCTTATGGAGTCCGGTGTGTACAGATATGGGATCTGTCAGCTCGCATAGGGAGTTAGATATCTATATGCTTCGAGACTGTATCTCAGAAAGTCTTGTGGCCACAAGCATTAATTTCAGGAAAGAGTTTCCATCAGGGTGGTACAATATGGCAAAAGCGTTTACATATATTGTTCAGTGAGATATAAGTCTAGGGATATGATATGGATAAGCACATGGAGATTTGACGGTGATAATCTATATCCCCGCATATACAGGATATCATGATGTAAGGATTATACGTATGCGTTGTAACCTCAGCTTGGATGGTCGACGCATTGATTTATATTTTCGTGACATGTGTGTGGGGCAATGTTCACGGACTCATAAAATAGTTTCATTTGACGAATCAAGCGTGGACCTAGGCAGCCTCACGATATGGAGTGTACTTGTTGTGCACTGAAGTAACGTATCGGATTAAATTGTTTAATCCAGTAATATCTAGCACTACCACAGGAATACATGCGTGTTTGTATTTAAGCTTTAAACATAACAATTAGTCAATAATTATTATTTACTAATTATATAATGACATGTGGTGCATTGTGGACCCTCGGTTAAGTTTACCCAAGTGTTGGAATTGATGGGACCCACTAGGGATATACTTGGTAACTATTTATGAGAGGCAAAATGGTCATTTCACACAATAATTATTTAATTGTTAAATTATAATAATATCTATTATTTTATATTATAATATATTATTTTATTATATTATATATTGTTATATAGTTGTCATCCATAATATTATTATTTTTAAAAGGTAGCCTTGTTTAATATTATTATATATAATATTATTATTTTATTTTAAGTGAGATATATAAATGTATGTGAAGTGTGTGTGCTGAGAGAAAGGAAAATGAAATTGTTTCATTTTCTTCTTTGGTGCTGAGAGAAGCAATTTTGGTGAATTGTTTCTTTTGTGTTGTTTTTGCTTGAAGAAGAGAAATTGTTTCTCTTGAGCAAAATGTTGGTGGCCGGCCGAATCTTTAGCAAAATAAAAATGATATAGATCCAATTAAGAGTTAATTTCAAGTGTTGAGATTAATTATTATGCTAGATATTGTTGGCTACCAATTACAACAACACTATAATTTATTTTATTGATCAAAGAATTAATCAAGAAAAAAATAAATTCAAAAGTTTAAGTGTTAATCTCACTGCTAGATATGGAGCTGTTGTTCTAGCTTACTAAGCCCACCAAGTTGGTGACTAGAACTGCCAACCAGTTGGTCTCCAAGCGGACTCCTAAGATACATGTGTATAACGTTACACGTTATGGTAATTTCTCAACCCTTCTAATATATTAATATGATTAATATATTATTTATTATGTTTATTGTATGATTTAATTTTTGTGCAACACTAAATATTTATGTGATACATATTTTATGCAATAAACACAATTTCATATCATACACATACATATATTAGATCCCTAACAAAAATGGTATCAAAGCCATATTTGAGATATTGGGTGTTATTTGAGTGAATAGATGTAAAATGCCTAATGTAAATGGCACGTTTCAAGTGTTGAAACGGGTATGCCAAAGAGGAATGCAGTGGGCGCTGCAGCGCTGGGAATTCGACCTCCCAGCGCCGTAGTGCTAGAGACCTGGCACCGTGACGCTAGGAGTTCTTTCTCACAGAGCTGGCCAACCGGCACCGCGGCATTTCAGGTTCTAGAATTCGCGCTGCAGCGATGATGGATGGGCATGTACTATTTACTTAAACAGTAGCAAATGAACAGTATTTATACTGTTCACAGCTACAGTATTTTTGAACAATGTTTCAACATTAATTTACATGTGTAGATTTATAAGATGTAGTGATAAAAATTATCATTCTACATTATAAATCGGGGTTTATAAGATGCAATGAGAAGAGTTATCGGTCTGCATTATAAATCAGAATTAATTTTTCTGTGTTGGTAACCACAATGAGAGCCCTACTGGTGGGGATTAGTTGTGTTTGCATAGAAAAATTATTTAATTGAGAATCATCATCCCATGAGATGAGGACCTTGTATATATGAATCTCCCTTAATTAGATTAAATAATATTACATTATAAAATAATATTTTATTATAATCCGTCTTATTAATACAGTGTTAAACGAGTCACATCGGCCTTTTTTCAATATTGTTACAACGTGAGGAACTTAGTCGGTTGGGCTTAAACTATACTGGTTAATCATGAGATGAGACAAATATATACCAACGTATTACTTAATATTGCTACAACGTGAGGGTAATATCTGTAACATATATTTGATTATTGACAAGTTAATCTGAAATACACTTACCCAATATTGTTACAGCGTAAGGATAAAGTGGTAAGAGTTGCATAACATGCAATTGACAAGTGTTGTCTACCTATTGGGTTTACATAGGCCAATATTGCTACAACGTGAGGCTCGAGTAAATTTCAATGGTATCTACTTCCCGCTGTATAGTTTAAAAGAGTTTAAACTATCGTCTTTCTATTCGAGAGATTATTGAGATTATGTAAAGCAGTGGGAGGGCATTTTAAATTGAAATATGTATAATTGTTATACCCATGATTTAAAATATTTTATTAGCGATTTAATGACCATTCCGCTTACATCTCCCGTTATTTTTGGCCTGTTAAGTATAATGGTCACTACGAACCAATTGGTGTGCATAATTAATGCAGTCCAACTCAATGGTACTAAAAATTACTTTGACCGGAAGATAAATCTAAAAAATGTTCTAGATTCAAAAAATCTTAAATTTATTGTTGATTAGAGTTTGCCGTAAGGTATTTCTAATAATACCCCTCAAGATGATAAAATAGAGGGGGTGTAACCCTCTTTGTTGAGGGTATTTTATCTTCTACTCCAAGTATATTTGGTGAGACCATGATTTAAAATATTTTATTAGCGATTTAATGATCATTCTGCTTACATCTCTCGTTATTTTTGGCCTGTTAAGTATAATGGCTACTACGAACCAGTTAGTGTGCATAATTAATGCAGTCCAACTCAATGGTATTAAGAATTACTTTGACCGAAAGATGAATCTCAGAAATGTTCTGGATTTAAAAAATCTTAGATTTATTGCTGATTAGAGTTTGCGTAAGGTATTTCTGATAATACCTCCCAAGATGATAAAATAGAGGGGATGTGACCCTCTTTGTTCATGGTGTTTTATCTTCTACTCCAAGTATATTTGGTGAGACCAGATGTGTGAAGAGAAGAACATAAGGCAAAAACCCATGATAAGTCCTTAGAGACAATATTTATCCAAAGATCAACAAGAGAGTAAAGTAGATGGAAAGTGTTTCCACTGCAGTGAGGTTAGGTATTAGAAATTTCACTACCCTAGAAACCTTATAATTGTTAGGAAGACTCCCACATATTTATGTTTGACAGATATAGACATTTCTATTGCATATGATGCCAGTTCAAGCTGAGCATGATGTTAAGGTTTGTGCTTATGCGTCATCCCTGTTTGTATGAATATTTATTTTGTAATATTTATACAATGAATATTTTATTAAATCGCTAATAACCTTTATTACATGATACTTAAGCTTGTAACATTATAGACAATGAATGATCTGAATAAGTTCAGATCTGGTTTAAAGAAGTTTAGACCAGCGCTAAGAGTTAGCAAAGCTGATAGTTATAAATACTAAGAGTTAGCAAGATATAATAAACAGCGAGATCTAAATAATTAGAACCTTATCTATAATGTGACAAAGACCTGAGAATCTACTAGTAATGACATAGTTGCAAAGAGTTGCAATCGATACTAAGAAATATCATTATGTAAGTATCTTCTCAAATAAAGAGTTCCTGAGTTATGTTCACCAATGAGGGTCTATCGATGAAATATAATAAAGATTAGTGTATGTCTATATCTGTATTGTACAGATGATTATTCTTAGTTAACCATGAGCTTGGCTGAAACTCCTATAAACATACAGGTATTCAGTTAGGACTGGATACTGAACAAACTCACGAGGACCCAAATAGATATCCTGTGAAACCGTCAAAGGAAGGTCCTTTTGAGTTGAGTAGTATTTGTAGTCCTTCGACCTAAGCGCTGCGGTGGGCTTATGGGAGATCCACCATACTTTGGTTCCACGTATGTCAGAGACCTTTTATGGTCTGACCGCTATGTGTGGCTGGGTATGGTCCGATGCTCATGGAGTTCAATGTGTGTAAATATAGGATCCGCCAACTCACATAGATGGGTTGTATATCCGAAACATCGAGATTGTATCTTCTAAAGTCTTATGGCCATAAGCAATAAATTGAGAAAAGAGTTTCTTACAGGTTCGAACATTATAGCAAAAGTGTTTGCGTATATTGTTCATTAAGATACGAATCTTGAGATAAAGTGATTGATGAAATTATTGGGATTTGACAGTAAAGATTTATATCCCGTTCATCCAGGATATAATGATGGAATGATTATACGAATATGTAGTAACCTCAACAAGTATGGTCTAACGCGCTAATTTGTAATATCTATAACGTGTGCGTAGGGCATCGATCACGGACTTGTAGAATAGTTCCATTTGACGAATCAGGCGTGAACCTAGGCAGTCCCAATATGAAATGTGCTCTTTGAGCACTTGGGCAACGTACTGTATTGAATAGTTCAATACAGTAAAATCCAGTAATTTACTAAGATTACGTTAACTAAAGTATATGGTCATATGATAGGACCCACTTTAGGTTAACTTGGTAACCGAGTAAGAACATAAATGTAATTTCACTTAATGATTATTTAATTATTAAATAATTCAAATAAATATTTATTTATTTAATTGTTGAATAAATAATTTTAATTTAACTAAGGTTAAGAGTTAACCATTTGGTTAAGTTAGATTAACTATACTTAATGGTTAAGTAAAAGTTAACCTAACCATGGTTAAGTTAGTTAACTATAGTTAAAATATTTAAATATTCTTTAACCTAACTAAAGTTAAGTGTTAGCTATAGTTAGAATATTTAAATGTTAATTTAACCTAACTAGAGTTAAGAATTAACTATGATTAGGTTAGGTTAAATTCAAATTGAAATTAAGTTTTAGAAAATTAAATTAAATTCATTTGTATAAATAAGACAAATGTAAATTAATTTCATAAGTTGGTTAAGTTTTTATTTTGCAAAAATTTGACCAGCCATTACAAAGAGAGAAAAGAGAAATTGTTTTCTAATTAATGGATTCAAGAGTTAAATTCATTATTTTCTTTTATAAGGCATAAAACCAATTTAGCAAAATAGGTTTTGATTAATTGATTAAGTGTTAATCAAAAGAAAAAATCAAGAACATAAGTTTAAGTTGTTAAACTTCTGCTGGATCAAAGGCTATCATTCTAGATAATCAAACCCATCATTGTTGATTACTAGAATTGATCAAAGACAACATTTCAGTGGACTTCAACAATCTCCAACCAAAGGCTTCAAGGGTTATTTCTCAATTTTGTTTCTGTTAATTGATTTAATATGTTATGATTGTATTTACTGCAATATTTTAAGCTTCCGCTGCTTCATTATATGTATAAGATATGTATATATTGTTGTTGAACACAAGACCCACATGCAAACACCCTAGAATGAACAACTTCCAACACGTAAGATACTGAATGTCCCTCTCATATCAACAATATATTGTAAGGATTGAGATAGACTAAAATACAATAGCTTGTAGAAGTAAGGTTAAGAGCAGTAAATGGTGATTTCTTGTAAGTTCAATTTGTTAGGCAGCTTGACATACTTCTCGTATGCAATACAATAGTTGTATTACATAATTGGTGTGATATCTAAAATATCATTTGATATATTTTGTCCCCTCCTGTACTTGACAGTGAATGATATCATATGAATATTAAGAATAGTTCCTTATATTCATGTGATGTAAATGATGTTTTATTAGTTGAATGTCAGTTAATAAATGGACATTATATATAATTAAAAATGTTAGTAGATTGAAATCCTTAAATGATACAGAACTGTGACATGTGAAATTATATCATATAGGTGTGAGACGCCTAATCCGTTTGGTTAAGGATGGTTAGATTCTTAATCTAACCATAAAGACTTAATCAGTTTATGAATAATGTATTCACAGAGATGACCAAATATATCATATTGTACATCACATTCCTTCAATTAGATCGAGGTAGTGAGTACATCAACAACATATTTTTCGTTTGTTTAAAGGAAAATGAGATTCTCACTCACTGTAGTTTTTTGGCTACTCCACAATATAACGTTGTTTTGAAGAGAAGGAATCGGACTTTATTAAATATGGTCTAATCAATGGTAAGTGTTACCGATCTATATCTGTGAGAATATACTCCAAATACATCTGCTTATTAAGCAGAGTTCCATTAGAAGTTATTTCTTCTATTCCGTATGAGATACAGAAATAAAGGAAGCTGAATCCTAAATATGTTTAAGACTTGGGGCTGTCATGCTTACGTAAAAATTACGTAGCAGGATATCTTGTTTTGTAAGAGTTACTCAACAGGATAAACAAACACTTAAATGGTACAAGTATAGGTTCATTGTGTATCCTATGAATACAATAGGATACTAGTTCTATGATTCAGAGAAGAAAAGTGTGTTCATTTCTCGATATACCACTATTCTAGAGGAAGAGTTTCTTATGGATAGTGAGAATCATAAAAATATTGAAATTTATAAAGTCAATCTAGAAATCAATGAACCAAGGATGAGAACTTATGCTTAATTAAACAGTGACCTTTTAACACACTTTCCAGTGGGTCGAAAAGGATGTCTAGGTCACTTATTAGGTATGTTTGATACCTGAAGGAGAACTTGGAGTTTTCTTAATAGAAGAAAATAATCCTTTGACGTATAGAGAGATGATGTTAGACATCGATTTGGAAAACGACAAGATGCTATGTAAACAAAAAAAAAATTGGCTCTATGCATCAGAATCAAGTTTGGGACTTGGTTAAGCTACCCATGAAAATTGTTCCCATTGGTTGTAAAAAGTTTACAAGAGGTAGTGGGAGCCAGAAAGAAGGTAGAGACATTCTAGGCCCTATATTGATTCTAGAAAGGTAATCATTAGTGATCTTGGATTACCTTAAAAGAAAATTTTTGACCAGTATTGATGCTAAAGTCGATTGAAATGTTATTAACTCTTACAGCATATTATGAGTTTGAGGTTTGGCAAATAGATGTAAAGATGGTATTTTTGAATGGATACCTTGAGTAAGAGATATTTAGGAATAGCCTGAAGATTTTACGTTCAGCCAGACTTTTGGTTTAGTGTGCAGGCTGAAGAAGTCTATTTATGGACTTAAATAAACCTCTCGAAGCTGGAATCATTATTTTGATGAGATAATCGGATTGTCTGGTTTCATAAAAACTTATGAGGAAGCTTGATTCTCTTTATTGATAACATACTGGTTATTGGGAATAATGTCGGTATGTTATAGTCAGTCAAAAGTAATTCGTAAGAATTTCTCCCTGAAGAATTTGGGAGATGCTTCCTTTATACTAAGTATAAAGCTTTATAGATATAGAACTAAGAAGCTGATAAGACTTTCACAAATCATTTCACATTAATAGAGTCTTGAAAATGTACAATTTTCTTAACTGTGAGTTAGTTAACGTATCTTTTGGACATGATGTTCATCTTTCGAGGAGAGTGTCTCTTCGGATAGAAAATAAGAAATTTAGAGTGTCTAACGCACCAGATATAATAACTCTTGAGAGATCTATATATGCTATAATGTGTTTGAGACCTAATATTAGTATGACTGTAAGAGTTATGAGCCAATACCAGTCTGATTTAGGTGACCACCATTTGATGGTAGTTAAACATATCCTGAGATACTTTTAGGGTACAAATGATAAGTTTCTCAAATGTGAAGAAAGTGACTTACAAGTGAGAAGATGCACGGAGTTAGACTTTTAGTTTGACCTAGATAATAGAGAGTCTACATCTAGGTATGTGCTCATTCTTATTGGTACTAGGTGAGTTGAAATTGCACTAAACTAGGATTCAATGCTGATTTATTTTAGGCATAGCAAAAAAGGTAGTGTGGATTCGTAGGTTTATCGTTGAGCTTGAAAGAGTTCCAAGACAGATGGATCCTATCTTATAATTTTGCGACAAAACTAGGCCGTTGTATAGGCTGAGGTGCCAAGAGAACACTGATTGTGATGCTATAGTAGCTAAGCGCAAATGCACGCTATCATATCAAGTATTATAGGATTTTAAGTCCAGATATCGATCTCACAGGGACTATGCAATCTAATTATATAAATCAAGTACTAAAATTGTACCTACATAACTTTTATTCAGAAAATCACAATCTTAAATTTATTTAACTAATCTACTCTATCAATTAAACTAAATAAAAGTAAATAGTAGAATTCACAAATAAAAATAATCTAGGGTTTTGACTTGTCCTCTAGTATTTCATTGGACTCATTAACCATTTAGTTAATATTTTAATACCAATTGATTGGCTTAGACACTAATCTCATCACAAGCCTCTGTCGATGGTCAAGTGACTATATTACACATTCTAACAATCACTTATATGTCTATAGTAATCAAATCAGAATGTAATTCATTAAGATTAAGTTTAAATTATACCATACATACCACCTAGGTATATGTCTATCCTAGATGAAACTCATAATTATTACCCTATAATCATGCATCAAACTACCCTAGACTCAACACATGAACCCCTCTGTCGAGTTCATCATGGTTCCTTAATCATTCAAAATATTGATCATGTATAATAAAAGCATTAAACACAAGATAAAATGAATCAATTGAATGTATCAAGTTCATAAACTATAAATTAACACAATTCAAATCCATACTAAGTTCACATAATCTAACCCTAGATGAACAAATTATCTTATTACAAAACTAAAAGTATCAAACCAATTCATAAAGATCAACAAGAACGAGAACATAATGATTAAAAAAAAAAGAAGAAAAACTAATCAAAGTGACTCCTTGATGTACTTCTCCCTTTTCTTGACTTGAATCTTGAATCTTGATCTTGGTTCTTCAATTTTTAACCTTGATCTTTGATTTTGTGTTGTGAATTCTTTTTCTAAGTTTTTGTCTTTTTTTTTCCTTCTATTCTTCCTCTTCCCTCTTAGAGTTTTTGACCTTCTATTTATAGATTTTTGTCTAAAATTACTATTTGTAAATTACTGTAGCAAAAAGAATGTTCATGAATTACTATAAAAAATACTGTTCACCGCCACGGCGCCGCAGCACTCAGTCATGGGTGCTGCGGCGCTCAGCCTTAGTACTCCTTTCGTATTTTAAGCGTAACTTCTTCGTTTGACGTCCACTTTGCCTCCCGTTTATGCCTAAACGTCATATTTTTCATCTTGCATCTATTTATGATAAAAAAAAATACAATTAAATAGTCAAATATTTATGATTTATAGCAAAATACAAAAATTGGGTACAAATCATAGTGCTTTTACATCTCTATCAAACACTTGTACTCTAATTATGTTGAGAGGAGTCTCACATGACTAGAGGGATCTTGGCTTAAAGAGATGTGATTATTTATAGAAATGTTCTATAAATAATTTAGTGGACTCACTTTCTAAGGCTATGACTTCAAAAGTGTTTATAAAAACGTAGAGTCGATGTGTATAAGATACTATCAAGAATGGCACTAAAGCAAGTAAGAAATTGTTAGGGTTAGTATTTACGTGTCATTCCTGAATGTACATATACTTATATATTTATATATGTGTACGTTCTTATTAAATCGCTAATATTTATTTAAATGGTACTATACAATGTTACATTATAGACATTGTATGATCTGAAGGAGTTCAGATCTGATCTAAAGGAGTTTAGATACAGGCCCACAGTTGGCCACGCTGAGGAATATAAATGCTAAATATTAGCACAACTAATTGTTAGCTGGTTATAATACTCAGCGAAGATCCAAGAGTTGGAGCCTTATCTATAATGAAACATAGACCTGAGAATATACTAGTAAATGCATAGTTTTAAGAGTTGCAATTAGGTGCTAGAAAATATCAGCTGCGCGAGTATATTCTCGAATATTGTCCCTGCTTTATTTCTGCCGATGCAGGTCTGTTTGTAGATATTTTTATATTGATCAGCATATGTGGTACCTATAAGGTACAAATGGTCATTCTTAGCCGATTGTGAGCTTGGAGCTCATATTGACATATAGGTATCAAATTATGACTAGATATGAGACGGACTCATGAGGGCATCCAATATACACCATATGTAAGCCGTCAACGAAGGGTCCTCTCAAGTTGAGTAGTATACGTGGTCCTTTTACCTGAGTGCCACAGTGGGTTTGTAAGTGATCTACCATACTTTGGTTCCACGCATGTCACAAACCTTTCGTGGTGTGACCGTTGAGTGTCGTTGGGTATGATTCAATGCTTGTGAAGTCCGGTGTGTATAGATATGAGATCTGTCAGCTCACATAGGGAGTTAAATATCCAGATGCTTCGAGACTGTATCTCAGAAAGTCTTGTGGCCATAAGCATTAATTCTAAGAAAGAGTTTCCGTCAAGGTGAAACAATATAGTAAAAGAGTTTGCATATATTATTCAGTGAGATACAAGTCTGAGGATATGATATGAATGAGCACATAGGGATTTGACGGTGATAATCTATATCCCTAAACATTCAGGATATCATGACAGAAGGACTATACGTATGCGTTGTGACCTCGGCTTGGATGGTCGACGCATTGATTTGTATTTCTATGACGTGTGCATGGGGTAATGTTCACGGACTCATAGAATAGTTCCATTTAACCAATCGGGCGTGGACCTAAGGAGTCCCACGATATGGAGTGTACTCATTGTGCATTGGAGCAGCGTATCAGATTAAATTATTTAATCCAGTAATATTCAGCACTACCATGGGAATGCATGCGTGTTTGTATTTAAGTTTTAAATACAACAATTAGTCAATAATTATTATTTAATAATTATATAATAACATGTGGTGCATTGTGGACCATCGATTGAGTTTACTCGTGTGAAATATGATGGGACCCATTAGAGGTATACTTGGTAACTATGTATGAGGGGCAAAATGATCATTTTATATAATTATTTAATTGTTAAATAATAATAATATCTCATTATTTTATATTATAATATAATATATTATTATATTATATATTGTTATATAGTTGTCATTTATAATATTATTATATTATTATTTATTATAATAATATTTGTTTTTTTAAAAGGTAGTTTTGTTTAATATTATTATTTTATTTTAAGTGAGATATATATGTGTGTGAAGTGTGAGTGTGCCGTGTGTGTGTGCCGAGAGAAGTGAAAATAAAATTGTTTCATTTTTTTCTTTGGTGCCGAAAGAAGCAATTTTGGTGAATTGTTTCTTTTGTGTTGTTCTTGCTTGAAGAGAAATTGTTTCTCTTGAGCAAAATGTTGGTGGCCAACTGAATGTTTAGCAAAATAAAAAGGATATAGATCCAATTAAGAGTTAATTTTAAGTATTGAGATTAATTTTTATGCTAAATATTATTGGCTACCAATTACAACAACATTAGAATTTATTTTATTGATCAAAGCGTTGATCAAGAAAAAAATAAATTAAAAAAGTGTTAATCCCAGTACTGGATATGGAGCTGTTATTCTAGTTTCTCAAGTCCACTAAATTGGTGACTAGAACTGCCAATGAATTGGTCTCCAGACGGACTCCTAAGATACACGTGTATAACGTTACACGTTATGGTGATTTCTCAACCCTTATAATATATTAATATGATTAATATATTATTTATTATATTTATTGTATGATTTAATTATTCTGTAGTACTAAATATGTATGTGATACGTATTTTATACAATAAATATAATTACACATGCATACACATACGTATATTAGATCTTCAATAGTAACACCCTCGAAAAAATAAATTCACCCTAAAAAAATATGTTTTGAATGAAGAAGCCTTTTATGAAGCCTAAAAGATAATTCACGTTGACGTATTCCTAAAGAACTCTTTGAAAAAAACGTATTTTGAGTGAAGAACCTTTGTGTGAAACCTAAAAGCAAAAATTAGCATGAAGTATTCCTAAAGAAACTCCTTAAAAAAAATACATTTTTGGTAAATAATACTCATGTGAGGCCCAAAATCAAATTTCATAAAGACACACACTTGATCTCAAGTTAAAAAGAGTAAGTCCCTAGAAAGAACTTGTCATTTAAAGTTAAGAGCACATATTTGAAATTACATTTGACATACAATATTAAGCTTGAGAGCTTTGTTCTAAGACCTACATAAGGGGCAATCCCCACCTTGCTCAAAAACCTTACAAGGATTGCCCAAGAAACAAGAAGCACCGAGTACTCACTTCTTTCAAAAGGGCAATCTAAGAAAAGTTAAACACAAGGATAAACTCACAAAACTAAGAACTAAAATTATAAAATTTTCAGTGTTGACAAGTCAACATTGAAAATTTAAAAACCCTTGTTTCCCCCTCAGATTTTAATCTAAATAAGGCAATCTATTAAAAAAATAAATAAAAAAATCCTAAATAAGTAAAAAAATAGCTATCTTTATTTAGTATGACTTTACAAGGAAAGTCTCAAATAGATAAGGAGACTACTATCACCATGATTTTAGTATGATTCTAATAAAAAGAATCATAATTGAAAAAGTGTTGTTATATCATAATTTTACTCAAATTCTAAACCCCTTGTATTATTGCTACCCTATAACAAAAGAGTTTTTCCAACAATCAATTTTTCTATTAATAATCAATTATGAGAGCAATTGTTTTGTATGCAAGAGAGATAAGAGTGGCTATATGTTTTTCTTATGGAGGAGTGACATTTTTTATTCTGTAAAGACTTTATTTTTTTGCATTGTGTTATAAAAATAATATTTTATAATACTTTCAAATTAACTCATTAAATTTAATAAAGTAAACGTAAACTCGTATGAAGTTGAATCATTATAAACTTTTTGTCTTTTGTCTACTTGGATTTATTTTTATTGATTTTAATTAAAAATTAAATTATTATTTTCAAAATAAATAAATAAATTTTACTTGTTAATTTAAAATTATCAAAATTTTGAGTCTAACTCTTTTAAAATTACATTAGAGGATTTAATTAATTATTAGGCAATAAATTAATAAGACGTATTCTAAATCTTCTTCTTTAAAATGTGAAGTTAAGGTTTTTTTTTTTTTTAGTGTGATTACTAATTTATTAAACAAGTCTTAGAGTTTCCAAAATAAGACCCTTACACATCTTTTTTGTGTAAAAAGATGAAAGATATGGGCAAAGTTTTTTTTTTTAAAAAATATTTAAATATCAAATAAATAAATAAATAAGTGGGATCAAAGGTGTTCCCTCTCATTTTTTTTTTAAATATTGTAGTACCACCAAGAGTTACCGCAAAAAAATCATGGATTTTTTTTTATTAGCCAAAATTTTAAATTTTAAATTTTTTTTACAGTTAAATTTTTTTATGTTTTAATAACTAAACAAATATGTTTTTTTTACCCTTGTTTGTTTAATTTACAGAAAAATTATTTTTAATTAATTTAATCAATAATTTTAATTTTATGAGAATTAAAATAAATTAATTTTAAAAATATAAATATAAAAAAATACTGTACAGTATGCTCAGTGTGCGTGCACTGTGCACTACGATTATGCGTTGCATAGTATGCACAGTGTCATGCACTGTTTATACTAAGTAATAAATTTTAAAAATTTTAAATTATATAATTTTTTATTTTAAAAAAATTAAATTAATTTTATTTAAATTTTAAATTTTACATTTTAATAAAGGGATTCAAACTCAATTTTTTCAAGAAATGCATTACAAACTATTTAAAAGATTAATCTTTTGTAAATTTTCTTCATATTTTATAATTTAAAAAAAATAATTAATTTCATGATGATATAATGTTGTTTTAAAAAAATAAAAAAAATTAAATTAAATAATAAAATTAAAAATTATCACGTGATGCAACTCAAGCTGTGTAATAATACACAACACACAATATATTTATTTAAATAGAATTTATATTTTGATTAAATTGTATTTGTTTTAAAAAATTTGAAAATAAAATAATTTAAAATTTAAAAATAAATAAATCTTTTTATTTAAATTATTTAAAAATTACTAATATGATTAATTAATTAGTTAAATTTTAAAATTTTAAACTTTTAAAAAAGTTATTACGCAGTATGCACAGTGCACATGCACTGAGCTTACTGCACAGCGAGCGCGCTGCGCATATTGTACAGTAATTTTTTTAATTTTAATTTTTAAATATTTAATTTATTTTTATTCTCAAAAAATTAAAGTTATTGATTAAATTAATTAAAAAATAAAAAATAATTCTTCTGTAAATTACACAAGTAATGGCAAAAAAAAGAAAAAAAAATCATATGTGTTTGATTAAAGTATAAAAAATTTGACTGTAGTATAAAAAGATTAAATATTTAAAATTTTGATTAATTAGAAAAAATTTCTAAAAAATCACCTAAGATTTTTATACAGTAAGACTCGTATAGAAAAATTTTAGTATAGAGAATTAGTTTTTATTTTTAATATAAGTATTATATTTTAAATTTTAATTATTAAATAATTATAATATTATATTTAAATATCAACTAATTATAATATCATTAACAAATAATTATCTCATATAATTGAAAAGATTAAAATCTTTTGCATGAGTAGTACCACCGGGAATTGCTGCGGTAACTACTCGAAATCTTGATATAATAATTATTGTGAAAAATAATAATTATTTTATATTAATAGTACCATCAAAAACAATAATTATTGTGAAAACCACTTGAGATTTTGATATATTAGGACTCCTTTCAGAAAAAAAAAATCGTAACATTGATCACGTGGTTTCATAACTACGTCAGAATCTTTTAAAAAGAAACCTCAGTGCCGACAAATTTGCCTGTTAATATTAGGGAAAAAGAAAAGAAGATGATTTTACGGTTCCTTGTATCACTTGCCAACTGGATATTAACGTTGTCGCTCCCTGAGATTTAGACAAATTATATGCTGATGGTAAATTTGGTTTAAATATACTTTCACCCCTTTTATTTAATTTGAAAAATAAAAATACTCTCATTAGTTTTTTTTTTAAAGAAATACCCTCACTATTTAAGGATATTTAAATTATATACTTGATATAAAAATATAACTCTAAATATATTTTTATCTTTTTAATTAAATAAATAGAGTGACAATATAATTAAAATTAAAGTTATTATTAAAATATAATTTCTATAAACCTTAGGGGATGACGGTGCTAATACTACTGCAGTTTGCAACTCATTCTCATCCAAAGTGAAAAAGGCAAGGAGTGAAGACTTTTGAACCAATTTTTTTTATTGAGTTCTTTATTTATTACATAATTAAATTTTTTTACCGAAATTTAGTATTAATTTTTGGCTAATTATTCACAAATTCAACTTTAACTAACTTAATGCAAATTATATGGTACTCTTTTTTTTTTTCCTCTCTATTTTGCACTCCATTTATTGAACACTACAAATTTGCTAGCAATCAAATACCTTTGTTGCCCTACAATCAAAAGCATGCATTTCTTTTCATTTTTCATCTGAAATTTAAATTATAATCTATTTAATTAAATTTAAATAATTTTTTAAAAGAAAGGCAATGGAAATGTTTTTTTTATAAAAAAAAGAAATAAGCCCAATGTCATGATGGTTTAATTGGAGTCTAAGTCAATACTATGAAACAAGAAATTTCAAAGTCTCGTTTAACACATTTTTCTTTTGGCACATCATGATGTAATTTTTTTTTTAAGCATTAAAATGAGGACCCAAGTCCACTAACCCGATAGATCGTTTAACACATTTTTCTTTTGGCACATCATGATGTAATTTTTTTCAAGCATTAAAATGAGGACCCAAGTCCACTAACCCGATAGACTAAGTAGTGGTGGGTCATTATGATATAAAAATTGAAATCATTAAATCAACGCATCTTTAAAAAAAAAAAAATTGAATAAATATATTTAAAAATGATACAAGTTTTAAAAAAAATTACAATTATTCAATATATTATAATTACATACTTAAGTTGTATCATAATAATGTTATCATGCACATGATTTACTTTTAAAAAAATGTTAATTCTTCAATAAATTATTAGATATTAAAATAGTGTAACGGGTGATTTTAGAATTTATATCATTTTACCATCTAATAATTATTTAACATATAAATTTATTATAAAAAACTTTGAAATATCATTTACAAAGCATAACATTACTTAGCATAACTTAGTTATAGTGTTAACTACTTTTGTTTTGAATCGAGTAATGGGTCTAGATACTTCAGGACCACCTTTGAATTCAACTTGATAAGGAAATTTATTTGAATTTTTTTTACCTCTCCCTATTTTAATAACTTGTAACAATGAGAGCTCAATTTAAGAGAGAGGTCATTGATTTCACAATTTAATAATGGTTTTGCTTACTTTTTTTTTATTGATAGCTTAGATCCTTTAAATACATTGTTAAGCACCCGTAATTTTTATTATTACGGAGATAATAATAATATTTTAAAAAAGATAATCCTATAATAATACCTAACAAGATAATCCTATAATAATATTTAAAGAAAGATTATCTTAAAATATTTAATTAATGATAACAATATCTAAAAAATATTTATTTTAAACAAAAAAATAGAATATTTGTAACTAAATAGAATTTTGAAATGGTGCCACTTCTTATTCCATTTGACTTCTTAACAAATAATTACAGCTCCAAATATGTCAAAATTTCAAGTTGAACTCTTCTTTTCTCCAAAGTAAATAATAATAATAATAATTTGAATCATAATTTTTATTAAAAATAATAAATATTAACGATCTTAATTCATCATTCAAATATAATTGTTTTATTATCTTAAGTACGAATTTAGCTTATTATCATATTAGCATTTTTAAGTTGTTTTTTTTTCATCGAAGTCTAAATTTAATTTATTCTGAGACATTTAGTTTGGAAAAAAAATGTTTTTTTTATTAACTTTTATCTCAATGGCAGAATGTTTAAATGATTCTTTAATTTGCCAAAATGTGTTTAATAATTCTTTAATTTGGAAAATTTTCTAAATAGTTCTTTAATTTTTCTCTTTAACAATATTTTAATTAAATTTATTTATTTCCCAGCATAAAAAAATACCTTTGTTTTAATTTTTATACTAAAAATTTATAGATACTATATTACCTGCCAACAACTAATTATCAATGACAAATTCCATAAAATTCAGTATTAATTTAATAATGTTTTTTAATGAGTTTAATGGGTTTGAAAGTTAAGTCCAGCTCACCTATCACATATTGCTATCGGGCTTTACTCTCAAAGCCTAACATAATTTACAATACAAATGCTTAAACATTTTTTGGATTGGGCGACTTAACCCATTTGATACATCTATATGGAATTAATATTTAATTTCTTTTTTATTGTAATTTTAAATCAAGTTGGATTTGTATTTTTTTAGTGGATTGAATATTTTTAAAATTTGATGAATTAAATTAGATTTAATAGTCATAAATTTGTTTAATGATAGATATGATAGATTAGTAGTCAAATTCATTGGATACAATTCAATGAACACCCTTATTTTTTACTTTAGACTTTTTAAATTTGAAGGCAAAACGTAAAAAAGTAAAAGTCAAGAATTAAATTATACAACACATATGTAAAGAATAAAAAAATATTAAAAAAATTATCAACGATACCTTCAAGAGGTAGTATCATTTTTAACAATATTCACAAATTTTAAAATAAACATCAATACCCATTTGTTAGATAACCTTTCCTTAATTTTACATATAAAGAGTAAAAAAGTCAATCAATACTTATATAATTTTTTAAATTAATTTTGAATATAATAAATATTATAAGAATATGTATATATATATTCTACGAGTGACCATCGTAGCACATCCACTCACTACAACTTGTTGCAGTCACATGTAGCTGCTACAAATAGTGTCATTGGTGGTGGTGGTTAAAATACGAAAGATGAATAAATACCAAGGGAAGAAGATGCATGCAGCCACGCGATTTTTTATTTATTTATTTTTTGAAACATATTATAAGATAATTTGTCAAATTCGTGGGATCCAATCCAATAGACACCCTTACTTTCTTACTTTAGAGTTTCTAAATTTGAGGGTAAAGTGTAACAAAGCAAAAGTCAAGGAATCAAATTATAAAATACACATGTAAACAATAAAAAAATCAACAATACCCTTATGGTTATTTATCATTAATTAGCTCACAAGTTTCAAAAATAGGCGTCAATACCCGTTTGTTAAGAGAGTCCATCGTTAATTTTAACGAGTAAGGAGTAATAAAGTCAGTTTTTAATATAATAAAATATTATAACAATGTTAATTTTTTTTTCCTCTCTTTTTTCTCTTTATTTTTAATAGCCGCAATCAATTTCAACCACCTCCAATTACAACAATCCACAAGTGACCATCAGAGCACTCGCACCCATTGTAGCTTGTTGCAGTCATGTACAATAGCGTCGTTATTGGTGATGGCTAAAATACGAAAAATGAGTAAATACGACCGAGCGTGGCTATTGCAACAGTTAAGTAAGGTTGCGCGACCAAGTAATATTATTACAATTATTAGTTTATTATTTAATTTAAAAAATTAAATTAATAAATAAAGACTTAATATTAATATTAAAAATAAATTTTTAATAATTTTCTTTATATAAAATATAAATTCAAATAAATTTAAAACGGATGAATCTCTCATTTTTAACAAAATTAAAAAATTAGCTAAAATTAAAAATACAAGAGTTATAACTCAAGATCCTAATATTAAATTAATTTAAATTAATAAATTATATTAATTAATTTTAATATTATATTATATTAATTTATTATTCAATTTTAAATTTTAAATTAATAAAAAAAATTAATATTAATATTAAAAATAAATTTTTAATATAAATAATTACGCTTGTAAGGAATTACACCACGTGCTCATAGGCATATTTTTGTGGCTGTTGGTGTAATTGATGGCCGTAAGCGAAGGGAAGAACGAGGGCTTAAAAAAATTAGGATTTTTTTATATAATATTTAATAAAATAAATTATATAAATATTAATTTATCATTATTAATTTTTATTCGATAAAGTTAATAAAAAAATTTCTAATGAACGGTATTGGTGTCTATCGTTTAAATTAAGAATTTCTTTTTTAAAAAAAAAAAAATCATGGCAAGATTGACTGACCCAATCTAAGGGTGCCGACAACAATATCTGGGATCTTGGCTTAGCATCACAATGGGGACATCACCCTTATTTTTTATTTTTATTTTTCTATTTTAGGGGTGTTTACTTGGTCTGACTGGTCAGGAGGCGGACACGTGGTAAATCAGAAACTGCCAGCAAAGTCCAAAGATAACGAAGAATCGCCTTCTTCTCACTCCTCATGCAAATCCGAGAGAGTTTTTTTTTTAAAAAAAATTGTGTGTGGGTCCCAAGTTTACTGACAATTGGTAATTACAGCTGCCAGCACTGACTTTGGTAGTTGCTGATTTAAAAGCCCTTGTCTCTCTTTCCTGTAGCATGACCATTTTGCCCCTCTTACCCCCTCTTTATTACTCGTGACCATTTTGTTGTTAACTGTGCTCTGCCGTTCCAAAATTTTTCAAAAATTAGGGCCCCTCGGCCCCGGGCCCGGGCCCCTCCCAAACTTCAAAGTAATTACTTAACCCCAAATCATAATTACATGCAGAGCTCAGTAGTCAGCCCCCCACTTTCTCTCGCTTCCCACGCGCCAAATTTTTTAACTACGTTGAATGGTTTTTTATTTCATCGCCCTTGCTTCGTTAAAAAGAAACGGGGCCCACTATATAGTTCGTATCACATTCTTCGTATAATTGTGCGACACATTTTAAATTTAAATTTTAAATAAGATGTTAAATAAATATTCAGTGGTTAATTTTTATAATTTTTAAATAATTTATTATATTATTTTTTTATTTAATAATTATTTAATAATTTATTTAAATTTTAAATTTAAAAATATAACTTAAAAAATATAATATTACTTTTTTGTTATTTATATAAAATCAGATATAAAAGTCACATATTTGCAATCGTTGAATTTTTATAAAAAACAAATTATTACAAAGATTAATGTATTTTTTATTATAATTATCTATTTTTATAATAATCAGATTTATCTATTTAATTTTACTAATGCATGATAAAAATAATCGTGCATAGTGATCTAAATAAAAGATATCACCTATATATATAAATGCACATACTTTAACTACTTGATTTTTAGCTATTCTTAATCATTTGTCTTAACAAATTAATTTTTTTTTAATTAAAATTATATAAAATAAATTATAGAGAATTACGACACAAATAAATAATTTATTATTATAATAGAGTTATCTCTAAGTCTATTTATTTTATCTTGCTATGGAATAGATGTGTATTCTAAAATATAATCAAGTTTAAAAAGAGCTAAAACAAACAAAATTTTTATTACAGATCCAGATTTAGGTGACATAATATAAATTTTAAAATAAACACTAAATAAAATAATTTATAAACATTAAAATATATTTATTAAAATAAAATATGAATATAAAAATAACAGAACTATTGTACAAAAAAAAAGAACATCAATGTTATTAAATCTAATATAAGAGTACATTTTTCAATCACCGCAAACCACTTTAAAATATTAAGTATGATGAAGAAAAGACAAAAGATACATAAATTTACGATTATGAAGTTATTACAATTTAATAAACTATATAAACTTACGTTGTTAGCTAACATGTGAGCATGCATGAACAAGACTTCGACTTATAATAATTTTTTTCTATTTTCTTTTGTGAAATTGAGAGAGAGAAAGAGAGTGAAAAAAAAAGAGTCGGCTTTTGTTGATAATGAGATAATAAAGTTAAATATTAATTGACATATGGCAACTAGTGATTGATGAAATGCTAATTGATTACAAATTTTATATCTGAACTTGGTAAATTTGGTAGAACTGCCCATCAAATAACCCATTTAATTTAGATGGAATTTGTGAGTTTAATATTAATTACTCGGAATTTAAATGTAAAATTGATATAAATTTCAGTTAAATATGGATACGCATTAACATGTTATAGTAAGTTTTTAAAAATATGTGTAGGATAATGTAAGAATCTTTCAAGGATTAGGATTAGATATTTGTGGCATACGTGATGCATGAGATTCCAAGATGGGATTTATAATGGACCACATGCTTTTATAGGGAAAACAATTAAAAGAAATGGTGCCAAGGTTTGAGTTTTAGGGCCTCTTGTTTAATAGGCAATTTCTTTTCCTACATGTGCAAATTATGGTCTTTTAAATATTTTGACAGGAACAGGAGGGAATTGAGAAGGAGAAAAGGAAACAAAAAAAAAATCTCAAACAAATCTAGCAGGGTTTGGTCAAGGACTGCAAGCTTGAGCTTTTGTAATAAGTTGTTTAGTACTAGGACAATTCTCTAATTAATAACACAATCAAATTTATTTATATTATTGATTAATGTTGGGTTTATTATTTGAATGGCCCAAACAACTTACATAAAGCTTAACATTTGAGAAGATTTAGCTCAAATTTTAAATTTAATATATTAAATAACTCAATTTATCAATAGGAGCAGAACTAAAATTTAAGATGAAAAAAGTGAGATGTTAAAATTATAAATTATATTATATTAGAGTTTAATTATATTAAGATCTTAATATCAGACTTAAAATCTTAGGAGGAGAAAAATCACAAAAAAAAAATATTTTAAAAGGTAAAAATTACAAAAATTTATTATTAAAATTTTAAAAAATTTGGGACTTAGAGGGGTTATGGCCCCAGGGCTATAAGAAGGTCCATTACTGTCACCAACTTATAAATCCTACAAAGTGGCTGTGTAAGTTACAGTGAGGTGGGAATAAATTAAAGTTCAAATTCTATTTATATTTTAATTGATTAATTATTATTTTGCATAAAGAATAATTTTTTACAAGTGGAGGAATCCGACTTAAATCCTTCTTTTTTAATTGATAACTATAAACTAAATTAAAATTTTAATTAATAAAAGTTTAATTAAACTCATAATTTGACGAGAATTTAGATTCATACATTGATACTTGATACAAATAGAATTTTCACATTACAAATAAGCAAACAATCTTGTCCATTATTCATCTTATTTATAATACAAGATTCACATTATTCAAGTAGCCATTAATTTATTCAATTTATTTGATTAACAATTATTTTCATCAAATATTGAGAGTATCTTGTTTGTCTTTGTGATATGCCTACATATTAACACCATATTTATTAGATAAATACTAACTTGAGCATTGAGATATTTTTTTTCTTGCAGCAGAATGGTGCATTCCTATAAATTTTGAGGAGTATGTAAGGGCAAGATAAATAATTCGTAGAGTTCCAAACTATGGAGCTTTTAGTGGTGTTGTTTGTGAGAAGCATTGAACGAAAATCCAAACTTGCCGACAGCTAGATACAAAAAAAAAGAAGAAGAAAATGGAAAAAGGGAGAGGGAGAGAGAGAGAGAGAAAAGAAGAGGACACACAAAAAGAAGAAGAAGATGAAAATGACAAAAAAAAAGAAGAAAAAGGGAAGAAGGAAAAAGAAAAAAAAGGAATTGGGAGAAAGAAAGAAAGAGAAAGGAAAAAAAAAGGAAAAGAAAAGAAAGAGAAAGAAAAGAGAGAAAAGAAAAAAAAAAGGAGAAGAGAAAAAAAAAAAGCCGTTAATGTTAAGGGTTGAACCAAGGACCTATGGCAGAGCCAAGAGTAGCAATGGAAACGTAAAAATCAAAAATCAAAAAAGAAAAAAAAAGGATAAAAATGTAAGAGACGTTGGTGTTAGGAGTCAAATAAGCGACATGCCACAAGGAAGCCACCAAGGCAATCGGATTGTGCTAGTAAGATAGCACAAATAAAAAAAATAAAGATATCTAAGCCGAAACCCTAGCTATTGCGAGAACCACTACTCGTGCCCATAAATTGTCTCTTTGGTTGCCATTTATTGCCGATGAGCCCTCTCATCAACTCAAAAAGTGTCGAGCGAGTTTTCCTTGTGATTCTCGTTGCTGGAATTGCTAAAAATGAAGCAAAAATTTGATCAACTACCATCTATTCAAATTTCACCATTTCTGTCACCATTAATCGCCGATAAAGCCTCTAGCTAACTCTTAAAGGTTGGACAATACTTTCATATGATTCTTGATATTATTTGACCAATGAAATCGCTAAAAAGAAATTGAAAATCGTTTGATCACCATGACTCATTGCCAAACATGTTCGTCACTGTATTTTTTATTTGTAATCCTACAGAGATCGTTAATTAAATCTACAGGATTTCAAAAAACGCCATAGGATCTATAATCTACTGCAGATCAGGAAATAAAAAAACATCTTTTTTTTTTTAGTTTAAGTTTACTTACAGTTGAGCTAATTCAAAACTTTAATTATATACATCAATTCCTTACTATTTGCACATTTTTTTAGGTATCTGTCACCATCATTTCACATCTGAAAAAAAATTTTTAGGAAGTTTCATTTACACTCGAATTAGAATTCCACAAGGAAACCCTTCTCGAATTAATTACTTTGTTCAAAAGAATCTCTAATGATATTCAATTTGAAATAAAAGCACGTAGATAACCTGGAACCATGATCCACTGGCCTTACTTGAAATGCAACAAAAAAAGTAATCATAATGCCGATAAATCTGACAGAGATTAACAATATAAAGAGAAAGGGATATACATAAAGAACGAGTTTGCAATGAGGAAGTAAATATTTTAAGTTGTTACTAAGCAGAAGTTATTATATTATAGATAGACATAAATTTACTAGGTATTCTTATCTAGCTGAGTCACATTGTATCATAGGAAGAGTGAATTCCCCGCCCTGCCCCCAAAAAAAGAAAAAATTAGGGCTATGAAGATTAAGGAAGAGTTATATGTCTTAAGATCACTTTGAAAGTATCAAAAGACTTTTTTGAAAATATTTAGTACCTTTACCAAGAAATACCTATATTAAAAGACTTTTCAAAGATATGATTTAGTTACGCAACAAAAAACAAGAAGTATCATTTATCTAATATCATTTATATCATTTGATTTATTCGAATTTCACATTCAATTGATAGATTGAGAAGTAACATTTTATTACAGTTTTTATCATATTGCTCTCTAAAATTTATCACACGAAGCAAAGCGAAGAAAGTAACACAGATTATTGGGTACTCTTTCCTCTTCTCACTCTTATTCTAGGGGAAACAAAGCCTTTCAAGTTGTGCACAAAATGAGATCGAGAAAAGTTAAAGGCCCCTTTGAGTTGCTACCATGGTCTATAAAAACGTTTGTAAAGATGAAACCAACAAAAGAAAGAAAGGAAAGTCATACTTAATCGAATTTGTTTTCTTTTCTGATTTCATATGCATGAAAAATGACCTAGTGATTTTTCACATGATTGCATGAATTGTCACATGCATGATCACATGATTATATCGCGCACATATAGAAGCTTTGAATAGGGATGCCAAAATTACCTGCAAACTCACTAAAACCCATTATATTCGAAAATATTTGGTAAAGTTTAAATAAGATTTGATATATAAAACTTAAACCTGCAACAAATTTAGAACGGGTACAAGATCGATAAAAAATTTGCGAATACCTGCAATAGGTATCTGCAAATAATACATTTTTTTTCTTAATTTTTTAGAGGAAAAACTGTAGTAATACATTACGTATTTCATGCCTAGCACGCTTAATATGCATGCTAAAAGTGTATGTTATGAGCTTATCATGGTTCCTAGCACATATACTAAGTACTAGATGCACAATATTGCACACTTAGCATGCGCTTCTACCACGTGTGTTAAGCACTGGGCTTGCAACATTGCGTGCTTAGTGTGCACTTCTGACATGCGTGCTAGGTGCACAATATTGCATACTTTTAGCATTCTCTCTTACCACATGTGTTAAGTATTTCGAGTGTTAAGAGCGCACACTAAAAGCACATTTAGCATATGTGCTAAGTGTGCTTGTAGCACTCGCTCCTAGTACGTATGCTAACCGTTATATATTTATTATCAAACTCGCTTAAAATATGTGGATAACCCGTTGTAAGTTTGGTAATAAATACATATCTACTAGAGCGAGTTTGATATTGAAATCTTAAATCCGCAACAGATTTGGGAAGGATTTGACATTTTGTTTTTGAAGTGAATGCGAATAAGAGTTTAGAGGTACTCGTCCCAAACTCGACTGCTGCCATCCCTAACTTTGAAATGCAACATTTCACTTATTGATTCAAGCTAGACAGATGCTAATATTGAAAGGAAGAAACCATGTATACATCTACTCATTAGGCTAAAAATATCACTGATATTCAAAGAAAGTGTAACTACAAAAAATAGTAACATCAAATAAGAAGCGAAAAGCATAAAAACTTTGGAAACACGAAGTGTTCGCAAATAGAAGAGTGAAGGAGTGTATTTAAAATACTTCCATTTCTTTACTTATAGGGGACATCTGTTGGGCTCATTATTTGAATGACTCAAATAACTTAAGCAAAGTCCAATATTTGAGAGGACATAGTTAAAATTTCAGATTCAATATATTAGGTAACTTGACTTGCCAACCCATAGATTCCACAAATGAGTTGTGTAAGTCAGGAAAAGGCGAGAACGGATTAAAATTTAAATTTTATTCAGAGATTTTAATTGATTATTTATTATTTTACATAAAGAAGAATTTTTCATAAATGGATGAATTCGACTTAAATATTTTTTTTGATTAATAACTCTGAACTAAATTAGAATTCTTAATTAATAAAGGTTTAATTAAACTTGTAATTTGATAAAAAAAAATTAGATTCATGCATTCATACTTTAAGACAGATTAAAATTTGTACACTATAATTAAGCAGATAACATTACCCATAATTAATTATATTCACAATACAAGATTCACATTATTTGATTAGTCATTAATTTACTCAATTTATTTCATTGGCAATCGATTCTTATTGAATATTAAAAACATCCTGCTAGTCTTTGCAACACTTCTACACATTAACATCATCTTTTTCAGTTAAACACTGATTTAAGTGTTAAAATATTTTTCTTACAAAAAGACGATATATTTCTAAAAATTTGAGAAATACACAAAGGCAAGACAGACAATTCATGGAATTCGAAACTCCGAAGCTTTCATTATATAATGGTAAGATTGGCTAAGTTATTTTTATATCATATGTTTAATTTAATATTTTATTTTTATACATTTATCTTTTTAATCAAGTTATACCATATCAAATAGTATGAATAGTTTTATACAATTAATATATAATACTATTATTCTCTAATAATTTAATAAACTTGTTCTATGTTGATTAAAACATAAGTCACTTTATTATGCAAGAACAAAAGATCCTCAAATCAAACTTGTTGTAATTTAAATCAGTCAGTTAATAGAATAAACTAATTCAAAGATAATAGAAAATATGATTGAAATTCGAATCCTATATTTAACAGCAGTAATTTAATTTAGTGTAATAATATATTTATAAAGTTGAAATATAAAATTTATATATAGATGATATTATTAATTAATAACTATCACTTATCTAATAATAATAATTTTGTTGACTTTTTATTAATATAATAATTATATAATATTAATTGATAATAAAAATATCAAATATCACATCAACTAAAATATAAAATTTTTATATTATAATTTTGTAAATTTTAGCATTATTGTTTAACTAAATATAATTAATGATGTATTAGATTATCTATTTAGAAATGATTGAGCCTATAATATAATATTTGGTACGCATGCACTAAATATGAAAAAATCATTTGCAATTTTTATGTCCCTTTAGGAACATTAAAACAATATGGGTCTCCAGGTATTAATGTTGTGGAGCTGAATCTGGTTATCATTCAAATCACTTTGAATTAATGAAGTCCCCACCTGTGATGCTCAAGGAGTCAAGAGAGAAAAATACAAGGCTTCAAATTTTTGGCTTTTGCACAAAAAGGTTAAAGAGTGTTTGCTCAACACTCTCTGTTAAGTGAGAGTGGGATATGCATTTTACAAACATAACAAACCTAGAAGAAAGACATGCCATGAAATGTGAAACACAATGCCACATGCTTTGTCATAAGCATCTATCCTTGTACTTCTCTTTTTTCTTTAATTTATTTTCTTAGGTAGTAAAAGTTGAAAGGAACAAACAGCCTGTTCCTATATCCACATATTCATTTTTTTCAAACAAACCCTATGAAAAAAAAAAAAAAGGAAGAAAAAAACAATAAAATAATGCAGTTCAAGCTAAAATATAAAAAAAATAAACAAGTCCCTAGTTCATTTTTGCCCTTCATTATTATAGCACTTGAGGCTCTCACTAGTCACCTCTTCTTTCTCACCAACCTTTCACTCTCTTTCTCTCTAATTAAAAACATATTAGCCATTAATTCTCTGTTGTAGTACTAGAGCCTTTGTGTACTGTAGGCAGTTTACTAATGGGTATAGGTAGTAATATTTCTTTACATTTTACATTTATGTTCTTATGATGATTTGTTTACTCGAGTTGAGTAGCCACTTTATTCGTTTGTGATGGAATCCATGTCAGTGAATAAATGGCTGGAAATAGCAACAAGTCTCCTCATGCTGAACCTGTCTGTGAGTACCCTCTCACATTCTTCTCCTGTTTTTTTATTTAATAATATTTCTTTATTTGTTGTAAGTACTCTTGTTATTTTTTTTTAGCTTCCAATCTTTTTGGAACTAGCTCTGCAACTAATATTTCCTTAGTAGTTTATAATTAAATAAGTAAAGAGAAAAAAAAGGACTTTCTGATATGGGTTTCTTGCTTTTTTGGTTTTCCATTCTCTCTTAATTAAGGGGAAAAAATTGCACTTGTGTGTCGAAAATGGCTATAGTTGCATTTCTAGCTTTGCCTATTTGTGTTGGGCAATTATTCTTACTATTATTGTTTATGTAATATTTGGCTGCTTTAAGCTACCCAGTACAAATTTATGTGGACTGGGGGAGTGGGGAGTACTGTAGTCTCGTTTGATGAAAATGAAATTGTAATAAGTGCTTGTTTGTACAAACTTTCCTGTTCTTAACTGTTTCTATTTGTTTACATGTGATTGTTAAATAGATTTTAATTTGGTGATGCTAGAAACAGGAAAAGAATAGCATGATTGACTGTGTTTGAGAAGTTGTTGTGGGAGTAAAAGAATAAATCTGACTCTGGAATTGGTAGAGTTTATGGACTGGAATTCAAAAACTACTTGGGATTTTACTGAATTTGAGCATCAAGCTATTTCCAACGTAGATGCAGTTGATGGGTCAAGTGACTTTGGAGGAACCAGGACAAAAGGGAAATTCTCAGTTGATTTGAAGCTTGGTAACGTTAACAATTCGGCTGATAATTCATTGAACAAGCTGAAGGAGCCTGGAATCTCAAAAATGGAGTCTTCACCTTCAGGGTCATCCAAGAGGGCCAGAGCAGCTAACAATGGAAACCAGACAGTGTCATGTCTTGTTGATGGGTGCGACGCGGACCTTAGTAATTGTAGGGACTACCATAGGCGCCATAAGGTGTGTGAGCTCCACTCGAAGACGCCGCAGGTTATGATTGGTGGCCATAAGCAACGGTTTTGTCAGCAATGCAGCAGGTATATATATATATTGTTTGCATAGTTATTTACTTGAATTTTGTATTAAAAATATGAAGTGCTTCAGTGATTGTGAGTCTGTGACTATAATATGTCCTCTATTATGTATTTTAATGTTTAGTGGGTACTTCCTATTCTCATCTTCTTGGTGAATAATAATTGTAGTTGATATACGTATTTGAATTCTTTCATCTCTTCTGAATTCTGCTGCTGTTAAGTCTGTGGAATTACTATTTCTGAGAGGCATTTTCACTGAATCTTATGCTTTGTGTCTAGTGGGTTGTAAAGAAATGTGATGTTATGCAAAGATTAAAGAAAGGGTGTTTCATCGAGTCCAATTCTTGCAGTGGCATACAAATCTAAGTTTAGTATGAATAAGAACTGAAAGTAGTTTTGTATCTGAAAAATGATTAGGTCCTGCTAATTTCTCTTTTGAATATGTTTTTGTAATCCTCTTCCTAGGAAATTTGGTTCTAGAACTTTAGAGACCCTCTAAATGCACTTTGCAGTCTTAATTATCCGTCCACTCCTTTCTTGAACTCTTAAGGCTTTAGACTAATTAATCTGCAAATTCTTTTACTTTTTCTAAGAAAAGGCAGCAGTAATGAAAGTTAGAAGTAAATAAGTGGCAGTGGATACTTTAATTGTTCAGAAATTCTATAATAATGATCATACAATCCGGCCTTTAATCATTTCTCACATTTGCTCTTAGTTATTTCATTACATAAAATCCCAGAACTGCTCAGTAACTTGTAACTTTTTGTTAGATTTCATTCCTTGGAGGAATTTGATGAAGGAAAGAGAAGCTGCAGGAAACGTCTTGATGGGCACAACCGAAGACGAAGAAAACCTCAGCCAGATCCCCTGTCACGTTCTGGAGGGTTTTTGTCTAATTATCAAGGTAAGCTGCAATATTTGAGTTGGAAAAGTTTCAACTCTGAAGCTGGAAAGTGCACTTAAACACACGCACTACCTTGAGTATTTAATGATTCCTCTGAAGCTCATCATTCTCTGAATAGCTACTAAGTTGAATGCTTCAATTTGCTTGTTTTATCATTACAACAAAAATGATCCATAAACCACTAAAATAATTCTGAGTCATCTAGTGCATACTCAAATTCAATGCATTATTTAGTTCTCCCTGGAAATTATTTTGATGATCTAAGGACACGGAGTTGGTTGATCTTTCACTTAAACTTGGGTAGTTATCAATGTATGATAATGCTGCTTCATTTAGAAATTACTTAAGACTGAATATTGTTGATGTTTTTTAATCAAACAGGATCTAGAAACTTGTATATGGATTTTGGGGTTAACACGATTTAATATGGTGCTTTTCTTTAGATTGCGACTGATGTTTTTCCATAATTGATGATGACAAGGTACTCATGTTAATGTATTTGTTCTGATATTCAGTGGAGAAGAGACTTGAAAACAATGCTAAATTGCTAATTGATCATGATACTAGTTTGTGCCTACCAAATTAAAGGTGTTTGTCATTTTATATTTTTTTTCAGCCACCCAATTGTTACCATTCTCTAGTTCACATATGTATCCATCAGCAACAGTGTTGAACCCCTCCTGGGCTGGAGTTGTCAATACTGACGCAGATGCTAGGCACTATAACCAGCATCAACATCTAAACTTGCCGGACAAACAGAACCTATTTCTTGGATCCTCCCAAAGCAACTATAAAGGAGGGAAGCAATTCACATTCCTGCAAGGTGACAACTCCATTCTTAACAATCAAACATCTCCCGAAGCTTCTGTCAGGCAGCCGCTTCTCAGGACAGCCGCTTTGTCAGAAACATGTGGGGGTAGCCGCAATATGTTCCATGACAGGTCAGCCTCTCAGGACTCGGATTGTGCTCTCTCTCTTCTGTCATCACCATCAACACAGACATCTGGGATCAGTTTAAGCCGCATGGTGCAGGCTAGTTCAGTGCCAATGGTGCAGTCCTTAGGCGTGAGCCTGCATAATCACAGTTTCGAGCCCGTGGAATCCATTCTGGTATCCAGTGGTCGGGATGCTGATGTTCACTGCCCGGGCATGTTTCACATGGGTTCAGATGGATCTGCGGCCAATGAGGCCCCTCAAACAATTCCCTTTCAATGGGAGTAGAAGAAGTCACTACAAGGTGTTATATTTCCATATAATAATTCTGGATTCTCTTCTTGAAAATCCTGCTTCAATAACTTTGTTCTCGAGACTGAGAGTTGGATTATTGAAATTTGTCTTTTCTCAAACACAACAATCTTCTTTTCAAATTTATTTGGTTTGATATGTGATGTCTTTAAAAAAATTCAAATCAATTTCCTTTTAGTCTATTTTTACCAGCTACCCAATTAATATGAACGAAGCCTGTCAAAAATTTGTGTAACTCCACTTAGTTTTAGATTTGTAGCTTCATAAAAATGCCTTGTGCCCAACATTAAAGGTGTGCTTGGGATTAATGTGTAGTGTATGATAGAATCGCTAGTTGTCAAATATAAGTGGAGGATAAATAACGTGCAATTTGTACTTATATTAATAGCCCATATAGGCGGATCTCTATAGGGGCTATGGCTCCGAAGATCTAATTTTTTTTAAAAAAAATTATATATAATTTTATAATTTTTACTTTTTAAAATAATTTTTTTATTTTTTTTTAAATTTTAAGTTTGGTATTAAAATTCTCATATAACTAAAGTCCAACTTAATATAAATTTTACTTTAACTTTGACATTAACATTTGCTCTCCCTTAGTTTAAATTTTCGTTCCTTCCCTCATAGTTCAATAATAAAATATTAACAGTATATTTATATTTCCAAATTTTAAACTCAGGTAGTTATTAGTTGAAAGTTCGTTGAGCTAACTGAAAATATAATTTGGTTCTGCAGTCCAAAAATGTTGGCTCATAAAAGTTGAGTCTATCTTCAAAACAAATGAGAATAAAGGTGCTAAATAGATTACGTAGGTCGCTGGAGCTTGTGATGGCTTGACCTGCTTTCTGCACTAACTTACAGTGCTTTTTTGGTTAATTTTTTTTAATATTAAAAGTTTTTTTTTTAAATTGTTTTTTGAAAATATTTGACTACAACTCAAGAATAATTTTTAAAGATTAAAAAAAATATTTATCTTTGCTTGCAAAAATTTAATATAAAAGTAAAATTTTTTGAATTTTTTTATATCTATGTAATATCACATATACCTTAATAATTTTTTTTTAATTTTATAATTTATCGTTAATAATTTTTTTTTATTCACCTAACATATTTTTATTATTTTTAAAATTCATCATATTTTAATATCTCTACAATTATTATATCTCTATAAAATTTTTTACTAAATTTTTTTGTTATCGATAAGTTTTACTTTATTTTGTTTATAATTTTTTTTTATCAAATATAATAATTTATTTGATACGTTGATTGTTATGTATTAACTTTACGTGAATTTTTAAGTTTTAAGATATTGGATTTAAAGAGATACAGGTTACTTAAACTTGTTTATAATTTAGATATAAACTTTATTGAATATTTCTTTTTGATAATTTAGTAAAAAAAAAAATATTTTTAATAATGTGTAGTTAAATAATTTATTACTTTAAAATAATTTTTTTAATTAACAATTAAATAATTAATGATTATATTTATAAAATTTATATTTTTAAAAATTTTATTTGAAAAGTCTAACCAATCAAACCATTAGTTTTGATTGTTAGTAAATTGGGTTAGATTTTTGTTATAGGGCTTGCAATTTTGATTAGTAATAACATTAGGCCCGCCAATTATAAATTTACAATTTATCAACAAAAATGATTAAACAAGAATGATTGAGTTATATTTATTATTTTATTTTATTTTGTACTTTATAATTAAGTTCAGCATGAGGAATGATTTATCCTTTTTGTTCAAATGTTAAGATTAATAATCAAAAAGAAACAAGTGAGGAATATTAAAGTAATTGAACAATCATGGCGAGCAATTGTGCCAAGCATTGAGTCTTGGTCCGACCCATTTTGCAAGTTTGCATAAGCTTAACTTAAGCTCATTTGGTTGTGCTTACCTGCCTATTTCACACCTCTAAAATTATATGAAATCTACTAACTAGTTAGAGAGGAGATACTTATGAAAACTTAAAGCTCAAATATTAAGGAAGCAAATCATGGGCTTTACCATTCGATTAACCCCTAATGAGCTAAATTCTGAAATATTAAAAATATTGTGCTCTCAAAATTAATAAAAGCACACTAGTTATAAACATCCTTCATTCATAATAATTACTTTATATTTTAGGGATTATGCAATAAAGTTCCACGTCAGCTAAATATGGGATGATTAATAGGTTTATAAGGGTTTCAATCATTTTTTTTAATAGGTTAATCTTTTAAGATGGAAATCCAAGTCCTTTATAAGTAGTATTAGAGTTATGTTTCAAAATTGAATTAGGATACTCTCTTAAATTAAGTTTTATTGAGTTTTTAAAGGTTTTTTAACACGTGTTATATGTATTAAGTATGAGTGATCAAGACCTATTATTTTATTATTTTACTTTTTTCGTAATCACCAATCTTCACTAATCACATGCTAATAAAAAATTAGGTGAAAGTTTAATTTAGGAGATATTAAAATTGATGATTCAAAATTAAGGTTGAGTTTGATTTTGAGTTAGAAATCAAGGAGGAGTATAACATGAGGTCAAGTATGCGTAGGACGTACAAAAAAGAAATGAAAATGGTGAGTTGAAAGTGGAGAGGAGCAAGAAGGCACAAAGGAGATTGGAACAGGTCGCAATGTTGCAACAGCGGCTTAGAAATGCCGCGGCTCTACTTCGAAATAACTTCGGCATTGCGGCATTGGCTTGGTGGGACTGGGGCGTTAACTTACAGAAAGTTTTCCATTTTGCCTTAGATTGCATGTTTGGGGTGATTTTGGACTATTTTTTTGCTGAACTCCTATTTCAACCTTGAAACAAGATTTTTAAGGACAGTTTAGAGCCTATATAAACCCTTATAATCTCTTAGAATTAATTAAGCATTAAAAAAAAAAACATAAGAGTAAATAAAGAGTTAGGTAGGTACTAAGTGTTAAGTGCGTAAGAGTGTAACCATGAGATCAATTAAGTACATAAGAGAGTGATGATAGATCATTTGAGAGAGAACTGTGACTATTTTTTTTAATTTCTTGATTAAATCTCTTATTATTAGATCTAAATGATCTAGAAAATATTGAGTGATCTGAAAGATTTGAGTGATCTAAAAAATACTTAGTGATCTAAGAGTTCTTTTTGAACCATTAATAAAAAAAGTTGGATCATTGAACCACCATGGACATGAGCGTTTGCTGCGGAACTACGTATATTTTGTGTTTTGTGGCTTATTTTTTATCTTTATTTTTGTGTTGATATTTTATATTCTTGTTATTTATGTGTGAAGTCTTTTGCAAAGTGCATAAGGCATTATGGTATTAAATATTGAGTCAAGAGATATTAGGGTACGTATACTCCAACGAATGATATTAGTTTTAATGTTAATTACTAAGCGAAATTAGTATTAAGGCTGATTTTTTCGCAAAAAATTAGTATCAGAACTGTGATTGAACTAATATCTAAGTGGTGTCAGATTGAAGAGCCTAATCTGATACCTCAAAAATTGGTATCAGAGTTATATTTAAGATCAATTGTAGAGCATAGGCAACATAGCCAAATTGCAGAGCAAAAGTTATTCAACTATAGGGACTCACAAGTATGAAGAAATTCAATGGGGAAGATGATTATTTAAAAGAGGAAAAAATGATAGCTTTAATAGTGAGTTTAGGGATAGAGACAACCCTTGAAGAGACTACTAGTAATGAAGAAAGCCTGTGTTATCTAAATCTAAGTTAAATTGAAGAATTATTCAGATTGAACACAAAAGAATTGGCCAAAAAAAATTAAAACCTACAAGTGCAGTGATATTTAATTGCAAGAAAAAAGGCTGAGAATAAAGATGAAGAAAAGAAGAATAATCAAAATTAAAGGGCAAATTTAAGAAAGTTCTTAGGGTACTTGGAAAGGGATTATTCAGAGAGAAAGAACAAGATAAAAGAAAAAGAAGGTGATGCTGCAATAAATTTGAGTTGGACTTGAAAGTTGCAAAAACCTTGATAGCTTCTACAAGAATGTATGGCCGGTGAGTGAATACTTGGTTCTAGGATGTAGTTTTCATACGAGTCTTGAAAAATTATTATTTACAAATTATAAATCTATTAAGGGTTGCAAAAATACCAATAGAGAAATATATAACTTTTATAGTCATGAGGGATTGGTAGAATAAGATTGAGACTACATGGTAGAAAAGTAAGTGAGTTACTAGGCATGAGATTTGTTCCTAAACTCATAAAAACTTAGGAGACTTAACTATTAGATCACGTAGGGATATTCATTCAAGACAAAAGAAGGAATACTAAAGGTGTTAAAAAAGGATTTACGGGTAAAAAAGCACAGTGAAGACTATATGTTTAAGAAGAATGCTATGTATATGTACACAACAGGGTAGCATTAAAAATTATCTTATCGGTGTGGTAAGGGTTAAAAGAGATTGTATGATAAGGGTGGTGATGATAGGGATAAGATTTATCCATGAAGATATTATAATGATGTTAAGTGATGCTAGAGATCATAATATAAAGGCTACCCAAAGAGAGATACATTCGTATCTTTGAAGACCAAAATTACTAACCTTAAGTTAAGTTTGGCATAAGACTTAACTAGAGTTAATACTAGAACATTGGTCGAGGAAAGGATGACTATGGATAGCTTTTTTGAGAGATTTTGAATTAAGGAGGGATTTGTTAGAATTGGTGATTCAAAATCAAGGTTAAGTTTATTTTTGAGTTGAAAACTAAGGAGGAGTCAGACATGAGGTCAACTATGTATAAGACATACAAGAAAGGGACAGAAATTGAGAGCCAGAAAGGAGAAGAAGCGAGAAAGCAAAAAGAATACTGATAATAAGTTGTAATCTTGTGGTATTACTTCAAAATTAGTTTGGCACTGACTTATAGGAAGTTTCTCGTTTTGCCTTGAATTGCATGTTTTAGGTAGTTTTAGACTTCTCTTTTGTATAGACTCTTATTCTAACAAGAAATAAGATTTTTATGGGTGGTTTAGAACCTATATAAATCTTTGTAACCCGTTAGAATTAATTAAACATTAAAAGATATAAATATAAGAGAGAATAGAAAGCTAGGTAGGCATTAAGTGCTAAGTATGCGAGAGTGTACCATGAGTATTGAGTACACAAAAAAGTGATGATAGATTCTTTGAAAGAGAGCTGTGACTATTCTTATATTCCTTTGGTTAAATATCTTATTGTTAGATTTAGATAATATGAGAGTTGTTGAGTAATCTAGGAGATATTTAGTGATCTAAGAGTTCTTTATGAACAATTAATAAAAGAAGTTGGATTATTTATTCATTGTAGACGTAGGCGTTTGTTGCCGAACAATGTATATCTTGTATCTTGTGATTTATTTTCTTTATTTTTATTGTTATGTTGATATTTTATATTCTTGATTGTTTGTGAGTGAAGTCTTCTATAAAATGCATATGATATTATGGTGCTAAATACCGGGTCATAAGGTATTAGTGTTAGGTGTTGTGTGTTTGTGTGCACCATGTTATGAGTGAATGTGTGCATTTTAAACAATTTAAATATTGCATGTCTCACATGCAACGCAGTAAAAATATAATACACATTAAAATAATCTCATTACACTAATGAGATTATTTTAATGTGTATTATATTTTCGCTGCGTTGCATATGACACTAATGAGATTATTTTAATGTGTATTATATTTTCGCTGCGTTGCATATGAGATTAGAGAACTCACCCTCAAAGTATGCTTTAAACAATTCTAGTTAAGGACTTGGTAGACTTTTTCAAGCTAAAATAGTAATTTTCTTTTTCAGAATTATTTGAACTCTTATTTCTAAATTAGTCTCTCGACCCTTTAAAACTTATGCTCACTATTTTCTTCTTTTGTTTCAACAAATGAACTAAAACTCTTAAATAGCTAAATTTCCACCTTTCAAATCAATTACATATCAATAGGTGGCTACCAAAATAAGCATGACAAAGCTTTAAAATAATTGGTGGCATGCATTGAGCTTGGTGGCTGAATTTGAACAAAGTTAGTGGTTTAAAAGATTACATAACATGCTTGAATATAACAGGTCATGCTTAACAAAAAGATTTAATAGAAAAGCTTGTGAAGTGGCCGAGTACTAATAAATTAAGTGGCAATGAATATATAACTTGCTGTCACATCCAATTTTTGTAATTGAATCAAATTCAATTACAAAAGCATAAATACCTTTTAGCCAATAGAATTATAATATCTACCTAATGTTTTTTATTTCAACAAATAAACAATAACAAGTGTAAATGAATACAATTCAAATAAATCAAATTGATTTAAATTGTATTGGCCGAATCATTTAATTTAAATAAAACAATAATTATTTTATTTAAATAGTAATTATGTCCATTAATATCAAATTTAGTACTTATACAAATTATTGGCACAATTTGAGACATATACTAGGTAGGTAAAAGTGTTAAGTCTCACTTAATACAATTTTAGGTTTAACAATTAAACCTTAACTATTGACACTGAAATAAATAAATGGTCGAATAATTTAATTTAAATAAAATAATAATTATTTTATTTAAATAATAATTATGTTCACCAATGCTAAATTTAGTACTTATACAAATTATTAATACAATTAAGACATACATTAGGTAGATAAAAGTGTCAAATCTCACTTGACATAATTTTAGGTTTAACACTTAAATCTTAGCTACTCCCCGAGAGACATGAAATAAATAAATGGTCGAATAATTTAATTTAGATAAAACAACAATTATTTCATTTAAATAGTAGCTATGCCCACCAATACCAAATTTAGTACCCATACAAATTATTAGCACAATTTAAGATATACACTAGGTACATAAAAGTATCAAATCTTACTTAAACCTTAACTATTCCCCAAGAGATCTTGATATAAATTCATATTTTTTGAAAATTTTTCAGATTGAACAATTTGATCTAGTGCGCTACCCACGTAGACTCCATAGGCTCACACTCATTTTGTTATACGAAACATTTCTGTAAGTCCATAACCGATTTTCCCAACACACACGTTATGGATAATATAAAATAGCGAGTTAAACTATACAAATTAAGGTTAATCCATATTCGTATAATCCCTCCATCATTAATATCCTGGAAGAACGGAGACATAGATCAATGCCCCCAAATCCTCTATTGCTCAACCATAAACCTATCTCCTTGATTAGTATTCTGATAAATAGTATCCACAAATTCTTTTGTAATATTGTTTATAGCACGAGAAACTCTTTCTCGAAATTAATGCTTATGGCCATAAGACTTCATGGAATATAATCTTAGAGCATTTGGATATTTAACTCACCTATATGAGCTGAAGGATCCCATATTTACACTCACTGGACTTTATGATCATTGGACCATACTCAACGACATGCAGCGATCAGACTATGAAAAGTTTATGACATGTGTGGAACTAAAGTATGGTGGATCACTCATAAGCCCACTGTGGTATTCAGGTCAAGGGACCACGAATACAACTCAACTCGATAAGGCCTTTCATTGATGGTTTTATGGGATATCTATTGGAGGTCTTCATTAAGTCTTGTTTAGTATTTAGTCCTCACTGAATACTTGTATATCTATACAAGTTTTCACTAAGCTCATGTTTTGCTAAGATTAATCATCTGGACGATCCAGATTTAGATATACACTGATCTATATAAAATAGTTCCACTCGACAGACTTTGCGTTAGTAAAAATAGATCATGAACAAACAATTCGAGAACATATTTACACAATGATATTTCCTAGCAACGCTTGTAACTATTTACAACTATATTATTGCAAATACATTATCAGGTTTTTATCCCATTTTAAATAAGGTTCTAACTCTTTAGACCTGATCTAAACTCATTATGATCAATAAAATGTTTAAAATTTTACAAGCA
Source organism: Ailanthus altissimus (assembly GCA_946807835.1). NCBI lineage: Eukaryota > Viridiplantae > Streptophyta > Magnoliopsida > Sapindales > Simaroubaceae > Ailanthus > Ailanthus altissimus. The sequence goes on along the minus strand of OX327688.1, from coordinate 30,811,041 downwards.
TATTACCTAATAAAAATAATTAGCGATTTAATGAAATATTTATTTATTACATAAATATGAAATTACAATATTCATATAAAATTGGGATGACACATGAGCATAAATCACAACAACTCCTACTTGCTTTAGTGCTATTCGTAGTGGTATCTAATACCTAACGACTCAATGTGTTTCTTAAACACCTTTAGAGTTAAGGCCTTAACACCTTTAGAGCTAAGGCCTTAGTGAGTGAGTCCGCTACATTATTTATAAAATCAACTCTATAAAATACAACATCTACTAGAGCTAAGATCTCTTTAACAATGTGGTATTTTCTCTTCACATGTTTAGATCTCTGATGTGCTTTTAGCTCTTTTGCTTGTGTAATGGCCCTGTTGTTGTCGCAAATAATGGGATAGGATCCACAAAACTTAGCACTATACCGAGTTTAGCGACAAACTTCTTAATCCACACTGCTTCTTTTGCTGCTTTTAAAGCTACAATGTATTCTGCCTCTGTGGTAGAATCAACTATAGATCCATATTTGACACTCTTTCAACTTATGGCGGAGTCATTGGGAATAAACACATATCCAGATGTAAACTTTTTATCATTCGAATTAGAATGGAAGTTTAAGTCAGTGTATCATCTTACTTATAAATCATTTTCTCCATATATAAGAAACTTGTCCTTTGTACCCTTAAGGCACTTAAGGACATGTTTGACTGTCATCCAATGGCTGTCTTCTGGATTAGACTAATATCGGCTAGTAACACTTACAACCATACTGATGTCAGGTCTCGTACATATTATGACATACATCAAGCTTCCAACAGTTGATGCATAAGGCATATTAGACATTTTAATCCCTTTATCTTCCTTCTGAGGACACATCTTCCTCGAAAGATGAATGCCATGTCTAAAAGGTACATTAACTGTCTTACAGTTACTAAAACTATACCTTTTCAAGACACTATCAATGTACGAAGATTGGGAGAGTCCTATCAACCTCTTAGCTCGATCTCTATAAAGCTTTATACTCAGTATATAGGAAGCCTTTCCCAAATCTTTCATGGAAAAATTCTTACTTAAGTAACTTTTTACTGACTGCAACATACCGATATCATTCCCAATCATCAGTATGTCATCCACATAAAGAATTAAAAAGACAATCATACTCCCACTGACATTTTTATACACACATGTCTCACCTTCATTTTTTATGAAACCAGACCCTCTGATTACCTCATCAAAATAAAGATTTTAGCTTCGAGAAGCCTGCTTAAGTCCACAAGTGGACTTTTTCAGTTTGCATACAAGACCAGAAGAAAGGTTGGATGCAAAACCTTTAGGTTGTTCCATGATAGGAAGAGATATCCATTGAAGAATGCCATTTTTATATCCATCTGCCAAATTTCAAAGTCATAGTACCCATCAATTGCTAATAATATCTTTATTGACTTAAGCATCGTAATTGGTGAAAAGGTTTTCTCAAAACCGATCCTTGATCATTGAGTATAACATTTTACTACCAGATGGGCCTTACAGGTCTCTACCTTCCTATCGGGCCTACGCTTTCACTTATAAACCCATTTACAACTGATAGAAACTATTCCTTCGTGAAGCTCAACCAAGTCCCAGACTTGATTTTGATGCATAGAGTCAATTTTGAATTTCATGACATCTTGCCATTTTTCTAAATTAATATATAATATTGCATCTTTGTAGGCTAAAGGATTATTTTCTTCTACTAAGAAAATCTCAGAGGTACCTTCAGGTATTATACCATACCTTTCAAGTTGCCTCAATATCCTTTACGACCTACGTAGATGATGTGTAAAAATATAATTTGCTCGATTGAGCCTATGGTTCCATCTATGGTTCATTTTGATTGACTTCATCAAGATCAATCTTCCTACAATCCCCACGATCTATGAAAAATTATTTCTCTAGGAGAGTGGCATTCTGACCAATGAACACATTTCGTTCATGAGAATCATAGAACTGGTATCCCATTGAGTTCATGGGATAACCAATGAATCGATACTTGTATCCCTTAGGTGCAAGTTTATCATGTTGTGTAACTTTTATATAAGTAGGACAACCCCAAATCTTAAAATATTTAAGACTTAGATTCCTTTTAATCCATATCTCATAAGGAGTGGAGGGAACGACTTTAGATGGAACTCTGTTCAATACATGAGCAACAGTATGTAGAGCATTACCCCAAAGATATTCAGGGAGATCAGTAAAACTCATCATCGATCAGACCATATCTAATAAAGTCCGATTCCTCATCTCTGAAACACCATTGTGCTGCAGAGTACTTGGAGGACTATACTGAGCGATGATTCCATTCTCCTTTAAATAATTCAGAAATTCATTGCCTATGTATTCTCTCCCTCGATCTGATCGAAGACATTTGACATACATACCGGTTTGTTTCTTTACTTTAAGTCTAAATTTCTAGAACTTTTCAAAGGTTTCAGACTTGTGTCTCATAAGAAACACATAACCATATCGTGATAAATCATTGATGAAGGTTACGAAGTATTGAAATCCACACATAACAGTGTGATTCATTGGACCACATACATCACTATATATCAGTTTCAATAAACTAGTGGCACAGTATCCAACACCAGTAAAAGGAGATTTGGTCATTTTTCTTTGAATATATGATTCACAAATTAGATAAGGTTCTACGGTTAAATTAGATATTCGAGCATCCTTAATCAGACAAGATAGACGTCTAAACAAAGAAGGACAATCCCACTTTATTCATGTCCTCTTCTATTATCTTTAACATATTATGAAGTTCAGTATAAGACGGGGTGTTTACGCTCAAAATATAACGCGGCTATCGCAGTATAGATTGAGGTGTCGATCCCACGAGGAAGCGCTTGGCAAAATAGGTTAGTGAAGTAAAATATTAAAGCAGTAGCAAAGGGTTAATTGATTTAAACGGATGAGATAGAATTGTCTATGAATTGAGGAATATGTCTTATGATGATTTAAGCAAGGCTTTGAGAATCACAATTATGCTTTATAAATCTACTCTATACTTTGATTCGATATTTATAACTCAACTGAAAGTTTCACATCCCAAACAATCAATTGGAAGGTATGTAATATATAGCACATTTGATAACACATGTATTTGATTTAGTTAAACTCTTTGCAAGCATTAACACACATCATGTTATTTATACAAGTTATCTAAGATCGACAATATATCATTTTGACAGTATTGCAGTAAAAGATTAACTTGAATATCAAACATTTATTGCCCTTACATGTTATCCAAGATCGACAATATATCAAATTGACAATACTGCAGTAAAAGATTAACATATAAAACAATATAACCAGTAACAATTATAAATCAACATGAATCACATAAGAAAAGCATGACTGAACATATATGAGACATGAGAATTATAACCTCTGGATTATAGAAAATAAAATAGATAAGAGTTTAATCAAAACCAAACTTACAACATTTATAGCTCTTGACACCGAATCAAAGCATGGAAGTAGATTTACTACACATAAAAGTTCATCTCTTAGCCTTGCTAGGAACTCTAGCCTAAATTACAATACATGTTAATGAGAATAAAAGAAGAGAGAAAATTATCTCTTGTTAAAAACGTCCTAAGTGTCTCCTTATATAGGCAATGAATGGACATATGTCATGGATGACATCAATCTTCAATAATTTTAAGCCAATAACTCGTGTATCCACTTGCAGCATGTTTTTGATAATGTAAATGATCAATTCAGCTTCTGCGGCCGACATGAAAGTTGTAGAATTTTGACTCTTCTTTCCATAGGCACTGATTTCATGCAAATTGGATGAGTATCCAATGAGATATGAGCAAAATTCCAAAGATACATCAAAATTCGGCCAACAACCATTTTACCCACTTGCAATGCGATTTGGTCCATGATAACGGCTGATTTGGACTTTACCATAAACATACGAGTTGTTGATAGTTAAGTCAGAAATTCACATCTTCAAGAATTATACCAATTGAGTACGTATTTTGTGAGATACGGTCCAAATACGTGAATTGGGTCAAGCTGGGTAAGAGTTGTAGTCCGATTCTGTTGTATCTCAATTTTTGGCCCATAACATGTTGGATTTGGCTTTTCCACTATTCTTCAAATTTGTGTAAGATTGAGTCATGTTGCACCAGGTTCAAGAATTTCTTCATTTCGATTTCTACATTGAGAGTTATGTCCAGTTTACCTAAACCTGTCCAAATAACATTCATTAATCACAATTTAAGGAGAACACTTTATTTCAAGCTAAAAATACAGAAAACACTAAAATTAGTGACATTAAATGGTGATTGAATCTCTTAACAACATGCATTTTCATGTGTTCATCACGGGGTCATTCCTTGTATATTAAAATTTATTATGAACTATTTGAAAGACCCCAGAAGTGACTGAAGAATTAAACTATTCCCTAGATATTTGTTCAGTGTAATTCCATTGTCTCTAACCTCTCGATTCTAGAAATAATATTGAGGACATGAGGATTAACTGGACTGCCATCAGAAATTCTACACTAAAAAAATAATTTAGCAACCCTATATGCCTCAAGTTGAGGATGGTCGTTAAACAGTTCATTCAGATAGAGCATAATGCTAAAAGCATCACCCATATGAGCATACTTTCTCTATAAACCTGTAGACATAGAAGAAAGGACATAAGATTTAACTTTTAAATTATCATCTAACCATTTCTTATAAGTCACCATCTCATTTGGGGTGGCTTCATTAGAAATTTCTGTAGGCATACGTTATTCTATCACATATCCAAAATTTTCAGAATCGAGAACAATTCTCAAATTCATCAACCAGTCTTTATAGTTTTCTACGCCTTTAAGTTGGTTCGCATCCAATATGCGTGCCAACAGATTAGATGAGGCCATTTTATCTTCACAAGAGCAAATAAGAGATGTTAACAGAAAATAAATATTTCAATCGCTAATTTTTGTTTTAGATTAAGAAAATAATCAAATTATATATTTTTAAATCTAAAACACCATTCCACTGATTTACATAATCCCCTAAATCTTTTAAAAGGAAAAACAATCATTTAAACTTTTTAAATTGTACAGTAGGAAGTAGATCGCATTGGCATTTTACTCCAGTCTCACGGTTTAGCAATATTGACCATTGTAAAATCCAAAAGATAGATAACTCTTGTCAATTGCATCTCATGCAACTCTTATCACTGATCCTAAATACACATTATCCTCACGCTTTAGTAATATTGGATAAGTGTATTTCAGATTAACTTGTCAATAATCAAATATATATTATTGATACTACCCTCACGCTTTAACAATATTGGACAATACGTTCGCATATATTTGTCTCATCTCATGTTTAACTAGCATAGTCAAAATCACACCGATCAAATCCCCCATGCTTTAGTAATATTAAAAAAAAACTGATATGACCTAACTAATACCGTATTGACAAGATGGATAATTGTGTAACATTATCTCATAATGGTACACTATTAAAACTGATTAAGAGAGATTACTTAATTCTATCCCCATCTCATGAGCTATGATTCTTAATCACACATTTTTTTTGTACAAACATAACTAACCTCTACCAGTAGGGTTCCCATTATGGTTATCAGCACAAACAAATGGCCCACTATATTTATAACATTTATAACAATTATAAATTACAAAAAATAAGCCATTTATTTTTAAACTCTTAAAAATAAATATTTGGAGTAATCGGCGTAATTACGCGTTCATAGGTTCCAGGAACTACGATATTAAAGGCCCAACCTCCAATGTCGCGAAACCAACCTAAACTAATTGTGGTGCAAGGGTCTCTACTCTAGCGCTGCAGCACTTAGCCTACAGCACTGCGGTATCCCATTCAGCTACGAGCCAGTTATGAAATTTTCAACACTTGAAATACATAATCGATAGTATCGAGATATAAAATTACGCCACATCACTCTAATACAAGTACAATCATCATACAACATAATGCTTTGATACCATTTCTGTTGGGTGTTGTGTGTTTGTGTGCACCATGTTACGAGTGAATATGTGCATTTTAAAGAATTTAAATATTGCATGTCTCACATGTAATACAGCAGAAATATAATACAAATTAAAATAATCTCATTACACTAATGAGATTAGAAAACTCACTATCAAAGCGTGCTTTGAACAATTCTAGTTCGGGACTTGGTGGGCTTCCTTAAACTAGAATGATAGCTTTCTTTTTCAGAATTATTTAAAGTAACTTTTATTTCTAAATTAGTCTATCAACCCTTTAAAACTTATGCTCACTATTTTTTTTCTTTTGTTTCAACAAATGAACTAAAGCTCTTAAATAGCTAAATCTGCCACCTTTCAAGCCAATTACATATCAATAGGTGGCTACCAAAATAAGCATGATAAAGTTTTAAAATAATTGATGGCATGCATTAAGTTTAGTGGCCGAATTTGAGCAAAGTTAGTGGCTTAAAAGATTACACAACATACTTGAATATAGCATGCCATGCTTAACAAAAATATTTAATAGAAAAGCTTGTGAAGTGGTTGAGCACTAATAAATTGAGTGGCAATGAATATATAACTTGCTGCCACATTCAATTTTTGTGATTGAATCAAATTCAATTACAAAAGTATAAATACCTTTTAGCAAATAGAATTATAATATCTACCTAATGTTTTTTTATTTCAACAAATAAAAAAAAAACAAGTGTAAATGAATACAATTCAAATGAATCAAATTCATTTTAATTGTATTGGCTGAATTATTTAATTTAAAAAAAATAATAATTATTTTATTTAAATTATAATTATATTTATTAATTTTTAATTTAGTACTCATACAAATTATTGGCACAATTTGAAACATACACTAAGTAGATAAAAGTGTCAAGTTTCAATTGACACAATTTTAGGTTTAACACTTAAACCTTAACTACTTTCCAAGAAACACTGAAATAAATAAATGGTCAAATAATTTAATTTAAATAATATAATAATTATTTTATTTAAATTGTAACTATGCCCACTAATGCTAAATTTAGTATTCATACAAATTAGTAGCACAATTTAAGATATACACTAGATAGATAAAAGTGTCAAGTTTCACTTGGCACAATTTTAGATTTAACATTTAAACCTTAGCTACTCCTCGAGAGACATTAAAATAAATAAATGGTCAAATAATTTAATTTAAATAAAATAACACTTGTTTCATTTAAATAGTAGTTATGCCCACCAATGCCAAATTTAGTACCCATACAAATTATTGGCATAATTTAAGATATATACTAGGTATATAAAATAATAATTATTTTATTTAAATAGTAGCTTTATCCATTAATGTCAAATTTAGTATCTATACAAATTATTGGCACAATTTAAGACATACATTAAACAGATAAAAGTGTCAAGTCTCACTTGACACAATTTAGGTTTAACATTTAAACCTTAACTACTTCTCAAGAGACACTAAAATAAATAAATGGTTGAACAATTTAATTTAAATAAAATAACAATTATTTCATTTAAATAGTAACTATGCCCACCAATGCTAAATTTAGTATCCATACAAATTATTAGTATAATTTAAGACATACACTAGTAGATAAAAGTGTCAAGTCTCACTTGATACAATTTTAGATTTAACACTTAAACCTTAACTACTCCCCGAGAGACACTGAAATAAATAAATGGTCGAATAATTTAATTTAAATAAAACAACAACTGTCTCATTTAAATAGTAACTATGCCCACAAAAAGTTAGAATCGAGGAGGGACGCGACAACACGGAAAAAATAATTTCCAGGTGTGAGCGCTACGGTGCTGGTTGCTTAGCATTACGACACTGAAGACAGAAGCCCAAAAGTTACAGCGCTGACCTAAGCGTGCCATGGTGCTAGGTTGAGTTTGCATCCGCTCTACGATGTTGCCCTGTGGCGCCATAGTATCCAATTTTGAAAAACTTCTGTTTTTAACTCGGATTGACTACTTTAAATGGATTTTGAACTCTTACACGCATGGACTCTTATTCTAACTAGGTTTAGGATTTATATGGACTTTGTAAATAATATATAAACTTTTGTAACCCCTTAGAGTTAATCAAGCATAAAAAATATAAATATAAGAGAGAATAAAGAGTTAAGTGGATATTAAGTATTGAGTGCGCAAGAGTGTAACCATGAGATCACTTGAATGCTAAGTGTGCATGTCACGCCCCAGACCCAAAATATCTGAAACATGACATAACTTACACTCTTTCAATAATGTGCACTCATAATTAATATTGTATAAAATTTTAAATTTGAATTCAATATAAGAATCCTTATCAAGTTGCCAGTACGTTTAATACAAAATCAACTATGACCATACTTGATGAAACATAAACCAAATACAACCATACCTAATAAAATAACACATAAGTATTTATTCAATAGGGACAAATCAAATATCTTAAACTATGTGTCTACAAATGAAACACTTAGCAACCTAGCAACTTAGAAAACCCAAGAGACAGCAGAAGCATTGCCAAATCCGCTAAGCACACATATGCCTTATTTACCTGAAATCACCATAAACTATAATGAGTACGAAACTCAGTAAGCATACTAGTTTTTCATATATCAAAATACAAATACATATATGTACATAATGCATGTGTATGATATACTGTGATAGATCAAAATCATAATCTTATCAAATTACATGTCAGGTAAGCGCTTACACATTCTTTTAAAATATATAATAGGAATACCATCACTCAACTACTACTTAGTAGGACTTTCATATCACATATCATATAATGAGCCAAATGTCACTCGTAGGTGACATACCGTATGAGAGAAATAGTACAAGTGAGGTTTAAATTTATCATATATAATGCTCATGCCTGAAGGTAAGAGCCAAATCCTCACCCTAATCATCAGTGAGTCCTCTTATATGCACCAATACACCACTACATGAATGTGATGACTCAATCTTCCTTTAGGTACCAATAGGATCCTTCATATATACGAAACACATAATATATACCAATCCCGAAGGAAAGGCCACACATAAATACTCCACAAATCACATAAGGTGCCTACTAAGTAAATAGTGAGTTCAAGCATTCTCAAAACACAAAATGTATCTCATATATATTTTTCACTTCAAAAGCTTTCTTTGTTAAACATATTTTATTTTGAAAGCTCACTTTCATAAACATAAGTATGTCCATGCTCAATGTCAATGCTCACATTTATAAACATATGTCTTTCACATTTCATATCAAATATACTTTGGCATAACATAAACATATTTCTAAGCACATTTACAAAATCATACATAGATAGTTACTATGCTTATTGTGATTTCAGTAAAAGTCTAGTATACTTACCTCTTAACACTTTTGGCTACAAAGCTTAATTCTCCTTAACCTATCAATGGAGATTAAGTCTTTCATAAGCCTCAATAATCACACAAAATACTTTAAATAGCTTAAAAAATTACACATATTGCACTTATCACATCAAATTGGTCTAATTACTTGGTTTCTCAAAACCTGTCATTTTGACCACTTACTCTTAACAAAATTTTCTTATACATAAAATGATATCCAATTACTCCAAAATCAGAATATATCATTCTTGACTCATATATCCTTTTTATATAAGAATACTATATCATAATTCATACACAATCCATTCCATAAACACCATCAAATCTAACCTGACAGGATCAAGATATTTACTAAATAATATTCAATCTCTCAATTTTATAAAATCATATACTAACTCAAAAATTATAAAACTACCACAGAATTACTCTTAACACATATCTCAATCCATGATAAATATTTTACTTCAAAATCACTGCCAAAAGTATTTTAAAAGTATTTTATTCTATAGCTTTAAAAATCTGTTAATTAAATACTGCAATGAGCTGACACTTTTTAGAAAATCATAATAATTTAACCACATTGATCTAAATTCTCAATTCTGAGTATATCATATTAGACATATAAATTTATCATATTCCATAAATTCATAATTTTTGAAGATCATTCAGCAGATCAAAAATTATTTGTCTCTATATCATACTGTTAACACAGGAAATTTTTAGAATTTCAAAGTCATTTTGGAAAATTCACTACAAATTTAATTTCTAGAATTTTCAATCGATTCAAAGTCTCAAATGATTATAAACATGTCTAATTTCATATACTCAAAATTTAAAACCAGAATCGAATTACAATAATTTATAAAATTCCTGGATTAAGAGACTATCAAGTAGAAATTCTGTAATTCATCATGATTTATCAAGCTATCTACATAGATCATCATTAATTTCTCACAATATCTTACGAAATACACATCAAATCCTCAATTGTACATATTTTCAAAAATCAAAACTTAAAGGAATTAACTAATTTAATACCAAAAAACTAAGAAAGGGTTATAATATACCTCTTAAAGCTTAAATTCTAACTTTTTTCTTCTTCTTCTTCTTCTCTTTCTCTCTCCTTTCTTTCTCTCTTTTCTCACTCTAAAAGAGGTAACTCAACCAAAATGAGTGAATTAAGGTTTCAAATGTGTATTTTTATACTAAGAGGCTAATTTTTAGTATTTATGAATTAGCCCCCAAAACTTTTAAAGTATTACAATTTGATTCCTAAAATAAATCTAAAATCTTGCAAATAAACCCATACTAATAGTATGTCCTTAACCTATACAAACACTACTAATAACAATACCTAAATCAAGTATCACCAACATACAAATAAAATATGTATATATATATATATAAAAATATATATTCTTACCGATTGTAGATACTAGTTACTACAATGCAAGAGAGTGATGATAGATCCTTTGAGAGTGAGCTTTGGTTATTCGTTGTATTATTTGATTAGATCTCTTATTGTTAGATCTAAGTAATTTAGGAGATACTTGATGATCTAAATAGTTTTTTGTTTACCATTAATAAAAGTAGCTAAATCATGGATTTGCCGTAGATGTAGGTATTTGTTGTCAAATCACGTATATCTTGTGTCTTGTAGTTTGTATTCTTTATTTTTATTATTGTATTGATCTTTTATATTCTTGATTACTTGTGAATGAAATCTTTCGCATACGATTAGAATTTATTAGAGTGCCTGCCAAAGAAATCTTTATCAAATTAGTATTAGTGCAAAAGTTAATTCTAAATAGAAATTAGTGCTAAAGTTAATATCCCAACATGATCATTGTTTCAATTCGTTTTTTTTAAAATTTGTTTAAGTTAGAATCATAAAGTTCTTGTATTGAAATATGTTTGAGCTGTGTAAAATCAATCCTTAGGATTTCGATCAATCAATCTCGGATCAAATACTCAACAGTTTACTATGGAAACAAATTAATATACTTCAAGGATTTGAGATGTGATAAGGCTTTATGCTTTTCCTATCAGCTATCCGTGTCCATCGCTTCCTTCCGTATGCTTATTTGAGTTTGTGTAATTTATACTAAATTTCTATTGACAATACATTAGTAACCAGAAAGATTAAAACAGTGTACGTATCAATACATCTAATTTAAGTAGTGGTTGGTATTAATACTTTGACTATAAAGTATTAGGTTCAAATCTGTTTGAAATTATTTATTTTCTCCCTTTATTAGGAAGGTTATTTATTTCATTCATTTATTAAGAAAGTTGTTTATTTTCTTCCATTTATGGAGAGGATTGACACTGTTTCCTTTCGGTTAAAAAACAAAAACCTAATTTAAGAGTTAAGAGAATAGAGCTTGTATCATTAAGAGTATGCCAAAACCAATCTTAAAAGTTATCATATCGGCCTGTCTCAGTAGTGGGCTAGGATATTTGTTTAGATCAATTAAAGGACACAAATGCTTCGAAAATTTAATTGGGCGAATAGCCAACAATAATGAGTCGCATTGATGTGTGCAGGGGGCGAATTTTGGAACTTTAAACAGTTTTAGGAACCCTAGAGGACAGCAAAGCACTCGTAGCAGAAGAAACATCACTAGCAACAAACACGATATGAATCAAGAATTTGAGGAACTTAAATTTGGTCACATCTTGGACTCTTTGGAAGCTGTAACTTTCATATTAATTATTTCCAAAAAGGAGAAGATTAAGAGAGTTAAATCGAGTATTGGTAACTTAAATTTCAGTCTAGCAGCTAATGCTGCATAGGATTTTGTAACATTCGGTTTATATATAATAGAGCAAGTGGATGTATTTTCAAGCATAAGAGAAAGTTTGTTCTCTTAAGTCTATTATTCGCCAACAGAAATTGGTACGGAGATCAAAGAAGAATATTTCATTATTGAGTGACATGGAGAAGCTTGAGAAACGATCTTTGAAGTTAGACATGCTAAACAAATATGGCACTGACATGACGAGAATGGCCCAAGAGGTAGTATTGTATTGACACTTAACAATTTTCTTAACTCAATAATGTATACGGTTGAAGTTTGAGCTAGAGTTATACTGTTCTATTCTTTTCCTAGTAATTCAATGGCAAATTGGCGTAGCTTGTATTTTTTTTTAATTTTTATTTAAAGTAAATTAACTTTCTGATTCATTCTTTGTTAAGGGAAAATTGGATTCTATGATAGGAAGGCAGCAAGAGCTAGAACGTTGTATGGAAATATTATGCAAACGCAGGAAAAATAACCCATGCTTTATTGGAGATCCTGGTGTTGGCAAAACTGTAATTGTGGAGGGACTAGCTCAAAATATTTCAAATGCCGCTTCTCCTGTTAAACTACTGGGAAAGAAGGTTAGCTTGCAGCAACACTCACCAAATCAATAAAGATGAATCAAAACAAAAAGTGGTAGAGATTTTAAATGACAATTGAATGTATTTGTTCAGATATTTGCATTGGACATGGCTCGTATAATTGCCGGTGCATCCAATCGAGGCGAGTTTGAGGAGCGATTGACCCAAGTGATCGACGAAGTAAAGCAAAGTAAAGGCTCCATTATACTCTTCATTGACGAGTTGCACACTCTTATTGGTGCTGGAGGTGGTGGACAAGCGCTTGATGCAGCAAACATAATGAAACCTGCTCTTGCAAGAGGCGAATTAGGGGTTTGTTTAACTTGACTAAATTTGTCAACAAATTTGTTTAACAAACTTTAAAACATATTTGAGATCATGGTCGACAATTATTAATTTAATGTCCATTTTCGCAGTGCATAGGTGCTACGACTCTCAACGAGTACAGGAAATATATAGAGAAAGATTCTGCATTGAAAAGGCGTTTTCAGCAGATTTTGGTCACGGAACCATCTGTGGATGAGACAATAGAGATGCTCAAAGGTTTGTGCTCGAAATATGAAGCACATCACCAAGTTAGATACACAAAGAAAGCTTTAGATGCTGCTGCTGCGTTATCTAATCAATACATAAGGTCAGATTCTAGAAGTTGTTCCAGCGTTCGATTGTTTTAACTTTCATAAAAATCATTGGAATTATACCTCTACTACTTTTAGCTTATTTATGGCTTATATTATCTAACTATTTCAATATGAGGCAGTGATAGGTTTAACCCGGACAAGTCAATAGACTTGATTGATGAAGCTGGTGCACGCGTAACGCTACATCAATCAAAAGGATCAAACGAAATTAGCATGGTGACTGAGGACGATATAAAAGAGATTGTAGCTTTATGGACTGGAATTCCAGTTGAGAAAGTTTCAATAGAAGAATCTAAGCTGCTTCTGCAAATGGAAAAAGATCTTCAGAAGCATATTGTAGGCCAAGCTGAGGCTGTTGGGGCTGTAAGCCGCGCAATACGTAGAGCTCGAGTGGGCATTAGAGACCTTAATCGCCCAATATCAAGCTTTCTGTTCACTGGCCCCGCTGGTGTTGGAAAAACCGAACTCGCCAAGGCATTGGCCGTTGAGTACTTTGGCTCCCAAAAAGCCATGGTAAGGGTAGATATGAGCGAATACATGGAGAAACATACAGTTTCAAAATTCTTCGGTTCACCCCCAGGGTACGTTGGCTTTGAAAATGGTGGCCAGCTCACTGAAGCTATACGCAATAGGCCTCATAGTGTTGTTCTTCTCGATGAGATTGAAAAGGCTCATCGCGATGTTTTAAATGTTATGCTTCAGATTTTGGATGATGGAAGGTTGACAGACAACAATGGTCAGATCGTGGATTTTAAAAACACAATAATCATAATGACCTCAAATATTGGTGGTACTGTGACGGCTAGGGAAGGCATTTTGAGCTTCGAACAGGTGGAGAAGGAAGTAGCGGAGGAGTTGAAAAAGAACTTTAGGCCTGAGTTTCTTAACAGGATCGATGAAATAATTGTCTTCAAGCAGCTTAACGAAAACCAGCTGAAAGAAATAGTTGAGATAATGCTAAAAGAAATAGGTGAAAGAGTATTGAAGGCAAAGAACATAAAGCTTCATGTGACAGAAAATTTCAAGAAGAAATTAGTTAAAGAAGGACACAATCCTAGCTATGGAGCAAGGCCTCTGAGAAGGGCTATTGGAAGGCTTTTGGAGGATAGTTTGGCCGAGAAAATTCTGAATGAAAATATTAAGGAGGGTGACACAGTTACAATGTAATTCTGTTCTAATGTTTGCTTGTTGTTTAGTTTCTTTTGGACAATGAAGCTTTCTTGTCATTTAATGCTTGTTTGGTGCTGTAAAAATTTTCTGATATTACAGTTTCTGCACTCAAAAAGTAAAAAACCAATTCTCTTTTGATAATTTCTTTTCATATTTGCAAATATTATATATAGTTGCAACAATCAATTATAACAAATGTAAAGTGCCTTATATAATTCTTTAATTTTCCTGAAGCCCGAAGCTTTATGATCTTTGCCTTCACTACTCTTTCATCTATTTCCTTTAGAAATATCCCAACAATTTCTCTCAGCCGGTTTTCTTTCAGCTGCTTGAAGATAATAATTTTATCGAAACTCAGTCCTAGAGTAATTTTTGAATGGAACTACTAAAAAGGGTGACATAGATACTTATTTTTTGTGACCACCTAAGTTTGAAAAAAAGAAAAGAAATAAAAGTTAGTGTTTAGTGGTAAAATTTCTTATTTCTATACAAACCTTTAAAAAGAAATATAATAAAATTAATGCACTGTAATTTATTAAAAATTTGAATTACATGGAATTATTTTAGGATTTTCTTAGAGACTAGTTTTATTCATTTGATATCAAAAAGTTGTAGAAACCTTTGAAATTAAGATTAAGAGACGTGTTAATAACTTTTATTTGAAATTAAATATTAAGAAATATGTTCATCACTAGTCCTAGCAAATATAATAATTTTTTTATCTATTCCCCATAGCATCTGCTAAAAAAAAAGTAAGAAATCCCTCAATTTCTCGTTCTTGGATCACATAATCACAATTTATCTATATTTAAATTTGTGTTGATCATCGAAATCCTTTTTCTACATTAAAATAACTTGACTCTAAAAAATGTTCTATTTGCTCAACAAATTTCCTTTCTTTTTAAAAAATGTTTTACCACCGTAATAAATTGAAAGAGTCATACTAATAATAAAGTATAATTGTAACCTGTCATCTAATTGTAATACCAGTTAAAAAAAAAAAACTGCGAAGTTAGACATGCTAAACAAATATCCAACCAAAATGACAAAAATAGCCCAAGAGGTAACATGGACACTTTTAAATTCGTTTCACTTAGTAATATATATAGATGAAGCTGGAGCTAGGGTTATAATATTCTAATCTTTAACTAGTAATACTAATTAATAGAAAATTGGATTACCTGCTAAGTTATCTTTTTATTTTTTTTGAAATAATAATAATAATAATTCCACTTCTCCGATTAAACTCCGATTGAACTCCAATTGAAAGAGGGTTAATTAATTATCTTGAAACACAAATAATTGCAAGTATTTAGAGATTAGTTTGCATATCCGTTTGGGTAAGGTCAGTCTCTTTTAATTTAAGACTGTTGATTGTAATATAACTAATGTTGGGGTATATTTAGCTAATCAGATTCAACCCAAGCTTCACATGACAGTAAGATATTATTGAAGTAAATAACGGCAGCCATGTTAATTAATTTACCCTCTTACCCTAATTATACTTGCTTACCATTCTTATCCTAAATACTTGCTCCCTACTCTTATCTTAATTACTTGCTCACTACTCTTACCCTTACTTGCCTAAAACTCTTATCATATTTATTAGATATATGATTGCGTTTGGACTCTTTTTTTTCTTCCTATTTACGTTAGTTGTATGGCCTATATATATAAAGGCTTATATATTGTACAACTTTAACCTAGTGAAATACACAAGTCAATTTCAATTCATTCAGAAACAATCTGTCGACGTGGGAATGCTAAAAAAATATGCAAGAGACCTTACACAATTGGCAAAACAGGTGATAATAGCATTTTGAATATAGATTTCGCGTGTGTATATATATACATTTATGCGTGCGTGAGAACTCTTTCAATCTTTGTGTAATGATTAATGAGAATTTTGGTTTGGTTGCTGCACTATTTTTTTTTTGTTTAATGTTAATGAATTTCTAAGCCAAAGAATTGCGTTTTATCTTATAATTACTGATCAACTCGCTGGTTTATTCTTGTTAATTTATTAGGGGAAGTTGGATCCTGTGTTAGGGAGGCAGCAACAACTGTTACAAGTAATGCAAATATTATGCAAACGAGGAAAGAATATTAATCCATGCCTGATTGGTGAGGCCGGTGTTGGCAAAACTAAAATTGTGGAGGGGCTAGCTCAGAGTATTGCGAATTCCGTCTCTCCATTCCAACTCCAGAAGAACAAGGTTACTTAATATTTTCACATATTATGTGATAAAAGTAAATTTTCAATCGAAAAAAAGTTTCTAAAGTGTACTAATAATTTTGAACACGTAATATATATGTCGATCAGGTATTTTCATTGGACATGGGACGTCTTCTTAGTGGCGCTTCTGATGAAGATGCTGAAGAAAGATTGACAAAAGTGATTGATGAAGTGAAGGAAAAATTATACTCTTTCTTGACAAGTTACACACTTTAATAGGAGATGAATTACAATTTGATGAAACACTGGATGAAGAAGCAGTAGAAGTTGCGATAAATATAATGAGAAGTGCTCTTGCAACAGGGGAATTAAGGGTTGTTTTAACTTGACCATTTTGATTTATTATTCTTAAACATAGTTTGATTCAACCTAGGCGATAATTAAATTAAATGTTGCTTGTTGGCAGTGCATTGGTGCAACAACACCGGATTACTACAAGAATCACATCGAGGAGGATTCGGCGCTGAAAAGCCGTTTTCAACAGGTACTAGTGCCGGAACTATCGGCTGATGAGACACTGGAGATTCTGAAAGGTTTGAGGTTGAAATATGAATCTCATCACAACGTTAAATACTCTGAGGATTCTTTAGTTGCTGCGGCTTTTTTATCAAATCAACATATAAGGTCAGGATTTCAAAAGTCTTGTATTCTTTAGTTGATATGCTGCAACTTAATTACTTGGGTTTATCAAGGATATTCTTTTACATTAATATAGTTATACCTTTTTACATATATAATTGCAGCTCATTTATTTATTGATCTAATACGCTATTACTTGCAATATTATTCAGTGATCGGTTTAATCCAAACAAATCAATAGATTTGATCGATGAAGTTGGTGCACGCGCAATGATACATCAACCAAAAGGATCAACAGAAATTCGAATGGTTACCGAGGGTGATGTAAAAGAGGTTTTAGCTTTATGGACTGGAATAAAAGTTGATAATATGAATCCTTTAAAAGAGTCTCAGCGGTTTTTGCAGATGGAAAAAGCTATGCAGAAGCACATAGTAGGGCAGTCTGAAGCAATCGAAGCAATATGTCGTGCCATTCGTAGAGCTGCAGTGGGCATGAGAGACCCAAAACGTCCTATTTCAAGCTTCTTTTTTACCGGCCCCACTGGGGTTGGAGAAACTGAAGTCGCCAATGCTTTGGCCGTTGAATATTTTGGCTCCAAAGAAGCCATGTTCAGAATAGATATGAGCGAGTATATGGAGAAACATACTGTCTCTAAGTTCATTGGCTCTCCCCCGGGCTACATTGGCCATTATGAGGTTGGTCAGCTCACTGAAGCTATACGCCGTAGGCCCCAGAGTCTGGTTCTCTTCGATGAGATTGAGAAGGCCCATCCTGATGTGTTGAATATTTTGCTTCAGATTTTGGATGACGGGAGATTAACAGACAATAAAGGGCGGACTGTGGAGTTTAAAGACACCATCATAATAATGACTTCCAATATCGGTAATTCTGTGATTGCCCGGGAAAGTGTTATGGGATTCGAACAGGTGAAGACGGAAGTAGTTAAAGAGCTAAAGTCAAATTTCAAGCCTGAGTTCTTAAACAGAATCGGTGAAGTGATCGTGTTCATACTGCTGAGTAAAATCCAGCTGAAAGAAATTGTTGAAATTATGCTGAAAGAAGTATACGAAAGAGTAAAAGCAAAGAACATAAAGCTTGAGGTAACAGAAAAATTTAAAGACAAATTGGTTGAGGAGGCATATAATAATCATAATGCTTGCTATGCAGCAAGACCGCTAAGGAGGGCCATTGCCAGGTATTTGGAGGATAACCTTGCTGAAAGAATTTTGAATGGGTCTGTCAAAGAGGGTGACTCGGTAACCATGGACGTTGATTCACTGGGAGATGTATTTGTGTTCTAACATTTAACATTTTTTTTTTGTTTTTGTTTTTTAATTTTTGGTTAGCCCTGGTCCTCATGATTATTGTATGATCTAAAACTATCCATCCTTTTTCATGGATAATAAGGATTTTTAAATCATGGAGTAAAGGAATGTTTGATCGGGGTACCGAAATTTGATGGTTTGAACCCACTAAAGTATTTTTCACAATCACTTCTTTAAAAAATTGTTAAAAATACTTGTAAAACCATTTACAATTAAAAATTAACGCAAACAATTGAATAGATTATTTTACCATCCACGCCCATTGTAAAAAATATACTTCATTTTATTGTTTCAAACTTCTCTTAGAGAATATTAGTTATGATGGGAACTATAATCCATTTTTTTAAAAAAGTATTTATTGCAATTAAAATTATTAATTAAATATATCTACGTTTGATGCTTGTAGGACTTGAACCCTACTTAATGAAAAAGAAGAAATAAAAATTAACATTGTTGCAACCCAGACACCACACTATTCTTGGCCTACCTTCCTGCAGTCACTGCTTGAACACGCCTCATCCCATCTTGATATCACATTTTTCTCATCTCCTACCGTAAACTAATGTCGTAGGCATTGGTTTATGTAGATTTAAAATTTACTTGGTTACCATTCCCATCCTAATTACTTGCTTACCACTTTTATCCTAATTACTTGCCCACCACTCTTACACTTACTTGCTTAACACTCTTATCATATTTATTAGGTATATGATTCTATTTTGAACTCTTCCTTTTTTAATTTTTTGTTTCCCTTAATTACGTTAGTTGTGTAACCTTATATAAAGGCTTATATATTGTACAATTTTGACCTGGTGAAATATACAAGTCAATTCAACTTCCATTCAGAAACAATCCGTTGAAGTGGAAATGCTTAAAAAATATGCAAGAGACCTTACACAATTGGCAAAACAGGTGATAATTTTATTTTGTTTATAGATTTCGTCTGTATACATATGAATGTGTGTGAACTCTTTTAATCTTTGTGTAATGATTAATGAGATTTTGGTTTGGTTGCTCTACTATTATTATTATTATTATTATTTTGTTTAATGTTAATGAATTTCTACTCAACAGAAGTTGTGTTTTATCTTATAATTACTGATAAACTCGCTGTGTTGTTCCTGCTAATTAATTAGGGGAAGTTGGATCCTTTGTTAGGGAGGCAGCAACAACTGCTACAAGTAATGCAAATATTATGCAAACGAAGAAAGAATATTAATCCATGCCTCATTGGTAAGGCCGGTGTTGGCAAAACTAAAATTGTGGAGGGGCTAGCTCAGAGTATTGCAAGTTCCATCTCTCCATTCCAACTCTAGAAGAAGAAGGTTCTGTAATATTTTCACATATTATGTGGTAAAAGAAAATTTTCAATCAAAAAAAGTTGCAAAAATGTCCTAATAATTTTGAATATGTGATATGTATGTCGATCAGGTATTATCATTGGACATGAGAAGCCTTTTTAGGGGCGCATCTGATAAAGATGTTACAGAAAGATTGACAAAATTGATTGATGAAGTGAAAAGAAGTGAAGGAGAGATTATATTCTTTCTTGACAAGTTACACACTGCAATAGAAGATACCGAATTACTATTGGATGGCTCTTATGGGGGACAGCGAATTGCAAAAATGATGAAAAATGCTCTTGCAGCAGGGGAATTAAGGGTTGTTTTAACTTGACCATTTTGATTTATAAATCCTAAACATAGTTTGTATCATCCTAGGCGATAATTAAATTAAATGTTGCTTGTTGGCAGTGCATTGGTGCAACAACACCGGATGATTACAAGAAATACATAGAGGAGGATTCAGCGCTGAAAAGCTGTTTCAGCAGGTACTAGTGCCGGAACCATCTGTTGATGAGACAGTGGAGATTCTGAAAGGTTTGGGCTTGAAATATGAATCTCATCACAGCGTTAAATACTCTGAGGATTCTTTAGTTGCCGCGGCTTTTTTATCAAATCAACATATAAGGTCAGGATTTCAAAAGTCCTATATTTATTGCCTCCTATTTTTGATATGTTAAAACTTAATTACTTGGGTTTATCAAGAATATTCTTTTACATTAATTTAGTGAAACCTTTTTACATGTATAATTGCAGCACATTTATTTACAGTTACCGATTTAACACGCTATTACTTGATTATAATATGATTCAGTGATCGGTTTAATCCAAACAAATCAATAGATTTGATTGATGAAGTTGGTGCACGCGCAATGATACATCAACCAAAAGGATCAACAGAAATTCGAATGGTTACCGAGGGTGATGTAAAAGAGGTTTTAGCTTTATGGACTGGAATAAAGGTTGATAATATGAATTCTACAGAAGAGTCTCAGCGGCTTTTGCAGATGGAAAAAGTTGATATGAACCTTGTCAACAATGTGATAAAACCCAACACTACAATATGAAATTGAACCTGAGATTTTCAAAATGCAGGTTTGACGAGTCTTAACCCTTGAGTTAGCAAACCAAGAACCAAGACTATGGATAGATATAGGACGCCACACCAAGAAACCCCAAGGACACTTCAAGAATCTAGGTGATAAGTCCGGTTGTTTGAACGCCACAAGAACAAGCTTGATAAGTTCAAGTCCTTTCAAGAATGAAAGAAGAATACAAAAACTCTCAAATATTATTGTCCGAAATCTGTCATCCTACTCTCAATCTCCATGGTATTTATAGAGACCATAAGAGATGTCAAGTTACAACTTTTAAATACAAATTTCAAACTTACAACTAATATAACAACAAAATTCAAACTTAATCAAATTTTCAGAAAACATGCCTAAATCAAAGGGATTAGGATTCCTTGAATATTCAAATTTCCAGAAAACATGGTTTCCTTGAATATTCAAATTTTTCAGAAAACATGCCTAAATCAAAGGAATTATGCTTCCTTGAATATTCAAATTTTCAGAAAACATGCCTAAATCAAAGGAATTATGTTTCTTTGAATATTCAACTTTTCAGAAATTCTGCCTTAATCAAAGTGATTAGGTTTCCTTGAATCTGATTTGGATTGATTTAAAATGTATTTGGGCTTATGCTAGGCCTCCATGTGTTTGCCCTCCCACAAACTTGTTGAATCAGCCCATTTAATGCTTCTTTAAATTGCTTGGCTCTAAGTCTTGTGATTGGCCCATTTGGCAAACTTAATGTATTATGTGATTGATGGACTTGAGCTCTTCTAAGCCCACGTGCGAATTCTTTGTCTTGTATGCGTATAAGCTGTGCAATGTCGTTTGCATCATTCTCCCCCTCTTGAAGAAGATTTGTCCTCAAATCGTCGTTTGCATCATCACCTATATCGAAAGGAGATAAGTCAGAAACATTAAAGCTAGCACTGACACCGTACTCACCAGGTAATTCAATTTTGTAAGCATTGTCATTTATGCGTTCCAATACGCGAAACGGTCCATCACCCCTAGGAAGGAGTTTAGAACGTCTTTACTCAGGAAAACGGTCATTCCTCATATGCAACCAAACCCAATCTCCTGGTTTAAAGACAACCTTCTTACGTCCCTTATTGGCCTGTTTGGCATATTGCTCTGTCCGCCATTCTATGTTTTGCTTTGCTTTCTCATGAATTTACTTAATAAAATCTGCTTTCTTTTTTCCATCTAAATTAACACGTTCGCTGAAAGGTAAAGGAGTTAAATCTAAAGGAGTCAACGGATTAAACCCATAGACAATCTCAAATGGTGAAAACTTAGTTGCGGAATGAACACAACGATTATAAGCAAATTCAACATGCGGCAAACAATCTTCCCATGTTTTCAAATTTTTTTGTATAATAGCACGCAACAAAGTAGATAAAGTTCTATTCACTACTTCAGTTTGACCATCAGTTTGCGGGTGACATGTAGTAGAGAACAACAATTTTGTTCCCAACTTTCCCCACAAAGTCTTCCAGAAATAGCTCAAGAATCGCGAGTCTCGATCAGAAACAATAGTCCTAAGCATGCCATGCAACCTAACAATCTCCTTGAAAAATAAATCAGCTATATGTGATGCATCATCAGTTTTATGGCATGCAATAAAATGTGCCATTTTAGAGAACCTATCAACAACTACAAAAATTGAGTCTCTCCCCTTCTTAGTCCTAGGTAAGCGCAAAACAAAATCCATAGAGATATCAACCCAAGGTGCATTAGGAATAGGGAGGGGTGTGTACAACCCATATGGTTGATGCCTAGACTTAGCTTGCCTGCAAGTGATGCATCTCGCACAAATCCTTTCTACATCACGTTTCATGTGTGGCCAAAAGAAATGCTCATGCAATACACCTAAAGTCTTTGCTACCCCAAAGTGACCCATCAAACCACCACATTCATCAAAAGCTATGCAGAAGCACATAGTAGGGCAGTCTGAAGCAATTGAAGCAATATGTCGTGCCATTCGTAGAGCTGCAGTGGGCATGAGAGACCCAAAACGTCCTATTTCAAGCTTCTTTTTTACAGGCCCTACTGGGGTTGGAAAAACTGAAGTCGCCAATGCTTTGGCCGTTGAATATTTTGGCTCCAAAGAAACCATGATCAGAATAGATATGAGCGAGTATATGGAAAAACATACTGCCTCTAAGCTCATTCGCTCTCCCCCGGGCTACGTTGGCTATCATGAGGGTGGTCAGCTCACTGAAGCTATACGCCGTAGGCCCCAGAGTCTGGTTCTCTTCGATGAGATTGAGAAGGCCCACCTGATGTGTTGAATATTTTGCTTCAGATTTTGGATGACGGGAGATTAACAGACAATAAAGGGCGGACTGTGGAGTTTAAAGACACCATCATAATAATGACTTCCAATATCGGTAATTCTGTGATTGCCCCGGAAAGTGTTATGGGATTCGACCAGGTGAAGACGGAAGTAGTTAAAGAGCTTAAGGCAAATTTCAAGTCTGAGTTCTTAAACAGAATCGGTGAAGTGATCGTGTTCAGACTGCTGAGTAAAATCCAGCTGAAAGAAATTGTTGAAATTATGCTGAAAGAAGTGTATGAAAGAGTAAAAGCAAAAAACATAAAGCTTAAGGCAACAGAAAAATTTAAAGACAAATTGGTTGAGGAGGCATATAATAATCATAATGCTTGCTATGGAGCAAGGCCGCTGAGGAGGGCCATTGCCAGGCATTTGGAGGATAACCTTGCTGAAAGAATTTTGAATGGGTCTGTCAAAGAGGGTGACTCGGTCACCATGGACGCTGATTCACTGGGAGATGTACTTGTGTTCTAACATTTTTTTGTTTTTATTTTTCGTTAGCAATGTTATGGAGGTGTTGGAAATTTTTATTTCGTTAGCAATAAAAATTAACATTGTTGCAACCAGACACCACACTATTCTTGGCGTACCCTCCTACAGTCATTACTTGAAAATGCCTCGTTCCATCTTAACATCACATTCTTCTCATCTCGTACCGCAAACTAATGTTGTTGGCGTTGGTTTATGTAGATTTAAAAATTATCCAATGATCACCGGAAATAAAAGTTTGCCATCAAAATCTACAAACCTTCGTAGTTTGACATTAAAGAATGTGGGTTTTTTATTTTCTATAAATACTATCCATTGAACTTCAATTTTATTTCAGTACTGCCAAGATGATAGATGGGAGATACAAGTTAAATTTTGTGATCAGAAAAACCAGCCACAACGCCAAAATTAACCTGTAATTGGGCAAAATTTTGAAGCAATTAAGTGAACAATGATATCAAATGCCAACATTCATGACTATCATCATTCATAGGCCGGTTTGGTGTCAAAGCTGCTCAGGCATATTACGAAGGCTTGGAAGGCAGAGAGTGGATAGCTATAATCCATAGTGAAGATATCTTTTCCAATTTTTCCAAATTGTAGAATTACCTTTTGCTGGTCTGCTAGTGGCACATTGTGAAATGGTGCAACGGCTGCCACGAGCTGGAAATTCTTAACAGAAGCCACTGTGACACGCCCTTTGAAGTTTAGGCACCAACACTGTAGCTTCTCATACCATCTAGGAGCCTCGTTTCTAAGAACCAGGGGGCCCAGCAAGCCTGGTTTCAATGGCGGTGATGGTGAGAGGATTAGAGGGCTGATATATGTGACTTGTTCCTTTCCTTTCAAATTTGGAGAGGAACATAGATGCTCATCAAATGATAGCGAGAAAGATGTTGGCGTTGGGGCGGTGCCCCCCTCCTCAATAGAAGAGACAGGGATAGAGTCCATGATGCAATTCATTCTCCTTGGCCCTCTAGTGCGAAGAACATTGAGTTCATAGGAGATGGAGCCTATTCTGTAGTTATATGCAGGTACTCTTGGAGACACCTGCTTAGAATGGCATCTGCGACTCATCCCACCAGATGGCTGAATTGCCTTATGAAACTGAGGTTGGCTGTCATATATTGTGAACTTGGGACCCAGAAAGTTAGACCTCAGTTTACCAATATATGTATTGCTATCCCGAGAAAAATCATCAGCAACTAAAGATATAACAAAATCTGTGCATGTTGCCCTCCTGACCTTTTTGGCCGCTAACAACAATTTATCATTCCCATCTTCAGAAAGCACAAATAATATGTAGAAGTTGCTTTATCCGTTCTAATAAAGCATTGTAAGGGAGACACGCGAGGACCCGGCTGCTTTAGTGAGATGGGATATGTGGAACTTCCACATTGTTCAGGAGTTTTAACAATCTCCTTGGTAACTTCCCTCCATGACCTACAAACTGAAGCACAAAAAACAACAGCAGCACGAGCATGGCACGTGGTCTCACTCTCTTCTACCCTCTTAACAATGTCTAAGAGCAATTCAGGTGGTAAATTTGCCCACTGATTCTGTTGACTTGAATCAGATTGGAGAAGTGCTTGGTCAGGAGCTATATAAGACTGTTTACGACTCCGTGTATGCTTCCCTTCACCGTCTCCCAATTCCGTCTTTTTTTTTTTTGGTAAATCTCGTCAAACCAAAAAAATTTATTGAAAAATTAAAAAGGATAGGATTATAATTTAAGGGATGTAATGAGTCTTATCCCGTAAAATATTCATAATATCAAAATGAGAAAATAAATAAATAAATAAAGAGATTTAACAAAATTACAAGCATTTAAAATGGATTAATGAAATCTGTAATTAAGATAACCATTTGCATTTTTATGTAACAAATATAAAATTGCATTTCCTTAAACTCACAAACAATGCTTTTGAAGGGCATCTCTACAGAAGCATATCAAGCCCTCCCCATAATATTCAACTGAAGCACCTTAACAAGATCTTCACCAAGTTCAAATCTAAAGAAGTAAGAACATGTTCTGTGTCCACAACTGGTCTCAGATTCAGTATCAAAATGCCCTCATCACAGTCCCTTTTTTTGCTTCTAAGACATCGTGGGTTGTTCTCACAATATCCGATTTTTTTTTTAAAATCTTCATTGATACTCATTTACTTCATTGGATTTGAGTTTTTAACAAAACTTATTACTTAATAAGTTATTTGATAATTAAATAAGGTAAATAATATAATAGTCGCTAATTATTACTTAGTTTCTAAAGATATGTGGAGAGAGAGACAGTCAGTCTCCAAAACAAGGAAAACATTAGAAGTTATTTTACACTAATTTTTAACTAATGGTTAGACCCATTTTCTTTACTTTATGAAAATGATTTTAAAAATGCATATGGAACGTGTATTACACCACTTCTTAAAAACAGAAATGAACAAACTTTTCCAATTACCAAAAGAATAACAGACAACCCCTTAACAATCTAATGCACTTGTAATTAATTTAATGATTATTCAGGATATACTCTGCAATTTTTCTCCAGGTTCTATATTGATTTGTGTAACTAATGTGTATAATTCAATTCAACTTTCATTAAGGATTATGTTAAAACTTAAATTCAACATAGTTTTTATAATTCCATTTTTTCTGTTAATGTAACATTTAACTCTTGTTTTCTATGTTAATTAACTCATTTATTGTTAATAGACAATAATGCAAAAAATATTAAATGAGTGAATTTTAATTTCATTTTACTCTAAAAACAATAACCAAAAAATTAATATAAACAATAAATTCAAGCAAATTTTAAAGAATTTGAGAATTAAGTTCGATGATGTAAATATACTAAACTGAGGATTCCACATTGTTACAGAATAAACTCTAGTGCACATAATATCAAGAGTAATTAATATAATAAAAATAAAGAAAAAATATTAATTAAAATAATAAAAACCAAAAAAAAAAAGTATACAAAATTTGTAGTTATTCACTCTTTAACTTTGGATTACGTCCACTATCATTGCATTTTTTGCTATGATAAAGAAGAATTATGAAATAAAATACTTACTACACACTACACATACAAATTTATGCTTAATTGAAAATATATTAGTGTAGTTGTCTGCCTTTCAATTATTGAGCTTTGACATTGGTTTGCTCATATGTATAAATAGAATTTTCTTTCAGTTTCAACTATTATGAAAATATAAAAAGTGATTTTATCAAAAAAATTCAGCTTCAATTTTTAAATTTATGAAGTTTGTCGATTGCTTATTTGTTCTATTTGATTTGGATAAGTTGAAAGCACCTTAGATTTAATAATTAAAGTTTCAATTCCTTTGGTATTAAGGCGAATTGTCTAACTCATATTCGTTATTTTGTTACTTTCTACCCCGACTTTACTTTTGGTAATGATATTCCTATATTAGACCATTTAGGTATTGTAGCTAATTTGAGACATGTTCCAAAAGTTACTGTTCTTTTTTGAAATTTTTCTCCTTAATGGTGGATTAAGATCAACACAGATGAACTTTCAAAAGGTAACCCAAGTATGATTGCTTCTGGAGGAGTCTTTAAGGACAAAATGGGTTCTTTTTTATGAGACTTCTTTTATCCCCTAGAAATTGAGATAATTTACTATGCAAAAATAATATGGGTCATCTTAACTTTGGAGATTACTATTGCTCGGGGATGGCATAAGATAATTTTAGAGTTGGATTATATCTTAGTCTTTTATCTTCTTTCTAAATCTACATTATGTCCTCCATGAAAACTTAACAATAAGTGATAACGTTGTAAGAATCATTTGGACTGCTTGCAATTTAGATTTAACCATACCTTCAGAGAGAACAATACAGTGGCCAATGAATTGGCGAATCTGGGGTAGAATTTGATGATTTCACATAATAGTTACGGCCTCTTTTAAATATTTGTTATATGCTCTTTAAGGATGTAAATGGAATGCCTAATTATAGATTCCATTAATATTTTCTTTTTGGTGAAGTTTTATCCTTATTTTTCTATTGGATATTTTTATATATTTTTTATGTATTTTTGTCAAGGGTAAGGTATTTTAGCCTTATTTTTCTTTGTAACTTTTTATTTCTTCTTTAATTAATAAATTTTTCGCATTGTCAAGTTTACCTTCACTATATATATATATATATATATATATATATATATATATGCTCTTTAAGGATGTAAATGGAATGCCTAATTATAGATTCCATTAATATTTTCTTTTTGGTGAAGTTTTATCCTTATTTTTCTATTGGATATTTTTTATATATTTTTTATGTATTTTTGTCAAGGGTAAGGTATTTTAGCCTTATTTTTCTTTGTAACTTTTTATTTCTTCTTTAATTAATAAATTTTTCGCATTGTCAAGTTTACCTTCACTATATATATATATATATATTAGTATAGTATCTTTTACTAGCAAAAAAATAAACTAAGATAGTTTTCCCTTCATATGTTGAAATTAGAAATTAGGACAAATAAAAACAAAAACGAAAATGAAAAAATTTATTGAAAGCAAAAAAGAGAGAAAAACAAGATCACGAGGGACATAATCTTGTCTCTTAAAAGAAATCTGTAGCCATAATAACGAGGATGGATATAATTTTCTTTTTTTCACTTTGCAATTGTCAAAATTGAAAAGGTTTAGTCTAAGTCAATTATTTTTTCTAGAGATAATATGTTGTTGTTAGCATGCTGATGTAGTTAGCTCAAAAGGTAGTTCATGTTGAACTCTTTATTGGGATTTGTGCTTACGTGCCATCCCTTTATGTATGAATATTTGTTTAATATTTATATTAGTATTATCATTTTATTAAATCACCAATTATATTTTATATATAGTAAGATACTTATAACGTTTCAGATATTGTACGATCTGAAAGAGTTCAGATCTGGTCTAAATGAGTTTAGATCAGTGCTAAGAATTATCAATGCTGAAAGTTATAAATGCTAAGAGTTGACACTGATAAAGAGTTATCAGGTTATAAGAGTCAGCGATATCTAAAGAGTTAGAGCCTTATCTGAAATGGGACAAAGACATGAGAATATATTAGTAATGACGTAGTTGTAAAGAGTTGTAAATAGTGCTAGAAAATGTCATTATGCAAATATGTTCTCAAATATTATGTTCTTGATCTATCTTCACTGATGCTAGTCTGTCAGTGAATACCTTAATAAATATATAAATTGGTGTATGTCTATATCTGGATGGTCCAGATGGTTAGTCTTAGCAAACCATGAGTTTAGTAGAAGCTCGTATAGAGATACAGGTATTCAGTAAGAACTGAATACTGAACAAACTCACAAAGATCTCTAATAGACATCCCATAAAGCCATTAATAGAGGGTCTTTCGAGTTGAATAGTATTTGTGGTCCTTTGACCTGAGTGCTACGGTGGGCTTGTGAGTGATCCACCATACTTTGGTTCCATACATGTTAGAAACCTTTCATGGTCTGATCGCTGGGGGTTGTTGGGTATGGTCCGATGCTCATAGAGTTAGGTGTGCATAGATATGAGATCCATCAGCTCATTTGGGTGAGTATTATATCTTAATGCTCTAAGATTATATTTCAGAAAGTCTTATAACCATAAACAGTAATTCTTGGAAAAAGAGTTTAACCCTAGGGATAAATAATATTACAAAAGTGTTTGAGAATATTATTTATTGAAATATAATTCTAGAGATAAGCTTTCAGTCGGGCATATGGAGATTTGACAGTGTTGATCTATATCTCCGCTCTACCTGGATATAAATGATAGAGGAATTATATGAATATGTTATAACCTCAACTTGTATAATCTAACGTGTTGCTTTGTAATATCCATAACGTGTGTGTGGGGCATCATTCACGGACGTATGGAGGAGTTCCATATGATAATTCGGGCATAGACCTAGAGTGTCTCATAATATAAAGTTTATTCATTGTGCACTGGGGCAGCATAATGGGTCGAACAGTTCTACCTAGATTTTCCAGCAAATTGAAAA
This sequence comes from Ailanthus altissimus, assembly GCA_946807835.1. Lineage (NCBI taxonomy): Eukaryota > Viridiplantae > Streptophyta > Magnoliopsida > Sapindales > Simaroubaceae > Ailanthus > Ailanthus altissimus. Next base: position 30,781,053 of record OX327688.1, on the reverse strand, counting down.
TATGTTTCAGGGTTCCTCAGGTTGTGTATTTGTCTAAACTTAAATGTTAAGTATATCATTTAATTAGTTGACAAGAGTTATTAACTAATTAGATGTTAGCAAGTGGCACAATTTTGTTCCATGAATTGTTTTACTATAAATTCACCCATTAACCATGTTAGTAAAATCAAATAAGGTAAATATTAATTATTCAAATAGTTTTTGAATAATTAAATAAATATTATTTAAATAAATAAAATATGATTTTATTTATTTTTTATTTTATTCCTAAATGGAAGACATACCTAATTTGAGAAACATAAATTAAATTAAGAGGTGATTAATGGTTAATTTTATTAAATCATTAAAATGGCCATAAAAAATTGTTCTGGTAGTTAACCACTTAATCTAACTTTGGTGGAGCACTTATGAAGTGTTAAGAGCACTAAAAATGATTGAATTTCATTTGTGTTAGCAAGTGTGTGAATTAATTTCATGCAAAGAGAGGAGAAGAAAAAGAATAGTTGATTTTGAGAGAATTTTTCATTGAACAAAGACTTGTGAGAAAAATAAAAGAGAAAGAAAAATAAATTCTTCTTATTTTTTTTCAAATAACATAAACCTTGTTGCTAGAGATTTACTTGCTGCTATTCTAGCTTTACAATCCCGTTGGATTGTTGTGAACTAGAATTAAATATAAGTGCACTTCAAGGTGAGCTCAAAGTTGAAGCAAAGAAATCCGGATTTGAAATCTTCATCGGATGTCTTCAAATTTATGTTTTATGTATTCTTAAGTTGTTAAGAATTTATGTACATGTGTATATGTTGATTACATGATAAATTCTACTACGAAATTCGTGTATTATGATACAGTGTTTATTTTTCAATATGTATACAATCACATGCATACACCCTAAAATACGTTAACACTCTCAAGTTTTGATACCAATTGTTAGATTTTAGGATTTAAGAACTCATAGTTTTGATATCAAATGTTGAACACAATGGAATACAAATAAAACATTTTTTTTAATACTCTTATACACTAAACACAACACTCACAATATAAACTTTAACAATTATCATTTTTCCTCATTTACAACAGAACACTCATGACTTAACACTCACACACACTCTTTGTTTAGCTTATTACTTTACCCAGCTCTCTAACAACTCTTAATGTAATACACGTGTCAATAGTTTTAAAGGGTTAGTGGCAAAAAAAAAAAAGGCAGAGTTATGATTAAACGGTGCTGCCTCTTAATGATATATATATATATATTTGTATGTTTGCTTCATTTTAAGCTTACGAGGAGAAAAAGTAAAAGCCGAAAGACAGAAGAAAGAAAAGAAAAAGAAAAAGAAAAGAAGAAGAAGAAGAAAAGAAAGGAACAAAAAAAGAAAAGAAGAGAGAAACCGAGAAGAAAGAAGAAGAAAAAAAGAGCAGCCGAGAGAAATAGAAATAAATAAATAGAAAATTTGGAAAATTAGTTTGGGTAGTTAGATTTATATCCAGTGTTTCTGCGGGTAATAGTTTTATGATATTAGAATATTTATATTTTAATATTTATAATACATATCGGTACTAATGATGTACTTTTTTCACCCTATGATATAGGAGGTGTGTCGATAGCGGGTAGATCTCAGAATCCAGACCCAGCTCAGGATTAATGCACTTTTGTGAGTGGATAAATATATATATTTTATATATTTTTAATACAGTCGTTTATGATTAAATTACGCGTTATCAGATTTAGTCATGATTTATTTTAGATAGATAAATATTTATGCTATTTAGTATATTCAAAAATATTTTAAAATTTATTATAATATAATTTATGATTACATTCAGTACAGAAATATTTGTTTTAGAACAATTATGCTTTCATGATATTATATAGTAGCAGTTTTTGAATCACCATATGCATACCCTCCCTTTTAGTGTAGTTGCTATGTGCATGCGTTAGACCAGTTTAATTTGCTCTGCCCAAGTGATGTAACATTCTGCCGGGTTAGACCAGCTCAAATCCCCCGCTCTGCCTGTGCGTGAGTTGCTCCGCCATGTTATACCATTTTTCCCCGGGTACAAGTTTGGTGTGGTTTTCAATATATATGTAGTATATATTTCCATAGCTATGTTACATATATTCAACTTGATAATAGATTTTATGATAGTTTACGCTTTCAGACTTTCAGATTCCCAGTATTATGTTATACTTTTAGCTTTAGCACAGATTTTATGACAGCTCATACTTTCAGTACAAGTTTATTGACTACTCAGTATACAGTTTCATGATTATTTTATCCTACAGATTTATACGTGTACAATACATATAAAGTATATGATATTTTCAGATTATGTCCATTCACTGAGCCACAAGCTCACCCTTTTTTTCTATTTTCCCTATCTGTTTTCCAGGTTGTCACAGGAATTCATACAGTGTGATACAGTCATCACATTTGGAGGTTGGCCCATGACATGCATAGCTGCATAAGTGTCTCAGTCTGTGTATTTGTGTATCTTTTTGTATATTAGAGTACACGTGTACGCCTTTTGTTGAGGCACGTCGCCTCATTGTATTATATGTATGAGTAAAGAGTATGTTAGTCATACGTCATCGCAGGATCTGCCTCGATTCTTAAGGAAGGCTCGGGTCGGGTCCTGTCACTTAATTGTCAACCCTTAATCAAATTATTTAAACACTTGATCTCTTCTTCTCACTTCATCAAGTTTTTAACACTTGATCACTCTTATCACTAGATCAAACTACTAGATACTTAATGCATTTTTACACTAGATCAAGTTCTTTTCACTTGATGTCTAAACCAAATGAGGAGGGGGGTATTTATACTTGTTGTCATTAAATATAAACCACAAAAATTAAATTTTTTAAAATATATTAACCATATAATTTTTATACTTATCTCTTCCAAAAAGTATCTCCACTTACTTTGAATATTTTTAAAACTTAGATTTGGATTTTAGTTCTAGAAATCTCCATATCTTGGGCTTGAATCTACTATTTAAAATGTTTCATGTATTAGACTTAGGCCTTATAGTATTAAAGGTCTAAAGTTGATGTTGCAATTTTTAATAGTTTAGTTGTTCTCGGATTCGAATTCAATGATTGTTGGGTGAACGAATCCAAACTAGTAGCCAACCAAGGCTTGAGAGATGCGAAGCCTTAAGTGTCCAAGAAAGGGATAGGATGAGTGTCGCTTAATTGATTTAAGATGACAAATGTTGAACATAGATCCGTTCAGGGAGAAGAGAATCTAGGCTCTCTAAACTAGACCAAATGGACATCTTTAGCGTAAATTGTTCTATTTGACATGACCTAGTTTCAAAAGTTTGATTGCCCTTGAGAGATATTGAATCGATCCTGAGGGCCTATTTATATTTGATTTGAACTAATTTGAATCTCATGACTTATAATTCATTCGAACCATGCCAAGATACATACACATACGTTTACCTTAAAATGTGAATGTTTAGCTCCAATACTAAAAGTAAAATCAAATTTAATCATAGAGATAAGAATGACTAAGAATTCTTTAACTAATAATTCTAACATGTATAAGATATTTGCCTCCACTAGGACAAAATTTTAAAGTTAATTAAGAGTCTGAGTTAAAATGTTTCCAACCAAATAATAGTCTAACTGTTGAAGCAAAAGTACACAAATAAGCAAAATCACCCAAGCAATATATGCAGAACAAGTTATTAAGAAAATAAAGAGAGAGAAAGGGTAGAATAAGAACACACAAAGTTTACGTGGTTCTAAAACTTGCCTACGTCCACGGTGGATCAAGGTCACACTCTTCTCTTATTATGAATCACAAGGCACTCACAAAGTATGCCTTTTACAAGAAAGATTACAAAAGAAAACTCTCATTTGTACTATAGGGATTTTCTCTCACAAATATTTCTCAATCTATCACAAAGATGTTTAATGATCACTAAGATGTGTTTATAAGCCAATTGACAGCCTTTATATAGGCTTTGGGACGTTCTAGGTTTACCCTAAATGTGTGAGAGTCGTATTAGGGAGTCCTAAAGCAAGTGGGAGATGAAATAAAGAAGTCTCAAAACGGGAAACGGATTCCCATGACCAGTACCGCAACGCTCAGTTCTCACCGCTGTGGCGCTGGTGCTTCCGTTTGAGCGTCGCGGCACTCACATTTTGGATTGGGCGCTGCAGAGCCCAGCCCTAGTCGCTGCGGTGCCCATGCCTGGGCACCATTCTATTCGTCATTCGCCTCCTTTCACTTCCGTCTTCGATCCTTGCGTACTCTACACACTTGACTTGATTTCCAAATCATATCCCGATGATTTTCAATCAATATTCTTAAAAATTCCCTCTTTAATTCAAAATCATCCACAAAGTAACTCAATCTCTCATTTTCGCATCTTCAGTCACCCTCACAAAGTAGTGACTCCGGTTAAGTCATTGCATAGGACAAACTTAACCGAGGGCAGTGGCTTAGTCAACATATCAATAGGATTTTTAGACGATACTATCTTCGTTAGACTAACTTCACCACTTTGAACAAGCTCTTAAATGTAATGGAGCTTCACATCAATGTGTTTCAACCTCTCGTGGAACACTTGATGCTTGCTTAAGTGTATGACACTCTAGCTGTCACAATATACATCGGTGTTCACATCTTTACTAGTCAATACCTATGCACTTATGCCTTTTAACTACACGACCTCCTTAATAGCTTCTCTAACAGTTATGTACTCCACCTCTGTGGCAGAGAGTGCAACCATATGTTGTAGAACTGATATCCAACACACACTACACCCAAACACTGTGAATACGTAGCCCGTCAACGATTTTCTTTTATCTAGATCACTTGCATAATCTGAGTCTACGTACCCTCTTACCATTTTATTGTTGTCATCATCCCTCTTATACATCAACCCATGATTTGATGTCTCCTTGAGATATCTCAAAATCTACTTCATTGCAAGCCAGTGGTCTTTACCCGAATTTGTCACATATCTACTCACCACACTCACAGCCTGTGTTATGTTCGGTCTTGTGCAAACCATTGCATACATGATGCTCCCCACAACGCTTGCATACTGTACTTTACTTATCTACAGTTTCTCCTCATCGGATGTTGGCGACTGTGCTGCTGAAAGTCTAAAATGCATGGCCAAAGGAGTAGAGACAGCCTTTACGTTGGACATACCAAACTTCTCTAGAATTCTAAGTATATATCGTTGTTAGGAGAAAAAGATAACATCTCTTATTTTCCTCACAATATCCATACCCAAAATTCTCTTTGCTGCTCCCAAATCCTTCATTTCGAACTCGCCACTCAACTGCTTCTTAAGCTTTTGTATTTCTTTTATATTCTTACATGCGATCAACATATCATCGACATATAGAAGTAAATACATCATCTCAAAATTTATGTTCTTGAAGTACACGCATCCGTCATACTTGCTCCTACTAAAACCACAAGCCATCATAAACTCATCAAATCTCCTATACCACTGTCTAAATGATTGCTTTAACCCGTATAATAACTTCTTTAGTAAACAAACATGATCTTCTTTTTCGGGCTCCTCGAACCTTTGCGGTTGTGCCATGTATATTATCTCTTCAAGCTCTCCATATAGAAAAGCTGTCTTTACATCAATCTGCTCTAGATGTAAATCAAGGTTTGCACACATGGCTAACAAAATCTTAATAGATGTGTTCTTGAAGACTGGAGAGGATATCTCATGAAAATCAACTCCCTCTCTTTGAGTAAACCCTTGTGAAACTAACCTAACCTTGAATCTAGTAGGCTCTAACCCCGGTATCCCATTCTTCACCTTATACACCCACTTGCACCTGACTAGTTTCTTTTGAGGTCTCTTCACCAACTTCTAGGTATTTTTCTTCATAAGAAAACTAATCTCTTCTTCCATGGCCTGTTGTCATTCTTTCTTGTTTTCACTCTTCATAGCCTCAACATATGTCCTAGGCTCATTAAACTCAAGAATGTAAGTAGAATGAAAAGCATGAGCAACTAAATCTGCTTGTGTATACCTGACTGGTGGGTTAATCGTTCTCTTTATCCTGTCTTTGGTTAGCTGATACTTTTCAGGTTCCATGTTAAGAGTCTTAGTCTTTATTTGGGTGGACTTAGAGGAACTTGTCTGTGTTCTTGGTTCTTTTTCAAGGATCTTCTCGTTGAAGTGCTGATCTGGGGGCATATCAGATTTACTTTCAGGCTCCACTTTAACTTTTATTGACTCAGGTGCTAAGTCTTCCTTGAACACAAGTTCTTCTTTCTCATCTTCTCGGGAGGATTTCAGCATCGTCGTCTCATCGAACGTCACGTCACAGCTTATGATACTCTTTGGTGGTGTCAAGTCTTTACACCACACCTTGTATCCTTTCACCCTTTCAGGATATCCTATGAATACCCCTTTGATAGCTCTAGGTTCCAACTTCTCTTCCTTAACATGTACAAAGGCAGGGAAACCAAATATTCTGAGGTGGTCATACTTTGAAGGATTGCCAGACCATTTCTCTGCTAGAGTCTCGAAGTCAATTACTGAGGAGGGACTTCTATTATAATCAGATAAGCTATCATCACTATTCTGTTGTGGTGTTGATCTCACTGTTCTATGCCTTGCAATCCCATGCTTGGCACAAAACCCATTAAACTCTCTGTTGCAAAATTCGAGGCCGTTGTCAATCTTCAGCCTCTTCACCCTTTTGCTAGTCTGATTCTCAATAAAAGCCTTCCAAGTATTGAACACATCAAATGTTTGATCCTTACTCTTCAACATATAGACCCACAGCTTTCTCGAATAATCATCAATCAAGTTGAGAAAATACCTGCCACCACCACAAGTAGCTGTCTGAGCTGGTCTTCAAAGATCTGAGTGTATGTAGTCAAGAGTCCCTTTTGTCTTGTATTCGCTGGTACTAAACCTCACCCTATGTATTTTCCCAAGCACACAATGCTCACAAAACTCCAAAGGCTGGAACTTATCCTCACCAAACACTTTTTAACTAAATAACTCCTTTAGGTTTCTCTCCCCTATGTGTGCCAGTTTAAGATGCTATAACTTAGTTTGCATACTCTCATCATCTATAGAGAATAGTACAGAACCACTCACGACTTCACCTTTAAGCACATAAACCCCTTTGTGCTTCTCACCTCTCATCACCACTATGGAACCCTTTAATATTCTCAAAATTCCCCCATCGATCCTGATGGAACACCCATTCTGGTCTAAAGTCCCTAGTGAGACCAAGTTCCTCTTCAAGTCAAGAACATACCTAACATCTGTCAACTCTCTCATTCGCCCATCATGCAACCTAAGCTTAACACTACCAATTTTCATCATTTGACATGCAATGTCATTACTTATTAAGACCTTACCACCACTAATAGGCTGAAAATTTGTAAACCAAGACTTGTGCGGGTACATGTGAAAAGTACAATTAGAATTAAGAACCCATTTATCAGTGTTCTTACCATCAGTAGCGACGAGTTTCTTTGCGCTATCATAGTTATCATCATAGGTAAGCACAGCATCCGCTTTCTTCTTGTCTTGTGCTCTCTTCTCAAGACAGTCCTTTATGAAGTGCCCATCTTGTTTATAGCAATAGCACTTCCTATGAGTCATAAACTTCGATCCTGAGCCTTTTTTTCTTTCCATCTCTATATGAGGGGCTTCCTCTTACAAATAAACTTTCTACATTGCCCTCAATCTGCTTCCCTAATAACTTTGAGTTTAATGATGATTTCACATCACTCATCGTTAAACTTTCTCTGCCGTAGAATAGCATATCAACAAAGCTCTCATAACTCTTAGGGAGTGAACTCAGCAGAATAATTACTCTATCTTTATCTTCTAGCTTGATGTTGATAGACTCAAGATCAAGGATGATCTTATGAAAAGCGTCTATATGATCTTTCATCGCCATCCTCTCTAACATGGATAGCTGATACAACTTCTTCTTTATATGCAATCTGTTGGCCAATGATTTTCGCATATAAAGAGAGTCAAGCTTCTTTCAAAGACCTATCGCCGTTGTCTCTCCTGCTACTTCCCTTAGTACTTCATCGCTCAATGACAGAACGATTGTGCTATGAGCTCTTTCTTGAATGTCCCTTTTTTCTACTTCAGCTTTAGATGACTCTAGCGTCTTCTCTTCATCACTAGATAGAGCTGCAGTCTTCTCTAATGTCGAGCCTAGCCTTTGGCTCACCAATAACACATTTACCTTCATCTTTCATAGATTGAAGTCATTCGTACTATTGAATTTCTCTACCTCATACTTGGGTGTGGCCATGTCTATTTAGAAAACCTGGCTCTGATACCAGTTTGTTGAAGCGGAAGCACATAAACAAGCAAAATCACCCAAGCAATATATGTAGAATAAGTTATTAAGAAAATAAAGAGAGAGAAAGGGTAGAAGAAGAACACACAAAGTTTATATGGTTCGGCAACTTGCCTACGTCTACGGCAGATCAAGATCACACTCTTCTCTTATTATGAATCACAAGGCACTCACAAAAGAAAACTCTAACTTGTACTCTAGGAATTTTCTCTCACAGAGATTTCTTAATCTATCACAAATATGTTTAATAATCACTAAAATGTGTTTACAAACCAATTGACAGCCTTTATATAGGCTTTGGAACGTCCTAGGTTTACCCTAAACGTATGAGAGTCATATTAGGGAGTCTTGAAACAAGTGGGAGACGAAATAAGGAAGTCTCAAAACGGGAAACGAATTCCGGTGACCAGCGCCGCGGCGCTCAGCTTTCACCGTTGCGGCGCTGGTGCTTCTGTCTGAGCGCTGCGGCGCCCACGCCTGGGCACCACTCTATTCATCATTTGCCTCCTTTCGCGTCCGTCTTCGATTCTTGCCCACCCTACGCATTTGGCTTGATTTTCAAATCATATCACAATAATTTTCAATCAATATTCTCACACTAACTTTAGGAATAATAACAAATCGAATTCAAAACAAATATATCTAAATTTATATTAACATATTAATTTTAAAAATATAATATCAAATTATTTTCAAACCCATTAAAAGTTTAAAATTTTCATTATCAAATCTACTTAAACAAATATATAATACTTACTAAATTTACAATGACTGTCCATGGATTTTAAGTAGACTTTTAAATTAAAATAATTAAAAACATAAAATCATAACATTAATTACAAATAAATCCTAAAAGATATTTTAAATAACATATAAGATATCTCAAATAAAATTAATTATATCACAAGTTTAAGTTCAAATCACTACAAAATATGATAATACTACTTCAATTAACATATGACATAGTCTCAAGAAGAAGAAAAAACACATGAAATATAACTCTTAATAAAAAATTTATTTAATACTATTGCACTAATAAATCCATCTAGCACTTTTTGAATCCAATAGATTTTCAAACATGAATAGATTTTCAACCATATAATATCGTTTTAATAACTTATTATCCAAAAGGATGAATATTTAATTTTTTTTATAAAAAAAACCTTAAAACAAGTAAAAATTTGCAGACGCTCATCGTGAGTTTTAGAAAAAAAAATTCTTATAATTTGCATTGTTCCTAAATTTAGTAGATTTAAATTTTTTTTATTAAACTCCGTTTCAAACTCACTTAAAGTTTTATCAAATCGTTTCAGTTTGATATAAACAAATACCTGCATCCGCAAGTTATTTTGACATCTGAGCGAAAATTGCAACACCCAACAAATTGCTAGTGAAAATTAAAAGTTCAAAATATGCAAATGAAAAAGAAGAAAGACTAGGGATTTTGTATGTTTCCTCAGAATTTGTGTTGTTGTCAGAAAATCCGATTTTTGTTTTAATGTTCATTGATACTCATTTACTTCTTTAGATTTGAAGTTTTTTTTTTTTTTTTGACAATACTTAAAAAGTTTGGATTTTTGCTTAAATTTGATATAAAATCATCCTAATAAATTTAGTACATAATCCAACCGATTGATTTTGGTAATGCTCATCAATATTGTAGGTAAACGTGTTGACGAATTTGGCATTTTCCTATTTTTCCTTTTCTTTTAGCAAATAATTAGTTTTCAAATTTGTCAGGTGTAAGTAGGTATTTTCGAAATCATTTTTATAACTAATTTTGATATTTATTTTTTTATTTTTTTGGATTAAAAAACTTGTTTGACATTATTTTCTTAAAGTTATATTTTGTTAATAAAAACAACAAAAATAATGAGTATATAATCATAAAATTATCGTGAAAACATTTTTTAGTGGACATGTGATGACAAATTATACCAACTTGAAAAAGTTATATATAATTAATTTTTTAATTATTAATGCAATAGAAAATATAAGATTTAATCGTCTTAGCAAAATAAATAATTTCGAAATTGATATTTTAAATTTTAAGAATGTGTTTGATAACATTCAATAGATAACATTAACAAATTCAAATTAAATTGATTAATCTTAATTTTTCAAGAAAATATATATTTTTTGATGTGTTATTGTGTTATTTTTATTTAATATTATTAAATACATTAACTAGAAGAAATTAAAAAAATATGATTTATCATCCTCATTAGTATTTCAAAAATAGTTGTTAATTTGTAACTAATTACATAAGGTAAATAATATAATAATTGATCATTATTACTTAATTTCCAAAAGAAGGAAATTATTAAAAGTTATTTTACACTAATTTTTAACTAAAGGTTGGACCCATTTTCTGTATTTTATGAAAATGATTTTAGAAATGCATATAGAACTTTTTTACACCACTTCAAAAAAAAAAATGAAAACACTCTCCCAATTCCTAAAAACAATAACAGAGAACCCTTTAACAATCTGATAAACTTGTAATTAATTTAATGATTATTTGTGTAATTAATATGTATAATTCAAATCAAGTTTTAATAAATCTGATCATCATCAATTTGACAGATTACATTAAAACTTAAATTCAACATAGTTTTTATAATCCCTTTTGTTTTTTTGGGTTAATTTAACATTTAACTCTTGAATTGTTTGTTATTAATTCATTTATGTGAAAATTATTAAAAATTGAGTGAATTTTAATTTCATTCTACTTTAAAACAAACAAAAAATATATATAATTTAAAAAATAAATTCAAACAGAAGAATTTGAGAATTGAGTTCAAAGATGGGATGTTTTGAATGGATGAATCTACATTGTTACGGATTAAATCTTAATTCACTTAATATCAAGAATAATTAAAATAATAAAAACTAAGAAAAAAGTACACAAAATTTATAGTAATTCACTCTTAATATAGAGCTGCGTCTATTATTGCTCCATCCATAAATAAATGTGTATACTAGCAAAGCTGCAAAAGCATTTGCACCGATGAATCTCTCTCTCAGCTTAAAGTCCATATTCACAAGATACAACCCAAAGGCAATATCAATAAATATGGATGCTGATGCACAAAATCATAATCTGAAAAGAAAACATTAAAGTGATCTTCAATTGTTGTGAGAAAACACCAAGAGGCAAGCCAATTCACAGAATCCAAAATCTGGATACCCACTATTAAAAAAAAATGGTAAAGAATCTACAACTCCATTAACTGGCCTTTAATGGCAGGATTATTACTCTCTTTCAGGATTGTGTACAACAACAGTAACTCCATTTCAAATTAGAAGAAAAAAAAAAGATGCAATATAAAAGCAACATGGCTCTTCTCATTTCATGCAAATAAAAAAAATAAAAAAAGAACACATTGTTGAAGAAGGAGATATTATGGCTGGTTCTTTTGCTTCGATGAATGATGATCTTCTTCAAAATATACTTTCAAGATTGCCAGCCGAATCATTTGCATCAGCAGCATGTGTCAACAAATCCTGGAACAAAGTTTGCAATCGAATTCTCTCTAGGCCTATGCTTGCTTCTGCTCTCTCTCTCAATCCTTCTCCTCACGTAAGTTCATAAACCTGAATAATCAAAATTAAATGATGTTAAAAGAATTTAGAACAACAAAGCAAAGGGTAACTCTAATTTTTCTCTTTCTTTTTTTTTTGGTGGGGGGGTTTATGATTAATAGGTTGCAGTAACAGAGGTTCTTGATAAGGTTCTTTCTGAGCCAATTCGTCCACACTTCGCCATTGTCTTTGTTGGCATGCAGCTATACTTGGCAGCCACTCATCAACTAGTATGCATTCAACTTTAACGAATCTTATTATTTTAAATGCCTTTTTGTGGTCTTCTTTTCTGATTTTTCTGTCATATCTATTTGAATGACAAATTAAGGTCCTCTCTCTATTCGATTAAATTTGCAGATCACGCAAAGACTGGGATCTAGGACCCCGATCATTACTAATGCTGCAACTGGGATTATTGGTCTAGATGCTCAAACAAATGAACTCGAAGAGGTTCGTGTATATCTATCAAATTCCTTTGCATGAAGTAAAATTAAAAGCATTGGTTACAATGATGAAGAACAGCAGGTGTTATCTTTTCTCCTGAAATTGTCATCTAGGTGAAATGGCATGTACTTGATGCGTTTGGATTTCCTGATGCTTACCGGCAATATAATGTAGCTAGTCGTAATTTTGATTTTTTTGGAATCGTCTTGGTTGTTGGATTTGTACCTGGACTCAAAGTTGACACCATCCCGCTATTACGTTCAAAGCAGGTAAAATTTCTTCCGCTTAAGTCCACATTGCAGAGACTGTATAAATGCAAGAAATTCATTATATAATGCGTTGCTTGTTTTCTTTTACCTTTTTCATTTGCTGAGAATACTGACTAGTGGCATTTCTCGCTGACATGTCAGAGACCCCAAGAGGCCATGGTTGATAAATTTATGATGGATATTAGACACTACACAGCATCTGTTTCAGGTTGCACATCCCCTAAGGGAATCATATTGTTTGGAGTAAGTTCTTTCAACAGGGTTTCTGTGCTTCTTGTCTAAAAGAGAGTACATTCTTATATTTCTTCCAGATTAGGGGCTTAATTGTTTTGAATAACTAATCCATCTCATGTTATAGGATCGACAATTTGACTTGAAACCAGTTCTTGCCGAGATGGGTGAGTCTCGCTCTCTGCTCATATACATATCTTTTTCCTGATCTCAACAAGATGGTTTGTTCCTTGGCCTCTGAATCAAGAGATGTTTAGATTACTTCATATTTATAATTCAAGAAATGTTACTTGGTTAACTAATTCTTTCATGCTTAGATATAATTGGTGTCTTTGTGACTGAAAATTGATGTTATATGTCATAATGCCTTGTTACCAATTGAATTTATTAGATTATGGCTTGCCTGAGGAGACAGTCATCGTAGGTGATGCAAGTGGCTGCTTTTTGTTTACAAGTGGGGAAAATTCTCGAAATTACGATGGAAATTCGTACCTCTTCGAGGCTGTTGCTCTTGTATTTGCAAGGGATAGCCACAACTCAGATGGTACTAAATCATTTTCGTGAATCAAAGAATGTTTCCACACAGCAATTTTTTTTTTTTATCTCTTTCACTTATATGAAAGACAACTTCAAATTTAATACCTTCTTTTGTATTCCTTATAAGATAATTTTGAATGGTTTGGTTTGTTTGAGAGAGCAGTTACAGGAGAAATTCAATTTAATGTTACAATGTCGATTGGTCTATTACCATTTGGTCCTGAACTCAAGGCTGTTCAAGTACAAGAGCAAAACGCAGAATGTTCACTGTTGATAGCCAAAATGGAAGGACACGATAACGTTATAGATAGTGGGGGACTTTTAGACGATATTAAGGATCAGGTATATATCAATGCTGATTAAAAAAAAAAAATTGAAATAATATTATTGATTTCAATGCTATACAGTTTGTTATTTTGTTTTATGGCAGTGACATGGCAACTGGAATTGCATTTTCTGCTGCTTCTATTTTTACCATTTCTTAAAGACACAGAAACTGGAATTGCATAACTTATCTATTAATGATGTCCAGCTAGAGAATTATAATTTGTCTCAAATTGTATTAACAATTGTAAAATTGAGAAAAAGGGTGTTTTGTTCAGAATGGGAACTAAATGAATGTGACTTACAAATGGTTCTCAGGAAGTGACTGCTATTAATTTATCTCTAACGCTTTTTACTTTCTGAATTCAGAGTTGATTATTTTTGGCAGATTGATGATGAGAATGCTAATTTGTACATCGGGGTGAGGCATCAAAGAGAACGCTCCACTGGGTCACAGAAGTTGACATCGAGATCATATTTGACATTCTATGAAGTTCTAGGGTACAATACCTGACTCATTTTCCTCCAATTTTATATGTTTTTATTCCTTTAGTTTACAGGGAACTTGCTAAAAATATTTGTACCCTTTTGCTTTCAAAAGAGGGGAGCAAGGGTACTTTGCTGTCGATGGAGTAGGCATCAGACCTGGCGATTCCTTCATATTCTACCACTCAGATTCTGAGACTGCATCATCTTCCTCAGACAATGCCTTTGAAGACCTCAAAACCCTGAAGGCAGATGCCTCAGATCGGCGTCCCACAACCAGTGATGATCATCAGAAAGCAGGAGTGTTTGGAGGCTTAATCTTCTCATGCTGCTCTCGTAGTGATCGTGAGTCACTCTCTCCATATGATAATATCGAAAGCTTCCCGTTCTACGATAATTTCCCCGGGATACCACTTGCAGGAATGTTTTGCTCCGGAGAAATCAGACGTGGGGGAAGCTTGACAAGCTTGATTAAGCTGGAAGAAGAGGAAGAAAATTGCTCAATCTCAGGTCGATGCCTTCTGCATCATTTCAGCACCATTTATCTGGTGATGTCATACAGTAGCAGTAGTACTCCACCACCACCTTTGCATTATTGAATTTTGTGCAGGTCTCGCATGGAGCTCAGGTTTCAATATTAACAATCGACGATGTGTTGAGCATTAGTGCTTTTGCTTGTACAAGAAGTACTTAATTAGATTTTGAATGCATCCTGCTCATAATTTTGTGCACGGGCTGTGGAGCTCAATGTTCTGTTTGTGTAAAAACCAGCTATGTTGTTTCATGTTTATTTTCTGTAGAGAATAATAGAGCACAAATGGAACACTTTTATTAATACAAAACTTATAACACAAAATTTAGAAACTCTCACTCTTTCTCATTTACAACATAACACTCACAACTCAACTCCCACACACTCTTTGTTGAGCTTATTATTTACTCAACTCTCTAACACTCTAAACTCTCAACAATTGATCAAATTCTTTGATCAACTCTTTATTCTTAACTTGCTTGCTTGCAAAACTAAATGAGGGAGGGGGGTATTTATACTTAGTTTTAACAAACTAAAACCACACAAATAAAATAATGTAAAAATTTATTAACCACACAAGTTTATAATACTTATCTCCTTAATTATTAACTTAAAATATCTTACCTAATCTAGAAACTTCAAGAATTGGGCTTGTAAATATTTGGGCTTAATCTTGAACTTGATGTTGTAATTAATTTAATTTAATTTGGTGTTGTAATTTTAACATTTTCGTTCAAGCGAGGGAAAGTACTTTTGTGTTTGATAATCATATTTGGCTCGGAGTAATAACATCTTTTTTTTTTATGTATGTAATTTAATAATTTGTATAGTATGTTTGAAACTGTTTTTTTTTCTTTTAATTTTAAAAATATAACGGTAAATGTTTTCAATTAGCACTCACTTTTACTTAATAACAAAAAATAAAAAACTATTATTTACTGTTTACCCTATTACTCGTATATCCACCATGTAATGATTCTATCATATAATAATTATAAATTAAAAATAACAACACCTTAATTCAATAAACAACCATTGCCAACAAGTGATTTTCTAAGCTCGGACAAACAACAACAATTATAAATCTAAAAAAAGAACAAACAAACAATAACTGTAATAATGATAGTTAAAATAACAAGATAATGGTATTTCTGCTAGAGTTATCGATCAACAACCCTTTTGAACAAATATGTATGGGTTATATTTAAAAAAATACAAATATGTATGGGTTTATTTATATTTATTTATAATGTTAAAGTTAATATCATCTTATGGTTTTCTTATTTCATTATTATAGAATTAGGGTATTTTTTGTGCTAGTTATCATCTGATAATCGTAGTTTCATGTATTATTCATACGAAATAAGTTAGGTAATGTTGATATAAAAAAACTTTTGTATTTATTATTAAGAGTGAAAATACACAAACTCTAAATTATTTAACATGGTACTAAGTTAGGTGATTCGTAATTGTCTAGGTCATAATTCAAAAATATTTAATTTGTAATTTTCTCTCTTAAACGTTTAAACCATTGTTGTTGCTAATGTCGTTGTTCATCACTAGTATCCAAATAACAAATCTAGACCACCATCTCACTCAAAATATGTAGGTCATTCCTTTTTAACTATTATTATCATTGATTTTTATACTAAAAACATCAAATCAAAGCTAAAAAAATTGTCGAAGAATTGTTGCTAAATTTACTATTGACGGTCGTGTGATTTGTCTCACCACCTTTATTAATAGATTGAATTTTTTAACAATTTCGACAACGCTAAATCGAGTTGATTGATGATGTATTAATACTACATGTGCCACTCTAATTTCGTAGTACCTGAATCCAACCATTGTCAATTTTCGCAATTCAATAACGCATCAAGACTCATCATTGGCATCAAAACTCTGCTTATGGTCTAATTTATTCATCCACATCACTTTCATGTCCAATCTACTCACTACTTGTTTTGAAGGGCCTTTTCAAAAATAATTCAAATTTGATTTTAGGTTAGATTGTAAACTTACTAAACTTTTAAGGTAAAATTTATGTTTTGAAAAAGATTTAGGGGGTATTCTACAAATTTAGATAGATTTAAAGTTTGTATGAAATTTCAAATAAATTTAGGGCATATTGTAATTATAAAAATTTTTGGGAAAAATATATAATTTGATTTATTTTGGGGTTAAGTTAAATTTTTTTAAAATTACGAGGTATTATCTTCTTCTTTTTTTTTTGTGTGTCACTCCAAGTTTAAGTTCAATTTTTTCAACGCTATTGAATTATTTTGAAAAGTTTTTAGTTGACAAATATGTTACTTTGACTCGAGAGAAATTTTAAAATATTTTAATTTTTTAGGCGAATTTATTTGATGAAAATTTGGTCATGTATCTCGTTAATAAATATGTTGTTCATAATCTTTGCTCTTTTCACAATTTGCCTATAGTATTTGGTCTCTTCACAGTTTGCGCATAGCTTTTTAACAACATTGAAAATTTTGTATTTTTACATTTTTAGTGTCATTTTTTCTTCAATCACTTACACTTTTAATAGTTATTTTTAATAACTCTATCATGTCTTTGCATTTGTAATTATTGTCTTTTTCAATGTATTTGTCACTCTTTGATAATAATTATCTTTTTTCAAATCAATTATCTCTCATATATGTCATTATAAATTTATTATATTTATATTTATTTATTTATTTATTTTCCTTTCATTTTGCTTTTTGATTTAATTTATAAAATTAAATTGTTTCCCCACCTTGCGGTTGAGGGGAAGTGTCAAAATTAACACCATATTAAAAAAAAATTATT
This sequence comes from Ailanthus altissimus, assembly GCA_946807835.1. Lineage (NCBI taxonomy): Eukaryota > Viridiplantae > Streptophyta > Magnoliopsida > Sapindales > Simaroubaceae > Ailanthus > Ailanthus altissimus. The sequence continues at coordinate 30,763,492 of OX327688.1, read as the reverse complement.
TAATTATTGTTGAATTAGGGTATTTTTGTTTATGTTAACTATCGTAGTTTTATGTTTTATTCTTTTTATATATGTTAAAGATTTAATATCTATATAAAGACAATCTTATGTATTTATTAATCAGAGTGATAATATAAAAAAGGTTAATTCATTTAACATAAAAGAGTAATATTAAATTTATAAATTTTAATTCACAATTTTTTATTTATTTGAATCCTTAAAAAATTATTTAATGTACTTTTTATAATAGATAAATCTACAATTGCTAAAATAATTTTGATATGAAAAATTATTATAGAATCCAAAAACATATGTTAGGGGATTAAAACCAATAAATAAATGCTCTCTCTCTCTCTCTCTCTCTCTCTTGGACAAAGTAAATAAATGTAATTTTGTTGCATAAAAGATAAAACAATATTTTCATTTTAAAACAGTAAATAATTTTCCATCCTTTTTTTTTAAAGAAAAATATATTTTCCTTTCTTTATTTTAAAAAAAAAACCATTTTCTTTAAAATCATTTGCGGACGTTTCAGTCTTTCATTAGATGCCGCATTTCGTATTTCTACACTCGCCCTCGCAGGATCATACCACTTCGTTAATATCCCTCCTCCTCCCCTTAGACACCAATTCACAAACCAGCCACTCGTCGCGGGCCATCGATGCTCCCGCCGCCGTCAGCCGCCGTTGCGAAAACTGTGAGTTTTAACTTCGTAAATTTCACAGAAATTATTTCTCTACTTCTGCTTAACAGTATTCACACCTGAAGGGTTTTTGATCAGTTGCATGAATTAGAACTAGTTATCATAGATTTTCTCCAATTTTCAATCAATTGGAAAAAAAAATTGTCAATTCGCAGTTGGGTTTTGGTTTGGTTCGGTTTGGCGCTAAACCGAAGTGAACCGAACCGTCGAGTGCTTATTTGTCTGCTGCTTGTAACTGACTCCAAACACAAACTCTTCAGAGTATCTGTTCATGATTTGTTTCACATCAATGGATAACAAGCAACCGTCATCATCAAAGAGCACAAGTGAAATTAGCTTTGCTGTGATGAACGAAGATCTTCTCCACAATATTCTCCGTCGACTTCCGGCTCAATCCTTTGCATCAGCAGCATGCGTTAGCAAATCTTGGTACAAAGTTTGCAATTGTATCCTCGCTCGCCCCAAAATCGCCTCTGCTTGTTCTTTCAATCCTTGTACTCGCGTAAGTTCACCTTCTTTCGAGAACAATGTTATTTATTTAACTTTATTGAATTTAATTATAATTGATGTCTTTTGTGAGTGTAGCGAAAAGATTAAGTTGTTAAATTTTGAGTGCTTTCTATCTGATTCTGGGATTTTGTGTTGTAATTAATAGATTGCTCTACAAGAGGTTCTAGATAAGGTTCTATCAGAACCCATTCGACCACATTTTGCCATTGCAAATGTTGGCAAAGGATTTGTCTTGAAAAGGGCTCTCCAACACGTATGATTTCTTGCTACTTTCAATTTGTTTTTGTATCTTCTTTTATTTCTCACTTTTAAATAATTTTTCTTTCTTTTCTCTTCTTTTTTTAACGATTTATGTATGAATGTAACGCAGTTAGTCAAATTTTTGGGATCTCGAACTCCAATTATTTTATCCTCTGCTCATGGAGTAATTGGAAGAGATGCTCGTACTGATGAATTTAGAGAGGTTGGAATTCTGTCTTGTTTTGCTTCTTTGTTTTGACAAGAATGAAGTGAAAGTGATAACCTATTTTATTAATTATGGAAAAATGTAGGTCAAGTTTGGGGATGATGAGTATTTTGATGACAATGGTCATGCAAATGCTGGGAACACTGGCATTGTATTGACAATAGGCTTTCTGCCAGGACTAAAGGTTGATGCTATTCCATTGCTACGACCAAAAAAGGTGATAGTTTTTCTTTAGTGTGGATCATTGTTGTGGAGGATGATGTTCTGCTTCATAAATTTTTCATCTCAAATGTCTATTTGGAATTGTATGACAAGAACTGTTTGGAAGTAATTGATATTACGCAATCATCATCTTTTTTTTGGGCTAAGTAGTCAAAATATCTTGTAAGTATTCTACAAGACGAAAATGGCTAATCTAAATTTATTAACAAGTAATCCATTTTTATTTAATTGATCATTTTGTTAATAGAAAGAACTAATGATTACATGAAGTTAGAGTTAGAAAATTGTTTCAATTGTTATATAACAGTTTATCAGGGCTGGTGAGGGTTTGTTATATTTATGTGCTAAAAAATATTAGTCTAAAGCCTTATAATTTTGGAATTAGTATAGAATAATGCATAATTTAGATTTTCTAATTGTTTGAATTTCTGAGAACACTTTTCCATATCTGGAAACTCTAATAATTGTATCTCTTGGTGTGAAAATTGGATATGTCTAGTGGATAACTGAATGACTCTGTCATTCTAGATGGATGTGAAGCATCCAATGTCTGATATATTACATAGCATGGGCTTGTTGCATTTTACATGGTGGTACTGAAGTTTAATCAAATGGTGCAGTTTAAATTATGAAAGAATTCTTACCCAGAGAAATTCTTCATTTATAGCAGGCATCTCAAGTGGCAGTGATTGATCAATTTGTAATGGATATTAGGAATTACACTACCTCTGTTTCAGGCTGTATGTCACCAGTTGGGATTATAATGTTTGGAGTAAGCTAATATTCTGCCCTTGCTTATTTTTCTACATTTGATGATGAAAGTGAAACTTTTCATTTGCATTGCTGATACATCATGTGGTGATGCTACAGAATGAAAGCATTGACCAGAAATATATCATTGAGAAATTGGGTAAGAATGCTTAATGTATACATTTTCTCTCTTTTTTTTCTTTTTTCTTTTTATTTTGTTTTATCTGCCAGGAAAAAATCCAACGTTTTAAGTTGTGACTAGACAAGATGGGAGGTAAAAGAATTAGTTCAGAATTTTGAATTTTTGTTAAAAAAATGATCTTGTACCTTACGCTACCATTTTGTTTAGTAGATTTGAGAATTCACTCTTCTTGAAATCCAAACAATGTAACATTCCATTTCACATTTATTGTTTTTCCCTGCAAATTTTCTAATAATAGATCTGTCTTATGAGAAAAAGTGAGACTAGAACTTTGGACAGATATTTTATTTGTCTTATGTTGTATAAATGTGGCTGTAAATTTGAACACATAGGTATATGACAAATCGCTGGGGGCGCCATTTACTTTTTGTGCCAAATTTATTCTGTTTCTTGTTAATTTTGATTAATTCCTATATTGCAAGCTTGTGTGCACTTGATTGTCATTTGATTGCATTCTTTATTGCAGATTATGCCATGTCTATGAACACTGTCATTGTGGGTGATGAGAGAAGCCAGTTTTTATACAGGTGTAGGAATGATTTGAGAAATGTATCTGAAAGTTCAAAATACAATAGTGATGCTGTTGTTCTTATATTTGCAAGTGATAAAGACAAACCTCATGGTACATTATAACTTTATTCTCTTTTGCCTCCGAAACTAATTAAAAATTTATATTGCTAAAATGCACCTCTTATTTTTGCAAATGTACATAAATTAGAAAGAGTAGAAATAATAGTTGTTATTATTCCTTGATAATTATCAACCTGAACCAACAGCTGGAGCCTCTATATGTTCCATTTGTGCAAATGCAGATACACCAATATGTTCACAAAAGAGTAGATGTTATGTCCTTCCGGTAGCTGCATCAGAAGTTACTTGAATTATTGAAAGTTTCTATCCATTAAGACCTGCATATTCATGTTTATATTAATTTTTTCAGTTTTTTTCTTGGTTTGGTTGTTTTTGGAATCATAGAGTATTGTTGCTTGCTTCTAAATTCTTAAATCATGAGTAATTGGAAAGGTCTGAAGTTACTTCATGATACTTGTCTTAAGAATTTCTTACTTTGTTTTGCTAATTGTTCATATGTATGAGTTAGAATAAAGAAGGATTTTGGAAAAAGCTTAGCCGGCAAGGCTTTACCTTGTACATTAGGTGGTGCAGCAATTTCTTACTAGATGGAGGTATTAGAAAAAACAATAATTTTTTGTGGTCATTATCTTTCTTTCTTTCGTTCGTTCTTTCTTTCTTTTTTTTTTTTTTTGAAATTCCTGTTTATCTCTTTATCACCCTTCTTTGCTTTTCGTATTTTTCTTTGAACCTTCCTTTCTTCAAATGCTGCTTTGTCTCTTCTTATTTGTCTCACCTTTCTACATCTTCTTCCAAGTGTTATGACCTTGTTCAAGCTTCTTCCTGTCGTTTTGCTGTATCCATAGTATTTGTAACAAATTCAGTAATGGTATTGCATAATGTTATCTCATGTATGATGTGTCCTGTTCCTAATACTCTATCATTCTTTTCATTTATCATCAGGAAATTGCCAGTTCCCCCCTATGGTTTTGCATTTTTACCACTTCTCATGATTTTTTGATAAGTGACAATATCCCGCTTTTTGTTAATATTCTCCCTTAGAAGTGACCAACTACCCCCACAAAAAGAGGATATTGGTACTTATTGAAAATCAGGTGGAAAAGAGGTAAAAATGCAAAACCACAGGGGTGTAATTGGCAAATTCCCTTTTATCATTTTAAAATTTATGCTAAGCGTGTCCCTGATCAGTGCCACAACTTTTTAGTTGTCTTTTGTGCACTCACTTCGATTTTTTCCAATTGTTGTCACATCTTCATTGCTTTGCTTTAATTAAGCAGGTATAGGGGCATATCAGTTCCATCTTGCTTTGTCAAAAGGTGTTTCAGAAACAGGTCCAAGGCACAAGGCAGTTTCTGTCAGAGAAAATGACTGCGATCATGGTACATGGCTCACCGCCAGAAGAGAAGGTCAGCAGGAGATTCTAGATGGTCAACAAATTCTAGATGCTATTAATGATGAGGTATGCTGATATCCCCAAAGAAATTTGTGGTTTTTTTTTGGTATGTTTATTTTTTTAGGATTTCTTTCCTAGATGTTTTTGAAATAAACTTTAAAAATTAACAAAACTAGGGGTTATGATGGATTCTTTTAGTCATGTAGTATTGGTTTTTGTGAGGATATACTAGTTTCATGCTAAAGTTGGAACTGAGCCTTTTTTCCAGTTATTCCTTGCAAGCGACTGATGTTGATTGCATGATGTGACAAGTCAGAATTTTTTACTAATATTTTTTCTAACATATGGATATGGTTTCTAGAATTATTTTTATGAGGTTTTCATTTTTAGTTTATGTGAACAGTTTGTTCATATTAAGCTTTGATGTAAAGCTTGAAAATCTTCTGGATATAATTGACTGTCTGCAAGTATTCTAGTTGTCTGCAGTTGAATCATAGATTATATCATTTATTAATTTATTATGTAAATTAGATTAGCTTTATTCCAGGTATGGAAGGGCCTGACTTGTGGTTTTGAAAACAAAACAATTTAATCAATGCTTAAAATGCTTGTGGTGCATTCTGGATGATTATATTTGTCCACAGCTGGATCACATAATATACCAAAGAGAAGTGACTTATGATGTATATTAATAGTTGCATTGTAAACTACAAAAATCAGAGATTGATTTGAAAGCAAAGAATCAATCAGTTTGATGCTTAAAATGATTCCTTGTTGCACATGGAGGATTGTATTTTCAAAAGCTTCACAATGAATGGCCTATTTGTCTAGAATGGTTTGGTCCAGATTCTAGTTTGCAAAATCAGAAAACAAAGAGGTGGCATCAGCTTGGAAAATGCCATCGATTCCGTGTTAAAATATTTCTGGGGATCTCAGAACCAAAATTAAAAAAAAAACAAACAGGTGATGTAGTAGGTCTCATGGCAACCTTTTTGAACAGAAAAAAGGTTCTACTAACATTGGGAACGCAGGAAGGAAAACTGAAAGTTGATTTTTCAGCTTAAATACTTTCTTCTCTTTTTTTTTTTTAAAAAAAAAGTTTGACTTAGTACACATCACATTGAGTAAAAGATGAAGAAGATGGCTTCTATGCTGTCAGTTATAATATTTTTGTTTTTAAGCCTTCATCTTGATTTCTTGTTGAAGACTTGGAAGTATTGAGCTGCTGCACAGTTTAGTAGAAATTATAATAGTGTTTAAATTGAAGCAATATGTGTATGTGCACTTGTTTCCTCTCTCTCTTTATATAGGTATACATCAACCCTATCCACCTACTGATACTTACCTACATCACTAATACTGTTACTCTGTCTGAACTACAGCTGGAAAACCCTATTCAGTCACCTGAACTGTACATTGGAGTCACAAAACGAAGAAAATGCTCTATTGGGTCAGAAAAGACAAGGCCAATAACGTCACTGACATTCCATGGAGTTATGGGGTAAAATATTATTTTTTTCTTATTATTTGGCTTAAAATGATTTTCTTGTTTCTGATGTGCTTGAAAACTGAAATTAATGGGCTAATTGTTTGATATATTAACCATGGTATTATTATTCTTCTTTCTGCACAACCTCAGCTCCTCCCCCATAATTTCCCATCCCCAATCCGCCATTGGAATTTCAGTTTAGAGGTTAAATATAACAATCTTAATTTTAGTAATTGTTGTTGACTGTGTAAATCTGCAAATGAATTTGAAAATACAACAAAAGAGCATCTCAATCTAAAAGGAATCTGTACTTATTCTTTATGAATTAAATTCAATGGTTTTTAATGCTGAAGTCTCTTCATATTACACATGCTCAAAAAATTAGTATATTAGATCAAATGGCGTACATGACAAGGTAGGATGTGGTATTGGTTTCTATTTATTACTTGAGAGTTTTCTTCCATTTTTAGCTGCTTAGTTTCGGTTTGTGGTGTTTCATAACATTGATGGCAATTAAGTAACAAGTAACTTCTAGCATTCTTTCCGCTTTTATAACTAATAATGGGAGTCTTCTGTTTTCAGAGGAGATCAGGAGTACCTTTATGTTGATGGTGTCGGCATTAAAACTGGTGATTACTTCCAATTTTATCAGCCACATCGGGATACTGCACTAGCTGCATGTCGTAACGTGGCTACAAATCTAAAAACTTTGAAGCTAGACTTCCTTACCAATAGTTGCCTTAGCACAAGAGGCGTGGCTAATAATATAGATAAAAAGGAAGTCCTAGGAGGTTTTATTTTCTCCTGTTGTGGCCGCGGAAACTCATTCTTTGAATGCCGCAATGTTGATAGTTCCCCATTCCTGGAGAACTTCCCTGATGCTCCTTTGGCGGGAATGTTTTGTGGCGGGGAAATCGGACGTGGGTATTTAAGCACAGCGGGTCAAGAAAACAAAGAAGAAAATCTTGCACGTTGTTGTCTGCACGTCTACAGCACAGTTTATCTAGTGATGACATATTCAGCAACACCTTCAGAGTGTTGAGACTTTGTCTACAGTTTTCTCTGGACATGATTTATGCCTTGCAACACACTGAATTGATTTGTGCCCTCAAAGACTTTGAAGTAGTTGTGTATAAACTTGCAGATAAAGAGCAATGTGAAGTATGCCTTAAAATAAAATCCAAATAGCGAAAACCCTCTTAGACAATAGTCATCAAAGCAGAAAAGGCTCTCCAATAAGGACACTGTTCGTATTAGGAGAGATCAAGAAGGCATTATGTCTTGTTTTGTTGTATAGCAGCTACTTTTCTAACAAATTCTATGTAATAATTAACTTTCAGATATTTTGGCCCAATTCCTTACTATGCTTTTGAATGGTAAAAATACCTATATGAATGGCGCCACAAAACGGCATCTATAAGGCCAGAGAATGACATTCCAAAGTATCAGCCAAGTTGAAAAGAGTGACAGGAGATGTTTCCCTCAGAAAATCTGAAGGAAAGACCACATTATACCAGCTATCTGAAGTTCAAATTCAACTGTGAAATGAACAAGGCCACGTAGTTGTACTGTCCGTTAATCTGAAAGAAAAGCCCTGCCACTTTCGTGAAAGTAAAGACAACAAATTTGTAACCACCGTGCTTTCCAGTTTGTAATGGAAAAAAGGCTAATGTAATGTAAGATACTTTTATCGGAAAAAATGCTAATGTAAGGTAAGATACGTTTATCAAGTCCGATAATTTGACATATCCGAACAAGAACTAGAAAAACCCACTTAAAGCAAAATGTGTGAATGTTGAAAACTTTTGAGTTTATACGCTAAAAGCAGATACCTATGTTTCATCCTGATGAAGATTTCTACAGCTGAGCACAAAAAGCTTTGCTTTGTGGAGTTGCCCTAGATGAATAGCTTGAAGCTAGTATCAATGACGACTCATAATGTTGAAGGTTAGAATGGCCTATATATCAAAACACGAAGTCCATTTGCACCGAAAAAAGAAAAGAAAATTACTATGCCTTCTATTATTATAAATGGTAGACGCACTTCAAGCTTGCTTCATGACAAAATGAGAATCCAAAAAGAGAAAATAGAATCCATATAAAAGAATATATAAGTAGAAGAGAAGTTTATTTTTTCTTAAGATAATACAAAAGGTGGCTTAGAAGATCTTAACCAGTGCCAAATATCTTCTCCGAATTAAACTTGAATATTCTTTGTCAACATTCCTTCATGACTTTGAATGACTGATCAGCTTTCTTCCTTCATCTTTACCAAAATGAACATGGATTCTTCGGACAGCTAGTCGGGTTCCGTCATTGTGAATCCGGAAGGTCAATGATACAAGAACCAGAAGTAGCTGGTAAACATTAAATTGTATGTTCATACACTCGTATTCTTTATTAAAAGAAGAAAAGGAAGTGCAGAAAATGTCCATTTGTGATCGATGTTGCTGTTATTGTTATATCATTTGGCTGAATTTTGCATTTGATATCGATGCATGATGATAACGAAGACAATGATGAGTATAACGACGACAAAGGACAACATTTTAAACCTTATATTGTTTATGTTGTTTAAAGACCACTCAAATTCAAGAACGACCCTTGAACTGCACCAAATTAAACAAGGCCTACAATAGCAGATCACCAAAGTTTCAGAAAATATTAAATTTAGCTAATGATAATTCAATTCAAACTGTAATTACTAAGTAGTTTCAAATATTAATAGTTTCAGATATGCTCATGCAAGAATGAGGTCTAGGGTTAATGAAAAGAGAACACGTAACTTATCTGCATGGGAAGATATGGCAGTATCTTCAAGAATCTACTTCAACCAGTAAAAATGTTTCTTCTTTTTTTTTTATCTTTGATTTGGAAGAGAAGATGCAACTCTTGCTGAAACGCCCTTAAAACGAGTAACCAAATATCAAGTTAACATGTAATAGTTTAGTGTAAAATAAAAGGAGAAGAAATAATTAAATCCCATGTGAAGAATCCTTCTATTTACCATATCTGTAACAAGCTGAAGGGAGTAGTCACGATGAAAGCAAAAGGAAACGTGATATTGGCACGGCTCAATCAAATTAAAGGACCCGATTCCATGGGGGGGAGATTTGATTTGATTGAGCCGTTCCAACATCTCGGATCCCTTTCCTCATACACACTTACCACATGTACTAAAACCAAAATTGACAAAGGCGAAATCACCAATCAACCCTATGTCCTTTGAGCTTGTACAAGTACTCAACCCGTCTCTCTACCATGCTTAAAGTTCGGTGGTCGACGGGCGATGACAAGTTCAAGCAAAGAAAGAAGAAAGGAAAGGGAACAAAAAAGATTTTATGATCAGTCACCAATATTAGGGTTTTGTTTGGTTTGGTATTTAAGAGGAAGAAGGAGAAAGTGGGTAAAAAATATGAAGATGGCTAGAAAGAAAAATAGAATGGTTGAGATGTCAAAATCTTTGCTTTGTTTAGAAGAGCGACAACTTATATAAAATTTCTCATTAGGTCTCCCATAATCCTTAGTGGTTGATGACATTGTCACAATAAAGAAAAACAACTTCTAATTTTTCTTTTTCTTTTTTTTTCGTTTTCGTTTTATACTTCTAGTAATTTGTGGTAATACTCGTGAATATTCTCAATTTGTCATCATTTTTAGAGCATAATTCTTATCCTAGTGATAATGAATTTATTAGTGGATTGGAAATAACAATGTGGAAGCCATAAAAGCCATAGCACTTATAAAAAGTCAATTTTCGTTGGAGTAGCGATCATATGCAGATTCATCAAGATACACCTAAACTCATGTTGCTATAATTTATTTTAAAATATATGTCATTGATTTCCACTTAAAACATCAAGGTGTTATTGATATTTGTTTGATCATTTTTCATCAATTTGTTTTTTTTTTTGTTAGCTGGGCAAGACTTTTTTTTTAATATTACAATAATCTACTAAAAATTCTATCAAGACATACACAATAATATTCGTTGAGGTGCAACTCATCTATAAATATTTATAATTAAAAGTTCATTAAAACATACACAATAATATATGTTGAGGTGCAGCTCGTAAACTTGTATTTAAAAGTGAATAAATTTATTCTATTAAAAATTGAAAAATACTCCTGAAAAAGAATCAAAACTTAACTCTCAAATTGGAAACAAATAATACCCACCGTTCGATCAAGGGTGGTTGGCGCTGTGCAGGACTAATAAATTTGAAGTGGCAATGCATGAACTGTGTCCCATTTTCCTAATAACAAGAATAGATAACAATAACAATGATATTATATAGTAATATTGTTAATGATCAATTATTGGCTACTGGCGATACCTTACTAAGAGGGTTTATTGAGAAATGATCAAAGCGTTATAATTATATCATATCTAATTAACCATTTATTTAACAAGCAATTAAACAACCATAGTGTTTAAAAGAAAAATGTATATATATATATATATATGCAATTAATATATTCACATTTTAGATATCTGTAAGTGGGGATCGAGCCTGCCGAAAGATTCGTCGACTATTCTGTGCAATAAAGACACCAAATAAGAAACCATTGATTCACTAAATAAAGCTTAAATACCTAATTTCCTTGTCCCGATTTGCCCACAATCTATTAACAAAATGACTATACAAAAGTTTTGAATATAAAATCATCAGATTGAGAAGAAGAAACTTGGTTGGCTCTTTATCACTTCAAATAGCTAACTGTTTCCAAGACTTTTTCAGTGTCATCATTCTAAGATATTGACCAAGTCTTTGCCCCTTTGGCACAATTAGTGTGCTTACACGCCCATTCATTGAGATACAGTTCAAATATATCTTCCGAAATTTTATTTTATTTCTTTCTTATTCATTGAGATGTTCAAATATATCTTTGGAAATTTATTTTAGTTTATTTTATTTCTTTCATATTCATTATTAATTTAAGTTTAAACTAAAAATAAAGACATAAAAATTCAACTTAAAACTTTAACTTTAAAACTATATTAATTTACTACTCAACTCAAAAGTTTAAGTTAATAAATAAAAATTAATATTAATATTAAAAATAAGTCTTAACATTCACTTTACCAATAAAGTTTAAATTTTAGAAGTGCTTTCTGTTTGATATGGCTTTTTCATAGGTTAAAAGTATTTTCTTTTAATATCAAATTCTCTATTAAAATTATTTTGAAGAGTTTAGTTGTTAATCAAAAGAATTTTAAAAATTATTAAAAAAAACTATTTTATCTCTATCAAAATTTGAACTTTTAAAAATAGAGGTTGAGATTTTTTTTTTTAGTGTTGAATATTTTAAAATACCCTTATTTTATTTTCAACGTTTTAATTTAATTTTCTTATAATACAACCACGACACTTATCTATTAAAGTAATTGCATAATATTTTTATAAAAATTATGAGTAACAATAGAACAACTAATAATTTTTTTTAAAAGTTCTACTACAAAAACTTTATTAGTATAATTTCACTTTAAAAAATTCTACTTGAAATGTAATAGCAAAAGGACTAAATATAATTTTTTGGACTATATCATAAATGCTTTTAAATAATCTTTTTTTTTATATAAAAAAATGTTAGATTAAAAGTAGATAAAAGAAACCCTTTTTAAGTCTTCAAAATTTTTTAAGGAATTAAAATACTTTTCTAAATAAGCACCCATCAACTTTTTTTTAATGCACTTGTAAAATATTCATTTACTGAAGTGAAGATCCTAAGTTTGAATTCTGTCTCTCATTTTAAAAAATATATATTTTTTAATGTTTAATAATATTTTTTAAGTAGTCAAAACCACTTAAAAACTTATATTGAATTTCTATCAAAAAAATTGCCACTTTAATTTTTATATTTTTGTTAAATTACTTATTAAGTCCTAACATCTTAAAAATTATTAATTACATCCTTTAAGAACAAAAACAATCATGTTTTAGAAATAAAAATAATAGTTAAAGTAGTTAAAAATATCCCTAAAAGATGTAATTGATAATTTTTGAAATATTAATAATTATATAAGTAATTCAATAAAAATACAAAAATTAAACTATCAATTTCCCTTGTTATCAACAAAAACCTATCAAAGAAAACGTTTTCTTTAATCACGTTATAAATATTTTGTCTTCTATATTTACATTATTATTATTATTAAACAAGAAAAAAGGAAACCACATGTCCAACCTCTAGATTCTAGTGTTCTCTCCAACTTTTTTTTTTCTTTTAAAAAAAAAACTTTTTCTTGTCTGTTAATTGGGTTAGAGTGCTTCAGGCTTATTTCGAATTCGATATAAGCAAGTTTTGACATTTTGAGTTCAATGCAAGAAATTGTTATATCTCACAACTTAAATTAGGTCTGGTTGGAAAATCAGTCATTAGTTTGTGGGTGATAGATTTACCCAAATATAAAGGATTAGACTCATTTCATATTGGACTAAGAAATCTAAACGACTAAGCTATAATGGGTTAAATCTCGAATGGATCTGGTATATAATATAATTAGTATTAAAAAAAAAAGAGTAATTCTACACTTTTTTTTTCATTTTTGATCTCACTTTTTTTTTTTAATGTATTAAAAAATTATTAAGTAATGAAATAATATAATAAAAAATTAATAATTTTACACAAATTAATCATTTAATATATATTTAACATATTATTTAAAATAAAATTATTTACCGAGCAATCGTTAATATAATTTGTATTTATTGTCACTCAAATTTAAATAAAAATAAAATGTAAGAAGTTGATATTCAATGGATGAGAATTCTCGCCTTTGTTAAAAAAAGATTGATGTTCAGTGAGTAAAATTTTTCTCCTCTTAAAATATTTAAAAAAACCAAAAAGAAAATATAACATTATTAAAAAAAAAATTGTTTCATTGTTAAATAAACCTAGTGGTAGGGGTAGGTATTCCACCCTAAATGCATCAGAAAATTAAGTTATCGAATGACAAAGGACCACTCTTCAATTATTCATTTAATCTTATCATAAAAGAAAAAAATAATAATAAATCAAAACGGAGAGAGCTGACCTAAAAAAAATGTGAAATCTTATAAAATGTTGTTTGTCTGTCGTATCCTCTTTTACTTATAGGTAAGATTACCAAACGGTCAACTTCACGAAGATACATCTTTCAACCTTTTCTTTTTTTTCAGAGTAAATATTTCAAAATTTTTAATATATATTTTAATTTTTTTATCACATTTTTTTTTAACTTAAGTATGTATTTTTTAAAATTGTGTAAAAATCAGAATATATAATAAATAACAAAAGAATTGAAAGATTATACTTGTATTATTAGCTGGCTATACCATTAAATTACTTTGTTTATTTACTTTTTTTAATTAAAAAATGTTACTATTTACGAGGTTCATGTATGCTTTGTTTGGCTAGATAGAGATCGTCTCGAATTCAAAAAAAATTTGAAATTGAGAATTTTGTCAACAAGCGAGATTTATTGTTAAATTTGAATTGAGGTACAGCAAATATGTCGCAAAGCTTAAGTTTTTCTCGAAGAAAAACAATCAAAATTAAGTAATAGGCTATGAGATTTTTCAATAAATAAGGATGCAAAATTTTAAGTTAAATGAATAAAAATGAGAGAAATGATAAAAAGCTAAGAAGCTTATATATAATGTGTATTGAATAGTTGATAGTGATTTACAATAAGAAATCAAGCTTATTTATAGTGACAGGACTCACCCTGAGACTCTCTAATATAAGTCTCAGCGGCCTTGTCGGGCACCTCGACAGAAGTTTTTCAAAATATAACTAGATAAGTTGAGAAATTTTTGTGAGGCGAACCCCTTTTTAGTTCTTCCTACTATTAAAAAAATATTGTAATATACATGAAAATGACATCTTAATTTTTTTTAAAAAAATGGGGTAGAGTTTCCTCTGTTTTTCAGAAAATCCATATAAAACCTATAAAGAAATTTCACTTCTATTTCAAACACTTCTCAATACTACCAATTCAGACCTCCGGTCCTTTTCAAATCAAATCCAACACAACTTAATAATTTCATTTAAATCACAAAATGAGCATACTCATAAAAAGCAAAAACGATCATCGTAATATCAAAATCTCTTCTTGTTGGTTCAAAACATACATACAAATATACATGCATGCAACTACTATGCATAAAATAAAGGGTGCTATTTAGCACATTTACATATACAAAAATGATCTTTAGATTTGGCCCACTACTCGATAATAGGAGAATTTGCATACCGAGACCTGCACCTGGGAAAGGTTTAAAAAATATATAACACAAAATGAGTGAGCTAAAGGAGCTCAATGAGTGCAATTAAGATTTCAAATAAAATAACATTATGCATAGATAACAAATTCTAAAGTATATGCATAAATCATGCTTCTGAAACTGATGTAAAGTTGTAAAACGGTTTCTAATATCATATGCCGATGAAATCTTATCGAGCGGGTTTTATCTACATCTTTGGAAAGCAATATCTAAAATCGGTATAACATAATAACTGCCGTATGCATATAAACGCATAAATGCTATCGATAAATCGAAAACTAGTAAAGTCTTCGCTCGGTCATTTTCTTTCTAAACTATACCAATGATAACCCTAAAACTCTATACCCACGTAGCGACTCAACTAGTACCGCACACTTGAGTAGGTCACGGGGCACCTCAACTAGCAGCACCCACTGTGACATCTCAAGACATCTCACTGGCTATGTAGCGGAATCCTACATCGCATACATATAGCGAGACAATACCCCGTACATATAGAGTGACTCACATGACTCGACATCCCGACTTCCCGGATTTAGTGACACACCCCCAAGACCTATCCATGTGCACGGGATATATCGACCGGGTCTAATACAATCACCACCACTATAATCTGAAGGTACCAATGACCTTTAAAATAAATGCAGAAATTTTAAAATTATTTCTTAAACCAAACATATAAATACATATCTATGGATATATATCAAGATCATAAATCATATTTATGAATTGAAAACTCATAAAAAATATATTTTTATTATGCGAAAACATAATAAACAAAAAATAACAGAAAAAGCAGATTTTCACTCACAACCGGTCCGAGCTCAATTTCTCTCTGGATTTCTGCTCCCGTTACCGCTCTCGATTTTCTTCACCTACGCGCCATAAAAGACATTTAGAACCAAATCAAGTGCTAGAATCTCATTTAACTACTAAACGCCCCAATCGGCATACAAAGCCCAGATGCATACTACTTCTCGAATTTTCATTTTCAGAGTCATTTAATCTAATCTAACTCATCACCCAGCGCCCTGAAAATTATTAAATGCCTTATAACTTGGTTAGACATAATTGCCTTTCACCTTTTTAAAATAGACAATTATGTCCCATTTTCATCATTTTTTATTTTTCCATCAACCATATACATTCAACATACATAATGCATCATTTACACACAATAACTCAATCAAAACGCCACTCAATCCTTAACTTCCCTAAAGTGGCAGAATTTCACCATATGTTCTAACACATTTCTTTTCTCAATTTCTTGTTTCAATTATATCAAAATCAAGCCAATTTTATTATAATTGCCTAATTACAACTAATTGAAGTCTCTACATTCAAATCACCCAAAACCCTAATTCTTACCTTGCCAATTTCTTCAAATTGATGACTCCTTCAAGCACCACACTAGAATTCAACTCAATCTAAACCAATAATACACACAAGAACATCAATTGAAGCATTATTGAAAGTTCACTTATCAAACTTATAAAACAATGCTTTTTTTACCTTTTTTTTCTTGAATTTTCACTAATGGAGACTTCAATTGAGCTTAGGGATGGTATGTAACCTTATTTTGGCTTGATTAAGCATGAAAAACATGAGAAAAAAAAACTTGAAAGGTCAATGTAGCAGCACCACCCTTCAAGCTCGAATTTGCTCTCTTTTGCTCTCTTTTGCTCTAAGTGTTTGCTTTTTGATCACTTAAAAATTCTACACACTTCCAACATATATATAGTACTCCCTCAATTGACCATTTTGCCCTTCAATTTACTTAAAATTACTAATTTGCCATTAGTTAAAACTAATTATGTAATTAGTTCATTTGTAACTATTTAGTTTGAATAGTCCAAAGAACTAACTAGAATTTTAAACTTGGCAATCCATGAGATTTCTTCTAATTGGTCCATTCTCTAATATATGAATTATGTTTCTCAACAAAGGCTTATTCCATACATCACCTTTAAATGAAAATTGATAATTAGAATTTTCTTTCCCAAGCTAATAAAAAAAAATTCTAAAAATATTCTAAGATTGTCTGACGCTCCGATCGAGTGTGGAATTATCAAATTAGGTCAAATATCTCTCACGCACACTATAAAGAAAATATTTCTAATATGGTTAAAATCGTAATCCTACGGTGTCTTATTTGCTCTATACCGAAATTTAAGCGCCAATACTACTAATAGAGATTGGATATTACATATAGACTTTAAAATCTTATAGAAAACTTAATTCTACAACACAATTTTTTATTATATACAAATTCATAAATAAGTTATAATACACAATAGAGCCCAAAACTAAAAATAGAAAAGCCCATTAGGCATTTTTTGGGCTAGCGTCAATAATACTCTCTACAAACCGGTCAAAATAATGATTTTATCAAGACTTGCAATACTTAGTTGGCCTAAATTGCCTATTATCAGTCTAACGCTTTAGAAATTACCTCTGATTATCCTTGAAATTGATCGGGGTTAACTTGACATACCCAAAATCGCCTCATTTTTCTTATGATTGCTTGGGTTTCTTTCTAGGTCGCCTATATTCAACTAATCTTCTTCAAAGTCACCTTGACCTTAGAAAATTGTCTGCCTTAGTTGAAACATGTGATTATTCTATTGCCCTATATAGGTCGCTCGAACAAATATGGTCTGTCCTTGAATCACCCAGGACCATTGGCTTGCAATTTCAAGGAATCATTTTAACATTGCATCTATGATCACCCAGGCATGTCTTTGATACATTCGATCGATTGGTCTACTTAAAGATCACTCGGTCTTATTGATTCTTTAACTGTTAGTCCTATTGCAGCCTAATTGCCCCATTTTAATTCCTTAATGATTGACCACTTAGCATAATATCACACAGATCGGCCATAATTGCTTCTCTTACTCCTGTTGTTCCCTCAAATCCTCTTATGTAAGAAATCGACCTGAGTCTTTAACAGCTTCACATTATCCTCGTTTGCCCATAGCTATATATTGGAACATAAAATGCCTATAATTATTCTAGATTACTCAAGCCTTCATCCTTTTATCACCCTGGAGACCTTAAGCCCTAATATCGTCTATTGACTTTCTGTTTATTGAAAATCACTTCTTCATGTGGATTTCCTAGTACATAACCTTGCTAGATCGCCCTATGACTCTGGAGGTTTTGCTTAGCTGCCATGATCGTAAAAAATACTCAGGCGATCTAGGTAGTTTCCTCTGCTAGTTTTAGAAGAATTTTAAATCGGTTACATCTTTTGATTCTCAAGGTTGCCATACCTGCCTTAGACTGTTAGGCTGATTTTTATACTTGGGAAAAAACAAACTAGCTAACTCTAAATGAAGCCTTTTCATCTTCTGACTATTATGTCGTTAAATATTAGTAATAATTAATAATAGTCTAATCATTACCTTCATTAATATCTTGGAAGCATAAATATCTCATTGTTAACCTTTTATTAAATGTCCAACTGTTGAATATGAAACCGCCCTGAGCCACTATAAGAAGATGACTTCTTCATTTTTTTTACTTGAACTTTTTTTCTCAACTTTTCAAACCAAACGACCTTCAAGTGTTCTTCATCAACCTTTGAGGTAAAAATCCATCCTATTACACTTTTAGATCTTTGTACTTTATCAATTTACCTTCGTCAATTATTTATTTTTCCCTTCTTTTTATTTATAAAATTTTCAATGATCTCGAGATCGACTACTCTCTTATGCTCAAGAAGTTTAAATCGTCCAAGGCTCATGAAACGCCCCTAGACCTTCTCACCAAATCAAGAATGGTCGACGAACAAGTCATCCACAAGGTATTGTCTTATAAAGACGACTCCTCCTAATACATTTTAGGTACTTTTAATTCTTTTGTTATTCCTCAGTAGTTCAATTATTTTCCTACTCATAAGAATGATCTCATGAGGTTTGGCCAACCTCATAATATATCTGTTTGGTCGACCTCTAAATCTATTAGGTCTTGGTCGAAAACTTCTAGTGATTACATAAGATGGTTAAATTGCCTTGAACCTCATTTCGAATCTGTATGGAAATCGATTGAGGTTTATAATTTAATCCAGCTGTTTAGATATCAGATCCCTCTTCATAATGGACTAATATCGACCGCTTTGCTTTTTTGGTCTAGAGCCCTAAATATTTTCTAATTTAGGTTCAGTTTCATGACTCCTACCTTATATGATATGGTAGTTCTTTTTACTATTCTTGTATGTGGGGTCAATACTAATACTGATCTTTTAATGGGTTTTATCGACTTGTATTTCTCTAGGTCATAAGAAAGTTTTGAAAAATTCATGACTTGCTTTAGAGAAAATTAACCACCCCTTTTAGGGTAAAACATATTGCCTTTTTACTCTTTTGGTTAAGTAAATGTGCTCTTTGCCCACCTTTATAGAAAATAACTATAGAGTACTTAAAGGTAGTAATTGTCATAGCTGATGATACTAGGTTAGCTTTAAGGCATTTTCTTCTTTCTCATTTTTATAGAAGTTTTTATAAAATCATCCCAAATAAGGGTAAGGATACTTTCCCTAATGTAGGTGGTCCCTTTGGATACTCTACTTTTGGATTGTCACATATTTTCCACATTTCTGTAATGCTACCTCTCAACCCTCTAAAGGTCGCCTTTGTTGCTATACTCCTTGGTTGATCCAATAGCAGCTCGGTCATTGAGGTTTTGAGGAAGTTTTTTCCTTCTTTTATTCGACCTCTTCACTAGATGATAGGATATTCTGTCATCTTAGACATTTTCTTTTTAACCCCAAGTGGACGCGCCATCTATATCAAAGTAGATCGCCTTCATCTGAAGAGGCAAAATCTAATATTAATTAGCATAAGTCTTGGGTCGCCTACCTTACTACTAGAGATCTTCATCATGGTGTTGTTATTACCCCTAGAAATAATAACAAGTATGGCGTTAAGACTTACCATCCTCAATAGGTAAGTTATCAATTTGGCTTAGTTCAAGTTGTCCCATACCCTAACATTTTCTTAGCTAACCAAAAGTTTAGAGCTATGGTCATCTTTAAAAATCTTAGAATTATAGAAGAAACCACCCTATAAATAATGAGCTTCAAAAACCTCTTTAAATAAACAATCTTTCTATCCCATTTGATTGTCTGGATTCATTTAACCAATATTAGGAGGAATTAGTCGACTTTTATTTTATAATACCTTTAGACTAAGTTCTTCATTTACATAATTTTGTAGCTGACAATAAAATTGCTAGTGTTGTGCAGATCAACCACTCAAAGACAAGGGGTAAACTCATCTAAGAAATCCTAGATTTTAAAGCATTTTTTAGTTTTAAATATAACTATAATAATTTTGATGAAATGGAAAGATTAAGTCACCAAAAAAAGAGGGAATTGGTCTAAGAACACAACTAGGTAGCCATTGAATGGCAAATAGAGTGGGTTCGCGCAGGAGGCTCGTGGCTTGGTGAGGTGTTCTTTGAACAGCTTTTTGTGGACCCAAGACTGCCAATACCAACCACAAAATTCAATATGGCTAGTAACATATCTAGTAGGAAGAAAAATTAGCCTATATGGACAATCGTTTACTTAAATGATTATTCTAAACCAACTTTAGACCTCTAACTAGTTACAATGGTTAGAGATTACTCTTTTCAAAGTAACACTTATATTTTCCTTAGGACCATGGCTTTTTTATAATATTGATTTTTCTTGTCTATGTTTCATAGGCTGTTCCCACTACTCTAAACACTCTACTAGCAGGAGAGGAGGACTTTACTTTATCGAAGAAGCACATCAAGGTAAATGATCGTTCTACTTCGTTTATTTTATTTCATGTAACAGTAGTCTAATAGTATTTTTCTTTGTCTAGATGACTGCCAAGCAACCTTCTAAAATAAAAACTGTCCACTCAAAGACTACTTCGAAAGAGTCGATTGCTTCGCTCCAGTCAACTACACTGACTACCCTAACTCCCAAACACGAATCGCTTGCTCCAGATATAGAGGATAAGAGGCCAAGCCCTATTCTGGTGACTAAATTGCCCTAGGTTCCTTCTCTTCGGTCGAGGCCCATTAGGAAGCCTTCACTGAAAAGGATACTTGGCGGGGCAACCTCGGTTGCCGACATTTTATCTCTACTTCTTAATAAGTCTTTCGATGCATCTGAAGACTCAAACGATGGCTCTTCCTCTTCAGCTC
Source organism: Ailanthus altissimus (assembly GCA_946807835.1). Lineage (NCBI taxonomy): Eukaryota > Viridiplantae > Streptophyta > Magnoliopsida > Sapindales > Simaroubaceae > Ailanthus > Ailanthus altissimus. The sequence goes on along the minus strand of OX327688.1, from coordinate 30,742,713 downwards.
AATACAAAGTAAATAGCACCATTGAAAGGTTGAAGACCGACCTGCTTTTTTGGACGATCAGCAGGTGATCGACATTAATATAAAAAAAACTTAAATTTTGATCTGATCATGCAACCGAGGATTATGTTTCTGTTGGTTAGAAGAGCCAGATAGATGAGTTCGCAGCTACCTTTACCTCAATTGCTAAAAAGAAACAATTGGGCGTAAAGGTGTTTCAAGAGGCTGATCAAGAAGTAGACGAAAAAGTGGCCTTAAATTGTCTAGAGACCCAACTTATGGCTGAGGTCACGGAGCTTGGGAAGCAAAGCAAGGTCGCCAAACAAAAGATAAAGGAACTGAAGAGCGCTTTGGTGAAGATTTGGGAGAAGAATGTTGAAAGGACGGTCGCTCCCTTAACTTGGGCAAGCAGGTCTTAGAGCTTCCCCCAAAGAAAGGTGAGTTGAAGAAGCAGCTAAAGCTTAAGGACGCCTTGGTTCTAAAGGCCGAAGATAAAGTGAAGTCAGTCGACTCCTCTGTTGCCAAATTTTGTACTCTTCTTAAAAATCTACCAGTGAAGCCTTTCCCCCTTATAAATATTTTGCTTAATTAATGAAATAACTTTCTTTTATCCAGTTTGTGTATGAATTTTTTATTTCAAAATTGTTCAGTGCATTCTTTTAAATAGATTGAAACCAAAAATCAGTCGAATTAACCGATCTAACATTTGATCATTTGCCAAAGAGATTAAGCCGATAAAAAATTGACCGATTTAAATTGAATCAAACTTCAGATGATATATTAAAACTAAAAATTAGCTTAACAAGGTTGACTGACTGACTTTACTAATGTGTGGTGATTTAAACATGTATAATTAAATTAATGAAAATCGTCGGCTTCTTACTAATATGTTCTAAATATAGATCAATTGCGACAATATTGGTCGACTATAATCTCGAAATATGACAATCAGAACTCATAAAGTTTGTTAAAAATTGCTTTGTCGATTCCTTCTCAAATGGTTGGTCTGTAATGTTTCAGATTCTTGCCGTTGATTGCTATGAGATGATCTTCACCATTTAGATCGGTCAACAAATATGCCTTTTTGTCAAGGATTTTAGCAATTTTGAAGGGCTTTTTTCAATTGGCACCAAATTTTTCGAACTCGTTTTGCTTAAAACCTATGGGGAGGACTACCTTCCATACTAGATCACCCTGGCCAATAGTTTTAAACATGACCATTTTATTATAAGCTTTTTCAACCCTTTTTTTTTTAATCTCGAGTCAATTCAAGGCTTTTAGACGATGCTCATCCAGTTGATCCATCTCTTCTACTATAGCATCTTAATATTGTTGGGGGTCCAAATTGTCTTGGAATTGTCTCCTAAGTAAGTTTTTGGCCAATTCCATTAGAACCATGACCTCATGGCCATTAACCAATCGATAAGGCGACATACCAGTAGCTATTTTTTGGTTAACTCTATCACCCAAAGCACTTCTTAAAGCTTTTCGGGCCATGACCTAGGGTTATCCATGATCACTTTCTTCAACCCTTAAATGAGAGCTTTGTCTGATGACTCTGCCTATCCATTTGATTGTGCGTAATAATGTTTATTGTGTATTGGTTTGAAACCAAACTCTAAAGAGAAATCGCTCATTTTTTCTCTTGTAAAGATCGTTCATTGATCGGTCGTGAATGATTTGAGTAGGCCGTGAATATAAATAATACTTTTTTTTTGATGAATTTTATGATAGATTGCTGGTTTACAGTCTTCAATAGGATTGCCTGTCCCATTTTATAAAATAATTGATCGCTACAATAATGAATGTGTGCTGCTTAGACAATTGTGGGTATGATCTTGGTCTTTTGATTGACCTATTCCTTAAGGTTCTTCATGGAAGCAATCAAATCTTTTCTCCAGTCACTGTTGAAATCAACCTGTAAGACATGTAAGTGATTAGGTAGCTCTGAAGTCTACAAACAAGACTGTGATCTGTGAATCAAAGAAATTTCTACAATTACTCTTCTGAACCCTGATACACCCTGGGCAAGATCGTTGGCTTTGAAATTGTCCACTCTTGTGGAATACTCGACCAAGGTGGAATGAAAGCCTTGGATGAGGTGTTTTGCCTTGTTACAAGATGAGATGAGTAGATTGGCCTTGTTGGGTACAGTGTTCTGGTTTAAAATCATATCGGATGTGTGCATGTGATTTGTGTTCATCACATTAAAAATCACGTATATATGTAATTCATGCATATCATATATAAATATATACGTAGCGGAAGCTGAAAATCTAATTTTCTAAAGCAATAAATATAATAAATTTTATTCTATTACAATAATGAACAAAATAAATATTAATCACATTGATACTATTAATCACATTAATTGATACCAAAATTGATACCCTAAATCACATTAATCACATTAATACCAGAATAGTCACCTCGCAAGCTTTTGGTATGAATCAAGCTGGAGTACCGCTTAAAATGAACCTATTGGCAATTTTATGACTCAACGGAGTAGGTTTAAGTCGCTAGAATAGCAGTCTTAATTTTCAGCACTGTTTTAACACTTAAACCATTTAAATTAACTCTTAATCTATAATTTAACATTTAATTATAAATTTATTTTTAATTTATTCAACACTTGAATTTATCAAAACATTTTAACTTAACCTTAGAGTTATTTATTAATCATAGTTAAGTTAATTTATTGTTTAATAATTAAATAATAAAAATCTTAATTATTATAATATTTTATTAATTAACCAAACTCAAGTTAACAATTAACCTTGATTAGCAAAACTTGACCACCAAGTAATTAATAAAATATTCAATTAACCTAACTCAAGTTAACATTTAACTAAAGTTAACTTGAGTTAGGTTAACTTACTTTTCCAATAATCAATTAATTAACCTAACTTTAGTTAACATTCAACCTAGGTTAAGTTAAATATTATTTAATTATTTAATTGTTAAATATCTTTTTAACCCAACCACATAGTTAATTTTTAACCATGCTTAGGTTAAACATTTATTTAACTCTTAAATAAATAAATATCTTAATTATTTAACAATTAAATAATTAATTATGTGAAATTACCCTTAAGTCTATATATGAATAAACCCCCTAGTGGGTCTCACTATACCACACACTTGAGTAAACTCAACCAAAGACTCATTATGTACCACGTGTCATTCTTTAACTGTTCAACAACAATTGTCAACTAATTAACGCACTTAACTCTTAAGTATTGACAAACACGTATCCTAGAGATTCTTGAAACAAATATTCGATTTTACTAGAATTTACTAAATTGAACAATTCAACCTAGTACCCTGCCCCACTGCATAACAAGTACAATATTTATCAAATAGAACAATTTCATTAGTCTGTGATCGATGCCCCACGTACATGAACGGATATTACAAATCAGCATGTTAGACCATAAAAGTTGAGGTCATAGCGCATATGTATAATCCTTCCATCAATTATATCCCAGAAGTGCGATAATATAGATTAACATTGTTAAATCCTCATAAGCACATCCATAAACTTATTTTTAAATTTTTATTTTTGTAAAACAATATTTGCAAACTCCTTTGCAATATTGTTTAATCCTATAGAAAATGCTTTTCTAAGGTATCTACTTTTGGACAAAAGATTTTTTGAAACACAATTCTTATAGCATCAGGATATACAATTCACCTATATAAGTTGACAGATCCCATATCTACGCACATCAGACTCCGTGAGCATTGGACCATACCCAGTAACATCCAGCGGTTAGTGTTAGGGTCGGTGCTTACGTGTCATCCCTGAATGTACATATACTTGTGTATTTATACAAGTGTACATTCCCATTAAATCGCTAATACCCATTTATATGGTATTATGCATGTAACGTTACAGACATTGTAGATCTGACAGAGTTCGGATCAGATCTAAAGAATTTAGATAATGGCTCATATTTAGTCATGCTGAGACATATAATTGCTAAATGTTAGCACAGTTAAGTATTAGCTGATTATAATATTCAGTAGATCCAAGAGTTGGAGCCTTGTCTATAATAGAATATAGACCTGGGAATATATTAGTAACTACATAGTTGCAAGAGTTGCAATCGGGTGCCAGAAAATACATGTTGCGCAAGTATGTTCTCGAATAATTATCCCTAATCTATTTCTACTGATTCAAGTCTGTCAGTGAATACCTTTATATATAGATTAGCATATGTCGTACCTATAGGGTATAGATGGTCATTCCTATCCGATTGTGAGCTTGGAGCTCGTATTGACATATGGGTATCCAGTTAGGACTAGATATGGGACAGACTCACGAGGGCCTCCGATAGACATTTAATGTAAGTTGTCAACGGAGGGTTCTCTCGAGTTGAGTAGTATATGTAGTCCTTTGACTTGAGTGCCACGGTGGGCTTGTAAGTGATCTACCATACTTTGGTTCCACACATGTCACAGACCTTTCATGGTGTGATCGCTAAATGTCACTAGGTATGGTCCGATGCTTATAAAGTTCGGTATATATAAATATGGGATCCATCAGCTCCCATATAGAGTTTGATATCCAGGTTCTTTGAAACTGTATCTCAGAAAGTCTTGTGGCCACAAGCAATCAATCCCAGGAAAGAGTTTCGCTATGGTAGAACAATATGGCAAAACAGTTTGCGCATATTGTTCAATGAGATACAAGTCTAGAGATAAGACATGGATAAGCACTGAGAATTTGACGGTGATAATCTATATCCCCGCACATCCAAGATATCATGATGGAAGGACTATACGTATGCGTTGTAACCTCAGCTTGCATGGTTCAACGCGCTGATTTATATATCCATGACGTGTGCGTAGGGCATTGCTCACGGACTCATGGAATAGTTTCATTTAACTAATTTAGCGTAGGACTTAGGGAGTCCCGCGATATAGAGTGTACTCATTGTGCACTAGGGCAGCTTGCCAGATTAAATTATTTAATCCAGTAATATTTAGTAATACTACAGAAATACGTGCATATTTGTATTTAAGTGTTAAATACAATAATTAGTTAATAATTGTTATTTACTAATTGTATTATAACACATAGCGTATTGTGGACCCTCTGTTGAGTTTACCCAAGTGTGAAATTTGGTGGGACTTACTAGAGAGTAAACTTGGTAACTATTTATGAGGGATAAAATAGTCATTTTTTATTTTGATTATTTAATTGTTAAATAATCAAATATCTTTATTTTTATATTATATAATATATTATTATTTATATTATATAATATTTTATATTATATATATATAAAGAAAAAGAGAAAGAGAGAAAGATTTAGGGGTGAGTCTGAATTCGGCTGAGAGAGAAAAGAGAAAAAAATAGAGAAGGAGGAGAGGAGAAGAAAAAAAAAAGGGAAATAAGGGAAAATGAAATTGTTTCATTTTCCTTATACCTTCAATTTGAGCAATTGTGAATTGTTTCAATCTCTCAATTTCTTATCCTTTTGGAGAAAATGATATAAACACAATCCCGGTCATTTTGGGGATTAAGAGTTAATTTCAGGTTGAATACAGAGCTACTGTTCTAGTTTACCAAGCCCACCGAGTTGGTGACTAAAACTGCACGCGTGTTGGTCTCCATGCGGACTCTAGAAAAATACATGTATAACGTTACACGTTAGGTGAGTTCTCTAACCTATATTAATGTGATTAATATATTATATTTATTATGTTTATTACAAAAGTTATACGCTTCCGTTGCGTTAGGCAATAGACACAATTGCACATGCATACACCCACACGTGCCTTAAATCCACCAACAGTTAGACCATACAAGTTTTCTGACATGCGTAAAATCAAAACATGGTCGATTACTCACAAGAGTGCTCAGGTCAAATGACCATGAATACTACTCAACTCGAGAAGACCCTCCATTAAAGACTTTATGAAATTTTTATTAGAGATCCTCGTGAGTTTGTTCAACTAGTCCTGACTGAATACCTACATGCCTATACGAGCTCAAAACTCATTGTCAGTTAAAAAATAACCATTTATACCTTACAAATATAGACATATACTAATCTACATAAAAAAGATTCACTGACAGACTTGCATTGATGAAAATAGATCAGGAACATAGTGTTTGAGAACATACTAGCATAATGATATTTTCTAACACTTGATTGCAACTTTGTAACTATATCATTACTAATATACCCTTAGGTCTTTGTCCCATTATAGATAAGGCTCTAACTCCTTATAATTCAATGACTATTATAATTTGTTAACTCCTTAATATTTATAATTGTCAGTAATGCTAACTCTTAGCGCTGATTTAAACTCCTTTAAACCAGATATGAACTTCTTCAGATCATACAATGTCTATAATGTTACAAGTAATGTACCGTATGTGTTTTAATATTAATGATTTTATTCAAAATATTTATTGGATAAATATTAAATAATTAATATTTATATAATATTGGAATGACACGTAAGTACCAGCTCTAACAAGCCTCGCAACTGTATTCACCAATCACTTGCTTGATTACCAATAAAGAATCACCCCAGACTTCAATGTCTTTGATACTCATCTCGGCAAGTATGTTCATACCAATGATTAACACTTCATATTTGGCCTAATTATTGGTATATGAGAAATCCAAGAAGAATGACATCTTTATTTCCATCTCTGTTAGGGATACTAGGACGGTCCCTGATTTGGCAGCCTAATTTGTCTTTGAGTTGTTGAACCATAGCTTTCAACTTGTCTTCAAGGTGCCAATTTCATGATCGATTGTAATCGTGTATGGCGTAGGATGATCTGCTAGGAAATCGGCCAACGTTTGCCCCTTGATTGCCTTATGGGGAACATACTTCAGGTAAAATTCTGACAATGCAATCGCCCACTTACCAAGACGATTTCTTAAGAACGGTTTTGACAGAAGATATTTTATAATGTTTGTTTGGCCTATCATATGCACTGTTGTAGGTAACAAATAATATCTTAATTTTGTACATGAAAAATATAAGGCCAAATATAATTTTTCGATCGCCTTATATTTGGTTTTCGCATCATTTAAAACTCTGTTGAGATAATAGACGACCTTCTTAACACTATCATGCTCTTGTGCTAACATGCTACCGATCGATTCTTGGGCGGTCGAAATGTATAAAAGCAAAGGTAGTCCCAGTTTGGGTGGAACCATGATTGATGGACTTGTTAGATACTTCTTGATCTCTTTAAATACCCTTTGATGATGAATCATCCACTTGAACTCTTCTCTGATTTTCAATTTTAGAAGGGATGACCATGTATGAAGCCGACCGGCTAAGTTCGAAATAAATCGCTACAAAAAATTTATTTTGACGATCAACTATTGTAATTCTTTCTTGGTTCTTGGTGCAGGTGCATACATAATCGCCTTATCTTTATTATAGTCTATCTCCATCCTCTGTTGGTGTACCAAGAATCCAAGAAATTCACCAGTTGAGAAACCGAATATATATTTTAAGGGATTCATACTAAGCTTGTGTAATTCTATCATTTGAAAAACTGTCTATAAATCAACCAAGTATTAATCATCTGATTTTGATTTAATCACCAATCATCGATGTAAACCTCTAAAAATCAACCGATCATGTCATAAAAGATAGCATTTATGGCATGTTGATAGGCCACCTTAACATTCTTCAATCCAAATGGCATAACCACTCACTCATAAGTATCAATCGCCTTAGGGCATCTGAATATTGTTTTACTAACGTCAGTCTTTTTGATGAATATTTAGTTATAGCCAGAGTGCCCATCAAGAAAGCTGAGTATTTGATGACATGTAGCCGAATTAACCAGCATATCGATTATGGGCATCGGATATTCAACTTTTTGGTCACCAGGTTGAGGTTACAAAAATCAATACAAAGTCTCAACTTTTCATTTTTCTTGATCACTGGAACGACATTGGATAATCATTCTACGTAGTTGACTAGCCTGATGAAATCTGCATTGAGGAGTCTTTTGATTTCTTCGGCTATCTTATCCTCTACTTCCCTTGACATTCTTCTCATGTGTTATTTGTATGGGTGAAATGCTTCTTTGATTGAAAAACTATGTTTGACCAAATCCCTACTAAGGCCAAGCATCTCAATATAGTCTCATGTAAAGGAATCTTTATATTCTCTAAGAATTGTCAATAGTTTGGCCTCATAAATCGAATCTAAACCTTCGCTAATGAAGATCAGCCTATGGTCTCCTGCTATCCCTAAATTAACTTCTTCCAACTTACTTTGAGAGTTCTGATCATCCAATTTAGCTGGAGCTGGTTTCAATTCTTAACCGATTTGTAGATCTTGTATTTCATCTTTATAAATACACTCGATCGAAGCAGATGTATACTTTTATTTATTCTTCAAAAAAATAGACCAATAGTAGGTTTGTCTTAATTGTAATGATGCAGGCTAGATTGCCATTAATGATCTAAGCATCAATCTTGACCGTTTCTTTAGCATATCAGTCGAAATCCCCTCTCTTTAATAGGGTGGTGACGATGGTTTGATCATATAAGGCGATCGATGCTACTTGTTCATCATCATCAAATAGCCTAGGGTTGGCATGTATTATTTCGTTCGAGTCATCTAGTTGTCATCTAAAGACCATTTGGTGCATGTTAGATGGAAAAGTCTTGTTCGAATGAATTCAATCTCACCCAAGTAAGATGTTGTAGTTGCTTAGTACATTGACCACATAGAATGGCTCATCCTTTTCAATATGACCGATTTTGACCTTGAAGGAGACAAATTCATCGGCTTGTGTTTCGCAACCTGCAAATTCGGTCATGATAACTTTATAGAGCTCTAGGTCACCCTTGTTGATGTCTAGTTTCCTTAGCATCCTCAAAGGCAAAATATTAACTCTTGAACCATTATTGATTAAGATTTTTTTTCATGGCACCCCATTGAGGTCGGCCTTCACATATAATGGCTTGATATGCTTGGTCATGTGGTTGACTGGGTAGGGTAGTGTTAGAGATTCTAGTTCATCGGGCTTGTTTCTAATAAGGAAAATGTCAACTACATCACCATCTATGGTAGACGATAGCCTTGATTTTAATTGGAACGATTTGGGCAACATGGCCACCATGTTGATATTTTATTTAAAAATGTCCTCCTTTGTTGCCCCATTGTGTAATTGATCCATTTGCGAGTCAAGATCAAGAAGATTGTCAGGGTTGGCCTAGATCTCTTCATTAACTTTGGATGTTTGTTTACCCTTTCTATCGACCGACATCTAAAATTTTTTTCAGGGTTTATCGCCCCTGCTGGTCGACCTAAAGGGTCATTGAACCTCTAACGCTCTATTCCTATAAAGCTATTTTATTTCGGCTTTCAATCTTTGCTAAGGTTTTTTTAGAATCATAACTATTTCTTTGGCTCTAAGTGACTCGTTTAAGATGCCTAAGCTACTTGTGTCTCTGCATTCTCCTTTTCTGAGCCTTGATTAGCCCAGATCGAGGCGGAATGTGTCTCCCTAAACAATTGAACACATTTTGCCTCGACCTGTTGACTTTTCATTGGCCAATGGTGTTGGCCCTCAGTTTAAAAGTTCGCAAAGACCGTTGAGAAGCGTTAGTTCCAACTAGGTTATCTAGGACCTTCTAGAAGGTTGTCTGGCACTGAAGGCAAGTTAGACAAGCCTTCTTTGAGGTTGGATAGTCTTCTGAAGTTGGCTCTAATGTGATAACCGTTTCTTTTTTGGTCGCCTTGAAAGCTGACTCATTTACTTGGATCTTGATTTTTGGCTTGTCCGGCGTCCAAACCCCCTGTGGATGACCATTCTCTTAATAATTTTCTTTTTAGGAAGGAATGACAACATTTATACCTGCTGTGAGGAAAGGGTCGATCTCCATAAGATGAGTCTTTTCTTTAATGCCGAAGAGAAGTTGGCTTTCATCGATCAACTGCTGTATTTCATTCCTGAAGACAACATAGTTGCTTGTATTATGTTGCTAGAAATTGTGCTATTTGTAGTAGTTTTTCCTTACTCGTTGGTCGACCAATGGAATGGTATAGCCTTATGACAACTTGATTTGCTTGTCTTTTAATAAAAACAATCAAAAATATGATTGGCTTTCTGCAGATTAAAGGAATATTCTTTGGCGATCTAGGTATTCTTGTTGATATTTTTCTTTTCTTTATTAGGCGTTTCTTTTTTAGCACTGGAGACTTATACGGCCCACTTTTGTCTGTCTCAACAAGGCATACTTCTTCATCGAAGTCCGAGTCTTCTGATTTATTTTTTGAATCAGCCTAAATTGCTGCGATTTTAAATTAATTATTATAATAAGTTCCCTTCGTGGACATCCATTTCTAATCTTTCTCTATTAGAAGTTGCTCGTAGCTGCCGTGCAAGTTGCTAGCTCATAAAGATCTCGAAAGTAATATCATTTAAAGTGTTCTCTCATCGCAAAGGACATGCCTCGGACAACTATAGGCATAGATTGTGCCTTCGAAATCTACATTTGGCAACGTGTTTGAAGTTTTTTGAATCAGCTTATATATTTTGAGACCGATTCGCCCGGCATATGAATAACCCTAGCAAGGTCGACCAAAGTGACTTTCTGGAGGTGGCCTGTAGAATTCGGCATGGAATTTGTCCTCTATCTGTTCCTAATTGTCGATCTACTTGAGCACTAGGCTAATTTACCAAGTGAAAGTTGTCTTTGTCAATGAATTGCCAAATAGCCTTAGTTTTTAGAAAAGAGATGAGTTGGCCTCACCATATTACACTGTGAATCTGGAGATGTGCTCAAAGGTGGTGATGTTTTATTCGCCCGAAAATAAAAAGCATTCAGGGATCTTATAACCTTTTGAAAAAGAGATGAGTGTATCAATGTTATAGGGGTAGGCTTTCCTATAAAAAAAGTGCACCATGGGCCTTAGGTCGACCCCTATATTCTACAATGCTAAGGCCAATATGTTGTGATCTATTTCAGGTCACTCAGAACTGCTTGTGGATCGCACTGGTTCCATTGACCCAAATTGAACTGGCCTTGATTGGGTCTAGGCAACTTATCTTGGGTGTGGTGCAAACTCCCAAGGTTGATCATATTACTAGTTTAGTCATAACTAAAAATCTGTCCCATATGGTTCTGATGGACCTAAAAATTAAAAGACTCAACTCTCTCATGCCACCTAAGGATATTGACCAAACAGTAGGATAGGTCAGCCTGGTGATGTTGCCACCATTGAGGCTTTTGTAACTCAAGGTTTGGGCGACCCTAAAGTAGAGCTGATATTCTGATTATCTTCAATCAAAGGCTGAAACATTAAAACTATCTGGTTGGTCAGCATTATGCTGAGTTGCTTATTTTTTTGGGCAATTTGGGAGACTAACCCTTGGATGTCGGCCGTGGAGAACAACCTGAGATATGAAAGAGTACTACAGTGAATCTCTTCCAACTACTAGTTTAGCAGGTCTTCCTGGACATGGTCGCCGACGACTCAACACCATTCTTTCTTGTACGATTTTTAGCCATTTATATAGTTGTTACTATTATACAAGGATATGGTCCCACTGAGCATGCCAAAAAGATGTTCGCGAAATAAATTATGGGTCCATATATGCTCTGTGTCCTGCTAGACAGAGGTCGCCCTGAATTCGAGAGAAGCTGAGATTGATAATTTTGCCAACAAACAAGGTTTATTGCTAAACCTGCACTGGAGTACAACAAATGTATTGCAGAGCTTGGGTTCTTCTCAGAGAATAATAAGCGAAACTCAGCAACAAGACTGTGGAATTTTTCAACAAGTAAGGACGTGAAGTCCTGGGTTGAATGAATAAAAATGATAGAAAAGATAAAAAGATAAAAAGTTTGTGTATAATATGTATTGAATAGATAATAATAATTTACGATGAGAAATTAAACTGATTTATAAGCCGTAAAATCTTATAAAAAATCTAATTCTACAAGGCAAATAATCCTAACATAACATAACGTTATATTATATACATATTCTTAAATAAGCTATAATACATAATAGGACCTAAAACCAAAAATAAAAAAGTTTATTAAACATTTTTTGGGGCAGCATAAACAATTGCACACTTTAAATTTGTATTTAAAATTATATCTTAAGTAATAATGTGTTAAATAATTATTAAACGTAATTAATGATTTTAAAATTTATATCATTTTATTATTTAATGATTATTTAACACATAATTATTTAAAACATAATTTAAAATATATAACAATATTATCTAATAAAATATAAAGAGTTTGATACGCAAGTCGATGCTATAAGATGACAAGCAAGACCACCATGATGATGATGAAGCTTTGAGTACTGCAATTTCTAAATAATTCGTGCACAACTGTTGCACGAAATACAAATACAATATGTTGTTAGCTGTTAAGGAAAAAGAAAAACAGGTTGGAGCTCTAAACTTGAACCAGAAACAAACCAAATAGAAAAGGATAAGAGAATAATGATAGAGTTGCAGATGGAAAAATAAAAATATTAAAGCAACTTTTCACCAACCATTGGAATCTGGAGGATCCCACTTCCCAGTCAAGTCAAGCCAGGATTAAGTTGTTGAGATTTAGAAATATGCACTCGTCCGGGTTACCATACCAGAACCAGATACATATGGGAAAGGGAATATGCTTCACTTCAAATGGATTAATTAAAAATCCCACGACATCACTTTTATGTGAGATAAAGATTCAGCTACGGCAACCACCTCGGTAGTTCATTTTTGTTTCATATGCAAATTCTGTCATCTTCGGAAGATTCTTTATAAATATTTATCATTATTTTGTGGGTGTAATTTAATAAAACCTTTTTAAAATAATACAAGCAAAGTTGGCATCCTTACGTTGAATCAAAAATCAAATCAAATCGAATAAAAAAAATTTAACTCTATTTAAAATTTGACTTTTGATTAATTCTATTTATTTGAAACCAATCAATTTTTAATATTGTACCCATCCCTAGTTGGCAAATTATATTGATTGGTCGGACTTGTGTCGAGTCAATTGTTAATCTAATTAAAATTGCCGGCCCTAATAACAAGAGAGATTTGGGGCTTCATTCTACGAGCACCGTAATTTAAGAGAGGTTAAGTTTATAATTTATGCAATTAAAAAAAATCACAGTTAAGTGAAGAGCTAACAAAACCAAGTATAACGAGTTTTAAGCCATAATGCGCACATCATACAAACAGAAATTGCTTCCCATGAGATTGAAACTCTCATCCAGTTGTTTAAACAGGCAGCAAAATCAAATTCAGTGACAAGGAATCAAAAACTTGCTTTATATGTCCTGAAGCTGCTTATTTTTCATGCATGGAAAAACTACAATTGATACATGAAAACTAGACATCGATGACCATTAGATAGAAATTCCCAATGACTTCTTAAACTTCTCAACTTCCAAATATATTGTCGAGTAAGGGAGAAACTCGGAGAAATGGCTTTTGCTCAGATCGTTAATTGCAACAGCAAGTTTAGGGATTTCCAAAGTTTCTTCATGGGTCAGGGTCCTTACAAACCTTGCTGGATTCCCTGCCCAAAGTTCACCACTTGGTATTCTCCTCCCTGGGGGTACCACTGATCCAGCTTCAAGGATAGAGTGCGTCTCTACCAGAGAACCTTCCATAAGGATAGAGTGCTGCCCGATGATGCATTCTGGCTCAATTGTGCATGAACGCAAGAGAGTGTATGCACCAATCGTGACAAACCTCTCGATGGATGTCTCTGCCGGAAGACCTGACAAACAGAAAGAAGTTGTGGACAACATGAACTCAATCCTTGATTGATTTCTGACCAGAATAAACATTTGTATGTCTACAAGATGTATTCCAATCTGACAAATTGCATGCTCAGAAACTAGAACTCTAGGTTACACAAGATCACCTACCAGGGTATTCAAACAAATTTCTGTTTCATGGTTTTACCACTTGTCATTGTGTGAGTTAATGTTTTCACATACTCTGTATGAGCCACTATATTAATGTGAGAAGTATGCAAACAACAATGACAGAAGAATAGCAGATGCATGGTATTAGGAATAGCTCTATCCGAATGATGAACCCAGCTGTTACCACATTTATTTTAACCTTATGTAAAAGCTACTGATTCTTCAACAAGACATCAGCACATCACATAATCGAGAATAGAAAGCCACAAAACTGAAAATATTCTTTTATGTTAAGGCATTACAAATAGCAAAAACACTGAAACAAATTCTAATGTCATCAAACAGAGCTAGAGATGGGTAGTGATTGACAAATAGTCATGCAGAAGCAGGTTCCAAAGTGAAAAGTCTCTCTACATCATTAAATTAATCCTTCAAACAGCATTAGAACTACTTGAAAGATAATCTTTGTGATGGAAAATCCAACATCCGAATAACGTATCAACTCAGTCTCACAGAGTTCAGTAGTACATGTCCTACCAGCCCAACTGGTCTAGTTAGAGGACTTTACATCCAAATTTCAAGGACAAACACAAAACTTTAATCAAGAGAAAACTGAAAATGCCAATCCTACAGAAAGAAAACTAAAAGAAACAGACACCTTGATATTGGAGAAACTTCAATAGTATAGCTTGTACTACAAGGCTTCTATCATCTAAATTTCACAAAGCTATGGTTCTATGCAATTCAGTTCTAGATGCAAGCCCTGATCAGATAGATGCTTAGAAAAGCTTCAACAAGTAACTCCAGGCCCATTCCAATCATTGATGTGAAGATTTAAGTCCAAGGAAGGCATAGAGAGGAGTGGAACAGAGACACTAGCATATTGGTAAGGAGATCAAAAGAAAGGCCAGGCACAAATGATGCACAAAGAAAGATGAGAATGTTCGTTCAACTATCCCATAGATTAGAAACCACTTTTAGTCTGCCAATTGATATCTACGTTAAGCAATACTTACATTCGCCATTTCCTCCTTTCTAGGGGTGGCAGAATTCCCCACAAGTTGGAGCCCCATGGGAACCCGCCCCAAGGGTTGCATTTTAAGTATTTTTTGGAGATGAGACGGGTTTTGGTATAGTAAGATAAACCCAAATTAAATTTGAGTTGCGTTTGGGGATATGTTGATTTCCCCAAACCCACCCCAAATACTCAATTTAAAAACAAAATAAAAAAAAAATCAGTGTAGAAAAAATTTACTTATTTATATAAATTAAAGTTGGCTACATGCTAAATATAGAGGTATAAAATTTACTAACATTATATTTTTAAAATTTTGTTTCTTATTCATATTTTTTTAATTTTTAATTCCTTTCTTTATTTTTTAAATCATATTTAATATTAGACACTTGCTTCCAAATTAGAGTGAACTCATTTATTAGAGAAAAAAAAATGAAGAGGAACAAACAAAAAAGGTAAATGATTTTATTACCATCTTTAGTTTCTTAGTCATCACTCATCTAACTCAAATTTTCTTTTACTTTGTGTTATAAGTTTGGGAAGAATCTTAATAGAGACTTGATGTTTGGATTACAAATGAAGTATGATGATTTAAATGCCAAAGTTCAAAGAAACCATTAATTTTTGTGATTTTTAGATTTTAATTCATGTTATTGATTTTAAAATTAGTAGTTGACGACTCAATGTAGTTTACATTTTCATGTGATGTTTATAATTTTTATTGTTTTGGTATATTATGATTGTACAGGGTAAAAGACTTTCATAAAATTAAATCGGTACAAATAAAAGAGTTTTTAAGAAATTAAAAAAAAATTGGGTATGGAGTACCCACGAGGATCCCTATCCCCATTTGGAAATCCCCAACCCCAAATCTGAATTACAAATATCGAGCATGGGGTGGGTTTGGTGATCCTCATACCATTCGGGTATGGGGATGGGGATTGTAATCCCCACCCCAACCCGCCCCATTGCCACCCCTACTCCTTTCTAATTCAACAGAATTCTGCAAGAGGCAGGGCAATTACTTCGACTTGATTGAAATTTTTCTTAAAGAGATTTAAACTCCAATTGCAGTGTGATTCCCTTATCCATACTACTATGCTTCTTATTACAAGCATCCAGCCACTCTATATTGTCAGCCACAAGGGCAACTTGATAGTAGTCATGATATTAATTTGGGACAAAAATTTGATTTGCATGCACACTGCACACAGAAGGCTTTGTTCTGGGAATAGAAGATCTATCGAATAAGCTAAATCAACCAATCTCGAAAGAGACAGTCTCTGGAGAACATAATATGTTACCTCAAACAAGGGACTTAATTGTTAAATCAAAAGTCATTACCAAGTCCATTATCCAGCTAGAACAGGTATTGCCTTGTGCAGGAAGTTTATCCGCAGTTCTGCATTTTTACCCTTTTTCTTCCCTTTCATGAACATGATGCACTTGAGCTTCTCAAAGGAAGAGATTTAAAAGAAGACACAGAATGAATTGCTATAATACTAGGATGCAAAACCCCATTACAACATGTTTTTAACATTTAACTTCAGACTTATAACATGAACAGCACACTGGCAATCTCGTAGCATCAACTTAGAATGAAATAAGGCATTACAAGCTAAGGTTCAATGTTACAATTTACACATTATAAGTGTGATGTTACATTTAACAGAAATCATCCCGGTAACCTAAAAGTAAACGAATGAATCCATAACCATCAATTTGGCGCTGTTAAATTTTCACGCTGAGAAGTTTCTCGAACCTCATGAATTAAATCATGTTTCCAAATACCCTAATCCACAAACACATTTTACTCGCAATCAATTTTCATTAGAAATTCCTAATTAGAAGCTAACGCATTCCTACCAAATCACCCATTTCTCACATTCTTCGAGCTGCCAAACACACCATAACAAAAAGAAAAAAAAAATACAATTATCTACAGTAAAAAGAAAAGGCATAATATTTTTAGGAAAAATTAAAAATTAAAAAACACTAACCAGTAGGAGAAGACCAAGCGGCGTGAATGACGCAGCGCTCTTGCACGTTGGAGCAGAAACCGACCGTAATCTTATTAAGATCGCCACGAAGGACGGAGCCGGGCCAGACGGAGGCTCCGTCGCATACGGTGACCTGGCCGGCAAGCACCACGTTGGGCGCCACGTAGGCGTCCACGGCGACCTTCGGGACCCACTGACCCAACGGTGTTATCTGCCTCTGTCCTCTGTAGTCCCACTTCACTCGATCGGGAGACAGCGTTATTGCCCTGGCGCTTGCCGTGGTTGTTGCTGCCGCTGGTGCTGACGTGGACAGTGATCGATTGATGACGTGTCCTGGCGAGAGCCTGGCCGTTAAAGCTCTCCTCGTGATCCGTACTACAGCTGCCATTTCTTTTTGTTATTGAAGTTTCGATCGAGAGAGAGAGAGAGAGAGAAAGGGGTTGATACTTCAGGGATTTGAGGTAAAGAGAGCGGAAAATGAAACAGCCACCGAAGGCAAAAGAAAATGGACCTGATGGGCCAAGAAGTTTAAGCTGGTTTGGCCCACTATCTGCATTTGCTTGGGCTCAATTGGTGTTTCCATTTTGAGGCCCAGTTTTGTTGAAAAATAACTTGTGATTCACTTGGATGTTTGACAATTGACTTGCATTACCACTCCAATGAAAATGAGTCTAAATTTATGGCGGTGCTGAGTACCGTCAAAGCTCCGTTTCGGTCTTTTATAATGTTGTGATCTCATTCATCTTGTTAGCCATGTATAGGATAGCTTTTATATGGACTAAGGGACAAATAAACAATAGCCTCTTGCTACTTAATGGATTATTTTGTGTTTTTGCAACATGTGGTTGATAACATAATTTGTGATGACCTAGCTTAACTTTAGCGGTTGTTTCCTATCTAGTAATTACATCTACATCCGTAGCCATGTTCCTAAGCCCAAATGGGTACAACATTGGATATAATCGAGGTTGGGTTGATGGAAGCATACACACTGGCTTATGAATTCTTATGAATGCACTAGAGACAACAACTCTTTTGACACCTCAAGCTCCTCATATATCTAAGCTTGTGAGAGTTTATCACATTATACAAGACCTTCATAAAAATGGTGATAATCATATTCAAACAGCTTGGAACCCTCAGGGCATCACTCATATGTGATACTGAGGAAGTCTGTACTCATATTCAGCAAAGGCTGGGTAACTAGGAGATGAGCACAGTACAAATCACACAATGATAAAAAGAGAAAACATTCATACCTTTTGGGTTCAAAGCATCTTTACTGTGCTTCAGCCCAAATCGACCCCTCTCTTCAGACACGATTGATCAACATTTCTTCTACTCGAGAGACTCTAATTCTCAACTAAGCACTACCTAAGGAAATTTTTAAAGACCTCTCATACAGGCTCAATTCTCAATTGTCGCTCTCGGCCTTTGCACATAGAACATAAGGAGATAACACATCCTCACTTGTATATAGCCATATACAAGGACATTAAAAGAAAAGTATAGTGTAAGTCATATAACGATGATAAAAGAACTTTAAATGTTCTAACTTTTAGGGCTTAGCAAGCCTTTACTATGCTCAACACCCATCTAATTACTCTCTTTATTCATAGCGAGCAACCCTTTCATTCAAGACACTCTGTTTCTCAGCTAAGCACTGTTGATGGGGATTTCTAGCAGCCTTCTACATAGGCTCAATCTCACTATTGTCGCTCTCGACCTTTGCACATGAAGTATAAGGAGAAGAATACCTCACAAGTCATATAGCGATAATAGGAAAACCATAAGCATTCTAACTTTCACGACTTAACACACCCCTACTATATTTAAGGCCGATTTGATTGCTCTCTCTATACACGATAAATGAGTATCTCTACAACTTGAGACACTTTGATTCTTAACTAATCACTATTAAGGAGAATTTTTAGTAGCTTTTCACATCAACTCAATCCCCTATTACCACTCTCAACCTTTGCACATACAGCGATAAAAGAGCTTTCTAAGAACATCCTCTTTGTTTTAGTGATGTATATTAGAAGCGTAACTTGTATAGTTCTACCACTTATTTGCATACTAAGAATGGGAGAACACAAACTCCTTATTATGTCCATAAGAACTTTTTAGAATTTAAATAAGCAATTAAACTTGTCATGAGCCTTCTTGAGCTCCCACCAAATGTTGAAAAAAACAGAGCTAAATTGAGTGGAAGTTTGTTAGAGCTGGTACTTATGTGCTATTCTAATATTGTATGAATATAAATTAGTTAATATTTATACAATAAATATTTCATGTTAAATCGTTAATACTAAAATATATGGTACCATGCTTGTAATGCTACAAATATTGTATGATCAAAGGAGTTTAGATCTAATCTAAAAGAGTTTAGATCAGTGCTAAGAGTTAGCATCGCTGATAATTATAAATGCTAAAAAGTTAGCACATTATAATTATCAGTGAAATCTAAGAAGTTAGAACATTGTCTATAACGGGACAAAAACCTAAGAATATACCAGTAATAATATAGTTGTAATAGGTGCTAAAAAATATCATTATGCAAGCATGTTCACAAACGTTATGTTCCTGTTCTATTTTCACCGATGCGGGTCTATCTGTGAATCCCTTTAATATATATCAATGTATGTTTATATCTCTATGGTACAGATGGTTGTTCTTAGCTGACCATGAGTTTAGAGCTCATATAGACATACGAGAATTTAATTAGGACTAGATACTGAACAGACTCATAAGAACCTCTAATAGACATCCCATAAAGTCATTAATAGAAGGTCTTCTGGAGTTAAGTAGTATTCGTGGTCCTTTGACCTGAGCTTCATTGTAGACTTTTAAATGATTCACCATATTTTGGTTTCACGCATGTCAAAGACCTTTCATAATCTGACCGTTGGGTGTCGCTGAGTATGGTCCGATGCTCATGGAGTTTGGTGTGCATAGATATAGGATCCATCAGCTCACATAGGTGACTTATATATCCTAATACTTCGAGAATTATATATCAGAAAATCTTGTGGCCACAAGTATAAAAACTTCGAAAAAGAATTTTTCATAGAGTTAAACAATATCGCAAAAATATTTGCGTGTGATGTTTATCGAAATACAAATTTAGAGATAAGTTCACGGATGAGCAAGTGAAGATTTGACGATGGTGATCTATGTCTCCGCTCCTCCAAGATATAGGTGATGAAAGGATTATACAAATATGTTATAACCTCAACTCGTATGGTTTAACGCGTCGATTTGTAATATCCATGACATGTGCGTAGGGCATCGATCATGAACTCATGAAATAGTTCTGTTTGAAAAATTGGGCGTAGATCTATGAGTCTCATAATCTAAAGTGTACTTATTGTGTATTGGGGCAGCATACTGAATTTGAATAGTTCAATCCAGTAAATTTTAACAACTGGGATATTTGTTTCAAATTCCCTCAAGTTGTGCACATGTCAAGACGTAAGAGTTAAATACACTAATTGGTTAACAATAAGTTTTACAAATGGGATGATTATACGTAGTACATTATAGGCCATTCATTATTTGACTTAAAAATGACCAAAATTACCTTACTTGTGAGACAAGTAAAGTTATTTATTTATTCAAAAATATTTAAATAAATTTATTAATAATTATTATTATTAATTATTTTTAAGTCAAACAATTTTATAATATTAAATTACAAAAGGCATGTATTTTATTTTATTTAATATAATTAAACAAATAAAAATATAATGCAAAGAAATAAGTGGCTTACATATTATTTTAATAAACAAAAGGGGAAAATAAAATGGTATGGGCCACTTGCCTTTGTGGGAGCATGTAATGACTAGCAACAGAGTAAAAAATATTTACAAATAAATTGGCTCATTTTGGTTTGTGTAATTCAGCCAAATGAATTGCCAAAGCAAAATTGTTTTGCGTATTTTATTTTGGTGAACAAAAGCAAAGAAACAAATATGCATGCTTTCCATGCATAGTGAGGCCTTTGGCTCTCTTAACAAATGAAGTAAATTTATCAATAAAATGAAAAGATGCTTTCATTTTGCTTTGATTTTAGGTTCATCAATCAAGTGAGAAGGAGAGAGAGATAGCAATTGGTTTTCAAGAGTTGAAAAGCATTATTAATTTTTTTTTAAAAAAAGGTATCATATCATTGTATATCATCAAGATATTACAATAAAGATCTTTGATGCATAAGATCAAAGGATTACAGGATAACAATAGAATACATCTTAAGACGACTTGAATGAGAACTCTTCATAGAAAGTATAAACTATACCCACTGGTACAGATAACTCAACAGAAATTATTGAAATTTTTTAAGAAAGAAAATTACTGACCTTTCCAAAGAAAAGGAAAAACAGATCTCACAAGCGAGAGAAATATAAATCCCTATACAAAGGAAGAAATTATTAAATCGATTTGTTTTAAAGAAATAACTAAACTCAACCACAAATACCGAATTATTAGATAAAGTCAGCAATGGAAGCCAAGCCAATGGTACAGCCTTTTGGTAGTACTACAGTGAGAAAACGGACGGAGAAGAACCGTCGGAGAAAGATCGAAAAAAACTAACCAGAGGGGCCGCAACTAGCTAAGGGGTCACAACACATTGGCATGGTCAGGGAAGACCTAGAAGGGTGTCTTTGTCGGCGGTGGGGGGTTGAGAGTGTACAAGAAAAATGAAAATGACAGTAACTGGAGGATGTTTAACAAAGGTTCGGTGAAAGCTGATCGAAAAACGGTCAAGGGAACAAAGGCCGAAAGAGGAGCGGCTGGTATCGGCCAGGACTAGTGGGACTCTATGAAGATCCACCCAAACAGAAAGCAGCCGACGAGAATAGGTCGACAAGCACCACCCCACAGGAGACCCCACAAGTAGCAGAGAGATCCAAAGACGGAAAAGTTGGTGTCGGCCAGAACCGGTAAGATGCGAAGAAGATGAACTGGGCTAAAAGCAACAGAAACCGTTGGGCAAATCACTGTACAAGTAGAGCACAGCGCACCTACCGTAAGAACAGCCAACCTAATAACCACTTGCATAAGAGGTTGGTCTGTAAATATCATGACCGGGAAAAGGCTGCGGAGGGACTACAAGGCCGACGGAGGAGTGACTGATGCTGCCCATGTTGGAGCTGGTGCTCACGTGCCATTCTAATATTGTATGAATATTAATTGTTAATATTTATACAATAAACATTTCGAATAAAGATTGTTAATATCATATTAATATGGTAAAATGCTTGTAACATTACAGACATTGTTTGATCTGAAATAGTTCAGATCTGGTTTAAAGGAGTTTAGACCAGAACTAATAGTTATCAAAGCTGTGAGTTATAAATGCTAATAGTTAGCACTGTTAATAGTTATCAGTTTATAAGAGTCAGCGAGGTCTAAAGAGTTAGAACTTTGTCTATAATGGGACAAAGACCTGAGAGTATACTTATAATGATATAGTTGCAAAGAGTTGCAATAGATGCTAAGAAATATCATTATGTAAGTATGTCTCAAATATAATGTTCCTGATCTATGATCATCAATGCGGGTCTATCGGTGAATTCACAATATATATAGATTAGTGTATGTCTATATCTGACTGGTTCAGATGGTTGTTCTTAGCTGACCATGAGCTTAGAGCTTGTATAGACATGCGGGTATCCAGTCAGGACTGGATACTGAACAGACTTATGAGGACCCCAATAGATATCTTATGAAACCGTCAAAGGAAGGTCCTCTCGAGTTGAGTAGTAATCGTGGTCCTTTGACCTGAGCGCCACGGTGGTCTTGTGAGTGATCCATCATGCTTTGGTTCCACATATGTCAGAGACCTTTCATGGTCTGACCGCTATGTGTCGCTGGGTATGGTCCGATGCTCATGGAGTCCGGTGTGCGTAGATACGGGATCCATCAGCTTACGTAGGTAAGTTGTATATCCGATGCTCCGAGATTGTATTTCATAAAGTCTTGTGGCCACAAGCATAAACCCGGAAAAAGAGTTTCCCGCAGGGTTAAACTATATAGCAAAAATGTTTGCGTATATTGTTTATCGAGATACGAATCTGGAGATAAGATTATTGGATGAGCAAATGGGGATTTGATGGTGCTGATCTATATCCCCGCACATCCAGGGTATAAATGATGGAATGATTATACGTATACGTTATGACCTCAACTTGTATGGTCTGACACGCTGATTTGTAATATTCGTAATGTGTGCGTGGGGCATCGATTACGGATTAATGGAATAGTTCCATTTGACAAATCGGGTGTAGACCTAGAGAGTCCCAATATGAAATGTACTCTTTGAGCACTTGGGCAGTGTACCGTATTGAATTGTTCAATACAGTATAATTCAGCAATTACTAAGGTTACGTTAACTAAAGTATATGGTTAAATGGTGGGACCCACTTTAGGTTAACTTGGTAACCGAGTAAGGATATAAAAGTAATTTTACTTTATGATTATTTAATTGTTAAATAATTAAAATAAATATTTATTTGTTTAATTGTTAAATAAATGATTTAACTTAACTAAGGTTAAAAGTTAACCATAAGGTTAAGTTAGTTAACTTTACTTAATGGTTAAGTAAAGGTTAACCTAACCATGGTTAAGTTAGTTAACTATGGTTAAATTAATTAAATATTTATTAACTTAAAGGTTAAGTTAAAGTAATCTAACTATGGTTAAATGTTAACTAAAGTTAGGTTAAGCCAAATGAAATGCAAATGAAATTCAAATTAGTTTGGAATTTATGCATTAGTATATAAAGTGAAATGAAATTGAAAATCATTAATCTTTTGAAATTGTTTTTAGTTTATAGGTTTTGCATTTTTGAGAGCCATTACAATTTGAGAAATTGGAATTCTTTGTTTTGTGTTTTAAGTGTTAGAACAACAAAACAAATTGAATTAATGGTTACTAAATGTAATAACTAAAAACAAGATTTGTTTTATTTATTCAAGAGTTGAATAAAAGGAAAAACAAATTTAATTAAGTTAAATTGTTTAACTTTGAAAATGTTTAAGAGTTAAACATATATGCTGGATTAAGATGCTGTCATTTTAGACAATCAAACCCACCCTTGTTGATTGCTAGAATTGATCAAAGATTCGTTTCATGGTGGACTTCAAAGAAAATTAATCCAAAGGCTTCATTGGTGATATTTCTCAATTTCGAATTTAAGTTTAATCAAATGTTATTTTCTGTGTTCATTATATTTAATCTTCTGCTGTGCACATGTATGTATGAGATATGTATATTGTTTGTATGATGAACACAACCCACATGCAAGAACCCTAAGTAAATTCGCACAACACACCCAACAGCCCAAGAGCAGTAAGACGCAGCGAGGATCACCCAGGCGGTAGGCCGTCAGAGCGAACAGGTTGACAACCACCACCGCACATGAAACTCGACTAGAAGAGGAAAAGACCAAAGAAGGAGCGACTGGTGCCGACCAGGACCGATAAGATGCCGTGAGTATCAACCGGACTGAAATACCATCGGAGAGAGCCGCTACCACCACACGAGCAAGGAAACAACAAATAGAACAGTGAAGGGAGAGAAGGGGTCGATGAGGGGAGTGAGAAAAAAGATAATATCCACCGGAGAGGGGGTCAAAGCCCCCTCTTCAGTGGAGGTGATGATGTCGAGCGGCAGCTAATAGGATTTTTCCTTTTTTTCCTTTTAAAAGGAAGCTATTCTTGAGAGGTTTAAAATTGAATCTTTTGCAGCAACCTCTTGCAGACTGAGGGGACAACACTCTTCTTGTAGTGTATTCTAGCAGTAATGTATTGATCTTAAATATCAAAAGGAAAAGGTTCGGTATAGAATTTGCTGCTGATTTGCAATCTCTGCTTAATTAATCTTTTTTTAATACGAATGAAAAATACTATTGATTATCTTCTTCTTCTTCTTCTTTACCTTTGGCCGGCCATGGCTAAACAAATTGGAAAAAAAAAATTGTTTTATCAAAGAGTTGAATAAAATAATATTTTATTATAAATTATTTTCAAGTGTCGTGCAAAAGTTACATACTCAAAACACCATTTCTAATTTTTTATGAAACAAATAAAATTAGTTAAAAAGTTTAACTAATAATCCCAAGTTTAAAGAGTTTAAGCAATGATTAAGAGTTAATCATTTAGTGTTTAAGAGTTAAATACCATTGCTGAAAATTAGAGCTGCTATTTTAGCAATCGAAGCTCTTGCCAGTAAGTGCGCTTCGTGGGTGACTCTTGTTCAGTAATTTTCAAAGGCTTGACAAGTAATTCTCGATCCTTTATTTTTATTATAGTAATGAAACTTAAATTTTAAATACATTTGTTGTTCTAGGAAATTAGATTTTCAATTCCACTGTGCTTAATTTATGTATATGATGAGTAATTACATTGTGATGAACACATACCACATGCATGCACCCTAGTGAATTAGCACACTCTCAAAAATTACCCTCTCTTTATTGATAGTACTTATAGAGTTAGGCAGCATTTCAGTCTGGGTGCTTCACTTACTAGCCATCCAGGTGAGTTAGCTTGTAAGTGATGCAATTTCAGAACTAGAAGAATTCTTAATCAGTTTAAAGGTTTTTATTTTTAAGAATGTTTTAATTAGTTTGAGTCATCTTTAATTTATTTTCTTTTTTAATGTTTTATTAGTTTAGTAATAATTATTTAAGTCGTATTCATATTTCAATGGGAAGTCTTATTTGAGTAAGTTTAAGATAATTAATGGTTAGTATAAAAATATGTCTTTTGTAACATTAGATGAAGGCTTGTTATTTTGATTATTCAATTATGAAATAAATTTTTGATTTAAGTTGTTCTTGTTATTTCTTGGTATTTATTGAAATAATGCAATCTAACATCCTAAATTCATGATTATTCTTAGAATCAATGTGAATTTAATTTTATTCTTTATTTTGGACATTTTTAAACTAAATGAAATATCGAATTTATCCATTCGTCTACCCTTCCGTTGTATCAGTTTAGTATTAGAGCAGTCGTATCTACCTCTGTGTTAGATACAATTTCTAGGCCAAGAACATTGCCTCCACCAAAAAAATCCATACAAAATATTTTTTTCTCTTTAAAAAAATTCCAAGAAAAGAAAAAAATAGAAACTGAAAATTAAAAAGAAAAACAAAAATAAGCATCCACTAGTGCCGCCACTACTATCTCCTCAAACTGTTATCCCAGCCGCCACCATTGTCCATCTAGACCACCAATGGACTTAAAAGACACGGGCCGATCAATATCAATCAGTCTCATCACCTTCAATCGTAAGGAACCTAACTTAGAAACTTTTAACTGCTCAAAGTCAGCTGTCATTATCTTAAGTTGCTACTAAAAAATTATCTAAATCAATAAAAACCACCAACAATAATCGTGATCTCCACCACCCAATTATCTGAGAACCATCGTGTGTACAGTCACATCACTACCACAGATAACTCCCTATCATCAGTCACATCACTACCACAGATAACTCTCTATCATCAGCTTTCTAAGATTCAGCCCTCGCCTTTTTGTCAATAGCTTCCATTCACTAACACCGCCAAACCCCATTAAGGTAAATTCTTATTTTACCCCTTTGAGTTAGATTTCAATAATTTTTTGTTTCAAAATTTAAAAATTAGAAAGAAAAAAAAAGGAAAAAAAGGGTGAGAGTAAAATATTTTGAATTTATGGTGCAAAAAATTCGAATTAATTTTAATAAAGATTTAAAATATAATTTGTTATTGTTTCTTCGTGATCTAAAAAGATGTGTAGATTTATTATTCAAATATTTAAATATAAAAGATAAATTTGAGGAGGAGGATAAATTTAAGATCAAGGATAATGTTGATGCTGTAAAAGATAATGTTAATTGGTTATTCACATCAACAATAATTTCTTTAGATTTAGTAATTGACTTTGATCAACTACCAATATTTGACGAAGTTGAGAAGTATAATAAGGTGACTTCTAATTGTTGGAGTTGGTGCTTACGTGCCATTTCAATACTATATAAATATTAAATTATTTAATATTTATACAGTAAATATTTCGCATAATCGTTAATAGAATATAAATACATGATACAATACCTGTTATGTTGCAGACATTGCATGATTTGAAGGAGTTCAAATCTGGTCTAAAGTAGTTTAGACTAACACTAAGAATTAACAGAGTTGAAAGTTATAAATGCTAACAGTTAATACTACTAAGAGTTAGCAGGATGTAAGAGTCAGCCAGATCTAAAAGGTTAAATTCTTGTCTGTAATAGGATAAGGATATAAGGGTATATCAATAATGACATTGTTGCGATGAGATGCAATAAATGCTGGAGATGTCATTATGCAAGTACGTCCTCAAACACTATGTTCTTGATCTGCTTCACTGATGCGGGTCTGTCAGTGGATCCATTAAATATAGATCAGTGTATGTTATATCTATATGGTATAAATGATTGTTTTTAGCCAATCATGGGCTTACCAGAAGCTCGTATATATATACAGGTATTCAGTCAGGATTGAATACTGAACAAACTCACGAGGATGCCAATAGACAACCTATGAAGCTGTCAATAGTGAGTCATCTCGAGTTTAGTAGTATACATGGTTCTTTGACCTGAGTTCTAAGGTGGGCTTGTAAGTGATCCACCATACTTTGGTTCTACACATGTCATAGACCTTTCATAGTGTGACCGTTGTGTGTCGCTGGATATAGCTCGATGCTTATGGAGTCCGGTGTGTACAGATATGGGATTCGTCAGCTCTTATAGAGAGTAGTATATCTAGATGCTCTATGATTGTATTTCAAAAAATCTCGTGGCCACGAGTCTTAACCCGGGAAAGGTATTTCCCAAAAGGTTGAACAATATAGCAAAGATGTTTGTTTATATTGTTCTTGAGAAATATAATTCTAGAGATACGTTCATGGATGAGCATACGAGAATTTAACGGTGCTAATCTATATCCCCTCACATTTAGGATATAGATGACGGAAGGATTATACGTTTACATAGTGACCTTAGCTTGTATAGTCTAACGCCCTGATTTATAATGTCTGTGACGTGTGCGCGGGGCATCGATCATAAACTTATGAAATAGTTCTATTTGACGAATTAGGTGTGGACCTAAAAAGTCTCACAATATGAAGTGTACTCGTTGTGCATTGGGGCAGTGTACTATATTGAATTGTTCAATCTAGTAATTTTTAGCAAAACTAAATATTTGTTTCAGGTACTATCGGGATACGTGCGTATTAGTGCTTAAGTGTTAAGTATAGTAATTATTTAATAAATATTGTTGACTAATTAAATAATGACACGTAGCGCATAGTGAGCCTTCGGTTAAAATTGACTCAAGTAGTGGGCATGTTGAGACCTACATTAGATTAATTAAAGGTTTAAGGGTTATTTCTCTAAATTAATTATTTAAGTGTTAAATAATCTAAATATTTGCTATCACTTAAAAGTTAAGTAATTAGTTAATTTGACTAGATTAATTATTAGCTCATGATTAAATTAATAAAATAAATATTTAATTAAAGACTTAACTGCTAAATAAAATGAGATTTTATTGAGCAATTAATTATAATTAAAGTAAATGTTGCTAAAAGAGAATTAAAGAAACTTTAAGACCATTAAATCAAAACTTGAGAACTTAGAATGATATTTGGAATATCATTCAATCTCAAATCATCACAAGTGGCCGAATGTTACAATGTGTTTGAACGAAATGATTTTTGATTATTTTATTTTTGCTAAATACATAGCTTGTTTGACTAAACAAAAAAATAATTGAGATATTTTGTTTCTCAATTCTTTGTTTATTCATGGCAACAAAGAGGTATAGCCACCCATACTTGTTAGAATGAATAAAGAATTCTTTACTCATAATAATACAAAACACCATGTGATATATATGTGTGTGTATTTTCGGCAAGTGTGGGTTGATGAAGTCTTGACAATTCATTTTTATGAATTGAAAAACAAAATTGAGAAGAAGCTTTTGGTGTTTGGCAACTTGGAGAGAAAATCATTTGTTTTGGTTGTTCAAGTGTTGAACAAAGGAACAAAAACATAATTATGCTCTTGAAAGAAATTCTAAGTTAAAAGAGTTTAACTTATGACTTTATCTAAGTGTTAGGATATCGAAATTAAGAGTTAATCTTATAGTTTAAGAGTTAAACTTATGACTTTATCTAAGTGTTAGGATATAGAAATTAAGAGTTAATCTTATAGTTTAAGAGTTAAACTAAGTGCTAAAAAATATAGGCTGAAGTTCTAGCGACTCAAGCCCACTATGTTGGATCTTAGAACTACCAATGGGTCTACTTTATACAGTACTCCAGCTATAAATACATTTCAAAAGCTTGACAAGTGATATTCTCAATCATTAATATTGATTTGATTAATTTGCTTTATATTTTGTTCATTAGTGTAATGAATAAAATTTATCGTGTTCATTTTTTGAAATTTTGATTTTTATCTTCTGTTGCAAATTTTTATGTATGAGATACATAAATAGTGAATATATATTGTATTTGATACGTGTATATATAATTTTTAAAATGAACACGTGCATCACATGCATACACCTAATAATTTTAAGTTGTGAATTGGGATAAACTGGCACCTTACACTAACAACCTTGGTGAGGCAATTTTTTAAAAAAATAAATATTATTCAATTAGTTTAAATAAAGTTGGTAATTATGTGATTTTTCAACATGTAGAATAGTTTAAGAAAAGTTCATTTATTATTGACTGTTTTAAGAAGTCGCATGAACATCTTTTGAAGATTTTGTTGAAAAGAAATTGATAATTGAAGAATTTATTTCTCATTATTGAAGTGATTATATGTATGACAAAGATTAGAAAGTTCAAAATTCATGCTCTACATTAAAATATTATTTTAAAAATATATTCTAGTACACGTGAAGAATTATTTGAAGAAAAATTCAATCAATATTCGGGGACGAATTTTCTCTAAGAAGGAGAGAATAATACAGTTTCAGAACTAAAATATTTCCTAACCAATTTAGAGTTTATTATTTTTAGGAATGTCTTAATTAATTTAAGTCCTATTTTAATTTGTTTTCCTTTTTAATATTTTATTAGTTTAGTAGTAATTATTTCAGTCGTAATCCTCTTTCAATTAGAAGTCTTATTTGAGTAGATTTAAGATAATTAATGGTTAGTATAAATATATGTCTTTTGTAATATTAGATGAAGGCTTGTTATTTTGGTTATTCAGTTATGAAATAAACTCTTGATTTGAGTTATTCTTATTATTTCTCAGCACTCGTTGAGTTAATGAGATATAATTTCTTAAATGCGCAAGTATTCTTAAAATCAATGCAAGTTTAGTTTTATTCTTTATTCAAGACATTCTTAGATTAAATGGAATATCGAATCTATTCATTCATTTACACTTCTACTACATTAGTAAGTGCCTGGCTGATCACTTGGTCCATATAATAAGGACCCTCCCAGTTAAGGCCTACGACTTCATCTGAGGGCTTTTTAATGTTCAAATTTACTTTATGAAAGACCCAGTCACCTTTCTTGAGCTATCTTAGTCTAAATTTTTTCTCATACAGTTTAACTATCTGTTATTGGTAAACTGCCACCTCAATGGCTGATAAGCTTCGCATCTCCTCCATAAGGTCCACATTGATTGCAACTAAGTTTGCATTCACACGGCCTTAACAAAATGAGTAGTTCTAAATGTGAGCTCTCATAACTCAACTAGGATGACTACTTCGGATCCAAAGGATAAGGCAAAAGGCATTTTTTAGTTGTGGATCTCATAGTGGTTTTGTAAGACGACAACATGCTTAGAAACTCATCCACCCAAGCTCCCTCGCAATCTTCTAACTTCTTCATCAGAATGTTTTGAGTGATCTTGTTCAACACTTTGACCTACTCGTTGGACTAAGGGTGGGCTGGTAAAGCTATCTTATTACTGATCTTTAAGTTTCTGAAAAATTACATGAATTTTTCATTGTTGATTTGAGTGTTATTATCCATGAATATGGCATGAGGTAGTTAAAACGACAGATTATGGCTTGCAAATAAATTCAATTGTCACATAATTTACCATTACTCAGGCAATTTTCTTAGTATCTTCACAAATCTTTGACACTTGTTATGTGATTTAACTATGGCTTGGGCGTCTCGTTTCATTTTGAGCCAAAAATGTCCTTGTATAATGCCTTATAAGCTAAAGCTTTACCCTCTCTATGGTTTTCACACATTTTCTCATGTATCTCCTTGAGCATATAGTGTTCCTCCTAAGGGCATAAGCATTTTAGGTAAAGAATGGATGCTCCTTTCTTATAGAACACTCCTTCAATGAGACAGTATCATGTAACTTGGTATCTCAGCTTTCTGGCTAGGGTTTTATCCTTAAGGGTAACTTCACCCCTTAAGAATTAAATGATAGGGTCTATCCAGCATTGGTCACTGTCGACAATGCTAACCTCTATAGGCTCGATGGTGTGTATGCTCAATTTAAGTGCAATCTCTACCAATATTATTTTAGGAGAGCTTATAGTGCCAGTGGAGGCAAGCTTAGTAGAGATACGTTCTCTTGCGGATGAGGTCTCCTCTAAATAACGAGTGACACTAACAAGCTTTAGTCTCTTCAGGTTTTGTTTAGGCCTAGAGCCTTCCCCAATCTTCTTTTATCTTTTCACGTGGCACTTTCATCTATTTCAATCTGCTTTAAAAAATTTAGCATAGGCCTCACCGCGCGTTTTTGTCTCTAACTCCTAAAAGACATACCACAACTTCCCTAACTTGAGGTTTTTCTGAAAGTTAATGAGATTCTCCTTAGCACCAAAGACACTCATGTCTAAGAAACCCTCATAAAATCTTTAAAAAAATTCCTTTAGTGACTCAAATTATCCTGGTCTAACATACATTAGCATAGCAAAATTGAAAAATAAAGGCTTTGGAGAGTTGGTTAAAACTACACACAAACTTGGATTCTAAGTTTTTAAACTATGCTATTATTGTCCCATACATTGTGAGGAAACAACCAGCACATGGCATCATAATTCATGCCATAAATTAATATATAGTCGTCATATAGATCTATGTGGGTTGATGGGTCAGTTCTACATTTATAGCCAATCAGTTGTGGCATCCTAAACTTTGTAGGTAAAAGGGCATCCCTAATTTTAGTAATGAAGTGGAAAATGGTTTACCACAACATCTTTTGCTTAAAGGATATCTTCATGCTCCTGCTGAAGCTTGTCAGCTTTCTTTAAGAGCCTGGTAGTTGTGTTTTTTAGCTCTGTGGCCTATATCTCCTTATGAGCTTGCATTTGGCATTTAAGGAATCTTAAAGGTCACATTTGAATGGCTTTTTCTTCCATGGTCCTTGGCATTTTCTTGATCTATTCTCAGCGGTAGACCATTGATCTACACTAAGGTAAGTGTGAGACTTATTCTTACTAGTTTGTCTACACTCTTTCTTCATCCTTCTCCAGCCACCCATGATGTTGGTCATTGTACGATGTATCTCTTTGACAAAGTTTTCAAATTACTTTACAATAACTAGTGCATCACTTTTGGTTTTACAATTTTGTGCTATAAATGTACTCTCTTGAGTATGCAAAGAGGAATATTTGCATGTGCTCGTCTAAGTCCTCAACAACTTTCTTTATAGGCAAATTTTTGGTTAAGGACCCAATTTCCCTTTACATCTTAGACATGTTAAACAACTTCAATAAACTCTTAGTTAATCAGGCTTAGCAAAGTATTACAAGATGGATTTTTCTCGATTTCCCTACAATCGAAGTCAAAGTGTTCAGGGTCAAAGTTGGTATAGCCTTTTAAGGCCTTTAAGCACTTAAGAATTTGTTTGGGAATACTAAATTATTGGGCTTGTTTATTTCAAGATATGGGGTTAGACTAGTTTCAGAATGGTGAAAGATAAAGCACTAAGTTAGGAGTCACTAGGAACATACATGAGGTAATACTAAGCCGTTTGGACCTATAAAACATAGAAAATACTTAAACAGAGGTGGAGGATGAAGTGATAGCCAGCAACGGCTCTTTAACACTCAAGTATGATGATGGGGTTTTAGTAGTGAACTTTGTTTCCTAAGGTTTTTCCTTAGAGAGAATTTGAAGAAGAAATAGAAAGTTATTTTTTTTTTACTTGTTCTGTAAAATAAGTAACTTGTTATATTTGAGTTGAAAATTGGAGATATATTATAAGCCCAGAGATAAATGGCCTAGAGAATTTCCTATATGACTAACACATGGTAGCATATAATTAAAGGGTCCCCTCCTCAATAAGCATGTTTTGGAGAAATGTTAAGGCTGAAGGCTCCTTGGTAATTATGCCTCTTGAAACTTATAGTATAAATGCCTTCTAATTAGACGCTATATAGGAGAGTCAACTTTGAAAGCAAGCAAACAGTATGTGTTGACTCCTGAGCTCCAATTGGTGCATGCTGCTTGCCTAACTTAATTCTAGACATACCTTATTTCTTTGTCAGTAATGGGATAAAGTGTTGGTGACATGGTAATACAACTGTGACCCCTCAAGATTACACTTTTTTAGGACATTATCCTCTTATCCAATTGTTCAACAATGAGGTTTTTGTGATATATTGCAGTGGGCCTAGTTGTGATGTGGAGAATGGTTTAGCTTTACTTACGTGTCTCTTAATTATGGGACCTAGTAGTGATATAAAAAATGACTTAATCTTACTGATGTGCCTTTTGACTATAAGGTTAAGTGGTGACATGAATCTTTAGGTGGGCTTATTTGACATGCTCCTTAGGTCAAATAATAAAGGTTGATAAGCTTAGGATTTTATTGAATTCAATGGAATAGTTTTAATTTGAACCGGGCAACTTTCTAAAAATGTGAGTCTTAGTAGCCAAGTGGCTTATTAAGAGCAGACCATATGTCACCGTAATTACTCTTAATAATTCTTAATAATCGTTTCTTTACTTGGTGGATAAGAGCATACTTCAAATGAAAATTATAAAGGGTGGTTACCACTGTAAAGGAGCTAAAGTGCATTGATTAAAAAACTATATAAATTAATAATATTATAATGCTTAACTTGAAAAACTAAGGAGACCAAATCATTAAAAAAATAAATTATGAAGAGTTTTTTTTAAAAAAAACCTACTTCTTTATATAAAAAAATTTATGGGGCCAAGGCTCTTCTAAACTTTAACATAGGTCAGTTACCGGTGTTATGGTGACTTAGAAATTACAACTTAAAAATTTGAGTTTAAAGGGCTTTAACTATTACATTGTCTCAAATTGCTTAGGGTAGCATTACTCTTAAATAATATTTTTTTATAAATATGTTTTATTATTTATGAAAGATGTGTTATAAAGAAATAGGAGGTATATAATGACTTAAACTCATTATCTGAAAGTGTAAATGTGATGGGTTTTATGTATGCAAGAACTCATTGTATAGTGAATTAAAAAGTTTCACTAAATCAATTATATATATATATATATATATGCCATACTTATGGAATCAATTCATGCATATGGATATTCTCCATTATGTGGTAAATGATAAATGAATATAAGTCGAACATCAAAAAGGCTTCTAGCATCCTTAAGTAACTGTAGCTCCCATTTACATACAACAAGAAAAAGTGGATCATTATTCTTTATTTGTTTACATAATGATCTCCTCGATAGCTAGCCTCCATTTTTGAAGAATAAAGTGGATTCAGAGTCTCTCTTTTACCCCACGACTGAAAAATGTAGCGTGTCTGAGCCTCATTTCTCAACAAGTCTATTTCTCCTTATTGTTTATATATACGTGCCGTTTGATAATTGATACGGTGGCTATCTCAATTCGACTTGGAAAAAGTTCACAAATAACCTTTTAATTATTTTATTATTTTTGTTTAACCAAATATAAAACAGTTATACTTTATTAGCCAAATAACTTATTTTTGGACACATTTATCCTTATATCAAATTTATAACTTCTTTCATTTTTTTCTTACGAAACTTCATTGAACAAAGCTTATTGACCGAATATTTTTTAAGTTGTTATTGTAAAAATCAAAGTGTTGCTGAGGATCGGCTTTGAATCAAATCAAAAAAATAGCTCCGGTAAATTTTCTAAACTTTATTAGAAAATTTTAATTTGTTAGAAATTAGATAAAATTTACATTTGAAGTTAAAAGTAGTTGTTATTAACAAATTAAATGAGTTAGAATGGTATAAAAGGCGTTGAAATCCGGCCAAAAATAAGTTTTAGAGTGTGTTTGGCGAAAACCAGACGGCGGTCGGTAAGGCCGCCATCAATTTAGGCATCGCGGGGCACATCTCGGGCCAGAGATGTGCCCCGAGATGCGCATATTGTGAGCGCCGCGGGCCCGAGATGGCCCCGCGGTGCGCACATTGTGCACATCTCTGTATCGAGACGGCCCTGCGGATCGCACAATGTGCACATCGCGAGGAATATCTCGAGCCCGAGATGTGCCCTCGCGATGCGCAATTTTTTATTTTTTTTAAATAATTTTACTAATTTTTCCATTTGTGAACTTTTCCTAATTTTGTTTTTTGTTTTTTCAGGTCATATGGAGTGTGATACAATAGTTATTTGTTTTGGAGGAAAGTGGAAGAGTTCTAGTGACGGGAAAGAAAGCTATGTTGATTATAGTAATTTTAGAATTTCGGTTTCGAAAGATATTAATTTTGAAGATCTTTTAAATGCAGTATGTTATACTTTGAGAGTCAACAATGTAAACTGTAAGGTGACTTTGAAAATCAAAATTGATGCAACGAGGTATAACCTAAAGCCTATTGAGATTAGAAATGACAGTGATGTTCGATTTTTTTTAAGCGCCAATAGAAGATCGTACTGTCCTTTATGTGTAACAGTGGATCTTAGAGCTCCTGTTTATGAAGATAATGTACAGCCCCTCAATCAAAATCCACCATCAGTTTATGCTCATTTTATGTCAGCTAGCGGTAGCAACCAAGTGAGCCATACATCTCTATCAGTTCCAGCAGTGGTTTCTGCAAACACAACGAACGAGGAGAAACATAATGAAGACCCAGCCTATACACATTACGCTTGTGATGACATTGGAAATGTTGGGGATGTGGAAGGGGACTATGATGATGTTAGAAATGTTGATAATTTAGAAGGGGATGATTTAGCAGAAGGCGAACGTTGTTATGTTTCGACAAGCTCCCTAAATGTTGAAGCTAGAAGAATAGATTTTTGTGAGGCAGAAAACCCCTTTGCGTTTATGCCTCCAATACCACCATCAGACTTGGGCATTTCAGATAAGATATCGAGTAGTGGAATTGACGATGTGTTTGTAGAAAAGTTGTTTGATAGCAAAGACGAACTTCACCAGGCTATTAGTATGGTAGCACTTAAAGGTAATTGGAGCTTTAAAGTGTCAAGGTCGACAAAAGATCGTTTTGAGATCAAATGTGATGATGATAGATGTCGATGGCGATTACGTGCGGTGTCGACAGATGCAAGGAAACATTTTATTGTGCGTAGAATTGATTCAAGTTACGTGTGCCAATTAGATCGATTGCGCGATGGTCATCGACAAGCAAAGTCTCAGATTATTGGCAAATTTATAAAAAATAAGTTTGCACCTGTGAGTCGACTTTATAGACCGAAGGAAATCCAAGCAGACATACGTGAGGAGTTTGGTGTGGACTTAACTTACCCTACTGCTTGGCGGTCTAAGGAGCATGCATTGGTGTTGATACGTGGTACTCCAGAGGGTTCATATAAATTACTTCCTGCATACTGTCATATATTGGAACAACAGAACCCTGGTACAATCACGCATTTGGAGATTGACGATTGCAAGCACTTCAAATATTTCTTCATGGCTCTTGGACCATGTATTAGAGGGTTCCAGTCTTCCATCCGACCGGTTATTGCAGTTGATGGTACATTTTTAAAAAATGCATACTTGGGAACAATATTTGTGGCTGTTTGCAAGGATGGAAACAACCAGATTTTTCCACTTGCATGGGGTATTGCTGACTCTGAAAATGATGCTTCATGGAAGTGGTTTATGAAAAAACTCCGAGGAGTTATTGGCGATCTTGAGAACCTTGTATTTATATCTGATCGACATGCTAGTATCGAGAAGGCCATTAAAGAGGTATTTCCTAATGTATATCATGGTGTATGCATCCATCACTTAAAGTGTAATTTAGTAGCACAATATAAGATACCATCGCATACAACAAAAGGAGGGGGATAATTGGCCTCCTATTTTGTTGCTGCCAAGGCGTATCGCATAGCTGACTTTCAAAGGGAAATATATAAGATGCGAGAAATGAAACCGGAGGCAACGAGATACTTGGAGGAGGAGGTTGGTTTTTCAAAATGGGCTCGATCAATGGGAGCATTCAGAAGATATGACATCATGACCACCAACATTGCAGAGAGCATTAACGCTGTTGCGAAGGATGCACGTGGCATGACAGTGACTGCCTTAATTGAGTGGATCCGAGAGTTAATGCAAAAATGGTTTGTTGAGAGACGTGAGGCTGCAAAAAATATGTCAAACTTTTTGACCACTTGGGTCCATGACAAGATTTGGAAGCACAATGATGATTTCGCTCGCATGACAGTGCATGCAATAGATCGATCTCGTTTTGTTGTTAAGGACGGAAAAAGAAATGGAATAGTGGACATCCCGGGGAAGTCATGTAGTTGTCAAAACTTTGATATGCGGCGACTACCGTGTCCTCATGCACTTGCAGTATGCAGGCAGGTCAGATTCCAGTACCAGACTCTTTGTTCGCGATATTACACGACTGAGTGTTTGTTGCGTGCATACAGTGAACCAGTAAATCCGGTTGGTCATCCGTTAGATTAGATTGTTCCAGAGGAGTTGAGAGCTGCTGACATCCAGCCTCCTATAGTACGTCGGCAATCAGGAAGACGTCGGAAGAATAGAATTCTATCTCAAGATGAGGCTCCCACGAAGAATGTATGCAGTCGCTGTAAGCAGCATGGACATAATCGATAAACTTGTCGAAACCCAATTCCATTACATGGTAGTTGATGTGTTCTTTATGAGTTATATTTGTATTTTAAAGTCATGTAGTTATGGGCTTTATTTGACTAGTTAATTTGCATTTTTTTTTACGATTGCGTTTAATTGATAAGTTTATTATATTCTTATAAACAAGGAAAATTTATTTTATTTTCTAAAATTCCTGGATTAAAACGGACAGAGTTTCCCCTATTTTTTCTCAAAATCTATATTTCATAAACCTGCAGAAAATACACTTCAAATATTTCTCACATCTCTTAGCTGTAAAGGGGACCTCCCGTCCCTACCCAAATCAATCAACATCATTTTACAATTTACAATAAAATGTATAAAATACATAAAAAAAAAACTTTATAAACATACAAAAGTTAATTTTCTTTCACTACGTTTTTGTACATTTCCATAAGTCAGTCGTCATTTTGGTCCTAAAAAATGACCCATGCTCAGGACCAAAATCTAGGGGATGACAACACATCAAAAACTCTATAAACATACAAACATAAACCCCACAATCTCCGTTATTCACTGTCTGTTGTGGCACTCCATCCTTTAATCTAATTACATGAAAATGAGTTAAGTCAGTTGTAATTTGTCGTTGCTCATATAATCTACAAGCATCTAGGTAACGGGGTAACAACGTAGCTAATGGTAGGACATGATTCTCACTCACGCCATCGACAAATCCCTTGATGCTAGAATCATAGATTAATATTTGCCGATACAAGATGTCCACCTCAGCCGTTACCCAATGTTGTTGATTGTAGTTGACAGGAATATAAACCTACATAAAATTCAAATAAGTCTTAGAAATAGTACTACAAGTTATAAACAAAAATAACAACATTCACACAAAATAGTACTACAAGTTATAAACAAAAATAACAACATTCACACAAAATAGTACTACAAGTTATAAACAAAAATAACAACATTCACACAAAATAGTACTACAAGTTATAAACAAAAATAACAACATTTACCTTATCAACCTTAATCTACATAGGTGCACCAAGTAAATCTTCTTTAGCGCCTTGAGCATATGCCATCACTTCATCACTCCATACAATGCCAGTCATGTCATTTTTGTGCTGCTCATAAAAGAGTCTAAAAGACTCCTACAAATGCAGGGCCATCGAATAATCAATAAAATTGAAATAACAAAATATAAATAATTTAATTCATCACTCACAAAGAAGTACGAATCCACAGAAGTAGACAAATAAGGCAATGTATTAGTGCAACCGTATTGCCTAAGCCGAATCACCTTCAAATACTCATTAATATGCTGCATTTAGAAACAATAACCGTTAAGTGAGTGTATAAATTTAGAAATAAATAAAATGAGATAATTATTCAATAATTTACTTACAAAGTCATCCAGCCAGCTGTGTAGCAATTCTCGAAACTATGCCGGGTTAGCATCGAGCCCAGGTAAGCTGACTACACCCTCATCCTTGTCCATCTAAGCCTGAAACTCAACCATAATAGTCAAGTTTATCTGCTGCAATGGATTCATGTCTGCTTGAGGTTGTACTTCAATTTTAAATTTCTTCTTCTCGTGTATCCTTTGTGAAAATGGATTTGTATATGGGGTGTGCAAATACCATGCAGGCCTATACTGTCTCCCAAATTGACTTACTCCCTTATGCGAGGTAGGTAAGATCTCAACACTTGCAGGACTGTCAATCAGTGGCTGGGGCAATATATCATAACCAGTAGCTGGGGTCTGAAAATCATATTGATAGCCTGCCGGTGTGTTCTCTCTAAACTAAAATATATGTATATATTAAAATAAATAAAATTGCAATTAAGGTAACGAAAAATAATTGCGTTTAAAATTTATTTTGCTTACCATATTATGGCTTTCGTTCTATTGGAATGAGCATGACTGCCTAAACCACATCAT
Source organism: Ailanthus altissimus (assembly GCA_946807835.1). Lineage (NCBI taxonomy): Eukaryota > Viridiplantae > Streptophyta > Magnoliopsida > Sapindales > Simaroubaceae > Ailanthus > Ailanthus altissimus. The sequence continues at coordinate 30,702,837 of OX327688.1, read as the reverse complement.
CATTTGCTGCATCTGCTATGTAAGATCGGTCCGGAGTTGATTAACACTTGTTAAAATTTCATCTCTATCCTTATCCATTCTTTGTAGAAGTGCAGCTTGCGCAGCTTCAGTATGCTCAAATCTCTTAATCATCTCCTCCCGCAGCTGCTCATTCTGATGTGTTACGCCATGGTCTGCAGATGCACTGTGTTCAGACTACAAAAAACATAACCATAGTTAATGACTTATTTAGAAATATTTGAAATATATTGAAATTTCTCTTTAGTTAATCACGTAAATAAGTAATATATCGTTGCTCCTGCCACTGGTGCTGACATTTGTGGGTTTGTCCATTCATATCTATCCCCCTCCACATCCATAACATCATCTTTAGGGTCGCTAAAATAGACATAGGTCCTAGGGCGCTTGCTCTCGCTAAAATCAGACATATTTGGTAAGTCCCCAGCATAACTTCCACTTGAAATGCCTACACGTCTAACCAGGCGCACAATTGCCTATTTCTTCTCATGGCCTTTTGGTACTAATTTACGATGTACCGAAAGAACTTATAAATCAACCAACCAAATTAAGTTACGCTTAAAACAAAATAAAAGTTATAAACCAATATATATATTTTTCATTCATATCAACACATACCAAATCCTTTCCTAATATTGTATCCTGAACCTCATCGAACAATGGAGTCCCTCGAGTCGTCCAATTCAAAATACGAGGGAAGCGATCACCATTATGATAACCAAAAATCTCTCCGCACACTGAAATTGCCTCGAAAATCCATACCTAATATAATTATTTTTAAAATATAAGTTTGATGTATACAAACAAAATATAATTAAGATCAAAAAGTTAAGTACAAGAAAATGATGGCGTACCGGAAATGCGTGCGAAAAGTCATACACATTGTAACTCTCAAACTTCTTCTGTGCAAACCCTTTCTTTTTTATTTTCTCAAGTTTTTGGAATGCAGCCTTCTTAAGTGAGTTATGAAGCACGATCCATGCAATATTGCCTCATGGATACTTATTAAACTCATCAAGGTCATCCACTAAACATAGAACAAAATTTTGAATTCCACTACGCTCGTCACGGAATCAAAACACGATGCATAAAATAAAATAAACTCAACTTTACTACATCTGCATCATCCATTTTCTCCAAATTTAGACGTGCGTACCATTGATCAAGAAATATGTAAGATAATTTCTTTACCCCAGAAAAATATGTATCCCATAATCGAGTGCCCAATTTTCTATGCAGCTGCTGGGCGGGAGGGTAATCTCGCATTTGTAGTCTAGTGATTAGTACAAACTCCTGCCGTCTAAAACAGATGCGTTTCCTCCCTATGTAAAATCACATCTCATCTTCTAAATTAAAAGTATGCACCTCACACAACAATAACTCGTGCACCAAAATACCAGAGAATGTCAACTCTGACATATCTAAGAAATGCCCCATACACGTCTGCCTAAATAATATTTTCTGATTTGTTGTCAATTTATCTTTAATGCAATGTAGACCCCACATCTTAGCATAAGCCGTCATTGATGCACGAAAAAATATATGCTCTGTAATTCTATATTTTTTTAATACGTTCTTTCCTGTAACAATAAAAAAAATAAACAAAATACATTAATATTAAGAAAATTAATAATCAGAGAAATATTATTTACAGAAACAATTAATTTAACATACATAAAAATTATAATACATTATAATAATTAATTACTAACATATTAATCAACATATTATAATAAAATCAAACCAAACTTAATAATTAATTATTAACATATTAATATTAATCAACATTAATTATATATTAAAATCAAAATAATCATATATAATTATCATTATATAAGATACTCACAATAATAATAAAAAATGTTACAAACCAAAATTAATGAGTCATTTAAGCAAATTTTTTCATCTATTAGATAGATCAATTCCTTCTAAATCTTATTTATGAAAATTTTCCTTTATTTAATTTAAATAAAATTACATTTATCTAAATTCTATTAATGTAATTTTATTAATATATTTAATTAATTTAAATTTAATTAATTTAAAAAAATAAATTAAAAAAAATTCGCGCCACCTGGCATCTTATACAGTGCGGCATCGCGGACGTTCGCGATGCTGCACGCGATGCGCCCTAAGGGCGCATTAACAGGCGCATCGCGGGGCCATCTCGGGCTCAAGATTGGCAACGGAAGCTGCCGCCGTCTGCATTGCGAATATTGACCCAAAATTCTCGTTTTTTGCCCATTTTTAACGTTTCTTACACCATTCAAACCCATTTTTCACATAGAATTCAATAATTTCATCTATTTCTAGTTTCAAATACAAATTCTAACAATTTTATAAACAAATTTAAAATTTTTAAAAATTAAACAAAACTCACCAAAATTCGGCCATTTTCTTTGTTTGAAGTGAAAAATATGTTGTATAAGCTCCGATCTATGCAGTGATAATTTCAAAATTTTTGATCTAACAACTTTTGATAATTTTCGGTAATTTAGGTGATTTTCGGGTGAGAGTATCGTGAATATGATATATGGGCAAATGTGTCTAAAATATAAATTTTTAATTAATAAAGTATATTTGATTTTAAGTTGGTTAAAAAATTCTAATAGAAAAATAAAGGAGTTATTTGTGAAATTTTTCCATTCGACTTTTGCAATTGTTTGGTATTCAAATTATTGATAATTCTTATATGTAACAAAGATGAAGTCCGAAAATATATATTATTTTTAATATTAATAATACGTCTTCATTTAATAATTTAAAATTTAAAATTAAAAGATTTTTTTAATATAATATTAAAGTTAATATTTCGTGCTAAAATTCCCACGACTTTGTTTTGGTTTCCTGAAATTTATAATTTATCGACTTTGGCTTGTCTCTATTTCAATCTCTTAGAATTAATTTGATTTTAGATCTCAAAATCAGACTCATTTATAGTTTATTAACTTTCTTTCTCCTTTGTTTTAATTTTTTTGAATTCATATAATTTAAAACTTCAAAACTAGATCTATGTTTCACACACGAGAAGGCCTATTAAAATTTATTTTTATTAGTAATATTAAATTTTAAAATTGAATTCACTTTTTTAATGAAATACTTATTAAGATTTGTTTTTAATATTAATAAGTTTAAATTTCTCTAATAAAATAATAGATAAAATATATAATAGATAATACCTCTTCATTTTATTTTTTATTTTGAAAGAGCAGCATAGTTTCAATTCTTCTAAATTTCTTTTATCTCTCTCTAAATAATTTCTTTTCAGTGTTGAATGAATTAACTTCACTGTTATGTTCAACATGGAGTATGTAGACATTGTTTCCCTAGTTATTTGGCACTAAGGCATAGTGTAAATTAAGGCATTAGGAAAGATTATGCTCAATCTTAGTGCTAAGAATATAATACAATATGATCAGAAGGCAATAATTAGAACCATTATTACCCCAATTAACACTTAACTCTTTCTTTTATTATTTCTCAAACTATGTCTTTGCATCCATAAATTTATAATTAACTTAACAAACAAAGAATATTTGAACCATGATTAAGGCATATATATCTTTTGGATTGACAAGCATTACACAGCTATTCACGTGTTTACTTTTCTGTGTAGTTATTTTTATTTTTCGGATATTAAATTGAAGCATCATATCTTTCAAATCTTTAAAGCTATCCAATGAAAGAGTCGAATATATCTGACCCAAAAAATAATAATAATAATAATAAAGCTATCCCCTTGAGCCTTCGAAGTACACTAGATACTAGTTGCTCTTGATTGTACACTTCACTTCCATCAGCACTTCCAAATTTATCATCAATCAAATACCTGGGTGATAACGATTCCAGATTTTTTATTGAAGGGGCACTAGCCCCGAGCAAATATTTATCTAATTTCTCCTACTTTTAGATTCTAAGAGGCAGTGACGAAATAGCTATATATATATATATATACAGAACTTCACTTGCGTTAATTTCAATAAGGCCGAAATATATCCTATTGTCTATTGAGGCAAATGGCAATGGAACCAAATCACAAGCTTACTGGGTTCCTCAAAGGCAAAGGCAAATTGGTCCTGGCCTTTTATCAAACATCAAAACCATCCTCATCACCTGTGAAATATAGCGGCAGCAAAGTTGTGCCAAGCCAATCCTCTTCACCGGCCTCCGTTGGTTTATATGCTAACCGCATGTTCGTCGTCGATCATCATCCCGCGAAACAGAAGGTGTCTAATTACAATACTGCATCTGGTCATTTAGGTAAGGACTACTCATCATTTGGCCATGGTTCCTATGATGAAAGCATTGATGCTAGGGCTGAAGGTTATATATATTGCGTCCAAGAGCGGTTCAAGTTTGAAAGAGTTGATTGAATTGTACATATATATTTATGTATAAGTTCGTTCAGAATTGAAGTTAGCTTTTTGTGGGACCAATAATGTATTGACTTTGTTATCCAAATGTGTGAAAGTTGTTTATTGCAATAGCATGACTAATTCATATGCTTCAAGTTACATGATCTGGGTTCATCCTTTTTGTAAAGGAAATGAAAATATATCCTATTTATACTTCCAAAAAATTCAAATTTTCAGTCAGCCATGATGACAGAGAAATTCATCATGCATCACAGAAGCTTTACAGGATAAATTGTTTTATTTTCAGCTCAAGTATATATATATATATATATTCAGCAACAGGGAATTAAACATCTTTATTTAGAATTTATGATGAAACACTATTCATCACAAGGTGTGTCTTCAGTTTGCTTTGATTATCTATTCTGAAATTTCTCCCTTAGCATCTAATTTACATGGATGTGCTTATTCTAGAGAGGAATGGTCCTCATAATTGTTAATAAACACATACCGGATAAATACATTTAGTAATAATTCAGATAAACTTCAAAGCTTATATTATATTACACATTATATAGGAAATTTCATAAACACAAGTGTTTAATTTAAAAAAAGAAATTATGTAGACCACTTCCAAGCTGTGGTAAATATGAAGCCAAAGCTAGCAAATTAAGCAATCAGTTGCCATCACTGTTTGTAGTGGAAATAACTCATCAAAGCTACTTAAAACTTATAACTGGTGGAAGGCCATAAATGTTGCTGCAGATCAACGAAGTTCTAAATATTCATGAAGAACCCTACAATATTCGGAAATTCAACAGTGCTCACATTAGCCGAAAATATTCATACTATATGTATATATATATATATATATATTAATGTATAGGAATAAAGAATTTATATAAAATATGTATATATATTTTGGCAAGCAATGATTAACTAATAGGGAAAATGCCATTTTTGGAACATAGTTTATTGATATATACTAAGTTAATTTCTACTTTTTTTTAATATATACCGTGTTTGTCATTATCGTTATAACATGTTTGGATAAAAGTTACTTTTATAGAAAACTTTTAAATATGTATGTATTTTAATTTATAATTTATAATTTAAAATAAGGATAATGTCAGTGTAAGAATAAAATAAAATATTAAAAAAAATATACAAAAATAAAATATTAATAAACAAGCATACATGATTCTTATCTCTCTTTTTCTTTTCTTCTTCTCTTTCTTATCTCTTTCTCCCAATTTTTAAAAAATATTCTCTAAATAATAATTTTTAGTTTTCAATATTGTTTGTTGATTAATTCAATACTGATCAAATTTAAAAACCTTAAACCATAATGGGATTGATGATGAGTTTGTTGATTGAGCCAAGCCAAGCAGATAGAGTGGTAAAAGAAGAAACAGTGAATGCAGAGAGGGATATGCATGAATATGGAATATCGTGAAGTAAGATAAAGAATTCAAAAGCAAAAAAAAAGTTAAAAAGGTGAAATCCCTTGATAAAGTTGAATGGCAATTTGTTGTTAGTGTCAAAATTTGTTGGTGGAGTATTGTAATGAAGAGAGAGATGAAAAAAAGAGTTGGTTTTAAATTTTTTTTTTTTTTTTTTTGATGGGGTGGGGAGAGGAGAGGGGAAAGGAAAAAATTAAAATTTTGGGCGGAATGAAATAAAAAAAATTACAAATTAGAGTGAAGGGAAATGAAAATTATTTTATTTAATTTTTTGTTTGGAGATTCATTTGTCATATTAAGAGTATTACAATAAAAACAGCTCAAAAAATAACTATTTAACAAAATATTTATAAAGGACAAGGATTAACGTAATATATATTAAAAAAATAAAGACTAAATTAGTATATATTAATTAAAATATGAACTAAATAGCATTTTCCCTAACTAATATTACCAAACAGTTTTTGGATCAATGGAAGAGCTTACAAAAGGCAACCAAAATAATGTAGAAGAGCTTGCAATGTTATTTTTGAAATGTTCAATCAATATGGATAATCCATTTTGACCATGTAAAATGATTTAGTTAGTAAGGCAATTTCGAGATATTATTTCCATGCACGTATTCATATTTTTTGCCTTTAACGAGCTTAGAAAATTCTTCTAGCTATTAACTAATAATTAAAGTAGCTAACTCATTACCTTTGCTGGGATAGATCAAACTCATTTGCTCCCAAGGTGATTGAGCTTTCGTTGGCATCATTTAGCTCATGCAACTTAATCTCGAAGTACATAAAAGACAAATAAGAAAGGGAAAAAAAACTTTCAAACTATAATATTCCAGCCATATAAATATACATGAAAAATAAAATGCACAACCAGGTGGGTTACGTAATTGAATTTGAGGTCTTACTCTTTTCTGAAGAAGGGAGTTCTCCTCTTGTAGGGCTCGTTGCTGCGTTAATTTGAACAAGAAAATCTTATTAATTTGCAATTAACTTTAAGCTTTGAGAACATTGTAACTAAGAACGCTAACGAAGAACTACTATCTTTTCAGTGTCCTTTCAGTTTCCGAAAGTATCTCTGAAGTCTTAATTAAGAAATGATCAAAGAGTAATCCTGCATATTTTAAATTAATATTTTAATTTTTTTATCTCAAGTGATGTAACAATGATTCATTAGATGATCCTTCTCCCAACCTAATCATCGAGTGACAAATTATTTAGAATAAAAAAATTAAAATATTAATTTAAAATATGTAACATTATTTATCATAATCAAACAATACTATTGATATATAAATGAGCTCATTAGCCGAAATTAAGATAATCTCTTGTTTGAGTTTATTTTAACTTTGAAGAGTATCCTCCACATGTATACATTATTACTCATGTATAGTTAATATCTATCATTTTGTTTAGATTTTTATTTTATTTTATTAGAAACCAATTACTAATTTATATTTGCTCAAGTAAAAATTTGGATGTTTTTGTCCAATTTGAGAAGGCATAATCACATTTGGTTTGTAAGTCTTACCCTTTTTTTGAGGGAGTTGATTTGCTCCGAAATTATTCGCCTCTGTCAATTAAAATGCCGAGTCAGTCCAATAAACATAAGAATAATTACGATTAACGAAAATTGTCTAATTATAAGCTTCAATTATAAGAAAAGTGATTAGGGATAGTAAATGCTCCAAGGATGGGACTCATGGGCCTCGCCTAGGATGAAAATAGAATAATTTTTATAAAAATAAAATATAGTATGAAAAAAAAATTATTCTTTAAATTATTAATAAAGTAGGGATTGGATTAAATCTCTCTACCTCGATTTTATCTCATTTTTTATGAATATATTAAATGTAATTTTTTAGTATATATTTATATATTAGATAATTTATCAATTTTTTATTTTATCATTTATATTTAATTATTACATGCTTTAATAATATATTTTATTAATAGAAACAAAAATATATAAAAAAATTTTAAAAAAACTCCAAAAAGATTTTTTGTTTTAAACAACAAAAAGATTTTTATTTTTTAGTTGGGTGGTTATTGATTTTAACGAGAATATAAAATAATTAACAAGAAAATTAATAATATTAAGTACTAATATATTATTTAACTTTTTATTTATTATTTATTATTTATTAAAACTTTGTTTACTAATTAATATTCATATTAGTAAAAGATATTATTATAATTCGTTAATTTGATATTTTTTATTGAAATTATAACATCGATTAAGTTTTTATATTATAAAAAATTTTAAACAAAAATAAATATTTAATATTAATAAATAAAAATAAAAAATTAGAATTAGAATGGAAGAGACATTCCCTATATAGGAATTTTTCATCCTCGCCCTTTTAAATTTTTCGAGAAATGGAAATTAAGATAAAACATAGGCAGAGTATGATGAAGACTTCGGCGTTCCCACCCTCGCTTTGCCCATTGTCATCCCTTAAAGTGATACACTAATTTCCTCTAGTTACTATGACGTATGTGCTGTACATTATATGTCATTAATAATAATAATAAAAAGAACATATACCTTTCTAGAGCGTACGCGTTCAACGCCAATCTTCAATTGTCGCTCTAGGTTCTTTAACTCTTTTACACTCAACGAGGATATATCTTCTCCAGCCAAGTGCCTGTAAATCAAAAGCATTAATATTTTCCACGACAATGGCAATCTATATCATTTATGAAAGTGACAAGACATGCCTAAGTCTTGCTTCCATTGTCTCTATCGTTCTGTGCGCCTCTTCAATCTTACGTTTCCATAACTGTAATTAAACAACAGAAAAAGGTTTTAGCAGAGATTAGGCATTAATATTAAAACAAAAACTGGAGACCCAGTTAAATGATTAAAGAACGAGAAAATACAGTTTCGATCTAACAAGAGTGAAGCTTTTGGCCACCAACTCTAGGAAGTGGTGCATATCTTTGTGAATGTTATATGAACAGGAGAATTTTGATTTAAATCTGTAAAATATTTACAGAACACTCACATCCCTGCACTTATTATGGCCTAAGTCGAGAGAAAAAACTCCAATAAGAAAGAAAGTAGTGACTAGGTTGTTGTTATTATGAAATGGTTACATGATCGTTTATATAAGTTTCAATTTAAATTAGTTACAATATAAACATAAACATATAATAGTCAACAATTGTGACTATAGAGTGTAAATAAAGAAATGTATAATGATAATTGCATTATTATCTTTAATATTTTTCTTTAAACTCAAGATGGCAAATGCTTGAGTTTGGAAATGAGATTTTGATTGTAGAGGTGAGTTGAGAGACAACCGTTATCAAAAGAAGTAACCATTGTCAGAAAGAGACAACTATTGTCGAAAAAAAATGCACCATTGTTGAAAAAAGATGCAATCATTTGTCGGAAAGTAACGGCGTTGCGATGCCTTTTGACAAGTGATAATGTTCCAGCAATAACAATATTAAGTGCATTAACCATTTTATCCACTAATTCATTTAGTTGCAAAGAAATTAAAGACCAATAAAATAAAAAAATTATAAACAACTTCGAAACTATTAAAAACTATATAATTACCCTAAAACTTTTAAAAAATTATAAAATGACCCCAAAAGTATAGAGAAAATTTAAAATAACCTTAAAATTTTATAAAATTTGCAAATTGACCTTATGACAAATTTAAAACTTTTGTAAATAGAACCCTACAAAAAAAATTATAGCCAAACGAAAAAAAGAGCACTGTAGATTGATAGATCCACTAAAGAAGTCGAATGATGGCAGTGGTGACAAATACTTCGTTGAAAAATGATCACGATCTAAGTTGAAAGGTGTTGGACAGTAGCAGAAACTTTGAATGGTGCATGTGCACTGTTTCAACATCCGATTAATGTGACTCTAATGGGATTCAAAAGAAAAATATGTTCTGAGTCATATAGAAAGGGTGGTGTACAGTATTGCGCTGAAAAATGTCTGAGATCTGAGTTGGACGGCCGATTGTGATAGAAACTTTGAGAGGCAACTGTGCATTATACCAGTATCAGAATGAAGTGATTCTGATGGGGTTAGAATGGTCGGCATGTTCTGCACCGTTTGGTGTGGGCGGTGAATAGTCACGCTTAAGAATAGTGACCAACGATGGTGAATAGTAACTGACGGTGAGTGAATAGTACTCTAAAAACTATTATGGTTTGAAAAAATGTAGGCTGACTTGGCCAGAATGAAAGGCGGTTGGCCTTGTATGCCTAATCTGATATTGAAAATAAAATTTCAGTGAATTTTTTATTTGTGAACAATATATTTGGGCAACGAACAGTGATTGAAACAGTGCCGATGAGGGATGAACGGTGACCGAAAAAATTTATTGGTGAAATTCGGCAAAGTGAGAAATGAGAAAGAGGCCAAGAATCATAATTAGCTCCATGAATAGTGGCCGGAGATAGGTGAATAGTATCTAAAATAGTGGCCAAAATACTATTTCGATGAAAGTCCAACAAACAGAGAAACGAAGAAAAAAGGCCAAGAACCTTATAACTCTAGTATCATATTAGAAAATAGAGAAATGTAGAAAAATATGAGAGAATAAGTTGAGAGAAAATCGGTAACCACCGGTAAACTACATTTCTACTATATTGGCTATCATGAAATAGTTACAGAATGAGCTTTTATATAAACTCTAATCTAAACTAGTTATAACATGAACATAAATATATAATAATCAATAATTGTGACTATAGAATGGAAACAGAGAAATATAAAATCAATAACGATAACTGCATTATTATGTTTAACAGAAATGTTTTAAGACAATGAAATGAAAACTTTTAGGAAATAATGATGAGTAAACTAGCAAAAACAGCTTCATTATCTATAAATTCATTCAACAAAGGGGTAATTGATTATGTGCCATTTGAATAGCATTCTTCTGATCTCAGAAGGATCTAGTTGTTATTAATTAACCAACCCATGTAGCAAATTGACAGTAGTACTAGCAAGATGCATGTCTACCTTATTCTACATTCTCAACTAGAGAAAAGATCAGCACCATTTAGGTATAACATTTTGGCTCTTTATGAAACAGGAACCTCAAAGCATCATATTTGTGTTCTCTACTACAACATGATATTCTTAAAAAGTTACTTACAACTCGAGTAGAGAATTCTTGACAAAACATAGTAAAAAGTCTAACCTTCAAAGAAGAAAATTTTAGGTTTAGCCCCAAAAGAAAAATGACATAACAGCAAGTATCCATGCAGTTACCAGCTAGAAGAGTGACAAACATCTGGTTGGATTCGGATTAAATTCAGGGGAGGTAAGTAACCAGTGCTGCATTTGTTAAAAAAGTAAAATTCTGTCTTACATTAAGTTTGCAACGTATACAATAAGATAAATTTTCGTTATAAATACAACATCATATAATTTTTTCGAAACCAAATACTCTAAACGATCACCAGAAAATATGTCATCTATGAAAGCCTAGCTTGTATTGTATACACAAAAGAATCTATACTTCTAAACTTATGGCCAATCCCAATTTTGTTCCTTAATTGAATGATCATGAACCTTGCAGCTAGAAGAAGGAAAAATAACATATCAAGACCTTGAGATCATGTCTAAGCAAAATATGAAGCAAATTCAAACGAGATTTTGAGAACAAGAAAAAGGTTTAAAGTAGAAAGGTTATCGAAAAAACTATCTATAGAACCTAGAGGAAATGAAGTTATTATAGATCCATCAACATTACACATGAAGACTCCGTGATTCTGAGATCCCAAGATACTGAAGATGATATGCTAATCATTATTCGAAATAAATTCAAAAGAGCAAGCACAACGTTAATGTATCATCAATGCCTTAAATCTCATCAACTGACCGTGGCAATTCTATTGCATATAAACTTGGCATCTGAACGTCATTCATCTTCAAAAACAAAACTACGAGATATGATTATGAATTGATCATATAAAATGGATTGAAGAGAAAAAACTGGCAAAAGAGAAATCGTAAAATAAAGTTTTTCTAAGTGATGTAAGTACCACTTATCATATAGTTGTTAACTTTTAACTTTTTAGTGTGGTAATTATATTATACCAATCAACAATGTGTTTGGATATTTTATAAGAATTTAAAATACACAAACATGAAAGATTGTGATCTTTATAAGGTTGTATTTTTTTTTATTTTTTTTATATTAATTATGAAATAATACAATTATTAAAGACACCTCTTAATTTGAAAATAATGATAATTCACTTAAAATTATTGAGCTGTGATCTTTCATAAAGTTATATTTTTTTCATATTAATTATGAAATAATATAACCATTAAAGATACTACTTGATTCGAAAATGATGATGGTTCATTTAGAATTATTGATCAAATTTGAATTTGATTTAACGGTCATAAACCAAGAGGTGTATGTAACAGGTTATGTCCTAAATACAATAGTACTTATTACTTATAAATATATGTTAATACTAGAAAATATGTGCATAAAAAATGCAAAAAAGTGTACATATACTGTGCATAAGAGTGTGTATAAGAGAGCACAATAGTACATAAATACACAAGAGAGCACAATGATGTATAAGTACAGAAAGTAGCACAATAGTGCAAGTGAGAGCATAATAATACACAAAGTAATGATATAATGTCAACAGAGTTATTCTAGGATTTGTATTGTGACAGTGCACTCATACAAATTCAAAATCATTGAATATTAAAATTAAACCGTCATATAACTTAATTACATCAAAATAATATCTTTGAAGAGTAAAAAATTATCCTTAAATATAATATACTCTTACACGCTTTAATTTACTATCCATTATATGTACAATCTATATTTTTAAAGCATCCATCAATATATTCTAAAATTTCTAACACAATAAATATATTAAATACCACATCACTTATTCCAACTATATATAAACATAGCCAATTAAGCCAACTTTATCGATATATGCAGTCCACATCAGTTGTGCTAAAATTACTTAGTGGAGATTGGAGTGCATATTTTATTTTTTTTCATAGGATAATTGTATGTCCATTTGGTGACAGTAACGAAAATGAATTGGGACACATCTCAGCTCGCTTGTAAAGGATTAATTCAGTTCTTTATATTATCTTTTTTAGCTTTTCTTTCTTTAAACACTGTAATCAAAAAATAAGTTTAAACTGGGCTTCAGATGAAATCTAAGTTCACATGTTGTAAATGGCAATGAGGTGAGTAAGCCGTTTGATTTCTCAATTATGATAATCCCTGTTCGGCAGACTGAAACGGGGTTTTACAAAACTAAAGAAAAAGCTGATAGCGGCATCATAATGATTTCATGATCATATTTCTTCACTCTGCAAAGGATTCATATTATATTTTTTTTATATATATTCTCTTTCTCTGACCCCTTTATCACTTTTCCCTTTGTTTTTTTTTCCCTGTAGTCTTGTTTTTTGCATTTTTTTATTAAAAAAATAATTTATCACTGTAGAAGCTCAAGATTCAGTACTCTGTTAAAACTTCTATTGATATTTGTAAGGAAAAGCATATTAAGGTTTAAAATCATAATACCTCCACCTGGTAATTAGCCGACTTGGGCAGCTCTTTTTCTCTCCGATACCTCGCTATGGTACAGTCCATGCTGAACCAGTTAGCACAAAGCACACAACGAATCAAACGATGATATAATTTGGTAAAACTAACACAAAAATTTATTCTTAATATGCAAATCAGAGAAACTAACTCATCGCTGGCAAAATGGTAACGCTTTCCGGAAGGTGAGAAGATGAGCAGCGCAATTTCGACGTCGCAGAGAATAGAAAGCTCAAAAGCCTTCTTCAGAATCCCATTCTTCCTCTTTGAGAAGGTCACTTGCCTGTTTGTTGTGTTCTCAATTCTTTTCAACTCCACTTTCCCTCTCCCCATTTTGAACTCCTGATAAATATATCATATGCTTTTGAGAGAAAATGAGTATATATACACATGACCATGCAGGCAAAAACCACCTAAGTGGGACTGGGGGGGTGGAATGATGGATGAGAATTGAAGCTTCAGGTGATTGGTTTACAATCAATCCAACGAGGAAGATGACTACTCTGACACGACGGCACTACTTGTCACCTTCTTTTAGAAATTATCCTCTTCTTTCATTATTATTCGTTGACCCCATTCATCTTCTTACATACATATTTGCATCATATTATTATGTATAAATTTTTAATATTCTTGCTGCAAATTAAAATACATAATACAAATTGTAACTATGGGTATATGACTCAATTCTTTTTTGGTTAAAAGTTTAAGTACGTACGTTTTTATATTATCATATAATTTACCTGGATTACAAGTATCATATATATTTAATATAAGGGAATTTAGCATTTATAGTTCTAATAGATACTCTAATTATCAAAAACTCTTTTAATGTTTGGTAATATTAAAAAAAGAAAAAAAAATTGTCGTTATAGTTGTAATAATATAAATTAACTTTAGAGGATATAACGATTTTTTTATTAAAAAAGTTAACAATTGTGTTTATACAATATTAAACAGTAATAATATATGTAAACAATAAAATTTGTATTGTGTAATATAGTTCCAAATAGTTAAATAGTACTGCGTAAGTAATAATTTATATTGTATTACAATTAATAATTTTTCTCTATTTGTTAGATTAATATAACAATTGATATTGAATATTTCTATTTTAACAACAAAAAATATAGATATTCGTATTAAATAATAATTCATAATATAATAAAATTTTATATTATTTTTATTAATTATTTAATAATATAAGTATACTAATTTTACTATTTATATTGTATATTTTTGTTGTTCGTTACTATGCAGACATAATTATTATCTTTTTAAATAAAATAAAAAAACTCTTATACCCGCTTCAAAATTAATTTATATTATTACAGATTTATAATTATAATGGCAAGAGTGGTTTTGGATATTATCAAACACTATAAAATTTTGTAATAATTAATGAATCTAATAATGGTAAATACATTTACCCTTAATATAACAAAAACATGTCATCATTAACTTTTGAAGGATCTTCTAGCATATGTAAACCGGTTGTAAGTCTACGTTTATTCAACTAAAAGTAAATTTTTAAATCAAGAGAGAATATTGATCCGATAAGAATATAAATGAGATAAAACAAAATCTTGAATATCACCCTTCTCCCCTGTCTGTCCAACATCATTTTCATGAAAAATGGCTCTCAAAAGACAAATTCTCTCATTCTTGATGCCTCTACTTCTACTCAAATATCATTTTGAATATTTATTTTTAAGCTATTGATTACTTTTGTAATGTGTTGTGATGTTCAAATATCTAAAGAACTTTTACTATAGAGTATTTTTTTGTTAGAAATAGAGAGAATTTGTTTCTTTTTAACACGATATTTTTTAATTGAAAGTTCATCAATATCAACTTGAAATAAATAAAATAATTTGTGGCACTACTGAAAAGTCTTGATTAAAAAGGGTTCGATTTATCCTTTTAAAAAATTAAAAAAAAATTACTTTATATAACTATCACAGAGTTGAAAAAGAAAAATGAAATCCCACCCCAAAACATTATTAACTAAAACTCAAAATAAAAGGAACTTAACTTAACCGTGTAAACCTAAGAATTTAACTTATTCTATTAACAAAATACAAGTAAAATAAAATAACATATTGTCTATATATGTAATGAATTTAAAAATAAAAAAATAGTAACTATAACAATTAATCCAAAAATAAACTTTTTGTCAATTCCATTTTTAATCCAAGCTGTAATTGAAACAAGGGGTTTTCTGCATGTGCTAGCTAAAATTTTGCAGACACGTTTAATATAGTTAGAACAAAGGGTTCTTTTAATATAGTTAAGAAAAAGGGGTTCTTTTATTTCCAACGAGAGATCGACAGGTGTTAAAAAAAGTTGATTGATTCAGTGATTGATTGATTAATTTACCCAATGACTGCAAAGAAAGAAATAAAAAAGAAAGTCAATTAAAGTTTGTGAATAATATCATCTATCTATATATATATATATAAACCAGTTGTAACTCTATGTTTATTCAACTAAATTTAAATTTGAAATCAAGAAAGAATATTGATCTCCCCTGTCTGCTCAACATCATCCTCGTGAAAATTGATATCAAAAGACAAATTCCCTCATTCTTGACCGGTACTTCTTCCTCGGCAGGTAAAAATACTTTTTATAAACTTTAAATATTATTTTAAATATTAATAGAGGTTATTATATGAGTAATAAGTTCATTATGTCTCTAATAAGATAAATATTACAACTCAAATAAAGTTTGAAAATTTTATATTTTTTACTTTAATAAAAATTATCACATAAATAATAAATTTTTTAATTCTAAAAAAATGAACAATACAAATTAAATTAATTTTTGAATTTAGGTCAGATCGTGATCAAATGCATCACGTGATTGAGTTAAGAAGAATGTCAAATTCAACATTAACTAAATTGATTGAATCTTTAGTATATATAAATGAATAGATTGCATTATCTAACAAGTTAATTTTTTAAATAAAATATATGACTGAGGTTGATACTTAAGTAGTATCAGATTTGATAGCTTAGATTGATTTTTCAACAAGTAGTATTAGAACTAAGATTGATGTTAATATCTAAGTAGTGTTATATTAAAGAGTTTAACCTAATTTCTTAACAAAAATATATATAGACCTTTACCTATAGAGTATTTTTTTTTTTTTTAAGTTAAAAATAGAGAAAATTTGTTTCTTTTTAACACTACATTTTTAATTGAAAGTCTGTCAGTATCAACTTGAAATGAAAATTTTGTAGCACGACTAAAAAGTCTTTGATTAAAAGGGTCCAATTTATCTTTTAACAAATTAAAAAAAATACTTTATATAACTATTATCTAGAGTTCAAAAAAAAATTTGAATTCCACCCCAAAACATTATTAAATAAAGCTCCAAATAGAAGGAACTAAACAGTTTAAACTTAAGAATTTAACTTATTCTATTAACAAAATACAAGTAAAATAATATATATATATAATGAATTTAAAAATAAAAAAAGTAATTATAACAATTAATTCAAAAAAAAAAGTGTTAAAGAATCCATCCACCAAAAATTGAATTAAATAATTGAAAGATCAATAAAAAAGATAAAAAATAAAATCAATCAATAATTTAACAATTGTTTATATTTATAACGAATTAAAATTTTAACTTTTTTTATTAATAAGCGATTACAGAGAATTACTTTAAAAATTTTAAAGATTACATAACAGAAAAAAAAAAATCAAAGAATCTATTACACAACACGCTCTTAAACCTTAAAATAAAACGGGTCTATGCATATTAAGACTTGACGCCGCTGCGTCCTGCGAGAAAGCTTGGCGCTGCAACATTGGGTCGCAGCACCGAAATACTGAATTTCTTGTGCCACAACTTGGTCCTTTTGAGCGGCAGCGTACAACTTCTGTACTAACTTATCGATCTTGCACTCCATGCAATAACCAAAGGATCCATTGCACAATACGCTCTTAAACTCTAAAATAAAACAGGTCTATTTATATTGGGACTTGGCGCCACAACACTATATCACCATGCCACTGCATCACCGCGATAAAGTTGGGCACCACAACTTGGATTAGTTGGGTTGCAGTGTCAATATACTGAATTTTTTTACACTACAATTTGATCCTTTGAACCGCGACATATAATTTCTGCCCTAATTTGTCAATCTGGCAGTGCAGGCAATGCTGCATCTTTACCACGTACTATCTCTTTATTTATCCTCGTCTAAAATTATATTAAACTGTAATATTTAATCACCCATCCCAAAAAAACTATTTGTCAATTCCATTTGTAATCCGACCTGTAATTGAAACAAGGGGTTATCTGCTAGCTAAAATTATGCAGACAAAGGGTTTAACATAGCTTAGAAGCTTGAGATGCCTTCTAATGGGCAATGGACACGTTTAATATAGTTCAGAAAAAGGGGTTCTGTTATCTCCAACCAGAGATCGACAGGTGTTGCAGAAAGTTGATTGATTCTTTGATTGATTGATTAATTCACCACATTGTAATGCCCATTGACGTGAAAAAGAAAGTCAATTAAAGTTTGTGAATATCACCATCATATTCTTTTTGAACAAATATTAATCTTACGTTCGACTTTTGAGACAAAGTGCCGACAGATGTCAAGTTGCCCCTCTGCGGGGCTAATGTGTATGGACGCGCACAGCTCAATCCAAGTCAAGATAAGAGCCGTTTGTTCCCCACCTTAAGGCCCCCGCCCATGATAATGATTTGGGTTTTGAACTTTGGAGAACGGTAAAGAATTCCCATATCCCGTATTTTTTTTTTATAGAAATCTAAAAAAAATACGATTATCAAAAAAAAAATTAAGAGTAAAATAGTAGATGAATTTAAGATCGTAAAATTTTAAAATTATTTTTTAAAAATTATCTCATAATTAAAATATTTATAATAATATTAGTTGTAATCGTATAAAGAAAAATAATACAGTAATTACCCTCATAGTAACCATAACTAAATAGTAAGAATTGAGGAATACTAAAAGGTACAAACTCAAAATTTATCAATCTTGAACTAGCAAAATAATTTGACGGTAATTTATTTCTTGTCTTCTATTAAAATAGAAGAGAGTTCAAAGTTCAAACTCTGCAGTAGCTATGTAAAAAAGTTTACAAATGAACATTAATAAAATGTAATGTATTATTTGGGTCTTTAGTCTTAATAATGCCAGTGTGTTTGTTGTTTGAAATGCACAAAAATTTTCTCACTGGACTGATACTGAACTTTGAAGTCACCAGATTTTCTCTTCGGATGAGATGATGAGCAAAAGATAAGGTTTTTGGATTTGGTAATTGCCAGGAAATGAGCTCGATGTCATCCGTGACGCCCTGGACCAATTTCTGCGTCAGCCACAGTTAAATTAAATATCATGTCCATGCAATGCGATTGCAACCCACTTGATCAGTCCAGCAAATTAAAGGATGGGTTCCCATAACATAGATTTGGATAGCGAAGCACTTCCACCATGTAACCCATTTTTATTTGCCATGTAAATATCTTTATTATTGTGATAATTAATGGTAAAATGTTATTGAATAGACATATATATAATATAGTAGAAGTATACATAATTTGCATTGCAAATGATATATTACCAATCAATTAGTAATTATTATTTATTAAGTAATTATTAATTTTTTTATTAATATTATAATTATACAATACCAATCAATAATTAATATATTAAATATTACATCACTTAAAATACATATTTTCTATCATAATTATATATGTATAGCATTACTCGTATAGTACAAACAACCTCATGTGAGACTTTAAACTTAAAATCATTGATGTAGATAACAGTAACTTTTGTGCACAATTGTTGCGTTGCACAAGACTACTACTTCCACCATGTCTGGTTAAAGTGTGGTTATGATATATTGCTTCTCAAAACATTTTATAAAAAGGCTTTAAAAAAAATGTTCTCATTCATGCACTAACTTTTAAAAATCAATTTAAAAATTTTATGACAGATAAAAATTACTAGTCTTTGATTATTAATAATTATTAGATTAAAGAAAATTGTCTCTATTTTAATCCTTTTCTAATTACAATTATATGTAATAGACATTAATTAATTAAAACAATTTCTTAAAATGAACATATAATTAAAATAAATTGTTACTACATATTTATTTGTAAAGAAAAATATATTGTTGGGGTTTGATTTTTGGTTTAAGGAGTCCGACCCCAACAGGTGTAGGGGAAGTGTTAGGAAGTCCAAATTCGTTGGGCTTTCTATCACCAAGGGCCGAGTTAGGGCTCAGTTTTAATGGTGTAGAGTCCAAGTCTGAATGAAGAGCGAATTGAATGCTGAGTAAAAATTGGTCATCCTGAAGGAACCTGAGGAGCACAGAGAAAACGAGGCCAATGGCTGACGCCGATGGGTTGGCCGATGACAATTCTCCAATGGTTGGGTTTACTTGTCTTAGAGAGGGTATAGAAATTTTTAGAGAGAATGAGAAGAGTTTTCTCTTATTAGAGAGTTGTTTAAAATTTAAAATTATGTGTTATCCTTTACCACCTTTTAAACTTGGAGATAAAATTTGAGTTTGGATGGTGCCAGCCTAGAGATTTCTCATTTAAGGGTGGCACGTGATGAATTACCATTGGAGAACAATCTTTATCATGAGTGGTATTTTAGAGAACTTACTTCGGAGGAGCAGAAAAGTAATTAGACCTCCCCTAACGTTTGGAGTACTGGGCATATTGGTGATTAGTCACTTTCTAGAGCTGTCAGCTTGAATTGGTGAAATTTAGGAGCTCATGGGTTTTCTAACTCTATCCCCCTAAGCTCAGCAAGTCTTCTGCTGAGTTGCCAAACTACCCCCCAGACATTTTCTGCCTCTTATGTTAGCATTGTCATAGGAGACAAGGTCTCAAGATCTGTTGAGGTGGTGCTCACCTATTGGCTTATTATGGATTCTATTATCCAACTTTATCTTCAAGACCGATTCTTCTTTACTTTCTGGAGGGGCTTCTACACGAGTTAGAATGGCTTCTGAAAAAACAGCAATAAATTAATATTAGAAAAAAAATTAATGAAGTAAAAATGTTAATAATTATATCTTGTCGGGTCGTATCATTAATGATCTTAACTGACTCATGATCAAATAATAGTTTATTATAATTATGGATGTGGGATGGCCTGTATCAAACCAAATTAACAACGCATTCATTGGGGATGGTAAGTCCTAGTCCCACATTTATTATTATTGGCCACCATAATAACTCCATGATGTAGATTTCTGGCCGTCAAGCAGCCAACCCACTACTTATGCCATTCAACATCTGAGTAGACCACTACTAAAATGGTGTATAACCCAAGTATGGTTGACGTGTAACACCTGTGTCATAGGGGGAGAGAGAGTTAATGGCAAATTTTAAGTAATAAAATAATAAAAGTTTAGTGAATGGATTATTGATGAAGAGTTGATAACACGTGGAGGTGGTGACATTTTTTAATTGAATATATAGGCAGTTAAAATTGCTTTATATGAGAACTTTTTGCTTCATTTTGCTTAGGGGAGTCGAGAAAAAGAAATGAAACACAATTGAAAAGAGAAAAAAAATAAAAGAGAAATAGAGAAAAAAAAAAGGAAAGAAATTGAGAGGAAAAAAAAGTCTAAAATATATATATATATATATATTCAAGTGATGGGTCGGCATGTGTGTATAAATATATATTATTCTATTTTCATTTGGTTTATAGAGAAGCAAATTTGAAATAGAAGAAAAAAAAGAGAAGTATGGAATCAAAAAAGAAAAAGAAATAGTAGATAACAGTTTTACGATGTTAAAATATTTATATTTTAGTTTTTATGATACATATTGGTACTAATGATAAATTTTTATATCTTATGATATATGAAGAGTATGAATAACTAGTAGACCTTACAATCCAGACTCAGTTTAGGATTAGCGCATTTTTGTGAATGGATAACCACATATATATTTTATATTTTTTAATACAATAATTTATGATTTGATTACACGTTATCAGATTTATTTTATATTATTTATTTTAGACTAGTAAAAATTTATGCAATTTAGTATATTCAGAAAGATTTTTAAAATTTATTATAGTATAGCTTATGATTACGTTTAGTACAAAAATATTTATGTCAGAATAATTTTGCTTCCATAATATTATAAGTAGTAGTTTTTGAATCATCATATTCATACCCTCCTCTTTAGTTTAGTTACCCTACACATGCGTTAGACTAGTTTAGTTTACTCTATCCGAGAGATGTAGCATTCCACTGGGTTAGACCAGCTCAGATCACCCACTCTGCCTATGCATAAGTTACTCCGTCATATTAAACTAATTTTTTTCTTGGTACAAGTTTGGTGTGATTTTTAGTGTATATGTAGTATATGTTTCCAGATCTGCATTACATATATTTAGCTTTAAAATAGATTTTATGACAGGTTACACTTTTAGATTTTCATATTCTCAGTATTATATTATGATTTTCAGCTTTAACACAGATTTCTATGATAGCTCATATTTTCAGTACAGTTTTATTGATTATTCAATATACAGTTTCATGATTATTTCATATTACAGTTTCTATGTGTATATTATTTATAGTATTATTTATTATTAAATTATTATTAAGAAGTTATTATTTATAGTACATATAAATTATATAATATTTTCATATTATATCTACTCACTGAGCTACAAGCTCACACTTTTTTATTTTTCCCTTATTTTTTTCAGGTTATCGGAGTGAATCATGCAATGTGATACAGTATTTACATTTTGAGATTGGCCCATGATACACATAGCTGCATGAGTTATTATATTTTGTATATTTATGTACACGTGTACATTTTTATTGACGCACATACACTCATTATATCAAATGCAATGAGTGAAGAGTATGTCAGTCCCATGTTATCACAAGATCTGCTTCGACTTTCGAGGAGGGCTCGGGTCAGGTCCTGTCAGTTTGGTATCAAAGTACAGTTTTAGATTATGTAGACCATGACATGATGCATGCATGTGATAAGCGTAAATTATATCTATTATTTGCACTCTTTTAACTTGATTAATTGATCATTTTAATAAGAATATTAGGCTTTTTATATGTTTTATTGTTATTTTGTAGGTTTTGAGTCAATTGAGCAATTGGGGATGAAAATCTAAGAAAAGTAAGGCAAAACATCAAATTGCTATAGTACATAATACAGTGATTGGCTACAGTGCTAGAAACAGTACCTCGTGAACATTAATCCCGAGAACAGTAATTGCACTACAGTAAAAAAAAATACAATTTCAATATTCTAATCAATCTATATACAAAGACCTCTTATTTCAGACCTAAGGAACACACAACTTATAGCTCTTAGAGCCACAACACATTGAAGAATAACAATTTTAGAGAGAGAAAGTAAGAGGAATTCAAGGAAGTAACAGATTCTTAGCGTATCAACTAAATGTGAATCGACATCTATATTAGTTTGCTTTTGGTTATATCATATTTATTTTATTTTTCTGTCATAATTCTCTTATTATCATGAGCGAAATTTATTTTCTAAGGTTATTACTTGAACTCAATATAGAAGCTTAATTGTTGGATCTTTTTAATATTCATTTGAACTCAATTCTTTGTTATTCAAATTATTTATTCTTAATACTTCATAATATCTTATCAATATTGTGATTAAATTGGTAATACTTTGATAAACTTGGAAGAGACATCATTGTATTTAGACCTAAATAATTTGATGCATAATTGTAAAGTAACATTCAATGTTGCATATGCAAGTTTCAAATTAGGATATGAATATACCTAATTGGTATATATGGTCAATAAAACTTGTTTTTTATGAATCTTATTTTATTACAAGTACCATAGGAATATAGGTATTTAGTAAATTAAGATATACTCACCTAACCTGGGGAGAGGCTTGTGAATACATTAGTGTCTTGACCAATAATAAGAATTAAAGGATATAAGTATTAAAAAGATTAATATTTAGAAAATATATTGAAGGATAGTACTTAACCCTAGGCTTTTTCTATATTACTATCTTCTTATTTTATTTGATTTATGTCATTTATTAAAAAGATTAAGATTTAATTTTTCTAAATAATTACAATAAAGATATACTTTTAATACTTGGTAGAAAATAAAAATTATCCCTATGAGTTCGACATCCGATTTTATAAGTCCATTTATAACTTATTACGATAGCGTATACTTGTGCTTAATTGTGTGTTATAGAAATATTGCATCAGCATGTTAAAGACATTTTAAAGCATTTTATAGATTTTCATCATGCATCCACGTGGCCAACGTCGTACGAAACCTGTGACTAAATTGGGATCTCCCTTAATATTAGAGAGAATGGTAGAACATATTAGAAATGAGGTAGAAGAGTTAATTCCCTTGAACCCAGGCCTCAAACTCAACCTAACCCTATTATAAAGCAGATACACCCTCAGTTATTAATACAACCTACACATGGATAGCTTGATAAAGCCACTAGTAGCAGTAATGTGAAGAAATACCTAATGTTTCATATGTGGTACATATCATAAAGGACGGTGTTTGAAGGGCTCTACGAGTTGTTATCATTGTGGACAGACTGGATAGTTAAGAAAAAATTATCCATTGTTAGCACACAGTAGTAGTTCAGTATAGGGTGCAACTTCTCAGGGTTTTCAAGATGATAGTAGCCATATTTAGAAACATGGAGAACCTCACACACAAGGGCCTATTTTGAGTGGTAAAGCACAACCTAGAGCTTTAGGAGCTAGTAGAGACCCACAAAGGGATCAGCCAAGCCAACTTCGCCCATAGGCACATGTATTTGCTTTGTCTCAGCATGAGGCACAAGCTACCTTGGATATTGTTACAGGTACACGGATTATTTTTAGCCGAGAGGCCCATATTTTAATTGATCTAGGTTCTACGTATTCCTTTACTTCTCTCATTTTTCTATATATACAAATTGTTAAAACCTTATATTGTAGCTTGGTAGTAGCTACACCGGTTGGAGAATCTTTATTGGTTGAGAGTGTATTTCAAGGTTATGTTATAAAAGTTGGTAATAGTGAGATGATAGCAGATTTAATTCCTCTTGATATACATGATTTTGATGCAATACTTGGGGTGGACTGGTTAGCTAGTCACCATGCTATTATAAACTATTTCCAAAAGAAGATTATATTCAGAAAATATAAAGAGCCCAATATTACTTTTTATGAAGAACGACGAGTTTTTCAATCTTATGTTATATCTGTCATAATAGCAAAATGGTTACTTAGAAAATGATGCCTAACTTATTTGGCACATGTCATTGATATGAGAGTTAGTGGAGTTAAATAAGAAGATATCTCGGTGGTCAAAGATTTTTTAGATATATTTTCTAAAGATCTTTCAGGTTTGCCACCAGATAGTGTGATTGATTTTGGTATTGATTTGGTTCCAAGCACGATTTCTATCTCTAAAGCATGTATTGGTTATAAGAATTGGTAGATAAGAGTTTCATCAGATCTAGTGTATCGCTAGATTTAAAAGAATTGAAGACTTAGTTATAAGAATTGGTAGATAAGGGTTTCATTAGATTTAGTGTATCGCTATTAGGAGTACCAATATTGTTTGTTTAAAAGAAAGATGGAACTTTGAGACTATGTATTGGTTATCGAGAGCTGAATAAAGTCATTATACACAACAAGTACCCACTCCATTGCATTGATTATTAATTTGATCGGTTACAAGGTATAAAGTTTTCTTAAAGATTAATCTACAGAGTATCATCAATTGAAAATCATAGATATTGATGTGTCCGAGACCACCTTTAGAACTCGATATGAGTATTACAAGTGTCTAGTAGTTCTATTTGGGTTGACTAATACTCCACCTGTATTTATGAATCTTATAAATAAGGTGTTGCCCCTATCTTAATCATTTTATTATATTATTTATTGATGATATCCTTATATATTCATGGAGTACAGAGGAGTATACAAAGCATTTAAGGATAGTGTTACAGAATTTAAGATATAAACAGTTATATGCTAAGTTCGGCAAATGTCAATTCTAATTAGATAAAGTTACATTTTTAAACCATATGATTTCAGATAATGGAATTTATGTGGATTCTCAGGAAATTGAAGGTGTAGTAAATTGAGAGCAACCAATTAGTGTAATAGAAGTGAGAAGTTTTCTCAGTCTAGCAAATTATTACTAGAGGTTTCTTATAAATTTCTCTAAGATTCTTGCACCATTGACAAAGTTGACTAGAAAGAATGTAAAGTTTGAATAGACTGATGAATATGAAGATAGTTTCTAAGAACTCAAGAAGATATTAACTTCGGCTCTTATTCTTACACTTTGATCTAGCGCTAAAGGATTCATAATTTATAGCAATGCTTCTAGACAGAGATTAAGTTGTGTATAGATGCAGTATGAGAAGGTAATGGCCTTTGTTTCTAAGTAGCTTAAGAAACATAAGTTGAATTATCTGCCTATGATCTAGAATTAGCAACAATAGTTTTTACATTAATAACTTGAAAGCATTATTTATATAGTATTACACATCAGATCTTTACTAATCACAAGAGTTTGAAATATGTGTTCACGTAGAAGGACTTGAATTGAGACAACGAATATGGTTAAAACTGATAAAGGATTATGATTGTACTGTTGATTATTATCCAGGTAAGGTTAAAGTGGTGGCAGATGCACTTAGTAGAAAATCTTTTAACTCTTTGGCTCATTTAAAAGTGACTTATTTGTTAGGGTATGTGCTTACGTGTCATCCATGTTCGTATGAATACCTATTTGATAATATTTATACAATGTATATTTAATTAAATTGCTAATACTATTTATTAAATGATAATAATGCTTGTCCCATTACAAGCACTGTATAATCTGAAAGGGTTCAGATCTGGTCTAAAGGAGTTTAAGCCGATGTTAAATGTTAGCAAAGTTGAGGGTATAAATGTTAATAGTTAGCACTGTTAAGAGTTCATAGGTTATAAGAGTCAGCGAGATCTAAAGAGTTAGAACCTTGTCTATAATGGGACAAAGATCTGAGGGTACACTAGTAGTGATATAGTAGCAAAGAGTTGTAATGGGTGTTAGAGAATGTCTTCATGCAAATATGTTCTCAAACGTGGTATTCCTGATCTATTTTCACTAATGCAGGTTTATCAGTGAATCTATTTCATATATATTAGTGTATGTCTATATCTATAGGGTACAGACGATTGTTCTTAGTTGACCATAAGTTTAGAGCTCGTATAGGCATACAAGTATTCAATTAGAACTGAATATTGGATAGACTCATGAGGATCGCAATAAATATCCTATAAAATCATCAATGGTAGGTCTTATCAAGTTAAGTAGTATATGTGGTCATTTGACCTGAGCTCCACGGTGGACTTGTGGGTGATCCATCATACTTTGGTTCCATAGATGTCAGAGACCTTTCATAGTCCAACCGCTACGTATCGCTGGGGTGTGGTCCGATACTCATAAAGTTCAGTGTGCATAGATACGAGATCTGTCAGGTCACATAGATGAGTTATTAATGTGGTGCTATGCTAGCTAAGCGCAAGTGCATGTTATTGTATCAAGTAATATAGGATTTTAAGGCCAAGTATCGATCCTACAGGGACTATGCGATCTAATTCTATAAATCAAATACTAAAATTGTACCTACTTAACTTTTATTTAGAAAACTAAAATCTGAAATTTATTTAACTAATCTAATTCTATCAATTAACTAAATAAAAGTAAATAGTAGAATTCACAAATAAATATAATCTAGGGTTTTGACTCATCCCTTAGTATTTCATTGGATTCAATAACTACTTAGTTAATCCTTTAATACCAATTAATTGGCTTAAACACTAATCTCATTACAAGTCTCTATCGATGGTCAAGTGACTATATTACACATTCTAACAGTCACCTATATGTCTATGGTAATCAAATCAGAATGTAATTCATTAAGATCAAGTTTAAATTATACCATACATGTCACCTAGGTATATGTCTATCCTAGATGGAACTCATAGTTGTTACCCTATGATTATGCATTAAACTACCCTAGACTAAACACATGAATCCCTCCGTCGAGTTCATCACGGTTCCTCAATCATTCAAAATATTGATCAGGTATAATGAAAGCATTAAACACAAGATAGAATGAATCAATTGAATTTATCAAGTTCATAAACTAAAATTTAACACAATCTAAATCCATACTATGTTCACATAGTTTAACCATAGATGAACAAATTAATCCATCACAAAATCAAAAGTATCAAACCAATTCATAAATATCAACAAGAACAAGAACATAATGATAAAGAAAAAGAAGAAAAACTAATCAAAGTGACTCCTTGATATGCTTCTCCCTAAACCTTGACTTGAAGCTTAAATCTTGATCTTTGTTCTTCAATCTTTGGTTTTGATATTTGATTTTGTGTTGTGAATTATCAAAAACTAATCAAAGTGACTCCTTGAAGTTTTTGCCTCTTTTCTCTTAGGGTTTTTAGCCTTTTATTTATAGATTTTTATCTTCAAAATATTGTTCGCGAGTTACTGTAGCAAAATAATGTTCACGGGTTTACTGTTCATAAAGGTACTGTTTATCACCACATGCATCACGGCGCTGGGTTGTGGGCGCTGTGGCGCTCAGCTACTGACCTGGGTGCCGCGACTCTCCGTCATGGGAGCTGTGGCGCCCAGCCTTGGTACCCCTTTTGTATTTTGAGCGTAACTTCTTCGTTTGACATCCAATTCACCTCCTGTTTGTTCCTATACATCACACTTTCCGTCGTAAATCTATTTATGATCAAAAACTATAATTAAATAGCCAAATATTTATAATTTTGAGCAAAATATGAAAGTTGTGTACAAATCATACTAGTGCTTTTACGCCCTTATCAATTATATATCTGATGCTTCGAGATCGCGTCTCGAAAAGTCTTACGGCTATAAGCAATAAACCTCGAAAAGTCTGATAAATCTGATGTTTATATTGTTCATCGAGATACGCATCTGGAGATAAGATTGGATGAGCACATAGGGATTTAACGATACTGATCTACATCCCTACTTATCCATGGTATAAGTGACGAAAAGATTATATGTATGCGTTCTGACCTCAGCTTGTATAGTCTAACGTTCTGATTTGTAATATTTATAACGTGTGCATGAAGCATCGATCATGGGCTCATAGAATAGTTCTATTTGATGAATCGAACGTGGAACTAGAGAGTCCCACAATATAAAATGTACTCGCTGTACATTGGGGTTACGTACCAGATTGAATAGTCTAATCTAATAAAATCCAACAAAGTAAAATATTTGTTTCAGGAACCCTCAAGATACGCGCGTGTCCATGCTTAAGTGTTAGGTATATTAATATGTTAACAAATGTTGTGACTAATTAAATGGGGGCACGTGAACCTTTGGATAATTTAACTCAACTGTTGAGTTTGGTGAACTCGCATTAGGTTAAATAATAGCATTTTGAGAATTTCACATATATGATTATTTAAGAGTTAAATAATTAAAATATTTTAATATTATAATATATTAAATAATATGAATAACTCAACCATGATTAAAAGTTAATCAAAGTTGGGTTAATGATTATTTAATTATTATATTATATTAAAATATAAATATAAATATATTTTGATATTTATGTAACTTGATGTGCAAGTTTACTTAACCCAACCATGGTTAAGAGTTAACTATGATTAGGTCAACTAAACATTATTTTAATTAAGATATTTGATAGCCAAATATTTAACCTTACCATGGTCAATTATTGACCATGGTTAAGTTAAGTGAATAGTGTTAATATATATATGTGTGTGAAATGAAACAAATTTTGAATGTTTGTTTTGTTATTGGTGGCCGACCGTTTTTGAATGAGAGAGTTTTATTTTTATGTTTTAAGAGTTTAAACTATGTAATAAAACTGGAGTTCTGTTTATCATCTTCTTCTTTATAAAGGCTACCATTGAAATATATTCAAGCTTTTGTTGTTGATCAAGAGTTGATTAAAGTGAGAATAAATAGCTTGAGGGTTTAAAGTGTTGAACCTATTTCTTGAATTGGGCTACTATACTAACTGATCACGCCCACTAAATTAATCACTAGAACTATTTATGGGTTGCATTTCGGGTAGATTTTTGGTTTATTGGTCCAAAGGCTTCAAAGGTGATAATTTCTCATATCTGTTTTAATTTAATTACAAATATTATTTAAATTGTGTTCATGATATGTTTCTAGACTTTTGCTGTGTATTTGATGTGTATATGTATATATATGATGCGTATATATTGTTTATGAACACAAATACAACATGCATACACTGTAGATTAATTGACACTCTCATTATCTTCCACTACTGATTGAATTGAGATCTACGGGGTTGAATTGTCAATAGATGAATCTAGAATTCTTCTAGCACATTTTCAAGTTAGACCTATATTGATTGATTAGATTTGATAGATGTAAGATTATGACCCTAATGTAGTTAAACTAAAGCGAGAAGTAAAGGATGGAATGTAGATTGATTATTGTTGAGAGATGATGGGACATTAGTTATGTATAATAGGCTTTGTGTTTCGAATAACTCAGAGTTAAAGAAGCAAATTTTAGAAAGAAAAAAAACTCACAGTTTCGTTTATGTTACGCATCCTAACAGTTTAAAAAGGTATCATATTCTGAGAGAACATTATTGGTGGTAGGAGATGAAAAGAGAGATTGCAGAGTTTGTATCTTACTGTCTAATTTGTCAAAAAGTTAAAGCAGAATATCATAGGCCAACAGGATTATTTTAGACACTTTCAATTCCTGAAGGGAAGTGGGAATATATCACTATAAATTTTGTTGTTAGACTTCCACGTACTCAGAGTAGTTATATTAGTATTTGATCAACTCATGAAGACTACTAATTTCTTACCTTGCAGGGTT
The DNA here is from genome assembly GCA_946807835.1 of Ailanthus altissimus. NCBI lineage: Eukaryota > Viridiplantae > Streptophyta > Magnoliopsida > Sapindales > Simaroubaceae > Ailanthus > Ailanthus altissimus. The sequence goes on along the minus strand of OX327688.1, from coordinate 30,672,444 downwards.
TCATACTCATTAAACAAACTGACTCATTTATATGTAAGTGAGATTGTACGATTGTACGAGGCTTCAGTGTCCATTGTATCAGATAGAGATCCTTGATTCACTTCTAGATTCTGGCCTAACTTACAGAAGGCCTTGAGCACTAAGTTAAATTTTAGTACAGCTTTTCATCCTCAAATAGATGGGCAGTCAAAAAGAAGTATACAAATATTAGAAGACATGCTCAGAGCCTGTGTGTTGCAGCTTAAAGGTAACTTGGATAACCATTGATAGAGTTTGTATATAATAACAGTTATCAATCTAGTATCCAGATAATGCCGTATGAGGCTTTAATGGAAGAAAAAGTGAAACTTCATTTTATTGGGATGAGGTTGGAGAGAAGAATTTGTTGGGTCCAGAAATGTTCTAGGCCACTAGTGAAAAGATCAGAATTATCATAGATAAACTCAAGGTAGCTCAAGACAGACAAAATAATTATACAGATAAGAATCCCAAACATCTTGAGTTTACAATGGGTAATAGAGTCTTCACGAATTTCTTTATGAAAGAATGTACTTCTTTTTGGCAGACAAGGGAAGAGTCCTTAATATATTGTACCATATTAGATTGTTAAAAAGGTACTTAAGAATGTGAGAATCGTAAGAAAACTCAGTATCCATGTTTATTCTAGACAGATATGTGAATTTTGAGGACAAAATTTTTATAAGGGAGGAGAAATTGTAACACCCGTGTCATAGGGGGAAAGAGAGAGTTAGTGGCAAATTTTAAGTAATAAAATAATAAAGGTTTAGTGAATGGATTATTGATGAAGAGTTGATAACACGTGGAGGCAGTGACAATTTTTAATTGAATATATAAGCAGCCAAAATTGCTTTATATGAGAACTTTGCTTCATTTTACTTAAGGGAGCCAAGAAAAAGAAATGAAATACAATTGAAAATAGAATAAATAAAAGAAAAACAGAGGAAAATAGGAAAGAAATTGAGAGAAAACATAATAAAAAAAATAAGTCTAAAATATATACATATTCAAGTGGTGGATCAGCATGGGTGTATAAATATATCTTGCTCTATTTTTATTTGGTTTATGGAGAAGCAAATTTGAAACAGAAGGAAAAAAGAGAGAAGAAAGGAATCAAAGAAGAAAAAAATAAAGAGAGGAATAAGAAGGAAAAAAAGGGAAAGAAAAAGAAAATGAAGAGGTCTAGAGAAAGTAAAAAATGAATAAAAGGGGAAATTTTAAGAAATCGGTTTGGATAGTTAGATTAGTACTCAGTGATTTCGTGGGTAACAGTTTTACGATGTTAGAATATTAATGTTTTAATTTTTATGATACATATCGGTACTAATGATATATTTTTACATTCTATGATATAGGAAGTGTACACTTTAAGAAATCGGTTTGGATAGTTAGATTGGTACTCAGTGATTCAGTGGGTAACAGTTTTACGATGTTAGAATATTAATATTTTAATTTTTATGATACATATTGGTATTAATGATATATTTTTATACTCTATGATATAAGAAGAGTAACGACAACTAGTAGACCTTAGAATCTATACTCGGCTTAGAATTAACGAACTTTTGTGAGTGGATAACTACGTATATATTTTATATATTTTTAATATAGTAATTTATGATTTGATTACATGTTATCATATTTATTTTACGTGATTTATTTTAGACAGATAAATATTTATGCTATTTAGTATATTCAGAAAAGTTTTTAAAATTTATTATAGTATAACTTATAATTACGTTTAGTATAAAATTATCTATTTCAGAATAACTATGCTTCCATAATATTATAAGTAATAATTTATGAATCATCGGATGCGTACCCTCCCATTTAGTGTAGTTACTCTGCTCATGCGTTAGACCAGTTTAGTTTGCTCTGTCCGAGAGATGTAGCACTACATCGGGTTAGATTAGTTTAGATCTCCTGCTCGGCCTATACGAAAGTTACTCTATCAAGTTAGACCAATTTTTTTTTGTATAAGTTTGGTGTGATTTTTAGTATGTATGTAGTACATATTTCTAGAGCTACGTTATATAAATTCAACTTTAGAATAGATTTTATGACAGCTTACACTTTCAAATTTTTAGATTCCCAGTATTATGTTATAATTTTCAGCTTTAACACATATTTTTATAACTGCTCATATTTTAATACAGTTTTATTAATTATTCAGTATACCGTTTCATGATTATTTTATATTACAGTTTTTATGTATACATTATTTATAGTATTATTTGCTATTAAATTATTATTAAAAAGTTATTATTTATAGTACATATAAATTATATAATATTTTTAGATTATGTCCACTCACTGAGTCACAAGCTCATCATTTTTTTATTTTTTTAAATTATCGCAGAGAATTATACGATGTGATGCAGTCTTCATATTTTGATGTTGGCCCACAATACGTATAGCTGCACAAGTTATTATGTTTGTATATTTATGTACATGTATATATTTTTATTGAGGCACATAGCCTCGTTGTATCAAATACAATGAATGAAGAGTATATCAATCTCATGTTATTGCAGGATCTACTTCGACTTTTGAGGAAGGCTTAGGTCAAGTCCTATCATAACGAGTCCACTTAGGACCAAATAATAAAGGTCTAAGGCAACAAAAAGTCCTATCATTTATGGATGAAGCATAATAAAAGAAAGAGATGATATCTTTAAACCGGTGCTTGTCGAGCTACCACTGGATAAGCCAAGAAGCATAACAACTAAGGAGACTCTCAAGAGGTTAAAAAGTGGTTTTAAAAAAATGAGGAATGTAAGCCGACACCCATTAATAGGCAAATTAAAAAAAACTGCTAGGTCGTACAAGGTAGGGGTCATGTAGTCGAACCTGAAATAGAAGGCGTTGTAAGCTCTAGACCAAAAAAGTAATAAGGCCAATTCTAAACTATTGTGAAGGGGGATTTGGTACCTAGAAAGTTGAATTAGATCATAGACACCAGTCGACTTCCATACAAAGTCGAAATGAGGCTCTATGAGATTCATCTACCTAGTAAACTCATTAGCCAACTTTGGCCAAGACCTAATAGACTTAGAAGTTGACCAAATATACATAAAATAAGGTTAACTAAACCTCATGGGGCCATTCCTATATGCTGGGAAGAAATTAAAATAATCTAAAATAATTGAGGTATTATATAGACGTAAAATATATTGGAAATAATCGATTTTAAAAGTCAATACCTTATAAACGACCTGTTTATCAATGGACCTTGATTTTGATAAAAGTTATAGGGGTATTTCAGTGACCTAGGTCGATTTAGATTTCTTGGGCAACATTGGTCGATTTTGATGCCATTTTTTAGAAACTTTTGGCTGAAAAGTAAGAAGGATCAAATTATATTCTCAACAAAAATTTAAAATGATGACTTAAACAAAAGAGATCAAAGTGAAAATTTAGAATATTTACTTTGAAGATGCTTGAAGATTATTTAAACACTAAAAAAGTCGTTGAAGATTACGTTGAAGATTTGAAAAATGAAAGGTCACAAAGAAAGCCTCAACAATTAGGCATTTAACAGGGAGCCAATGATGAGATAATCATAAGTGAAGGCAATGATATGACAGTTATTTTTTAAAATTAATGATAAGGTTGTTATTAATAAGTAATGATATAATAGTTACTGACAAGTGCATTGATAACGGATGACAAAGCTAATGAAGAGTCATTTGTGAAACCAGTTCAAATTACAAATAAATATAAGGAAAGGAAATTGGCTTGACCTATTATAAGATTGAAAGTCGATATTGTTAGGGTATGTGCTTACATATTATCCCTATTTATATGAATATTTATTTGATAATATTTATACAATGTATTTTTGTTAAATCGCTAATACTCTTTATTAAATGGTAATGATGTTTGTCACATTACGAACACTGTATGATTTGAAAAGATTCAAATTCAATCTAAAGGAGTTTAGACCGATGCTAAGGGTTGGCAAAGTAAAAGGATATAAATGCTAACAATTAACACTGTTAAGAGTTAGTATGTTATAAGAGTCAGCGAGATCTAAGAAGTTAGAACTTTGTCTATAATATGACAAAGATCTGAGGGTACACTAGTAATGATATAGTTACAAAGAGTTACAATAGGAGCTAGAAAATGTCATTATGCAGATGTTCCTAATCTATTTTCACCAATGCGGGTCTATTGGTAAATTATTTTTATATAGATCAGTGCATGGCTATATCTGTAGGGTACAAATGAGTGTTCTTAGCTGACTATGAGCTTAAAGCTCGTATAGGCATACGAGTATTTAATTAGGACTAAATACTGAACAGACTCATAAGGATCTTAATAGATATTCTACAAAACTGTTAATGGTAAGTCCTCTCGAGTTGGGTAATATATGTTCTTTTGACCTAAGCACCACGGTGGACTTGTGGATGATTCACTACACTTTGGTTCTACGGATGTCAGAGACCTTTCATAGTCTGACAGCTACATGTCGTTGGGTATAATCATATACTCATGGAGTCCGATGTGCATAAATACAGGATCCGTCAGCTTATATAGATGGGTTGTATATCCGATGCTTCGAGATCATATCTCGAAAAGTCTTTCGGCCGTAAGCAATAAACCTAGGAAAAGAGTTTCCCACAAGGTTGAACAATATAACAAAAGTATTTTTTTTATATTGATCATCGAGATACGTATCTGGAGATAAGATTGGATGAGTATATAGGAATTTAATGATACTAATCTATATCCCCGCTCATCCAATGTATAAGCGACGGAAGAATTATACGTATGCATTCTGACCTCAACTTGTATGGTTTAACGCTCTGATTTGTAATATTCATGACAAGTGCGTAGGGCATCGATCATAGACTCATGAAATAGTTTTATTTGATGAATCGGGCATGGACCTATGGAGTCCTGCATTATGAAGTATACTCGTTGTGTATTAGAGCAGCGTACTGAATTGAATAGTTCAATCTAGTAAAATCTAACAAAATCGAATATTTATTTTAGGAACCCTCGGGATGCGTGGGTGTCAATACTTAAGTGTTAAATACAATTAATTAGATAACAATTGTTATTGATCAATTAAATGGTGACACGTGGTGCACAGTGAATCCTCAGTTAAGTTAACTTCAATATAGATTTGGTAGGATCCACATTAGGTTAAATGAGAGCATTTTGATAATTTCACATATATAATTATTTAAGAGTTAAATAATCATGATATTTTATTATTATAATATATTAAATAATGCGAATAACTCAACCATGGTTAAAAGCTAATCAAAATTGAGTTAATAATTATTTAATTATTATATTATATCAAAATATAAAATTTTAAGATATTTAACTAAGCTTGTTGGACAAGTTTGGTTAACCCAACTATGGTAAAATATTAACCATCATTAGGTTAATATATATTATTTTATTCAAATATTTTACTTTAAAATATATAACCTTACCATGGTTAAGATAATGAATAGTGTATGTATATATGTGAAAATTAAAACAAAACAAAAATAATAATTGCAATTTGGTTGATCGGCCACTTGAGAGAGCAAAATTAGAGAAGTTGTTTCTTATGCATTGAAGTGCAAGAGTTGCATTTGTTCATTTATCTTATTCTCTTACAATACAAGCCACCATTGCAACAAAATTTGTTCATAAGTTCAAGTATTGAACAAGAAAATAAATAAACAAATAAATCATTGATAAAGTGTTTATCTTGGATTTTAATTTGAGTTAAATCAAGTTACATTCATGCTATTGTACTAGCTGATCAATCTCACCTTGTTGATCACTAGAACTGCCTACAAATTACATTTCAAGCGGATTTTTGGTTAATTAGTACAAAGGCTTACAAAGGTAAATTTCACATTTTTGTTTTAATTTAATTAAAAATATAATTTAAATGTGTTCGTGATAGTTTTAAGACTTCCACTGCGTATATTGATATGTGTATATATATATATGTATTTGATGCGTATGTATATTTGTACAAACACAAAATCACATGTATACACCTTATAATAATCGGCACTTTCAAATATGAGTGCAAAGCACAGATTAAAGTAATTGGTTGCTCTTACTATTATAAGAAGCCGATTAAGAAGAGGATTCTAATAAATCTACTAATAATATGACGATTTTTAGAAGGACCATAAGATCGTTGCCTTTAGAAGAATTAGTTGATTTTGAATGGGAAACCTTTTCTACATAGGCGATTTCAAAGGTGATCTACAATGAAGAGCCAATCCCCAAGACAGGCATTAAGGAAATTCCTGCTAATGGCTAAAATAAAAAATCATCACACTTAGCATGGGTGATTTAAGGAATAATTCATAATGAAAAGCCGATTTCCATGAAATCTACTTGATAAGGCCATTTTGAAGAGATAACATTAGAAGTTAATCATCGTAAAGAATAAATTGTCATGGACGATCTCTAAGGGAATGTTAAAGATAAGTTGATCAATCAACCTATGAGATATTGAGGCAATCCCAAAAGTCTTCAAAGGCAAATTTCTCAGATTTGTTGAGCATGAAAAATAACGGAGACGATTTGTCAAATATGGATGAGTATGATCGGCTTTATTAGAATGCAAGCCTTAACAAAAATGATCCTTTTGATCGGCTTACAAGGGGCACTGTTGACGTTGGCCTAAAAAGTTAATAGGTCTATTTATGTTTTGTATTTTGGGGATCCATACCCAATTTGGGTATTATGTCCAAATTAGTTATTTATTATTATAGAAAATTTTGTTTAATTATGATTTTTACCTTTTTAGAATTAGAGTTGAAATAAGATTATGTAGCCTGTATAAAGGCTTGATTTTCTTATTGTATTCATTTATTCAATACATAATACAATACAAACTTTTCAACTTTTTCTCTCAATTTTACTTTTATTTTCATTCTACTTTCAACTCAGGATGAACTTATTTGTTGAATCTCATAGCCCAATTGTTAAAGTAACACAAACTCTATAATCTGCTTGCTATCCCGCAATCTATGTTAAGTTTAAATCTTATTCGTTGTCAACCAAATTTGCCCTTGCCTCATTTGGTAAATTCTTGTCTCAATTTTTTCAAATTTAAAATGTCACGTTGATCTAATAAGACACTGGACATATACGAATCTTATTATAAATAATAAATAAAAATATACATAATTTGTATCATAAATAATATATTATTAATTAGTAACTATTATTTATTAAGTAATTATTAATTTTTTTTTATTAATACTGTAATTATATAATATAAATTAATAATTAATTTATCAACGTCACTTAAAATTGACACTTTTCTATCATAATTATATATGTATAGATTATTCATATACTACAAGCACCTCGTTTGAGACTTTCAAGACTTTTAACTTAAAATAAAAAAATGTAGATAACTGTAACTTTTGTGCACAATTGTTGCGCCGCACAGGACAACTACTTCCACTTTATCTCGTTGAAGTGTGGTTATGATATATTGCTTTTAAAAGCTTTTTAAAAAAAGGCTTTAGAAAAATTAAAAAAAAAATTAAAAACATTTCTCATTCACGCATTAACTCTTGAAAATCAACAGAAAAATTTTATGATAGATAAAAATTATTATATCAATACTTTGAGTCTTTGATTATTAATAATTATTAGATTAAAAAAAATGTCTCTATTTTAATTTTAAAAGTACAAGTTTATTGAGCCTTTTGTCACTAGAGTTGAGTAAGGGGTCAATTTTGGTGGTGTGGAGTCAAGTCTAAATAGAGAGCGGAATGAACATTGAGTAGAAACTGGGTGTCCTAATGGAACTTGAGGAGCACAAAAAAAATAAGGTCAACGGCTGGCATCGATGAAGTGGCTGACAATAGCCCTTCAAAGCTCAAGTCGGGTGGTTGGGGTGTAGAGAACGTTTCCTATAGTTTACTTGTCCTAATGAAGGTGTAGAAAATTCTTGAGAGAATGATGAGAGTTTTCTTTAACTAAAGAGTTGTTCAAAATTTAAAATTGTTGGTTATCCTTTACCATCTTTCAAATTTGGAGATAAAATTTGAGCTTTGAAGGTGCCAGCCTAGAGATTTTTTCTTAAGAGTGACACGTGGTGAACTACCATTAGAGAATAGTCCCTATCATGAGGAGTATTTTGGAGAACTTACTTCAGAGGGGTAAGAAGGTCATTAGAGCTCCCTTAACGTTTGGAGTACTAAAAATATTGATAATTCTAGAGCTATCATCATAAATTGCTGAAACTTGCAAGCTCAAGGGTTTTCTAATTTTGTCCCTCTAAGCTTAGCGAGTTTTATGCTAAGCTATCCAATTACTCCCAAATATTTTCTGCCTCTTGTGTCAGCAGTGTCATTAAAAGACAAGGTCCTAGTACCTGCTAACGTGGCACTCACCTATTAACTCCTTGTGGATTTTCATATCTAACATTATCTTCAAATCTGTAGCTCGAATGATGTGGCATCCAAGTACTCTTCCAATGAATCCCATTAATGATGTTGTAGGATCTAAGCTGTGTTGACGGTGTACGCCTACTTGCGAGCCCATAATGACATGGAAGGCGCTCAAGCTCCCATGATGTGTCCTCTGACATTGGGATTGAGTGGTGACGCGTGTCTTGACATGTATTTTACTAAATATGCTTTCTGGCCTGAGCTTAGTTCTACTAAAGAAGTTCATTTTAAACTAGGCTATTTAAGAAGAAGTTTGGACCTGAGTGTTGAATTAGAGTGAGTGTCACCAATTTTTAATCCTAATATATAGGTTACTAATTATTAAAATATATTAGTTCTAAATAATTGAAAATTAAATATTTTTTAAGATAATTTCATTTTTAAAGTTAGTTTATTCTTAAAGAAAAATGTGATTAATGAGAGGTAAGTAAATAAGATACAATAGAGGGAGGAAATTTTCTTTTTATAATATTTATACAATGTTAGTTTTTTAATTAAAATTCAATGAGTAAAGTTTATTTACTTTCTTTAATGTGGATTGCAAGTAAATATATTAAATTTTTTTATTAATTTCAAACCATTCATTAAATCTAATGATTATTATTTATACAAGTATTGACGCTGTCATTTTTATCACAGCATCATAAATTGACCTTTATCAACAAATTTCAACCAAAAAAAAAAAAGAAAATTTGTGACTTAGTGATTGATATCAATACTTCTGACTTAGTTGAAGTCAAGTCAATTTTGTTTATTTTTGGTTTTTATCCGCATTTAATGAAATCACTGCATTTAAAATAATCATTATAGTTTTCAATCATGTTTAGATGGGGAAAAAAATTAAAATATGTAAGTTTAATCAAAACTTTTTCTCTCGGTCTTTTTTTTTTATAATTTTATTTCAAAATAAAGCTAGAATTCAAAAAACAAAAAGAAAGAAAGAGCTGATGAGATAAATAATTTTTTTTAAAAAAAAAATTAAACAGTGCCACATTTTGCACTTCTAAATTTTGTACATCACTTTTGCAAATCCTTTTTGCAAGAATACCACAAGTATTTCGATCCTGAATTTTCGTGTCGTGATGAATTAATTTTCGAGCTATTTGCACCCCTCTATATTACTTTTCAAACCCCATCTTATTTTTTTTTCTTAATATACACTGCTAAAATGTTTTAAGAAAATTTATTTAAAAATAACCCTTATATAATATAAAAATAACCATATAATTGAACCTGTTTCTCTTTTGTTAAAACCCACTAAAGAGTAACAGGTTGTGTTCTTATCAACTTTTCCTTTGTTACTTGAGCTCAGTATTAATGCATGGCATCTTATTTCTCACTTTTCTAAACAAGTTTTGGGTGAAGGTTCTTTATAATTGTAATTTGTCTTTTTAATTTGAGCTTCTACTTTTAGATTTTTTTTTTTTAGAGAAGTGAATTTGTCTTCCTCACACAAATTAAAGTTAAGGAATTTAAACAATTTTTTTTTTCTCTGAAAATTTATTGGAAATCATACCAACTTTGCTTTCGAAATCTTGTTGACAATCAGTTTGATTCAAGACCTTTTGGGAGCTTGTGAAGTTTTATCTTATTTAGTTTAAAGATTTTTTTGCTGTGTTTTAAAAGTAAAATAGTTAAAAGTTAAAATGTTTAATAAATATTATAATTTAAAATTTAATTATTTTAAAGTTAACAAGTTAAATTTATTAATTATTAAAAATTATTAATTAAGATTAATAAAATAAAAGAGAAATACAATAAAATATTAAATTTATAATAATTTAGCTTAAAGAGCTTACGTCCATCTTACCGAGTTTCATCAGCTCTCTTGAATACAGTATAAAATTTTATTGTTATAATTAGAATACATAGAGGTAATGTAATGTGCCTTGATCCTTAAAATGGATTATTTAGAATAAAGAATAAAAATTGATTTTTTAAAGATGAGATTGTTGTCTGATTTTTGTTAGTCTTTTCTTTAAATGTTTAGACTGAATTATAACAAGTAAATAGTAAATCAGATGAAGGATAGAACTAAAAAGAAGCCTTGATAAGTCAATGAACGTCACAATGATCAATTTAGGATTTTGACATCACACTCTTGGTGATCAAAGAGTGATAAGTCAATAACTATTTTCAAGAGCTGAAAAACTTGATAATATAATTTTTGAGAGAAAAAATTCTTCTTTTTCGTGCATAAAATTCAAGAATGAGGCAACTGTCTCTATAAGACTTTAAGATGTCTTATATAGGCTTACAAGATGAGAAAAAATCCTAATATTACCTAATTAACTTAAAATGTCCAAAATAAGCCCAATCTGACTTAACAATTTAAAATAAAGCTAAACAAATTCAAAATGGCCCAAATACATAAAATAAGGAGAGATAAGTGAGGTAATAAAAATAGGAATATAAGAAGCAAATTAAGCCCAATAGTATAGAAAGAAAGACCCCAACTGCCCCCTTAAGCCCAATGTCACCAAACGCCTCTAAATCACATCTCAATCTCTAATTGAAGACAAATAAACACCTTTAACTCATTTCCATTCAGATCGCAAGCTTCTAAACCCATAGAAGCTTCAATAGCTCCAATTTGACTACTTATGGCCTTTTGAAACTATTTGGCCTTAACTTTTGTTATTAGACCATCTGAAACCTCTTTTATGCTCAGCTCACCTTGTTAAGTTGATTTAGAACCTTCATAATGCACATCATCACCTCCGAGTAAAGAATGATTTGCCCTCAAATCAGAATCTTCTGGATCTTGCAAATAAAGAGATAAGTCCTTCACATTAAAAGTGGCTGAAATATTGTAATCACCAGGAAGATAAACTTTGTAAGCATTATTATTCACCTTCTCTACATTCCAAAAAGGTCCATCAACTCTTGGCATCAACTTGGACTTCCGCTTGCTAGGAAATCTTCTCTTACTAAGATGAATCCAAATAAGATCATTAGGTTCAAAGCTAATCATTTTTCATCCTTTATTAGCATGCTTAACATACTTAGTTGTTTTCTCCTCAATATGAATTCGAGCCTGCTCATGAAGCTTATTCATCAATTCTGCCTTCTTAACCCCATCCATAAATGTCCTCTCATCAATTGGAATAGGAATAAGGTCAATAGGAACAAATGGATTAAATCCATACACAATCTCAAATGGTGAAAATTTTGTAGCCTTATGCATACTACGATTGTATACAAACTCCACAATAGGCAAACAAGTATCCCAACTCTTTAAGTTCTTATTTATAACAGTCTGTAATAAAGAAGACAGAGTACAATTCACTACCTCAGTTTGCCTATCAGTTTGTGGATGACAAGCAGTACTAAAAAGCAACTTCGTTCCAAGCTTCCTCCAAAGAGTCTTCCAAAAATAGCTTAAGAACTTTGTATCGCGATCAGAGACAATGCTTTTAGGAATTCCATGCAAACGTATAATTTCCCTAAAAACTAAATCAGCAATATAATTAGCATCATTAGTTTTGTTACAAGGAATAAAGTGTGACATTTTAGAGAACCGATCAACCACAACCATCACTGAATCCTTCCCACGTTGTATTCTAAGTAATCCAAGCACAAAATCCGTACTAATATCCATCCACGGTTGCTCTGAGATAGGTAAAGGCATATATAGTCCATATGCATTCTCTTTACCCTTAACATTCTTGCAAATTACACATCCTTCAACTACTTTATGAACATCCCACAACATATTAACCTAAAAAAAGTGCTCTTTCAGTAGCTTATAAGTTTTCTTCTCCCCAAAATGGCCACTAAGACCACTACCATGAGTCTCACGCACAAGTAACTCACGCAGAGATCCTGAAGGAATACACATTCTGTCCAACTTGAATAAGTAACCATTATGCACACAGAACCCATTACAAGCTCCTTTAGCACATTTAGGCATCATATTAGTAAAGTATGAATCACTTGTATATTGTTCTTTCACCTGTTCAAAACCCAAAAGCTTTGCATTTAACATAGAAATCAATGCATACCTTATAGAAATAACATCAGGATTGATATTAGTTTGCCCCTTCTTGTATGTTATAACATATGGAAATTACTCCATGAACTCTACCTATTTGGCATGTCTTTTATTCAGCTTGTTCTACCCTTTAAGATATTTTAACGATTCATAGTCATTATGAATAACGAACTCTTTAGGTAATAAGTAATGCTGTCATACCTCGAGAGCCCGAATCAATGCATAAAACTCATTGTCATAAATAGAGTAGTTTAAACGTGTCCCATTCAGCTTCTCACTGAAGAATGCAATTAGCCTCTTTTCTTGCATCAAAACAGCCCCAATACCGAGCCCTGAAGCACCACACTCTATTTTAAATGTTTTAGCAAAATCAGGAAGTGCTAAAACAAGAGTATAACATAATTATTCTTTAATCAGTTCAAATGCCTTCTGTGCAATCTCATTCCACCTAAACTCATTCCTCTTTTTCAAACACTCTGTTATAAGCGCAATAATAGAACTAAAGTCTTTAATAAATCGCCTATAGAAAAAGGCTAAACCATGAAAACTTCCCACATCAGCAACACTAATAGGTTTAGGCCAATTACGAATTGCTTTAACCTTCTCCTCATCAACCTTAATTCCACTACCAGAAACAACATACCCAAGAAAGATAGCACTATCTTAGCAGAAATAACACTTTTTAAGTTTTCCATACAACTTAGCATCATGCAAGGTCTCAAATACAACCCTAAGATGCCTCACATAATCATCAAAAGTTTTACCATAGATCAAGATATCATCAAAATAGACCACAATAAACAGCCCAATAAACTTTCTCAAAATATGATTCATAAGTCTCATAAATGTACTATGTGAATTAGAAAGCCCAAACGGCATCACCATCCACTCATACAATTCATGCTTAGTTTTAAGGGTTATTTTTCATTCATCACCTTCTTTCATCCTAATTTGGTGATATCCACTTATCAAATTAACTTTAGAAAAATAAACAGCACCATGCAATTCATCAAGCATATCATTAAGTATAGGAATAGGGAATCAATACTTAACTGTTATCTTGTTGATAGCTCGACTGTACACACACATTCTCATGGTACCATCCTCCTTTGGAACAAGCAAAGTAGGCACTGAACAATGACTAAGTGACTCACGCACATAACCCCTCTCTAAGAGCTCACCAACCTGCCTTTGGATCTCCTTTGCTTCCTCTGAATTACATCTATATCCTGGTCTATTAGGAAGTGAAGCTCTAGGCACCAAATCAATTTGATACTCTATCCCTCGAATTAGTGGTAATCCCAATGGCAGCTTTTTTGGAAATACATCTTTGAACTCTTTAAGCAACTCCATAACCTATCTTGGCAAATCCAGGCCCTCCACTTGCAATAAAGGCTTTGCCTTAGCCATGAAAACAACCTCCACAGAAACTAATGCTTGCTCAACATCTCCATTTTTGGGTAACATTAGCCTTTTACTCGATTCCACTATCTTCCTTTGATTTTGCAACTAATCTTCTCTAACTTGTTGAGAACTCAAAGGCATCAAATTTACCTTCCTCTCATTCAGCACAAATGAATAAGTGTTCCTTCACCTATTATAAGTCACATCATTATCAAATTACCATGGACGTCCTAATAACACATGACTAGCTGTCATAGGAATCACATCACATAAAACCTCATCATGACAGGTTTTAATGGAGAACGGAACACGAACCTGTCTTGTAACCTGAATCTCCCCCTTGTCATTAAGCCAATGCAATTTGTATAGTTTTTGATGTAGAACAGTAGTTAATCCCAGTTTCTCCACTAAAGTAATGGATGCAATATTGGTACAACTACCATTATCAATGATCATAGCACAAATCTTATCTCGAATTTGACATCTTGTATGAAAGATGTTTTCGCGCTGTTCCAAACCAATATCAACTTCAGCACTCAAAATCTTTTCAATTACTAATAAATTTCCCTCAATTGGCTCAAGATTCTCTTCTTGTTCAGTCACTTCTACTTTAGATTCCTCTTCCATTTTACCCTCATCTTCACTTACAAGCTCTTTATGCTTCCCATGTAAAACCATCACCCTTTTATTTGGATATTCAGAAGCAATATGCTCATTTCCCAAGCACTTGAAACACTTGATATCTCAAGACTTCTTGGGAAGTTGAGGTTCAAATACCTTCTCCTTTCCCTTCAAAGAACCTGAATTAGCACTCCCTTTGCTGAACTCCACTTTCTCATCCCGTTTAGGTATGTTCTATGTCCAGGAAGGTGAAGACACAACCTTTGTATTACTTGATGGAGTTGACCTCATATGGATACCCCTTCTTTTCTGCTATCTTTCTACTTTAGTTGCAAATTTTATGACATCCTCAAGAAATATGAACAGTTGTAACTCAACAACATTAGTTATGTCTCTCCTCAATCCATCAAGAAATCTAGCTATAGTTTGCTCTTGAGGTTCATTCAAATCACAACGAATTAGTAACAACTCAAATTCTTTCACATACTCTTCCACACTCAAGGAACCTTGCCGTAAAGTTTAGAGTTTGATGTATAATTCTTGTTTATAGTAATTCGGAACAAATCTCTTCTTCATTAATCTTTTCATAAGTGGCCAACTAGTAATTTCTTCTTCATCCCTTCTTCGCTGAGCTTTTAAGTTTTTCCACCACAAAAGTGCAAAATCGGTAAATTCAAGTGCTATTACCTTACACTTCTTTGCCTCAGGGTACTCATACCAATCAAACACCTTTTCTACCTTCTGAACCTATTCAAGATACTCATCGGGAGAACTAGTACCTCTAAATGGTGGTATATTAAATTGGATACCACTAGTAGGGTCATTTTGCTGCCTCATTATTCTACTCCTATCTTCAACCTCATCATCCCTATTTGGCTCATCCCCAGTATCCCCTAGGTCATTCTGAAGTACCCTATGCCCTACCTGTCATTGTTGGGGTTGCAAATTATTTATTTACATCATTTCTATAATTGCAGCGAGTTATCCACGAATTTTAGTAATCTCACCCCGAAATTCATCATGAGCTCATTGTAAGCCCATGAGTTGAGCTTTTTGTAAACTCAGTCCCTTTAGCACTCTATTTGCATCATCTTCAGTCATTATTAACAAAAACTCCAAACAAGTATGAACAATGAACAACACAAACAGTAGTTAAAACACACTTCTCAAACTGAATTTTCACCAATTCAGTAAATAAAATTAGATAGCAACAATTGACTCAAATTCAAAATTTCTAGGTTCAGGAACAACTCAACTCAGCCAAATCATCTCCAGTCCACAAACTACTAAGAATTAATTTTAATGCTGCAGAGTTGTAATTCAAAAATTACTAACCTCAAATATTAGAGACCCAAACTGATGAATAACCCCACAATATTATATAAAACAAAAACAACATGAGACCTTTAATGGCTAAAAATTTAGTTTGCACACTGAAATCCTATGCTCTGATACCAAGATGATGTGCCTTGATCCTTAAAATGAATTATTTAGAATAAAAAAAATGAAAAACTGATTTTTTTAAGATGAGATTGTTGTCTGATTTTTGTTGGTCTTTTCTTTAAGTGTTTAGGCTGAATTATAATAAGTAAATGGTAAATCAGATGGAGGATAGAACTAAAAAGAAGCTTTGATAAGCCAATGGATGCCACAATGATCAATTTAGGATTTTGACGCCACACTCTTGGTGGTCAATTGGTGATCAAAGAGTGATAAGTCAGTAATTATCTTTAAGAGCTGAAAAACTTAAGAAGATAATTTTTGAGAGAAAAAGTTTTTCTTTTTCGTGCATAAAATTCAAGAATAAGGCAACTGCCTCTATAAGACTTTAAGATGTCTTATATAGGCTTACAAGATAAGAGAAAATCTTAATATTACCTAATTAACTTTAAAAGTCCAAAATAAGCCCAATCTGACTCAACAATTTAAAATAAAGCTAAACAAATTTAAAATGGACTAAATACATAAAATAAAGATAGATAAGTGAAGTAATAAAAATAAGAACATAAGAAGCAAATTAAGCCCAATAGTATGGAAAGAAGGCCCTTAGCTACCTCCTTAAACCCAACGTCACCAAACGCCTCTAAATCACATCCCGATCTCTAATTGAAGATAAATAAACACCTTTAACTCATTTCCATTTAGATTGCAAGCTTCTAAGCCCATAGAAGCTTTAATAGCTCCAATTTGACTATTTATGACCTTTTGAAGCTATTTGGCCTTAGCTTTTGTTATTGGACCATCTGAAACCTCTTTTATGCTCATCTCACCTTCTTGAATTGATTTAGAACCTTCATGATACACATCATAATGCCTTTATAAAAATAACCTATAAAAATAATAAATGTGCCCCCGCTCTAAAATGAGAATTGACATCCCTCAACTATATCATGAATGATGTATCTATATCGAGCCCCTTTCTTTGATTTTTTTTCCCTTATTTATAGGGTAGTATGAGTTTAGGGGTCGTATAATATGAATGAAATTAAGATATCACCATAATTTCTCAATTAATCTTCTCTTATAAAATTATGCTAAAATAAAATTGATAGTTCTATTATTTATCTAAAAGTTTCCTTGTAAAGTTTTAATACAATAAAGATAGCTCTCTTTTTATTTATTTAAGAATGTCGTGAATCTTATAATAAATTGGGCCTACCAAATTTTAGGAGAAAATAAATACCTTTTCTACTATACAATTAGATACTTAAATTAAAGTGTTTAATAAATATTATTTCAATAAATAATACTTCACTTAAATATTATTTTAAAATTTTATCTTAAATAATATGTCAAGTCATCATATAATTAAATAGTATAATAAATAATTTAAAATTTATTATTTTAATATTTAATAATTATTTAACACATTAATTTGAGATAATATTTTAAAAGTATTACGTTACTACTACTTCTACTCTACAATTAAGTGTCCTTCTTCTATTCTATAGTTAATGCTTTTACTCTATTAAGTATTTATGAAATAGAATAATACTACACTTTTAAAATGATATCTCAAAATATTTTATCCCAAAATAATATTTCAAGCAATCACTAGTAATAAAATAGTGTAAATTTTAAAATCACCCATTATATTTTTTCATTATCCAATGATTGATTAAAACATCACCTGAGATGAAAAATTTATTAGAATATCATTTAAAAAGTGTAGCGTTATTCTTATAAAATATTTTCTCTATTTTATAGTTAATGTTTTATTTTAAATAAATAATATTACACTTTTTAAATAATATTTTAAATTTTTACGTCTTAAATAACATGTAAAGCAAGCAATCATATGATGATAAAATAATATACATGCGTAATTTTTAAAATTTATATTATTTTATTATTTAATAATTATTTGATAAATTAGATTAAAATAAAAAATTTTAATATAACAAATAAAACATTTCTCAATTTAAAATAACCACCAAAAAAAGAAAAAGGTGGACACCTCTAAACTAAACAAATCCTACTTATTGGCACCCTAATCCATCTTTTGATGAAACCCAGGCAGAGTTGTAAAGCTAAGAAATTCTGGCAGTTGGAGCTCTACAATAATTTTGTTATTCAGAACAATTCTAGTTGGATTTGGAGATCTAGAAAGATTCACCTTTTACGTAATTTTCAACAGAAGCAAACCTGAACTTGAGAATTTCAGTCAATCAATCAAGCAAATTCACTTTCGATTCATAAACCCACAGCCCAGATGGAACCTTAACTATTACCCATCTTAAAATTATATAACAAGATAACAGTAAACTCCAGTTTCAAAGATCAAAACAACACAAAACAGATTCAAAACTAAAATATAAGAGTAAAAAAAAACTGTATAGCATGAACCTATAGATTTACATTTCAGCCAGTAAAGATGTGAACATTAATGGCAATAAGGAAAATAGTGATGAGACCAAAGTAGATGACAGTGTGTACAAGAATGGAAGCACCACTGGTCTGCATGTTGCCAAACTCAACGACACTGTTTCTGCCTGGAATCTGAAACAAAATCCCCGGAGTTAACAGCACAAACAGCACCACTGCTATCACAACCGGACCCCAATCTGCCATTTCTGCTTTGCCTTTCTTTTTTTCTTTCTTCTGAGAAAGATTAGAGATAAGAGTGAAGATTGCAAAAAGGAGGGTTTGAGAAAGATCTAGGAAAAGGAAGTGGGGTACGTGAGGAAATGGACAAAAGTGCATAAAAGACGAGGCTTCTTGTCACAGGTAAAGGCTTTCAATCTTCGTGGTGAAACGTGTCAAGTTCCACTAAGCAACTATCCAACGGCTGTGAGTATCTCGGGATGAGATGATCGGTTCCAAATTTTGCATGGCCAAAATACTTTTTACTACGCGTGTAAGTGATTAAGATTCGTTTTGGTTTTTTAAATATAATTTTTTTAAGTAGAATTTTTTTAAAAAAAATTATTAATTAAATATTTTTGTAAGTATTAGATTATTTAATTATATTATATTATATAAAAATATTTATTTATTATTAAATTATTAAAAATAACATTTAATAAAATTTATATTCAAATTTTAAATAATTTAATATTTTTTATATATAAGTTTAAATTTATTATGTATTTTTTTAAAGTCAATTTCTTAAAACACAATAATCAAGAAAAATTAATATATAGTAATTAACGAATTAATATAAATTATTGTATTTGATATAAAAATTAAAAATAAAATAATACTTCTTTTTGTTTTAAAAAAATCAATAAAAGATTTTAATAAATTTTATAAAAATATAATAGTTGTAGAGATATAAAAATTAGAGATATGATGATTTTTAAAAAAAATATAAAAAATATATTAGTTGAACATGTTTTTATTAAGAATGTACTATAGAAATAAGAAAATATTATTATGATTATATGACATTATACACATATTTAAAAAGCTCAAAATGCTCTACTCCTAAAAATATAAAATTTGAGTTTTTACAAGTAGAGACAATATTTTTTTTAATCTCCAAAAACTTTTATCAAATTGCAACCAAACGTCATCAAAAAATTTAAAAAGAATTTTTGATATTAAAAAAGCTCTTTTAATCAGTAGAGAAACCCAATCAAATATGCACTAAAGGCAAATGCAGTATTTACTATTCATAAATGTAAAATAAACAAGAGATTATTTATTTTTAATTTCGTAGAAATAAAAAAAATATTTTTCTCTTGTGTTTGGTGTAATTTACTTTAATTTCATTCTCATCTCTTAAAAATTAAAAAATAATAATAAATACTCTCAAGATTGACAACTATTAGATTTTTATTAATTTAATACATGTTATAAAAAATAATGTCACACTTTTTAAATTAGATTTCAAAAACATTTCGTGTAAAATAATATGCCAAGTAACATTGGACGATAAAATGATATAATAGATGATTTTAAAAAATTATTTTTTTTTATCACTTAATGATTATTTGACACATTATTTTAAATAAAAATTTTGAAATATCATTTAGAAATTATAATATTACCAAAAAAAGGTCAACTATTAAATATTGTTAACTAATGATTGACTGGTAGCAACTCAATCATCGATAGTCCGCCATTGGCCAATGATAAAAATGACACCCAGTCCCTTGCCAATTAATAGTATGATAGGCAAAACTGAATCAATTGAAACAATGAATTATATAATTTATTTTGGTTCTCAATTGTATTAAGTAGAAAATTAATAAAATTAAATAGATAAATCAATAATTTTTTTAAAAAAAATATGTGACAAAATCGATTCAGTTTGATTTTGCCTAAAAAAAAATATATAATCAAGTTTGAAGAAAAATCTTAATAAATCATATAACTAACCTAAAAATTGATTGTCCAAACTATAGGGTCTAATAGAAGAACCGAATTAATTTTATTATATTCAATCTCAATTCAATTTTCAATTTCAAATTTAAAAAATTGAATGATTTAGTTTTATTTTTTATTCAAGTCAAAAATTGAATCAACTTATGTTTCTCACCCTTAACTAATGGTGGCTTGGGTCTAAGGTTTTTAGTTTACTAAATAATTAATTAAGTTCTTCATATTGTTTTTAATTTACTAAGATTCTTAATTATTTAATGGAATATTCAATCTTTTATTGATATTTTCTTCTTTGAGTAATGGTTATAGACGTAGGATTATAGTCATTAATAAATGTTTTTAGGTGTAGCTTAATTGATAGTTAAAATAACTAACTCATCTTTAATATTTAAGAAAGTGAAGTCCGTATAGTATTTATTTATTCTTTTATTAAAAAAATTGTTAAATCACCATCGACCGGTGTAATTACTATTTTACTCCCATCAAATAATTAAATAAGACAATTAAAATTATGTGACTACCTTTAACTTTTTTCTTTTCGGTTTGAAAGGAACCTTTAACTTTTTATGAGTATCATTTTTTTTTTTATTACACCAATTTATTACAATAATTTTTGTATCGTAATATTATCTAAAAAAATTCAAATAAATTTATTATATTATTTTTATCCCTTAAAAAAGTTCAAATATCGAAGTTTAGATATCGAAATTTTGAGGGAGAAGGGGGGAACAAAAAAAAAAAATTAATGTCACAACTAGCACTCGTTACAATTTGAAGAGGATTTGTTTTAATGTCTATGATGGTCTATATTAGTCTATTATTAATTATCTACCAAATGGCACTAATTTATTTCACAAAAAATTAACAATCATCACCGGCCGAGTCACTCCAATAACAAATATATGAATCAGTGGGGTAAAAATGTAAACCCGAAATCATAAAATTCAATTAACAAAAAACTTAACTCAGTACTCTCGGAACAACATTGACAATTGATATGATCAGCCGGTGTAAATGTGAATGCCGACTGCCAAAATAAGGATGGTGTAGATGCCGAAGAAGAGGATGGTGTGGACGAGGATGGCCTTGCCATTGGTGGTGAAGCTGCCGAATTCGATGTGGCGGTGGTTGCCGGGGAGCTGAAACAAGAGACCCGGGGTGAAGAGTATAAACAGCAGCAATCCGAATATAATGGGTGCCCAATCCGCCATTGCTACCTGAATCTGATCCTTCAATTCCTGTTCCTCTCTTGATATTATTTTTGGTTTGTATTTGAGCAAATGCTCCTTGGACGACCTCTTGTTATATAATACTTCATGCTTTGGATGGGCATCTAAAGTGGCTCTATGGGGACCCCCCGGCTACAGCTAGTCTGGTCTAGTTCATTACTGTAGTTACTTTTGTTTTAATAACTTAAATGGAATTAACAAATCATTAGTTTCGTCATTGCTTTTCATTTTAATTTATTTATTGAGTCTTTTATTATTTTTTAAAATACTTAATTTTTTTCTTAAAGATGAAAATAATAATATAAAAATAGTATAATTAAATATTTAAAAAAAATTATAGATTTAACGAGTAAATTAAAATAAAATAGTAACAAAAACGTAGGAGCGAAATTAAAAATTAAAATGAAAACTAAATATTAAAGTTAAAAATTATATTAAATTAAACTTTAATTACATGGGAGTTTTAGTATCAAAATCTTGGGAGGGCCAAATAATTAAAATATATATTTTAAATGATAATAATTATTAAAAAAAAATTGTTAAATTAAAAAAAAAATTCGATGCTTGGGGGGCCCCCAAGGCAATTATGCTATTGTAAAAATAATACTTTTTTGAAATGAATTCATATATCATAATATAAATAATTATACTATACTTCTTAAATAGTATCTTTCTTTTTTTAATTTTAAGTGATGTATTAATCAACTACTAAATAGTGTAATAAAAAATTTTAAAAGTTAAAAAAATAATTATTTAATAAATACTTAATACATATATCACTTGAATTTTTTTATAAAAAAATTGAAATATTTCTTATACAAATGTTATATTAACACTTTGTTCATTAAGCCATCTTCATATATATTTGGTCTTAGATATTTATGTTCTTTTCTTTGGGAGGACGCATCAAGTGCCTTGAAATTAATTTGAGAATCGTTGTCTTGATATTAATGGTGATGTTCCAAGGAGCTTTTGGGGGTATAAATAATCACATGATAGAACAAAATTCTCACGCAAAGGCCATTTTCTCTTATCTCAAGAAATGCATCCGTAACATGATAAGAAAATGGCATATTTAAATTGGATTTGACCATATTTATTGTGATGTTTATTCATTGTGGACAAGATTTGTAAAACAACCCAAGTTTTTTTTTTTTACTTTCAAAAATATTTAATAATTTAAGAATAATAATATTCTTATTAAATATATTTAAAAGAGAATCCACTCAAAACCTAAAATATCAACTTGGACCCACTCTCATTTTTTGAGAATTAGTACTTAACTACGTGGAAAATTACGTATTCAGCTCACATGGGTGATGTGGAAAGTAGCTAGTCCAAAAGTTTCACGTCAGCTGATTGGAGCCAGCTCAGCTTCATACCTTTAAAAAGAAAATCAAAAGAAGTCTTTAAGGATCGATCAATGAGCTTCACGTGTTCCAGGAACCTCATTTTTTTTTTAATTATCATTGTGACTCCCATGAACGAGAGAAAATAACTTCATCTCTAAGAACAATGGTCTAAAAAGCTTCTTATAAAATCATCTCTAAAGCTAACACATGTTGGAGTATAGACTATAGCAGCCTCCTCTAATGGGATGGTTTGAATTCAATGTGGACCAACGCGACTATCAAAGAAAGTGAGAAATGAGTTGGGCTGGAGGAGACTCCAAGAATGATGTTAAGATAAGTAGCAATTAGTCTAGGTCAGCTTATTTTACCGAATGTAGAATATTTGAAAACTGTATGAAGCTATGGCTTTTGGAATTAAAGTAGCATTGCATAATGGTCCTACTCCTTTGATCATAAATTCAAAAGAATGTGGGTGATTTGGTTAGAGGAGCAATAAATAAATCTGTTGGGTTATTTAAGAGATTCAAGGTTTGCTCATTGCTGCCTCCACGTTTTAAAAAACGTTTGCTCATTGCTATCTCATGTTTTAAAAAACTGCAATGGCAATGGCCATAGGCTAGCAAGATTGGCTTTGAGTTATTCGAATGATGTAATATGGAGGGATAACATCCTACTGATACTTTTACTTTGTTGTATTACTTCGTTGGTCAATGAAATTTTTCTTCAAAATAAAAAAGAAAATCTCCAAAATGCCTTCAAAGGAAACAAGTTCTCTATTGCAGATATCAAGTCATACTTTTTAGTTAGACATCAATATGGCATTAACTAAGCCACAATCTTGATAGTCCTTTTGATTTTATGCACAACGAAAATTATAAATCACATCATAAGTAAAAATAAAAACAATCAATACATCAATAAAGATAAATAAAGATGCAAAATATACATGGTTCGGCCCTAAAATGCTTACGTTCACAGAGGACCTATGATTCATTTTTTTTCGTTAATATAAATCACTAATTATCTTTTTACATCATCAATGATTTCACAATACCCATAATATCTCCTATAGATTACTCTAGTATTTTTTTACATCAGCAATGATTTCACAATAAAGATGAACTGGTTTATCCCTATTTACAATCTAAAACTATTAGGTGTGTGCATATGGTACTTGTGTCCATTTTAAAAATCATATATATATATATATATATATATGCATCAAATACAATATATATAGAACAATTATGTATCTCATACATAAAAATTTGAAACGAAAGTTAGAGATCTAATTACCTAAAAATGAACAAGATAAATTTTATTCAATTATACTAATGAATAAAATTAAACTATATTAATCATATTAATACAGAATTGAGAGATATCACATGTCAAGTCTTTAGAACGGATTTATACTAGAGTACCGCCTGAAGTTGAACCCATTGGTAATTCTAGGACCCATCGTGGTGGGCTGGGTCTTTAGAATAGCACTCGATTTAACTCTTAAACTGTAAAATTAACTCTTAATCTTATAATTATTTGTTTAACTCATGTTCAACTCTTGAATATTTAAACAAATCACTCTTATTGTTGTGTTGAATAGCCTAAAATAAAAGTAAGAGAAGAGATATTTGATTCAACGTTTAAAACAAAACTCAAGAAACATTTTTCATCTTCATTTTTCTTCCATTAATGCCGGTCACTCAATTTTGCAACAACATTTTTTGTTTCCTTTTTGCTTAAACATTTGAAAAAGAAGAAAACAAAAACTATTTTGCTCTCTTCCATTCTCTCCATTTGCCGAGCACTACCTTAACAGAACAAGGAAAAATTTCAATTTCTTTTTTCTATCTTCTCAAATGTATATATATCACAATGTGCTCCATTGAAAATAATTTTCAATTTTGCACACAAAATAGTCGTCATACTTCAATGTTCCTATGATTAAACAATAAATTATAAACCAAAATATCTCCATTTTTTTGGTTTAGTCAAACAAGTTTTGTATTTAATATTTATAAAATAATCAAAATTATTTTATTCAAACACATGGTAGCATTTCGGTCACTTATAATAATTTGAGATCAAATAATATTTTAAATATCATTCTAACTCCTCATAGTTTTATAAAATTTCTCTTTAATAACATTTACTTTAACTTTATCATTGTTTAATAAAATCTCATTTTATTTAATAATTAAGTTCTCAACAAAATAATTATTTTATTAATTTAACTATAAGCTAATAATTAAGTCTAATCAAATTAACTCTTAAGTGATTAAAAATATTTAGATTATTTAACACTTAAATAATTAATTTAGATAAATAACTCTTACGCCTTCACTTAATCTAACGTAGGTCTCACCATACTTAATACTGGAGTCAATTTAACCGAAGGCTCATTATACGTTACGTGTCACCATTTAATTAGTCAATAATAATTATTAACTAATTAATATACTTAAGTATTAAGTATTAACACGTGCGCATCCCAAGGGTTCCTAAAATAAATATTTGGTTTTACTAAAAATTACCAGATTAAACAATTCAATTTAGTACGTTGCTTTAATGCACAACGAGTATACTTCATATTGCTAGACTCCCTATGTCTACGTTCAATTCGTCAAATGAAACTATTTCATAAGTCTGTGATCGATGCCCCATGCACATGTCACAGATATTACAAATTAGTGTGTTAAACCATACAAGCTGAGGTCATAACGCATACGTATAATCCTTCTGTCATCTATATCCTAGATGTGCAGAGATATAAATTTACAGCATCAAATTCCCATATGGTCATCCATGAAATTATCTCCAAATTTGTACTTCCAATAACAATGTACGTAAACATATTTGCTATACTGTTCAACCATTTGAGAAACACCTTTCTCGGGTTAGTACTCGTTGCCATGAGATTTTTTAAAATATAATCTCGAATCATCTGAATATATTACTCCCTTATGAGAATTGATGAATCCCATATCTGTACACACCATACTCCATAAGTATTAGACTATACCCGGTCACACCATTAAAGGTCTGTGATATGCGTGGAACCAAAGTATGATGGATCACTTACAAGCCCATAGTGGCACTCAGGTCAAAGGATCACGTATACCACTCAACTCGAAAGGACTAATCATTGACGGCTTTGTAGGATGTCTATTGGCATCCTCATGAGTCTGTTCAGTATTCAGTCTTGATTGAATACTCGTATGCATATGCGAACTTTTCAGTAAACCCATGATCAGTTAAGAATAATCATCTATACCATATAGATATTGCATACACTGATCTTTATAAAAGGAGATCCACTGACAGACCTACATCGGTGAAAGCAGATGACATCTCCAAACACATATTGTAACTCTTTGCAACCATGTCATTACTGATATACCCTTATGTCTTTATCCTATTACAGACATGGATCTAACATTTTTGATCTAAATAACTCTTATAACTTGCTAACTCTTAGCAGTACTAACTATTAGTATTTATAGCTCTTAGTTCTGCTATTCTTAACACTAGTCGAAACTCCTTTAGACTAGATTTAAACTCCTTCAGACTAATTTAAAATCCTTCAGATCATACAATATCTTTAACATAACAAGCTTTGTACCATGTATTTATATTGTATTAATGATTATACGAAATATTTATTTTATAAATATTAAATAATTTAATATTCATACAATATTAGAATGACACGTAAGCACCAACTCTAACAGTATCTACCATTGATCACCATGAATTCTCCACGACCTCTTAGTTACTCCTTATAAGAGATTTCTACAAGAAATATAAGAATAGCTCGAGCATTTAAGCCATAAAGATCTATGTTATTTCTTTTGTTCACTCAAGAACCGAAAGAAAATATTCCTAAAAAGTTACACCCTATGGTACTACACACTTAGTGCCTACCTAGCTCCTATATTCTCTCTTATGGGTTACATCTTGAAACTTTAGATGCTTAGCTTTTTCTTGTATTTAGAAGAGTTTATATAGTGAGTAAACAATACCCTGAGAAATCTTAAACCTAGTTAGAATAAGAGTTTTTACTTGTAGGAGTCCTAATTCCACTTAAAGAAGTCAATTGAGCTAATACATGAAATATCCCTAAGTTATCTTGTGAACAGTAACCGCATGAACATTACCCCTTTGTAGACAGTACCCCACGCGCATGTGAACAATACCCATTCTTCTTGCTTTTCGTTTTACTTCTCCCTTATACACTCAATGCGTACTTGACTTTATAACGACTCTTCCTTTGGTATTCTTCACAATTTTTACCCATATAAGATTGTTGAATCACCAATTTTCAATAAATTTTCTCATTGATTCAAAATCTATCTCCACGAAACTAATCATCGCCACTCCTCCTTAGTCAATGCTCACTAGCATTGTCTCTAAGTTAAATCTCAAACTTAACTAAGGCTTTTGCAACTATGGTCTCCAAAAATTTCAGAATGTTGATGCCTAGAGTAGTTTAATATTGTGATATCTCATGTCTCGAAGACACTATGACCATAATTCCATAATGGTGAAAACACATTCTCAATTACTACTTTTCCCATACATTCTCTTGTGACCCCTACCACAATGTGATATAATTCAAAAGCTACTTTATGATCTGTTTCAAATTAACAACCCTATGTTGAACCCATTCAAGCACCTTGCTTCAAGCATATAGCCTCCCTCTGTGCTTATCATTCTAGATCCTTTTACTTCTCATTTAGTATTCCTTTCTTTGTTTTCATGAATCTCCCTATTCCGATCTAGCAGTCCTGAGTCTACTAAGTTTTCATGAGATGAGGAATGAAATCTCATACCTAATTCTTTCATCGTCTTTTTTACCATGTAGTCTCAATCTTATTCTATTAATCCTATATGACTTACCATAAGTCATATTTCTCTAATTGGTAAATAATGATTCTCCATGACACATATAAAAACATTACTCTAGATTTTAAAATAGTTCATCCACAGACACTTGTTCCTTTAGAAGCTCTCATACGATTAAAGTTTATGCTCAGTCATCCAACAAACTTAAAAATTCACCTTCTTTCTATCTTTGTCTTTCTCTTAGGATTATCTCTTCAAGTGCCGTAGAAACATTTTGGATCTACCATTTAATCTTTATTGTCTTTATTTTGCCATTTTTATTTTGTGTCCAATCCAAATAATTCTTCTAACTATGACCTAGATGATGCCATCTTCTTGGTAGTCTTTTTCAAGAGTGATATTTATCCCAAAAAACTCCCCAGTAAGGTTATCATCTTTTTCTCTTTTAAATAACCATCTTCTTTATTATTCTTCCCTTATAATTATAATTCCTTATTGTTGACAACCTTTTGCTCTACAATCTAGCTCTATCACTGATGAACATATGAAAATGCATATTTATTAAGAGATTCAGTCACCATTTAATGTCACTAATTTTAGCATTGTTGTACTTTTAGCTTGAAATAAAGTGTTCTCCTTAAATTGTGATTAATGAATGTTATTTGCACATGTTTAGGTAAAATGGACATAGCTCTCAATGTAGAAATCAAAATAAAGAAATTCTTGAACTTGAAGCAACATAACTCAATCTTATACAAATTTGAAGAATAGTGAAAAAGCCAAATCCAACATGTTATGGGCAAAAAATTGAGATACAATAAAATCGAGCTACAACTTTTGCTCAGCTTGACCCAACTCACGTATTTAAACTATATCTCACCAAATACATACTCAATTGGTATAATTCTTGAATTTGTAAAATACTAACTTAATTATCAACAACTCTTATGTTGATGGTAAAGTCCAAATCAGTCGTTATCATGGACCACATTGTCTTGCAAGTGGGTAAAAGGGTTGTTGGTCGAAATCTGATGTATCTTTGAAATTTTACTCATATCTCATTGGATACTCATCCAATTTGCATAAATCTAGTACCTATGAAAAGAAGAGACAAAATTCTACAACTTTCATGTTGGCCACAGAGGCTACATCGGTCAATTACATTATTACAAACGTATTACAAATAGGTAAACGAGTTATTGGCCTAAAATTATTGAAGATTGATGTCACACATGACATATTTCCATTCATTGCCTACATGAAGACACTCTTAGGACATTTTCAATATTAGATGATTCTCTCTTATTTTCTTCTCATTAACATGCATTGTCATCTAGGCTAGAGTTCTTGGCAAGGCTAAGAGATGAACTTTTATGTGTAATAAATTTACTTCTATGCTTTAATTCGTTGTCAAGAGCTACAAATGTTATAAGTTTAGTTTTGATTAAACTCTTATCTATTTTATTTTCTATAATCCAAAGTTATATATCTCATATCTCATATATGTTCATTCATGCTTTTCTTATGTGATTCTTGTTGAATTATAATTGCTATTGGTTATATTGTTTTATATGTTAATCTTTTACTGCGATATTGTCGATTGATATATTGTCGATCTTAGATAACATGTAAAGACAATAAATATTTAATATTCAAGTTGATCTTTTACTGCAATATTGTCAAAAACGATATACTGTCGATCTTAGATAATTTGTATAAATGAACATGATTTGTGTTAATATTTGCAAAAGAGTTTAGTCATATTAAATGCATGTGTTATCAAATGTGTTATATTTTACATATCTTTCGATTGATTATTTAGATGTAAAACTGTCAATTGAGTTATAAACATTGAATCAAAGTGTAGAGTAGATTTATAAAGCATAATTGTGATTTTCGAAGCCTTATTTAAATCATCATAAGACATTTTTCTCAATTCATAGACAATTCTATCTCATCCACTTAAACCAATTAATTAATTTTCTCATTTGCTACTGTTTAATATTTTACTTCACCAACCTATTTTGCCAAATGCTTCCTCGTGGGATCGACACCTTAATCTATACTGTGATAGCCGCGTTATATTTTGAGCGTAAACAATCACCTATGCTCTGCAATCTGGACTTCAACCTGGCTCTAATACCAGTTTGTTGCGGATATTAAGCCATGCTGTTTAGTTTGACACCCCTATGCCACAGCCTTGATACCCTTTTTGACTCTATACGCAACGAAAATCATAACTCACACCATAATTAAAGACACATACAATCAATATATCAATAAAGATAAAGAAAACAAACCAATCAATAAAACACAAGATATACGTGGTTCGACCCAAAAATGTCTACGTCTACGGATGATCCATAATCCAGCTTCTTTCATTAATATAGGTACTAAGTATCTTCTTAAATTATTAATGATCTCACAATATCCATAGTATCTCCCATAGATCACTTTAATATCTCTCATAGAGATCTCTAAGTATTTATCCTTGATCACCATGAATTCCCCAAAACTTCTTAATATCTCCTTATAAGAGATATCTACAAGGAATATAAGAATAGTCTGAACATCTAAACTAAAAGGATCTATGGTGTTTCCTTTGTTCACGCAAAAATCGAAAGAAAACACTCACAAAAGGTTCCAGCCTAAAAGGAATAGTCTGAACATCTACAAGGAATATCAGAATAGTCTAAACATCTAAACTAAAAGGATCTATGGTGTTTCCTTTGTTTACGCAAGAATCGAAAGAAAACACTCACAAAAGGTTCCAGCTTAGTGCACTACGCACTTAGTGCTTACCTAACTCTTCTATTCTCTCTTATGATTTATATCTTGAAACTTTAGATGCTTAGCTTTTTTATTGTGTTTAGAATGATTTATATAGTGAGTAAAAAACACTCTTAGAAACTCTAAACCTAGTTAGAATAAGAGTTCTTACTTATAGAAGTTTTAATCCCACTTAAAGAAGTCAATTGAGTCAAAACATGAAATACTCCTAAGTTACTGTGCGAACAGTACCCGTCATGAACCTTCAGCGCGTATGAACAATGCCCGTAGTGAATAGTACCCATTCTTTTAGTTTTTTCTTTTACTCCTTTCTTGTACACCCAATGCATATTTGACTTAATAATGGCTCTCATTTGATATTCTTCACAATTCTTACCCTACAAAATTGTTGAATCACCAATTTCTAACATTCTCTAATGAAAATCTCCCACATGGACAAATAGTTGGTAATCTCTAACTTACATTTGTTTCTCTTTTCTTTTCAGGTTCTAGCTCACCTCCTTATGTTCTTTCCCTTTCTAATCTCAACAGACCTTAGCTCTAAGCAGCCCTCGACACTCAATCACCCTCTCAAGTCTTCTTTTATAACTTTTATCACTTAACTAATAATTTTGTTTCTAAACTCAAAATACAAATTCTAAATATTTATGGTCTAAGTAATTAAAATTAGATACAAACAAAATTATAATGAATTACAATAAATCTAAGTAGTGTATTAGTAGAGTATCAAATCATCTATCACTAACACATCACCAATTACCTCGGGTTGTAGTAGTGTATGTATTAGGGTTTAAATGTGTTGATGCAATTGGGTTTGATGTAACTTGAGATTAAATGTCCCCAAAATCATTGTAATGTCAATTATAACATAAAATTTAAACAAATTGTCAACTCTAAAATTTAGGATATTTTGGGCCTATGAATTCTCTAAGAAAGATCTCTGGAATGGCTAGTCTAAGATGATCACTCTTTGAAGTTTTTTGTGCTTTTAAAATTTCAAACTCAATCAAGACTATAAAATAAGATATACAAAAGCAGAAGCAACATTATAATAGCTCAGTTTAATGTGAATTTACATTCACTTTACTAAACATAATCAACTCACTCAAATACATTATTGAAGAATATTTTTACAACGCGAATATGAGAAATAGAAGCTATTGTAAATATGGCTTCTAGTAAATTTCTCCCTTAAAAAAGTTTATCTATAAAACGGTTGAAAGGAACTTTCACAGTGTCCCTTCAAAAGTCTGTCCTCTTTTTTATTATTTAGCCTTCTTTTCATAAACTTCTCTATATTAAATTGTGTTGAGTTTTTAGTCATACATATTGATGTTTTGATGATAACAAATCTCATGTTTAGACATTGAAAGAATTAAATGTATAAGTGAAGTAAATTATGAGTAAATAAAATAGAAAAACACATTTAGATTACACTGGTACTGTATAAGATAGAAAATGTGTACAAACTTGATGATAACAGAAAGATAATTGTGTTAACTTTCCAAAAAATTTTATGAAACTAAATTTGAAGTTGTCTACAAAAATTTATGACCAAATCATTCAAGTATGCTAAAATTGGATCAAAGTGCAAAGTTTTGAAAGTTTCAAAAAATTGACTAAAATATAAAATATCAAAACTTTGAGAGAGATCACTATAACAACACTATAGCAACGGTAAAGCCACTGTACCAACGAGCAAATTACTATATGACGGTTAAGTTACTGTGCGTCACTGTAGCAGCACTATAGCAACAGTTATTTTTCACTCCTTATAAATACCTCACTCATTTGAAGCTCCATAATGAGAGGAAGAAGAGAAAAACGTCATATATCAAAATTGAGAGCTTCATTGTTATACATCTTTATGTTTACTCATTTGAGAGTTTAAATTATTTTATTTATTTATTTTTGTATTAGATTATTCAAGTGTTTATGGAAAATACTTTGAAAATAGAGTATATACTCTTTTATTGTAATTTAAGTGTTTGTGGAAAACACTTTAAGAGTATAGTGATTACTCTTTTATTATAAGAGTTTAATTGGTACCTTAAAAATCAATTTATTGTAAATGTCTCTTAACACCTTGGGAGTCAAGTGTAATGAATATTGACCTTGATTTAAAGCAAGCTAGTAGAATCCTCAAGACGAGTTGCTTGGGGCATGAACGTAGGGCGTGTGGAGTGTTACGTAAACATCTGGGTACAATTCTCTCTATTCCCCCACTCTCTCTATTTTCTCATTTTAGTTATTATCTTGTACTTATTTATTGTAATTTATTTGTTATTAAATTTATTTACATTTTAAATAATTACATAAATTATTCATATTAGTGTATCAATTTTTAAATTACCCTCTCCCCTTAGATTGTTTATCTAGAATTTTAAGTTGTATAATCCTTTCTCCCTCTTAGGTTGTCTATTTAAAAATTCTAAATTGTATAATTCTTTTAAAATTTAAATTTAAAACATGTAAAATTCTTTTAGAACTAAAATTGTAGAGTTCTTATTAGAACTTTGACATATTTTTATGATTCTAAGGTTCTTAAAATTAAGAATAGTGTAAGTCTTTAATTAATGATAGATAAACATCTACCGGTCTATTTGTGAAGACTTAAGTGGTCAATATTTTAAAAAATTTACGTGATTAAACACTTGAACTACTTTTAGGGTGAGATGCTCACGTTATTCCCAATAAAATAGTTTGATAATAGATCACTTATTTTAAAACACACCCCATACGAAAGGTCTTCTTTACGAGATTCA
Source organism: Ailanthus altissimus (assembly GCA_946807835.1). NCBI lineage: Eukaryota > Viridiplantae > Streptophyta > Magnoliopsida > Sapindales > Simaroubaceae > Ailanthus > Ailanthus altissimus. The sequence goes on along the minus strand of OX327688.1, from coordinate 30,639,165 downwards.
TTGGGCTATTTAAGAATTAGATTTGGGCCGAAATCGCAAGAGGCAACAAAAATCATTGTCATCGATCCCTTCATTGAACATCATCAGCACCTAGAACTCTCAGACAATATGAATATCTACATTATATTGACTTCATAATTCCAAATTCAAAGCTTGTGATTTTGATTTGCCTTACATTTTATTCTAGTGAACGTTTATCAATTTTCAAAATACTATTTATACTACAATTTATAATAAGGCACGCCTGTGATTTTAATCTTTAAACGTTACATGGGAAACTTGCAAGTGATGAGATAATTATATGTTTATATTGTTTTGATTTGACCTTCCATTTAAAGACGTAAATATATATTATATATAATTGAATTTACATTTTATAATTATTTACATAACTATTAAGTCTCTGTCTGTGAATTTAAGTTTTAGGGTTAAATTTTTATTTAACAAGTACGAGACTCAAATTTATTCAAAAGATTTTTTTTAAGAGAAGAAATTTATTCAAAAGAAAAGAATGTTAGAAATGGAATCAAACGTGTATCAATTTTTTATTTTTTTTATGAGAGAAATGCTTGTATACACAATCGTCTATTCGATTTCGCAAAAGGCTTATGCTTCGGTTACTTGAAAAACTTAAACAATTAAAAGGGTCAGTCATCATAATAATTAATTTACATAATCAAATTTTAGCCACTAAATAATCATCAATCAAGCGTATAATTTTCTGAATGATCGGATTATATAAATCTTCAGCTCAAAATATTAAGTTTTATTTTTATTTTGAGATAAAGATAATTTCACTCCTTTGACCTAAAAGTAAATTTTATTGTAATTAAATTTAAAATATTTAATTTTATCTTGATTTATTAATTTTTTTAAAAAAAATTTGAACGATGGAGGGTAAAAATGTAAACTAACTGAAAAAAAAAACGCATGGAAAAAGAAGCAGGGCCCGTGGCCGCCGCCACTGCCACACCTTTTCTTCAATCGCAAAAACAAAATTGAAAAAAAAAAAAGAGTAGAGAGATCGAACAAAATTTTCCGATTATTTGAAAAATAGTCAACCTCAATTATTTAAATAAATTGCATGAAAACACATGCATACAAATTAACAAAATGCATCTGAGTTAGCTTTGTTTCTGGGCCATACAAAATGCTTTTATTTCTCTCGCAATCTGGCAAAGGGGGTCGCTTGGTTGAAAGTCCCATCTGTCAAAATCGGAAAACGGTGTAAGATTTCATTTCCACCACCTAATCGTGTAAAGGCCGGGTCAAAGCAAGGCATGATACAATGGCAACGGCAATGGCAATGGCAAACACCACCCTCCTCTTTCCACAGCCCTCCAGCTTAACTCTAAACTGAGCACAAGACGCAAGACTTTCGATTATATGACCCAATCCGCAAATACTTGACAGGCACATTGCGACTCCCTCTGCACGAACCTGTTTAATCAACAAGGGAAGGGATAAAAAGCCATATCTGGGGAATTCAACTTTAAAGGAAGAATTCATGGCATGGGAGAAAGAATTGATTTAATGGCGGGCACTTCCTGAAAAATCGTATTCACTTCATTCCGTGGAGATACGAACCGATTCATAAAATTTATTTATTCTTTTAAATATTTATTAAAAAATATAAATTAATTATATAATAATATGTGTCATTTATTTTTATCATAACATATTATATTATTTTATTAAAATTTATTTTTATAAAATATATTAATTACATAAATAAATAAAATTATAGCACGTATTCAAAACATATAAGCTAAAAGGACAAATAATAAAATAAATTAGTAATTATATATTAAAATTATAATTTTTGTTTAAATTGATAATAAAAATTAATAAATTAAAATAAAATTAAATATTTTATATTTAAATAAAATAAATTTATTAATTAAGTCAATTTTTTAGAATATAATTATTCTTATCCCTTTTATTTTTTCTATTTATCAATTAGAATAAGGATAATTATAATTTTAAAATTGACTTAACAGATAAATTGACTCTAATTAAATTTAAAATATTAAATTTTATCTTAAATCATTAACTTTTGTTATCAATTTAAATAATAAAAAAATAATATAATTAAATGCCATACTTACAAATGTGAAACCGTGGCTGGGTTGGCTGAGCATGAGGGCTCAGCCTAGTTGGCTGAGCACCTCCAAGCCTCACATTCTCACCTGGGTTCGAATCCCCCCTCTTCCCAGGTGGTGCGGAAAAAAAGAACATATGTTGTAATCCCTCCCTTCAATAAAAAAAACAAATGTGAAACCGTGAAACCAGCCCCATGAAACCAGTCCCCGCAATCTAAAACCACACCCACAAGCCGGCCGCCCCCGACCCAAAAGAACCACCACATCCTCTTGCCTCCACCTTCCCCTGTCTTTTTCACGTGCAAATTATTTATTTATTTATTTTTATAAATTCAAATGATTGACGAGTAGGAAATAGATAACATAACCTACAAGCCGCTACTTTCTCGGTTCTTGTATAGAAACACTATTTTTTTATTAAATAAATTGCATCCTTGTCTGTTAATGTATTATATTCTTTTATAAATTATTTTAAATATAAAAAACTGCATTTTCTAAAATTTTATTTTTATTACATTAAAGATAATATTAGACATATATAATTTTTTTTGTACAAATTAATAGGGCATGTAAGCACTTATTGGATAAAATATAAAAATATTAATAAATTAAATTAAAATAAATTATATAAATTAATACTTACGTCAATTTATTATTTTAAAATTTATATAAAGAGTTTGTATATTTAATTTTACTGTTATATTAAATATAAATTTGACCCATCTGCATTATTATATGAACGACATTCAAATATCAAATTGATCTTTTATTTAAACTTTTTTTTTTTACTATTTAAAACTAATGAAACTCATATATAAAATATATATATATATAATATCAGAATTTCAAATATGTCTCTTTAAATATTTTATAATTACCTTGCTCACCGTATTTTTTTATGAAAAAAAGGAGTTTTCAATTGTATTCTTAAAAATACTTTTTAATTGTTCTAAAATGTTACACTAACTTCTTCAAAAAAAATAATTATGTTCTTTATTTGTTTTAGATGCATCATCAATTTCTTTTTTTGTTAAAATTTTTTATCTCCTACTTTAATTTTTTTTAAAAACATTTATTTCCCAAATTCAGAGCGTGGGAGGAATTGTTCTGGTAGGGACCACAGTGGGCCATCCGCTCTTGCTGACCGCAAACGTGGACGTGCCTTAGGTAATGTTAGCCAAAAAGGCATTGACTCACGTTGTTCAACTTGTCCAAATCTCAACTCAATTTTGCCTCTTTTGTTACTTTTTATTAAAAAAAAATCCTAACTCGTACATTTTGGACAGGTTCTTTTCTTCCCATTTTTATACTCAAATGACTCTAATGCCCCTGAGCACTGATCGGTCAGGATAATTTAACAAAAATAGTGTTCCCATTTAATCTATAAAATTGGTAAAAATCTAAATACACGAATAATAAAAAGATAATACTGCCCCACGACCACAGGATAATTTTGTTAAACCTAAAAAATATGATGAATAAATAAATCAAATATCAAATGTTTTGGCTTATAATATTATAGGCCTTCATTAATTTATTTCAAAGTCAGTCCTTCAAATAATTAAAAAAAAAAATTCATATAATCAAATATACTTGCCAACAATATGATTATTCTCAAAATAATTTATTTTTTAAATTTATTAATAAATTCAATAATTATTTTACTAAAAAAAAAGTTGCCTTACAAAAATCTCTTCGTGGTTCGTATTCAAATTTATTTTTAAGGGTGAAGGCTAAATTTGTAATTTCGACGTTAGATTATATGGAAAAAAAATCATTTCAATATCCGAGATACTCTTTAAACCTCAAAAAATGCCCTGTCAAATTGGAGGTAATCCAGTTAAAATCGTTGACGTGCACGAATCTTATTGGTCCATCCTCCCATCGAAAGGAAAAGTTCACCTCTCTCATTTCTTAGGGTTCCATCTCTCTCTCCCTCCGGTCGGTACATTTCTCCTCGGGAAAATATATTTCTCCGACCGCGATTCTTCCATTTTCCCGGCAAATTCTCTCCGTACAGTTCGTTGTTCCTTGTCCCCTTCCAATTTCAATACACTTATCGTTTCGAGGCAATAAATTCGCCAATAATCTAGAAGATTCCAATTTCTTATTGAATACATTGGCGTTGGCGCGGGCAACAGTTTTTTTGCAGAGTTTTCTTATCAACCAAACAGAGGTTCTAACTTTTTTTTTCTTTACTTAATTTCTTTAAGTTTAATAAATAGCAGTAATCAATTGTTTTTTTTTTCTTAATTTCTTTAATCTTAAATAAATAACAGTTATGAATTTGAAATTCTCTCGGTGTGTATTAGTGTTTTGGAGGAGGAAAGAATGGCGAGTCAAGGTGGCTCTTCGAGGAGAAGTCTATCCGCAACGAATGCTTCATTGACAGGGAAGAAGAAAGCTGAGAATGGAGGCTCTGACGCTGCGCGCAAATCTTTTTCGACTCGTGCTATGTACGTTCAATTTTGATTTCTATTTTATCCTGTTTGTTTTGAAAATTTATTTATCTGTTATTTTGATAATGAAAAATTGTAATGTTCCTATCTAATAATTACCTTACGCCTAAACAATTTTCTAATTTTTGTGGGCCGTCTGTTATTTTGCTTTATATGTTCTTACGAGGCATGATTGTTTGAAGTGTTTATATGTATGGTAAGTTTGAGATGTTAGAGAAATAATTTATAATTTTTATCATTGGTGGTTAAAGATGGATGTATTTTGCTTTAATTATTATACTCTGTAAGCTTAAACCTTGCTTGCCTTCCATTGAAGTTTCTAATAGAAAGATGAAAAAGTATGGCAACTATAATGTCAAGTTCTATTCTTTTAAACCTCAAATATTGACTCGATTTTATGGCGTTTCTTTTCTGGGCTTTGAAATTTAGAAGTTCCATATGTTAGATGAGGTGCTTGGTTAAACTTGCAAATAATTTTGCTAAGCAGTTAAACATTGAAGTTCAGAACTCTGATTAATTTGACAAGGTGGTTGATTAACTGAAAAAGTCAATTACTCCTATCAAAAGATTGGAAAATTCAATTACAATTTACTGCATCGTAATTCTAATTACAGCATCTTTCTCCACTTTCCACTTTAATTTGCAACAGGGCATTGACTGGTGAACGCACTGTAAAACGATTGCGGCTATCAAAGGCCCTTACAGTACCTGAAAATACAAGTGTTCAAGAGGCTTGTCGTCGTATGGCTGCTCGTAGAGTTGATGCTTTATTGCTAACTGATTCCAACGCACTACTCTGTGGAATTCTCACTGACAAGGTACAACGACGAATTATATTTGGCAAATTGTGAAGTAGAGAAAAGGAAAGGCAACATTTTCTGCCTTTATCTGGAGTTTAACATCTTCTATGTGATGATTTGTCCATTTTGTGGATGAAGGACATAGCAACAAGAGTTATTGCTCGTGAGCTTAATCTTGAAGAGACACCGGTTTCCAAAGTTATGACCAGGAACCCAACATTTGTTCTGTCTGACACTCTTGCTGTGGAAGCCCTCCAGAAGATGGTGCAAGGTTGGTGACAATAAGAGAAGCACACCCACTATTTCTGTGATATAGTATTTCTTATTTTCTTTTGAATTCATTTCTGATATTTGTTTCCACACAGGAAAATTCAGACATTTGCCTGTCGTGGAAAATGGGGAGGTCATTGCTTTACTTGATATAGCAAAGTGTTTATATGATGCTATTGCCCGCATGGAAAGGGCAGCTGAAAAAGGAAAGGCTATTGCTGCAGCTGTTGAAGGCGTTGAAAAACATTGGGGAGCGTCCCTTACTGGTTGGTAGATAATGTTATGCTTGAGAAATTTTCGCATCTTCTTGAAGTTCTAGAGTATCTTTTCATTTATTTGTTGTATCGTCATATTTACTTTGTAATTTTCCTCAGAAGAGAAATTCTTTTATCTCGTGCTATTGTTTTTCTTTGTGGCTTCATATGCAGGTCCTAATACATTCATTGAGACACTTCGAGAACGGATGTTTAGGCCCTCTCTATCTACGGTTATACCAGAGAAATCAAAGTAGGTAATATTTTTTTTTAAATATCTATGGAGTGTATTATATTTATGTTTTGCTTAAAAAAAATAGTATGCTATAAGCTGCTCATTTAACACATTGTCACATCATTCAGGATTGTGACAGTTTCACCAGATGATACAGTTTTAATGGCAACGAAAAAGATGCTTGAAGTTCGAGTGAGCTCTGCTGTTGTAACAATGGAAAATAAACCACGGGGCATTTTAACGTAAGTATCATATGAATCAATTCTACTTTTCTGTTGAGCTGAAGAAATGAACCACAGTGGCTGTTGGTAGTCTGTTTTTATCTTGGAATCTTACAGTACAACTTTCTTCTTATTGTAAGTATTAACACAGATTATGACTTTTTCCTTTTAATTTGTTAGTTCGAAGGATATATTGATGCGGGTAATAGCACAGAATCTCCCCTCTGACTCAACTCTTGTGGAGAAGGTATTTGTCTATTTTGCACTAAAAAATGTGATTTTCTCAATGTTTGGAGAGAAGGATATCCTGATGCTATTCTTGTGGATCATTTTATCTGCAATAATTTGTTACAGTATTGGAACATGCCATATTTTACTTCTCTGGTTAAAGAATAAACAAATTGTTTAATTTATGAGCATTATGCTATTTATTTGATGTACAGGTCATGACTCCAAATCCAGAATGTGCAACTATCGACACGCCTATAGTGGATGCTCTGCATATCATGCATGATGGGAAATTTTTGCACCTTCCTGTAGTGGATAGAGGTGATATACCACTATCTTAAGAGTAAAAATTAGTATTTTTATTACAGTACAATCTGATGAGTATATATAAAGTTTTGCAGATGGAGATATTGTTGCTGTAGTTGATGTAATCCATATTACTCATGCTGCTGTGGCGACAGTAAGTCAGGTCCATACCCTTGCTGGACTATATATGCTCTATGATGTTTACTTCATGCAAATTTTGTAGGTTTCAATTTGTTTTATGGTGTGAAAGACCCTTGCTGTGCTATATAAAGCTATATGATATCGACTTCGTGCAAGTTTTATAAGTTTGAATTTGTTTTATAGTACGGGAGGCCTGACATGTTCACACAGTTATTCTGTTAGCAGTCAGCTCTAGACATGATCCATATTTAGGAGACTTACTGTTATGTAGTTTTTTATCATTGTATACTGTCTGGGGATGCAAGTCCTATTAAGGAAGCATCATTTCCAGTCTGGTTGTCTAAAATGTTTAAACTATATAAATTTTACCTGTCTTGCTATTTGTGCTGCAGTGTGATTGGATGCCTAGTTTCTTTGTGCAGTGCCACTACTTTATGTGTTAAATTTGCAGATGATTGCTTTTGATTGAATGTTGCTAACTATGATTACACTGTTCTTATTTTTCTTTTACCAAGAACTGATTCACTTTTTTCTTTTTACCAAAAAAAAAAAAAAAAGAAGACAAGAAATTCCATTTGTTTCCAAAGACCTCTTGTTTTCATCTTATTTGCAATTTCTTTCTAGAGCATGTGGTCATAGCACTGGGACTCTTTTCTTTTTTTTATCATTTTATGAGTTGGACTTAAATGTATTTTTTATCTAAAGCAATTGTTTGAATGTTATATGACTATGTTTGCTCATTAGCCATTTTATTTCAGAAGTACCTTGATGTATCTATTGTTAATCAAACTGAAGGATTGCTGTTCTGTTGGTTAGCAAGTAATATAATAATATAATGATAAGTGCAAAACTTTTTCTTCTTTTCATCCCTTCCTCTGAACCGGTGCATGTAATTTTTCCTATTTTGATGTTTAATTTGCACCTTGGTAGAGATCTCGTGAAAAATCTTAACCTTCATTCAGACTCCTGTGCCTTGATGTATCTGGTGTTAATCAAGCTGAAGGATTGCTGTTCTGTTGGTTAGCAAGTTATATAATAATATAATGATATGATAAGTGCAGAACTTTTTCTTCTTTACATCCCTTCCCCTGAACCGTTGCATGTAATTTTTCCTATTTTAATGTTTAATTTGCACCTTGGTAAAGATCTCATGAAAAATCTTAACCTTCATTCAACTATCTTTGTTTGACATTCTGAAGATATTGTTATTGCTTTATAAATCTCTTTTATTGATGTTCAGTTATGAATACAATTTTTTAGCACCAAGTGAAATAAGTTTTAAGATTACATGTTTATGGATGCAAATTACTTCAGTTTGGCATTTCTTTTTTGTCTGAGAGTTTAGCGATATCTTTATTGTGAGAACATCAGGGCCTCATAATTTGCTTTCTCAACTAGGTAGGAAATACTGCTGGAGCAAATAATGAGGCAGCAAACACAATGATGCAAAAATTTTGGGACTCGGCCATGACCCTAAGTCCTCATGAGGATGAGGAAGATGACCGAAGGTTTTACAGTTGATGTTCTAATGTTGATGTTTTTCTGATTTCTATGACAAATTTTTACTTATTAATACTGGAATGACAGTGAAAGTTCCACGAAATTTGCTTCTGAAGGAGCAGAAACAGGAAGATATCCTTCCCATCCTTTACCAGGACTACCGAATGCTTTCGCTTTCAAAGTCCAAGATAAAAAGGGCCTAATGCATAGATTTACTTGTGGTATGCTACCTTTTGTTAATATTATACACCATCAGATAGCTATAAATATGAGGCCCCCTGTTTTGCATGTGGTGCTTAGTTCACGGATTTGACCCCAGTTTAGTGAGTGCTCCAAGTGACAGATTTGGAAAACAGGGTGTTTGTACTTAAGAGTTAATCTTTATCAATTTTATAACTATGATTTTCGTTACTTGAAAATTATGAAGCTAAACTGGTAGTGGCTTTGTTGTATAGAGAAAGATGGGTACATTTACATCGGGTCTAATTTATTGTCTCTGAAATCTTTTATTCAAGTCATGTTATCTTAAATTGATTGCTCTTGTTTAGATAAAATGATGTGCATTGATGTGGGAGTTTGATTGGCTTTTGCCCTTGTTGCTTCTGAATACAGATACTCAAAGTTTGACAGATCTGATAACTGCAATCCTTCAGAGGTTAGGTGATGATATTGACCGTAACAACCTGCCTCAAATTCTGGTATATTTCAAGGATGTCCTTCTTGTGAATTCCTAATTTATTCTTAAAATGGTATGCTTATTGTTAGCCCACTTTATGTAGTATGAAGATGAAGACCATGACAAAGTTGTTCTGGCATCGGACAGTGATCTTGTAGCAGCAGTGGACCATGCAAAATCAGCAGGTTTGAAGGTGGGTGTCGACTGGTGCTTAGTGCTTCTTTTATTAGTGAAGTGAAAACCTATCATCTTTTCAAGTGAAAAGGAAGAATGAATTTAACTGGAATATGGGAGATTGGTGGGCATTATAAATTAGTCTGAGACTAAGAAAGATGTTTCCTCAGATAATTTTTTCTTAACTTTCAAATTCTAACCAGAATGGAGTGCTTTTATTTATTCCAGTAATGTTGAGAGGTTTGTAAATTTAACAAAGTTCAACTTGACTGATGATTTTTGCAGGGTTTAAGATTGCATTTAGATTATTCGGGAAATGGTGGTCAGAGAACAGGTTCCGGTTCTCGAAGTATGGAATATGCTCATGCAGATGCTTGGGCTGCTGCATACAGTGCTGTTGCAGCCGGGGCTGCACTAGTTGCTGGTTTAGGCATAATGGCATACTTGAAGAGAGCTGGTCAGTAATATTGTTAAACACTGATGTTTTGTAAAATGATTTGTCAAGAGAAGCACCTTAAGTTGCTTCTAAACTGAAAAGCCAAAACTGGAATTGGGTTGGGGATGACACTTTCTTGGTCTTGATATACGTTTCCACAGAACAATAAACAGAAGGAAAACTTTTGGGTGGTTATTGTTGAATAGATTGCACACACTACTTAATTTATTATCACACAGATTGCATACGTGACTCTGGTTATGTTCATTTTTTTTTTTTATTTCTTATTTTGTCGCTGAAGCAGTGCTGTTCAACAACTTGGTAACTTATTGTGTATACAAACAAATGTTACAATTCTGAGATTCTATCTGTCCCAAGGTTTTTGAGTTTTGCAATCTATTGATTATCGGCTAGTTGAAAACCATTGATTCTTGCATGGGGTTTATTTGCAAAGTGTAAATGAGCAATTTCACGTCTACCCCAGAACAGGAGCTAGATCGAAAGGTTCCCGCCGTTGGTACTGTTTGTAAGGACGAAGTGAAACAAATTCCTAGATAATAATTATCAATTTTTTGTCGTGTTGAGCTCAAGATATTAAGAACTGATTTGCATTTATCTATCGATTTACAGAAATGAAAATTCTGCAAAATTAATTCAATTTTACGAATCCCATCCCCTCTGCTCTGGTCTCGACTTGTGTAACTTGAGGAATTGCTGTGTCTCAAGTTAACACCAAAACTAAACGGAAAGGTCGAAGGGAAACGATCTGTTTTTATTGTAACCTTTGATCACAAAATACTATTTTTTTTAAAAACACGTAAGCAGTTGGTTCGAGCTGAGCCGCGTCAGCACACGGCATTGCAGAGAAACGACAAATCCAGCTCGGCGGAAGTCCGGGCATTGTCAAATGACACAATTGGGGATTTGACTTATTATGTGAATAACAATTGTCCACGCCTTCGGCTTCAGTGTGGTTGTCGGTCTCTGGTCCAGTTCCCATTTAGCGGTGGCTAAAATTCTTTTATGATTTCTTTTTTCTTTTTCTATAAATTTTTGACCTTTTCTTTTTATATACAATTTTCAACTCGAAGAATTATATTAAATGAGTGGCCACGTCATCTCATCACGTGCAGCAGTCTTCATATTGAAAGCACTTTGATTTAGCCTCTTAACTATGGTTATCCTGTTTTTTTAAACCAAAAAAAAAAAAAAATCTATGGTTATCCTGTTGACGAGTATATCTTGTGCCCCCTCACATTGCGGAATCCCGCTGCTGCCGCCTATAAACCATTGTCTCCCATCCATTTTACTATTATTTTCTTCTTCCTTTTACTTTTAATTAAAAAAACAACAATTCGTAATTATTTATCTGCTAACGCGGTAATTGGAAATGAGATAAATAATTTTTCTCCACAATATTTTGCAAAGATTCTTATCTGTACAGTATAAAATCGAAGCCAAAAAAAAGAAAACAAATTGAATTTAAAATTTATATATGTGAAACAAAAAATCACATTAGAGAAACAAATTCAAAACCCACTTGTTTGTAAAAGCATAAAATATATCGTTTCATGGGAATTTCTAAATTAATTAATAATTATGTCTATTTGTTTGGTTGATATTCAAAGAGATTACTTTTATTTCTACAATCATTTATTTCGTATGAAAGTTGAATGACATGACAATTACGATATTTAAATTGGGATAATTGAATTTCATTGATTGATCTACTCAATTACCACAAGCTACCGAGTAGAAGTTTTTGTCAATGAACTGGCGGTGTTCAAATACTAAGTAACTATCAGAATTTTCCCAAATATGAAATGCACACGGCTATTTGTGTGAGAGATGAGTTTGATATTTTAAAATTTTATTATATGCAGTAAAAATATATTAATAAAATATAAATTATTTTAATAATTAAATATATATTACACATATGCATAAGTATAATTATTATATAATAATTTATACATAATAAATAATTGTGTATTTAAAATAAAATATAAAAAATATTTACTTAATAAATGTAGTTTTACAAAATCTTTAAGTTCTTCAACAAGTGAATAGCTCACCTTAAAGTGTATTGTTGAATAATTTTAATTTATAACGATTTTGTGAAATTATAGAAGTAGAATAATAACTTCAATTTAAAATTTTCAGTGACATATATTTAAACTCTTTTAATATCAATATTTATTTTTTAAAATAGAGATAATAAATACATGTATACAACTCTTGTATAATTATTGAAAATAATTTTTATAGAATAATTAATTTTTGCACAACTCTTGTTTAAAATTATATATCTCTTTTTTATTTTCTTTTATTCATTTTGAGAAAAAAAAAATGAAAAGAATTTTTTTATGTTTTCAACACTTAAAAAGAATAAAATTAAAATTCTCTCTTACTTTTCTTACATGCCTTTGGCCAATCTTTTTCTCAAAATGAATGAATAAATTCAAGTGTTAGGAAAAAATTTTATTTTTGTTATTCAACTTTTGATTAAACAAAAACAAGTGCTCCACCATTATTATTATTAGTTTTCCACTCAAAATTAATTTATCAAACACTAGATTAATGATTAACTAAATTAATCTTTATCTAACAAATATAATTACTTTAATTATATTTAAAAAATAAATGGCAAACATCTAGACCCCTTTTTGTATTAAAAGTACAATTGTCATTATTAATATATTATAATATTATCTAATAATATAATTTAATTATTCAAAACAATTTTGAATGATTATTTTTTACTCTACTTATTTTTATTATCAAAGTTAAATGGTAAACCTAAGATAAAATAATCATGAACTAAATTGTGCCACTTGTCAACATCTTATTGATTAAGAACACTTGTTAATTAATTTAGTGATATACTTAACAATTAAGTCTTGACAAATGCACATTCCGAGGGATTCCAAAATAATTATTCTATTTTGTTAAAACTTATTGGATCGAATTATTCAATTCAGTCTGCTACCCAAATGTGCAAAGAGTACACTTTATATTACGAGACTCTCTAGGTCCACGCCCGATTTGTTACATGGAGCTCATCCATATGTCTATGAATGATGCCCCACACACACGTTACGAATATTACAAAACAGCTCATTAGACAATGCAAGTTGAGGTTATTGCATATTCGTATAATCCTTCCATCATTTATATCCTTAAAGAGCAGAGATATAAATCATCACCGTCAATTCTATATTTACTCAACTGTGAACTTATCTCCATATTTTTATTTTCTTAAACAATATTCACAACGCTTTTGTGATATTGTTTATCCCTTCGGATTATATTTTTTAAGGTTTATGTTTGTTGCCACAAAAATTTTTAAAATACAATATCGAAGTATCAGGATATACAACTCACTCATATGAAGTGACAGATCTCATATTTATGCACAGCGGACTCCATGAATATCATACCATATCCAATAATACTCAACGGTTATACCATGAAAGATTTTTAACATGTGTGGAACTAAAGTATGGTGGATGACTCACAAACTCACCGTGATACACAGGTTAAAGGATTACAAATACTACTTAACTCGGAAGACATTCCATTGATGACTTTATGAAATGTTTATTAGAGGTTATCGTGAGTGTGTTCAATGTCCAATTCTCACTGAATACATATATATTTATACAAGCTTCTACTAAGCTTATGGTTTGTTAAGACAACATATGATATTTTTAAAAGTTGAAAGGTAACATTGATAGTTCTTATTTATAACAAAATAAAAAAAATTATTCAAATAACATATTAGAAGATATTAATATGAAAGTTATTAAAATAATAAAAATGCACAAGTAAAAAAGAAAATTATTAAACAATTAATTTATAATTTTACCAAAAGATAGGAAGCCCGTTTGTAATAGACATAAAAGAAGGAAAGAAAAAATCTTATACGGATAGAGATATAAATATATCTTATAATTAGGGATATTTTAGAGAAATATTAATTAAATACTTTAGATTTTTTATATTTAATTATTATTTTATTTATAATAATAATATAAATTCTATTAATACGCGGATTCAAAGTCTTGACATTTAGTAAGCTTATAAATTAATCAAATAATTAATAAAATAATTTATATCTAATTATTATTTTATTTATAATAATAATAATATAAAATTATAAAATATTATTATAAGCTCAAATAACCTCCCCATAACAACAAATCATAACACAATATTTCGATTCTGCACTCTTAAAAATTTATTAAATGGTCACACTTGAGCGTTTGTCCGGTTGTAAATTCACGATGATTAAAGTTTAAATTTTAGTAAATGTTAGAGTAATATTTTATTTATTTTTATTTTTCATTTATAATAATTATTTAATCTGAATATTTATGAGTGTATAATATAATATTATCTTAATTATTGTACAAATTAACGTAACCTTTAAATTTTTTATTAATGATCGCAATATCCAAATACACGTGGGATTTTATTTTTATTTATTTTTAAATTTTAATAGTAAGAACTTAATTGATACACGTACATCTCCCGCGCAAACCCGGGTTCTAGTTTTGCAATCATTTGATATAACAATAAAAAAAAATTAATGTGATTTTCAACAAAATGACAAATAATTTATTTGGAAGCATCTGCCGCCTTCTTAGCCTCCTCCGTGACTTTCTAAACATGTTTTTTTTTTAAATATAAAATAATTATTGCAATTCATATGTAATTAAATGATATTTTGATTTTCTTTTACATATTTTATATGAGTTATAGTGTTACAGTGACTCGAACTCATACATGAAAGTATAAGAACGGGAGATTTTAATAATTATTTAGTATATAAATGTGTGTATATATATAAAAAGAATATATATAAGGGTGTGTTTTTAAATTATTCCACTCAACTTTAGGTTCAATTTTTAATAAGAGTATGCAAATTTGATTTTGATTCGGTTTAATCGAAATCAAATTGATTGGCTACTTAAAAATAAAATTGATTAGTTCAAGCACTATCAATTAAATTTAATTAAATCAATTTAATTTAGTTCGGTTTGATTTTTTATTTTAACTTTTTTTGTCTATTTTAAATGTATTTTTTTAATTTTGAACCAAATTGATTAATTTTAAATTAAAAAAATTGAATCAAGAATCGACCCAAAATGAACTGAACCAACCATACCAAAAATCAACAAATTTAATTCAATTCAATAAATTCAATTTTTTTACTACCCTAAATTTTAAAACAACTCTAACCGTACAAGAGGAATTGAACGTAATTTTTAAAAACATCTAATTATATTTTTTTATTATTTCAATAAATGAGTAACAAATTATTTGTGATAAAAAAATTTTAAAAAATAATTTCAAACGTATTGTATTATACATAAAATAATTCGAAATAATATTTTAAATTTTTTATTTTAAATTAATGTATTAAATAATTATTAAGTGATAAAATGATGTACATTTTAAAATTACTCATTATACAATTTTATTATTTAATATTTACTTAATACATCATTTGAGATGAAAAATTTTAAATAATATTTGAGAAGTATAATATTATTTATAAAAAGCAATGTTAGATATTCTAAAATTTTATTATAAATTATATTAAAAAATGATATGTCAAACAAATATTAGGCGATTAAATAATATGAATTTTAAAAGAATTTATTATATCTAATATTTACTTAACACACCATTTTTAAAATATAATTTAAAAAAAAAATTAAAATGATTAACATCATTCTATTCATAATTTATTATTTTACATGGCCAGCTCAATTAACAGTGATTTGCGTTAAATAAAAATTCAACAATTTAAAATCCGAAAACTCCACCCATATCAGCAAAATTTGCTCCTTATTTCTACATTTTAAGTAAGTAAATAATTCAAAATCTTGGTCATCATAATTGCCAACATATGTGAAGTAATAGTTTTCATTCTTCTAATTAAAACCATCCATTCATTTCCCTCACATTTTTTAAGAATTAAGATCCAAGAATTACTGAATGATGGTCCATGATATTTCAATGGTACCTCACAGCAAGCAATCTTTCCCCAGTGAACAGAATTTTCGAAAGAGATGGAATGTTCGACCGAGTTTTAATCCAAACCAAATTCACCCACAAAAATATTTTCCAGATTTCATTATAATTTTGAAAAGAAATTGAAAAATGAAAAATAATAAGCCATGATTATGATTCATAAAGATGAAACCGAGGTCACTGTCAATTTTTTTACTTTATAAAGATCATCGCCATTGTCAGTCAATAAAGAAAGAGCATAAAATCAAAACCAGAAGCTTCTCTTTTCTCCGTGTCTGTGGCCTGTTACCAAACTATTTCACTGTCTCTGATACAGTGATTTTCTCTCTCTATTTTGAGCTCTCAAAATATCAAAGTAAAAGTACAAAATGTTTATGTGCTGTGTTTTTAATCAACTTGACTCCTCATAATTCATAATTTCTATATATATATAAACAGTTCTGTGACAAGCCATTGCTAACATACATTAGGCAAAGAAAAAGAAGCAATACCCATTTGCCAAAAATCCAGTCTTTCTCATTAGCAACCATGAAAGGTTCCAAAATGAAGGCACCCTCTTCATTTTCAGCCGTTTTCTTGCTGGTTCTTGCACTTTCATGTGTTTTTGCACCGAGACACGTTGCATTTGCAGCTAAAGATTGGCAGTCACCCGTTAAAACCATTGTGGTTTTGGTGATGGAGAACAGATCTTTTGATCACATGCTTGGTTGGATGAAGAAAGCTGTCAACCCGAAGATCAATGGAGTCACTGGAGATGAATGCAACTCTGTCTCGACCAAAACTCCCGGTTCACAGACCATTTGCTTCACTGACGATGCTGAGTTTGTGGATCCGGATCCGGGTCACTCGTTTGAGGCAGTGGAGCAACAGGTATTTGGCTCTGGCATCATTCCTTCAATGTCGGGTTTTGTAGAGCAGGCATTGTCAATGTCTCCAAACTTGTCTGAAACTGTCATGAAAGGCTTCAGGCCCCAGGCTGTGCCTGTTTACGCTGCTCTTGTTAGAGAATTTGCTGTCTTTGATAGGTGGTTCTCTTCAATTCCTGGCCCAACACAACCCAATAGGCTGTTTGTTTATTCTGCCACTTCTCATGGCTCAATAAGCCATGTCAAGAAGCTTCTTGCTCAAGGCTACCCACAAAAGACCATATTTGATTCACTGCATGAGAATGAAATCAACTTTGGTATTTACTTTCAGAACATACCCTCAACTTTGTTCTATAGAAATTTGAGGAAATTGAAGTATGTAACTAAGTTTCACCAGTATGGTTTGAAGTTTAAGAGTGACGCTAGAGAGGGGAAATTGCCTAGCTTAACTGTTATCGAACCACGGTATTTCGATCTTAAAGGGTTTCCCGCAAATGATGATCACCCTTCACATGATGTTGCTCATGGGCAAAAGCTTGTTAAGGAGGTTTATGAGACGTTGAGAGCAAGTCCTCAATGGAATGAAACTCTTTTGGTTATTACCTATGATGAGCATGGTGGGTTTTATGATCATGTTGAAACTCCTTATGTTAATGTTCCTAATCCAGATGGGAACACTGGCCCTGCTCCTTCCTTCTTCAAGTTTGATAGGCTTGGTGTTCGTGTGCCAACAATTATGGTCTCCCCTTGGATCAAGAAAGGAACCGGTAAGCTCAAAGTTTCTTTATTTTGGTATCTGTTATCTTTTCTAAGTAGTCACTGGAGATTGGCAGGAGTAAAGTTGTTTTCTAAGTCAGGCAATTGTATTGGTTGCTGATTTTCTTTGAGAATCACAGTATAATTTGTAAGTATGATACGTTGATGTTTGCTTTCCGTCTTACTAGATTTTAATTAATTTCATAAGTATCATTTTGTCAAATGACTTTTGACTTCTGAGATTATATAGGATATGCCCTTGTTGGTTTCCATAATCGCAATTTTCTACGTCTGATTTTGCATGCTAAACTTCCGTGACTTGTATTGTTTAAGGTCAATTGATTGTGATAGTTTGGTAGTAAGTCTTTTTATGAAATCACAAGTGGAGAACTTCTGTAGTTTGGCCGGTTTACAATATCTTTTAGGTGCATATTATTGAAAATTTTCCAGATAGATACTTGAATTGATGTACTTATTTATTTTGACCCTCATTGTCTATTGCATTGATACTTGCATGTTCTCTTCCATTTTTTTAACAGTGATAAGTGGCCCAAACGGACCTACTCCAAATTCTGAGTTTGAGCACTCTTCAATCCCTGCAACCATAAAGAAAATGTTCAATCTTTCTTCCAACTTCTTGACTTACAGAGATGCTTGGGCTGGCACATTCGAGCAGGTTGTTGGGGAATTAACTTCTCCGAGAACCGATTGTCCAGGTACTAATCCATTAAACCCTATGGTGGTTGTGGGAAATTTTAGATTTGCAGATCATACCGAGCTTAGAATAGGTGGAATTTGAGAACAATTCCAATAATTATCACATTAGTATGAGCAAAGGATCACATTAACTCAGCATATTTGCCATCTTTGTTTAGGTGGACAATAACTCAAATGTATTTGCCATCTTTGATGACTAAAAAATAAGTAGGATATTAAAGAATTTAACGTAAATTGTTCCAGTCTCTTACTTCACCAAATTCTTGCAATTTTTTTTTTTTTTTCTGGATTAATAGATTCTGGGCTAATTCATTGTGTTTTTGTTATTTTGTTTTCAGAAACCTTGCCAGATGTGGCGGCTTTGAGGAAAACAGAAGCAAAGGAAGACGGAGGGCTATCTGAGTTTCAGAGTGAGATAGTTCAATTAGCTGCTGTTCTCAACGGCGATCACTTCTTGAGCAGCTTCCCCAATGAGATGGGCAAGAAAATGACAGTGAAAGAAGCTCATGAATATGTGAGGGGAGCTGTCTCACGGTTTATAAGAGCAAGCAAAGAGGCTGTCAAGTTGGGTGCAGATGAATCTGCCATTGTAGATATGAGGTCGTCACTCACTACAAGATCCTCGGTTCACAATTAATTTAATCGTATAGAATCCTCCTCCCTTTCTCTGTCAGAATCAGTGTGTCACATAGTCTAGAATTCTCTATTATTGTCATATTTGTCAAGTTAAATGCAATAAAATGAATGAAAAGCACTGCTGCTAGAGCTATTTGGTTGCTTTTGATTTTTGCATTTCAAATGCCTATAGGTGCAACCAGAACTGCTCTGCCAGGGCTCCTTCCCTTTAGAACAGTTTAATTAGTTTACTTAGAGATTATAAATGGGTCATCGTAAGGTTTTGGTGCAATGAAAAAGGTTTCAAGTTCGTAGAAGTGTAGAGTCATGTAAATTGTTGGTGCTTGAGCTTGCAAACTAAGCAGAAATCTTTTGTGCTTTGAAGTTTCTGCTCCTTTGCAAGTTCGCACTTGGTTGATGTTTGGAGACATGGATCACAAGTTCATATTAACACTATTACTTCAACTCAAATTAACTTCCTAATTGCTGAATCAAAATAAATAAATGCAGGAGAAACATTGAAGTTAGAATAATCAAACCCTTATCCAAATTGTGGTTAAGTCCCTACTTTTGTCTTCCCATTGTTTTGTATGGTAGGTAGCAAACGTGAATGGGGCAGACGAGGAAAGTCCAATTTTCCTGCACCTCTTGATTTTCTCGGATTTCCAGCTCCTCAGCACATGGTCTGCTTCCCCTTGAATGAATGGCTTTCTAAAATGTGATGTTACAATCCAACAGCAGAGCAATTTGCATTCATAATTATTCATTTATATCACAAACTGGCTAGTCAATAGAAACAGCAAATCCATTTGCAGTTCCACGCACAATCAATCTGAATTTTCGAGGACCACCTTATCTTGATGTGTGGTTCCACACTAACAAGTTTCAAGAACATAGTAGTCCCCCTGTAATGATGAGTTTTACATAATGATTTGGCGCTCCTAACGTTTTCATTCTATTTATGCAAGCTCTTAAAAATTTCAATCAGTAAAAAGGCAAGGGAAGTAGGAAGAAACAAAACTGATCTCTTTTGTGGTCGGTAAAATTAGAGTGGCTGCTTTGACAGCATGCATGGGGAACTTCATAATATTGCCTCATATCAGAAAAACGGCCACACACGACAGGAGGGGATTTATAAGGATATCAGTGAATCCCAAAATTTGAGTGTGTCTGTGGTTATCAAAGGTTTCCGAAGGCAACTGGAATAGCATCGTCTGTTGGTTGAAGCCTGACACATAATTTCATTCATACAATCAGAGATCCATGAACATGGTTGAGTGTTTCAATATACAAATACTTGCTTCAAATTCTGAGGTAATTCATGTATTCAGTAACTCAAATCACAAAAAGCTAAGCTTGGCTATGTGAAACCCATTTGGAGTTGAGGATCATGCAATGAAGTGAAAAGAAGACAACCAAAAATTAACATTGCTAAACTCTAGAATTATAACCAACTCCTACAAGTTACAAATAAAATTTCATAATATCAAATGTCACTTCACATATCAATCAAACGAAGAATTTTATCACTCAATGACTACAAAAATCAACATATTAATACCTGAAATTTGTTTCAACAAGCACTTTGTCAATAAAATCAAACATATCAGGATTTACAAAATCCTTCACAAGCTCAATTTCTACGGAAACCTAATCACCCTTCTCTGACTTTCATTGAAGAGTATCTACAATGAACAAATTTCTAAATTTCAGTTAAGAAGCAATCTCCAGATGAGAACCCTATGCAGATATTTAGACTATTCTATTCTCAAGGATCATTGTACAATACAAAAATTTCTGTCCTGCATTTCAGACAGAACAAGGACTTTGCCATGTAGCTATGTCAGTTATAAGATCCCGTAGCTGATCTATAAGAAGCTTGAGATACGCGTTCTTATTTGCAAGCTCCTATACGAAAGAAACAAGATTTAGTAACACTTAACTGCCCAAAGGATTAAATGAAATACTCAATATAACCCAGCAAACCTACCATAAGAAATAACATATGTTATTACCATCTTTCCATTAAATGAATCCTAAAGATCACATTGATCCCCCAGATCAAACCCAAACTACTAAAATTTACCTTTCTTAGTACAGAGGCTCGCTCTTCTAACTTCTCGATTTCAACTTCATCAGCCTCGGACATTGGATCGCTTGCCATTGAACCCATTTCAAATGCTTTTGCCTATTTTAAGATGCAGAACCCACCACCATAACAACATTAGTATAACAACCCGTTCAAACATCACTCCATAAATCTACTACATTACCCAATACCAGTTCCCTTGCACCAAAATATCTAATACGCTAATCCCTAAACATCACAACTATATCATGTTTATGCTCATTCTTTACGTATTTAACTTCATTTAAAATAAAAATACTACAAAATTATTTCAACGTATGTATCATATCAGAACACTTGAAATTTCTACTCAAAAATCAAAACTTTAAGTCTTAGGGTTTCAACAAATTGACCTTATGAGAGTTTGGAATGGCGGTGAGCACAGCACGAAGCGCAGCGACCGAAGTTTTATATCGGTGGCGAGCCTCGTCAAGCGCGCCATTGCCACTGCCGCCGATAATGCCGCCCATGTCCATGTGATGATTAGCATCTGACGTGGCGTCGCCGTTAACGATGCCGTTCGAGGCCGAAGTGCCGGCGGTGGACCACAAGGCGGGGTTGCAGAGCTCGTCGTTCATAGAGGAGAGGATCTGGAAAGCTGCTTCTATGGTCTCTTCCAGATGTGTCTGCCCTTCTTTTGCTAATTCTTGTGTCGTTTTGGTCACCGGTGATGCGTTTGACGCCGCGCTGCTCGATGCTTCCATTTTGACTTTTTTTTCTGGGAAAATGTATTATCTTTCTTAGCTACCAAACAGAACCCTAATTTCGAAACTTCGAATTCAAGTACTTAGTTGATTATATCACCAAAAAAAAAACAACCAAAACAAAAATAAAATAACAGTTCCAAGGATTGAGAAAAAAAATTGAAATCGTCGACAGCAGGGTTCGAACCTGCGCGGGCGAAGCCCAACAGATTTCAAGTCTGTCTCCTTAACCACTCGGACATATCGACGCTTGTTGATTCTTTCAAATTCAATAAATATAAATATACTTAGATACGAAAACGCTGCGTTTTAACGCAGAGATTCAGAGAAACTGAGTGATAACTAGCAGAATGGTGAAGGGATAATGAAAGTTGACAAATCATGAGTTTGATAGGTCATCATTTCCCTCCACTTGATTTCTCACTCATCAAACCTTCAATAATCTTCCCCAAAATCTTTAATAAATGCCATCAAATCCCAGAAACCACTTCACAAAATCTTAACAAAAAACCCATTCTTTTATCTAATTTCCTCTCTTTAGCTCTCACTGTGACCTTGAGCTCTCCATTCCCTTCTTTGGCCATCCCTTCTATCAATTCTCAGCCTCCTTTGCTCTCTCCCACCACCCCATTTTCTCAGTCCAAGAACTTGCAATTAGGACTAGAAAATGGGTATGTTTCGTCTTTGCTATATGTCATATGAGATGTGCATTATTATTATATTGTGTCTCTGTTTAATGGTTTATAGTGATAACTTTGCTCTTGTAATTTTTTTCTTCTTGCAGGAAAATTAGGCCTTGCCCGTCGACAAATCCAGGTTGTGTGTCCACAAACCCAAAATCGTCATCGTTTGCATTCCCATGGAGGATTCCTGAGTCTAACACAGAGAATGCAGTTCAGGTTTTAAGGACAATTGGCTATACTTGTTTGTGTTTTATTATTTTGAATTTGTTTTTTTCTTTGAAAAGTGAATTAGATGTCTTGGTTTTGCTTTTTCTCGCAGAAACTGCAGGAAGCTATCCTGAAAACGCAGAAAAATGTGAAGATTAGTGTTGTTGAAGATACCCCATACGGTAATTGACTGAATTTAACTAAAAGAAATTGTCATCCACATGCATGCATGCATAATGCCACACATTGACTCAAAAATACTACGAGTAATATACCTCATGAAGCCATCTAATTCACCCCAATATATATATTTGTATAGAATTAGAACTGAGGAAACTAGTAAGTGTATAAAGATGACACTGCTAATAATGTATAACTAATTCAGGCCAATATTTACAAGCTGAGGTTGATGGAGGGTTTGGCCGGGACGTGCTAGAGTTTTTGGTGAAAGGAGATGTGGTTGCTTATAGGTCTATGGCTATGAAAGTAACCTATGTATATCCCTTCACAACAGCATTCGGGGACTCAAAGGGACAGGAAGAAAGGGTGAAGAAAATTTTGGACGAATTAGGTTGGTATGCTCCTAGTTTTGATTCCATGGATTAGACAAGACTTGTCTCATTTATCTGGTACAGAGAGATCAGTTCTTAACCCCTTTTTTCTACTAAGTTATGATAATGTTTGTCTTAGCCATTGGGTGCTATAGTTGATGGTATTCAAATTTGCTGTCTAATGATCAGGAACACGATAGGAGAGAAATGCACTATTTACACGTATGTATTCTATATAATTCAATTTGTCATTGCTCTCATTGCTTCAAACATTGTCTGGATATTGTTGAGCCTATTTGTGGACAAAGCTTCACTGGGTGGTTTTATTCTGCTGTCCACATCCCACTGAGCAGATAGACACAGATAACACTAACACGTAAATTTCAATGACTTGTTTAATTGGAGGAGGGCTCTAGAAAATAATCCAATTTGATAATATTAGAACTAATTGCACACATAATGTTTAGAATAGCTTCATTCTATTTGCTGGAAGGTGGTTCTCCTAATCTATGTTAAGGTCCTCAGTCAGCCATGTTATGAGAGGAAGTGAGATCTTAACTTCCTTTAAAACTGGAAAAAAAGAATGAGAGGTTGTGATAAAGCATTTTTGTGGCACACATTTAATTCTGAAAGTAAAAAAATGAAGGGCATGTTAAAAGTCCTGGGATTACATGAAAAGAGTGTACCGTAAATGTTCGTTTTCAATCTCTAATTGATAAGAATATATGGAGATGGGTTCTATAAGGTTATGGTCTCTAAGTTTAATAGAGATTATAGTATTTTTGTCCATCATTTTTCCATATACTTGTCTACTTGCAGCTTGGGGGTTGTAAGATGAACATTATTTTCATTGAATTATTTCATGTTATAAGAATGATGAATATGTGTAAGTGAAGAACATATTTATTGGTTTCCTGGCATATCAGTTGAATTATTGTTGGGTCAGTTATAAGCTCATCATAAAATCTGTATGTTAGTTGATTTTTTTACGAAATGATCATATAATCGTCTTAATGGGTGAGTCGAGAAGATATTGGTGTTTTATTACTATATGCATGCTTGTTGATATACAGAATTGGGATACTTTTCAGCTTCCTTTCAGTATGGTTCGTTGTACTCAATTCCTTGCTACTAGACTCAAAGGTCCGTTTGGTAAAGAAGTGCTCATGTTGTGCTTTAGGCTTACGTGTTTGATAAATACATCTTCCACTTTATAATTAGATGTTTTCCCAACATGAATTTCTTCTATTTCACAGTTACTGTTTTCACTTTACAACAATTATAACTTTAAACTTATAGCATCTTTATACAAAACGGACCCTTATATCATAGGAAATAAAACCTTTGGGCTTTCTGACTATAACTTTTAGGTATATGTTAAATGATGCAGAGCATCTAAGTTAAAATACAAGCTTGATCAATGATCTCCAATAAAAATAAAAAGTAAGTACCTAGCTTGGGATGGATAAAGCTAATTGGATGTATAGTTACACGTAATAAATTTAGAATATTGACAATTTTACTAGTAATTTTTTTAAAAAAAAAGGTTTGGCAAAAATTAGATATCCTAAATAATCAATCTTTGCTCTCAACTCTTACTCAAACTCGGATGGCCATAGATATAGTGCATCTTGACAACCACTTGAGCAACGCCCTCAAGTTAATAATTCTTACTTGAGATTATTAGATGTCGCTCATTTTTTCTTTGCAAGATCTGGCAAGGAATTTTCAAAAGATGACACAAACTCGCCAAATCATATACCGTCTTTTCCTTTTTCTTGCATTGCATAGTGGATTTGCTTCGTTAAAGCGGCATCATTGGAAAATCTAGTCTAGGCAATAGGACTAACATGCTACTTAAGTGTTAAAGATTTGTTTTTAATATTAATATTAGACATTCACCTATCAGTTTAAGTTTTTGAGTTTAGTGGTAAACTAATATGGTATTAGAGCCAAAGTCTTGAGTTTGAGTTCTTATATTTATGTTTTCAGTTAATTTCTTGATTTATTGGTATTCTGTCTATGAGATGGGGGATTCACCTAATTTAGACTGACTTGGATCTATGTTTCATGTGAGGGAGACTGTTAAAGACTTGTTTTTAATATTAATATTAGACTTTTACCTATTAATTTAAAATTTTGAATTGAGTGGTAAACTATTAGAAAAGGGACGTCATATATGAATATTAGAATATTAAGTGTTTTATTTTTAATAATAATATTAAATTTTACTTGATAGTTTAAGCTACTGTTTGATATAAAGGTCTTGTGACTTTGAAGTTATGAAAGTCTTAGTTATAACATAAAAGAAAATGTTAATAAACACTCAATTGTAAAAATAGAAATTGTGTTTACCATTGTACTCCAAAAACGAAGGGTGCACCTCTAAAATATCTTATAAGAACATGACCAATGCTCCAATTGGTCCAATACATGTGAACCGCTATCGAGAAAATAGTTATAATAGCTAAATGATATTGTGCAATAGCTAAATTATATTGTGCACTCTAACCGTTTTGGTTAAGGCCTCCAACAACATCTCTTATGTGCTAAATGTATTAAAATCTTGTATTTAAAATCTCATTACTCCATTCAATCAATTTCTTGATTTTTAACTTTGGATGTTTTAAGAGGGAATTTATTAAAATTTGTCTTAACTTATTTTTAATTTTAATATTAGTCCTCACTATAGGGGGACTTTTTTTATAAGGGCCTAGTGAGATTATGTGTCTCGTTCTATATTAAATAGAATTTAGGTCAATCTTAAATATACATGAGTAGGTAAATAACATTACTTAATAGGTTAGTCTTTTAAATAAGTGACAAGTATTTGACTTATAACAAGTGATATTAAAATATACTTGAATTCTCATTCGCATGTGAGTCCTCAAAATTGCCTCAATTAAAATTATCAAATGGGAAGTAAGTCCTTGTATCCCTGGAGGAATGAGCATTACGACTAAATAGGTCTTGAAATCTTATATTTTGAGCCTTAATAGGGATTATGGCGCAGGTAGTAAGTTCCTTAACCTCGAAAAAATGGACAATATAAACCAGATTGACCATAAGTTTGGATCAGACTATGATGAGAGTATCATATAATTTGGTTGAGAGAATATTACATTCTACATCGAATAAAAATTAATATGAGCAGATAAATAATATTATTTGACAGACTAATCTTTTGGGTCGATGATAAACATCCGGCCCGTAACACATGATCTCTCAAACTCTATTTTTTAAAAATTTAATATGTATTTTTATAATTTCTACTCTTTAAAATAAATATTTTTATATTTTACCTCTTCTAAATTAAATTTTAATATAATATTATTTTTAACTTTCACCATTATCTTTTCGTAATCTTAAATTCCAATTCCCCAACATAATAATTTTATAAATTTTAAGTTGAGAGATAACCATCAAATCCATCACATGGAACCTCATCGATGTTTTAGATTCTTGAAAAATCCATGGCCTACAATGTGGAGTGGAGTGGAGTGAAAGAGAAAGAAGACAATCAACAAACGCAAATGAAATTATTAAGAATGGTTTGTTTTATGTTACGTCTTAAATAAACGTACTAGAATTAGTCAATTGGATTATGATAGAAATGATAGCAGAAAAAAGGGACTAATTTTCTTTTAATCAACTAATCCATATGTGTACGCAACCTACTAATTCATGTCATGGTGCTAATTTTCACTTAATTTTTTAATGAGATTTTATTGTTACTTTCTTAGATTTTGATTTTGTTTTACACGGAAAATAGAGGATTTGAATTTAAGATCCCTCCTAAAGTAGAGATAAAAATATATTATTGGTCTTTTATTATTCGAACGACTAACACAGATATATCATTACTCTCTTAATTTTTATTGATTCTTCTTTAATTTTTAATTAAGTATTAATATTCTTTTATTTAGTATTATATCTTTTTATTTAAAATTAACCGTTTATCTCTCTGAAAAGAATTTAATGATATTTATTATTAAAAAAAGAGAAAACTGATAAAAATATCAAAAAGAAGAAAATAATTGATCATTTTTCCTTTTTAATAATGATATTTATTAAATGTTAATTTAAATTTAAATAGAACTGAAAATAATAATTAAAATAAAAATATTATACTTTGTTACAGCAACAGAATTTGTAATCTCTTACCGTCCATTAGTTGGGGTGTCCATAATACAATCCTTTCAAACCGATTTGTTTTTTTATTATATCAAATTGGTAAATTAATGGATTGGATCGAAAAATTTAAAATTCATAATTAGTTGATTGATTTGTGGATTTATTTTGATAAATTTGTTAAAATCTTATCTAATTTAAAGAAATTAACATACAATATTTATTAATAAATATTTAAAAATAATGTCATTATCTCGTTTGTTTCACTATATTAAAAGTGAAAAATATATATATATATATATTAAGTCACACCATTTGTATAAGATAATTAATTATTTTTGTTAAATTTAAATTATATTTAATTGTCAAACGATTTTGGCTCAACTTTTAATAAAATTAGTGAACTTATGCCAACAATTGTCAATATAAATTAAGGGAGTCGGCAATAACACAAAAAAAAGTTTTTAACTTATTTTGAGCTAAAACGCCTAGACACTTTTTGAGTGAAATTAATATTATTTTATTATAATTTTGGGTCAAATTAGATTCGATATGATTATGAGCAATCGTTTTGCATGCCGTGAACGTAAACTCGAAACCTCTCAACATTATTTTCAATAAAAAATAGACAGGAAATAGAAATAGCCGGCAACGCTCCAATCTCCATCGTCTACGGGGAAGGGAAGGGGATTATTACACGGTCAATGCAACTAATTTTTTAATGCTTTCCTTCACATCGTGAAAATTATATATATATATATATATATATATATATTAAATTAGTACCATAATAGTAACTGACATAACACTTCATATAACAATAATAATAGGAGAAAAAAATAATATTTTAATTCTTAATTTTATGGGTATATATCAATTTAATCTATTATATTTTAATAAGTATTTTCTTAATCTGTCATTGGAAACATTTTGTTATATAGGTTATCTTTAAGGGCAAAAAAATATTTTTATTATTTTTAAAATAAAATTGTTAAAATGTCAATTTAAAAAGTTAAAAAATTAAATTCATTAATTAAATGATCAATAAAATAAATAAAAATATAATAAAATAATACGTGTAATAATATAATAAGTTAATGATGATACATGTCATCATATAATTGGTTAATATTTATAATAAATATTTTTTTTTGAAGAAATAAATATTTTTAAAATTAAATTAATAAAAAAAATTAATAAAACAAACGTGACATAATATGATTAATTACCAATGACACGTGTCATCATATAATTATTTTATAGTTTTAATAAATATATATTTTTAAGAAATAAATATTTTTAAAAATAAATTAATAAATATATATTTTAAATAAAATAACATGTATCATAATATGATTAGTTATAAATGACACGTCATCATGTAATTGGTATATATTTTTAATAAATATATTTTTAAGGAATAAATATTTTTAAAAGTAAATTACTAAATATATTTTTAATAAATATTTTAATAAAAGGACACATGTTATAATATGATTAATTACAAAATATATGTGTCATCATATAATTAGTTTATATTTTTAATAAATATATTTAAAAATAAAATAAATAATAATTAATTAAAATATTTATTGCCCACCATCACCGAAAAATGGACATTGGTTGGTTGTCTTTTTAGCCACGATAGGGTACTAATAAAAGTCAAATTTTACATCACTGAATTTTATTTTTTCTGTTAGCCAATTGTCGTTAAGTTTAACAGAAATGTAGTTATTTCGGTAGAGTGTCCATTTTTACCTTTGATGGTTATGAGCAAGTGCTATGATATTTAAAGTGTTAACATGTCAATAAATGATTGGTTATTGATTAAAAAAATAGACACGTGACACATTTGGATATGTTTAATTTTAATAATAATTTTTAAAAATAAATTATTTTAAAAAAACAAACTCTTCATTGGCACAGACATCCGGCGGCGGCTCACCACCATCGCCCACCGAATTTTGATGAGAAAAATGATCAAATTTTATATTATTGAACTCTATTTTTCGTAATCTACACAATTGTGAGATTATTTTTTACAAAAAAAGAATAAAAGAAGGCCAGATACTCAATGCTCCAGTCATGGGAGACAACGACCACTGGCAGTGCACGTCAACCAGAGTGACGGTGATGTGCACCGCCGGCATAGTTGGATAGATTGATAGCTGATCTATGCACTTGTGTCGGCGGTGCATGTCACCTCCGCACCAATTGACATGCACCACCGATGCCCCTTTGCCCTCCTCCAAGGGAATGACATCGTTGGATAGATCGGTGGTGGATCTATCTAACGGTGCTGTGGTGCACGTCACCACTACTCTAGTGGTCGCCGCCTCCCATGACTTTCATTGTATATTTGGGGCCTTCAGGTCTTTTTTTGATAAAAAAAATGATTCCACTATTATGTAGATCACGAAAAATGAGGTTTGATGATATAAATTTTGATTATTTTTATTATTGAAATCTGGTGACCGACAGTGGCAAGCCACTGCCAAATGTATGCTCTGATGGTGA
The DNA here is from genome assembly GCA_946807835.1 of Ailanthus altissimus. Classification (NCBI taxonomy): domain Eukaryota; kingdom Viridiplantae; phylum Streptophyta; class Magnoliopsida; order Sapindales; family Simaroubaceae; genus Ailanthus; species Ailanthus altissimus. The sequence continues at coordinate 30,609,446 of OX327688.1, read as the reverse complement.
TAGTCTACATTAGAGTTTTATTTATTTATTTATTTATAATCATTTGACACGTGTCAATTTATATGAATTTTTCTTATAAAGTTACGATTTTTCCATTCAACAATAAGATTTAACGGTAACTGGACTAATAGAGATGGACAAATTTAAGTAATTTAAAATAAGAGAGATAAAATTGAGTAAAGGGCCAAATTAAAGGGATAAAGATGTCTTTATCCCTATAGTTGAACTTAAACTAATATACGGTAAAAATTTATTGATTGTTTTTATTAATTAGTATGATTTATAAATATAGTAATTTAATTTAATTCAATTAAAATTTAATAATTGATTTTTATTTTTTTAATTAAAAATTATAAAAATAAAAAATGACACATGCAAAAATATAATAAAGTTACAAATGATGTGTCATTATGTACTTGAATTTATATATTTTAATAATTTTTTTTAATATGAAATAAATAAAATAAAACATAAAAAATAATAATAGAAAAGGGACAACCAACCATTGGTCCGCTAGTGGCTATCCGCCTTCACCAACTGATGGGGTCACATGCTAACTAGTGGCTATCCGCCTTCACCAACTGATGGGGTCACATGCTAACTGATGATGGATTAATTAAAAATTGACATCACTAGACTCAATTTTATAATCCAAAACAATGATGGTATTTTTTATTTATCAATAAAACATTAAAGATGTGCTAAAAGTGTAGAAAAAAGTAGCGACTACCATAATATCATTGTCAAACTACGATAGCCATTAATCACTGACAATGAATCATTAGCTGGATGAGTGGTTGGTTACTCTTTTTTCAAGTGTTATATATGTAATTAGACTAAAATATCTTTATTTTATGTAAATTAATAAAAAAAATTAATGAATTGAGACATAATTGAGAATTTTTTTATTACAAAATTGTCAATTAAACTAAATTTGAGAAACTAAAATATCTCTATTCCAAATTAAAAACTACCTTACTTCTACAAAATAAATAAATAAAGAAAGAAAGAAAGAAAGAAAAAGAAGAATAAGGTAGCAATGTGTAATGTGTGGACTAAAGGCTAAAACATTGAAAACTTTTTTTTTTATTGAAATGGATTAAATTTAGGCCCACCCAACACTTCACTAATTGCATTTCTCTGAAAACATCAGTTGTGGGTCGGGGGAGCATAACAAAAGCTTGATGTTTTATGTCCATCAAAATGACAAACCACTGAATTTGGACCTTTTATTTTCCAAGTTGCTCATCGTATTATATCATCTATGGATATCTATTTTGGAAGCTTTTTTTTTATTTATAATTAATTAATGAATATAATTTTATAAAATTTTTATTATTAAATTATTGTCTCATTAAATAAGAAATTTAACATCACACTATGAACATTTGTATTTTTTTAAAAATTTGAATGTATTAATTCGCACATTTTCTTTTTTTTTTTAAAAAAGAAATTCTATGTATGAATTTTTAAAACATGAAGTTGAAGAATTTTATCTTTTTTTTTTTTTACAATATTTTCATGTTGGGGTCTAAAATATTGTGAAAATTCATTCCTAAAAAATTATATTTGATAAATATATTATGAGATTTGAAATCTGAATGAAAAGGCATGATTAACTAATTAATTTGAAAAAAAAAAAGAAATCTAGAACTAAAGCCTTAGTTTAGGTGGTATTATTAGTAGCACATTTTCAATTCCCACATGATTGATTTACTGATCAAGAAATTGATATATATATATATAGTCATTTTTTTTAAATATAAATGTCTGTACATTTTTAAAATATAAATATATTAAATTTTATTAATGAAAATTACTTTTTTTTTAAAATTAATAAATTGATACTACTTTTAAACTTTAATTTTATTAGTTAAATTACCTAAAATTAGTGGCTCCAATTTTATTGTTGCCTCCATTAATCTCTTTACACAATCAACACAAAAATAAAAATAAAAATAATAGCGCGGGATGGAATGTGTTTAAGTGCCACCATCATTAATTCCTAAAAGTTGTGCTCCAAATCCAATTGCCAGCTACTTGGGATCCACATACAGTCATTCACATTTTTTTAATATTGAAATTTCATCATCTTTTATTAGTACAACAACTAAATAACTGTAAAAATAATACATTATTTTTACACCCAACTTTGTTCCAATAAAAAATTATCAAATCTAATACATTATTTTCGTACTAAAATTTGTTTGAGAAGACTCTTATATTGAAAGACCAAGGCCTTACAATAATAATAAAAAATTATTACACTATTCTAATATTCATCAAAACTTAAATCTCCTAACTTATGTTGAAGAATTACATACAATAAACACTCAATATACTATGCTGGAGTGAATAAAAGGATCTAATAAAAAAATAAAAAAATAAAAAAATTCAATATATATATATCAAATCCTCAAAACAAATAATATATATTCTCTATATTAAGCTTTATATTATATGTTTTAAAATGTTAATATAATACCAATATCAAAATAACAAATTTCCATTTACCATTACTTAAAAAACTGTTTGCTAGATTGTTTTTACTGAATGGTGATAACCCAAATTGTTGTTGTGACAGTTGTAATGGCAGTTGGTCAGCAGTTAAACCATTATATCAATATACAATATTTTTGTATTATAGCAAGGCAAAACCAAGTCAAAAAAAAAAAAAAAAAAATCAATCTTTACGACTTGTAAGTTGCAACACTCACCCTCGTGAACAAGTAATATCAAATTCTCTTCGAAGAGCTCAAGAATCTCATTGAAGAGACCCTTTTTGTTCTGATAAGTGATCATTGGTTGCAAAGCAAATTAAACTAAGAGTGACAATAAAGCATGCTACGTTTGCCCGAGAAGATCAAAGCCTTTGTGAACAACAGATGGCTGGTGTTTGTTTGTTCAATGTGGATTCAATCCTGTGCTGGGATTGGCTACTTGTTTGGGAGCATTTCGCCTGTGATCAAAAGCGCCATGGGTTACAACCAGAGACAGATTGCTATCTTGGGTGTGGCCAAGGACTTGGGTGACAGTATTGGCTTTGTAGCTGGGAGTTTGGTCGAAATTTTGCCCGTTTGGTCTATTAATCTCATTGGGTTGGTGCAGAATTTTGTTGGGTATGGCTTGGTTTGGCTTATTGTCACCAATAGATTGCCTGCTTTGCCTCTTTGGGTGGTGAGTTCAAGAATTTTTATTTATTTTTTACTTGTTATTTTGTTTGTTCGAGTGGTTATCTTGTCTGTAACTGTAGAGCCTCTTTGTTCTTTCTGTGCGTGTTATGTTTAGTTATTTGTTCGAAAAGATATTGATTCTTGTTTTGGGTACTGAGAGAAGTTGGACTTCTATTATGAGTTGTGGGTAAACTCTGATTTTCTCTCTTGGGTTCACTGGAATTTGAAAAAATATTGATCTTTCTCGTGTTTGATAAACATCATTTGACTGGCCTATTTCTTTCATAGTGATGATGATGATCTAACAGAGTAACAGTCAAGAAGCTTGTTATTTCTGCTTTTTGCGATCTAATGGTAGCTGCGATGTTTCCTTCAATTGAGGCTGACTTTGCTTTTGTGCGTGCTAATTACATTAGTGATCATGGTGATTTTCATTGATTTTGTCACGATAAAAGAAACTCGAAATTTATAGAAAAATATCAAACCAGAGTCTCCTTTGCAACTGTCATTTCTCCGTCATGAAAAATTACATTGACGAATCATCATGCTTTCAAAGTTGTTCCTAATCTAATTAAGAATGATGAGTGGGGCAATTTATTATCTGTGGAGAATTTCTATTGGATGCATATTATTTCTCAGAGGTTTCACAGCATAGTTTTTCCATTAAATTTTGCTTCCATATTAAAATTTCTTAATTTTCTATTTGCCATTCAAAGTGTTCTCTTAACTTCTATATCTCCCTTTGATCTTCATAGAACGCTTGTTAGCCTCCCGTTTGTCAAAGAATGTTTGTTCTACCCAGTATTTCGGTTTGGTTTTAAGTGCATGCTCGCATAATGTTTGTTCTGGAAATATTTTCTGGGAAACCTTTTTGGCATTTTTCTGGTTTGTTCTGAAAAGATTTATACATTTTACTTAAAACATTCCATGATGGAGAATTTGGGACTATATTCTATTTATTCTGCATTGACCAATACCAGCATCAAATGGGTGCCTTATTTTATAAGGGATTATTAATTTGTTGAATAATACACCGATCTTGATTGAATAATAGCCCTTTGATCATAAAGAATATATATTTTTGGGTCCAGAATTTGAGAAATTTTAACATCTCATACCTTTTTATCTTTGTTGAATAACAACAAACATGTGGCCTGGCTGTGCCCTTGTATAATTGCTTAATCACTTTGGTTTGTTATGAGGGAATGAAATGTCATTTTCCTATATAAAACTTGTGAATATTTGGCTGGATGACTGTCTTCTTTTTCCCCTTAATAGTTTATAAAAATGTAGAAGAGCTTTGGAGTATCCTTATACCATTTCATGAGGTATTCTGACGAAATGTTTTCTGCAGCTTTGCGTTGCTATATTTGTTGGAACTAATGGTGAGACTTACTTCAACACAGCTGCCTTAGTTTCATGCGTGCAGAACTTCCCCAAAAGCAGAGGTCCTGTTGTGGGGATACTGAAAGGCTTTGCTGGGTTGAGTGGTGCTATTTTGACTCAAATTTACCTCATGATCAATGTTCCTAATGAAGCAGCACTGATCTTTGTTGTGGCAGTTGGACCATCAATGGTTGTAATTGCTCTTATGTTCATTGTTAGACCCGTAGGGGGTCACAAGCAAATAAGGCCATCCGATGGTTCAAGCTTCTTGTTTACATACAGTGTTTGCCTCATTCTGGCAGCTTACTTGTTGGGGGTCTTGTTGCTTGAGGATCTAGTAGATTTGAATCAAAGTGTGGTCACAATTTTAGCAGTGCTTTTAATTATTATTATATTGCTTCCAATATTAATTCCTGTTTTATTGGTCTTATTCTCGGAGCCACGACCTCCATTGGAGGAGACTCTTCTACATGAGCCAAATAAAGAAGAACCGAGTAAATCCGAGCAGGATGGAGAAGAAGTCTTTCTAAGTGAGGTTGAAGATGAAAAATCTCCGGAAATTGACTCACTTCCAGCATCTGAAAGACAAAAACGAATTGTGCAGTTGCAAGCCAAACTGTTTCAAGCAGCTGCAGAAGGAGCAGTGAGAGTAAAGCGGAGAAAAGGCCCACGTAGAGGGGAGAATTTCACTTTACTTCAGGCACTGATGAAGGCAGATTTTTTGCTTCTGTTCTTTTCCCTTGTACTGGCTTCTGGATCTGGTTTGACAGTTATTGACAATCTCGGTCAGATTTGTCAGTCTCTTGGGTATAGTGATACAAATATCTATGTATCCATGATCAGCATTTGGAACTTTCTGGGCCGAGTTGGTGGTGGCTACTTCTCAGAGGCCATTGTAAGGTGCAACCTAGTTTCTTTTATAAGAATTGCTTCAGTGATTTTGTTTCATCAAATAGGAAACTTTTTTCTGATCTTTTTTTGCATGTTTCTTATTTAACCAGAAATTTTGCATACCCAAGACCTGTGGCCATGGCAGTGGTTCAGGTTGTCATGTCTTTTGCACTATTTTACTATGCCATGGGATGGCCTGGTGAAATATATGTCACAACTTTGTTGATAGGACTCGGTTATGGTGCCCACTGGGCAATTGTGCCAGCTGCAGCTTCAGAGCTATTTGGCTTGAAAAGTTTTGGTGCCTTGTATAATTTTCTCACACTGGCAAGTACTGCTGGTTCTCTAATATTCTCGGGGGTAATTGCTAGTGGTATATACGATTTCTATGCAGAGAAACAAGCTGGCCTTTTAGGGCAATATACAGGAAATCTGCTTGCAGTTCCTCTTCGGGATGAGGAAACTCTTACTTGTGTGGGTTCCATATGCTACTCGCTCACTTGTGCAATCATGTCAGGGCTTTGTATCATTGCAATGGTGTTGAGTTTGATTGTCGTTCACAGGACTAAGAGTGTTTACGCTCAACTCTATGGAAAGTCACGCAACTGAGTCACAAGAAAAGCAAAAATTGATTGTTTTACATAGATGTACAAGTTTTTATGAATCTTATCTTGGGTTGGATATCTTTCAAGGGGAAGAAAGCTGGAGAAAGCATTTCTGCTGCACATAATACTTCAGCACCAGCCGTCAAAGGCAATTCTTGATTACATTGCCTAGTAATGAAATAGGCCTTGTAAGGTCATTTGCTTAAATTTTTTTTATTGAAGTTGTCTGTAGTCTGAAATGTTTAATTTGATGTCATCGACTCTTAAAACTGGCGATGAGTTTTTTGCAGACCAGCTGGTTACTTCATTCATCTGTAAAACATAAGCAGGATTATGGTTCTATTGTTTTCTTCACAATGTAGCAACAATATTGTAATTACATCTACTACATGATTCTCTCCATCGTTATATTTCCCTTCTAGAACTTATTTTAATGACAAACAATCAGTTGTAGTTAGTAGTTACCACTAGGCTATGGATATGACCACATGTAATGTTGCAAGTTGGTTGGTCATTTATGTGAATCTTCTTTAACTGAAAATGCCAAAACAGCAGCGCCAATAATTACTTAATTTGAATTTGGTCTAGTAACATAAAAAGATGGGATAGATTTGATCATTATGTAGCTAATCTAACCCTTAATTGTGCTTTAGTTCCTTCACAAATGGGTGTATGAGATTGCAGAAACTAATCACATTAGCAAGCAGATCCATCTACTGATCCTACTTGAGCATCGGAACTGGTTTTTGTTGTTGAACAAAATCTTGAAAATTCAAACCATATGGGAAGAATACTAAATTGTGTTCAGCTCTGCCCAGTAAAACTTTTAAGACTCCAGTTATATTGCTGCATCAGATCATCTCTGGAGAACAATTATGTGGCTGAGGCTCACCATGCATTGCAAGCACTGACAAACGAATTGCACTGAAAGCAAAAATCTCCATTTGGCAACAATTCTCAGATTCATGCTGGATAAAGGGATATCTTTAAATATGCTTTCAATGTTTCCAATTTTAAGCAGAATTTGCTAGATTGAGATATTTACTGCATTCCCACTACAGGGTTTCAAAAAAAAAAAAATTTGGTCATGCTACTATCAGTTTATTGTTCTAAGTATAGATATGAGCATGATATTAATCAAATTGCTTAAATGTGGTATCCTTGGATAAATTAAATTGAAGGCTATCTTTTGATCAAAAGAAAAAAAGAAAAAGGAAAAAAGGAATCAGCCATTTCATCAATATTTCAGTGGAATCCAAAAAAGAGTGTTAGAACTTAAAAGAAGAATATATGTATTTACACAATTTTTATGCTAACTTGTCAAATTGTTGTATAGTTATCAACAATTCAACCATATATGTCAATATTAAACATTTAAAATCTAAAACCTAGGAAATACAAGGAAAATCATTAAATGTTGGTACATTGGAAATTTCCACTAATTAAATTCACCATATTTAGACAACTTGCCAATATTGCAAGTCTATTAATTAGAGTTAAAAATTAACTATAATTAAAGTTATTTTATTATTTATGAAAAAAATAATATTATACTTTTTAAATATTTTTAATAATATTCTAAATTTTTTATTTTAAATTAATGTATCATGTAATTATTTAATAATAAAATAATTTAATTTTTAAAATTATCTATTATACAATTTCAGCAACTAATAATTATTTAACACAAATCATTGATAAAAAAATAATTTAGAATACGTATAAAAAGTGTAGCATTATTAGTGTAAAAAATAAATCTTAAAAAAAAAAACAACAGAATACCCATATTACCATTTATATTTAATTTAATATTATAAATACACACAAATATATTTTCTTTTGTGATATCTGGGTTTTAATATTCTGGTTTTTTACCTTTTTTTTTTGGTTCTGGGTGGTAAAAAAAAAAACGAAAACTCAAAATTGAAGTGGGAATTCATCAGCGTCTCTTTCAAACCAATTTCACTGAAATGGGTAACTTAAATTTTCTCTTTTCCTTTTTTGTTTTTTGGTTCATATCTGTTGATGCTACTTTGATAGATTGCTAAATGTTGTTATAGAATGTTCTAGGGTTTTTATAAAAATTTTTTAAAATACCATATATATTTTCTCATAATTTGTTTGTTATAAAATTAGCTGTTAATAATGCTGGGTTCTTTTTCCCTTTATTTTGCTTTTTTTTTTTTTGAAAATTCAAGTGAATATGAGAAGTGGGTATTTGCTCCATTTCCATTTTCCATTTGTTCTCTTCAATTATGAATGTGTTATGGTTTATATATTTAGATTGTTGATTCTTTGAAGTTTATGATCACTAAGATTGTAAAATTTTATCAGCAAGGAGAATTATGTTTGTCTGGTTGCAGAGGCATCAAGGAAATTGTGATAAAAACTTGAAGGTGTTTTGCCAGTCATGTATTTTACAACTTCTTATGAGATTTAGAGATTTTCATGCTTTTTCTTTTTCTATGAACAAACAGAGTATTTGGATGTTTGTTTTATCACCTACTATCTGTTTGTTTCATGATTGTAGTTGTTGGTTATGATGAACAATGTGGATGGATTTTCAGTTGTGTTCTCTAAGGATCTTGCATTGTCAAGTCTGTTATGCTTATTTCAAAAGTTCGGTAATCGAGTTTGTTGCATTTCCTAAATATGTTTCCCGCGTTTTTGACTTGATCATTTAATAGGTTCTTAGATCAATAGATGTCAGAAAATATTGATTTGATGGCTCTCAAGAAGCATTTAATAGTGTTTTTTTTATGGAAAATCATGGATGCCTGTAGTTGTTTATGAAAAATCATGACCGGGATATTCTGCATAAATTTGCATCCTCATTCCTTCTTTGCTGGAGTTGTTTACTTATATGCATTTATTGTTTTTGTATTTTAGGGATTGAATAATTGATGGCAGCTTTCTTAATGATGCATGCGGGAATATCGGGATATAGATGTAGTTTCTTTGGCTAAGTTCTTATCGTATCCTGGCTGATACTTACATAGGAGAAACTATAAAAGGAATCAAAATTGAAAATGAATTGTAACAGAGATCAGGCCGCCAGGGCCAAAGAGCTTGCAGAGCTGAAGTTTGCAGAAAAGGACTTTGATGGGGCTAAGAAAATTGCATTGAAGGCTCAAAAGTTGTATCCTGAACTTGATGGTCTTCCTCAATTTTTGGCAACAATTGATGTGTATATTTCTTTTGGCAACATAGTTAATGGCGTAGTTGATTGGTATGGGGTTCTTGGTGTTGAACCATTGGTTGATGATGACACCATTCGGAAACATTACAGAAAACTTGCTCTAATTCTTCATCCTGATAAAAACAAATCAGTAGGCGCGGAAGGGGCTTTCAAAATTTTATCAGAAGCCTGGAGTTTATTGTCTGATAAAAACAAGAGAATCGTCTATGACCAAAAGCGAAATGGTAGATATGTGGAAATTCCGAATGGGAAATCATCAACATCTGTGCCTACTGGTGAGAATGGTTTCCACTATTTCTCCAACAATAATAATTTGACAGCAAGGTATCAGAGGAATGCCACCTTTCCCAAATGCCCCCCTCCTCATTTTCAACCTAAACCTAATACCTTTTGGACTATCTGCAATGCTTGCAAAATGCAGTTTGAGTACCTCAGAACTTATCTCAACAACAATCTTGTTTGCCCCAGCTGCCGTCAACTCTTTTTGGCTGTTGAGACAATACACCCACCTCTAGTTTCTAGTATTTCCTCTGCTCCATGGGCCAATGGCATGCGACAGCAGAATTCCAATCTGAATACTGTGATGGGAAACTCATACTCTCCGGTGAGGAAACTAGCTCCTGCAACGGATGTGAGATCAGGTCTTTTCTCAAAATCTGGAAGTCCTCAATATGCAGTACTGTCTTCCTCAGCTGCTCGAGCTGCAGGCGTGGTTCAGCCATTGTGTGGACAATTTAAGAGAGATCGAGAAGAGGCGGTAACAGCTTTCATTGAAGAGGAAGCCAGAGGTGGTTATGGTTTATCTTCTATGGCTTCTAGAGCAGGTGCCAGTTCTGTGACAAAAGTAGATAGGCCTAAGAAAAAAGGACAGAAAGGTGAACAAATGGTGAACAGTAATGAACGGGGGATGGCAAATCGAATTTTCACAGGAAATGGAGGAGTTGGCATGTCTGGATCTGAGAATGGTAGTTCTGAAACAGGAAAGGTGACATTTTCTGGATACCGAAAACCTAACTGTAGTAGGGAGTTGTCATTGCTAGAAATTCGGGATTTGTTAATGAACAAGGCTAAGAAAGAGATTCGCTGGAAGCTTCATGAATGGAGCAAGGATGCTGTTCCAAAGACTTCACGGGAATCAAAGAGTTCAAGTAAAGAGATCAAAGATAAGAAGGAAGAAAGGAAAAAAGATCTTGTGAATGGTGTTAAAGCTGATCCTAACAAAATTGCAGAGTCTGTAAGTACCAACAGTGCTGTTCAGACTGAAAAGTCTGCCCCTGCTGATTCTGATAGTGTACCTGATAACGTGGACACTGATCCAACAGCAATGAGCGTTCCTGATCCAGATTTTCATGATTTTGACCAGGATCGCACTGAAAAATCATTTGGTGAATACCAAGTTTGGGCTGCTTATGATGAAGATGATGGAATGCCGCGTTATTATGCAATGATTCAGAGTGTGATATCATTGAAACCATTCAAAATACGAATAAGTTGGCTTAATTCTAAAAGCAACAGTGAACTGAGCCCATTAAATTGGGTAGGTTCTGGCTTTCCGAAGACAAGTGGGGACTTCTGGAGAGGCAAGTACGAAGTTTATAACTCTCTTAATTCTTTCTCACACAAGGTTAGGTGGGCAAAGGGTACAAGAGGTGCCATTCAAATATTTCCTAGGAAGGGAGAAGTTTGGGCTCTTTATAGGAACTGGTCTGCTGATTGGAATGAACATACTCCAGATGAAGTGATACACAAATACGACATGGTGGAAGTTCTTGAAGATTATATTGAGGAGACAGGTGTCACCGTGGTGCCACTTATTAAAGTTCCTGGTTTCAAGACACTGTTTCGCCAGCATACGGAGCAGAGTAAAACCAGGACAATTCTAAAAGAAGAGATATTTCGTTTCTCTCATCAGGTCCCTTCTTACTTGCTCACAGGTCAAGAAGGTCATAATGCACCCAAGGGTTGTTTGGAACTTGACCCTGCATCTACACCTTTGGAACTTCTCCAAGTGTTAACAGAAGCTCAACTGGGAGAAATGGAGACTGCAAAAAAAGCCAAGGAAGATTATCCATTAGATGGTGTGCAAAATACCAAGGAGGAAGAGCTGGTGAAGAATGGCGAAACCACCAAGGGAAAAGGTATAGCAGAAGATCTACGCGAAAGAGTAGAGGCAGAAGCAATGATGAGGAAGAGGAAGGACACTGGGGAAGAAAAGATAATCGTCTATAAACGGAGACGAGAGCAGAGACAGGAAAGCAAGTTAAGCAACAGGGTAGAGTGTTAATACCTGTACAGAATTTCGGAGGATGTGAGTTTGACCTAAGAAGAAAAAGCTTATTGCAGTTACATTTTGACAGCTAAGAAGTTAGAAGCTGAAGAATTCAATATCAGTATATCAACCCCATAGCAAGTGGTTTATAATCACTACAAGTTGCTATCCTTTTGCTCTTTTCTAGGGAATCAAACACAGTACTTAAGCTATTTTTTTGTAGTAGAAACACAGTTTGGAGGACAAACATATTTGATTCAGTTAATGATGCTCCACATCCCATAGGCAAAGTTCCTTATTTGCTAGTCACAACAGTGGATTTCTCCCCATATATATGTATATTTAGCCACCCTATTGATGTACCAAAACGTTTGTAGGTGGTTAAATTTGTGCCCCCATCTTCTCCACATTCTTCTCTTTCTTTTTTCTTTTTAAATTTATTTTTATCATACACAGATTACTTCTGTAGTCGTTTGTGGTCATCCTTAATAGTAAAATTGAATGTATTTTCATGCAATATTTCGAGTACTTGTTCTCTTTTTCCTCCACATATATATCTGATGTCAAGTGAAATGCATATCAATGGTGTTGATAAAGAAATATTTTCATTACTAAATTAAATTAAGTTCTTCAAAATGCCAGATCACCATTGTTTCTTTTTTTCCATTTATTTCTAAACCTTGAAGTTGAAGGCACAGGTCATCAGAATCCAACATAGTATCTCTTTGTGATCTTTGCTCTCATAACTGGTGCATTTAAATAAATAATTTTTGCAGTAATTAATGTTTTTTTAATTCTTTATCATCCATTACGAGGGCATATTACAATGTTTTCTTTTTTTGATAAATAATCCGAGAAAATATTTTAGTGCTTAAACTAACAAGATACTAACAGTCAAGAAAAAACAGGGTTAATCCTTGAAAGAAAAAACTAACAAGTACAATTCGCCACCTGTTTGCAATGTTATTTATGTATTGATCATTTATAATACTTAAACATTTAATTCATACTACATCTTTAATGTTATAAAAAACTTTATTAGCAGAGGGGTCTTATTTTGAAACACCAACTGGTTGCACGCCTGTCATATGAAGTAGATGATGATACATAAAGCAATCCTTCAAACTTTGCTTAGGACAGATTTACTTGTAGTTTTTTTATAGAAAAAAAATATCTCTCGTCTCCAAATGAGTGGCCATGGATTGATCTGACAGGCTAGTTGGACTCTTTACCAAATATTCTTTGAAAAGCTGCATTGAAAAAATAGATGTTGCATTGTCTCACTGTCTTGACCACAAAGTAGGCAATCATTCGATGGAACTAGACGTTATTTTGCGATTCTTCCTCTAGTAGACAGTCTGTTCCGTAGAGCCAACCAAGCGATGAAGCAATGTTTTAGAATATGTTGAGTACCCCATAACAACTTATACCATGCGACCTTGTAATTTTTATCCCTCAAGCTCTTCCATGCACTAGTAATTGAGAATTGTCTACTTAAGTTGCCAGTCTAAATTATCTTGTCCTCTCGGTTAAGGTAAAAGAAATTATCGCAGATATATTCCCAAGCCTGGGCAGTTAAGGTTCCACTTCCCATGCGGCCAGAGATCGTTGATCTTTGCACGACGAGGAACATCGAATTCATTAATGTGCACCTGAGGGAATTTGTCAATTACGAACTCCCCATTCAATCACAGATCCCACCAAAAGAAGAAAGAATTCTTATTCTCAATTCATAACTAAAGAGCTTTTTGATTTGACTCATTTGATTGAGAAGTTTCCTCTAAACCCAACTACAATCCATTAGTTTTATAATACCCCAAAAGCTTAACTTTCTAAGCCAATTGTTAATCAACCATCTAGCCTATAATGAAGTTTTAACAGCAAACAACTCCCAAATATGTTTTGTGACTATTGAGAGATTCTAAATATGTAAAGGTTTATGCCTAGATCCTCTTTCTTTTTATCTTTGCAAACTTCAGACCAAACTGCTACACCACCATTTTTCTAAAGATCATGTTCATGCTATAGGAACTTTCGACACTTGTCTTCAATATTCTTGATTACAGCTTTTGAGAAGACAAAGATAGAGCACCAGTAAACATTCATACTCATAAGAACAACACTAATTAATTGTAAAAGCCCTACATAATTTAGCGATTTAACTGTCCAACTTAAAATTCTAGAGGTCATTTTACTATTTAATTCTCAACAATGATTTTTCTTGAGTTTTTAAGAGATTAATGGAACCCTAAGTATTTGACAAGTAATTCCTCAAATTGAAATTGTATGCGCTACAATATAACTTCTTTAGTAGGTTCAAGAACATTAGCAAAAAAAGATAAAACTTTATTAACATTAATATGCAAGCTAAAAGTCTTATAGAAGTCATCAAAGACTTTTTTGAATTGACCAACAAAGCATGTATCACTAAGAGAGATAAAAAAAAAAAGATCATCATCAATAGAGATCAAATGGTTCAGCTTTATTCTCTTACACCCCTTATAAAAAAAAGTAAATATTCGTTGCTTTGTTAAATGTAAGAATCAAAGATATTTACATTTGTTATAACAAAGTTATGATCATTGTTAATAATTTATCGGGACATAGTTTATTGTGCTTTGTAACAAAGTTATGATCATTGTTAATAATTTATCGGGACATAGTTTATTGTGCTTTGTTAGGACTTTCAAGTTTAATTGCAACCCATAAACAATTGAAACTAAATTTAATAAAATTTTGTCTAAATTTAGTTAGAATTCCACTCTATAAAATAAGTCATGACCTTTTTTTAATTAAAAACAATTCAAATTTGCCCTTTTTAAGAAAAAAAAAAGTGGAACAGAATTTTAAACGTAAATACTAAAAGGTTTTATTTTTTTTAATGCTATTAAAAGTTTCATTGACTTTTTCAACTTTTTAAAATTTATGATATATATAAAAAGAATAATATTATATTTTTTAAATATCTTAAATTTTTTTTTTCGAATGATATATTAAGTAATTATTAAATAGTAAAATAATATAATTAATAATTTTAAGAATTAAACTATTTAAAAATCAATCATAATTTAACATATCAATTTAAGATAGTATTTAAATAATGTAGTATTACTCGTATAAGAATTATGTTTCAAGAGGAGGAATATTATTAACTAGCAAATAAAAGAGAGAGAAAGAAATATGCTTCGGATATCTTTTACTTAATATATTAATGCTTTTATTTTGTTTCATTTTTAAAGGCTATGGGTCAAATTAGTATTATGTGTATTTCTAGATTTGGATAGTAGTGATATAAATTTTATATCTCTATATGATGTGTCACCAATCAATAGTTATCATTTGTTAGATAATTATTAATTTTTTAAAATTTATTATTGTGATAGTTATATAATATCAATTAATAATAAATACATCATATATTATATCCGTTAAAACACAAAATTTTTTATTATGTCTATAAAAATATAGTATTATTATTGTTGATCTCAAATTTTGGGTTGTCCTAAACCAACGAGTTAAATTTATATTCATTTGAGAAGAGTAATGCTAGGCATCTCAAATTATATAAAAAAAGTGATATGTCAAGTAACTATTGACTGTAATAAATAATTTTAAAACTTACTATAAGTACAATCAAATAGACAAGAAAATAAAATTATAGTTGTTCAACTCAATGTAAACATACATTCACTTTACCGAGCTTGATAAGTTTACTCATATGAAACTATATAATAATATTTTTATAACAAAAGCAGTCATGGACCTACATAGGGGATTAGGGGGCTCATGGACCCCAAAGCCCCAATTTTTTAATTAAACAATGTATTTTTATAAATTTTATCTTTTAAAATAAGTATTTTTGTGATTTGTCATCCCTAAATTTTTAAGGCTAACATTACTCTCATATAATTGAACTCTAATCCAATATAATTTTTAAGTTTAACATTTGCCTCTTATCTTAAATTTTGATTTTGCTCTTAAAGAAGAGTATAAGAAATCGTAGTCATTCCAAATGTGACTCCTAATAATAGAGTCTCAGGTTTTTCCTTTTTCTTTTTTAATAAGAGAGTGAGTAGAAGAAAAAGTAAAAGATTTATTTCTTCATTATTTAGCATCTTTCTTATAGGCATTGTTGGCATATTCAAGTTTCTTGGGATGCTTAGGTTTTTGTAAGTTATGTTGAGCCATCTGAATTATGGGTGAGCATAAATCCTGGACTTGTCTCGTCCTGGGTGTTTCGACCCGAAATTTTAGGACGGGACAAGATAGGTCCAAGGACCGAGACATGTTTAGGTTCCAAAGTGAGGGACTCGAATGTCTCGGTCAGGTCTGGGACATTTGTTGTCCTCGACCCAATTTTTTTTAAATAATTAAAATTTTTATTAGTTAATTTAATATAATTAAAATTAATTTAGAATTAGAATTTGTTGACCTGAAGAAATGGTTCCTCATGCCAATGAGCCTTAAATTTGTTTGTGAATAAAAATGAAACTTGGGTCTCGTCTTGATAGAAGCGACCAACTGGAGCTTGGGCTTCCTATTTTGCTACGAGCTGCAAAAAACCTATAAAAAATATAGACACAAGCTTGATGACATCCTCGTAGGGGTGGGTTCCGGCGGAGACTCTCTGATGCTTAAGTCAGAGGCGGCCTTTTGACTCATTTTTATCTGAGTTCTGGTACAAAAGAAGTAAAAAATGTGCTCAGAATAGGAAAGGAAAACCTTTTTTCTCTGTGTTAATTTATTCGTCGTTTGAGCATTATCCTTTTAATATCTTCATTTTTCCTTCTTAGTGCTGGCATTTCAGGGGTCCTTTTGGGTTTTTTAGCTCTGCTGTATTTTTGTCTTGCGTCGAATATTTTCTACTGCACGTATGACACACACTAAATAACATTCTGCTATACATCTGACATACGCCAAATATCCTTCTGCGAATCTCTTGATCCCGCTCTTGCCGCATGTCAGATTGCCTTATGATGTGTTAAGTATATTCCTTGAGTTTGTCTCTGCTGGTGGTTTTGGTTAAGTGTGAGTCTAGATTCAAATGATTTGGGTCAGATTTCAGACGGCATCTCCTCCATCGGTTCGGTTGTGACTTGGATTTCTTAATAGAGAACATTTTGTTTGCATTGACAGTACCTGATCGGCCTATCTGATAGATAATCAACTGACTTCTTCACTAACTTTGCTGGCCTCGGGTCGAGCCGACCTAATTAGAATGTAGATAGGAACCGTGGTTGTGTTTGGGTTGGCCTAACTAAACAGGTGTTTCTGTTTGCCAATCAAATTCCTCCGAGTCTGAGCCGGTTCTCCGCCGCTCATCTTTGTTGGGATTAGGTCCATTGGTCATTACTTTTAGGCTTGCCTTTGAATGGACTTGCTGCCCAAGCAATGGTGGACCTTTGAGGAGAGTGGTCTTTTGAAAGAAGCATCTGACTAGGCTCTTGGGGGTTTTCTGGGGAGAGAATAGGGGTCCGCCAATTTCTATTTTTGATTTATCAAAACTAAAAACTATACTCCGGATTGGTCAGCTCAGATCGTCCCTCGGGTCCCTATGTTCTTTTTCCTTCTGTTGTTTCTCTCACCCGAGCTGATCTGAACTGCTCCACGGGCGGTATTGTCACATGATACGGTCTGAATTTTGGGGAAGTCAGAGCTGGTCGGCTCGTCGCAGTGATGTCATGGTGATTTAAAGAGTTACTGCCACATAATGACGGCTTCTTCCAAGACTTTCTTCAGGTTTAATGGCATGTCTTCTCAAGCGTCGTCCTTGATTCTTGTGAAAGTCTCTTCGAACAAGGAACCCATTGTTAGCTGTTGATCTTTTTTCGATCGTGTAGTTGATAGCAGCTGAGACCCAAGAGTCGTGTCCTTTCCACTTTTCAAGTAACATTTAACTGACTAGAATGTCCTGGGCCATTCGATCTGTTGAATCTGACGGCTTTAGGTTACTATTCTATGAAGTGATGCTTATTTATTGCACCTAGAAATTTGAGGAGTCGTGTTTCTGGCACTAAGCGTCTCTTCATTTTTTCCATTGATCTCGTCTGTTTATTTCTATTTTGAACAGTCTGGATCACTTTACTACTACTATAAATAGCCACTCTCTCCTCCATTTTGTACTTTTTATCTCACGTTCTTTTCCCTTATTGTCACCCTGATGTGTCGCCGTTGTTCCCCTCTTTCTGTCTTAAAGGCGCTTTCTTAACTTGGCGATTCTCAGTCTCCGTTGTCGTCGATCCCTTGGCTTTCTGCATTTCTTCTAGGTAAATATGTCCCTTTATTCCTTTTTAACTTCTCTGTGTTTTCTTTACTTATGTTCGTTGTTGCCTTGCTTTTTTAAATAGCCAGATAGTTTCTTTAAGCTGTCTTGCTGGCATTTCGTCTGTACTTTCTTTGTTCTGGTTTTTCTTGTATTTTTTAGTCTTGATGTTTGTTGCCTACTTTCACCGTTTCATGATGAGGAGGGAGGCTGGGGGGAGTGAGAGGGCGTCCACCTCAGCAAGTGATGCTTTTCTCTTATCGGAAGTAGTTCTAGGCAAGGCAAAGCAGGTCTTGAGTGCCAGGGAAGGAGAGAGCAATGATCCCGAAGACCCTAAGGTAGGAGAGGGTGTGGAGGTGGTAGAGTTTGAGATGAACGCCCAATACCATGCCTCCTGCCTGAACGAGGACGATTTAGACCATATCAGGCATTCGTACGACATTCTCGAGATGGTCACCCTTAGGTTGCCTACCGAGGAGGATTACCCGAGAAGTCCTACCAATGGTGAGGTGGTCATTCATGTTGAGTTTCTAAGGTTGGGCCTCAGGCTCTGATAAGGGTTTATTAAGTCTAATATTTTAATTTTCCAAACTTAATATTGGTTCTTAAAAATTAAGATTATTTGACTTTTAATGTATTTTATTATTATTTTTGTAGGTTTGAAGTTAATGGAGTAAATAGAGTCGAAACTATAATAAAAATAAGCCTAAAACATCAAAATGCTACAGTATCTGCTACAATAGCCTGCGCCGCGGCGAGCGAGGTAGTGAACAGTATTTTATAAATAGTACCGCGTGAACAATTTTTACTACAATAATTCGTGAACAGTAATTCGACTTTGACTTCTATTTGATGGTTAAACCTAATTGGAAGACATAAACCTATAAATAGAATGCAAAAAAAAAAAAACCCCTAAGGAAGAAGGGAGGAAAGGAGAAGAAAAGAGGCAAAAACTTAGAAAAAGAATTCACAACACAAAATCAAAGATCAAAGTCAAAGATTGAAGAACCAAGATCAAGATTCCAACTTCAAGTCAAGATCGAGCAAGAAACACATCAAGGAGTTACTTTGATTAGTTTTTCTTCTCTTTCTTTATCATTATGTTCTTATTCTAATTGATCTTTATGAATTGATTTGATACTTTTAGTTTTGTGATGGGTTAATTTGCTCATCTAGGATTAGACTATGTGAATTTAGTATGGATTTAAATTTTGTTATTTCTTAGTTTATGATCTTAATACAATAGATTGATTCATTCTATCTTGTGTTTTAATGCTTTCATTACACCTGATCAATATTTTGAATGATTAAGGAACCGTGATGAACTTGACAAAGGAATTCATGTGGTTAACCTAGGATAGTTTGATGCATGATCATAGGGTAACAACTATGAGTTCCATATAGGATAGACATATACCTAGGTGGCATGTATGGTATGATTTAGAAATGACCTTAATGAATTACATTTTGATTTGACTACCATAGACATATAGGTAATTGTTAGAATGCGTAATATAGTCACTTAACCATCGACAGAGGCTTGTGATAAGATTAGTGTCTAAGCCAATAAGTTAGTATTAAGGGATTAACTAAGAGGTTAATAAATCTAATAAAATATTAGGGGACTAGTCAAAACCCTAGATTATCTTTATTTGTGAATTCTATCCTTTACTTTTGTTCAGTTTAATTGATAGAGTAGATTAGTTAAATAAATTTCAGATTGTGATTTTCTGAATAAAAGTTAAGTAGGTACAATTTTAGTACTTGATTTATAGAATTAGATTGTATAGTCCTTATAGGATCGATATCTGGACTTAAAATCTTATATTACTTGATACGATAGCATGCACTTTTGTTCAGTTTAATTGATAGAGTTGATTAGTTAAATAAATTTCAGATTGTGAATTTTTGAATAAAAGTTAAGTAGGTACAATTTTAGTACTTTATTTATAGAATTAGACTGCATAGTCCCTGTGAGATCAATATCTAGACTTAAAATCTTATATTACTTGATACGATTGTGTGAACTTGTGCTAGGCTATTAAATCATACATCAAGTTTTTGGCACCGTTGTCGGTGACTAGTTTTATCTATTCTTTAAATCAATACTAATACCAAGCTACTTACTTTTAATTCGGATTTTTGTTTTTATTTTATCTTCTTCTTTTTACTTTGATTTCCTTTTTATTTTGCTTTGACAGTTCATACCATGGAGAAAAACAATGATCATATCAATAATCCTGTGTTTGAGCTAATGATACCACATAGAGCTTTGAAAGAGTATACTATCTCAACTATAAATGGTGTTCAGTTTAGTATTCGGCGATCAATTGTCAATGCTAATAACTTTGAGATCAAGGCGAATGTTATTTAGATGCTGAAGGAAACTATACAATTTAGCGGAGCTCCCAATGACGATCCTAACATACATATAAGAAATTTCTTGAAAATTTGTGATACCTTCAAATACAACAGAGTCTCCGACGATGCCATCAGATTAAGACTATTCCCTTTCTTCTTAAGAGACAGAGCTAAGAGTTGGTTGATGTCATTGCCGTCAGTATCCATATCAACGTCGGAAGATCTAGCCCAGAAGTTTTTAGCCAAGTTTTTTTCACTAGCAGAGACAACAAAGATGAGGAATGACATCACTTTATTCATTCAGATTGATGGAGAGTCATTGTATGAAGCATGAGAGTGCTTCAAGGATATGTTGAGGAAGTGTCCTCATTATGGAGTCCCTAAATGGCTATTAATCCTAATGTTCTATAATGAATTAGTAGGCCATTTGAGGACTATTGTAGATGCCGCTGCTGGAGGAGCCTTAATGAATAAATTTACAGATGAAGCTTATGATCTATTAGAAGAGATGGCGTTAAACAGTTACCAATGGCCAACAGAGAGAGTTACATCCAAGAGAGTTGTCGGTATATATAAAATTAATGCATTCAATGCATTGATAGCTCAAATCAATAATTTATCTAAGAAGTTTGATGCATTGAATGATGTCAAAACCTGACAAGTGACATGCGACTTTTGTGGTAATAACCATATAAATGGGCGGTGTATGGAAGCAGTGAATTATGTGGATAATTTTAATTATCAACAATCTAACCCACAATCGAATTCTTATAATTCGGGGTAGAGAGATCATCCAAACTTTTCTTAGCGTTACAACCAAGAGGAGCCATTTAGACCAATGAATCCTCCAGGATTCCTGCCACCATAAGAGAAGAAGTCGACATTGAAAGACATATTTATGCAATAAATAAAGTCCAATGATCCCATCTTACAGAATCATTTAGCATCTTTGAAGAATTTAGAGGTTCAAATAGGACAACTTGTTGCTGCAATTAATAGGAGACCTCAAGGTACTCTAGCAAGCGATACTGAGACAAATCCAAAAGGGAATGTAGAGTAATGCCAAGCCATCAACTTGAGGAGTGGTAAGAACTTACAAGAAAATACATCCACACCACCACCACCAAGTATAAAGGAGAAGAAAGTGCAAAATAATAAAGTGCAACCATATAAACCGCCTATTCCTTTTCTTCAAAGGCTATAGAGGTGTCAAACAAGAGTTGAAACAAAAAATCAGCAGCATACCAGTCTAGAAAATAGTGCAGAATCTAAAAAAAGTGCAGAATTCTCAACAATGGAACATGCAGAAACTAGTATTAAAGTGCAACAACATTCTAAAGTGCAGAAAAATGACAACACGGTAGAAAATACCAATAATAAAGAGCAGAATCAGCCTATATGCACTATATTACTTGATTGTTGTAGCATTAATGTGGTGCCGTCAAGCACCGAAGAGCTCAAAGACATGAAGATATTGAATCCTCACATAAAAAAGAAAGCGTTAAGGCATAGAAAGAGAAGAAAGAAGAAGAAGAAGAAGAAGTAATATGATGACAGGATCGAAGAGAAGGGCATAAAAGAGACACTTTACCGGTCTAAGATTCAAGTCTTTTTGGAGAAACATGAGGAGAAAGAGGAATAAGTTGCTGCCCAAGATCTAATAAAGAGATGTGAAAACTGAAAGAAAGGAAGCCTAACAAGCTCACATATAAAGATGTTTCCACTATTGACTTTGATCCTTCATAAGAGTTGAAAAAGTCCTGCCAAGCCGACGACGTTAAATCAAGTGCTTATTGGGAGGCAACATGTAAAATTTTATTTTTATTAGCTTATTTTCAGTTTTAGTTATGTTAGTTTTTTTGTTTATTTTAGGAATAAAATCAGCAAGTCAAGTATTCAAGGAAGTAGTACAAGCAATTGCAAGCGTTAAGAGCAAAGGAACACTGCAGTCCAATCAATGGTGTGTGATGTGTATAGATGTGTATAATTTCAAAAATTAAATACGCAACGGAAGTATTCATACATATTAAACAATATGTAACATATTCAATCATGTATAATCATTCAAGTACATATATATATCTCATATATATATATATATTTCATGCATGATATAAAATGAATAACAAATTAATAACCTACCCGGATATGAAGGTAGCTTGACAAATCTTCAAGAACTCCAAGCTTCAATTTTGTTGAGCTCACCTTAAAGTGTTCCCTTGCACAATTCTAGTTCACAACTAAATCCGGTGGGATTGTGAAGCTAGAATGGCAGCCTTGAATTTCCAGCAAATGATTATTTTAACACTTAAAACAATTTGTCCTTATGATTACTACCAAGAGATGAGAAGAATTGGGTGTTTTCTATAGTTGTTTACAACTCTATATGTTGTAGCTTGGTAAGCCTTTGCATTTTCTCTCAACACTTTGAGAAAAACACTTAGGAAAAGCTCTCAATTCTCTCTCTTTTCTCCTAGAACGAATTTCACTCTATCTTGCACACATTGAACTCTTTCAATTCTTTCTTAAGTGCAAAGAATGATTTCTCTTAGTGCTCCACCACCACTTAACCATGTTTGCCATTACAAACATTAATCTATCATATTTTTCACTCACCAATTTGATTCAACCAATTGAATCAATTTCTAGAGAGTAAATGGCATTTAATCAATGTTAAGTGGTTTTACCACTTCCTTAGTGCATCATTTAAGAATTACAAAGTGGTAAACTTTCCTTATTATTAATAACAAGTGCATTCTCCATTAGTAAATGGTGTTTGCCACTTATTCCAATTAATAATAATAATTTGATTAATATATAAAATATTAATAATTCAAAACTATTTTGATTATTTACATTTATCATATATGTATTTACCAAGCAAGGTAAATAGGTAAATACATGGTAAATAATTTATGGAGCAAGATTATGTCACTTGTCAATTTCTTATTGGTTAACAACTCTTGTAAACCAATAATGTGTTTTACCTTTAATTATTGACAAGTGAATAATAAAAGGAACTTAGAAACATTTTTCATTTTGCTGAAAATTGTTGGATTAATTATTCAATCCAATTCGCCGCCCCAGTGCACAACGAGTACACTTCATATTGTGAGACTCTCTAGGTCTATGCCCGATTTGTCATATGAAACTATTTCACACGTCTGTGAACAATGTCCCACACACATGTTACAGATATTACAAAATGGCGCATTAGACCATACAAGTTGAGGTTATAACATATTCGTATAATCCTTCCATCATAAATATCCTAGAAGAGCGGAGATATAGATCAACACCGTCAAGTCTCCATGTGCTCAACCATAAAATTATCTCTAGATTTGTATTTCAATAAATAATATCCGTAAACACTTTCACGATATTATTTTCCCAAGAAATTCTTGGATGTCTGCTTATGGCCATAAGACTTTCTGAAAATACAATCTTAGAGTTACATGATATTTTACTTACCCAATTGAGTTGATGGATCCCATATCTGTACACACCGGACTCCATGAGCATCGGACCATACCCAGCGACACCCAGCGGTCAGACCATGAAAGGTATCTGACATGTGTGGAACCAAAGTATGATGGATCACTCACAAGTCCACCGTGGCACTCAGGTCTAAGGACCACGAATACTACTCAACTCGAAAGATCCTCCATTGACGGCTTTATGGGATGTCTATTGGAGATCTTTGTGAGTCTGTTCAATATTCAGTCCTTACTGAATACTTGTATCTCTATACGAGTTTCCACTAAACTCATGGTCTGCTAAGACTAACCATCTGGACTATCTAGATATAGACATACCCTGATCTATATATATATTAAGATCTTCACTAGCAGACCCGCATTAGTGAAGGTAGATCAGGAACATTAAATTTAAGAACATATTTGCATAACAACATTTCTTAGCACCATTTGCAACTCATTGCAACTATGTCATTATTAATATATTCTTAGGTCTTTGTCCCATTTCAGACAAGGCTCTAACTCTTTAGATTTTACTAACTCTTAGTTCTGATCTAAACTCCTTTAGATCAGATCTGAACTCGTTCAGATCATACAATGTCTAAAACGTTACAAGCATCTTACCATATTTATAAATAAAATAATTAGTGATATATTGAAATCATAAATGTATAAACATAAAGCAAATATTTATACATAAAAGGGATGGCACGTAAGCACAAATCCCAACAGTTTCCACTATTGACTTTGATCCTTCATAGGAGTTGAAAAAGTCCTGCCAAGCCGACGACGTTAAATCAAGTGCTTATTGGGAGGCAACATGTAAAATTTTATTTTTATTAGCTTATTTTCAGTTTTAGTTATGTTAGTTTTTTTTGTTTATTTTAGGAATAAAATCAGCAAGTCAAGTATTCAAGGAAGTAGTACAAGCAATTGCAAGCGTTAAGAGCAAAGGAACACTGCAGTCCAATCAATAGGCAACAACGCTACATTGCTTCAACTTCAGTAATAGAGGAGTCTTTCTTATTTTTAAATTTATTTTTAGACATTAATGACAATGTCTAATTTAAGTTTGAGGGTGAGAAACACATTACTTGTGTTTATGTTACTGCATGCTTTGATTGATTATCTTGTGGAGTAATTCTTTTTGGTTGTTAAGTTTTTGTTGTGATGATGATCATTAGTCCATGGAAGTATCTGAGCAGACACTCAATCTGATAAACACTGCACTTTAACACGTTTTTCTAGTCTAGGAATTGTTGTCCCTGTCCAGCCTTGTCAGATTAGGCTTGGTAACCTCCGTTCCGTCCCTACCTCGAACCCAAAGTGAGTTCTTGTCTTTTTGTTCTGGGCTACTTCTTCCCTTTTTTTTCGATCTTACATTGTGTAAAATACAGGGATGCCCGAGCAAGGTGGTGGAGAGAGGAGAAAGAGAAGCCAGACTGAAGGCTCTTCCTCGGGCGATCGGGGGCCTCTAAATCTCGACAGCTTCATGGGTATACTGTTCAGTTCTTAGAGAAACCGAGTGAGGGGGCCCTCCCAGGGAAGGGGATCATTTTTACACTCTGCCGGTGAGCGGGCTTACGAGGATAAGGTCATCCGAAGTCTACCTATGCGGGAAAGGGGTTCGGCTCATGGCAGTTCTTCGTCAAGAGAGCGAGCTCCCTCCAAGGCTCGGCCACAAGACTCTCCCACCGCCTAAATGCAAAGCAAGGGCAAGGCTTGCTAGTTCGTCCCCCAACATAGGTCACATAGGTCGAGCGAACTGCTGCATCATCGAGCTCTCTAAGACGAGAACGATTGTCATCTCGCGAGGGTCCCTCTCGCTTGTCTGCCTCGGTCCTGGTCTCGAGAGCCAGGGAGGACCTGAACTTCTTGCTCTCAGTGATGCAGAAGCTGGAGAGGTATGTGATCCCTACCTAGGCGGGTCAGGTGTCTTCTCTGGATCCTGCTACGGGCTTCAACGTCGCACTTGGATTTGCCCTTGACGTAAGTCATTTTGCCCATAGTTTCTCATTTTTAGCCTATATCTGCTCGCTTTGACTCCGTATCTCTGATAGTCCATCTTTCTTCTTTCCCAGTTCTGGGCCGAGATCATGGGTTTCACAACCCGAGCTCAGAAAGCAAATGATGACCTTGCTCGATCTAAGGCTGAAACCTAGCGGGCGAAAAGGATCGTTGAGTAGGAAAGAAAGATGGCAAATGAGGCGGGGGCCAAGCTGAAAGAGATGATGACCGTCATGGCCGAGGCGAAGAGCAGATTATTTGAGATTGATCATTAAAAATGGTTAGTTAAGCAGAAATTGACAAACTCTGTAGCTGTGGCGGGGCCTGAGTCACTGAGCTGACACGCCAAAATAAGGAACTTGAAGTGCAGCTTGGAGTGGCTCAACAGGAGAGGGAGTTGATTGAACAGAGCTGGACCTCTTTAGCAGCTCATCTTGAGTAGTAAAGGAACTAGTAGTCAGCTGGTAATGAAGAGGGCTTCCGCCAAGGTGCGATGGAAGGGTTCTAAAAGTCCAATGCCTTTTTCGAGGAGCACTACATGAAGATTAACCTTCAGTGGCTGTGGTCCCTAGCCACTAGCAACTCTTTCCACAAAGAGGAGACTTCTGGGGCTTGGGATGACAAAGCACCGATGCCCGCTGGTACTAGTGGTGATGATGTTCCCTCGATCAATGAGCCTATCTCTATTGTGGGTGCTGCAGCTACGGGTTGTAGCGATGTTGCCCCCCCTGTCGACCAGTGGCAAACTAGCAATGTCGCTTTTGTCGAGCTACATTTGGTAGTTGAAGTTTTGACCACCCCTCCTATTGTCATGGTTCCTCCAGTTGACACCGCTCCTGAGGCCATTCCTATTGTGGATCTGGACATGCTTGACACGACCCCCGCAGCCTGAGCAATCCCCCATTTGTAGGATTTTGTTTGGTAATGTGTAGTATTTCTAATGTTTGGGTATCTTTGTAGCCGATCTTCGTAGTATTTTTAATAAATGGATAATCGTATATTTTCCCCAATATGTGCGGATCTGTTCTTCTTATCTTGGTCAAAGTAAGTTTGTTTCGCCACAGCGAAACTTGGTGACATAGGACGGTCTCTTATAAAACATCGAACGCGATAAAATGACCATATGGTTAGTAATAATCATCGTTTCAAATAAGATAATTTACATATGATAATAAGGCTTGTGATAAAAAGACTGACCGTATGACCGAACAACCTTAGTTAGGGCCGAACAGCTCTTACGTAGCCGTTTAGTTCTATTTTGTAGCCCGAACGCCAATAATAATAATCATGCGACCTCAATCTTGAGTAATTCATAGAGATTCGCATGGTGCGCTCCACGGTGATAGCCAATTTGACTAGTAAATGAGACTAACTAATCGCTAATAATGATTGCCATATAATAACCAGATCGGTGCAGGGATAAAGGTATTCCTCTGAGTTTGAGTTATCCGAAATAGATTTAAAAATAATGCTTCACCTGGCTGAGAGATGTTAAAGCAGTTGTTAACAACAACGGGCATAATGCGAACGGCCACTTTGGAGATCGCTAAGAAACAAGGACTAGCTCGGACTTGATCGAGCAGCTTTGTGACAGTTGAAATCTTTACCGAGCATGTTTGCGATACCTTTGGGAGACTGGCTTGGCATAATAACTCTGAATAGCTTGCTATGGGTGCTGTAGAAAGGCCATGGTTAAACCCCATTCAATAGGCGCTATGGTGTAACCCATGGTTACACTATGGAGATGTCACAACCTTTGCCCTGCCGAACCATCTCAATTGCCCTCCCGTCAAACCAGTAACGTCAAACTGATCACTGGTGGAAAGGCTCAGTGAATGTCAAACCAGTGACGATGAAGTGCTCTGTGAACATCAAACCAGCGACGGTGAAGTGCTCTGTGAACATCAAACCGATCACGGTGAAGTGGTCCGTGAGCATCGAACTAGTGACGGTGAAGTACTTTGCGAGCGTCGAACCGATCAAGGTGATGTGCTCCATAAGCATCAAACCAGTGACAGTAAAGTGTTTCGCGAGCGTTAAACCGATCACGATGAAGTGCTCCGTGAGCATCGAACCTGTGACGGTGAGATACAGGCGATATGACGCATTGTCGAAGTAATATGATGCAAATGATAATGTCGTGAAGATGATGATGAGGATATGATGAGATATATAATGTGTCAAGCGGTTTAGGGCATACCTTTTAAGAAGCGTTGACCTACTTAAATAGACTCGGACAATTTTTTTAAAGTTATCATTGTAGGTCCTTTACCAAATAGCCCAAGGGCGACGTATGCAAGTAATCAATTCAATGTTCTGGACTGTTCATTTCTCGTGGGCATACATGCAAGAACGAAGACATTTTTATTTAGCTACAATGTTTATGCATAGAAAACTGTAGCATAAAAAGTTTAGAGGTAATATTTTCTTAGCAGCTCAGCGTTCCATGGTTTTTTTGCAGTTCATTTGTCTGTCCCTTTGAGCTTGTATTCTTAAGACTGAGAACTCCGTTTGTAGGATTCTTCGTGTTGAGCACTACCCTTCTTAACACTAGGTCTCCTTCCATGAAATCTCGGGCCTTGATCTTCTTATTATAGTATTTGGTTACCTTTTACTGGTAGGTTGTCGTTCAGATCTAGGCCCGGTCTTTAAGCTGTTCGATCGAGTCTAACCCCTTTTTTATCAGCTCGTCATTAACGGCTTCAAAAATGTTTAGCACTCGGTGAGTCGGGGATTACCGCTTCATTTTCGAAGGCTAATGAGAATAGTGTCTCACCGGTGGTTGTCTTGCTGTTCGTTCGGAGTGCCTATAGTACCTCTGGCAGCTCCTTCACCTATACTCCCTTTCTTTCCGTCAGCTTCTTTTTGAGCAGTTTTTTTATTAGCTTGTTGGACGATTTGACCTGGCCGTTGGTTTTAGGGTGTGCAGGGAAGGTGAATGATAGTCGTACTCCCAGTTGTTCGCAAAAATGCTTTAAGTTGTTGTCGAATTACTTTCCGTGGTCAGTGATGATGGTGTGAGGGATACCATACCAACATATTATGCTCATTCACATGAAGTCTTGAACGCTCTATTCCGTGATTTTTAATAGCGACTCAGCCTCTATCTATATTGTGAAGTAGTCGACCGTAACGACCACATATTTACAAGATCCCCTGCCTCGAGGCAGTGGCCCGATCAAGTTGAGCCTCTACTGGGCGAACGGCCATGGTGCTCTCATTATGGTCAACTTTCTTGCTGTAGCCTGAATCATGTCTATAAACCTTTGACATGCATCATAGCCCTAAACTAGGTCTTTAGCGTCTTGTAAGACGGTTAGCCAATAATAACTGGTTTTGAAGACCTTGTGAGCTAGGGCTTCCCTCCCTGAATGGTTGCTATAAAATCCTTTATAGATCTCTCTTAAGACCCGTTCCGTCTCTAGGGGGCCCAGACACCTCATGTAAGGGTGCGAGAAACCCCTTTGATATAATACCCCATTGATCACTGAATATCTGGCGACTCGATACTTAATTTTTCGGGCTTTCT
Organism: Ailanthus altissimus; assembly: GCA_946807835.1. Classification (NCBI taxonomy): domain Eukaryota; kingdom Viridiplantae; phylum Streptophyta; class Magnoliopsida; order Sapindales; family Simaroubaceae; genus Ailanthus; species Ailanthus altissimus. Next base: position 30,580,288 of record OX327688.1, on the reverse strand, counting down.
TTTTGTCAGCCAGAACCATCCTGCTCAAAATGTAGTCCTTGATGAGATTCATCTAGTTTAACTCTGATTCGATCTGTATAATCTGCTCATCTTCCTAGGTACTAGGTTTTGATAAGAGTTCTACAGGTACTGTACGTGGCATATGAGTATCTTCTGCTGACACTATTCAGGTAATGACATCTGCTTGATGGTTCTCGTTTCTCAAGCTCAGCTCTATCCGTATTTCTCTTAACTGACCAGTTAGTTTCTGCACTATTGCCAGGTATGCGGCCATTCTTCCTTGCTTCGAAGTCGCCATTGACTTGATTCACCACTAGTTGGGAATCGCTGTTGACCAGTACTTCTTTCGCGGCCAGTACTTGAGCTACCCTCAATCTGGCTACGAGGACTTCATATTCTGCCTTATTGTTCGAAGCTTTGAACCTGAAGCAAATCGCGTATCTAATCTCGTCTCCTTCGGGGATTATAAGGACGATCCTCACTCCACTCCTCTGTAGGTTGAATACCCTGTCAATGTAAAACACCAATTTTTCCAAAATTGCCTCGGGGGCTTGGCCTCCCATCTCACTTGCGACCGTCTCGTAGGTGCTTTTGGCTACAAATTCGGCCAGGGTCTGCCCCTTAATGGCAGTTGAGGGCTTGTAATGAATGTTGAACTTACTTAGCTCCATAGCCCACTTAACTAGCCAGCTGGATAAATCGGGCTTGTGCAGGATCTGTCTCAACGACTGGTTAGTTCATACAACGATGGTATGTGGTATGTTGCAACTTTCTTCCTGTTGTGATCAGTACAAAAGCCAATTTTTTGAGGGGGAGTATTAAGTCTCCGGTCTAGTGAAGGCCTTGCTTGTATAGTACACGAGTCGTTGTACCCCATTCTTTTCTCTGGCGAGGATTGAATTGACAGCTCGTTCCAAGACTCCCAGGTATAGAACCAATGCCTCTCCCTACACGGGTACTGCCAGGTGAATTGGTTCGGAGAGCTAGGCCTTTAACTACTGAAAGGCCTGTTCGTATTCTTTTGTCCACAGATTCTTTTTCTTTCTCTTGATTTCCCAGAAGAATATGAAGCATTTGTCAGTGGCTTTGGAGGTAAATCTGTTCAATGCCGTGATTCTGCCTGTGAGCTATTGTATCTCCTTCATCGTGCTTGGGGACTTCATTTCCAAAATAGCTCGAACTTTATTCGAATTGGCTTCTATCCCTCGTTGGCTCACCATGAAACCCAAGCATTTTTTGAACCTTACCCCAAAGATGCATTTTTCGAGTTCAGTTTCATCCCATTCATCCTCAATACCATTAAGGCTTCTCTTAGGTTGGCCACGTGATCGGCCACCTTTATTAACTTGGCTATCATGTCATCTATGTAGACTTTTATATTCTTGTCAATCAAATTTTTAAAAAAGCCTGTTCACCAGCCTCTGGTAGGTAGCTCCATCATTCTCTAATCCAAACGGCATCATTTGGTAGTAGTAGGTCCCTTGATGGGTGATGAACGATGTCTTTTCCTAGTCGAGAAGGAACATCTGGATCTGATTATAGCCAGAGAAGGCGTCCATGAAACTCTGTAGCTCGTGCCCCGCCGTAACATCCACTAGTTGGTAGACCTTTGGAAAGAGGAAGCTATCTTTAGGACATACCTTATTTAAGTCAGTGAAATCAATGCACATTCTCTATTTTCCATTTGCCTTTCTCACCATTACCACGTTGGACAACCAGTCAGGGTAATGGACTTCTCGGATGAACCATGCTACAAGAAGCTTCTCCACCTCTTTCGCTACTGCTTTATTTCGTTCCCGATTGAAGATTCATCTTGTTTTCTTGATTGGTCGGGACGTAGGGCAAATGGTCAGCTTGTGGACAATTAATTTTGGATCAATTCCATGCATATTTTTGTGGGACCAGGCCAAGACGTCCAAAAATTCTCGAACTAGCTGGGTTAGTCCTTGCTCGACCTTTGGCCTCAACTGGGTTTTCATCCTAACCACATTCTTAGATTCCTCAGCCTCGACTCGTAGTTCTTATAATTCTTCCGCCGGCTACGGGGATTCAAAGACTCTCTCTCTTGGATCGATGGTGGAAATACAGAACATATTTTTTGTCGTCATCATGTAATAGTTTTGGGCTGCCTTCTAATCTCCTGATGCTATTCCGATCCCTTCTCCTGTTGGGAATTTCAGTTTTAGGTAATGGATGGATAGGGCCGCGTTAGTACTCACCATGAAAAGCCATCCGAGGAGAATTATATACGAGAATGGTTGATCTACCACCACGAACCTGGACATCACTATTTTTTTTTGTAGGGCCTCTATCTGATGGTGAGGGAGAGAGCCACCACACCGACTAGCATCACGCAGTTGTCCCCAAATCCTTGTAGCGACATTTAGGTCTCCTACATATACAGGTTCCTAATTTTCAGGTCATCTAGGGTTTCTTTAAAGATTATATCAACTGAGCTGCCTGGATTGGAAAACTGTTAGAGTGTGGGACCCATCAACTTCTTGGTCCACCGACTGGATGATACCTCAGAGCCATCGACGTCCCAACACACAATTTTCAGGTTACCCGTACCTATAAAGAATCAAACCCCCACAATGTGTGTTGGGACGCCGGTGGCTCTGAGGTATTATACAGCCGGTGGAACAAGGAGTTGGTGGGTTCTACACACTTTAACAAAAAGGCCAGCCTTTTTTATAGACTGTGTAGGACCCATTAACTCTTTGGTTCACTAGTTAGGTGACACCTCAGAGCCACCGGCGTCCCAACACAGAATTGTATCTCATGCACGACCCCTAACCGTGTCGAACCTGGGATAATAAGAAATGTTATTATGCAAGTCTATTATCAAATAATATGTTCCTAGTCTTAATTCACCGATATAGGTCTGACGGTAGAATCCTTACATATACCAGTGTATACTATACCTAGATGGTCTAGATAGTTATTGTTAGCTGACCATGAGCTTATTAGAAGTTTGTATAGCGTACAAGTGTTCAGTGAGGACTGAATACTGAACAGACTCAAAGAGGACCCCAATAGACATCCCATGAAGCCGTCAATAGAAGGTCCTTTCGAGTTGAGTAGTATATATGGTCCTTTGACCTGAGTACCACGGTAGGCTTGTAAGTGATCCATCATACTTTGGTTCTACGTATGTCACAGATCTTTCACGGTGTGACTGCTGGGTGTCGTTGGGTATAGTCCGATGCTTATGGAGTCCGATGTGTACAGATATGAAATCCGTCAGCTCACATGGATGAGTTATATATATCCAGATGCTCAAAAACTATCTTAGAAAGTCTTATGGCCATAAGCAACAAACCTAAGAAAAGAGTTTCCTAAATAATATTATAAAAGTGTTTGCATATATTGTTTATTAAGATACGTGTCTGGAGATAAGTTCACGGATGAACACATAGGAATTTGATGGTAGTGATCTATATCCCTGCTCTTCCAGGAAATGATTGGCGGAAGGATTATACGTATGCGCTATGATCTCAACTTGTATAGTCTACTGCACTGATTTGTAATATCTGTGATGTATGCGTGGGGCTTCGATCTCGGACTCACAGAATATTTCTGTTTGACAAATCGAGAGTGGACCTACAGAGTCCCACAATATGAAGTGTACTCGTTGTACACTGGGGCAGCATAACATATTGAATAATTCGATCCAAAAAATTTTAGCAGACCAGACATTTACTTCGATTTTCCTCCGGTTGTGCACGTGTCAAGACTTAAGAGTTAAGTACATGAATTAGTTAACAATTAATTGTTGACCAATAGGATGTTGACACATGGCACATGTAGACCAATTATTGTTTGATTTAGAAATTACCAAAATAACCTTATTTGTTGGACAAAATATTATTATTTTATTCATTAAAATGTTTACTGAATAAAATAATAATAATATATGATATTATTATTTAAATTAAAATCAAACAATTAATTTTTTTATTTAAATTAGCATGTGTTTCTACCATGATTTAATATGATTAAATTATTTTCTTAATATTTATTAAATGATAAGATAAGTATAAATGAGTGACATTTGTTAATTGTAGGCCTTAAGATATTTTTTAATAATGAGAAAGTATTTTCTCATTTGGCTTAGATTAAGACTAAGTTCATTTAAATGATATTTTATTTTGTTTTGTTTTAATTTAGTTTATTGTAAGATAATAATAAACAAAAACTAATGGCAAACATAATGGATGTCATTAGGTGAGAAAATGAAAGATAATAATAAACAAAACACTAATGACAAACATAATGATTGTTATTAGGTGAGAAAATAAAATATAATAATAAACAAATAAAAGAGCAATTAGTTGCTTAATTAATTATCAAAATTCGTGGAAGGGGTTAAGTGAATGGTAGAGAGATTTTTGAAAGGCTAAGTGTTAGAAATTCTCTCAAGTGTTGAAAGCAAAAACACATCTTCTGTTTTTCTTTGTATTTTTGGTCACCCATACTACAAGGTAGAAATAAAGATTCAAGAGTTGAATCTTTTGCTGGAAAAGCTGCTATTCTAGCTTTCTCAAGCCCACCGTGTTGAGTCATTAGAATTGTGAACTGGTTGCTTCAAGACGGGTACTCCAATTCAATAATATACCAAAGGCTTGACAATGTATTATTTCTCAATCTTGAAGTATTTTACATTTATGAGATAACATGTAATATTTACTTGTGTTTATCATTGAGTAATTTGTATTCCGCTCATCCGCTACGCATGTATATATGAGATACATATGCTATATTTGAATGATAAACACAAACTCACATACATGCACCTTAGGTTTAAAATCACTCACACGAAGACCCTGTTTATCTTTTCTCCCGCTACCAACATTTCAATCACAAGTGCGTTGTCGTGAGGAAAATTGATTCCTTGTGTGTCCTCATTCGTGAACATGATCGGCACCTCTTATGGTAGTCTCGGCTTCTTGGCTAAAGAGAAGTTGTATATGACTTAGTGTGCCACCATTGAGTACTTAGAGTAGTTTTTCTACTGCTTGTTTGAATCTCCGCCAATGTAGGTCAGCTTGAAATAATTGTGACATGGTTGGGATTAGATCCACCGAGCTGGCTGGCAGTTATTGCCCGTCAATTTCTTATGATCTGTTCATCGTTCTACTCTTTTTCCCTTGAAATTCCTATGTAACAACCCATTGTCCTGGATTGCTTCATAGACGTCCTTGAGTGGTACGACCAATGGTAAAAATTCTCAACACGGGCTACCATTCTCTCTTTACCCGATGGTTCGTTGTTCCTCAGATTCTGGGGCACCCTTGGAGGGCCACCTAGTAAAAAATGATTTGGCTCTTCCTCTCGGGTTTGGGGCCCGTTATTTGATACATTGCTCATTCGATTGTCCGACGCTGTGCTAGTTAGTAAAATTTCCCCTTTGCAAGGGAGAGTATTCTTCGTCTGTCCTCTGGTATTTCAGCCGGGGAGGGGTCCCTCTCTCCCCCCCTATATCTAGCTTCCTCCAATGGCCGTGTCTTCCCTTAAGGTGGTTCTGCCAGGGACCTCTTAGCCTCATCGCCTTCTTCTATTGACATGTATTTCAATGCTTTGTTGTACGCCATTGTGTGACTTGTGGTACCACTTTCTGCCAGGTGGTACCAGAATCTATTTAATCTTAACTATGACCTTGAGAGCATCCAGAGCAATGGGCTGGTCGAACTCCCTAAGTGCTATCACCTCATTGTGGTACCTCTGGACGTAGTCCCCTAGGCTCTCCCTTTGACCCTATATGATTTGCTTCAACTGCTCTGGGTCCCAGGCTACCTCGCATGAGCCTCGAAAGTGTTGGGTGAACTTTTCGACCAGCTTAGTATATGAGGCGATGCTGCGCTGCTTCAGACCCCTATACCAGATGAGAGCGGGCTCCTCCAAGTTCATGTGGAAGAGTTGACACATTTAATCCTACCTCAGTCCTACAATGGATAGCAGGTCGGTGATCTGGTCAACGTAATGGTTAGAGGTGGTGACTCCTCTGTAGGTGGGTAAGTTGGGGAGTCAGAAACCACTCGGAAGCTCCAAATCTCTCATCTCGTCCGTCAGTGGTGACCTTCTCTCCCTTTCCGTCTTCTTTACGATAGGCTAATCATTCTTCTTCCTTTTTGCCAAAAGGCTTTATAACTTTCCCTCTAAACTACGAAACTTACTTTCTAGGCCCGATTCACCCCGTCAATGCTATCGTAGTTCTGCGGACAGCTCTCCTCTCGTTGTCGACTCAAAATCCCCAAACTCCGCCTCTTCTGTCTCGGGAATTGCTTGGCTTGGCCTATTTGTCCCGGTCAAATTGTGCGGAGTCTCCAGTCTGTCCCTTCGCTCTGTCTACTTTCGAATATTCTCCTGAGACTCCCTCCCGCAATTTTCTGCTTTTATTTGCTTACTCCTAATCAGCTCAGCCATAGGCTGTCTCAGTTTATCTTTCTCTTCCCTCGAGGTTCTCAGTTTTTCTTGTATTTTAAAAGGCAGAGAGCCTTCTATTTGAAGGAGAGGTCAGTTTGAGTTTAAGTTTTGCTCTTCGGCAACGTGATTCATGCTGGCGGATGACCGTTCTACCATGGTCAGTTGTTGCATTCCTGGACAAAGCTTTTTGTTTGATTCCCACAAATGGCGCCAAAAACTGTTGACCTAAAGAAATGGTCCATCGAGCCAATAAGCCTTAAATTTGTTTATGAATGAAAATGAAACTTGGGCCTCGTCTTGACAGGAGCGACCAACGCTGGCTTGGGCTTCCTATTTTGCTGCGAGCTGTAAAAAGCTTGCAAAAAATATAGACATAAGCTTGATGACAGCCTCACCAGGGTAGGTTCCAGAGGAGATTCTCCAATGCTTAAGTCAGATGTGGCCTTTTAACTCATTTTTATCGGAGTTCTGGTACAAAAGAAGTAAAAAAATGGGCTCAAAATTATGTTAATTTCTTCGCCGTTTGGGCATCATCCTCTTAATATCTTCCTTTTTTCTTCTTATAGTGCTGGCATTTCGGGGGTCCTTTTGGATTTTCTAGCTCTACTGTATTTCTAACTTGCACTGAATATCCCTTGCTGCATGTATGACACACGCTAAATATCCTTCTACTGTGCATTTAACACACGCCAAATATCCTTCTGTTGTGCATCTGACACACGCCAAATATCCTTATGGGGATCTCCTGATTCCGCTCTTGTCTCATGTCAGATTGTCTTTTGATATATTAAGCATATTCCTTGGGTTTATCTTCGCTGATGGTTTTGGTTAAGTGTGAGGCTAGATTCAAGTGACTTGGGCCAAATTTCAGGCGGCATCTCCTTTATCGGTTCGGTTGTGACTTGAATTTCTTAAGAGTGAACCTCTTGTTTGAATTGACAATACCTGATCGACCTGTCTGGTAGATAATCAACTGACTTCTTCACTAACTGTGCGGGCCTCGAGTCGAGCTGACTTGATTAGAATGTAGATGGGAACCGTGGTTGCGTTCGAGTCAGCCTAGCAGAACATGTGTTCTTGTTTGCCAATCAAATCCCTCTGAGTTTGAGCCGGTTCTCTATCGTTCGTCTTTGTTCAGATTAGGCCCATTGGTCATTACTTCTAGGCCTGGCTTTGAATTGGACTTGCTGCCCAAGCAGCGATAGACCTTTGAGGAGAGTGGTCTTTTGAAGGAAGCGTCTGATTAGGCTCTCGGGGGCTGACCTCAATCAAGTTTAAAGGCCTCGAGCCCAAAAACAAAGGGGGGTTTTCTAGAGGAAACAAAATTAAAATATTTAATATAATTAAAATTAGAATTAAATTATAACATTTAACGTAATTGAAGCAGAACTGGAATCGAAATGATAACATTTAAGGTAATTAAACTTTAAATTGAAAATGAAATTATAATATTTAACGTAATTAAAATTGAAATTAGATTTAGAATTATAAGATTTAACATAATTGAAATTGGAATTAGAATCAAAATTATAACATTTAGTGTAATTAAAATTGAAATTAGATTTAGACTAATTATGACATTTAACATTTGAAATTGGATTTGAAATTATAATATTTAACGTAATTAAAATTAGAATTAGAATCAAAATTATAACATTTAACATATTTAAAATTGAAATGAGATTTTGAATTACAATATTTAATGTAATTGAAATTGGAATTGGAATTGAAATTATAATATTTAACGTAATTAAAATTAGAATTAGAATTGAAATTATAACATTTAACGTAATTGAAATTGAAATTAGAATCAAAATTATAATATTTAATGTAATTAAAATTGGATTTGGACCAATTATGACATTTAACATTATTGAAATTGAAATTAGAATTGAAATTGAAATCTTAATTATAACATTTAATGTAATTGAAATTGAAATTGGAATCAAAATTATAACATTTAACGTATTTGAAATTGAAATGAGATTTTAAATTATAACATTTAATATAACTGAAATTATAACATTTAACGTAATTAAAATTGAAATTAGAATTGAATATAACATTTAACGTAATTGAAATTAAAATTAGAATCAGAATTATAACATTTAAATAATTAAAATCAAAATTATAACATTTAATTTAGATAAAATTGAAATTAGATTTGAAATTATAATATTTAACGTAATTAAAATTAAAATTATAATATTTAACGTAATTGAAATTGAAATTAGAATCAGAATTATAACATTTAACGTAATTGAAATTGAAATTAGATTTAGAATTATAAAACGCAATTAAAAATGAAATTAGAATCACAATTATAATATTTAACGTAATTGAAATTAGATTTGGACCAATCATAACATTTAATGTAATTGAAATTAAAATTGAATTTAACATTTAATGTAATTGAAATTAAAATTGAAATCAAAATTATAACATTTAATGTAATCGAAATTGAAATTGAATTTAGACCAATTATAACATTTAATATAATTGTAATTAAAATTAGATTTAGAATTATAATATTTAACGTAATTGAAATTAAAATTAAAATCGAAATCATAACATTTAATGTAATTAAAATTAGAATTATAATATTTAAGGTAATTGAATTTAGAATTCAATTTGAAATTATAACATTTAATATAATTGAAATTAAAATTAGATTTGAAATTATAACATTTAACGTAATTAAAATTAAAATTAAAATTAAAATTATAATTATAATTATAATTATAATATTTAACGCAATTAAAATTAAAATTAATTTTAAAATTATAATATTTAATATAATTAAAATTAAAATTATAACATTTATCAATATAAAATAAGTTAAAATAATTACTCCAAAATATAAGTCCAAACTAAATTGTTCACAACGAAATTAGAAACCAATAAATAAAAAAATTATTAAATAGTTAAAAAAAATTATATAAATATAAAAATTCTAAAACTAAATTTTTGAGTTAAAAAAAAAATAGAACAATTAGTGACATGAGCTAAAAATAAATTCAAGATTTTTGGATTAAAAATATAAATATAAAATAAATAAGAATATGAGCTAAAAATAATATAGGTCCTAAAATGACCGATGTTCCGACTCATCTCGTCCCGGGTGGAATTGGAATACGTCATGTCCTAGTTCTGTGTCTTGATCAGGAAAATTTTCTTTATCTCAAATAGAATTTCAAGATCCAATTGAATTCATCACAAATCAACACGGCGTCGATTCGTCCACCCCTACTCTAAATTAGGCTTGGGCTAAAATTGCATGAGAGGACAATATTATTAATTTTTTTTAAGAAAGGTGGTTTGGCCTAACTTATAATTAAACTATTATATGATTATGATGTGGTCCTTTCCTTTAAATAAATTCATTGGCTTTATTTAAACTAGTTGAAATATTTCCAGCTAACCCTTTCTAGTTCTAGGTAGGGTACCAAACACAAACACAAACACAAACACATACACATGTAGGTATAATATTTACTGAGGGGAGTAAGTGACACAACACATGTCAAGTGTCAACACCCCGTTAAAACAACATTTATCAAAACAATAAAGAATTAAAATTATTCGCTAAGTAAATAATATTAACCAAAATTAGCAAAACGTGGAGAATCTCTCTCTCAATATAAAAAATAAAAGTGACAACAGAAACAAACACAAAGTATTGAGTGTGGACTCGGCTGTACCTTATCACAATTTCTGTGCCATCCCACCAAAATAAAATCCTAACCATCCATCGAAATCGAACATGATCTGATCAAAGCGAGCGAACGAACACACACACCATTTGTCCACAATTCACTCATCAGAGAAACCAATCCAATTTCATCATCGAAATCCCTCCCGAAAAAGAGATTTTAAAAATTTATTCATAAATTCAAATTTTGTTTTGTTGAAAACAATTCCAAATGGAGAACAACCAGCAACCGCAATCCTCCTCGTACCCACCGCAGACTCCCTCGGCGGCCGCTGCGACGGCGCCGTTTCACCACCTCATCCAACAGCAGCAGCAGCAGCTCCAAATGTTCTGGTCCTACCAGCGACAAGAAATCGAACAAGTCAACGATTTCAAGAACCACCAGCTGCCCCTCGCCCGCATCAAGAAAATCATGAAGGCCGACGAGGACGTCCGCATGATCTCGGCCGAGGCCCCGATTCTCTTCTCCAAGGCTTGCGAATTGTTCATCTTGGAGCTCACGATTCGGTCGTGGCTTCACGCCGAGGAGAACAAGCGCCGGACTTTGCAGAAGAACGACATCGCCGCCGCGATTACTCGGACGGATATTTTCGATTTCTTGGTGGATATTGTGCCGAGGGACGAGATTAAGGACGAGACCGCCGGGTTGGGCGGGATGGTGGGGGCCACGGCGAGTGGGGTGCCGTATTATTACCCGCCAATGGGGCAGCCCACGGGGGCTGCTGGGCCAGGTGGGATGATGATTGGGCGGCCGGCGGTGGATCCCACCGGAGTTTATGTGCAGCCGCCGAGTCAGGCCTGGCAGTCTGTGTGGCAGACGGCGGGGACTGGGGACGACGGGTCGTATGGGAATGGAGGGAGCGGCGGACAGGCTAATCTTGATGGCCAAGGCTAGGGTACGTGTGTGTGTGTGTGTGTGCGCGCGCGCGCGTTTTTGTTTGTTCCTTTGTTTTTTGAGATTGTTTTTGGATATTTTTGTAGTATAAGTTGTGATTTTGATTATGGGTTTTGGTTAAAAGTGCTAGCATTTTGTTTTAATGTGAAATTTTGTTGCTTAAGAGTGTGCGTCTTGATTGAACTTTTCGTGATAATGTTAGCTTTTTTGGTTTAAAGTATTAGGGCGCCTAGCTGTTTTTTCTGGACTGATGTCAACGTCCTGGAGTTGCATTTTTAGGGTTTCTCTTGCAGTCATATTAAGTTGCTAGATTAGATTATTGGGTTCCCAAGAATGTTGTGATTCTGTGAATTATGGATTATGATTGAAGTGTTGGCATGAAAACATGATGAAGTTTGGAAATAGGTAGTAAATGCAAATTCAAATCAGTTATGTTTCAGTTGGTATTGCCTAAAATATCTCTATTGGATTCCTGATAATGTTTCCACACCGTTTGTGTTCTTCTTTTAAAATTAGTTGCTGTTCATGCTTTAACAAATGTGATTACTTTGTTGTCAAGTTTTGGCTTGAATGTGATCATATCATAAATGATTGTTATAAGGAAATGTAGATTTTGCAGCCCAAAAATGATATGGGAGCAATTATGGTGCTGGCTAGCAATTATGCTAGTGATTTTGTGAAATCTGCTGACTGAGGTGGTGAATCAGTAATGTTAGTGAAAAAGATACACCTGTCAGTTAAGGCTACTTTGATAATTAGTCTGGTTAGCTGCCTTATTCTCATCATTTTCTGATCCAAGGCCAGTTGGAACATTCAGTTAGTCATCAACATGTTGTAGGCATCAACCAAATATGTAATTTATCTCTCTTTTACTTGTTGCCTTCTCAACGGCAGATTTAATCTGTTGCATCAATTAGCTTTTTTACTTTTGAACAATTAGAAATTCTGAAAATTGCGGTTGCAAACAACAAAAAATTGATGCATATCATCATTCACTAGTTTTATAGGTCCTTCAATTAGTAAGCATAAGTGGCTCCTGGGCCATATAAAGCCATCTCCAAAGTAAACTTGATGTTTTCTGGCATTAGAACTCACTCATGAAGACTGTGGCAAGCCCGAGCAATTTAGCTTTTGACTCAGCATGAACTCATACCTAACACAGAAGCATTTCATCTGCGCTTAAAACAGAGTTTTCCACCAGATGTTCTTTTTTCTTCCATTCTCTGCTCACAGTTTGCCCTTCTTTTTTAAAATAGTGGTTTTCCTAAGGCTGGGCACGGTTCGGTTCAATCCAGTTTTGACCAGAACCAAACCGAACCATGGTCATTCAGTTTTCTCATTAAAGAAAACCGAATGAATCAAATTTTAGAGAGGAAACTGAACCGGACCGAACTGGTTTTTCCGGTTCTGGGCCATTTGGGCCTGTTAAAAATTCTTTTGCTCTTCTCAAGATTGGCTGCTAGCAATGGCAGTTAAACATGCTTTAATAGATTTCTTTGAAACAATATAGAAACAAAAAGAAATTAATGAAATTAAAAATGGAAGTGAGGTGAGTTTAGAACATTCGATTCTATGGGTTTATAAAGAGTCTGTCATGGATTCATGCCCATTTTGGTTCGAACGAGGAATTATCTTTTAATCATCGCAACAAACCCACTTCCTCAATTTTAAAGACACATGAATCATGAAATAAATTTTACAAATTTAATTAAAAACAAAAAAAATAGTTGAGAAAGAATGTCTCAGACACTAATACAAAATTCAACAAATAAGCAAAACATTGGTCCCATCACCCATGTAATTCGAAACGTAAAATCACAATCGAGAACAAGAATATAAATTGCCATCATCGCCCCTTCAAAGAAATAAACACAAACAAAATGAATAAGAGAAAGGCATTGTAGAACAGACTGATGATAGTTCAGTGAGACCGTGAGAAATGACAAAGATGAGAGGCTTGTTGCTGCCTTCGATGGTCGGCTGATGAGGCTTGCTACGGTGGTGCTGCAGCTGCCTGCTGCAGCACCGGGAGAGACGAGAGAGATGGGTTTAGCTTTTGAGGAGAGGAGATGAGAATTGAGATGTTTAGGAGTTTAGGGCTACAAATTTTTGTTTTTCAATTTATATATACTGATAATCCGGTGTGGGCTAGCTACCATACAATTTTTGACCACCCAATGATATGGTGCCATGTGGCTTTTTCTTTGGCTTTTTTAAAATTAACCGGTTTCCGGTTCGGTTTCGGTTTTATTAAAACGAACCGGTTTTTAAATTATCTACAACAGGTCGGTTTTTTTAATTATAAAAACCAAACCAGCCGGTTTGGACCGGTTTTCCGCTTTTCAATTTTTTTTTTTTTGGGCAACCCTTAGATTTTCCTTTATAATCATTGACTCAGTTTAGACTACCACAACTTTACCAACTGATTGGATATTAATAACTTTTTGATTTCTAATTGGTTTGATGTTTTGGACTTTGTAACTCTAAAAATAAATTAAAGATTGATACATCATTCTTCACTGCCATTAAAGTTAATGCAGCTGTAAAAGGAGCTATTTTCAAGCTAAATAAAAATTGTGTATTTTTGCTTGACTTGAATTTAAGCTGAGCTCAAGTGCTGATTTGATGTGACTGAGGAAAGCCAAAGCAGTCAGTGTTCAGTTTTGGCTCATCTATTTTCCCAATGCAATAGGCATGTTAATCGTTTGCATATAGAAATTTCTCTGGAATGGCATTTTCTTGTTGTGATGAGTAGGCTTGAAATTTTGTTTCCATCCATAGTTTTGTTGAAGATTGGAATGAATGGTTTGATCTTGAATTTACAATAAGCTGAATAGTGGGATTTTATTGTTTGAGGCAAACTGTGATTTTATTCGGTTGTGTACTCTCTTTCTGACTTCTGGCCGTAGTCACTTGTCCGTGTTCATCTCCTTTTTGCCTATTGAATGAGGTTCAGAGCATGGGATTGAGGAGGTGGTGTTAGCTGATTTGCTGGATTTCCTTAGGAATTTTTAGTTGGATCAGGAAGGTAGGAAGACAAAAGCAGAAGCTTATGACCTTAAGATAAGGACCATATATATATATTTATCTTATTGCCCTAGTTCCATCTAATCTTCAGTTTTTTCATATAAGGATGTTGCTCAGTTTCTATTATTTTTTCGGATTTGTTTTACCCATCTAAAAGATCCCCCATATTGTTTTTAGTAACTGCTAGTTTAGCTAATATGCATGTATAGGGTTATTGGTATATATGATTACATTTGTTTCTAAGTTTTACTTAAATTGAACAAAATTCATGTCTTGGATGTGCCTATTCAAGTGTTTTTTTCCCCAAGTATGCTTAGAGTGAGCGCAATTGCCAAAATTGCTAATAAATTTACGAAATGGGACACACAAATGCTGTTATCGTTCTCCTTTAATGTTATTTCCTTTTATAATTCTTTATCCTTATTCATTACCAAACATTTTTCCTCTGTCCTTTGAAGTAACCACTGGTATGCAGATGTTATGGTGCTCTGCGCTGTGGTGCAGTAGATGGCATTGGAGCTCAGCCAATACCTACTTGGAGTTTTGCTTGCATCTAATTTATGAATGCGCGTCTGTATTGTTAATGAGACCAGTTCTAAATGTGATGACTTCAGTAGAAACTTCTTCAAACTATTTAACTTGATTTCTTGCAGCAAAACAGTTGCCACTGTGACTTGTCTAATTATATCTAATTTGCAGTTCTGGATTTGTGGATCGTGTGTTGTTTTTCTGGGTTATTCTGGTTTATCAATGGTGTTCCACTTGAATTTCACGGGACATTGAGAATAAAAATGAACATCGTGCATTCTTTTCTAATACACAAGTTGGGGTATAAAGTTTGAGCTTTACCTTAGTTCTCAACTAAGCATATAAACTTGTTATGTGCCAAGCCCTAGAGTTATCAGGCTCAAAGTCTTTACCTTTGGGTCATATGCAAATACTAACCTAGCAGCTGTCTTGTTTTATGCTTAGCCTTTCGAAGACGCTAAGTTAACAGTGTTCAAATGCAAGACAAATTTTTGATTGAGTCTCAATTGCAGATGATTAATGATGTTCAAAATCAAACAAGCGGGTTCGAAATTTTCAATTGATTTCCTTGGTTAAATGTGGGCTGGAGCCTATCTGGAGGAGCAGACAGTCTCAACTGTTTTGACCACTGACTATACGAAGGTAACGAGTATTATGTTAGTGCTCGTTTGGTTGATTTTTTTTATTAGTTAAAATTAATTTTAATTTTAAAAAAAAAATTAAATTTTTTGACGACGTTTGATTATAATTAGAGAAAAAAATTTAAAGATTAAAAAGATTATTTTGTTTCTATTTTCAAAAACTTAATTTTAGACTTTTAAGAGTAGAATTTTGAGTTTTTTTTTAATATTTGTATAATATCACATATATTATAATAATATTTTTTTTCATATTGTACTCTTAATAAAAATGAATTCTATTCATTAATATATTTTAATATTTTTTTAAAGTAATTATACATCTAATTCTTCGTATTTTTATAATTATTATATTTTTATAAGAATCTATCAAAATTTATTATTAATAATTTATTTTTTAAATAAAAATTATTATTCTATTTTTAATTTGTTTACAAATTACAATAATTCATGTTGATTCATTGATTATTATGTATTAATTTTATTTAATTATTATTTTTTAATAAATTGAATTTAAGAAAATACATAACAAATTTAAACTTATATATAAAAAATATCAAATTATTTAGAATTTGAATAAAAATTTTATTAAGTGTTCTTTTGATAATTTAATAATAGATAAACACTTTTAACAAAGTATAACAAAAAAGATCTAAGATTTCAAAAGAGCTTTTTTAATTGACAACTAAACGACTAATGATTTTTTTTTAAAAGTTCTACTTCAAAAAATTTTACTTTCGAAAACTCTATTTGAAAAGTTTAATCAAACGAGCCCTTAAAATAGAGTTTAAAGAATAATTAATTTTCATATTTTTTTAGTTTTTAAGGAAATTATTTTATTACATAAATTATTTAAATCAAACTCTTTTTTTTTTCACTTTTAGTACAGTTGAATTTAAATCTCAAACCTCTTGTGTCACCTTAAGAGATTTTACTAGTTGAATAAATTAATATTCACGATTAGTAAATGTTCCCTCCTCAAGAAATTGGCATAACAACTAAGTTCGAATGTTAGGGTTCATTTATTGTAATCAAGCTCATAATTTTGGGGCTTTATTTTTGTCTAATCAGATCTAGAGTTTGAGGTCTTAGTTCTTACCTGATCATACTAAAAGTTTGAAGCTCATTTATCCAATTTATTAAAATTGAAAAAATCAAAGTTCAAAATTAGTTTAAAGCTATTCAAGAAAAAATACAGTTTTGTCTGCTCATTAAGAGGGACTTATTGAGTACATAAAACTCAAGGACCATAAACCCATCAAAAAGGTTTTATTCTGAGAGCTCAAGAAACAAAAAGAAACTTATCAATTACCATCAAACAAGGCCTGAAGATCGTGGGATTAGGATTAGCTTTTACTAGATAAGGAAAGTCTCAAAAACTTCGGGACCAGAGTCAATAGCCTCTAGATAGGATCAATCTCTACTTTATGAAAAAGTCATGAAATTTCAACTTTGGATTAATTTCATCACCTCGAATACTGTTGCCAATCACGATAGAGATGACTAGATTTCTCTGTTTATAATTCTCGAGATAAAATCGTAAGGACTAATTATAAAATGGTAACCTCACAACTACCAAAGGTAATGGAATTTTTCCTATTTTAAACTTTTGAGCAATTTTTTTTCTTCAAAATCAGACTTAGGCATCAAAGGGTATTTGTTAAACAACCTTCAGCAAGATAGTAACGTTGCTGTGTTTTTATTACAGAGAGGTCAAAATTGTTGAGTTCAAGTTTATTCTTAACACAGCCCAATCGAAGAGGTCCAATTTCGGTCCCTCAAATAAATCTAAAATTCGTTGGCCCGAAGAATCAAATTTTTTGGTTAATAGTATTGTAGTAACTACTATTCACAACCGGTAAGAATATGTATTTATATATATACATATAAATATATATTTTATTTATATATGGGTGATACTTAATTTATATATTATTATTAGTAGTGTTTGTATAGGTTAAGGATATATTATTAGTATTGAATTTATTTGCAAGACGTTAGATTTATTTTAGAGACCAAATTGTACTTTAAAAGTTTTGGGGGTAATTCATAAATACTAAAAATTAACCTCTTAGTATAAAAATACACATTTGAAACCCTAATTCACTCATTTTGGTCGAGCTACCTCTTTTAGAGTGAGAAAAGAGAGAAAGAAATGGGAGAGAAAGAGAAGAAGAAAGTTAAAATTTAAACTTTAAGATGTATATTATAACATTTTCTTAGTTTCTTGGTATTAAATTAGTTAATTCCTTTAAGTTTTGATTTATGAAAATATGTATAATTGATAATTTGATGTGTATTTCGTAAGATATTGTGAGAATTGATAATGATCTATGAAGATAACTTGATAGATCATGATGAATTGCAGAATTTCTTCTTGATAGTCTCTTGATCCGAAAATCTTGATAGTCTCTTGATCCGAAAATGTTATAAATTGTTGTGATTCGATTCTAGTTTTGAATTTTGAGTATATAAAATTAGACATGTTTAGAATCATTTGAAACTTTGAATCAATTGAAAATTCTAAAAATTTAATTTGTAGTGAATTTACCAAAATGACCCTGAAATTCTAGAAATTTTCTATGTTAACAATATGATACAGAGACAAATAATTTTTAATCCGCTGAATGATCTTCAAAAATTACGAATTTATGAAATATGATAAGTTTATATGTCTAATATGATATACTCAGAATTGAGAATTTAGATCAATGTGGTTAAATTGTTATGATTTTCTAAAGAGTGTCAGCTCATTGCAGTACTTGATTAACAGATTTTTAAAGTTATAGAATAAAATATTTTTAAAATATTTTTAGCAATGATTTTGAAGTGAGTGCACATTATTGAATGAATGTAAGTGATGTCGTGTGTCGGATCTTTTAGGTCTGGGGTGTGACAAGTAAAAAATCATAAATTCAATTTGTCATCACGATTGTTATAAATGATAAAATATTTAATCTCTTAAAAGCCATATTTATGAACTAATTTTAAATATCTCTACATTTAGTGAGAATTCTTTTAATAGTTTGAATTCTTTTTGCATGATATCATTAATTTAAATAAATTTTCAGTTTTTTTTAATAAATTATTCTGGAAAATACTTTTTTTTTTCAAGGTAGGGAAAATATTTTTTCCTATTTTATGAGTTTCCATCAATTTAACATGAAGTAAATATAATATAAAAAGTAAAATAATTTAAAGATTATGTAAAATTAAATTAGGAAAGGATCCTAATCTATAATGATATTAAGGTTTGTAGCTGTTAGCAACTACATAATCTATTTTGAATTATCATTTCCAATTTACATGTATCCCATTCATTAACTATTATTCTTTCATGCTTACACTTTACAAGCAATGAATGAGTGTGCTAACACAACTGCACATTCTAGAAAATAATACTATCCACTAAATCTTTCAAAATCATTTTTCATTAATGGAATGTATTTAATCTAAAGGTTCTAGCTTATTATTAACTTTGGCATTCTGGTTGGTGAAGGAACCTAGACTTATCCCAGCAAATGCTTCCTCTTGGCATTTTGATATGAAATTTCTTGATCTGGGTTTAGGCTCTAAATATTTCTCACTAAAGAAGAATAGCATCGTTGAATATCAACAACATCATACATGTTTAACATACAGCCGGCCATCGACGTGAAATCTTAACAGTGAGCTTGAAAATGCGCTTCACTCCGATCAACTTTCTTCTCATCAGATGCCCATCCTTCGTCTTTCCACACACTTGTTGTTATATGCATTGGCCGTGATGGGCAAATCATTGCTCTATTTTCTTTTTGTGTTGCTTTAAAACACCCTGATCAGTACTTCGTCCATATAAAACTTGCAAATTTTTTCATTTAATACATTGGTCAAGTGTGGAAAATCTCTTATTAAAACGATGTCATTTTAACAAAAACACAGTAAAAACAACGTCGTTTTACAAATTTTTTATTTTTAAAAACTTGCTACCATTCACACTTAAGAAATATTGGTGAGTCCGGGGCTCTTACCAGTAGAGCTATAACATTTCCTTTCATACTGGAGAAGACCCAAGAAATTACCAGCAAAGTGAACAAACCTTTGAAGCTTAGCGAGATAGATAAAGAAATAATTCAAAAGATATCCAATAATTTTATAATTTTATCGTTGAATGATGAAGTATTAAAGGGATAGCTAGAGAGAAGACGAAAATTGGTTATGAAAGAAGTTTGATGCGCTCTACATGACAAAGTTTTTGGCGAATTTTCTATATATCAAAAAGAAGTTGTATCAGCTGTCTATATCTAAAGAAACTTAATAAGAAATCATATTAACGTCTTCAATAAGATCATTATAGATCTTGAGATAATAGAAATCAAGATTGGTGATGAAGACAATGTTATTATCCTGTTATATTCATTACCCTCAAGTTATGAGCCATTTATAGATATGCTCATGTATGGTAGGGAGACCTTAACAATGAGAGATGTTAAGGCCTCATTGAACTCAATGAGATTCGAACCCGATATTGCAATATGATTGGTTGCAAGAGGAAAGAAGAACAATTACTTAAGAAAGAGATCCAAGAAATACTATCTTTGAAAGAAAGAGTGGCACTTAATAAAGAATTGTCTAAAAATAAAAAGGAGGGATGGAGATGCTATAATAATCTGTCATGAAGAAGACTTAGAAGTTATAGTATCAGTAATAGCCTATGATAGGAAGTACATTGGAGAATAGATATAAAATTCTAGCAGTAATGTCCATATGTATCATGATAGATTATTGTCACCAATTACAAACCCATTAGGGATAACATACTAATGGGGAATGATATGGCTTGTAAAGTTATGAGGATATATGATATAAGGATGAGAATGCATGATAGAAAGATTAGTGACTTACTTCATGTAAGACATGTTCCTAAAGTGAGGAGGAGCTTGATATCCCTAAGAGAGTTAGATAAAAAGGGATATTCATTAGTGGTGAAAAGGGAATATTGAGTTTAGAGAAAATATCTATGTTTATAATGAAGGGTGAGAAGCACAAGGGACTTTTTATGGTTGATGGAATAGTTATAAGTGGCTTAATATGAGTTGTTGAAGAAATGCAAACCACAAGGCAGCATCAAGGATATACTCACTATGGTGAAAGAGTTAAAAGGGAATGCATGGCAAAGATACCTTAGTGTTACGGACTAATTTCTCGAACCCGCGCGGCCTTAGACATTCTTCAAGCACTAAGCAGCCTACAAGACCCAATTAACCAAAGAAAGAGATGAAAAAGAAGCACACCAAATGTTTGAGAGAATGCTCTCGTATTTTATTACTAAAGAGAGAATTACAAAGTTAATTTTATTACTAAAGAGAGAATTACAAAGTTATAAAATTATAATGCTTAAGTATTTCTACAATTTGAAGTATTTGGAGGATGGTTTCTCAAATGAGACCTCCACCTATTTATAATTAAAGCTATATACAATGGACGGTTAGGATTTACTCTAATCCAATGGTTTACATCTAAAGTAGAGAATATCCAAAGGAATATTCCAAAGATGCTACCTACCACAAGTATATCCCAAGGAATATGTCTTTTCTAGAATACTCCCCCACCTCCCACACGCATGTGGTTTTAACCCAAGTCTATTGGGCCTTCTAGAAGCTTCAATCCATGTAACACACCATGGGCTAAAAACCCTCTTGGTGGCCTTGTCATGCGCCAAATGTTCGAGTCATTACTTGAGAATATTTGGGGCGTGACATTCTCCCCTACCAAATTCACACAACGCCCTCGTCGCGTTTTTACTGGAACTTGCGCACCTCAGTCTTCAAACTCTGGCTGTGCACTCTCATGTCCCGAGCGTGCTCTCCCATCGGGAAACCCTTTCCACTCAATAAAGTACTCAAGGCTCGTCCTAAGTTCCTCACCTTTGTCATGGTGTGTGAAAATCCCCAAAGGTTCCCGGTTGTGTGGCTCAAACTGTGCACCTCTCATACCTCCACGGTACTGCTTCCAACAGCTTGCGGAATGCACATAATGTAGCCACTGCCGCTGTCTCGAAGGTATCCCCACCTTATGCGAGACATTGCCAACTCTCTTGGCAATAAACATTGGCCCTTCGTCCCCACAATCAAGGCCCTTATGAAGTGGGCATGCTGACTTGCGTTGTGGTGGAAGTATCGTCTCTATCACCAAGTCCCTCGCACCATGCTTGACACGTCGCTGCTTGTCTTCGACCCACTCTTTGTGCTGTAAATGCACATTATGTGACACCTTGGATTTTTGGATGACACTCGCATCCAACAACTCCTCGAGCTGCCTCTGCAACTCTCCCATCTCCGATGGAGGTGTCGGCACCATAGTTGGAAGCGTAATCTCAAGCTCTAATTTGCCCTCAATTTTCCCTCTTGAATGCGGTTTTTCCGGTAAGGCAATAGGCTTGACCCTATTGTGCTCTCCGAGCACTTCTGTAACAACCTTCGGTATTTCATCCTTGCCCCCATTTGCCTCATCATCCATCCCCGTTGTTGTAGCTGGATGTAACCTTCCTTTGTACTCAGCATCTACCCTTAGTTGCATTGTGGAAAGGACCTTGGCATTTGGCTTGGATCGCCCACCTTTGGACATGTCTACCGTCGGTATCATTCGAGGTCCTCCCTCCAAAATACACATATAGTTGTGTTGAGGAAGTATCACCATATTACACTACCGCAAGAACTTCATACCTAGCACCACATCAAAATCATCAAGAGGTGCTATCGAGAAATTTACCTCACCGTGCCATTTACCTATGTGAATTTTAGCTCCACGAACCACCCCATCCAGCGGCTTGGCTTTTGCATTCACGAACTTGAGGTATCCCTCTCATTTATCTACATAAAGGCCCAAGCATTCTGCTTCTGCACGCTTAATGAAGTTGTGCATAGCCTCCGTATCAACCAACACTTGAGCTTGATGCAATTGACATAGGTTTCAATGTACATGAGCGTCGTCCCTGTTGGCGCATCGGTACACCGCTTGGTTTTGAAGGAATTGAACAGCTGCATACAACCCATACGGCTCTGTCCGCCCTCCTCTTGTGCCTCATACATCGCATTGAAAGCCTGTTTCTTCGGACAGTCTTTCACCCAATGATCCCCATCGCAAAGGAAACAGCTAGACTTCGGACCATTACCTCTATAGCCGTTGCATTTCTGCTCCTTCCACTTAGGCAGTTTGCCTTTCTCCTCCTTGATCTCCAGAAGTTGAAACTCATTGGCTTCCCCACCCTTACTGTGATTGAGTTTAGAATTCTTGGACTTACCCGAATCTCCCTTACTATAATCCATGAGTGTCTCCACCATGGTAAGGGCGTCGGATATATTCTGCACTCCGTGCCACTTTAACTCATTGGCAGCCCATGTTTGTAACCCATCCAGGAAATTGAACAACAAGTCATCCTCACTCATGTTGCAGATTTGCAACATCAACAAAGAGTACTCCTCCACATACTCCCTAATGCACTTCGTTTGTTTCAACTCCTTCAACCGCTTGCGAGCATCGTGCGCCACATACTCCGGATAGAATTGGCGCTTTAACTCCCATTGCAATTCTTCCCATGTGTTTATGGTGCAGGTACCCTTGTGAATCTCCTCGCTTTTCTTACGCCACCACAGAATTGCATGATCGGAAAGGTATAAAGTTGCGGTACTTACCTTGTGTTCGTCTCGCACGCCTATAGTGTCGAAATACCTCTCCATTTGCCAAAAGAAGTTGTCAAGCTCCTTGGCGTCTTGTCTGCCGTTAAACTCCTTCGGTTTAGGGGCTTCGACCCTTGGTGCAGCTACCGCACTTTGAGTAGCTACGCCATTAGCGACCGCATGCTTACACAACACCATATCCTCCTTGACATCTTCAAACCCTTTTCGTAGCTCTTCTACTTGGGCTTGAACTTTGTCCATGGTGTTGAAGACCTTCTCCTGAAAAGCCTCAATCCAGTCCCGTTGCTTGTCAGCATGCTCATCGATGGAGCTATCGATGAGGGAGTGCAGCTCATCCCCTTGAATATCGAGGCCTACCTCGAGCTTCTCGACGTGCTCTTTCAACTCCCCAAGGCGATCTGTTGCCTTACTCACAGCACCACCGAGCCTCATAACCATGTCCACTAGTTCATGGTTCGAATCAACAAACTTTTCTGGCGAAATACTCTCATGTCTCCTAGCTTTGTGGTCTCTACCCTTCCCTTCGGTAATCTTGGATGATCCAGCAACTTCCTTCACCATCTTCTTTGAACCCGCTCTGATACCACTTGTCACGGACTGATTTCTCGAACCCGCGCGGGCTTAGACACTCTTCAAATACTAAGCAGCCTACAAGACCCAATTAACCAAATAAAGAGATGAAGAAGAAGCACACCAAGTGTTTGAGTGAATGCTCTTGTATTTTATTACTAAAAAGAGAATTACAAAGCTATACAAATTACAATGCTTGAGTGTTTCTACAATTTGAAGTATTTGGAGGATGGTTTCTCAAATGAGACCTCCACCTATTTATATCTAAAGTTATATACAATGGACGGCTAGAATTCACTCTAATCTAATGGTTCACATCTAAAATGGAGAATATTCAAAAGAATATTCCAAAGATGCTACCTACTATAAGTATATCCCAAGGAATATGCCTTTTTTAGAATACTCTCCCACCTACCACACCCATGTGGTTTTAACCCAAGTCCATTGGGCCTTCTGGAAGCTTCAACCCATGTAACACATCATGGGCTAAAAACCCTCTTGGTGGCCTTGTCATACACCAAATGTTTGAGTCATTGCTTGAGAATATTTGAGGCGTGACATTAGGTAAGAAGCATTCATACATTTAGAGATCAAAGTCACGAAGTCAAGATGAGTTAAGTCGAGACAAAGACAACTGGAATTAGCTCTAAGTGATAGAGCATAAGTGTGGATAGATCCTAGAAGGCCTTCTATAGAGGTTTTGAATCAATGAGGGGTTTATTGGAATTAGTTATTCAAAATTATATTTAAGCGTGATTTTAAGTTGAAAACTAACGAAAAGTCAAGATGAAATCAAGGACGTGTTAGACGGACGAGCAAGGGTCGGAAACAAAAGCCAGAACCAAAGAGGGCACGAAAACACAAAGAGAAGATTTTCAAGTGTCAGCACTGTAGTGCCAGAGTCAAAAGCCCCAGCGTCGCAACCCTGACCTGAGCATGTCGTAGCACCAGGTCGAAGTCACATCTGCGTCGCGGCATCTAGTTTTGGAAATTTGTGTTTTAACTCAGATTGACTTTTTTCAGTGGGATTTAGACTCTTACATGCATCGACTCTTATTCTAACTAAGTTTAGAATTTTTAGAAAAGTTTTATACATTATATAAACCCTTATAAACCCATATAATTTATTAAGCATTAAGAGATACTCCAAGAGAGAAAATGGAGAGCTAAAGAGCCTTGAGCGCTAAGTGTGCAAGATAGAGAGAGAATCATAAGTAGTATTTGAGTTCTGAGTGAATGAAAGAAACACTAATAGATCTTTTTAGAGCTCTTTATTATTATATTTCTTGATAATCTCTTAAGAGAAATTCATGTTATCTATTTTTCTTTGTAAACATAATAAGAGTGACTAGGATCCCGTAATCCACCGTGGATATAGACGTTAGTTGCTGGACCACGTAGATTGATTGCGTGATTATTTTTTTGTGACCTTATTCTTATTTTATTTTGTTTACTTATGATTGTGATTAAAGCTTCGTATGTTTATAAGGTTTATTGAAGTGCAAGTCAAAGAAACTCTATTAAATTAGTATTAATGCAAATGCTAATTTAAAAAAAAAAATAGTGTTAAGGCTAATATCTCCCATATAATATGACTAATGAGGATAAATATATAAAAAAAATAAGATAAATAATATCATCTCACATAAAAGCTTGTCACAATTCCTGTAGAATTTTTGCTTGGGATCTTCTTTTTGATGTGAAAAAACCTAGATCCATATCTCATATTTCTTCGACTCAATCGAATTCAACCTTCAAATTGGAGTGTGAAAAATTTATTAGATCGGAATGTTCATGATAACCTATATGTGCATAAAGTTTATTGAAGTGCACACTAAAAAAACTGCATCAAATTAATATTAGTACCAAGGCTAATTTAAAAAAAAATTAATGTTAAAATTAATATCTTCTGAATAATATGACTAATGAGGATAAATAAATAAATAAATATATATATATATATACAAATTAAGATAAATAATATCATCTCACACAAAAACTTGTCACAATTCTTATAGAATTTTTTCTTGTGATCTTTATTTTTGATGTGAAAAAACTTAGATTTATATCTCATATTTATTCTACTTAATCGAATTCAACCTCAAAATGGAGTGTGAAAAAATTTTTAGACCAAGAATGTTGATGATAAAATATTGAACATGCAAAAGCATGTAATTTGATGTATGGATACAACTCATTTGACTCTCTCTCTCTCTCTCTCTCTCTCTCTCTCTCTCTCTCTATATATATATATATATAATATGCATATGTTATATATAGAGTAACTAAGTAGCATCATCAACCTAAGCGTATTTACGACCATCTAAATTTGAATTAAATTAAAAATATGTTTTATAATAAAAAATTTCGTTCTCATTCAAACTTTAATAGAAGAAAAAAAACATCGTTAACCATATCTTTTGTCTAACAAAGCTGAATTTATCTATCTTGGTTTAGAAGTAAGGCATGACCAAATCCCAAATGATATAATAGTTTTCACAAATGGTAAAAATTTCTTTTCACCATGGCGATACAAAGTCAATAAAGTGTTTATGTTAATTGCTATATGTTGAAGTTCATATTTTCTTTTTCTTTTTCTTTTTTTTGTCTGATTTTTCCCTTTCCTTAACAAGATACAAGTTTTTGATTTGGCTATTTCTTAACAAAAATCGAAGAATACGTATTAGGTGAGGAAATACGATCGAAATCTTGTATAGACTAATAAATTTATTTTCCTTCAAAATTAACTTCACACTTAATTTTGATAAGAACAAATACAAAATGATTCTCGAATAATAATATAGTCTGTAAATGGGTAGATGTCTTAGGATGAGTAACTTTCTTTAAGAGTTTTTTTTTTAAAAAAAATAATAATAATAGTGTTAAAAATAGGAATTTTGAATTATAGTTATAATTTAATACTAAAATTAATTTAGATAGTTGGATTAAATTAATAAATTAAATTTAACGGATATAAATTATTTCAATATTAATATCTTTAAAAGCTTTTTATATTGTAGAATAATTCTAAAAAATAGAATCGTTATATTGAAATTACAGATACAATATAATATCAAAAATAATATAAAAATTTAAAGGGATAAGCATCTCTATTAATATTTATCTAAGAAAATTTAGTCGGATATTATTCACTTATACATTAACTTTTCTTTTCTTTTCAAGATTTTAATATTGAAAATTTTTAACGGTATTAATAATAAAAATATTTAAGCATCCTACTCCCCTTAAGTTTTAAAAAAATATTTATATTTATTAAATTTAATTTTAATTTAATCTAACGGTTTAAATTAATTTTAATATTATATTATAATCCCAATACATGACCCGTTTTACTATTCAACTTCAAACCAAACACTGCCTTATCCCCGAACTCGTCCTTGGGGGTCAATTTGGTCAATACGAGTCTTCTAAATTTGACCAGAAAACAAACACAACTCGTATTATCATATAAAAAAAACGCATTCACTAAATACAATAAACGATCACTTTCTTCTTAGCGCAAATTTCAGATCAGGTCTAAGGCCCCTTCTGTAATTGCAGCAAGAGATGGACGCTCTGGACTCCCTCGTCGACCCTCTCAGAGATTTCTCTAAGGACAGCGTACGTCTCATCAAGCGCTGCCACAAGCCCGATCGCAAAGGTTTTTTTTTTCTTTTTTAATAAATTTATTTGCACTAAGACTTTTTTTTTGTTTGTGCATTTCTGTTTTGGTACGGATCTTTTGGATCGGATATTGAATTTACGGTTTTGTGCCTTTCGTGTTTAGAATTCACGAAGGTGGCATTCCGTACGGCGATCGGTTTCGTGGTGATGGGATTCGTGGGGTTTTTCGTTAAGTTGATCTTCATTCCTATCAATAACATAATCGTTGGGTCTGCTTAGGTATTTTACTTTTCTTGCAATTTTTCATCTCAAATGTTATAAAATAGTCACCTTTTGAAAACAAAAATCTATTTTAAGCCCTCAAACTTTATTAGTAAACACATGATTTTTGGACCATTTCACCTCTAAAGCAATTTTCATCTCTCCCACAAATTATTTAAAAATTTTATTCAAAACATACTTTTGAAATTAATTAAAATAGGTTAAAAATTTGTAAATTGATTGAAAATAAGCGATCCAGCAAAAAAACCTCAAAGAAGAAGTGCGAGGCCGCGTCCCAATGACAAGGCCGTACTGCAAGTGCGAGGTGTGGCGCGAGGCCTCTCCTCTTACCGCGTGCGAGGTGTGGCTCTAGGCCCCTCCCTGCGCCACGTGCAAGATGGGGTGTAAGGCCCCTTCCTTGTGCCACGCTGTGCTGCGAAAAATTTTGGACTTCATGCACCATTTTTGCACCTTAATTCATTATTTTTTGTTATTTTCATTTTTTTTTAAGATTGATTTACAAAATTGTTTGTTCTCAATTTGTAGATATTTTTCCAGTTCTATTTTTTTTTTTTATTTTGTGACTCAAACTATAAGTTTTTTGAGTTATATTATTCACAAGAGCAATTTTGTCCATTCATTATCTTCTTGGTTATTAAAGATTGGCCAAATAGTTTTTGGCTATAAAAGTTTATAACCACTAAAAACTGGTTATTTTTTTACATTTCCCTTTTTTTTTCATTTGATTATGTTGCTTTAATTAGGGTTTGGATGGTTATTTGTATAATTGATGTGTGCATAATATTGGGATGGGCTGATTTGTGGAAATTTGTTAAATTGTGATACGTATCAACTTTATTGTTCTAGGATACACAATACTTTTTAAGATTCATTAATTTTTTTTCCTATTAATCTGTTTTGTGAGTCAATATCAATAATCATGAATATGTTATAACCTAATTTGCAATTTCATTGGCAGTATTGTTGTTGATGTGGACTATTTGGACATTGAATGGTGGGTTTATATTTTCATCAAGACTTTTCGTTTAT
The DNA here is from genome assembly GCA_946807835.1 of Ailanthus altissimus. Lineage (NCBI taxonomy): Eukaryota > Viridiplantae > Streptophyta > Magnoliopsida > Sapindales > Simaroubaceae > Ailanthus > Ailanthus altissimus. The sequence goes on along the minus strand of OX327688.1, from coordinate 30,551,878 downwards.
AAATTTGTTCCAGGAGAGATCATAACCTTACTCTTGGCCTTTTCTTCTCAATAGTTGACAGCATTAGCATTCATTTTTCTGCATGTAGTATACACTTGTTAATATGTGGATTTTGTGTTTTATTGCTGCTGTTGCCTTCATTGAATGGTTATAGTTGGTTGTTGCCATCTGCTCTGTTTAAATCTATTGTCAAACAAGTGTTTTTGTGTTGATTTGCTTGTTCGCAGGGCATGGTATTTGTGCAGAAATTGGAGAATCTTTGGGAATGATTTGATGAAAACTGTTGGATTCTATTCTATTCTTTTTTTTTCCTTTTCGTTCTTCTTCTTTCTCAAGTTTAGGTTTTAAGATGAATAATTCTTAGTTGTCTCACTACATTGCAGCTACTATGTTTCTATTAAATTGTTTGGCAAAACACCACTTTTACTTGGTTGCTAACGAAAATGTTTTCCCTCCCACGTATATTTGACATCTAGAGATCAACTATGGCCTAAAAGCCACGGCACCTCAATCCCAAACATACCCCTAGGTACGGCTATGTGTTGGTTCTCTGTCTTGCTTTTGGTTGTGAACACAAGATGCTGTTGTATGTATATATTTGAGAAGTATATTAAAGATGAAACATGAAGATTACTAAGGTGGTCCACATAGATAAGCAAAAAGAGGAACATATGGGAAGCGAAATAGTCTGTATAAAAACCATCCAACAACACCATTGTGTACAAGATGCTGCATATGATATATAGAATGAATAGATTCTTGAAAGTTATCAGTATCAGAAAGCAATTCAGTTTATTGAATGTTCTTACAAGTATGTGGTCGGAGGGTTTAATGTTAAGCACTTAAATGCATTTTACGCTTAAATGATTTGGTTCTTTGGATATCAGAACCAAACATTTTTTTTCATTAATGATGCTTTATATGATTTGTTGACTTCTGGTGTCATAAGTATTCTGATATGCACATTCTGTTTTCTATATCAATGTGATATTTTTTTTTCCAATGCTTATTTGTGATAGCAGAGACATATTTGATAAATACAAACCACTCATGGCATGTCTTGTATAGCTGAATGGTTTGAAATGATGTTATTTGATTAACCGTCACAAAAACCAGTAGTGGAATTGCAATTTAATTTGAAAATCATGCGAACTCTGTAATGTGTACATGTTAATATCACTGCCAGATTAATAAGTTGTGGCAGAAAGCTCTTTGTTCAATTCTTTTTTATTCCTGCGATGATAGTAGGAGCCAATTTGTTTCCATGTGAGCATTTTAATAGATGAAAAACTGATTCATATTTTATTATACAATTGCAGGCTTGATGGAGAATTGGGCACAGCTAGGAGATAGGATTGGTCTGGCCAGTTTCAACTTGTTTTGAGAGAGTTCTTAGCATATAATAGTAATCTTTGGGCCCTTTTTCTGATATGTATGGATAGTTCTGAGTATATTTGTTAACAGTGGAATGTAAACAAAACAATTTTTAGGATCTCATTGATCTCTCTTGATTCTTTGAAATAGCACTAGTATTCATTTTATGATTTTTCATTGTATCTGTGGGTTGTTTGGCCTACTTACCCTTTGGACCACCATAATTTTGGAGAGTCAATAAGCAACAACTGCATGATACTCGTGTCAAATTGAGATAATTATTCTTGCCTTTGTAAAAATGATGACAGAAGCTCTCGGCTTAGGGGCGTGAATTAAGCTCCTGAGGGCATATCTTGCGCACAATCATGTGTGGGACTGTTTGCATTCTGAATGTAAAATTAGGATTTGGCCTCCAATAATGTTCTCGAAATATAGAAAAGAAACAAAGAAACAAAATACTTTCACGTGATTCATGATTCTGATGATAAAGTGTACACGAAACCGGATAAACGCTGACGCAACACGCATATTTTGCACCTTTTTTTTAATTTTTTGGTTAGGTTAAAATGTAAATGACGGGAATTTCGCCAATAAAATAATAAGTGCAAAATAACCTGTTGTCCGTTGGCAATCGGCACGCTGCAGCTATAGGCAGTAGTGGGACAAATTGAACACTAACTCTTCTTGTAGTCTAAACTTCCAACTTTACCCAGAAAAGACGAGCAAATTCGTAGGGTTATGAAGGTAAATCCGCAAAAGACTGAATCGCGTTTAAAGGATTCCAGACCACGTATTAACACCCTCTCTCGCCACAAACACAAAATAAAAGCCTCTTTTCCGTAGTAGCAGCAGCCAGCCCTGTCTCTCAAGTCTCATCTTCTTCCTCATGTCTTCAATAATGGCGGCCACGTCTACGCACACCTCCACCTTCATAAAACCCTCATCTTTCATCTCCTCCAGTAAATCCCCATTACCCGTTTCCAGATTTACCCTCCCTGTTTCTTCTAACTCCAAAAAGACCACTCTCCATATCTCAAACTCCCTCCCCAAACCCTCCGCCTCTACCGCCACCACAACCGTAACGACCCCCGAGACGAAGTTCCCTTCCAGATTTGGCCCTGATGAGCCCCGAAAAGGCGCTGACATCCTCGTGGAGGCCCTGGAGCGCCAAGGCGTCGCCGACGTTTTCGCGTACCCTGGTGGTGCGTCAATGGAGATTCATCAAGCTCTCACGCGCTCTAATACCATACGCAACGTCCTCCCTCGCCATGAACAAGGTGGTGTCTTCGCAGCAGAGGGCTACGCTCGCTCATCTGGGAAACCTGGCGTCTGTATCGCCACCTCAGGACCGGGCGCCACCAATTTGGTCAGCGGACTTGCCGACGCGCTTCTGGATAGCGTGCCAATCGTGGCAATCACTGGCCAGGTCCCGCGTAGAATGATCGGTACGGACGCGTTTCAAGAGACTCCAATTGTGGAGGTAACACGATCTATTACAAAACACAATTATCTTGTGCTTGATGTCGATGACATTCCTAGGATTGTTAGTGAAGCGTTCTTTTTAGCAACTTCTGGACGGCCCGGCCCAGTATTGATTGATATACCAAAAGATATACAACAGCAGCTTGCGGTTCCTAATTGGAACCAATCAATTAGATTGCCTGGTTACGTGTCTAGGTTGCCTAAAGATCCCAATGAGATATATTTGGAGCAGATTGTGAGGTTAATTTCGGAGTCGAAGAAGCCGGTGTTGTATGTAGGTGGTGGGTGTTTGAATTCTAGTGAGGAGTTGAGGAGGTTTGTTGAGCTTACAGGGATACCGGTAGCAAGTACTTTGATGGGTCTAGGAGCATTTCCTAGTTCGGATGAATTATCTTTGCAAATGCTAGGAATGCATGGTACTGTGTATGCTAACTATGCAGTGGATAAGAGTGATCTGTTGCTTGCATTTGGGGTTAGGTTTGATGACCGTGTGACTGGAAAGCTTGAGGCTTTTGCTAGCAGAGCTAAGATTGTTCACATTGATATTGATTCAGCTGAGATTGGGAAGAATAAGCAGCCTCATGTGTCGGTTTGTGCAGATGTGAAGTTGGCCTTGAAGGGAATGAATGGGATATTGGAGAGTAAAGGTGGCAGGGATAAGGTTGATTTTTCAGCGTGGAGGGAGGACCTTGATGAGCAAAAGGGGAAATACCCCTTGAGTTATAAGACATTTGGGGAAGCAATTCCCCCACAATATGCTATTCAGGTTCTTGATGAATTGACTGATGGGAATGCAATTATAAGTACTGGTGTTGGGCAGCATCAGATGTGGGCGGCTCAATTTTACAAGTACAAGAAACCTCGCCAATGGTTAACATCGGGAGGACTAGGAGCCATGGGTTTTGGATTGCCTGCTGCTGTTGGAGCTGCTGTTGCAAACCCTGGAGCCATTGTTGTAGACATCGATGGTGATGGGAGTTTCATGATGAATGTCCAGGAATTAGCGACTATCAAGGTAGAGAATCTCCCCATCAAGATATTGCTGTTGAATAACCAGCACTTAGGGATGGTGATGCAATGGGAGGATCGCTTCTACAAGGCGAATAGGGCTCATACATACCTGGGAGACCCATCAAGAGAATCTGAAATTTTCCCAAACATGTTGAAGTTTGCAGACGCATGTGGAATACCTGCGGCGCGAGTAACAAGGAAGGAAGATCTTAGAGCTGCAATTCAGACAATGTTGGACACTCCCGGACCATACCTCCTGGATGTGATTGTTCCCCACCAAGAGCATGTCCTGCCTATGATCCCCAGCGGTGGAGCTTTTAAAGATGTGATCACTGAAGGTGATGGAAGAACGCAATATTGATGAGCGGAAGCAGCTAAATATGCCTTCAACATGTAATGTGGCTATGTCTTTCGTCTGAGAGTTGGTTTTAATAGAACCAATGTTTGTTTCAAGGACAAACTGTTAAAAGAGTAGTCTATAATTAGTCGTTTGTTGATGTATCAACTAGTTTGAATCTTTTTCTCCTCTTCCGTTTTCCCTTCATAGCTGTATTATTTTATTTTTCAGTTAGTTGCATGAATAATGATGCACTTTTCTTTTCTCTTTTTTTTTTTTTTACGTGCACTGTGCTAGAGCTCTAGTGTCCAGATCCAAGTTTACTCGTGTCCATGTTGGAGTGAAAATTCAATTCTTGAAATTGAAGTGTGGTTTCCATGTTTTCTGTATAAAACTGGTTACAATTTTTACTTCAGAATGAATTGATGAAACTCTCTGACGAGGGGTGATAGAATTTTTCACGGTAAGGATTTATGGGATCCCGTTTTAAACGAGGGGTAATTTAATTTGTATTTTAGATATTTTTTTGGGACGGGTGAATTTGGGTGTAATAATTCAGAACTTGAATTATATTCGTGTTGATTTGGAATTAAGTTTTTTTTTTAATACATTTAAATATTTGATTTAAAAATAAAAATTTTAAATATTTAGTTTAAAAATAAATTTTAAAAAAAAAATTAGTGTGAGAAAATTTTATTTATTTATATTATATTTCTTTTAAATTATTTTTGTTTATACTTATATTTATATTTTTTTGTTTTTTAAATTATATTTAATATTAAATATTTATTTTTAAATTAGAGTTAACTCATTTATTGAAAAAAAAAAAGATGATAAAAATAAATAAAAGAGATAAATAATTTTATTATCATTCTTAGTTTTTTAATCATCTCTTATCTAATTCAAATTTTTTTTTATTTTGTGTTATAAGTTTGTATGAATTTTATTAGAGACTTGATATTTAGATTATAAATGAAGTATGATAATTTAGATGTTAAAGTTCAAAGAAATTATTAATTTTTGTAATTTTTAAATTTTAATTTATATTATTAATTTTTAAAATTAGTAGTTGAAGATATTTGATATAATTTATATATTTCATGTGATGTTTATACTTTTTTTAATATATTATAATTATAAGGGGTGAAAGATTATTTCGTAAAATTAAATCGGTACAAATAAAAAAATATTTAAATTTAAAAAAAAAATCAAATATGAAGTACTCACGAGGTTTTTCATCTTTATTTAAAAAATTTCTACCTCAAACTCAAATTATATATATGAGGTATGAAATAAGTATAAAAATTCTTACATCATTTAAATATAGAGATAGAATTGTGATTCTTACTTTAAGTTGTCTCATTGTCACCCCTACTTATAATAAATATCTAACTTTGAGTTATTTTAACTGTTTGAGACTGAGCATTTGATAAAATATTTTTAAAATTATTTTGAGAAGGTATAATATTTTAAAATTTATTAATTTCTCATTTATATAAATATTAATTCTTATCATTAAACGGTATGTCACGTATCATGTCGTTTAAGATACATTTTTATATATGTATCATTAACCTTTTTTATAAAGAAAAATAAATTTATGTAAAAGGGCGATTGAATTAATTAGTTTTTTCATTTAAAAAATTTTATTTTCATTCGTTTATTAAAATAAATTATCTGAGGAGAAATCATGAGTAGAGGATTTTCTCTCCTATAGTTTTTTTTTTTTTTTGACATAAAAGATAAGATTTAAACTCAAATTTTTTGCACAAATTTCCTTTTTATTACATTGCTCAATTTTTTTTCTTGATTTTTTAAGAAGATATTTAATTTAAAAATTAAAACTCATGAACTTATTTATTTGCGAAATTATGTATTGTCTCCCTATTATTTTTTAAATTAGCCACTTGCTCCTTGTTGTTTTGAAATTTATAAAAAACAACCCCCGTTTTTACAAACCAGAACAGAGTATTTCTTTACTCTTCTGACTTCTTCTATAGCGAAGTCTTTTGCACAAATTGAATAAGAAATTACAAAATTATTTCAAATGCTGTAGGAACTGTTCTTACACATAAGATAATTAGGGGCACTTTTGTAATTACGCTATATGAATTATGGTCGTCAGTATATTGTCGTAAGGGCCTGATGGTCTTTTAAATAAAAAATTTATATGACTCAATTATTAGATTATAAAAACAAACAAATAAATTTATAACAAGTAGCACACTATCATCAAATAAAAATCCACTTTTTTATGTATATAAATTCGCTTATATATTAACTCCTTTTAATATAATTAAAAAAATATGTAAATTACAAAATTATTCCACCGCAGTTGTCATTTACAACAGTGGCAATGGTGGAATGTTTTACGTAAGTAACATTATACTTTAAATTTTATGATTTATATAATAATAATAATAACTATAATGCCATTTCGATTAATAAAGTATCAAAAAATAATTAAATACAACAAAAATTATTATGTTCTCTATAACACATATCATTTTATCTTTATCATAATTGTTAATTAGTAGTCTACTTAATAAATGTAGTGGTGTTAAATGATACTACACCGTTTTACAACGGTTTTTTCAATGATTGTGTATGATTTTTCATATATTTGTGTTTTCTTAGTATTTTTTTTTTAAATAATATTATTATTATATAAATCATAAATTTTTTATTTTATTAAAGTCTTTAATGAAATATTTGGCCACTATTCCTAGTGCCTTGTGACAATAACAATTAGGATTGGGCACGGATTAATTTAGTTTAATTTTAATTAAAATCGAACCGACTCGTAGTTTTTTTTGCTCTCCCAACAAATTCGGTGTGGTCCAATTTCGATTTTTGGTTCAATTAAAAAAAATTATAAAACACATCTTGCAAGTTCAAACCGCTGACTTAAAAAAGCAATTGCCTTCGTACAAACAGTGCTAAAAGTGGGCATTAATTCAAAACACATTTCATTTCATTATATTTAAACTTTAATATATTAATAATTTAAAAAACCAAACATACTGAATTTGAACTTGGAATTGGAAAACTATTACCCCTAATTTTCCAACTGACTTAAGGCTAATTTTTAATTTAAAATATATTTTATTTTATTATATTTAAACTTTAAGATATTAATAACTAGAAAAACCAAGTTCTAAATTTGAGCCCCGGAAAAAATACCTCCACTTTATCATCAGAACTAAAACTAATTTTTTAATCAAATCACATTCCAATTTTTTATATCGATTATGAAATGTTATTAACTATAAAAGTAAAAACAATTAGATAGGTTCAAACCAAAAACTTGAGGGTGGCTAAAATCTCACTTTACTAACTGAGCTAAATTTATTTTTAAAAATAAAACATATTCAATTTTTATATCTATATTTTAAAATATTAATAATTAAAAATTAATATTTTTCAATTTGATTTCGGTTATACATATAACCAAACCGAATTTGAACTAGATTGTTTAGTTATCTTAATCATAAGAATTGAATAATTGTTTTAAATTACAAAGAGTGAACCAAATTATTATTTTTTTAAATTACAAAAATTAAACCAAACTGTCCAATTTAGTTCAGGTTAGTCTAATTTTGTTTTTTCATTTTTTTCACCTACTCTTAACAATAAAAGTAGCCCAATGAATTTTGATTATAGCCTCTTCATTAATTTAAATTTGATTCTAATTTTAGTTTAAAATTAAATTTATAATATATTATAGTTTAATTGATAAACGTGTATATGAGCTATGATAATATATAAAAAAATATGCAAAATTAAAATAAACATAATATTAATTTTCATAAATTGAATAATTATTAAAATACTAATTTAAAATTATATATGTGTTATACTAAATACATAGGTGAAAGATAGTCAAATATATAAAATTAAAATAAACAAACAAATAAAAAGAAGTATTTGTCATTTTTTAAATCGTTGCGAGCTTAAATATTATTTTATTGGTCAGTCAAATCGACTCGGTTCAATTTTAAATTTTAGAAAATTGTTAATTATATTTAATTTTTAGTTTTAAACTTTCAAATCAAGAATTGAAACGAAACCGAATATTTTTTAAAAAATAAAAAAATATATACGTGACAACTTAAAAATGAAACAAAAATTGATAATCGAATTAGACCATCCTATAAATTAGCCCAATTTAAGTCCATTAATTGTAAAAAAATCCAAACATAGCTGTTAAACGATGACTATATAAAAAAGATCATGATTAATTCATTATTATGAATTGCATACAACTTTAGCAACATAGTAAGTTATTCTTGTTCGTGACATCCCTTTCTTCTTCAAATAGCTTATTTTTTTTCAAACACTAATTTCATATTTTATTTTCTTTTGTAAGAGGATGATGGCACTTTTTGTTAATTAAAAATAGTGATGCGATAGGAAGGAGATATTTGATCGCGGAGGTTACAATTTAGAGAGCTTCAAACTTCAAATGACAATAATGTATCAAATGCTTTGGTTTAATGGTCCATTTCTGCTGTATCGTCATTGTGCATCCGAGCATACTTATGCCAAAAATTGCAGTTGTATTTGATTCTATTCGGATGTCGTCGAATTGGTTGCACTTCCATTGCTGATTTGGGCAGCTAGAACTAGTCAATACTGTGCTTTGGAACTATGAAATCATGAAACAATCTAAACTCATAATTGAGTTCAAGGAACTTATAAGAAATATTGTAACTTGCTAAAGATGTTAGCGGAAATCAAGAAGAGACTGGCACATCAATGGTGTCAGTGTCATAGCAGGTAAACAAATGCAGTGGAGGCATTGAACCAGTCAATGTCCAAAACCTGACATCAACAGCTGTTACTCTGCGTCTTTCAAGGACTATGTTTTTGGTGTTGATGGTCGTCCTCTCTGAAATATTCACCAGCTGCATTGTTAACGTGGTTTTGCAAATAAATACGAAATCTCTATTCCAGTCGCAATCAACTGTTGAAGGGCAACAAGTTTGAAGTTGTATTAAAAATTTGAAGTAGTTCAAGGTCTTTCTTGAATTATTATAACATAATTTTCCCTATAGATATTTGTTCTGCTATAACAATTTACCTTTCTTCGATTGGTATCTTGAGAGACTATGATCTGTTAATAGTTTCCCCTGCATTTGCAAAACAAGTAATGGCTGGATGAGACCAACTCTTTTCTCACTGGGAACTAGAGATGATCAAATTTGAAATGAAAAACGAGGTTCCTACTTTGCAAGAAACTAAGAACATACTATTATTAGGAATTCTAACGCCATTTTTATGAGAAGATTATTCATTGGAGTGTTGGTTATTACTCAACCAAAGTAATATTTACTCTTCTGAATCCCTGAATTGCAACAATGGTTAACTACTTTAAACATGATATATATTCACAAGCAATGACCCCATCTCACTCATTGGCCTGAGCTGAACTTGTCGAAGTGTCAAAGGACTTCTTCCTGATCAGCAGGCAAGTGATTTTTGAAGGCTGCGCATGTGTATTTTCAAGACTGCACAACACGAAATCAGGCCGATGAAGAGCAAGGTTTAGGCGATCCTCCCCTACAACCAATGCAGTTGCATCAAGCAACACATGCCACGAGTTCCTATGAGCTTCTGAAATCCAATGCATTGAGTAACGTGTCCCGTTGATATCGGCAGGATAAGAGAATAACCCTTTTGGTGTGTGCTTGCATTTCCTCCGAAAATACTGACTAAGCTGTGATCCCTTGATCCTCAAGTCCAACCATGTCTCTGGTGCCAATATCACTTTGGATTCCTTGAAACTGGCAAATTCTCTTATGTAATCCATTTCTTCTCCAATAATTGTCATGTAAAAATTTCCTCTGAAGAAAGGGTAGCTCTCACCAACTAACATCATTGCATCCCTGTAATTTGGAGTGAAGAGAACAAGATACTCATCATCAGGCAATCCGCAATGCTTCAAAACTTTGTTTCGAGTCTGGATTTCAGGGATTGAGATGAAACTTCCTGGAAAGGATGATTTCTTTGTGAGAATGTCCAGCAGTCTTGATGGCTCCAACTGGGTTCTCTCTAAATCAGGGAGATTGCTTCCTGAGGAAGGTGTTGATGGTTCTCTGAAACCATTTCTTGGTGATTTTCGCTTGTCATCAGGGACTGGCTCTGAGGGCTCCTCGTTGATACAAAGACTAGAGAGATCAATCTTTTCGCCTTCGACAAGGCCAGCATATTGTGGGTACTTTGCCAAGACATATTGTTCAACATATTGCATTTCTGTTGGTGTGATTGGACCTGACCATCTGAGATCAAGGCCATGGAGTGTTGATATGGCTTCAGCTACTATATGTGCAGGAATCACAGTATGTGCTTTCTGTTTTAGTACAAAATTCAGCCAAATATTAAAAAGTTTATATTGGTACATATAAGATTCTTACAGCAATTTATATGAAAACATGAAATGAACTGAATCTGGAAACTTTACCTTGATAACCATACTGCTTGGTCTGCCATTTTCTATTGGCGATTTTGGAATAGAAGCAAAAAGAGATTCTTTATATTCGCCTTCCATCATGTCCTAATTTGTCAAGTTTTCAGTCAGAATTTCTGAAGCTTTTGCCCTGGTAACTTTGTAAAAAAGCCTCTATAATAATATAGTATGAAGGATTTGATCTTAAACTCTAGGTTCTTACCTTAGATCCTGTATTTGAAACAAACTGTTCTACAGTGTTCCTCCCCATAATCCTGATACGCTCCCAGAATTTTGTTATGAGTTAATAATCAGAACTTGGGAATATAAGAGGAAGCAAGAGCCAAAAATTGGGGGAAGAAACAGAGCTGTGTGTGCAGAAAAGCCTTGCCAAACCACCAGCTAAACTTCTCTTAGTAAAGAAACTGCGTCTAGACCACAAAAAGAATTTGGCCAATAAAACAAACAATTCTGAAATTGTTGGGAGCAAGATAAAATCAAATCAATTCAAAAGCTGAACGGGATTTGAACTAAAAATAATAATGAAAAGAAGCTACTGGGAAGAGGTTGAAATATAAGGAATAATGGAGGCAGGTTTCAAGAGAGGACCAAGCCAAAACTCAAACCGAAACTAATACATTTCTTGTTGCGGATGTGTATCTAAATCTAGGGTGTTAAAGAAATCATGTGAAACCCAGAATTAAAAGAGAAAATGCGCCGACTATGACGAAAGCAATGTTCTAAAACAGGGGACCTGGAAACCTTCTACCATTTGATCACCGTAAACCATGGTTCAAAAATGAATTTTTAATACTAATGCGTCGCCTGGTCATTTTTATACAGAAATTATGTTACTAAGATTTGATTAAACTATTCTTCTTGGTGGGGTTAAGTTTTTCACCTCTATCAATCCGACTTAAAGAATATGAAATGGCAAACACCCTGGAAATATATTCAATTGTGAACGAAACGTCAGCCTGTGAATATAAAATTTCGGAAGGAAAGTGACTTGGAGTTGGAGAGCAAGTTGATTGAAATGTTGTAGTAGTGGGAATGGGAATCTTTGGCTGATGACTAAAGGCTTATAGTCAGCATATTAAGGAAATGGTGATTGGTTGATAAATTCTAATGGGAAGTTGGTTAAAAGTAATGAAATTTTCAGAGAATTTCAATGGCTGATCAGATAAATCTGGGAGTGACGGGCACTTCGAATTTGACGTTGAACCAATTATAAGAGAATCGGGTATCACATGCATTAATGGGAGAATTCAAACTCGACAATCCTCCAAAATGACAGAATGTATATCTATCTCTATGAAAAGTTCATCAATCTGGATATATTTAAGATTGATATATTTTTAAACGTATAAACGTCTGCAGTAAGATAAAAATTCTATATGTATATAGTCTTAGCAATTTTTATATTTAATTTATACTGACATTCTTGTAAGAGTATTGTGATTAGTAATTAGTTCAGCTGTAAAAAAAATTTGCAGAGACTTATTATTCAGTATGTGATGGAAATAAAATTTTTATGCAGTCTATTTCAGAATGAGATAATTAAATAACATATTGCAGGATTTGATCTTCTTCCAACCAGCAATAAAACTTATATTAAATAAGAAGTCATTGCCAAAAGTAAAAGAAAGAAGACTTTGCAGAAGAATGACCCCTCAGCTGCCTACAGAGATTGGAAAAAAAAATTTGACAAGTGACAACATGAGAAAAAAATCAAACAAAAAAGTGTTCTCAGGGCATTTATTAAAATAGATTTTAAACCTGTTTCTTTTTTAAATTGATTCTTAAACTTAAAACTGGACCAAATTTAAAACTTGATTAATTTCAATTGATTTTTATTTTAAGTTTTAGTTGACTAAACTGATGGTATCTTTTGGGAGTATAGAGGAATTTAGGTTTTTTTTTTATATTAAAAAAATAAAATAATTTCTTCTTAATACCTTAAGGACGTGGTAATTTTTTTTAATTCTTATTGTTAAGAGTTAATAAAATAAGGTTTGACATCTTAAAAGCATAAAAATTCGCACTTGAGTACCTGCTTCGACAATAAATTTTCAATAAATGTGCACTTTAAGTCAGGGTTTCAAGTTTTAGTAATGTTAGAGCAGGAGATCATCGTCCCTTGTTATTAGAGGTTTTTGGTAAGAGTGAGCAAATAAAATTGAAAATTAAAAAATTGAATTTAATAACAATCAATTTCATTATAATGTAATAAAAAATAATAATTAGTTATTATTTATGAAAACTTATTGGTTCGGTTTGATTTTCGATCCATTATTAATTTTCGGTCTAGGCAAACTTGGTCGGATTTTGTTTTCTCTACACTAAATAATTTTTTCGATTCAAATTTAAAAAAAAAATGATTATAACTTATTCAGTTCAGTTTAAAGAAAAAATCAAATCGAACTGAATTATGTCCATTATTAATTTTCAATCTAGGCAAACTTAAATGTAAAAATGATATATTATTTGAGTAGTTATCTAGTTGCCATATTAGTTGAGTTCTAATATTATATTAGTATCGAAAAATAAGCATAAGAACTCTTATTTTTTCATTGAACTCTTAAAATAGAAGTCTTTTTTTTTTTTAAATAAATGACTTAGAGTTTGCTGCTACCTACAAAAGAAACCAAATTAATAAAGATTTATTTCATTTCGGTGTAAACAATGTTTTTCGGAAAAGAGAGAGAGAGAGAGAGAGAGGGGGGAATTATTTATGCCGTTTAAAGATGCTTTTAACACAAGTGATTAAATGTAGACAAAGTCATTAAAACAAAATTTAGACAAAGTCATCAAATCAAAATATTATTTTGTGGGCAAATTTGGCTTTTTTAGGATGATGATATAGGCCCTAATATTATATATATTATTGCTAAAATTAGCAGGAAATGTTGAACCTAAACTGCTCAATTCCATTATTTTAAAAATAATTATTAGCTGTGATGACTCTCATTGGAGGAATATTAAAAGCATAATTCCAATTATTCCCCCCTAAATAAGTATTTTGAACAAGTCTGTCCCCTTGATCAATTTTCTAGGCTTGTGACTTTCCCCAGAAAATGTTCTCTATTTATTAGTAAAATATTGTGGAGTGTTTGATTTGTTATTGAAAAATATTTTTTTTTAATACCAGTAGAATATTTAAATAAATATATTTTTATGATAACTATTAAATAATATAAACATTATTTTTGACAATTAATTAATTCTTAAAATTAGGCTCAAGATTAATTATACATCTTTAATTTCGACGTCTCGATATCTAGCCTCAGATTGACAAGACTAAAACAAAATTTCCTCAATGTCTCTGAAATTAAAAAGCTTGCTTTAGTAAACTGCCGGAGCGAAGTTTGCAAGCCTTAAAGCATATGGTGGTTTAGCCTAAAGCCTAAAACTGAGGTCTTCTTGTTTTTGGGTAACGACAATCTTATTTTTCGAATTTGTTCTAATCAATAACTTTTCCCTCTAAAAATTTAAAATACTTAATTTTATTCAATTAATTTTTTTATTAATTTTAATAAAATATGTAATTGTGGTTTAAATAACTTATCTGCCATCGAATTTAAATATAGAATAATTTAAACTTTAGATATGTAACATAATTTCATATATTTATTTATTTTAATATAATTAAAATAAATAAATTTTAATAAAATAATATATGACATAATATCATAAATTATAAATGACATGTATTACTATATAATTAATTTATATTTTTAAATTAAATTAAATAAAAAAATAAATATTAAAAAAGAAGTCAACTACTGGTCTGATCAATAGTCGCTACCATTTCCACTGTTAGTGGTGGTCGTCACTCTTTTCTTTATTTTTGATATTTTTATAGTGCTCTGTTAATTAAAAAAAATTTATCATCACATAGATCATAAAATTTTGAATTCAACGATATTATTTTGAGTTGAATCGCCACCAATCACTAGCGACCGTTACTCCTTTTTTCAGATGTTGTTCTTAAGGTTATTTTGAATTCAAATTTATGTATAATTAGACTAAAATGTCATTAGTGCTTTTAAAGTAACATAAAAAATTAACAAATTAGTAAATTTGAATATTTTGAATATAATTAAAATAAATTTGTCTATCAGATCAAACTCAAAAGTAAAATTATCTTTAATCCATAAGTTTTTTCTTTAATAATGCTTGGAATATTCCTATTCTTTCGTATCATCTCAACATGGCAAGCTCTTCTTTCAACTAGTCAAACCTCCCTCTTTTATACGTGTTTACAAATAATGCAACTTTGGCGTGGATGCCTTAACTAACTCCAATTGTTTTTTTTTTAACATGTGGGAGGGGGCGTTTAAATTTTAGATCTCCGCTTTAGTATCTTTTATAAAATGGAAGTGATGCGTCTAAAAATATTAAAATTTATTTATAAATGTAAGAATATTAAAATAATAAATAATTGAGTGAGAATAAGGTTGATTTTTAAAAAAATAAATTTATAATTTATAAACTATAAATAATCTTATAACAAATAAAACATTATAAATATAAAATTGTACATAAATAATGATACAAATATTTAATTGAAATACATGTTAAGATTAGAAGTTTCACTCTTGATATATTTAATAAGAATATATTCAATATTTTTCTGTAACTCAATTAAAATCTATACATAAAAAAGGTTTTAATTGAAAAGTATATCAATTTAAGTTCATCATAATTTCTATAATATTGTATTCACTTTATTTCATTACTTTATAGGATTACGTCAAATTTTCTAAAAAAAATTAAATATTTATTATATTAATCATTATAATTATCTATAATAAATTAAGACTCCTGAATTACAGAAAATGATATATATGCTAAATTTTGTAAATGTTTCAAATATTTATTGTGCTAATTATTATAATTGTTTATAATAAATTAAGACACTCATTTTATAAAAAAGAATACCAAAATTATTTAAGAAAATAAATATTATACATATAATTTTATTAACTTAATTATGTAAACATTAAGTCATAATTTAAGAATTTAAATGTATCATTATTACCTTACTAAGAGTTTCATGTTTTTACTTTAGCTGAATAAGAATTAGTTAAACATAATGAAAATAAAGGAAAGAATTACAAAGAAGAAAAAACATAAACTTCAAAATATAACATAAAAAAGAGAGAATAAAAAAAAATATATTAAGGATTAAAATCTAATTTTTTTAGGCATAGACAAACTATTTATTTATAAAAAATCTTAAAGAGTATAAGTTAAAGAAAAAAGCAACCAAATTGCATGAAATATTAATAAATTAGGAGTTTTCGTAACCACCAAATTTAAATGTTGAATTTGTCATTGGCTTTGTCTGAATTTCCTTCATGTGTCAATAGTAAAGTTATAAATATTTCTTTTAGTTTTTTCAAATGAGTAAGTGTGTATGTATTTAATATGTATGTATTAAGTTATGAGCTGAATACTAAAATCTATTTAAATTAGACTTGTGTTGCAGATGAATTCTTTTTTAAGTCACTTTTCATTCTTCAAGTATTTGAAATAAAAAATATGTATATATCCAATATTAGCATACATGAAATCAGCTCTTTATAAGATTAAAATTTACAACAATTAGTATTTAAGTATTTTTAATTAATTTATCTTTCTGTCCATGCCAATTAGTATTTGAGTATTTTTAATTAACTTGTCCTTCTGTCCACACCATGTAAGGGTAAGCAAATTCTGGTTTTAGTTCAATTTAATCTCAAATCAAATCGATTCAATTTAGTTTTAATTTTTTAAAAATTAGTCTATTTTAAGTGTTTTTTTTTATTTGAAGTTAACCGAATTAAAATTAAACCGAACAATTTCAAAAAAATAAAACTAATTAAGAACCAACCTTTAAATTGAATCGAACTGAACATAAAATTTTCGGGTTCAATCGAACCGATGCCCACCCTATTAATAGAGAGTTGATTGTCCTTTTCCTTATGTTAGATGAAACCTTGATCAAGTAAGCTTTAAGATATCCATTCATATCCTGGAAGATACATACAGAGTAAATACTCAATAACCAAAACAGAATTTGGCATTTGCAAAAACTGAACTTCACTTTCCAGTGGCCATCGGTACCAGAAATCAAAAGGTTGGTATGTTCAAACATAACTATGCCAAAAGGCATTCGAGAAAGTCAAAAATTAATTGAAAGAGACCCAGCAACAAATCCATTAGCCTTCTTCAACTTCACTCATGCCCACCAAACGAACCCAAAACAGCACAAAAGTGAAGTGATCAACGTGAACCAATGAAACAGTTACAAGACCCCCAAGTCAGCATCCCCCGCAAATCATCGAAACACCAAACCTTCATTAAAAATAAAGGGTGTGGACTTATGCAACTTTGGCATATAAATTTTCAACAAGGCAACATAAGTAATTAGGTAACAAGCTGACAGCTCGATAAAAGAAATACAACTCTTCAAACAAAAGCAAGAACCATTTCTTCTTCCTCACTCAAGAAAAAAATAAAAAGGCAAGAGTTATTATCATAATAGCAATCAACAAATAACAACTAAATCATATAAACCCCACCACTCCCATGTGAGCAGGATGTGATTGTGTTTGTGTTGTTTGTGGAGAAGCTGAGAGGCAAAGGTTGAGGAAGAAAATGCCCCCTGAAATACCTTATTGTCGTCCTCTTCTAACTCCTGTTGTTCATTTATCATCTCCAGCCTCTTCCGTCAGCCAAAAATATTGCCGGGAAAGTAAGAGGATGAGATTTCCCGGAAAGAAGCTGATTCCTCTGTTTGTTTTCATTCTAACAAGCCTCTCTATTCTCCGACTTCTTAAGCTTGCAATGACTACATCTACATCACCTTCTTTATCTTCATTGTCGTCAACTCTACAGAGTACATG
Organism: Ailanthus altissimus; assembly: GCA_946807835.1. Lineage (NCBI taxonomy): Eukaryota > Viridiplantae > Streptophyta > Magnoliopsida > Sapindales > Simaroubaceae > Ailanthus > Ailanthus altissimus. Next base: position 30,534,333 of record OX327688.1, on the reverse strand, counting down.
CTCTTCTCCTCATTCGTGCAGTCAGGTCCCGCCATACTCTTCCGCAACCGTAACAAGTGGGCCTAAAGCTTCTGCTAGAGAAACCGCTCTCACAAAAAAGGAGTTCAAACTTCTATCAAATCTCATTACCCGTAAAGCACCCTGTAATCTTCTTATTTTCGGGCTTGAACCCCAGTACCTTAAGCTCTCAAAAATCAATGCAAGAGGGATCACCATATTTCTAGAGGATGACGCCAACAAGATTAATGCAATTGGAAAAAAATTCAACGGTACTCAGAAAATCTACAGGGTTGAATACCAGAGACCTGCAAAAGACGCTTACAAGCTGCTCAAGCATGCAAGACGGAGCCCAAAATGTGCACCTAAATCAGTACTTCAAGCATCAAAATGCAAACTGGCGTTGAAACACTTACCAGAAGAAGTTTATGAGCATAAATGGGATGTGATTCTGGTGGATGGACCAAGTGGAGACACAGCGGAGGCGCCGGGTCGGATGGGAGCAATCTACAGCGCTAGTATGCTAGCCAGAGCTGGGAATACAACAGATGTTATAGTGCATGACGTTGATCGAACTATTGAAAAATGGTTCTCCTGGGAGTTTCTGTGTGAAGAGAACTTGGTTTCTTCTAAAGGGAAATTATGGAATTTTAGGATTACAGATCAATCAAATTCTACACAGTTTTGCTCGGCCAAAACAATTCAGATAGAGTAACCGCTTTCCTTTTTGGGGGTGATTGCACCAGAAAGTACTCGATCAATTGGTAAGCAATCTGTGGCAGCTATGTACATCTCCTAAATTTGCACAAGACGAACATGCCAGCTGAGAGCCGAGGTTTCTGTAATTTGTCATCTCTGCAAAGTCCATTTGATGTTTTATCCAAAGACTGTAGCCATACTATGCACATATATGAGTGTCGATGGATTGAGCATTCGGTTTTGAGTAATAGGATTAGAAAATTTTAATTATTTTGTCCAGAAACCAAGGATCACGCAGTGTATAAATGTACTTGTGTCAAAAGAGAAGACTAGAAAAACATACTTAGACAATAGTGATGCTCCCTATTGATACCATTTACTAATTTGCCTATGTACGTCGAGACAAGCACGAGATACATATCCAAGCAACACCTCCAGTGTTATCAAAACGTTTGAGTAAATGAACTGTCATCTTGAATTTCTATAAAAGCATTAGCTCAGATACACGTATAGGAAGAAATAACAAGAGGAGCCAGTTACAAAACACAAACATCAATTGCATTCTTCATCCCGTTGCTCGTTCCCCCCCTCCAAATCATGAATACAGCCATACGGGTCATGATTTCTGGCAACACAGGAACTATGGAACAAAGCCATTTACATTCACATGTAAATTTAACACTCTCTTTTGCTTTATATACAAATATATGGGGAGCCAAAATGCATTTCAAATATACCGACACTTGCCTAACCACTCCAATTTCATCTCTGTTCCAAAAAAAAAATTAGTTACCAATTCTGAGCTGATCTTCGTCCTGGAAACTTTAACCTTCCAAAAACAATTATGGATTCTATAGGATCTACAATCCACCCTTGAAGGGAACAATAGGAAGTACAGACAAGCACACTCTCGGGAAGAAAATCTTTACCGAAGCCTTCCTAGCTGAAATGAGGATCTCCAGAATCTTCATCTGCATCTCTTCGCTGCAAGGAATAGAAAACACATGTATATAAAATTGCATTTACATAAACCCTGAATGCAACCAAAAAGTTAAATGCCAATACTCGTAATGACAGATCTACTAAACATTTGTCATGCTAAAAGTGTAGAATGTACTCATGCTATACTATTGTTCGTAAGTCGGTTACAATTATCAGCAACAAAAAGGAGACCAAACCTACAGCTTAAAAACCAGCAGCCAGGCCACACACAGAATACACGTGCATGCACACATACTTCTAAGTACAAACACTAACTCAATGCTTAAAAAAAAAACTAGGCTCTAATTCTTAGAACACTCAGTTACCAAGCAACAAATTTACACCTTTAACACTAATTTGGCATATGATAAAGTGCAAATAACCGGCAAAAGTGTTTTAAATTTCTAGAGCAAAAAATGTAACAGCTGCAGTCAAATATAAATCTTATTTTAATGCACAGGAAACAGGTGGCCTAATTATAAGATTCTCTCTTGTTCCCACTCTTTCAGCCGAAAAAGTTCAAGCCTATGCAACCACAAGTTCTACCACACTACGTATTTAGTATCCCCATATGAAGACAAGAATGTCAGTCAATCCAATGAAATATTGCAGTAATAAACAGAATATAATTCCACATTTCATCTCATAAGAAAGTCAAGCAATGAAATGCAAGGAAATACAGCACCTCCAAACAAAAATGTACATAAGGATGTAGGGCTTACCATTCTTTTGCTAACATAAGGCTGTATCTTCATTGGCATCTCAGAAAGACTCTGAACACTTGGTTGTTTTTGTTTCTCAACTTCAAATTCTTTTCTAGAATCCTTCCGACTGCCCGATTGCCAAACTCTACCAAAATTAGGAAGCCAGTTAGGATCGCAGTCACTCTTAACAATCTCTCCTCTCTTTTCCATCTCCATCTCCATCTTTCTCTTTTCAGCCCAGGCAGCTCCCACCCTTTTTGGGTTCAATTTTGACTTCCCTGACTTATTTAAGGAAGCAGCAAGACCATTTGAAACTGGTTTTAGCTGATCTCTTTCAGTTGCTTCGAACCATGGAGGTGGTGCCCCAGAATGGACATTTCCTCCAGGCTCTTGTAGAGCCAGGGAAGAAATTTGAGTTATATTCTGTAGACCTAATAAATAAATAAATCACAAAAGATGAGGATATTTGCAACAAGCTACACAGATGTTTTTAGAACAACTTTACGGCATATACTGTCAATAAATTCAATAGCAAGGAAACATGCATTCAATTAATACATACAAAAGGTATCTTGGTGGCTTGCTTAGAAGGGAGAAGAAAAATGTAAAACAGAAACCAAAAGGTGGTAGTCAAAAAGGATTACCCTGAGAATTGATCTCTCTGCTAACCACTCTCTCGTCCTGATATGCCTGGCACATCTATTACGAAAATGTTACATGTTTGCAGAAAATCTTAAGTACAAATTCATACATGAAAGAAAAAAGGCCACCGTGCAACTAAACATCAAACATGATCAAATATGTGCAGAAGTATAAAGGCATGCAGTAAAAGGAGTGAGCAATTGTACTTCAGATTGTTGGCGCGTGATTACGGAACACAAAGATATCAAACTGATACAGAACTAATGGTGATGTCCATATAAAGTTTCCAGAAGTCTATCATTAAGATAAAGTTTTGGCCACAATGAATCATTTGCACTTATGCATGCAGAAATTCAGACACATTAAAAGCTTCAGCCTTATAAAACTGATCCAAAAAAATTCATCCTGAATGCAGGAAGTATTATAGGTGAATGATGAGTGGCAAATTCTTCAAAGATACTGCAAGGATCATAAATCTGTAACAGTTGAAGAATATGGCATTTGAAATCCAAAAGTATGACATGAATAATTAAATATTAGGAATAATAATATGATTGTGAAAAATATATTAACTGGAGTAATGCAACATACAAGAGAACACTGAAGAAATCCACATAATAACACCAAAATATATACAACTCATCCTTCAGTAAGTAGGGAAAGGAGAAGATTCATGTTTGGTTAGAATACCAATCAACTTGCATGTTCAATGTCACTTTTAAAAGATGTATTATGAAACCATGTGGCTTTAAATCACTTTGTCAGACACCTGATCAACTGGAGCAGTTGTGGATGAAAAGCAGTTCAGCAACACATGAATATACAGAAACTGCCAGTTATGTTCTAGTTCTCTCCAAAATATATGTAGTGACTAGCAACTCAGTCAAGACATACCTTTACTTTTCCTTTTTTGGTCTTAATTGGTATGAATAAAATCCGGATTTACCCTGGCCAACTCCTTCCTATTACTAGTTCTGCTGATGCCCAAATGTTAGACATATCAACCCAAAAGGTCCAGTGGAAGTCCAAATGTACACTTCACAGAACACTGATTCCAAGGCCCTGAAAACTAGTAATCTCTTTTTTGCACTATAAGGTCCTAATGCCTAGTATAATCAACTTTCTGTAAAACCTCATGTGAAGCAGCCCCAAGGATGGGCATGGTCCTCATAGAAAGTCCACTGAACTAAACTCTGGGACCAATGGTGGGTTATGTCCACATTTGAATCAATTCTATACCAACCCTAGTCCCCAAGCACAATAAAACCCAACATAGCCAAAACAGGTACGTTCAGGAGGGGGGGAAACAGCATTGAAATATTTGGAAGTAAAATAAAAAATAATTTTAAAAAAAAATATTAGCTGCAAAAGAAAGTGCGTAAATGACCTAGCTTACCCTGTTTTCATTGAGAAAAACACCAATGGAGCAGCTCGTTCCACTACAAACACCATTCCTGTTAACTAGATGCAATCACATAGCAGATACCACAAGACTAGAATAAGTATTCTGATTTTTAATGGCATGGGAGAAACATCAAACATGAAATGGACTAAATTAATAACCTAAAGAAAAACTAGACAATTACAGAAATTATTTGCATACCTATTAAATCGTTTGAATTCCATACACTTGTACCCAAACATGTCTCCTCAGGAAAAGAAGAGGTAATAACATGCAGATTTGAACCAACATTTGCAACTCCAGAGGGTTCCCAATGGGATATCTGATACTCATTCGTATTATACTGTAAAGGCATAACACCATTTGAAATATTTGAATTAAGATGGTGCATAGAATTTTTTTCAAAGTTATTAATATTTTCAAAGTCAAGATCTTTGTGGATATCATTTAAAGGTCCTGATGGAAGTCCCTGAGATGCTTCAGCTTCAACACAAGAGATGGCTTCACTCTTCAATGATTTGCACTTCTTTTCCCACTATAAACACACAAAAAAAGCCAACTCAATGTTACATTTCTTTTCAAATTGTCCTTTACTTTTCCTTTTCTCGTTTTAGCCACAAAACAACATAAAAGCATCCTACAAATAATTTCTCTTGCCACAAACCATCTCAATATGAAAATGACAAATATTTAGTACAAAGAAATACAGAGAAACCACACATCAAAGCCAACAATAAGAAAAATACAGTTCATTGTTTCAAATAACTATGTTCACTTGCCCTATCCTTTTCTTTTGTTTTTTGACTTACCTAAAGCAACATAAAACATAAAGATCCTAAATATAACTTCCGTTCTTTTTGTCAATCAATAAGCATGTAACCCAAATCAACAATAATGCATAGCACATTGAATGCTATGGTAAGAAAAGAACAATACCTTAGCAGCATCAGCTTCCAAAATTCTAAAAGAATCAACACGATCCATCCCACCTCCGTTTTTCCACAGAAAATGCTTCAATTTCTTCAAATGATCACCACTCGCTAAGTGATTAATTGCATTTTGACTGACACAATAAGAACACTAAGAATTAATTTAATTAAAAATATATAAATAAAAATAAGAATACTAAACTTAAACACCATAACCGCTCACAACGATTTAACAGCTAAGAAATAAAAAATTAAAAAAAAATAATCTTATAATTTTGTATAATTTCCAGTAATTCAATTATTTAGCCCATTTTTTTTTCAAAAAATTGAATCAATCTGTGAAAATCATACCAAGCAAAGGAGCTACCGAGCTCGTCAATGTCGCAGTCGCAAAAGACGCACCAGAATCGATTGCGAGAGGCGTGTTCGGGGCGGAGAACGCTAGGGTTCCTCAAGAATAACCGAATTTCGTTAATTTTGTTCTGGAACCGAGAGAGGAAATTGGGGAGTGACTTAGTGTGACTTGGAAAGTACTTGTGCCGCGATCCTTCGTCGTGATTTCGATTGCATACTTTGCAGAACTCGAATTCGCTCTTCTGCTTCTTCTTCTTCTTCTTATCACTATTGTTTTGATTCATTGGATTAAATTCGTTGTAAGGGTTAGAGTTTGGTTACTTAGCCTTTTGATTGATCCTCCGATGCTTAACGAAGAGAAGTAAATTTGAATAATTAAAAAATTAAAAAGAATCATAACAAAAGAAAATGGAGACTCTTAAAACGTGACCGTTTTACTATGACTCCATATGAAAGATATAAAGGCTGTAAAACGCACCGCTTCTTCACAACTCTTGCACAATCTAAAAGCGCTTTTGTATTTTTTTTTTTTTGGTTTTGGATTCGTAGGCCGTAAATTGAAGAGAAACTAATTGGAAGACTTCCTAATTTTATGAAAGTCTAAAATATTTTCATTCGTTAATTCCTGCTATTTATTTTAACAAAAGTAAGAATAAGATAATACTTTTGATATAATAGTAAAAAAAAAAAAAATTAACGAGATCCAAAGCAAAAGTATCTGACAAACGCACAGATACCCATCATCGATCATCTCCTAACTCTCTAATCTCTACCACCACTAGTAAATCTCAATGTTTAATTCCATCTGCTTCTTCTCCCCTGCCCGTTACCCAATCCAATAAAAACTAAGTCACGCCATCCAAGATAACAAAAAATTGTCTACATGGTTTCACATGGACGCCAACTTTAGTGATTAATTAATCAATTGGTATTGACTACTCCACTTCTTACTATTGGCATTTGACTTATATTCTCTTGAGCATCTATTCAATAAATCTACTTATTCGCTCTCTATAATCCTTTTGTTCTCTTCGATTATTTCTTTCTGACAAACAAACTAAACCATGGTTAAACTTTTACTCTTTGCTTTCCTTCCAATGTTCTTTGAAAGATTAGCCTATTATGATTTGCTCAACTTTGTTCTTCAACTTCAAGGGGCGGGTATGATTCCGAGCTCAAAAAATGGGAAGGCACTTTGAGAATGATTAAGGTTATGATCAAGGATGCAAAGGAGAGGGAGCTGACGGACAAGGTTGTGAAAATTTGGTTGGATGATCTCTGAGACTTGGTTTATGATGCTGAGGACATTCTGGATAAATTTGCTACTCAAGCTTTGGAGCACTTAAATGGGTGTCCGAGAAAAAAGAGGTTGAAGAGAGTGGTGATGGGTTATTGAGAGTAGAAATTTATTGATTACCGATAGAGGGAAGCTCATTGATTACTGGTGGTAAAAAGTGCTGGAAGAAACTGAGAACGAAGGAAGTTTTCTAGGTAGAAATTGGTTTTTTCCTTTTGTCTCAGAAAGAAATCATCAACAAACACCTATAACTCAGTGAATGAAGCTCATGTTTCCTAAGTAGTTCAATCTCTGACATCAACTTAATTATCTTTAATTTTAATTTACTCACGTGTATATTTTTCTCAATCAAAATGCCATCTCATACTAAACTCCATAGAATAGGGGCAAAATATTTTTAATTTAAATTTGCTAATGTGTATATTTTTCACGGTCAAAATGTCATATGCTACTAACATCTGTCGAACAGTGCAAAAAAAAAAATCTGTACACTGATTAATGATACTCTTGTTAAAAGAGACGGCGGAAACTAATAGATGGGGTGTTTTAGGCTTTTTTTTAAATTAGGGAGTATTTCAATCAGTTTCACCAAAACTTAGGGGTCTACAAGTTAAAATCCCTAATTTTTAAAAACATCGAGAATAAAAATTCGATCAACCGCACTGATTGAGCTGAATCAATTGATTTAGTTTGAAGAAATTTTAGTTTGATTTTTAATTTAAGTATTGTATTCGCGAATGTCGATGTGTATTTAATATCAATTAATCTAATTCTTTTAAGCTTAACTGTGTGATTTTTATTATAATAAGTTTGGTTTGTAAAAATTAATTAATCAAATATTTAACGTTATTCTTTTCTTCTAATCTTTGTAAAATATTATATAAACTAACAAACTGAATCCAGCCAGTTCAATTGTAATCAAGTTCACCTCTATTTGGTTTGATACTCATATTGAATTTGAATTTTTAAAAATCAACCAATTCAATTCTGTTTCTGGCTCCACCCAAAAATCAAATTGAACTCAACCAATTTTGCCTACCTCTACTTTATATTTATATTTTTTTTATTTATTGTTCTATTATTTTTTCATTTCAGTTAATTTTTAATTTAAATTCTATTGTTAAATATCATGTATTTGCTTCATTATGACTGTTATTAGAGAAAACTTATGATTCGACTACAACATATTTTGTAGTTAAATATATTTATCCGTAAAATATTTTTGTAGTATAATTTGTGACTTATAGTGGGTGATTAAAGATAAATAATATCAAAAATATTTTGTGGGTAAATATTATTTTGTACCTAATTTTGACAGTTATTGAAAATAAAAAATTTATTGCCAAGTTTATGGCTATCTCTTTAGCAACAAAACTCTCGTTACCAAAAACATATGTTTGTAATTGATTACTTACTCTTAATATAAAAATATTGTGGCAAAAAAGTGGTGATGTGGCTAAAGAGTGATTCTTTAGGCACTTCTTTTTACCACGAACTTTTTTATTTTAAATTCTTTATCATTAAATATTTTATTTTTTAATTAAAAATCTTTTCATAGTAGAATGTTATTTCATTTTGCCATTATAAAGTGTTCTATCTTTTAGCCACAAAAGAATTTGTTGCTCGTTTTGTCATAAAATAGATTTGTCACTAATTTGGAAATAAAATCTATTGTTACTAAAACAAATTTGGATGTTCCCACGAAACTTTGACACAAATTAAATTTTTGTGGTTAAAAGTGATATTTAACTATAAAAATATTGTGACTAAATTAATATCTCATAATATTTAGTGACAAATTAAAATTTTGTGACTAAATATCACAACAGGCATCAAATTTTTTCATAATTAAAAGGCAAAATTTTTGTAGTATGATAACAAACTAATAAATAAGGAGCCCTAGACACATAAGAGCGTAATAGCCTAAGTTCATTTCAAATACTGATTTTGAAAATTAGCTAAATTAGGTGTATGCACCTGTGCCATACACACATAAGGTGGACACGTATGTTGAGTAATGTATGTGCAGAGTTCAAACAATTAATTATTATTAAAGTTAGATTAAGATTAGATATAAAAGTTGATATTAAAAAAAAGAGACTAAACAGCCAATTTTTTTAATTCAATAATATTTCAATATTATTATTATTATATAAAATGTCGTTGAAATTTATAAATATATATTGAATATTGCATGAAAATATTTAAATAAATATTAGAACTTTGAATATGTTAACTCAAAAATTTGAATGACTTTAAAATTAACGAGTTAAATTTATTTTATTTATTAAACACATTTAAGTAAATTCGTCTTTCGCCCATTTTTACTAAACTTTATAGACTCGCTTTCATACACTATTGATAAAAGTGTTTATAGTTAGGCATCATGGTCATTGTAAAAAATAAAAGAAAAATCTTGCCTAAATTATTGTAAAGAGAAAAATCTGTTTAGAAAGGCATCCTTTTATAGTTGCATTAGGGTTGAGTCCTATTAAATATGTCATCAATTCTAGTCGATTTTATTTAATATTATAATTTAATTTCCTAATTTAAGGGATTATAATTTCCTTGTAATAAATTCTATAATTTTCTCATTAACAATTTCCTAATTTCCGGAATTATAATTTTCACATCAATCATTAATATTGACCCAAAATCATGGGAACAGAATATTTAACACTATAAATTTTTTCCATCTTATAATGGTTAAAGATTAGATCGATTAGAATCAATATTATAGTTCATTTCAACTTTGATATGAATAAGATTGGATTTCAATCCATTGCATGACGTCAAAGTTTACAACTACGTGTTATTCTCCAATACAATCGTCTACTCGTTTTAAAATATGAACCAAACTTGACGTCAATATACATAGTTCAAAAGCAACCTCAAGGTTTAAACATCAACGTTTTAAGTTATACATTATGTAAAAAAAAAAAAAGTTATATTCTTCAAATTCGCAGGTTAAAAAATGAAGACATTGAGAATTTATAATTTCTAATTTCTATAGCATAGACTAATACAGTAATACTTAATACTCATGTTTGTTGTGTTGTAATTAGCAAAAGAAATCTTATTGCAAAATGACAACCAATATGTGCTTCACTTTATCCTTCTACCCCTTTCATTGTTTTGAAAATGATAAAAAGCATTCTCCGGCCAACTGTTAGCCCAGCACCAGCAACGTGCTGTTGTTTTTCATATGGCGTGATCTCAAGAGCCTCGAGTCCCACCATGGCCTCAACTTTCCTATCTTCAAAAGTAAGCTGTCTTTTATTATTCTTGATTGGGAATGACTTGACTAAACAATCTTCATCATATCTAAAATATCTGATATTTTTAGATACCCAGAAAGAGACGGCAATCAGTTTCATTGTATGTAACACTATCTCATGAAAAAAAAAATGGAACTAATTATTAAACCCTAATCCATATCGAAATGATGCTAAAAGATCAAAATATATTCATGGCGATCAAAGTGACCAAGACTTTTATGGCCATTAGGATGAAGAAACTGACATTTCACTGTGCCATAGCATTGTGCTTGAATGTGTAATTCATAATCCTGAACAATTACGTGTATGAATGTGGATTGCAAACTTCTTATCCCAGCGAAATTGATGAACATGCACTGGTCAGTTCAAGAATATATAAGGAACTTGGTCGATTCTTCTTAACAGTTCATCTTGCTCCATTATTTTTTGATTCAACACATCGACATCAGTTTGAAATAGTTACAACTACTGAATAACTTGACAATGATATACCGACAAATGTGAAAAGACAAATGTTAAGGTTTTGTCATAATAATTATTTTGATGGGTTTGGCAAGTAAGTATGCCCTACATCTTTTTCTTGCTTTTCAACTTTATAAAAGAACCGGTAGGTTCTTGTAAATTTTTTATCTGTTGTTTTACGTACAAGATAAAAGACAATTATATATCTATAATATAATTATGGACATATGTAAGAGCATTGTACATTTATATGATTATTAAATGGTTATCATCAGCTGAGTTAGGATTATTGAACGTAATCCCACTTAGCAGTTCTGCTATTTTTAACAGAATCTGAATTTTTCCATCATTGGCATCTTCTTTTTCTAGGCAAAGCACCTTATATGTTTATGGGTACTCTTCTTCTAGGACAAAGAATAAAATCATGATAATTTGGATAAATTTTCATCCAGTTATCATCACAAAGCTGGTGCTGTTAAACATTGCAGATTCTTATAACTTCTTTTTTTTTTTTAAATCCTGAATGCAAACAAGGATACAAACTAAAGGATGAGCTAGTAGTAATTGTCAAAAACATCAAGCAAGACATATGTGGTTCAAATTACTTTCAAATGTGGAAAAAGGAAACACCCTTTTGATCTATGATAGTTAGCTTAATTAATTAAGAAGATTCCAGCAACCCCATAAAAACAATCAGCCAATCAGGCCATAATAATTAATTTTATCAGGATTACTTTCTTTTTTCTTCCCATACTTCCTTACTGTATGCATGTAACTTTCCTGAGGACCTAGTTTTTGAAACTTCACTATCCTTTGCGCCCCACTAGATTATGTCTTGACCTCAGAAAAGAATCAAGTCAGTGTATTATTGAAACCAAGCCTTCACAAATTAAATTTTTTTGTGTAAAATGTTTTTAGATTGCTGACAGCGACAAATCAAGCTAATTTCATTCAATTTCTCGCGACAAACTTGAAAGGAGGAGCACTGTTTGTTGATCTGTTGCGAGTCATATATCCTATCCGAAAACGTTTCTTCTTTTTTTTTTTCTTTGCGGGATCCTGGACAGAGGTAGTGGGTGTTTGGTCTATGATAAGCAAAAGTTAAGAAAGATAAATACAAGTGGATACAGCTATATATATCCTGTCTTGTTCTTGATGAATTACTTGCTTTTTGTTCTGATTCATTTGCCTTTCTATCAAAATCAAGGTTCTAAATACTTGACTGTGGTGGCATCGAATGGTGTCTGCTTTGACTCCTAAGGCCAAATAATGAACTGAAAATTGAGAAATAAAACTGCTTATTACATTGAACCATCTAGTTGTGACTGCCTTTGCTTCTTGATTGTAAGGTTCTCCGTTGATTGAACTAATTTTGGTTAAATCATTGGTGACCAAAGTCTCAGGCCCGCAGTTGTATATATGCTTGCAATGGGATAAGAATTATAAGGGTAGAAGGTCTGTCCATATAGTTTGTGTTACTAAATTATATTGCAGGCATGCCAACTTTGCATATTTTAAGAAATTCATTGAATCTACTTTCTTTTAATTTCTTTATTGTTGTTTTGGCATCTCGATTATTACTCTCAGTTAGGAGAATATATAATATCAGATGGATGGTGTGATGCACTCTTGCTTTATGTGAACAGATCAGACAAAGCAGCCTATCATCAGCTCCTGTAATTTTTCATGTCCCTTAACGTTCATAGAAACTAACGATATCATGTAATATAAATCCTATCACCTTAAATGTGCATCAAGTTTGTTGCACTAGCATGTGCTGTAATTATTAAGAGCTAGTAATTTATTGAGTTGTCGAATTAGGCTTTTTACATTCAGACAGCTAATTATAATTATAATAGGCGGAACATACACCGGCAAAGAGGTTGATTTCGAAACTCATTGGTCTTTCTTTGTCCTTCTTTGTATTTACAAGTATGCAAGATGAAATATGGTAAAGGAACGTTGAAAGACGTGAATATATATAAAGGAATGGAAGTGTTATCAATTCATGATCATCAGTGCTTGCTTGATATTGATCAGATTGCCAAACTTGGTGAGATGATTGATATGAAATTAGTTTCACATAAAACATTATATTGAGACAACGACCACGGACGCTAGAGACGACTATAATGGCTTCGAAACTCATCAAGTACATAATCATCAATAGCTAGCACACGTAAACACATAATTTCATTCTAACAATTAACTTTGAACACTGAATTCAACATTCAGTGAGAACAATGTTTTGTTTTTGAACATTTTCAAATAAGATCATGCGGTTACTCTAGCTCGTGAATCGTGATACAGAACAGATCAGAATAAGAATTAGAAACAATAGGTGATGCATGAATATAATAAATTAATCGACTTTTATTGTGTTCACTTCATCAATTCCCTTCTCTGATTTATTCAAAATTTCAAACAATAATGGCAGGAATCCAATACCCAAGTTTTCAGTATTCAACAAACACTTGATTTTGGAATATACGAATCAATTTTCATCATCATCGATCATCAAGGGTTTTTAAGAGCAGTATTATAATTTTAAGGCCTGAACCTTTGCCTGCAAGACTGGCAAGTGATCTCCATGCACGTAGAATCTATCCGTCTCGTGGCTCGTTCCTTCATTCTCTCAGCTTTTTCAACCTCTTCTCGCGCTCTCTCCCACATTTGCCTTGCTCCTGCGAACTCTGATTGCGCCAGCTCCATCTCCCTCCTAGTAAGCTCCCTCACTCTCTCCGCATATGCCTTCTCAATCGCCGCCAATCGAATTTGCTCCGCCGCCTGCCACTTCAGCGCCTCGACACAGCCCGTATCCGACTTAGGGTCGTCATCACCATAGTCGCAAATTTGCCCAGTTAAAACACAGTTTGATGGTGGCTGATGGTGGATTGGCCTTACACTGATTGATAGCTGCAAATCGAGTGACGGTCCTTCAAACTGGTGATGGTGACGGTGATGGTGATCAGACGCCACTGAATGATATTTCAATGGAGAATTTGATGGCTGAGATGACATGTGTGATGAAGAGGCTATGGAGAGTGGAGTAGGCAACAGCTGTAATTCTTCTTGATCTTCCTCTTCCATTGAGAAAAAAGGAAGCTGAAGTACAAAGAAACTAAGAGTGGTGAAGGAGAAGATGGGGTGGCAGACACCATATATAAACAGCTCACACTACTTCAAATTACCATTTAACCCATATTTCTAATGCAAAATAACCTAATCAGCTTCAATACTATAAAAATACCAAAGAAACCTTCTTTTTTCTTCATGCATGCTAGGTTAAATTAACATTAAACCTAGAAAAATGTTACTATGAGGGAAGGGTGCTTTTGGTAAAATGATGTCAAAGATGGAAACTTCTTTATACAAGTGTCAGCAACTCAAAAATATATGATTAAGATACTCTTTCTGATTTAAACTTTAGTTATTTTTTACATTAAAATGTATATTTGATGGTGAAGATATAATATAGAATAGTTATTAATCATATATAATTAACAATAGTTACATATTTGAAAATTTATATAAAAATTGTATATCAACAGAGAGGGTTTCATTGTTAGATTATGAGTAGTTTTTTTCTTATTAAAGTATAATAAAAAAAATTAATGTGTAGATTTAAGTCCAAAAAAAGAGTTAAAGAATTCAATATTATTTATGACATTAAATTTATTAATTTATATAAATGAATTTATATAAAAATAATATTAATAATGTTAGACATCTCAAATTATATTTTAAAAAATGATGTGTCGAATAATTATTAGATAATAAAATTATTTAACAATTAATTTTAAATTTTATTATTATTAATTTTTTAAATATACTACAAACTAAAGGAAATGAGAATTCAAACTCGACCATCAAGTCGAGAGGTGCGCACAAAAGAGACGCTTGCCATTTTGACAAATACTTTAAGTGCTATACTATTTTACTACTAAATGATTATTTGTTATATTATTTTTTAGAATATAATATAAAATGTATAACATTAAATAATAAATATATATAATATTATATTATATTATAAATTATTTATTAATAATAATATATTAAGTAGTAATAACTTTTTCCTCTTTTTGGGAAAGATGAGGATTGAGGAGGCTGTAATAATGAGAGTGGCACGTGCATGAAGAGATTAAGGCAAAGGGAGAGGGAGGGGGAGGGGTGGACTGTGGAGGGGCTTTATGTATATAGAGATGGGGGGATAATTGCTATATTAGCTTTATTGGTAGGCCTAACGTTGTCGGCCGTAGGCCACAAAAGAGCACTCTTCACTTTTTCTTCTAACACTCGGGGCCTCGGCCCTCCATCAGCAGCAAAGCCAGCAAGCGCAAGCAGCACTACTCACAGTCCCAGTCACAGTCTCACACACACGCACACTCAGAGCCAGATTGGCACGTGGGATGGCCACACTGCTTTGCCTGACCATCATTGTGGAAACTGACTCTCCCACTTGGACCGTCAAATCTGTGGGACCTTCCCTTTGATGATCGTACTCCATAGTCAATAGAATAGACACCTCTTCTTCGAGTCTTTGAATCTTGCCTGGCTGTCTCTCTCTGCTCTCCCCTTCGTCCAGCATCATGTCACACTGACACTTCCCTCCTCTCCCGTTCGTGGACCATTTGGAGATATGTATTTGCTTTCATTATCTCATCATATCAAATTAAATCTCTCAGTAATTACATTTATTTTTTTTTAAAAAATTAAGGATTCCTATCTTTAAAAAAAAAAAAAAAAGTGCAAACTTTAGACATCCATGGAAAGATCAAGTGTTACTTAAATTTCATTGTTTATCGATATAGATTATCAATTTGTATTAGATATTACAAACTTATGATCAAGATAAGGAATGCCATCCATTTTATTGAAAAATAATTATGTATGTTCGATAAAATAATCTAGTAATTAATCTATAAGAGATTATAAGTATATTGATTGCTACAATAAAAAAAAATAACTCAGCTCTCACGTATTAAATAAAATAAATTTTTTTAAGCACATATTAAAAGAATTTCTCTCATAAATTTAGAAAAAAAAGTAGTGTTGAGTCGAATTAGGTTCAATTCAGTATAATTTATAATCAACGCTGAACTAGTCACATACCAATCATATGGTTGAACCAAACTGATTTGATTTGGTTTGATTATTAATTTTTTTTAATTTATTTTTATTTTAACTTCTCATTTTTTTTTTGTTTAAATCAAACCAAATCAACAATGACTCGAATCAATCGATATTTTTGAAAAATAAACAAACATGTAAATCATATCAAACTAAATTGGTTTAATTGGTTTGATCCTTAATTGACTAGCCCTAAAGAGAAGTACACTCAAATTTTAGAGATTTAAAAAAGAGAAAATATTGCATTGTATTTTTATTTATAAATGTTTGAGTATTTATAGAGTTTACAATAAAATACAAAAGAAAAAAGATAAACTTAAAAGAGAAATAAACTTAATAGGATTTAAGAATTCAAATACTATTAGGATACAAACCATCTAAAATGAAAGACAAATTAAATTAAAAAATTAATTTATCTTGATTCTTTATCATGCCTTCGTAAGATGGAGTTTTAGTAAGACAATCTAATATTATTCTTCAAGAGTAAAAAATCTAGGGGGAAGTCCAATTATATTATTCAAAAAGAAAAATTGAGTGCAATAAAATAGTTTGGTGAGGACTCCACAATTGCTGGAGTGGGCAGTAATACAACAGCAATGTAGAGAAAAGTATTGTGGTAGCATATGTGCTAACTGTGATGAAAAATATTAAAAAAATTGAAGCGCTTGTTATTGGACAAAAACAAGCTGTTGTTGTTGTTTGCCCTAGTTCACAATAAACTATAAAAAAACAAATAAACAAAAATTGTGTATTATTGACAACTCTCCTTCAATTCAAGGAATATATATATAAAAAAGCAATCATAAAGAGAGAAATAGAGAGATATAAAGAAGAAATTAAAAATGGGAAAGGAAATCAAATACTAGCTCAAGTTGTGGGGTTTGAAGAATTTTGAAACTAGTAGAAGAATAAAGTTTTATGAAGGAAAAAAAAATTTACTGGAAGATAAAATCCTTAAGTAAATAAAAATTCATTTGGAAATAAAATGGGTGAAAATTTTACAAGAAAACAGAAATTAAATGCCTTTTTGGGAATGAGAAGGAATTAACCCTTAAGATAAAATAAAAAAATAAAAGACCCGATTATGAATAGAGGTGGAGAGTTAGTTTATAAGAGTTTATTTAAATAATAGAACTGAAGTAACTTATAGAGATTGAGAGAGATAAGAGGTTGTCGTACAGTGGAGGTCGCAGTGCTGCGATTTTGCTTCTTGGTGTTGCGACTTTTACATTCTGTTTTTTTTTTCTCTGTTCTTTTAAATTTTAAGCATTAGCCAAATCATATAAATTATCTCTCACGTCTTCTATTTTTAAATGGGTTCTTTATTTCTTTTTTATTTAAGGGTTAGCTCCTTTCAATTTCTAAAAAGGTTTTTAATTTTTTTACTTTATTTTAAGAGTTAATTTTCTTCCATTCTTAAACAGATATTTTATTCTCAAATTAATCTTTTGTTTATGCTTTATTTTAAGGGTTTCACCCCCTTCCATCCCCAAAGGGAACTTTATTTTCTGTTCTATTTTAATTATTTTCTCTTTTAATTCTCAAAAAGTTTTTTTTTTATTAATTCTTCTTCTTCTAATTTTTAAATCCTTCAATCTTAACAACTTGAGATAGTATTCGACTTCCTTTCTTATCTTTAATTTCTTATCTCTATATTTCTTTCCCCAACGTAATTTTTTTTTTTTTACTTTTAATATTCATTCCTATGAAGAAAATTCACCAAATATACAAATTTATTGTTTTTCCTTTTTTTTTAACATTTTATTACCCATTAGTTCAAATCAACAATAGTTGCTTACTCCTATCATGCAACAAGTGCTTTAATATTTCTCTACAATCTTCATTACAATTAACGTATATGCTATCATAATATATTTTTTTTACATAACTACTGTTGTATCACTGTTCACCTTAACCACCTTAAAGCTCTCGCCAAACCTCTTGTATACATTAAATTTTTTCTCTTAAAGAACAAGATTGGAATCTCCCCCCTAAACCTTATATTATTGAAGAATAAGATTGAACTTTTCTCTCAAAGTTTTATCTTACAGGAGCATAATAAGAAATCAAGATTCCAATTTAGTTATTTAGTTTAAATTAAAAATTTTTTTAAAATAAATTTATATTATAGTAATTTTTTTTTTCTCTTTTAGATACATCTTTTTTCTTTTATAATTTATTATAAATTATATTTATAGTCAAGCATTTTATCAACAAAAAATACAATGCAATATTTTTCTTTCTCTAAATTTCTACATAAATGGCCACAAGACTGCATCAATGAATGAATTTCATGAATAAAACTCAAACATTAGATGAATAGACATTATTTTGACGGTATAATTATTACTATAAGATAAGTTATACAACTTACATTAAATGAAATCTATTAAATGTTAACTATGTGATAGTGTAGTTTTCACATTATTTGAGAAAGAAATCAAATAAAAAAAATGAATACATAATGTTTGGGAAAATTATATTTCTTCACTAAATATTGTTAGTTCACAAAAGATATCAATTAATGCAGTGTGTGGGTGTGAATGTGATTTAAGAAAAAAGAAAAAAGATCGAGTGGAACAACGGTGGAATTAAAATTTAAAGTAAAAATAATTAAATATTAAAATTAAAAATTATATTAAATTAAAATTTAATTATACGAAGAATTTTAATATGCAAAGTTTAATTTTCTTCTGTCTAAATATGATGTTGTGGACAAGTTGCATTGCATGGATGCGCACGTTTTGACATAAAAGGTCAAAAGGCCATTAGATAAGAACATTTTTTCAATATATTTTATATAAATTTTTTTAAAAAAAAGAAGTTAAATAGGTTGTAGTGCTAATGCATTGAGAAAAATGGTAATGGCTGGTTAAAGGTATTAAGATTGTCACCATTGAGGTTTACATAAATTATATTTTAATTGTAGCTTTAATTTTAATTATATGTCACTCTTTTAATTTAATTTAAAAGTATAAATATCCTTACACTTTAAGAATATTTTAATTATTTATACGATTAAAAAAAAATTTATTTATACTTTTATTAGAATGTTAAGAAATTGAGGGATAATGTAGGGTCGTAATTAAAGCGAAATTAAAAAAAAAATAAAAATAAAAATAAGACAAAACACAAAAATTTACGTGGTTCGACTTTTAGCTTACGTCCACGGACAAAGACAGAAGAATCTTTTATTAATAAAAATGAAGAATACAAATATTATAATATTTTAGCTTTACAACCCAAAACTCCAATATACCAAATTCTCTCAAATTTTTAAATTTTCTCTTAAAATTGTATTGTAGAAATGAATCGCTAAACTCTCCCTATAATAGGGAGAGTTTAGCATGGTGTTGGAACCATTGTTGGCACCGTGTGCCAACAATTATGTAGCTGGCACACGGTGCCAGCTACCACAACATTTCTCCTACTTGGAGATTTGATTGAGAATCAATCAAGTCTCCACACCATTCTTTCTTCTTCGCCAAAACCATGTTGCCTACGTGTCTGTTAGGCCATGTAATGATCTACATCATACAAACTTGTTGGTATTGATGGGCTTGGTCAACACATCTGTTAGGTTATTATCTATATGAATTGTTTTCATATCCACACTTTCATCTTCTACCACTTCACGAACAAAGTGATATTGAACACCTATGTGCTTCGTTCTTGAATGAAAAACTAGATTCCTTGTAATGTGCAAGGCACTCTGACTGTCACAAAACAATTCAACTTTCTCTTACTTGTGCCCAAGCTCATCCAGTAATCTTTGTATCCAAATTGCTTCATTGCAAGCTTGTGTAGCTGCCATATATTCTGCTTCCGTAGTAGATAATGCCACAACAGTTTGTAGTTTCGAAACCTAGCTTACAGCTCCTCCTGCAAGTTTAAACACATAGCCAGTAGTGAATTTTCTTTTATCAAGGTCTCCTGCAAAATCTGAATCCACATAGCCCTTAACAATAAAATCTGATCATCCGTAACATAAATCAACATCTGAGGTACCCTTAATGTATCTAAAGATTCCCTTGACATAACCCCAATGCTCTCTACCAAGATTCGCCATGTATCTACTAATTGCTCCCACTGCTTGTGCAATGTCTGGTCTGGTGCAAATTATAGCGAACATTAAACTTCTCACTGCTGATGCATACGGTACTTAAGACATATCCTTCCTCTCTGCTTCTTTGCTAGGACACATCTTAGAGGATAACTTGAAATTAACAGGAAGTGGGGTACTAATTGGCTTACAAATTTGCATGTTGAAGCACCACAAGATTTTCTTTAAGTAGTTCTTTTGAAAAAGCCAAATCTTCTTGTTATTTCTGTCTCGGTGAATTTGCATCCCTAAAATCTTATTTGCTGGTCCCAAGTCTTTTATATCAAATTCTCTAGCCAACTGTGCCTTTAATTCTTGGACTCGATCTTTGTTGGGGCCTGCCACCAACATGTCATCCACGTACAACAGCAAAATAATGAAATCATTATCATTTTCAAACCTTTTGTAGTATATACAATGGTCTGAACTAAGTCTGTTATATCCAAGGCTGATGATATAGGAATCAAATCTCTTGTACCAACACTTCGGCGCTTGTTTGAGACCGTACAGAGATTTGTTCAACTTGCAAACCAAGTTTTCTTTTTTCCTTCTTCTTTAAAACCTTCTAGTTAGAGCATATAAATTTCGTCTTCAAGATCTCCATGAAGAAAAGCTGTCTTCACATCTAGCTGCTCTAGATATAAGTCAAATGTAGCACACAATGCCAAGACTATTCTGACTGTCGTAAGTTGAACCATAGGGGAAAATATCTCATTAAAGTCAATACCTTCTTTCTTAGTATAACCTTTCACCACCAATCTCGCACGATACTGCTCCACTTTGTCATTGCCATCCCATTTGATCTTGTAGACCCATTTGTTATCAATGGCTTTTCTTCCTCGTAGTAGTGCAACCAGCTCCTATGTTTTGTTTTTATGCAAGACTTCAATTTCTTCTTACATTGCTGTCATCCATAGAGAAACATCTTGACTTTTAGAAGCCTTCTGGAAAGTTGTTGGCTCTCTATCCTCTGTTAGAAGGCAATATGCAACATGAGCCTCCATGACATACTCCGAGTGCCATAATGGTAGTTGTCTCTCATGAGTTGATCGACGATTATATGTAGCCTCAGACTTTACTGGTTCTTGTTCTTCATACTCTGGTGCTGCTTCAGAAGAATCTGAATTTTCTTGTACTTAATTATTTTTCATTTGTATCATTGTAGTTTCTGGATTTTTCTTCACTGTACTATCATCTTTATCATTCCTTTACAGTTTATCTTCTACAAATATCATATCTCTGTTGATGACGATCTTGTGGGTAGTGGGATCCCACAGGCGATACCCCTTGACTCCATCAGCATATCCCAAGAAAAGGCATTTTCTGGATTTTGGATCCAACTTCGTTGTTTCTTGGGGATTATACATCACGTACACAGGACTTCCAAATGTATAAATGTGAGAATAATCAACTGGTTTCCCAGTCCACATATCCATTGGTGTCTTCAAATCAATTGTTGTTGATGGTGACCGATTTACCACATAACAAGCAGTTTTGACTGCTTCAGCCCAAAATGTCTTGGCTAAACCTGCAGTTCTCAACATAGCTCTTGTTCTCTCCAACAAGGTTCTGTTCATTCGCTCTGCTACTTCATTCTGCTGAAGCGTGTAAGCTGTGCTGAATTGCCGCTTGATGCCTTCTTGTTGACAGAATGTAATAAAATCCTCACCAGTATATTCTCCTCCATTATCTGTCCTTAAACACTTGATCTTCTTTTCTGATTCAAGTTCTACCAGTGCTCTGAATATTTTGAAAGTTTCAAACACATATGACTTCTTCTTGATTAGATACACCCAACATCTCCTGAAGTAATCATCTATGAATGATACAAAATATCTCGCTCCCCCTAAGGACATCACCGGTGCTTGCCAAATATCAGAGTGGATCAATTCTAGAATTTCTTTACTTTTAGAACTGTATGTGCTAAACTTTAATCTGTGCTGCTTACTTGTGACACAGTGCTCACAGAAAGGTAAATGAACCAATTTGAGCCCAGGAAGTAAATTTTGATCAGAGAGAATCTTCAAACCTCGTTCTGACATATGGCCCAGTTTGCGATGCCACATTATCATTGACTCTTCTACTGAACTAGTTGATGCAACAGATGTATCTCCTTCCTGTAATGTTTCTCCATTAAGCATGTACAAATTTGCAGCAACATTTTCTGCCTTCATTACTACAAACGCGCCTTTAAGAATTTTTATTGTCCCATTTTCAATTTGGGTCTTACACCCAGTGTTATCTAATTGCCCCAATGACAAAAGATTCTTCTTGAGGC
The DNA here is from genome assembly GCA_946807835.1 of Ailanthus altissimus. Lineage (NCBI taxonomy): Eukaryota > Viridiplantae > Streptophyta > Magnoliopsida > Sapindales > Simaroubaceae > Ailanthus > Ailanthus altissimus. The sequence goes on along the minus strand of OX327688.1, from coordinate 30,512,075 downwards.
CTTTCACATGTCGCACCTCCTGGATAATACGAACAGTACCATCGTACATCTTCATCTTGATGGATCCTATTCCAACGATTTCCAAAGCATGATCGTTCTCCATATATACAGATCATCCAGAGGTAGGTTTATATTGATGGAACCATTCTCTTTTAGAGGTCATGTGCCATGTAGCTCCAGAATCCATGAGCCATACATCAGAGAACCATTTTCTGCTTTCAACAACTGTTGCTGCTTCGTTGTATAAAATTTCACCATCATCTGAGGTGCTTGCAATATTCCCTTGCGGTTTATCCTCTGCACTTTTCTTCAATCCCCATCAATCATTCTTCAGATGGCCTTTCTTGCCACAATGATAGCACTTGACGTTCTTCTTACTTCTGGATTTTGGTCTACCATGATTTTAACTCCCACTGACGCCACATTCTGTTGATCTATCTCTCATCATTGTCAAAGCTTCTGCTTGCTGCGAACATTCCTGTTTGTCTTCTTTATTTTTTCGTCTTCGTTCTTCTCCCAGTACAGCAGCTGTAACATCATCGAAGACTAAGAAGTCTGTTAGAATATTATTCGTCAAGTTGATGATGAGTTGATCATACGAATCTGGTAGGCTTTAAAGTAAAATCTCCACACGTTCACCTGCCTCTATTTTATGCCCCAAGGAAGTGAGTTAGGAAAATATAGTATTTAACGTATTGATGTGCTCTGTCATTGAAGTGGATTCTGCCATTCGAAGAGTATACAATCTCCTTTTTAAGACGATCTTGTTGTATAAAGATTTGACCTCATATAATTTTATGAGAGTATCCCAGATCTCTTTTGCTATCTTCTTTTCCGCTACACTAGATAGCACATTATCAGCAAGTGCTAGATGCAGATCAGTAACTGCATTACTGTCAATCTCATTCCACTTGATATTATCAGTGATGCTAGCGGGTCTTTCATCGATTGCCTCTAAATACTTGTTTTTCCTTAAAATCGCATTTATTTTCATTTTTCACAATGTAAAATTACCTCCATTGAACTTCTCAACTTCGTATTTTGCCATCATTGCTTTTCACCACGGATTGCTTTCTGCTAGGATCGGTTCCCACTGTTTTACATGGATAGTAACTATATGTATGAACAGTACTCGTACGTATAAACAGTGACTGTATACATAAATAGTAACTGTATATGTGAATAGTGACATCATTCAACCAGAAGCTCTGATACCACTTGTTAGGAAATTGAGGGGTGCTGCAGGGTCGCAGCTAAAGCGAAATTGAGAAAAATAATAAAAATAAAAATAAGACAAAACACAAGAGTTTACGTGGTTTGGCTTTTAACCTACGTCTACGGACGAAGACAGAAGAATCTTTTACTATTAAAAATGGAGAATACAAGTATTGTAGTGTTTTAGCTTTACAACCCAAAATTTTAATACACCAAATTCTCTTAAATTTCTAAAATCTCTCTCAAAATTATATTGTAGGAATGAATTGCTAAACTCTCCCATTTATAGGGAGAGTTTAGCATGGTGAACAGCCAAAATTATGTACCTGGCACACGGTACCAGCTACCACAACATAAAAAATAAAATTTGGTGAAATTAATGGTCGAAATAGTAAAATTAGAAAAATCACTTTCTTTAATTAAAAAATAAAAATTTCAATTAATCTAGTTACCATTTATCAACAATCGGTTGGTGCAGGTCAATAATTAATTAATATCGATCAATATTTATTAACAATCAATCAATACTGATCAATAGATGATCAATGTTTCCTTTCTTGAATAATTTAATTAAAAATAATATGTTAATAATTTTTTAATTATATATATATATATATAAACAAAAACTAATAATAAATTAGTTGATTAAAAGTGTTTACCTTTTATAAATAGGTCAAAAGTTCAAACCTCACTTTACACATTTGAATTAAAATTTTTGTTCAATCATAAAAGAGGTATAATAATAATTTTATTAATTTTAACTGATTTTTTTTTTAAATTAACGGATTCCATTACCTAATGGATATATAAATAAAATTATTAAAACTTTAAGTGTTTATTTGTTTATTTTATCAAATTTTAGAGGTTTAGATATTATTTTTTATAAAAAAATAACATTAAAGATATTAAAGAAAATGAGAGTGTAACTAAAATTAAAAATACCGTCAAAGTGTAATTTATGTAAACCTCGGTAGGCAACAGGGTTAATATCCCTAATTGGTTAAGCATACGGGTTCTTGTGGAGACTTGGACTCCGATTTTAACACATGATTTCATACAAAAGGACATTGGTTAGTACCCGACTTCTTAAGCAAGAATGTTGCAATTGCAAATTGCAAATCAACCACCAACTTTAAGTTTCCATATATTGTTGTTTCCTCTCTCTTTTTTTAACCCTAGATTTTTTTTTTAAATGTTATTTTCAATGATTAATTTTAAAGATAAAATTTTAAATATTATTTAAATCAATTCTCATTTCTAGTATAAAGTAAATGTGAACGTCAAATTTTTAATACCAGCTCCAAAAAAAAAAAAAATACCAATTAGATAAATTGATACTCACATGTTAATAATTAATGCATAGTTACATGTTTACATCACGTGCACCTTTAAATTTGCCCATTGCTTTTTCATATGTTATTATTATGAGAAGCCATTCACACACAAAAAGAAAAATAATTTAAATAAATAAATAAATAAAACAAGCAAATACAAAAGCAGAAGCCAATCATGTGATTGTAATCACACCCGTAATTATCATATTTATTATAAAAAAAAATAAACTATTAATTTGTGGTTATAAAAATAATTACCTAAAAATATAGGTCATTAACAAAAAATTGCCAAATTTGAATCCCCTTGCAATACTAGAGGGGGAAAGTGCAAATCTTTAGTGAGTCGCAATGCAAATGTAAAAATACAATAGTTAAATATTTAGTAAACAATCTTTTTATTATACATTTATCAAACACTCGTATTCTTTTATTTCGTAATATTTTTACTCCACAATATTTGATTTTAAAGCCACGTCACCTCTATACAAAGACACAATTTGTTCAATAATGTTCACTAACTTATAATAAAATTTTAAATACATCTATTTATTTAGAGCCGCAATGAACTTCATTAAAAACATATGCTACAATAAAAATATATTTAGAAAAACACAATACAAATAGGGATTGGGGTAAGTGTAGTTAAACCAAAAATATCAAACCAAATTGGATTGAAATGGCTTGTTCAATTCGATAATAAGATATCAAAATTAATCAATTGATTTTTTTATTTCGATCTTTGAATAATTCAATTTCATTTAATTTTTTTATTTCGGTCTCAAAAAATACTGAATCAAACTAAATGACATAAATAAATTGTCCAATAATTTTTTTCATATAATTTATTTGAGAGAATTTAATTTTAATATTTTTTTTAAATTTATTTAACTCATAAATTTTTTATTAATTTAATGCTTAAAATTGACAGATATTTTATTTATTTAGATAAAATTTAATTTGTAATAAATTTTTAACATGTTTGGTTTATAAACTCTTATTATTTTGGTATTTAAAATTGACGTATACTTTTTTTTTTAATTTTTTGTATAATTTTTATCTTTTATATATAGTTTTAATTTTTTAAAAATATTTAAAAGACTAAATAGAATTAAACCAGACCAAATCAATTTGGTATGGTTCAATTTTAAAAATAAAAATTTTAAATTCTTTCAATTTGATTTAGTTCTAAAAAAGATTATACTGCATCCACATTTAAATGCAACAATATAAGTATAAAAAGATTTTAAGTGAATTTATTTTAAAATGTATTAAAGGATTATCTTTTCAATTTTTCATGTAGAAAAAAAATTAATGTAAATTATTATCGTTAAATGGTTTTCAATTCTGTTAAAAGTATATCAAATTAAGATTTATATATTAAATAATAAGCATTTATTTTGCTCTCCAGTTATTATATATTTTATTTCTTGACATTAATATTTTGAAATTTTACAAATGAACAAAGACGAAATGAAATGAAGGGAACCATGTCCGGCCCACGGGCCCAGCAATATTGGGAAAGGTTTTTAACATGACGCGCAGTTTCCACGCGTGCAATACACTCTCTAGTTTCTTTCCTTAAGTTTTCCCGCTACTTTTCTTGGAGGATGATTTTCCCGCAGAATTTCTCTCAGTCGCTTAGGCTCTGAAGCCCCCATGAACTCCAGGGAACTAACTCTGTTTTCAACGGCCACTGTCTTTGGAGCTTTAGCTTCTGCACTTGTTTTTCGTTTCTACTTCTTCTCTAACCCTAAAAAGCACCCCTCCCGGATCGATTCCTCGCAAAACGACGTCGTTGCTTCCAAAGGATTTTCTTCTCCAAACCCTTTCGATCCCTCGAAACGCAAAGGGTTAGTGAAAAATTCCATCTTAACAGGAGTTTATTTATTTTATTTTTGCTTAAAGTTTTTATTTTATTTTACATTTTGGACTGATTTTTAATTTGATTTGATTTAAGAGCAGATATTTGTCATGGGATGATTATTTTATGGCAATTGCATTTTTATCAGCTGAAAGGTCCAAAGATCCCAACAGGCAGGTCAAAATTTCAATACTTTTTAAGTGTTTTCATCCAATTATTGCTTTTACACATTAAAACTACGAAATTAGCATTTTATATTTTTGAGTTTTAAAGTCTTGATTTTGCAACTTTTGTGGGTTTTGGATTGTGTTGTAGGTTGGCGCATGCTTGGTGAGTCAAGATGGTATAATACTTGGTATGATAATTTGTCGGAAAATTTACATTTTCATACTTGGCATTGTTAGTAAATGATTCATCTCTCATTGCATTGCATATTTAAATTTTGTTTAAAGAGAAAAAGGGAAGAGAAAAGCAACTTGGTGGAAGTAATTTTTATATAAATGAAGCATTTATATAGTATTATCTTGTTAGTTCTCATGTTTGAGGCTAGGCAATATTGGAATGGTTTGGTGGTTTATTTCAGATATGAGACTAGCAATCATAAATACTGGTGGTTTTGAAGCCACATATTTCTATTACATGATGTACCTTGGAAGGAATTTATGACAACCTCTCTATTGTAACTTGCTTTCATGTTTACTGAGTTTTAACTTCTCATCTTTCTCTGATTAACAATGGAAAATTGTATGTGAAGTGCAAGATGTACCTTTTTCTTTTCCTTATTCAGTCTTCTGTCCCTGTAACAGTTTTCACAAAAGTTAGAAACCTTCTAGAGAAGCCTAGTCAATATATTGGTTGCCTTTAACTTTTGGGGCCAGTTTTAATTGAGCAATTCTATGGGTTCTGATGATAATTGAATTGTAGTCCTATATATTTTGATGTGTTCAACTCATGTTATTTTCTTTTGATTAGGCATTGGCTATAATGGATTTCCAAGGGGTTGTTCAGATGACAAGCTTCCTTGGGCAAAGGTTGGGATTTTATAGTATATTAACTTTTTAAGTATAAATAAGGAATTACCATACTTTATGTCTAGTTCTTATCAAAAGAGGTTACAGAATTAGTAACTGTAAACATATCCTCTTCTGTTTCAGAAATCCAAAACTGAGGACCCTTTGGAAACGAAATATCCGTACGTGTTCTGCTTTAGTCTACTGCACTCTTGATTTGCAGTTTTTTGCTGCTTAGTGTAACGATATGACTGATTATTATAATTATTTGATTTATAATTTACCTGGTTTCTCTTCTCTTCTAGTTCATTGACCGAATTCCCTCTCCCCCCACTCTGACCACCAAGGGTTTGTGATAGTGCGATACTTGTTCCTCATCCATCACTTTGCCAATTTTTTCATTGTCCGTATTTCTATAATCTTGTCAATATCGCTGGCTTGTTGCTTATATCTTGAATTGTCTGTTTTAGTTATGTTTGTCATGCTGAAGTCAATGCCATCTTAAACACAAATCATGCATCAGCTGCTGGGCAGGTTAGTTGTAGAAATTCCTTGTTATTTTCTTTATTTTCTATAATTTCACCACCTTTTTTCTTTCACAGTGGCTCTCTGACTGGCATGTTGGTTTGTAAGTTTTGAATTTGTTTTGTAAGAACTCAAATATATTGGTCACAGAATTTTTTTGTCTTGCTACTTTGACTATGTCGTATCTTTGCAGAGGCTTTACGTAACCATGTTTCCTTGCAATGAATGTGCCAAGATAATTATTCAGGTTTGTTGACCAAATCCCTTTCTGACATATATTAATAATTAACTATTTGCAGTTCTGGGAAACGAACTAGTTCAGAACTGATCCTTGGCATATTGTTCCTTGTTGTCCACCCTTAATTACTGTATGGATTTAGCTTTGTCTTTTTTTCTTGCAGTCTGGTGTCGCCGAAGTTATTTATTTTGTGGAGAAGAGGCTAAATTCAGACATTGCATACATTGCCTCACACAAGCTACTATCGATGGCTGGTGTTAAAGTAAGGCTTGCTCAGTTTATCACATAGGTCTATTTAAGTCTTGATATTAGCTTTTTCTGCCATCACTATCTTCAAGCTTCTTGAAACTGAGTGGTTTGCTTGGTCTGGCTTCAAAAAGTCCGTTTACTTCAGATCATAGTTAATAGTTAGTTGGTCCTATTATAAATCTGAAATAAAATATTGCATGAGTTATACAGTGAAAGCTGCACCGTCATGAATGTTACTGATTGAATTACAAACTTATCTAACCGAATCTTTGCATGCAGCTGGTGAGGGATTTATATAAATGTGATTTTCGAAATTAGGTATTTACTGCAAATTTACTCTTCTCCTTGCAGGTCAGGAAGCATCAGCCACAGATGAACCAAATTTTAATTAAATTTGAGGAGCCATAGATTTTATTCTTCTCTCATAAAACCAGATAATCACTCAGTCTGTTTATTATAACACACTATCTGTTAAACATGTTACCAGAAGTATGCATTAAACCTGGAAAATGTAGTCTGCACCCAACTCTTCAGTTTTGCACTTTGATTCTTGTCATGTCTCTTTCTTTCACAAGTTGAAATAAATTCTCTGTTTGGTTACTTAGGAGAGGGTTTTTTTTTCTTTGTTCTTTCCCTTTTGTAATTTCTATTGTAACCCTTGAGACATTTCTAAATAATTCTGGACTCGGATACTAATCAAGCTGTTGGAAAACTGAATACACAATTCTTGGGTGTTCTTCATCATTTAGTTATGGGGTAAATACTATCATACCATGTTTATACTGAAAAATTGAACGTGTCACGCACCAAATGAAATACAGGATGCTGGCGAGTGGTTCCCATTCATATTACTTAAATTACACGAAATAATTTAATCAATGCTGTATAATTTTGCAGAGTAAATGAAACAGAGGAACTTTAAGCAATGATCAAAACACAAAGCACAGTTACTGGTTAGATTCTATATCCTTGAAAGCACAAAATTTTGGGTTGGTCACTACCCGTGTGTAAAAGTAAGTGGCGAACCCTAAATAATGTTAAAACATCAAAGCGCACAGATTGTATCCGTGGCTTGGACTTAAGATTGAACCAGGCTTGCTATCCTTCAAATCCTTCTAGCTGTGTTTTAACTAGACTAGAGTACAATGTTAATCAGCATTAAGGGCTTCAAGTTGCTTCCGGAGAATTTCTAGGTCATCAATTGAAGTATCTGTTGGTCCAGGAGCAGCAGGCTTTTGATACTCATCTGCACTTGGGAGCTCGCGTGTAAGACCTTCCGGAAGAGTGTCTGAACAAAAAAGGACATATAAGTGAAACAACAAATAGGATACTCAAGATATAAGAGAGACAAGGTGGAGTTCAATTAACATCAATTAAACAAAATTGGTGTGGAGTTTGTGTATGCAATTTCTAAGAAACTTGACAAATCTAAACTACAAAGGCATCAAATTGATATTCATTCAGAGGATAATGAAGTAAAAATTACCTGCACTTGTCGCGTCTATACTAGCCTGCTCACTGTCATCTACAACACTGGAAAAACACAAGAACATCAATGAACTTGATGGTTAAGCTCCGCAGAAGTAGCACAAGATGATAAATTTTTTTGCAACATTCTTAAAATTGCGGTTTAAGCAGTGTTTGGAGTTCAAAATTCAAACTAAAAACAATCAATCATCCACTCGTTTAATTGCAGTTAAATGTAGTAGTTTGTATAATTTATATGAGCTTCCGATATATCAGCTTCCATCTTTTGTTAGTTTCATAGTCAATAATGCAATAAAGCTGCACCTTATGTTCCATTCATTATCTGCATGAAGAGGACATTCTACAGCTGATGAAGCTTCAGCCACCATCTTGGCTTTGGCTGCAGCATCCCTTGTTGGCTTTGCCAGGATATATTCTTTCTGCAGATTAAATATTAATTCTACCATCAGAACAGAAACCAAATGAACTAGATATGTAGATTTTATAAGATCAAAACTAGGCAGATCAATGCTTCATCTATATATGATACCTGCCGCTCCAGACAAGCTGCATTTGAACATTGAGGATTTGGCTTCATTGCCATTGTTGGAAAATAATCTTTAAGAGAATTGTATCCCTGTCACCAAGAAATAAAAATAAACCTTTGAAACTAAAGATAATTAACATGGAGTTACATATTCCAGGACAAAACATAAAATACATGTTTCATACCAACATACCACAAGAGCCTTGTCAATTGCAAGATGATTTGGCAAGGCTTATGGTATGAGTGAAGAGAGAGAGTGTGGGATGCCGCTGTGCGCGCGTGTGTGTGTGTGTGTTAATGTAGGACTTACCAAGTATGGGGAAACTTGACCAAATTTTAGCAAATATTTAAGCGTATTTTGAACTAGTAGCCCAGCAACAACTCCCTGAAAAAATAATACAAATCATGACATCAGAAAATAGTAACAGGAATAGGAATATTGATGTATCAACATCGTGTGTTAGTAACTTACATCAAAATTTTTTCCGGCAAAACAATCATAGTGTACATGAATAAATCAAATATTTAAAATAGTAATGGCAATAGCTTGTTCAGTAAAGTCCATACAAAATAAGTTGTCTCATTCCTTTAATTAGTCCACAATCACTGTCATAACAGACAGAGCAAGTTCCTATGAAGGAGAGAAGACGGAAAGAGGTGGGAAGAATATAAAAAGTTACCATAGTAGTAGGTAAAGATGCAGCACAAACTCCCTCACGCTTCAGTGTTCGTTCATCCACTCCAGATGCTACAACCTGTTAAAAGGATAAATCCCATATTTATATTTCACATTCCTGATTACAGAACAACATCATTTTAGCAAGTATGGAATTCATGTGATGTGGTGCATCAATTTGCAAATATATACACACATCGGTAATTTCTCAACCAAACTAAGGTATTGCTTCTAAATGAAATTTTCTCTGCAAATTTCCAAACTCAGATTAACAAAACAAGCGTACCAGGGGAGGTGCACAAGCAAAGCAGGCAGTTTCTCCAGGAATTAGCAACTGTATATGCCCTGAAACAGCATCCTCAGATACACCTGCCCAGAGTTTTTCTTTAGGTAAGTAACTGATCAAATTGATTAAGATGTCAAAGGCATGCAAACTAAGTACACAAGCATACATTGGAATCCACTTTTGATAGAGGTAACTTGAATATAAAAGATCATTAAAGGATGGAAGCTCAAACAACTAGTTTCTTTGGCTTCAGGCATCAACACACAGGTGCAATAAAGTCTAGTTATAACCAGCTTAACTGATAGTGATACACTTCAATTATACTCCGGCATCCCATGATAGATCTATCAAATGAATGGTACACTAGCATGCACCTTGTATGTATTATTCAGCATCATGTAGTTAATCAAGAACGATAAGGGTCAGGAACAAGTGATAATTTGAACAAGTAAATAGCATATGTTCCAAGGGATCTACATATGGATGGCACTGAGAAAAAAAGTTCAAGGGCATGCCTTTCCAAAAATCATGTTTGCACATCAAGAAAGCTTTAATGCATTTCTTTTTTTAAATACCAACAAGAAAAAGTGATTTCACTCGTATTAAAATAAAAGAAAAACAAGAACTACTTTGCTTACCAGACTCCATCCATGTTTGATTCAACTCATTGCAAGCCTGCACATCCATGGTAAAATTAGATATAAAGTCTATAAGAAGTAATTATTAACACCTAAAGTTCTACAGATAAGTAGCAAACACAACCCCGAATATACCAATTGCATTAAGATCACACAAAATTATTTTGTATAAAGCACTAATAAATATCCTGGAATGAAAAGTCAGCACAAAAGAAAGTTATGCAAACTAACATTAACCAAAAGAGAAAAAGAAAAGAATATGAGCTTGCCTGTTCTAAAAATCATCCTTACCTGGTTTACAGCCATCCTTGCTTCGTAATTATCTACACAGCTTAAAACCAGATCCACTCCACTACCTTCTTTACTGGGGCAAAATGATTTATTCTTTAAACTTGACATAAAGGTTTCAAACCCTTGCACCGTCGTGATGTTTAGTGTGTAGCTCTAAAAACAAGATGAATCAATCAGCATAAGGGAAGTACTACCAGATTAGAACATTATTCATCAAACAATCCTTCTACAGAGAGGAAAAGATATTGCATAAGCCTTCAAGGACAACATCACAAGTGTGTTAATATATCACTTTTTCCAAGTTCGATCTTCTAGTAACACATATTGGTATTGAACTGAATCTACATTTGTAAATACCTTTATATGCCCTCCTATCTCAACATGAAAACTTCACCCTCTATATGTTAAAAGAAAAAGTTCACATATTTATTTCTAAAATGCTAATCAATTATGGAACCCAAGTAACCATCAAGAAGACAAACACTTGCCAGAATCTCAAATTGTAGAGAACTAAAATTCTAGAAAATTATCAACTTCAGCTATGTCATGAAACTGAAATCCATTCATGCCATATACTTACCTCAAGGACAACATCAGGATTTATCTCTGCAAGGGTCTGAACAGCTGCATCAGTCTTTGTCATGCCAACCTAGAAATGCCAATCAAATCATGTAAATTGACAGAATTAACCTCAAGACTCTCACTATACATAAAATTAAGTCATCCATGGTTTCCATGATGTCAGCACTGGCAATTAGTTTTTTCAACACACAAAATGTATTACTGTCAAAAGTATATGAACTAGCACCTGCTCTGGACGGAAAAATAGCCTATTCATATTAGCTAACTCCACCTTGTCGTAATCATACAACAAGAGACGACCTATGCCACACCTTGTGAGCATCTCAGCAGCAACACTCCCAACACCACCAACCCCCTATAATTTTATGAAGATTACCAATAGAAAGTACATCATATATCAGCTGACAACAAATTATGAAGTACAGCAGAACCAAAGAAATAAATGTGCATGCTCAAACGAACTGCAAATGTAACAAAATGTTTATCATTTCCATTACATAATGAATTGAAAACAGAAAATGAAAAATAATATCAATGGTAAAGAAGAAGAGATAAATACAGACAACAATGGCAACAGAGAACTCCCGTATTCTCTCATAGTTCTCCACAATACCCATTCTTTGAAGTGCCATAAGCCTACTGTAGGGATTGCTATCCACCACCTCAGCACTCATATCCTGCCAGCAACCAACAGCACTTCAACATAACGATTAATTCTAACCATCATCTACAACAAAAATAAGGCATTTAAAACAGACATAAAGGGAAAATTAAGACAGAGATTAATAAGACCAAAAACCTTGACTTTTGAACGCCGAATGGGTGCGGACTTTGCCATCTTTGTGAGATTTTCGACATGCAATTGCAGCTATAAAAGAAAAAATAAAATAAAATCATCCAAAACGTTAATAACTCATTTCTCATTTCTCACTTTTTTTTTAATGTAAAAAAAAAAAATCAATATAACACTATGCCAAATTTCCTCTCACTGTACGCAGTCATTTGATTACTGAAAAAACTGAATTTTGCATCCTTTTGATAAAAAATTCACCACTCTAGACAAACGAAATCAACATAAAATAAAATCACGCAATTTCGATTCCACGACATACAAGACACATTAACCGGCAGCAAATTATATGAACGGGAGAGAAGTACAAAAGAGTTAAGACCTAAATCAATAGATGGCGACATTGATCAACAAGCATTAATCGCTGTAACGATCCACATTAACTCAACAATCGTGGTGTTCTGTAGATCCGAAATTGTTAAAGAAATTACCTTATCGATTGAGGCGTGAAGAGAAGAATCAGGTAACGATCGCTTCAGAGATTCGAGATCGCGAACCATGTCTTTCAATTCAGCCTCCATTTTTTGGTTGTTGTTGTTGGTGATTGTCTACAGTAGATACTGCCTTTTGTGTCGTGTAGTTCTTTATCAGTTGGGATTTGGAAGCAACGAAAATGCTCTCGGGAGTGAGGAGTAGCGAGCTTAATAGGAACGGTAAAATGTCCGGCGATGGGCTCTGTGGGTCCTGTTTTGAATAGGGTAGGGTTGGAGTGAATTTTATAAAATAAAGTGAGAGATTAAAAAAATATATTTTTTGAATTAGCTCGAGATAGGAGATTAAATCTTTTCGTTTTATTTTTGTCTTATGCCTTATTTTATAAGAATATATTAAATATAGATTTTAATATATAGTTATATAATTTATTAATTTTATATTTTATATTTTATTAGATAATTGAAAAATATTTTAATAATATAACTTTATTAATAAAAATTAAAAATATTTAACAAAAAAATTTAAATTTTAATGTTAAAGACTTTCATTTTTTAGTTGAGTCGTCAGTTGTCGTTAATTTTATTGCCTCAAACTTTTATCAAATTTACTCAATTACTCTTATTATTTTTTCGCTAAACTTGTTCTCTAGTTTTAATTAAAAAATTTGAAAGTAAAAAAAAAATTAATTTTTATAACATCTAAATCTATATTTAATACAAATGATAGTTATAAGTCCTCGTTGTAGCAATTTATTTTATTTGATTTTAACTAATTAGTTCTTATATGATTTATTTTTATTATCAAATTCATATTTAAGTTCTTTTACAAAAACTCAATATCACATATTTATTGAAAATACCGATGAGGTAAACTTTAATGTAATTTCTTGTAAATTTAATTATGTTGAATTATTTATGACATTATCTAAATGAAATTAATAAGAAATTAAAAGTAGTTTATTTATTTTTAAGAATAAAGTCTCAATCTCATGAATTTTAATGAGAGAAGATGAAGCAATTAAAAGGAAGATCAATGATTTTAACCACTAGAATATTATTTAAATTTTTAATTTTTTTTGTTTCATTTATTATTTACTTAAAAATTTATTTAATATTATTGAAGGATATTATTATAGTATTTTAACTTGTTAGTTTGATTCATTTTTATCATAATATAAATTAATTTTATATTATTAAAATTTATAAATATAAATTAATATTTAATATTAATAAAAATGAGAAATAAGGAATGGGATTAAAATAAAAAATAGAACGGGGTACGGGAAAGGCCTCCCTGTTCCTATCCCGCCCCATTGTCAACTCTAAGCTCAGAGGTTGTTTATAATAATAAACTTATAATAAGTGCTTTTTCTTTTTTAGTATAATAAGCTCGTAGGTATTTGGTTAATTTTTTTTAATAATGTTAGATTTTTTTAATAATATTTTAAATTATAGGATCAAAGTCATGTGATTACAATATGCAGAGTTAAAATATCAAAAAGAATTATTTGAAATATTGGAAGAAGTAAAAATTAAGGGTTTACCAGAATTAAAAATGAGTAGACGGAGTAAAGATTCAAGGTTATTAAGGTAACGATTCACACTATCCTGTGCAATAGTAACAGTAGCTCCTGTAAAAACCGCACCTTGAGATGTTTTAAATATATGACATGGCTTAAGTAGAGTAGAACTAGCAGAAATACTATACTTATTCATAAATTTAAAAAAAAAACCCATTTTTTTTTACTAATGACAATTTAGTCCTTAAATTTATATTAATTACAAGCAAATTCTTAAATTTTTAATAATTATAAATTAACCCTTTAAAATATAATAATTGCAAAATAACCCCTAATTTCTCTAAAAATTACAAAATAAGCCCTTAAATATTATATTTGCAAAAATGCCTTAAAACTTTTGAAAATTGCATAAAAGGCTTAAAAGAATAAAAAATTACGATCTAATTTAGAAATACTGAAAAGTTTATAAACAGACCCTTAACAGAAACCAATGAACTTCAGATGGCGCGTCTGGCTTGCTCCGACCTCTGATTGAGGTAAACTCGGCGACGTTTGAACGGTCGGTGATTGAGAATTATTTTGGTTTGGGCGGTGTCGGTCACGCTGCCGTATAACAGTCGGGATCTAAAGTGAAAGAAATCGGCAGCAGTAAAGTTCCGGTGGCGCGTCTAGCGGTTTCTGACCTCGGATTGGCGCATCGTCGGCGACACTGAACAGTCGGTGATGGGGGATTCGTTTGGTGTGGGTGGTGTGGGTGGTGTCGGTCACGTCGCCGTAAAACGACCGGAATCTGAAGTGACAGTGAGCGGAGGCTGTGGTGTTTCGGCGGCACGTCCGGCGATTTTCGACATCGGATTAGCTCGTTGTCGACAGCGTTGAAACGATCGGAGGATTCTGAGTAATTGGATATGGGTGGTGGCTAAGACGGCAAGATTTCAAAATTTTTCGGTGTCTTTTCAAAAAAATTCGATAGATTCCGTCGGATTTTAAAAAAAAAATTCAACAAATCTCTAACTAAACAAAATAACAGTAAAAAAAATTAAAATTTTGATACTATGTGAAAAATTTAAAAAGAATATATTTCACGGTGTATTGTAAAGTTGTATAATAAAACTTTTATATAGATTATAACTTTATTATATAATAAAAAATAATATATATAAAAAAATAATAATTTATATTAATAATACGTATCTATAATAGAATGATATAAAAAAAATTATTTTAAAATAATTTTAAAATTATTCCTTAATAGCATGAAAGCAGTTTCTTTTTCCTTACAGCACATTTGGCATAATGATTGTGCGGCAATTCTCTCGATTTGTAAGACAGTTTCAGTCGGTAATAGATTTGAGAGAGCCATCCAAAGAAAAAAAATTTCCTTTAGAGGGGACTGAAATAGCTCGTATCTTCTTCCACCATTGGTCCCTCTTAACTGAGGATGCTGGCTCCACTGGGAATTTCTTCTTCACTGCTACAAAATACCCAGATCTCACATAGTACTCCCCCCTCTTGTTGTAATGCCAACATAATGTATCTTCTCCAAGGGCAAAACCAACCTCTAAATTTGTAATGCATCTTCATCAACAAAATTCTGCTCCACCACCTCCCTTCTCCATTTATTATTCCCATCAAGAATGACTTCAACTCTACTGTCAATAGGCAATTTATGAGGGGAGATAGGCTTGAGGGTTGTTTCCCTAGGAATCCAATTACTCTTGTAAATCTCCACTTGATCACATTTTCCAATTAACCACCTCACTCCCTTGGTCAGTTAGGATGGACTGTGACCAAGGAATTAGACATGGGGAAAGTACTTGGCTTTGAGGACTCTTGCTGCTAGAGAGTCAGGCGGCTTCATTATTTTCCACCCTTACTTGGCAAGAAGGGCTTGGTTAAAGTAGGACAGTTCCCTATAGCCAAGGCCCCCTTGGGTTTTGCTTCTACATAGCTTTCTCCACTCAACCTAGTGGATCTTTTTTGATTCTGCATTGGAGCCCCATCAAAACTTAGTTTAACATTCTTTGAAAATCTGCACACACTTTTCCTGGGAGTCTAAGACACTCATGGCATATATGAGTACAGTTTATACTACTGCTTTAATTAAAACCTCCTTTCCTCTTCCAAAGAAGAGCTTTTCCATCTAACCAATTACATTTTTAGAGAGCCTCAACTTCATATCAATAAAGAATATCTTTTTGTTTTTACCAATTATAGAAGGGAGTCCCATATACTTCTCATGGACAATCGCCTCCTGGAAAATGTTCTTGATGGTTTGAGCCTTCTCCCTAAACACATATGGGCTGAAAAATATAGAGAACTTCTTGTAATTAAAGATCTGACCAGAGGCTATACAAGTAGGGTCAAGGATGAGATTAGAGTAGTTGAAGTAACGTTCGGCGGGTTGTCACCTCCTTTGATTGGGCTTAATAGGCCTTAAGTCGGGCTCTATAATGGGCCTATCTTGGGCTCTTAATGAAGCCCATGGGGCAACAAACGTGTATATACATAATCCGAGTCGAAAAAAATATAAAAAAAACCAACATGTTTTTATAATTTTTTTTTTAGATCATGATTAGTATCGAATGATTACGAGTAGGATTGCTGATCGACATTGTTTGCAAAGGGCATGTATTTAACAAGAAGAATAACATAATGGGTGTGCCTTAGGCCTTATCAAATGTTGTGTACTTGTAGCCTCAGTTGTTCTTTCAAAATTTCAACGCCATCATGTTTAAGATTTATTTGAAATAAGGCCCAAGAAAACTTTAATGCTATATTATACCCATATTATTAGACATTGTCTTCTCTTGACAAGTCTTAAATATTAATACCCAATAAAAAATAAGATTGTGCAGAGCACGTATATTTTTTAAGGAAAAATTGTTAATATATATTTATATATATATAATATAAGAAATTAATAAATAAATAAAAATAAAAATAAAAATTGAGATAACTGTTATTTTACATGAACTTAATATAAGGCATATCAATATCATATCTATTAAAAAGAGAATTGAAGCGTCCAACTTAAGCTTATATAAAGAATGTAGAATATATGAAAAATTCCTTATTCTTTATCAATCAACTTGTCTTCAAAAGTTTTATTCTTTTCTCGTAAAATATTTTCCAAATATATTAATTATTACTCTTTTTGTGCTATTAATATGCTCACCATTAAACACAAAATAACTTCTTTTTTTTTTTTAAAAAAAAAAACCCTTAAAAGAGAGAGCATTTCTGAGAACTATAAGCAAATGGGCATAAGAGAAACCAAACTGGCACGCAACAGCCTCATAATCCACGAACTCGACAATGTATGCGACTCACTCACCGGTTGCCCACTCACCGGCTCCTGGCTCTGGGACTCGGCTCTAGTATTATCCGACTTTATCTCCTCCCACCTTGACTTTCAAGGCAAGTCGGTGCTCGAGCTCGGCGCCGGAGCCGGCCTCCCTGGCCTCACAGCGGCTCGGCTCGGGGCCACTCGGGTTGTCCTCGCCGATATCAAGCCGTTGCTTCCTGGTTTGGTAAACAACGTCGAGGCCAATGGGTTAGGAGACCGGGTCGAGGTGAGGGAACTGGTGTGGGGATATGACGAGTCTGAAGCGCTGAGTCGGTTGGGCGAGTTTGACTTTGTTCTGATGAGCGACGTGTTTTTTGACCCGGAGGGGATGGTGGGGTTGGGGAAGACGTTGAGGGGTGTTTGTGGGAGGAGCACTACGGTCTGGGCAGCGAGTGAGGCGAGGCCATGGACCGGTGAGTGCTTGAAGGAGTTGGTGAGTCAGGGTTTTAGGGTTATCGAGTTACCGACTCAACTGGGCGGTGATTCTTCTTCTTCTTCTTCGTCTCCCGGGGAGGATGAGGATGAAGGCTTGGAGTTGGACGTGTTTGCTGTGTATGAGCTAATACCGCCGACTGAAGAGAATTGCCACGTGGCAAACATGTGTGCTTTTGAATTGTTTAAATAAGGACCTCTTTTTTATTATTATTATTATTACTTCTTTTTATGTATTTTCTTAAATTCTAATCTTAATAGAATGGCTAATGGTTAGATGGTGTTAATACAAAATTACAACAAAAGGAAGAATCATTTTAAGTTAATTCTGAAAACAAATGATGTGAAACAAAGCAGCTAACTTCTAATTTACAAGTACCTTCAATTTTAAAAACAAAAAAGTATATTAGTTGTTTGATCTGAAAATTTGAGTAATTCTCGATAAGTGAGATGAATTTATTTTTTTAGGAACAAAAATTAATAAAACGATTTAATTTTGTAAAAATTGAGTTAAATTTGTTCGCTTTAAGAGTGGTGGGTTTAATAAAAATTATGCAATTAAAAAAATATTAAGTCATATCAAATTTTTTTTGATGATAATATTTTGATACTTAAATTAAAAAAAAATTATAAAAAAATTAGAAAAATAATAAAGAGTAGTAAAAATAGAGAATTGTTTATACAAGAGTGAAAAAAAAATGTTTTTTAGCTAGTAATTTACACTTTATTTATAAGTTGTAACGTGAGTTTAACTCTAAGTCATAAAATCTTATTATAATTGAAAAGCATCAAATTTTCTCTAGACTTGTTTATCAAAATTTGACCCAAATGAATTTTTTTACTACTGTAGAACTTTTACTAAGATTATAAAGGTTGTATTTGTATGAAAAATCTCGAATGTTGTTATTGTCGGTGGCAATTTCCTTTTTGGTCATTAGCATGTCATTAAAGCAGATGACTAGGCACCCAATACCGAGCACCCAATGCCAATGACTTCTTTTAAAAAAATCAAAGACTTAAAAAGCTAGCTCGAGCACATTTTTATTAGACAATTTTTTAGAATGGTGGACTCAAATTGATGTGTGTATTTAGACACTCACTCATGGACCATAATCTAAGGGGAATATTAATTTTTGGTACATTTTCATGAATTCTTTTTAGATTTAGTTTAATACCAATATTATATTTAAAATTAGAATCAAATTTTATTAAATGGATGTATTATTGTAAAATAACTTAATGGCCCTTCTTGCTAAAATTTATTTACTTTTTTAAATATTTTTTAAGAGTTTAAACGAAGACGAAAATTTTCACTCACTATACATCACTCATTGTTTTTTATTTTTATTCAAATTTAGGTAGTCACAAATACAAAATGCATTCACGATCATCTCAATACTCTGAGGGTATACATTCTGGGTATATATTTCCTATTATTTCTTTGTTTGCTTTTTACTTATTCTTAATTCTAAAATGAAGCTCAATTATTTTTAATAATTCTTTTATTATTTTTTTCAGATTTTATTTAATTTTTTTTTATATAATTCTAACTTTAAACTTTTATAAAATCTATAATTCAAACTTAAAATTTATAAAATATAAATGATCTAATTTTAGTTTTTCTTTATGTTTTTATTTCAAACCTTAATTTTAAAATACAAACTTAATCTTTAATAAAGTTTTGTTAATTATTTTTCCTTGTTTTCTTGTGTTTAAAAAAAATTGTGTTT
This sequence comes from Ailanthus altissimus, assembly GCA_946807835.1. NCBI lineage: Eukaryota > Viridiplantae > Streptophyta > Magnoliopsida > Sapindales > Simaroubaceae > Ailanthus > Ailanthus altissimus. The sequence goes on along the minus strand of OX327688.1, from coordinate 30,492,841 downwards.
TTGTTACTTGTAAAATTAAAAAATTAATAAAAGCAATTCGTAAAGAAGCACCAAACACCAAATTCGCTGAGTTTACAGAAAAATAAACTCGTTACAATAGATTGATTTGCGACCAATATACTAACTAAGAAGTTATATCAATATACTCTGACCAAAATATATTACATGATCCTTTTGAGAGTTTAGTTCTTAATTCTTTTTTTAGAATTACTCATTAACTTTGTGAGTTTTTTAAAATTTATAATATTGAAAAAAATAATATATAAAATACATATTAATATATTTAATTATGATATAAAAAAATTATATTTAATCGATTTTATCTTGTTACCCTAAAAAATTGTTTTTTTTCAACACAACAATCATTAAACCTCAAGATTTAAAAGTGGGTAGTAGTTTACCTCCTCTGGAACCGATCTTGATCACTCCTACTAGAATTGCACGACCTACAGTACTAACCGTGTAGATGTATTTGTATTTACATGATCATTTGACCCCGTACAAATAGTCATGACCTAGCACAGTGGTTATGTATTTTCACCTTCAACGTGAAATCAACACAATTTTTCCAAAAAAACTGAATTAAAAAAAGTATCGATTACGGTCAATTTTGGATGCTACAGAAGTGTTGGTCTGGAAAATTTGAGTGGCACTGAGAGATGAGTTTCTAACAGATGGAACTATAATGTGACAAAATCCACAAGCAACGACGATAATCCATCTTTGAAAAGTTGAAATGAAGATGATGAAAATAAGAGGAAAGGGAAGATGAAGAAAATAGATAAGGAAAATAACGGATTAAAAAACAAAAATGAACAATATACAGAAATAATAAATAGGTTGGTCTAGGCTAGCATTACAGATTAATTTGTCATCAAAATCTGAATTAAAGGCAGGGGTAACTCTTTAACATTATATAAAAGCTTCAGGGGCATCCATGAGAAATGCCAAGATATTGAAAAGTGCAAGTAGAGACCGTCCACGCGTTTACCATTCACACAAGCACAAACTTGTAACATAGTTCACGAATTATCATAAAGCAATACTAGCTTTTGTACTCTTATTCCTGTGTCAAATCAAAATGATAGGCAGTCAAGTAAGCATAATAGCATTGTTTGTGGAATCAATTTTCTTTCCAAAAAAAAAGTAAGCATAATAGCATTCTAAAATCAAAACAAGCCCCAATTTTGACATTAAAACCAATCACATTTTATATACCAGCAGTACCTATGGTGGTAGTACTACTTCCACTCCACTGGTTATACTTTTCCAGGATAGGATAGGATATCATCATCATAAGACAGACTATTCAATAATATAAGTGTTAAAAGAGTATAATTACACGTCTGGAAGAAGCTGAAAGGGTTAACTGTATTTCCTCTGGTGTGTGCATGCTGCTGTACAAGCACGTTCAACTGGTAACTGCCTCTATATAGAAAATGGGCTTTTGGCTTCAATCAAAGCAAACAGCCTCTCCTCCCTTTTAATGATCGAACCCTTCTGACCGAAACCATGTCATGTAATTTTCTCTTTCTTGTACCAATTTTATCTCTCCTTTTCTCAATAACAGGTAATCGGGGTTATCCTTTTCTTTCTCAACTCTGGATGTGCCACCCGTGTTTACTCAGAGACCCATAGTCACTGGCTGAGAATATATTTACTCCCACCATAGCAATCATCTCTGTGTTATAAAGATGATCAACCTGACTTCAAAACTGGCAAACATGCAGTTTACGGCAGATATATTTGGGCACACATGATAGCACAAACCAAGTTGCTAAATGCAAAGACTATAACCCATCAAATTTAGAAACAGTAACCTCTCAACCATTATAGTGGCCTTTCTGCTTCTGGGAGCCCTGGCCCTGTTGAGGCTGCTGTTGTGAAGGCTGCAAGTTTAGTGGTTGAGTGTTGTAGTGGGCAAAGGGCTGAGAGTAGAGGGAGTTCATTAAACCCTGCAAAGAATTTGACAACACACATAATTGCTTACTGAGGACAGCTAGCCAATCACCAAAGACAAGTCAAGACTGAACAAATTAAGAGAGGCAGAATGCTGTATTCAACATTTGGCCACAATATGGGCCTCATTCAAACCCCTTGTATATGCTTCAGCAGGGAATTTTTGGTGACCAAATGTTTCTTGTGTTCTGCAATTTGATGATTTAACTACAAAAAATCTCAAACAACTAGCAAGTAGAAGAAAATACCTGAGACTGAAGTGCATTGGGATTGGCCACACCGAAGTGGCTCTGTGATGCATCATCTTGCATGGGTTCATTAAAGCCAACCTGAGTAAATAGACCTTGTGATCCATGAGCCATGTAGTCCTGTGAACAGCAGAAATTAGATATATAGAGAAACAAAGAACAGCTATCAGCTTATCAAGTGATGGCAATCCAGAGCAAACCTGAGACATGAAATCATTCCCACTACCAAAACGAGAATATCCAGCTTGAGAATTCTGGTTCAAGAAATTCCCAGGAAACCCGCCCTGAGCTCCTTGTGTAACATAATCAACAGCATAGCCACTTTGAGAAGCCTGTATGCAGGTCATTATGTCGAGATAAGAAGCTATATGTTGGTTGAGAGACTGGAATACAATCAAGAAATTAAGTCCCAAAAAACTTCTGCAAATGCACTTCATAAGGCTGACGGCCACATTTGCTTCCAATTTTACTTGAGCCATATTTTTACATGAATCCCAAGTCTAGGTACCTCATATTTGCTTTGATAAGTCAACTTGCTAAGTGTATCCAACACAATTACAAAAATACCAACCATCCACTGGCTGACCTATATTTTGCTAATACATATCATAAATAGAATATAAGACCCTTAATGCCATAAAACTTTCCACGTCGTACCTGTGTAGAGAAGTCAGCAACATTATAAGGAACATGTGATCCCTGACTTTTGAAGTCATCACCCAAGAAATCCTGAGAATGATCGATATAAGACCTCCAAAAAATTGATATCAAAAACAAAAATATAGGATAACAAACTTATGAATAGAGAGAATGAATACCTGAGACATGCCTCCCATGGAAAATCCATCACGAAACGTCTGACTAGGCCCTTGGACTGGCATCTGTCACATAGAATATATATTCCTCTCAGGACACAATGACATATGGATAGAATGATCTTTTCTTTTTATTTTGTATAAAATAAATGAAAATAGTCACGATATAATTTAAGAATGGGAGTTTGAGAGGTACGAACATTATTAACAAATCCAGGTTGAGTAAGTGGACCACCCACAGATGGTTGGCTATTTGGATTCTCAAATGAAGGGAAGTTGAAAGTAGACCCAATAGTTCCTATGGATTGCTGAGTGGCTTGTTGGTGTTGGAGATGACTGCCAATAGGAGCACCAGCACTGCCACGTCCAGCCCCAAAACCCCGACTGCCTGGAGAAGGGACATGGGGAACAGCTCCAACTGGTCCGTGAACAGCTCCACGACTTGGAATAGCATATGGCTGAGAAGGACCACCCTGAAATGGTGGAAGGGGCACACGAGGCATAGGAAACCCTGCAGGATGAACTCCAGGTTTATGGGTGCCATTAGGTTGACCAGGTGGCACGTAGGAACCTGTAATTAGGAAAAAAAAGTCAATGGCTCAGACTAAACTACTCAAATTCAATTAAACATCAGCTAAAATAAGCAGTTCCAGATTCAGTAGACTAGCAATTGCATACCCCTAGAACGACTGCCCCTTCGATCAGCATTTGTGCTAGATGTCGAGATATCATTAGACACAATTCCAGGCCCCCCACCAAAGAAAAGTCTTCGGTCGTTGTAAATCTGCACCAGAATATAAAATGATTCATATAAGTTCACGATTACAAAATCCTTCCCAAGTGAGATCACATCAGAAAGCAGGAAAAGCATACACAAAAACCAAAGCCCATAAATTAAAATTACATATGGATCAACCACTTATATCCTTTCATTCAAAAATACCTTTTTGGGCTTCTGAAATTGAACCATGCTCTGCTTCAAGTTGTTTAGAGGCCCTTCAACCAAGCATTCATGCTCCTATCAACCATATATGAGCAGAAAAGGTTTTAGCATACAGTAGAAATAGTAATCATCCGCAAAACTTTTTTTTTTTTCAATTTAGAAACAGAAAATTTACTAATAATCAAAACGAAGCAGACCAGGTGTCCACAGAATACAGCAAAAACAAGTTGATGTATGAGACAACTAAATAAAATCATCTGCAAAACTATTAATCACATAATAATCCAGAACACCAATAGATAATCTTTATATACTTGTATAACAGGAAGGTGAACATTTGAAGCATAATGCTGATGTGACACATAACTCCAACTTGATTATCCAACTTCAGCATATCATTTTGCTGGCATTATCAATGACAGTTGCATCCCATACTATAGAAGGTATATATATATGGAGCTTAATTAAATTCTTTCCATGAGGAGAATAACTACAGATTAAAAATGGACAGGACTTACCTTGTAGTGTGTCAATAAGCTGTTCCAAAGGGGCTGTTTGCTCAGAACTTTAGGGTTTCCCAGGATGACAATACCGTATCGAGCACGTGTTAGAGCAACATTTAGCCTCCGTGGATCATTAAGGAATCCAATGCCCTGAAATGAAGGGTCTAGCAGTCACACACCAATGCACAACATGATTTATTAACACATTGCAGTTGCAAGTTAGAAACTAATGTACTATTTAATATTTATAACACCAAAAAATGGAACCCAATGACAATTTTCAACATGGAACCTTTGGCACTTTCTCAAGTAGTAAAAATGCCTGAACATCAAAATTGAAAATTAAAGAAAGAAAGGTCAAAAGGAAAAGGCTTGGTAACTAAATAATAATGTAAAGTCAAACTTATTGACCACCACCTTGCTTGCTCTCACACTCAATATGTAGGCTTTTCCCTTTTTTCCATAAGACATACCATTCTTTGTTACAATATAATAAATGAGTCTCATGAAAATTATGTAAATTTAGAGAGGGAGAAAAAAAGAAAAGGGCAATACTGCCAGCCATGCCTGCTGTCTAACAAACTGCTTCCACAGCACCCTCAACCAAAAACTACTTGGCAAATAAATGTTTAATCCATAATGACTTGCATATCTTCTCATCACAATATATTTTCACAGGTGACTTGTACATGGTGAAATATTTTAGGAGATGCAATTTTTTTATTAACTTTAAAAGGAATGTTAAGATATGAACTTAAGCATAGAGACAAGGGTGCCTGAACTTTCAATTCTCTGTCATCCCATGGGTAAGCTAAAACACATTTCCTTCTGATCCTCATAAAGCACAAGCAGAGGAGGTACCCAAGCTACCAGAAATCCTTATTCCAACAGATTTGCCTTTCGAAATAATCAGAAACACTAAAAACCCTAGAATTAGGAAGAAAGGGTTATTCATCTTAAAAGGAATAAAGACGAGGGAAAATATTATAATTTCTTATTTGCGCATGGTATGTAGAGAGAGAGAGAGACAGGGAAGGGGGGAGACATCGTGAAAAAATTATACTGGGATCATTGAAATTTTAGACCATACATCTATAATAATAAAAAGTCTATAACAGAACTTTATACTCACTACACTTCTATGCTCTCATCCTGCAACTTCAACAAAGGCTCTTATTATTTTATTTTGATAAAACATCTATATGTACAATTTCTTTTTTGACCAAATATAATATTGATAATGAAGAAAAATTACGAAGTGCAATAAAAAATCTATACACATAAAATAACATTACGGTTAAAATAAATCAAATTCAAAAAGTAGAATAGTACAATAACAAATCAATCAAGATATAGACAGAAAATTTATACTCAGATTAATCAACCAACCTGATGTTCGTTACTCCTCACACAAGACAAAATAATGTAATCTTTCTCTCTTCCTTGAAATGAATCAACACTTGCAACCTGCAAAATTCATGCATTATGTTGCCATCACAATCAAAGATCAAAAGGCATTTTCTCGCTATTAAGGCCTATATATTACCTCAATTTCCTTGTAAAGTTGCTGCCTCAGAGCACCATTCCTTGACATATAGTTCACGATGTATGCTCTCTGTCCCTCATATGGTGTTATCACCCCAATCTGTAGAACATTAAAACTCAATTAAGACTGACAACACATATTGGAACTGCAGTCTGGTCTAAAGTTAAGAAGATCTGTGGATATACCTGACTAGGAACCACACCACTTCTCAGGAAAGTAGTTACAATCTTTTCAACATTTGCAGCCTCAGTCCGATTTAAATAGGATGTTCCACTGGCACTAATCTCCTCTTGTCCCATCTAAAAAAATATTCAGATTACAAGAAATAAGCTTAGAATAAAGCTAAAGAACCCAAAAGAACAATTACAAAAAAAAGCACTCAACCCATTTGAAAGTGAAATTGATTTATGATGCTATTCACAATCAACCAAATTTGAAAAGTTTCTGCTTTATAAGTCAAATCCAACCAGTATTTAACTTTTTTTTTTATAACATTACATCCAAATCAATGTCTTTGTATCACATCCAGGCAGGTACCCTGAACTTTGAAATGAAAAATAATTGCAACCCAGAAGTAAATAAATCAAAGGCAGCTAAAGCTGTTGGTTATTTGTTGTGCTACTATAATACCTGGACATAAAAGAACATGGGGCGATTAGGCACAGGCCAAGGAAAATCAATGCCTGATGACTGCCTTTCATTGATAGTCACTCCATTCTGCAGTGTGCCTTCATAGAAGCTGTTAGAAGGAAATTCCGACAAGGATGGGTGCATACGATATTGAACCTATAAGTTGGAGAAAAAATAAATTAGGGATCAGGAAGCACCATTACTACTCCCAAAACAGGCAGAGGCAAACCATGACCCAAAAGAGGGGAAAGAAAGAAAAAGGACCAACAAGCAAGCAACAGGAAAGTAAAAAAAAATCACCTGCAATCTAATAGGTTTCAGGCCAAGTAATACAAGCCGCTCAAAGAGAGATTGCGCAAGCCCAGCACGAGCAGCTTTCTTGCACATAATGACTGGACCAAGCTGGCAATGATCACCGACAAGAACAACCTAATAGGAAAATTTTTAGTTAGATGCTAAACATGTAGCAATGAGATAACCTACAATATAAAATTAAATCATAAGTACCTGTTTTGCCCCAAGAACCAAAGGAATAAGACACTCAGGTTCTGTTGCCTGAGTAGACTCATCAATAAGCACCTAGAACAGGAATAAGAGAGTAAGCATATCAAGTTTTTAATGATAATAAGAAGTCCTCGTAGGATATCATTCAACCTGGCGGAACCTAAAGTTTGACAAGCGAGGATCACCAGCACCAACACATGTGCAACAAATGACATCAGCACTCTGTGAAATCTCCCTTTCCGTTGCCCTCTTAAGTGCTTTGTATTTCTTCTCATCACTGCTAGACAATTCACCTGAGAATTTGTGGAGAAAAAAGAAAAAACAAAGTCACATTAGCAAACAAAGGAGAGTGTCCACGAAGGCAGGCAAAGTGAATATATCCCTGCCAACAACACAAATCAACCAAATCTGTCCAGTACTAAAGAAAACATAGGATAAGAAACAAAAACTATCAGAAATGTAAATAGCAAAACTTTAAGCAGTTTAGCAAATGATCTATAACTTCAAATTAAATCTATAGTAATTATCAATGTTCTAACAATAAACATGTAATCTGCAACCAAAACAAGTTTTATGAGAATTAAGAAAATAGAAGGAATCACACCCAGAGTCAATTAAAAGGGAAAATATCCTGAAGGTTAGAAGGCAATAGTGCAGTAGAATTCATCATCTTTAATAAAAATGTACCCATGTTTCAATGTGTCTATTTAATATCAGTGTGCTCATTTTGGAGAATAAACACTCTAGTGAGGTAAGCTGAGAGGACCTCACATGTGCTCGTCATATAGCTATTAAAAGTGCAAAATGCACAAATGTGTTAACTCAGCTTCAAAATGGAAACTCAAACCAAACCTACCTTGAGCAAACACTGAAAAACCTTATTAATAACTCAATAACACTCCTAGTTGCATATGCTAAGAAATTCATATTCTCTCTTCCAAATTTGATTTCCCAGCTCAGAAGCACAATTCTCATTTTATCACTCATAGTATGCAAGTGATATCTTATATCCAAACCCAAATAACCGTATCTTCAAAAAAATCAGCTGGGTTATACAGGCCAATAATTTTTTAACCTATATGACAGTCGCAAAAAGCATTCATCACCGGATAAGCATCAAGTAGAAAAGCTAACCTTGTTCATCTTTCAATTGTTGTAACTTGTGAAGTTCACTCTTCTCTGATGTGTCAAGGTGTCGAACCTGCAATGAGCCATTACTAATATGAATCACGCTATGAGGGAAAGACTGAGAAAATTATATTCAGAAAAACGTATGCCAACAATTGACAAACCTGATAGTGAAGTGTTAAATGCTCAACTGGAGAGCTCACAGCTTCCCTTGATTTCGCACAGAGGCGTACAACCTAAGATTAAAAAGGAAAAGATTTAACTGAATTCAACAGTACATGTCAAAACTATGATAAGAGACGTATATAATATATAAATATGTTATTATTTATCAAATTCAAAAAAACTATTGCATGAAGAACAAATCATGCCAGAAGACAATTATTAACTATTATAATTAAGACAAAAATAAACACATAAATATATGCATTTAGGAAAACATTGTAAAAATAAAAATGTCAGTTTGAAAAAAAAATTTAAGTTATAAATTCACTAAATTACACACAATGTCTGATTCTTCTTTGTTGCTGTTCAGCTCTCTCGCAATCTTCTTTGTTTATAATAAATAATTAAATTTTTGCTGTTTAAAATCTCCGTTAACAAATGTCAAATCCAGAAACGGCAATAAGCAGCAAGGAAACAATGGATACCATATCAGCATAAGGTATTATTTAAATTGCTTACAACTTTATGAAACAATATTTTTTTCTTTACCTTTAACCCAGTGGAACTTATCTTTTCAGCTAGTTGGTCGACAGCCACATTACTAGGAGCACACACCAAAACCTGAATAAAGAATGAAACATCTTACAGTTTCTATAGAAGCCAAAGAAGTGAAAAATAAAAGATGTAAGACAAACTTACCTGGCCTTGGCCCTGTTTGGCCATGTGATATACAATGGCTGCAGAAGTGACAGTTTTTCCTGTACCAGGAGGACCTTGAATCAAACTTATGGGCCTCTGAAGGACACTCTTTACAGCAAAAACCTATCCATGGGAAAAGGTAAGGAACTTCTGAAACAAACATACATAAAATCAAGTTTACCTGGAAAAAACCAGAAAATCACAATATGCAAAACCAAGTCCTAGTATATACTTAATAAACAATGAGAACAGCGTCTGTGCACAGATGTGGACAGGGCTCAACATTTCTGCTGATATCAAGCAAGAAATAAATCTCATGTACTAATGATTAAGATTTTCTTTTAATATTTATGACGATTTGAGAAGTATAAATGCAATTAAAGATATTACAAAACACATTACCATGTTCAAAAGGATTATACCCATTGTAAAGTGTGCAAGTTTGTTTGTTTATATGCGACACTAAATATGTACACTTCTCAATTACAGACTGCTATACAGAACTACTGAACAAAATCTTTCCAAGTGCCACTGCAAATAAGCAAAAAGTTCTACCTGAGCATCTCTGAAAGATGTCCAAGAAGGAAAAGGATAAATCCAGGCATGATTTATTTAGACAGGAAATTCTAGTAGTTATGTTCAAAGAAAAAACAATAACAATTGGAGCAGTCAATGACCCTAACTTAAGAAAGTTGTCAGTTAGCATACCTGAGACGCATTCAGCTCTGGAAGACCAGGTGCACCAAAACGACGAGGCAGTGTATTACGAACCATCTGAACCTCAACCTCATGACCCAGCAGGTGATGATAAATGTACCTGTGAAGAAGGTAGCAATTAAGCTACCTCAAACACATATAATGCAAATGCAAAATACATTTCAACTTCCCTTGACAAATGAGATGAACTAGAGAGGCCTAACATTACCCCACTCAACCCAAGTTATGGCAGAGCAAACAACATAAAACGCAATACGAAGGTTTAACCCGGACCATGCAAAGTTGAGCCCATTGAAACATACATATAATTGACAAATCTACCCAGGATATGGCACAGATCACCAACTCACACAAACATCATAAACTTTGAAAGTTTTTCTTACAGAAACTTTAACCAAAAAACAACTACTATATGAATGCTTACGAGTCTTAATATTCTTTAATGTTATTCACTTGACAGCATTAACATGGAAAATAAATGCAAAAAGGCATAAAAAAAAAGAATATTTTCCAGAAACTTATCAATGAAAAAAACATGCAAACAAAACTCAACCAGTAGACCTACCCACTGACACTTGTTTCATCCACTGCAAAAGTTTTCATTGCTGCCTGCATCCTATCAAAGCTTGTACTCTTCCACACAAAATCAACACTCAATCCATGGTTCACATCAACAGGAACCCCCTGCATAGACCAGTACATTAAGCACAAATATCTAGGAAACATAGCAAGCACAAGAAGTACAAAATATAGCAAACTGCAAAAAGTACCTGGCTAGCACGAAGCTCAAGTGCAACTTCCTCTTGTGCAGTTAGCTTGATCTGAAACAAAATCAAGAAAACATATAGTTATATACATTAATATGTAGCAATGCAAATATGTTTTTTACACAATGAATCTTCACTAACAACACATAAAATCCCTGGAAGAACATACCACGTGCCCAACGGACTGCCACGCTGGATGAGCTGCATCCCCCGAATAACGCAACCGCAGCTCATCTCCAGGTACTAGGCGCAACTCATTGTCCTCCTACAACAATAGAAAAAGCAGATTGAGTTCCATCAAGGGAAGCATTAAAAAAGGTAGAAACTAACAAAAGAAATGATCAATATGAAAGGAAAGAATAACATAACAGTAAAATCTCAAATAAATAAAAGAAACAAAACCAAGACAGTGAAGCACCTTTGGAAATACAAAATATGCAACACGCTTCTTGTTTAGACCAATATCCCATCGAATCGTGACATTGTCCTTGCTTTGAGATTCTTTCATCATCTATAATAAAAATGAGAAAATAAGATTCTTCACAGTATTTCAATAATAAAAACTGCATAAACCATTAAAAAAAATTTAAGTACGAGCAAATAATTCTAGAGTTCATGATGCATACTTTATCATAGTCAGCTTCAAGTTTGATAAGTGGTGCAAATACATTTTGATACTGCAAAGAGTAAGAAATAAAACAGCAACCACAGTTAATAGCCATAAGACTAACTGTAACTTCTTCCATTATTCTCACGTATTAGACCAAACCTAATTTGTGCATTTATTGTGAATAGAACACCTGATATGCATCTTCATACTTCAATGCTACAGGCTGCGGCTCATCATCCACGCCAGGTTTCTCTAGATCCTCAAGTGTAGCATCAGGATTTGTCTTCCAGAGTTCTTCTACCTTGTTTATTTGTTGAGCACTGATCTGGCGTGCCCTCAACTGCTCCTGTTCAGATGGGATCTGTGAAGTGCAACAAGTTAGCAAGTCAAAAATATAAAGCATCAAATCATAACAAATCGATACTACATTTACATAATAACTATGCAAATTGATGTAGCATAAATGTTATGAAGGAGTTACAATTTTTTAAAAAAAAGTGATGATGTGGCAATGTTACGACAGTGCAAAGTCAATTTGTGTACAAAAGTTTGTATAGCTAGTTTGTAATTGTAGTATTGCTCATAATTAAAAATCAAAAAAGAAAAAAAAGAAACCTACTTTGACCAGCCATTGTAGGAAACACCTATCGTCAATCAGTGGACACCACTGACTCAAATCCCAATTCATGTCCTTCAGTGCATTAACATTCAAGCAAGGTTCCCTACAAAGAAGAACAACAACACTCTCTGCCTTGGCTGATATGAAGCCAAGGAGGAACACATTTCTGCATCCACAGTTGTAGCACTCAAGGATAGTCTCTCCCAATGGACTGTCTTTATGAAGACAGACTTCTTTGTGTTTAGCTCGAACCTATGAGAGAAAACAGCAAGGCAAACTAATTCAGAGAAATAACAAGGTATGATCCACAAAATGAATCATTAATATACATATTGAGCAAGTTCCACCATTTCCATTCCACCTATATCAGTCATCAGCCTACCATAATCACAAGTACTGAATGCCACTGAACAATCACTAACAATACCATAAATATGAGGCCAAAAAAAATGCAAAGACAAGTATTCAAATTTAAGGAGGAAGCAAATAAACAAAAAATGGAAGACTATGATAGCTAGGCCACACACCAAAAGCAAAGAAATCAATCAAGTCTCAACAATATAATGATATCAAGAGCTTCATCTTGCTAAACAAAGCAATTCACTTGAAAATAGAATATGGAGACCTTAAGATCCTAACAATTATGCATCAAAGCTAGGAGGTTCCACATTTCCACCCCACAACTAGAAATTTTTACTCCCATGGATGTGACCAGAGCATAAAGTCCCAATGAATGAGTAATTGAAGTATTAGGTACCCACCCCGCAACTAGAAATTTGCACTCCTATAGCTATGACTAGAGTATAAGATAACCTTGATTATTAGAAAGTAATTATCCTACACAGTTGCACCAAGGCAGGGTCCCCCAACTGCTGTTCTGGACATGATCTAAATTTTTAGCATTTTTTTATAAGACTTGAATGCAGGTGCTTGCACTTATGATCCAAAATGACTTTTACCATTATAAGATACCTAGATACAACATAATGTTGATGTGTCTTTCAAACTAATTGGTTCTCAAAATACAAATCCAAATGATACAAAAAAGACTATAAAGTTGCACTGCCAAAAGGTTCGACATATTGCCAAAATGCATTTATTTGCAAACATCTACAAGGAAAATTTATATCCTAGACCTTCACCTTGTCACTTTCAGGATCAAATAGGCCATCAGTTTTTCTGATCAATTCGTGTTTCTTTCAATTTAAAATGTATAACTATTTCTCAGAGCATACAATGTTCTTTTTGGATCTTTTAGCGGTCTTCACGGATAATCCACCCGTTTTTGCAGATAAGGTTCACTATTCTCTCAAGGCTTTTGATTAAAAAAAATACATCTTGTTTCTTTTGACAATTGGATGTCATGATCAAAATTTACATATTACTGTTAACCAGATGCTAGTATACCCTTCAAAATCAGGATGTTATTCACCTCAAGCTTTTTTCCGACTGACTTTTTATTCGAATATTCCCATATTGTCCTCACAGATCCTCAATCTTCTGACTCCAACATCACAAGTAAATACTGCCATTTTCCGTTTACCCACTTGAAGGCAATTAGGCAACTGGCAAAATTTCAAGGTTAAAAAATCAATTTCTTCTATACTGTTCCTTCGTGTTTCATTATACATTTCTTAGCTAGTATCAAATTCTCTAAGGCTATCAACTCTTAAAAATCATCTCTTTTACTGCTCAGTACACATATTTCCAGGCCATATGAAGTTCCCGAAAATCAGTGCACCCATTACCATTATATTACATTAGTGCCAACAACATTAAAATCTTTACCTCTAAACTCCTTTAACGGTCTCCAATCCATGCATTCCACTAAGGTACAAACTAATAACTCCAAATTCCATCAAGACTCGAAAACCCCGCACAACCAAAAAGGCAATATAGTTAAGCCATATATCACAGACTATCATTCAAACTGATACAATACAAGTTAAAACCAAACTATTCAACCTTATTATATATAAACGTGCATGTGTGTGTGTGTGTGTGTCTATATATATATATATATATATATATATATATATATATAAGGGGAATGCATGTAAATTATGAACTAATCACTCCACATTCTTTTGCACTATAACAATTAACACTTCCCATTCTCGTCTCCTCACCAACAGCACAAAGAAAATCATATAAAAAAGGACACAAGAAATATGCTAGGAAAAAAATAACCCTAATTTACAAATTAATCCTCTAATTTTCCCCAGCAACACAATACCAACCATAATTAACACTCCCTCACTCCCATCGGCTGACAACAAACTTAAATTTATTTATTAAAAAAAAAACTCACCAAATGATTGACTATGTGCGAGCCAGAGGTGTTGCCTCTGGAATTGCAGAACCATTTACGACAAGATGGCACATTGCAACGAACGACACACGCTGGGTTCGAGACTCCACAGTAACGGCACGCGTGCTCAGTGAAATCCACTTTTCCGTACTCAAATCCCTCCACGTCATCACCTGCCTCCTCAAAACTCAACCCCGCCATCCCCTCCACAATCTGGCTAGTGCTAGTACTGCTATTGTTGCTGTTTGCCCCTCTTTTCGACGGAGATAACGTGACAGCGAGAGAATCGGAGTGGCGGTGGTGGTGATCGGAGGCGGGGGTCGCGGAGCGAGAATCGGAGGGAGCGACCGGAGCAGCCGCGGACGTGGTGTCCACCGAGAGAGAATCGGACGGTGTCGGCCATGATACCGGCGAGCGAAATTCCGGATAGGCGTCGAAATCGGACTCGCCCTGGGTGTTGAATTCGAGGAAGGTGTAGGCGTCGGTGCCCGCGTCCGGCTGCGACGCCGTTTCGAATAGATTGCTTTGCTGAGAATCCATATCAGGAAATCGACAAAAAGTCTCGTATTCTGTCTTTCCTGTGACTTTTCTGACGGAAAATTAGGGTTAGGGTTTTTGGTCAGAGAGAGAGAGCATAATCGGGGCGAATTGTGTGAGTGTATGTTGTGTTGTTATTATGTTTAATGTTATGTCAAGATGTGTGTTGACGTTACGAGGGGGAGAGAGAGAGAGAGAGAAAGCGACAGCGGGCGCGTGGGAGGAATATAGAGGTGACTGCTGGCATTATATGCGACGCGCATCACGCGCCGAGTTGATTGGGTAGAGAAAGGTTTGTCCCAACGCTGGATGGACGCTTGTGATGTCAAGGGATTTGGATTTCTATTACTCGATGGGCGCGTGCGACGCGAGCTTAGATTCAATATTAATACCCACCGCTGAGAACACGAGTTTTTTTTTTAACTTTTTTTTTTTAAATATTGAACATACGTCATTTTACTTTTTCGTTTTGGAAATACGAGTAATAAACAACTTTATATTATTCTTTAAATAAAAGAATAAATTAATAGCAAAGTCCTATTGTATAATATGAGATTTTTGTGTGTTTTAAAGATATACCATCCCTCTCAAAAAAAATTTCAATTGTCTAATTTGATTATAATATCAATCATGTATAATATGATATAATATTAACATTGTAATATAATTAATATAATTTAAAAAAATTTAAAAAAATCACTAATTCTAGAAAAAATAAATAAACATCAATTATACATGATAATTTATATAGTTTTACATAACATACCACATCAATTAAATGCAACTCTTCCTAAGTTTGATTAGACTGTCTTTGTGAAAAATATTTAGACAATATAATTTAAATCAATTATGTTTTATACAAACATAAATAGTAAATTATTTGCAATTAGGTACGTTTAGTATTAATTTATCGATTATAAATTGTTTCTTATATTTTTTATATATAATAACAATTTTCATTAAATAACAATGAGGAAACACATACAAAGTGCCAAGGATTGCAATAATACTTAAGAAGTAATCAATATTTACACAACTCTTAAATATGCGGTAGTTTAATAATAATATAATTGTTGAAGCGGAAACACATAAAAAAAATAAAATCTCTCAAGTAAATAATAATGTAGAACAAGTTATTAAGAAATAAAGAAAGAAATGGGTAGAAAGAAAAACACACAAAAAATTACGTGGTTCGACAACTTGTCTACGTCCACGGCGGATCAAGATTACACTATTCTCTTATTATAAATCATAAGACACTCACAAAGTATGCCTTTTACAAGAAAAAGATCACAAAGAAAACTCTCTCTCTTACTCTAGGGATTTTCTCTCACAAAGAACCACAAAAATTATCATTAAGATCACAAAGATCTCTTGTTGATCATAAAGATTTCTCGTTGATCACAAAGATCAATTGATGATCACAAAGATGTGTTTACAAGCCAATTGATAGCTTTTATATAGGCTTTGTGACGACCTAGGTTTACCTTATATGTATGGGAGTTGTAATAGGGGGTCCTGAAGCAAGTAGGAGACGAAATAAGGAAGTTTTCTTATTTCGGAATACTGTTCCCATCTCCAGTGCTGCAGCGCTAGGATCTCATCGCTGCGGAGCTAGCGCGCTCATCTGAGCTCTGCGGCGCTGGTCTCCTAGCGCTGCGACGCTCAAGTTCTGGAATGAGCGTCGCAACGCTCACGCCTGGTTGCTGCGGCGCTGGCGCTTAGTGCGCCCTTCTTCATTTTCTGCCTTCTTTCGCGTCCATCTTCGATCCGTGCGCACCCTACGCACTTGGCTTGCTATCCAAATCATATTCTAATGGTTTTCAATCAATATTCTTACAAATCTCCTCCTTGATTCAAAATCATCCACAAAGTAACTCGATCTCTCATTTTCGCATCTTTGGTCACCCTCACAAAGTAGTGACTCTGGTTAAGTCCTTACATAGGACGAACTTAACCGAGGGCAGTGACTTAGTCAACATATTAGTAGGGTTTTTAGATGACGCTATCTTTGTTAGACTAACTTCGCCACTTTGGACAATCTCACAAATGTAATGGAGCCTCACATTAATGTGTTTCGACATCTCGTGGAACACTTGATGCTTGCTTAGGTGTATGGCACTCTGGCTGTCACAATATACACTGGTGTTCACATCTTTACTAGCCAATACCTCCGCACATGTCACGCCCCAAACCCAAAAGATCCGACACACGACATCACTTACATTCATTCAATAATGTGCACTCATAAATAATATCACATAAAATGTCAAACTTTAATTCAACATAGGAATCCTTAACAAGTTGCTAGTAAGTTCAACACTAAAAAAACAACTCATAACCTAACATATAAAAATAAACTTCTATTGACAATATTTAAACATTCATTTCAATTTCTTTCAGAATTATAGCAACTGAATTATGACTGGGACAATTAGTAAACCGAAAATACGCAGAGTTTTCTCAGAGATTAACACTCTACTACGTCACCAGTAGCAACTTTGTTACCGGAAGCCCAGAATATGTTTATTACAAATTCTTACTTAAAATCAATCCATAACCACACTTGGTGAAACTTAAATTAAATTCAACCACACATAATAAAATAATACATAAGTATTTATTCAATAGGGACAAAGCAAATACCTTATCCCACGTGTCCCCAAATGAAACACTCAGCAACCTAGCAACTTAGGGAACCCAAGAAACAGCAGAAGCCTTGCCAAATCCGCTAAGCACACATGTACCTTATTTACCTGAAATCACCATAAACTATAATGAGTATAAAATTCAGTAAGTATACTAGTTTTTCATATATCAAATACAAATACATATATGTACACAATGCATGTGTATGATATGCTGTAATAAATCAAAATCATAATCTTATCAAATCACATGTCAAGTAAGCGCTTACACATTCTTTCAAAACATATAATAGGAATATCATCACTCAACTACTACTTAGTAGGACTTACATATCACATATCACATAATGAGCCAAATGTCACTCGTAGGTGACATACCGTATGAAAGAAATAGTACAAGTGAGATTTTTAAATTACACATATATAATGCTTATGCCCGAAGGTAAAAGTCAAACCCTCACCCTGATCATCGGTAAGTTCTCTCACATGCACCAATACGCCACCACATGAATGTGATGACTCACTCTTCCTTTAGGTACCAATAGGATCCTCCCTACATACGGAACACATAACATATACCAATCCCAAAGGAAATGCCACACATAAAGGCTCCATAAATCACATAAAATGCCTACTAAGTTAACAGTGAGTTCAAGCATCCTTAAAACACAAAATATTTCTCATGGATATATTACACTTCAAAAGCTCTCTTTGTTAAACACATTTCACTTTGAAAGCTCACTTTCAAAAAACACATATATGTCATGTATATCCATGCTCACATTCATAAATACATATCTTCACATTTCATATCAAAATATACTTTGACATAACATAAACATATTCCTAACCACATTTACAAAATCATACAAAACAATTACTATGTTTATTGTGATTTCAGTAAAAAGTCTAGTATACTTACCTCTTAGCACTTTCAGCTACAAGGCTTAAATCTCCTTAACCTATCAATGGAGATTAATCATTTCATAAGCCTTACAATTCATACAAAATACTTTAAATAGCTTACAAAATTATACACAATGCATTTATCACATCAAATTGATCTAAATACTTGGTTTCTCAAAACTTGTTATTCTGACCACTTACACTTAACAAAATTTTCTAATATATCAAATAATGTCCAATTACTCCAAAATAAAAATATATCATTTTTGACTCATATATCCTTTTTATATATGAATAATATACCAAAATGCCTACAAAATCCATTCCATACACATCATCGAATCCAAACTACTAACCTGACAGGATCAAGATATTTTATGAACAGTATTTAATCTCCCAATTTTATAAAATCATATACTAACTTAAAAATTATAAAACTACCACAGAGTTACTCTTAACACATATCACAATCCATGATAAATATTTCTCTTTAAAATCACTGTTAAAAGTATTTGACAACTATTTTATTCTATAGCTTTACAAATCTGTTAATCAAATATTGCAATGAGCTGATACACTTTAGAAAATTATAACAATTTAACCACATTTATCTAAATTCTTAATTCTGAATATATCATATTAGACATATAAATTTATTATATTCCACAAATTCGTAATTTTTTAAGATCATTCAGTAGGCCAAAAATTGTTTGCCATTGTATCATACTGTTCACACAGGAAATTTCTAAAATTTCAGGGTCATTTTGGTAAATTCACAACAAATTCAATTTCTGGAATTTTCAATCGATTCAAAGTCTCAGATGATTCTAAACATGTCTAATTTTATATAATCAAAATTCAAAATCAGAATCGAATCACAACAATTTATAAAATTCCTGGATCAAGAGACTATCAAGCAGAAATTCTATAATTCATCATGATTTATCAAGCTATCTACATAAATTATCATCAATTCTCACAAGATCTTACGAAATACACCTCAAATCCTTAATTATACATATTTTCAGAAATTAAAACTTAAAGAAATTAACTTAATTAACACTAATAAATTGAGAAATAGTTGTGATATACCTCTTAAAATTCAAAATTCCAATTTCTTATTCTTCTGTTTCTCTCCCCTCTATTTCTCTTTTCTCTCTCTCTAAAGGGATAGCTAGACCCAAAAATGAGTAAATTAGGGTTCAAAAGTGTATTTTATACTAAGAGGCTAATTTTTTAGTATTTATGAATTTGTCCCTAAAACTTTCAAAGTATTACAATTTGGTCCCTAAAATAAATCTAAAGTCTTGTAAATAAACCCAATACTAATAGTATGTCCTTAACCTATACAGACACTACTAATAACAATATATAAATCAAGTATCACCCACATATAAATAAAATATGTATATATATATAAATACATATTCTTACCGGTTGTGGATACTAGTTACTACAGCACATATGCCTTTTAACCACACGGCCTCCTTGATAGCTTCACCAACAGCTATGTACTCTGTCTCTATGGTAGAGAGTGCAACCACATGTTGTAGAACTGATCTCCAACACATACTACACCTAAACACTGTGAATACGTAGCCCGTTAACGATCTTATCTTGTCTAGATCACCTGCATAATCTGAGTCTAAGTACTCTCTTACCATTTCATTGTTGTCCTCATCCCTCTTATATATCAACTTGTGATTTGACGTCCCCTTGAGATATCTCAGAATCTATTTTACTGCAAGCTAGTAATCTTTTCCCGAAATTACCATGTATCTACTCACCACACTCACAGCCTGTGCTATGTCTGATCTTATGCAAACCATTGCATACATGATGCTCCCCACAACGCTTGCATACGATACTTTGCTCATCTATAGTTTCTCCTCATCGGATGTCGGCGACTGTGCTGTTGAAAGTCTGAAATGTATGGCCAAAGGAGTAGAGACAGCCTTCGCGTTGACATACCAAACTTCTCTAGAATTTTAACTATATATCACTGTTATGACAAGAAGATAACATCTCTTCTTTCCCTCACAATATCCATACCTAAAATTCTTTTTGCTGCTCTCAAATCCTTAATTTCAAACTCGTCACTTAACTACTTCTTGAGCTTCTGTATTTCTTACATATTCTTGCATGCGATCAACATATCATCGACGTATAGAAGCAAATACATCATCCTACAACTTATGTTCTTGAAGTACATGCATCGTCATACTTGTTCCTACTAAAGTCACAAGCCATCATAAACTCATCAAATCTCCTATACCACTGTCTAGGTGATTGCTTTAACCGGTATAATAACTTCTTTAGCAAACAAGCATGATCTTCTTCTCCGGGCTCCTCGAACCCTTGCAGCTGTGCCATGTATATCGTTTCTTCAAGCTCTCCATATAGAAAAGTTGTCTTTACATAGCTAATAAAATCCTAATAAATGTGTGCTTGACAACTGGAGAGAAAATCTCATAAAAATCGACTCCCTCTCTATGAGTAAAACCTTATGCTACTAACCTAGCCTTAAATCTTGTAGGCTCAATCCCTGGTATCCCCTCATTCACCTTATACACCAACTTGTACCCAACTAGCTTTTTTTGAGGTCTCTCCACCAACTTCTAAGTATTGTTCTTCTTAAGAGAACTAATTTCTTCTTCCATGGCCTGCTACCATTCTTTCTTGTTTTCACTCTTCATAGCCTCACCATATGTCATAGGCTCATCATACTCAAGAGTGTAAGCAAAATTAAAAGCATGAGCAACTAAGTCTGCTTGTGCATACTTGACTGGTGGGTTAATCGTTCTTCTTAGCCTATCTTTAGCTACCTGGTACTCTTTAAGTTCCATCTCATGAGTCCTAATCTTTTTTTGGGTGGACTTGGAGGAACTCGCCGGCATTCTTGGTTCATCTTCAAGGATCTCTTCGTTGAAGTGTTGATCTGAGGGCATATCAGATCCGTGTTCAGGCTCTACTTCAACTTCTATTGACTTGGGTGCTGAGTCTTTCTTGGGTACAAGTTCTTCTTTCTCATCTTCTTGGGAGGTTTTCAGCATCGTCATCTCATCGAACGTTACGTCACGGCTTATGATACTCCTTGGTGGTGTCAAGTCTTACACCACATTTTGTATCCTTTTACTCCTTCGGGATATTCTATGAATACCCCTTTGATAGCTCTAGGTTTTAATTTCCCCTCCTTAACATGTACAAAAGCAGGGCAACTAAATATTCTGAGGTGGTCATACTTTGGAGGATTGCAGACCATTTCTCTTCTGGCGTCTTGAAGTTAATTGCTGATGAGAGACTTCTATTAATCAAGTAAGCTACAGTCACTACAGCTTCTCCCCAGAATATCTTGGACATCTTCGCATTGGTAAGCATGCATGTAACCCTTTTAAGTAGGGTCCTGTTCATCCTCTCAGCTATGCCATTCTGCTGTGGTGTTGATCTTACTGTTCTATGCCTTGCAATCCCATGCTTGGCACAAAACCCATCAAACTCTCTATTGTAAAATTCGAGGCCGTTGTCAGTCCTTAGCCTCTTTACCCTTTTGCCAGTCTGATTCTTAATAAGAACCTTCCAAGTCTTGAATACTTCAAAGGCTTGATCCTTACTCTTCAACACATAGACTCACAGCTTCCTCAAATAGTCATCAATTAAGCTGAGAAAATACCTGGCACCATCACGAGTAGCTGTCTGAGCTGGTCCCCAAAAATCTGAGTGTATGTAGTCAAGAGTCCCCTTAGTCTTATGCTAGCTGGTACTGAACCTCACTCTATGTGCTTTCCCAAGCACACAATGCTCACAAAACTCTAAGGGCTGGAACTTATCTTCTCTAAACGCCTTTTGACTGAACAACTCTTTTAGGTTTCTCTCACCTAGGTGTGCCAGTCTAAGATGCCACAACTTGGTTTACATACTCTCATCATCTACAGAGAATAGTGCATAACCACTTATGACTTCACCCTTAAGCACATAAACCCCTTTGCACTTCTCTCCTCTCATCACTACCATGGAACCTTTCAAAACTCTTAAAATCTCTTCGTCGATCCTGATGGAACACCTATTCTGGTTTAGAGTCCCTAGTGAGATCAAGTTTCTCTTCAAGTCAGGAACATACCTAACATCTGTCAACTCTCTCACTCGTCTATCATGTAGCCTAAGTTTAACACTATCAATTCCTATCATTTGACATGTAATGTCATTACCCATTAAGACCTTACCACTACTAATAGGTTGGAAATTTGTAAACCAGGACTTGTGTGGACACGTGTAAAAAGTACAATCAGAATCTAAACCCATTGTTCAGAGTTCATACCATCAGTGGCGACGAGTGTCTTTGCGCTGTCATAGCTATCATTATAGGCAAGCGCAGCATCCACTTTCTTCTTGTTTTGTGCTCTCTTCTCAGGACAGTCCTTTATGAAGTATCCATCTTTCTTGCAGCAATAGCACTTCCTAAGAGTCCTAGACTTTGACCTTGAGCCTTTTTTCTTCCCATCTCTATATGAGGGCCTTCCTCTTACAGATAAGCTTTCTGCATTACCCTCGGTCTGCTTTCCTAATAACTTTGAGTTTAATGATGATTTCATATCACTCATCGTTAAATTCTCTCTGCTGTAGAGTAACGTATCAACAAAACTCTCATAGCTCTTAGAGAGTGAACTCAGCATGATAATTGCTCTATCTTCATCTTCTATCTTAATGTTGATAGACTCAAGATTAAGGATGATCTTATTGAAGGTGTCTATATGATCTTTCATCGGCGTCCCCTTTGACATGGACAGCTGATACAGCTTCTTCTTTATATGTAATCTGTTGGCCAACGATTTTCTCGTATAAAGAGAGTCAAGCTTCTTCCAAAGACCTATTTCTGTCTACTCGCCTGCTACTTTTCTCAGTACTTCATCACTCAATGACAGAACGATTATGCTATGAGCTCTTTCTTGAATGTTCCTTCTTTCTGCTTCAGCTCTAGTTGACTCTGGCGTTTTCTCTTCATCACTAGATGGAGCTGCAGTCTCCTCTAATGCCGAACCAAGCCTTTGGCTCACCAATAACGCCTTAACTTTCATTTTTCACAGATTGAAGTCATTCGTACCATTGAATTTCTCTACCTCATACTTAAGTGTGGCCATGTCTGCTTAGAACCAAGCTCTGATACCAGTTTTTTGAAGCGGAAGCACATAAAACAAGAAAAATCTCTCAAGCAAATAATAATGTAGAATAAGTTATTAAGAAATAAAAAGAGAAATGGGTAGAAAGAAGAATACACAAAGAATTACTTAGTTCTGTAAGTTGCCTACATCCACGGCGGATCAAGATCACACTCTTCTCTTATTATAAATCACAAGGCACTCACAAAGTATGCTTTTTATAAGAAAGATCACAAAGAAAACTCTCTCTCTTACTCTAGGAATTTTCTCTCACAAAGAACCACAAAGATTATCACTAAGATCACAAAGATCTCTTGTTGATCACAAAAATATGTTTACAAGCCAATTGATAGCCTTTATTTAGGCTTTGGGACGACCTAGGTTTACCCTATACGTGTGGGAGTCGTGATAAGAAGTCCTAAAGCAAGTGGGAGACAAAATAAGGAAGTTTTCTTATTTCGGGATACTATTCCCGTCTCCAGCGCCGCAGCGCTCAGGTTCTGGAATGAGCGCTGCAGCGCTTACGCCTTGTCACTGTGGCGCTGGTGCCTGGTGTGCCCTTATCGTTTTTCACCTCCTTTCGCATCCGTATTCGATCCGTGCGCACCCTACGCACTTGGCTTGCTCTCCAAATCATATTCCAATGATTTTCAATCAATATTCTTACAATAATTTTTAAAATAATTAGTCTTTGATAAATCATAAATATAATGATAATTTTGGGTTTGTTTCATTTATAGGATATATAAATGAAAATAAATTTAATAAAAAAATTAATTCGTAAAATCTGATTTTAAAAAACAATTCTTTTATACTTTTTTAAATTTGTCGAAATAATTTCATTAAAAATTATTACTAAACATGCACTTGCTTAAATGACCTCGTGCTAAAGAATTTGCAAATATATATTTTTTATTACAATAAAAGTTTCAAGTTCGATTCCTCCTCCTCTAAATAAATAAATAAATAATTAATTAATTACTAAACATCTAATATAATTTTAAAATTTTGAAAATCACTTTTAATCTCTCTAACAATAATTTCAATTAACCCTAAAATATTTGAAATGACACTAAGTAGATTGCTTACAACAATCCTATTAGTTACTTATAAATGTTCAAATTTTTGTTAAAAGTTGGAGAATTTTAGAAGTTTATAAAATTAAACTTAAAACCCTATAAGAAGTCCATTTAGAATAGACTTGCAATCTAACAAAAAATTTTACCCAAGTTTAATTTTAGTTGGATACCATAATGTCAATTGCATCTTTCATTTATTTTATTCTTTTAACAAATCAACTTATAAATCATCTGATATTTATTACAAATCAATTTATAATTCATACACACTATAAATTAATTTCAACTTACAAATTATCATTATAAATTAATTTTAACTTATAATCAATCATCTCAATAGAGGGAGTTTGACTCGACTCAAACCTGACATTTTATTATAATCATTCTCATTATAAATCATCTACAACTTACAAATCATCATTATAAATTAACTTCAACTTACAAATCGAGTTTCTTGATGGAAGGAGGTTGACTCAACTCAAATTTAATATTTTGATATTAGAAATATTGATAACAAACCATTAAACTAATGAAGTGGTTATCCTGCATTTTTTATTTCTTTATAATAAATAAATTAAAAAGGTGATTAGGATGACAAATGATATGCATCTAACTTAAAGCAATTCTTTGGACTTGTTGCCATGGAATGGTGTGGACTATTCTTAATGCTCTTTATTTTTCTCATTCTTTATGCATATTGATGCGGTGATAAGAAAGTTTACAGATAAGAAAGTTTATAGTTTATTTTCTTATGGAGTGTTCAAAGTAAAATTTTATTTATATTTTTTTAATTTATTTTTTTTATAAAATTATTAGTTAATTTTTTATATAAACAAACTATAAGCAAACTAATATATATGTATGTATATTATAAATAATGACACTAAAAGCTAAGAATAATTTACAAAGAACAAGAAAAAGATTAAAAGAGATAGTATATGTATAAAAAGATTAAAAAAATTCTGATGGATACATCTTATTTTTTATATTCAATAATGTTAAAACAAAATCACATAAATAAGCAATATCACCCAAGTAAATAATACATAACAAGTTATTAAAGAATTAAAGAGAGAAATGGTAGAAGAAGAACACATAAAAATTACGTAGTTCGACAACTTGCCTACGTCCGTGATCAAGATCACACTTTTTTATCACGAATCATAAGGCACTCACAAAGTATGCCTCTTATAAGAAAGATTATAAAGAAAACTCTCTCTTGCACTCTAAGAATTTTTTCTCACAAAGAACCACAAATATTTCTTGACCTATCACAAAGATTTGTTTAATGATTACTAAGATATGTTTACAAGCCAATTGACAGCCTTTGTATAGGTTTTAGGACGTCTTAGGTTTACCCTTTACGCGTGAGAGTCGTATTAGGGAGTCTTGAAGCAAGTGGGAGACAAAATAAGAAAGTTTTCTATTTTCGGGATACTGTTCGCGCGTCCAGCGCCGTGGTGCTCAGGCTCTGGTTTCAGCGCCGCAGCGCTCACTCCTGGTCACCGCGGCGTTGGCACCTGTTACATATTTCTTCATTTTTTGTGTCCGTTTTTTATCCTCACGCATCCTATGCACTTTGCTTGATCTCTAAATCATATCCCGATGATTTTCAATCAATATTCTCACAAAATCCCCTATTTGATTCAAAATCATCCATAAAGTAACTCGATCTCTCATTTCTGCATCTTCGATCACCCTCACAAAGTAGTGACTCTGGTTAAGTCCTTGCATAGGATGAACTTAACCGAGGGCAATGGCTTAGTCAACATATCAGCAGGGTTTTCAAACGACACTATCTTTTTTAGACTAATTTCACTACTTTGGACAATCTATTAAATGTAATGGACACTCACATCAATGTGTTACGACCTCTCGTGGAACACTTGATGTTTGCTTAGGTGTATGACACTCTGGCTGTCACAATATACACTGGTGTTCACATCTTCATTAGCCAATACCTCCGCGCATATGTTTTTCAACCACACAGCCCACTTAATAGCTTCACCAACAACTATGTACTCCGCTTTTGTGGTAGATAGAACTGATCTCCAATATACACTACACCCAAACACTGTGAATACGTAACCCGTCAACGATCTTCTTTTGTCTAGATCACCTGCATAATCTGAGTCTACGTATTCTCTTACCATTTTATTATTGTTCTCATCCCTCTTATACATTAACTCGTGATTTAACGTTCCCTTGAGATATCTCAGAATTCATTTCATTGCGAGCCAGTGATCCTTACTCGAATTTGCTATGTATCTACTTACCACACTCACAGCTTGTGCTATGTTTGGTCTTGTACAAACTATTGCATACATGATGCTCCCCACAACATTTGCATATGATACTTTACTTATTTATAGTTTCTCATCTTCGAATATCGGTGACTGTGCTACTAAAAGTCTGAA
Organism: Ailanthus altissimus; assembly: GCA_946807835.1. NCBI lineage: Eukaryota > Viridiplantae > Streptophyta > Magnoliopsida > Sapindales > Simaroubaceae > Ailanthus > Ailanthus altissimus. Next base: position 30,465,937 of record OX327688.1, on the reverse strand, counting down.
ATGCATAGCCAAAGGAGTAGAGACAATCTTTGCGTTGGACATACTAAACTTCTCTAGAATTTTAAGTATATATCGTTGTTGGGACAAGAAGATAACATCTCTTATTTCCCTCACAATATCCATACCCAAAATTCTCTTTATTGCTTCCAAATCCTTCATCTCAAACTCGCAACTCAACTGATTCTTGAACTTCTGTATTTCTTCCATATTCTTACATACGATCAACATATCATCGACGTATATAAATAAATACATCATCTCACAACTTATATTTTTGAAGTACACGTATCCGTCATACTTACTCCTACTAAAGCCACAAGACATCACAAACTTATCAAATCTCATATACCACTATCTAGGTGATTGCTTTAACCCATATAATGACTTCTTTAGTAAACAAGTATGATTTTCTTTCCCGAGCTCCTTGAACCCTTGCAGTTATGCCATGTATATTGTCTCTTCAAGCTCTACATACAAAAAAGCTATCTTTACATCCATCTGCTCTAGATGTAAATCAAGGTTTGCACACATGGCTAACAAAATCCTTGACAACTAGAGAGAATATCTCATGAAAATTAACTCCCTCTCTCTGAGTAAAACCTTGTGCAACTAACCTAGCCTTGAATCTCGTTGGCGCTATCCCCGGTATCCCCTCCTTCACCTTATACACCCATTTGCACTCAACTAGTTCCTTTTTAGGTATCTCCACTAACTTCTAGGTATTATTCTTCTTAAGAGAACTAATTTATTCTTCCATGGCCTACTGCTATTCTTTCTTGTTTTCACTTTTCATACCATCGCCATATGTCATAGGCTCATCATACTCAAGAGTATAAGCAGAATTAAAAGCATGAGCAACTAAATCTGCTTGTGCATACCTGACTGGTGGGTTAATTGTTCTCCCTAGTCTGTCTCTGGCTAGCTGGTACTCTTAAAGTTCCATCTTAAGAGTCCTAGTAATTCCTTGGGTGAACTTTGAGGAACTTTGTCGGTGTTCTTGGTTCTTCTTTAATGATCTTATTGTTGAAGTGCTGATCTGGGGGCATATCAGATCTACTTTCAGGCTCTACTTCAACTTCTATTAACTCGGGTACTGAGTCTTCCTTGGACACATGTTCTTCTTTCTCATATTCATGAGAGATTTTTAACATCGTCGTCACATCGAACGTCACGTCACAGCTTATGATACTCTTTGGTGGTGTCAAGTCTTTATACCATACCTTACATCCTTTCACTCATTCGGGATATCCTATAAATATCTATTTGATAGCTCTAGGTTCCAACTTCCCCTCCTTAACATGTACAAAGGCAGGGCAACCAAATATTATAAGGTGCTCATACTTTGGAGAATTGCCAGACCATTTCTCTTCTGGCGTTTTGAAGTCAAATGCTGATGAGGGACTTCTATTAATCAAGTAAGCTGCGGTCACTATAGCTTCTCCCCAAAATACCTTGGACATATTCGCATTGGTAAGCATGCATCTAACCCTTTTAAGCAGGGTCTTATTCATTCTCTTAGCTACCCCATTCTGATGTGGTGTTGATCTTATCGTTCTATGTCTTGTAATCTCATGCTTGGCACAAAACTCATCAAACTCTCTATTGTAAAACTCGAGGCCATTGATAGTTCTCAACCTCTTTACTCTTTTGCCAGTCTGATTCTCAACAAGAACCTTCCAAGTCTTGAATACATCAAATGCTTGATCCTTGCTTTTCAACACATAGACCCACAACTTCCTTAAATAGTCATCAATTAAACTGAGAAAATACCTGGCACTGCCACGAGTAGCTGTCTGAGTTGGTCCCCAAAGATTTGAGTATATATAGTCAAGAGTCCCCTTTGTCTGGTGCTCGTTGGTACTAAACTTTACCCTATGTGCTTTCTCAAGCACACAATGCTCACAAAACTCTAAGAGTTAGAACTTATCCTCACCAAACGCCTTTTGACTAAATAACTCCTTTAGGTTTCTCTCGTCTAGGTGTGCCAGTTTAAGATGCCACAACTTGATTTGCACACTCTCATCATCTACAGAGAATAATGCAGAACCACTTATGACTTCACCCTTCAGCACATAAACACCTTTGTGCTTCTCTCCTCTCATCACCACCATGGAACCTTTCAATACTCTCAAAATCCCTCCATTGATCCTGATGAAACACTCATTCTAGTCTAAAGTCCCTAGTGAGATCAAGTTCCTTTTGAGATCAAGAACATACCTAACATCTGTCAACTCTCTCACTCTTCCATAATGTAGCCTAAGTTTAACACTACCAATTTTCATCATCTGACATATACTGTCATTGCCCATTAACACTTTATTACCACTAATAAGCTAGAAATTCAAAAATCAAGACTTGTGCGGTCATATGTAAAAAGTACAACTAGAATCAAGAACTCATTATTCAAAATTCTTACCATCAATAGTGACGAGTGTCTCTGCGCTGTCATAGCTATCATCATAGGTAAGCACAGTATCCGCTTTCTTCTTGTCTTGTGTTCTCTTCTCAGGACAATCCTTTATGAAGTGCCTATCTTTCTTACAGCAATAACACTTCCTATGAGTCCTATACTTCGACCTTGAGCCCTTTTTTCCTTCCATCTCTATATGAAGGCCTTCCTCTTATAGATAAAATTTCTGCATTGCCCTCGATCTATTTCCCTAATAACTTTGAGTTTAATGATGATTTCACATAACTTATCGTTAAACTTTTAGGGAGTGAACTTAGTAGGATCATTGCTCAATTTTCATCTTCTATCTTGATATTGATAGACTCAAGATCAATGATGATCTTATTGAAGGCGTCTATAAGATCTTTCATCGGCGTCCCCTCTAACATAGACAACTGATATAGTTTCTTCCTTAAATGCAATCTGTTGGCCAATGATTTTCGCATATAAAGCAAATCAAGCTTCTTTCAAAGACCTATTGCCATCGTCTCAGCTGCTACTTTCCTTAGTACTTCATCGCTCAATAACAGAATAATTGTGCTATAAGCTCTTTATTGAATGTCTCTTCTTTTTGCTTCTGCTTTAGATGACTCTGGCGTCTTCTCTTCATCATTAGATGAAGCCGCGGTCTCCTCTAATGCCAAGCCTAGTCTTTGGCTCACTAACAACTCTTTTATCTTCATCTGTCACAAATTGAAGTCATTCGTACTGTTGAATTTCTCCACCTCATACTTGGGTGTGGCCATGTCTGCTTAGAAAACCAAGCTCTGATACCAGTTTATTGAAACAGAAGCACACAAACAAGCAATATCACCCAAGCAAATAGTGCAGAACAAGTTATTAAAGAATTAAAGAGAGAAATGGTAGAAAAAGAACACATAAAAATTACATGATTCGGCAACTTGCCTACGTCTACGGCGGATCAAGATCACACTCTTTTATTATGAATCACAAGACACTCACAAAGTATGCCTCTTATAAGAAAGATCACAAAGAAAACTCTCTTTTGCACTCTAGGAATTTTCTCTCACAAAGAATCACAAAGATTTCTTAACCTATCACAAAAATTTGTTTAATGATCACTAAGGTATATTTACAAGCCAATTGACAGCCTTTATATAGGTTTTAGGACATCTTAAGTTTACCCTTTATGCGTGAGAGTCGTATTAGGAAGTCCTAAAGCAAGTGGGAGATAAAATAAGAAAGTTTCCTATTTTCGGGATATTGTTCACTCGTCCAGTGCCGCGGCACTAGCGCGCGCTCGTCTGGGTGCCGCGGTGCTGATCACCTAGCACCGCAGTGCTGACGCCTGTTACACACTTCTTTATTTTTTGCCTCATTTCATGTCTGTTTTCGATCCTCGTGCATCATACGCAATTGGCTTGATCTTTAAATCATATCTCGATGATTTTCAATCAATATTCTCACAACTAAATTGTTTAATTATGTTAAAAAAATGTTTAATTTACAAATAATAAGGAATTAGATATCACTCAAGGTTAGAGGATTAATAAAAAAAATTATGAAAGAAAAATTATGTGAGGAGTCGCACAAAAAATGTTTAGAGTATTCTTATATTTATTTTATAAAATTATAATAGATTTTTCTTTCGTCTGTGAATATAGCCCAAATTATGGTGAATTATATTAAATTTCTTATATTTTTATGTAATTTATTAATTTTAATACTTAATATACTTTTACCAAATTTTCTAAACGAGTTATGAGAACTAAAATATTAACATTTAATTTTTTTAATTCAAATTTTAGATTCGTTTGAGAAACATCATAGCCCTTTGCCAATTGATTTAAGGGATGGTCGCATACCTCGATTTTGATATACACCAATATGTAACATACAAGTTGACATCTTATAATCTTATTGCTCGATGATCATTATCATCTTTTAGAATAACGTCCAACATCTAATCATTGCTAGATGATAATAGTCCCAATGGTGCTTAAGACAACTTCAAGACGATTTCATGAGTAGATCATAAATATGGCATATGCTTCCCTTTTTCGCACTATAAATGTAAGCTATCTCATTATGAAGGGGTAGATTTTAATGAAATAATTCATTTATACAAAATGCCTTTTTTTCTCTTTTGGGAATATAGATTATGGTTTTGCATATATTAGTGTTCAATGATTTCATATGAATGATTATTTATGTTCTAGCGTGGATCTTTCGATTCGGAGTTATAGAATTTTGATGATTTAAAATTAAGATAAATTTAATTTTGTGTTGGAAATTAAAAAAGAGTGATACATAGTCAAGAACGCAATGATCAGACAAAAGAGATATAAAACAGAAAGTTGGATGTGATGAGAGGCGTGAAAACACAAATGAAGGCATTTCCAAATGTAAACACCATGACGTTGGTTGCTTAATGCTGCAACGACAATTTCAAAAATTTCAATGCTACAACGATGAATTTGAAATGCTGCAACTATAAATCTTAGCGTTGTCACGTTATCTATTCGGAAAAATATATATATATTTTGATTCTAATTGTGTGTTTAAATTAGTTTTAAACTTTATAAATATGTTAACTTTTATTTCAACTATGTTTATAGTTTATAAGGTCAGTATTAATACTATATAAACCTTGTAATCCTTTGTAATTCATGAAGCATCAAATTATTAAAAAGAAAGAGAATAGAGAGTTTAAGTTACACTTGAGTGCTTTGAGTGCACAAGAGTATAGTATATATTCTTGAGAACTCTTAGTTATTTATGTATTCTTTGTATCTCTCGTGGAAGTTCTTTGTGTACAAAAGAACGAAATAAAAGAAGTTAGGATTCTAAAATTTATTGTAAACGTAAACGGTTATTGTCGCACCACATATATTGAGTGTGTACTTCTTTTTATGTGTGATTGTTTATCTCTTTAATTGTGTGATCTTTATTATTCTCAATTATTTGTGAATGAAAAAATTATGCAAGGCATTAATGATTTTTTAGAGTGCAAGCAAAAAAACTACAACAAGAGTAAATATGGGCATAGATCATTTGATATGCTACTCTTCTGGCAAAGATGACTGAACAGTTGACTTGTGATCCATCTGAAGGAGGATGTGAACAAATAAACCGTATCCATCATACTCTTTGGATTTTTCCACGTCTTTACACTAGGTATGTGACTTAATTGCCATAGAAAACCATTCTAGTTCATAATAAGATCACAATAGCATTGATTCGTTGCTACAAAATAATCAGCTATTAAATAGTTCATAAGCACATTCCAAATGATCTATCATGAAATATTGTTTTGTTTTCTATTGCTTGGATTTGTAATTTTGGGATGGCACATAGCGAGGGAGAGATTTAATGATATATCAGCAACTTTGAAGGCTCTTTCTCCTGAGTTGGTTCAAAGTGCATCGCTCCTTCTAATCACTGGTTTTAAAAATGAGTAATTGCCCTTCTCCCAAATCCTTAATGCCTAACTTGAGAGTAGATAGCTAATGTATTCTACTTATTGGGCAAAGTTGGTCTGCGACCCCTGGATACTGAAGGCGTCTTTCTACACTTTAATCTCTGTTAACTTTAAGCTGAAATAGAGTGTTATTACTACCGCAAATTCTTCCTTTTGGGTTAGTGTAGTGATTTAAAATGTTATCCTAGAGCACATTATTCACGAACAATGACTACAAATGTGGTTTTCACATTTCCACATAGCCTGGTGTGTCGAATTGCAATTGTATATGTGACAGATGCTATAATTGTCTTTCTATGCTAATAATTGGCGGAATTATTTCAACTTCTTTATCGATTTTCTGGCATTTTTCTTGCATAAAGTTGTCATTATTACTTATCACACAGTAGCTTTCTCTACAATTTCATGCATATCTTGGACGAAAATCAAGTTTATGTATATAGGATTAAAACCAGTTGGCCATTTTTACTAAACAATTTCATTCCCCAGGTATTGCTTTTCAGGAGTTCTACAACATCATATCTGCTTCATTTACAGCAATGAAAATTTTCAGCCGATCAAAGAGGCTGCACCGGAGGTCAGGATTCCTCTGCTGAAGATAGGGCAAGAAACAAGATGCGATTCTTGTTGAATCAGTAGGCCCTATGGCTGTGATCAAGTTAATTATCGCCGGCGGGTTGTTTTAACCACACTTGTTGCACATAGAAACTACAACTACATCAAGGCCTTCAAATATTCCTGTTGCTTTGCACTTTCAGTTGCCGTGTTCTTATATATTCCTGTCGCTTTCCACTTTCAGTTGAACCAGTGCCGCATATTGCAACCAATTAGAAGAAAATGGCTAATCATCCAATCAAATTTGCCATGATCTTCGGCAAGAAGAATTCGGCCGTGCATACAAGCCAATAATGTACAACACATGTTAAGGGCAATGCGTCTTTAACTTTCTTGCAAAACTCAACTTAATGTCATATAACATTTTCTATGAATTTTTTTTAAAACTTTATTTATTAAATTGAGAGTTCTCAAATTCAGGAAAAAATAAATCTCTAACATAAAATCTCAACAAATGATAAACGTAAATAAAAAGTTATAACTAAAAACAACTCGCAGAGTCTTTAACTTTAAGTTAACTCATCATTCAAAAACTTATTTCGTAAAAAAAATAAATAACGTTGGGTAAGCCATTAATTCGATATCTAAATTCATTTGTATAATTTGCGAGTTTTTTTTTTTAATGTCAAAATGTTATAAGCCTTGCTCAAATAATCACATTAATAACATTAATGATTTCAACTTAAATTTTACTCAATCAAACACTTTAATATTTCAAAAGTAAATATAATAATTGATAAATAACATATATGTTAAATATTTTTTATTAAATAAAACTTGTTAAAGTAGTACAGTTCAGTAAAAAAATCACATAAAAATTATTACAAAATAAACTGTAGTTACTCATATCACATAATGTCAATACTCTTAGCGACCCAATCAATAGCAAAATTAAATAATGTCACCAGTACCAAAATTACCAAAATTAAATAGTGTCAATACTCCTAGTCTAATGATTATATATTTGTATTGCAAAACTCTATAAAATGTATGCATTTATTTAAAATTGTTTTCCTTCGTTTGTCGTCGATATTACTATTATTGATTAATAATTCTTAAAATAAATATCCATGTGATAATGTAATAGTAAGCTAACGTGTGCTATATGCAAATCACGTGCCTCAATTCGTGAGCGTTTATTGAGTGCAGCCAAGCCCATAATACTTAACAGCTTCTCTCTTCAACCAACTTAACCGTAAATCAGTTGCCCCTAACCGTTATTTCCCCGCTAAAACTCAAGAAACCCATTTTCTCATAAGCAAAAACACCCACAAGCACTCATTCTCTGTCAAGAAAAGCAAGAAATTCATCACCAAAACCACAAGAACCGAAATGGTCAGCAAGAGGGGTAAGAAGAAACGTAGTGGCGAGGGGGACGAAAAACCGCCACCTCTCAAAACCTCGGCCAATTGCCGGAAAGCAGTCGCTGCATATAATAGAGGAGACTTCAATGAAGCCTTGGAAACCATCAGAAACTGTAAATCCGTCTATGGAGACTCTGTTTTTTATCATCATGCTGAAGCCTTTTTAAACTACAAACTCGCCACACAAAATGAAGATTTGGATTCAGTACGCAAGCGGCTACGCCAAGCAGCCTTATCGGCTTATCAAGCCTGGAAGCTGTTCGGAAACTCAATTGTATTGGCTCACTTTTGTGTCTCCATGATGTATATTGTGCCAGGTTTCGTCCAAGATCATGAGGGGGTGATTCAACAATGTCAACGGGCGCTAGCAATGGAGGATCCCCAGGACCCAGATAAAGATAGTTTCATTTTCAAAGATTTGAGCCAAGAAACGGAAATTAAGAAAATGATGCAAGAATTCAGAGCAATGATAAAGCAGTGTGAGCAGAAGAGAAGGTGGAGTAAAGTCGATCCAAAGAAAAGGTTTCAGGCACATATAAAGGCAATAGAAGAAAGAGTAGGCAAAAACAAGATCCCATCGTTGATGAAAGAGTTAGAAGAGAGAAGACAGAAACATGTTTCAAAGAATTTTATTGATAATTCTGCTAAAATACAGAAAGTAAGACCTTTCTGGGAGAGAAAAATGAGCGATAAGGCAAAAAGAAATTTGTTTAAAGTGAAAGTAGAAGATCTTAAGAATCATTTGGACTTGTTAACAGATGGTAAGGAGACGGATCTTATGTTGGAGGCTATAAAATTTTATAAGACGTGGCAAACATGGAAGTTTTGGGAGTGTTGTCAATGTTGTGAGAGGTTTGCGGATTCGCAATCTTACAAGGACCACCTTTATCATTCTCATGACTGGAAAATTGATCTTCATGCAGTGTTGCTTCCACATGAAGTTGATGATGTTTCAGTCGAGAAAATTATGAAAGGTGAGTGGGAACCAGTAGATATTGAAGCAAGGACCAGACATATGGTGCAACGATTATTTTTTGGTAGTGACAGTAATAAGAACATGTCATCTATAGCATCCACAGGTGATCTGAAAGGGTCAATATCCGGTAAGAGTGATCTCCCAGGGCTTCTTCTGCAAGTCCGTGGAATGTTTCAATTACTTCTCAAATATAAATGCCTTGTGCAATCTCATGTTGATAATGTAATAAATCTTGCATTTGAGGAGCTTAAGAAAAGAGTTCCAAATTTAAACTTGGATAGAGAACTGAAAAACATTAAGATCATATGCTTTTTAAAATCTTCAGAGCTTCAAAGCGTGATTGATTACATGGGGGTTCTGTTTAATACCTTTGGTTTAAGTGAAAAGCCAGAGAAGGGAAACACCTTGGATGAACAACTTGGCAATGATCAGGGTTTTGACATCAAAGAGAGGGTTGAACTAACTGAAAACTTCTCATGTCTCGTTCTGGATGAGCAATTGTTGCGAGAGGAGCCTAATCTTGCTAAAGGCTTTGACTCTGTTGCTTTTGATGGCTCTGCAATAACTTTAGCCAAAAGTTCCCAAGGACATGGTGTATTGGCTGTCAGTGATAAAATCTTGCCACTGTCATGGTTGTATGCAGGGCAAGAGGTTGGGGAAGAATTACAGTCATGGACAAGTACAAGGCAGTCTCAGAAAAGACAAGCAAAGGAGCTTTTTCATTTCTTTGTAGAAGAACGTTCATATTTAGAAAAAGTTTTTGAGGAAAAAGGGGAGAAACTAGAAAAGATGAAAGCAGTCATGGCAGTAGAAAGTTTATGGCGGTACAGATCGGAACAAGGTCCACAGAATGTGGTGAAAACTTATGCATCGGTTCTTAGAGAACGGAAAAAAGTGCTTGAAGAGAGGAACGGTGATCCTAAGAATGATTATAATCAGTTTGAATTGGATTTTATATTGAATATTCTGGAAATGGACCAAACTGTGAATGCTTATCTGCTTGAAAACTTGAGTCTATCAGACAAATGTCTACAGAAAAAAATAGAAGAGTGGAAACTGCATCTATTAAATGAAGTGAGTATATAAGCTTTTCTTTCATTCAGCCAAATGATTTTTAAAATTTTCCGTTTGGTTCTGACTATGTTCAGTTTTGCAGCTTCAAGCTGATGATGCACTAATAATGCGAAGTGTTGGTATCATGAAGCAGTATACCATGATGCTTGGACAGTTAACTGCTTATGACTATCGGTCAATCATGTTGCCCTTATTGAAGTCATTCATCCAGGTTTGTGTTGCAATATCTTTGATATTTTTCCAACTGGTTTCCGCTTCTTGTTGGTATTACATCATTTCATAATGTAGTTGTGTCTTTCACAGTTGCATCTGGAAGAATTGGTGCATAAGAATGACTCGAAGGAGGCTGATGCTAATATGAGACCATCCTTAAAAGAGCTTGATGCCAGGAAGAAAATTGACGAAGAATGTGATAATACAGGAGAAACACAAGGAAAATCCACAGAAAAAAACATGAAGAAGACATGACACACACGAGTATATGGATTTAAAGGTTTGGTTACTGAATTGTGTGCTAGTTGTTTTTACTGTGGTGGAAGTGGTTCAGTTCTATAATTGGTGTGAAGTAACTGATCTTTTTATAGTGCAGAGAACTTGAGGTAGTGAGAAGAAGGAGCCAGAACAAACGTAAGTCTCTGTCACATAATATTCGGTCTTGAGGTTTGCTAAAATACTGGTGCCAATTTTACTCTCTTTTGATCCTATGCCTTTAGTTCTCACAACTGTGGGTTCCCAGCAGTAGTATTTTGACTGCATACTCAGTTTACAATCCAGACATTGTAGCCAACTAAATCATGCCATTGGTTACAGAGTCGGGTACAAGCGAAAAGATGGTTGAAAGTGTTGAAGAGAATGAAGAAGACCGTCTCTGCAATCAATTCAAATCAATCATCATGAAGGTGATATAACGAGGAAAGACTTCAAGCTGACATTAGCAAAGCTGCATGCATGCCTAAGCCTTGGTAACTCCAAAGGGTGCCGACTGTTCAAAGGCATGACCATGATAGACGGATGCTTAGATATTAGTGTAATGGGTAGGTACTTTACATGGTTAAGACATTACTTCTTCTACTACTACTACTTTCCCAAAGATTATGAATGTTTGATTTTCCTTGGACCAATTTGCAATTTGCCCAATTTTATATATATTTAATCAAATCTAAATACTAATTAACCTGTAACCATCCGATTGAAGTCTTATTCATATTTTTGCATTAAAAACAGTGGAAAATGGGCAAATAAATAAATAAAAACAAAGATTTATTCCCTTGTAATTCCAATTTCCAAGTTCTCTCCCGTCATTCCAATTTTCATTGATCTGCAAACAACACAATCCCCCCGTCATTCAGGTATCTTTTTTCCCCTTATCCATGGCCCTGATCGCATGATAGCCAAAAAAAAAAAACTCAGTATTTTTAATAAAACTATTAGAGCTTTCTATTGGACAAAAAGTTTGAAGTATTATTCTCAGCTAAAATAAGAGAAATTGCCTGTCATCAACTAATAATACATACTAAAAATATTTAAAATTATGTAAAAAGAATCAGTAATAACTTATACGTACTTCATTATCCTTGTTATCGTTGTTGTTGTTGTTGTGATCTTGGGTTTTGGAGTTTGAGGCGGGAGTAGTAGTAGTAGTAGTAGTTGGTTGAGCAGGAGCTCGAGAAACGGTGCCGTATTCGTGGGCAGGCCTAGGAGCTTGTTCACCTCTAGCCACCTTGCTCACGTCTCTCGCTCTCATCTTGTCGTGCGGATCCACCTGTGAGGCCGACATGGTTACTGCTGCTCTCTCTATATTTCTCAAATTGAAACGATGTCGTGTCCCTTTTTATTTTGTTTCACAATCCCTGGGTAACAGTAATGTCTCAGACAAGCAAACCTTCTCTGTTCTTGGTGTAGAGCCACGTGTTCCTCTTAGTACAAAGCCACGTCGTAAGTGTTGAAGACACGTATAGTAGTGATGTGTCCTGCTCGCCACAGCTGTATATATATCTAATCACAGGGAATGTTTTCAAGATGTTTATCTTACACGCCGACGTTTTGGCACATGTTGTGAATTCGTGTTCTTTCCATGCGTAAACTTTCGCAAAATTAAATTAAAAAATATAATTTTTAAAATTAATCGTTATATTATTTTATTATAATTATTTTAAAAAAAAGAACATTATTCTATCTGTTAGCTTAACCTAAGATTCAAATTATAAAACATAAAAATCAAACATTCACAACAATGATAAGAAAAAAATTATAATGGTTCGATCAATAATCAGATTTACACATCTACTTTGAACTTCTCTTTTGAAACTTTATCACTACTGTGAAATCGTTTACAAAATGCGTTTTAAGACAAAATTACAAATTATTGTTTACAGTAAACCCTAGCTCATTGTTTCTCTCTTTCTCAAATCTAGAAAACCCTAGAAAAAGAAAAGGAGAGAATTATTAGAGACTTCTACAAGATTCGAGATGAAAAATGAAAAGTTGCCCTAAATCTAAAGGCATTTGCGTTTATATATATTACATGAAACGATAGCGTATAACAAAGCAATGAGATACCCAAAACGTCAAAATTTTATCTTTCCTTTTCTTTTCCTTCAAATGCTGTCCAGTTATTAAATTGTCTAATATTTAAACTCTTCAACTTTTATTTGTTCATTATAAGACCGCAAACTAACACTATCTATTAACATGTTTAAAAAAAAAAAAAAACAACAAAAATTATTTTATCCTTCTAACATTCATTGTTACTCAAATTCTTCATTACTTGATTGAAAAAAAATGCGTGCTTGGCCATAAAAAAAAATACACGAAATTATATACCAAATAATACACCCTCATGGAACATAAGTAATGGTCAATTGTGCTCATAACTTAAATTTATGAGTATGCATGCATGAACTGGGGATCAAAATTACCCTAAGAAAATTGCATGACTCAAACGGGAAAAATGAAAAATAAAAGAAATCTCACCATGCTTTACTATTAACTAATTTGCTGTTTTCCATTAAAATAAATTAATGAAGAACATGGCAAAGTTACTGGGTGTGGCATGAACTTTCATTCACCACTTGTGTAAGAATCAAAATATGAATCAAATATCAAATTTAATTAGTATGGGACTGTAAGAAAAGATAAAAAGAAAGAAAAAAAGCAATGAAGATAATAAAAAGAGATGAGAAAACTTTGAAGATTACATTATTATTATTATTTTTGTATATTATAAATGTTATATATTAAGCTTTTATATAAACTAAAGATTAACATAAATAATGAAACAGGATATAATATATTCATTCAAAATATAAATGATAATTATAAATAGGGTAAGAAATGATTGTCTTGATTCTTTATATCTTTAACATCCCCTAGAAATTTAAAATAATAGAAATTTGAGTTTGAAAATGAAACTATGATGAGTGTTGAAAAGATTAACCACTGTGATTGTAAATGTGTTGATAGAGAAAATAAGAAATCAATTATTACGATGTAAATGTGTTGAGAAGATCAACCACTGTGATTGCAAACACGTTGATAAAAAAAAAATTAATCACTGCAAGTGCAAGTATGTTGAGAGATTCACCCACTTATTTAAAATTGTTGCAGAAAGACCCAAAAAAAATAAAATTTTCAAATTGACCCAAATTTATGTAAATTACTAAATAACCCCAAAACTTCTATAAATTATAAATTCTCAACAAGACTTTAGAAAGTTTACAAAAAATCCCTATTGTAAATCAAAGAGCAGATCAGACAAACGAGCACCATGGGTTGACGAATCTGACGACAAAATATTTAATGGTGTTGGCGGTAATGTTGGACACGCTAGAACTGCCGAAAACTGATATGGAAGTGACTGACAATAGTGGGCTTGAGATGGCGCGTGTTACTTCAATCTCCAATCAATGCGCTTCTGGTGGTGTTAGAACAACTAGCTTTGTCTGAATGTCTTGGACTAGGTGGTGCACAGTGATGTGCTGGAAAAGAAGTCGCCAATGAGTGAACAATAACTAGCTAGAGGTGAATAGTAACTAATTATAGAAAAGGATCAAAACTGATTTGAAAAAACTCTTAGAAAGATCGTAGCCTAACTTTGATACCATACTAAAAAAAATAAAAAGAAAAAAAAAAGACAATGAAAATAATAAAGAGAGACAAAAAAATTCTGAAGACTACATTGTTACTATTTTTTTGTACATTACAAATGCTACATAATAAACTTTTATCTAGACTAAAGATTTAATATAAATAAAGAAACAAAATATAACATCTTCATTCAAAATATAAATAATTATTATAAATAAGGTAATGAATGATTATCTTGATTCCTTATATTTTTAACTGGAAGTGCAAATTCTCCTTTGTAAAATCTCAATCTCATACTATGCAAATATTTTTGGTTTGTTGGCCTTAAAATTTTCTCACGATTGGTCTTTCTTTTTAACCATTTTATAAAAGAATGGATGAGGATAATTTTGTCCTAATATTTTAGATATAAATGCAACTTTATCTTAGTTAAAGATAAAATATATAATTTTATTTTAATATATTAACTTTTGTCGTTAGTTTTAATGGTGAAAGAGTAAAAATATAATTTAACTACATAATTAAATTAAACTTCAGACACGTGACACAATTTTACTCATACATTGTATTTGAACACGTGTTATAATATGATTAGTTAAAATTGTTGGATCTAAAATATGTATAGGTGTATGCATGTGCAATTGTGTCTATTACTTAAATAGTATTATATACGAATTTAAATCCAACGGAAGCGTGAAACATGCAATAAACATAATAAATAAATATATTAATCACATTAATATATTAGAAAGGTTAGAAAACTCACCATAACGTGTAATGTTATACACGTAATTTCTCGGAGTCCGCATAGAGACCAACTCGTGTGCATTTCTAGTCACCAACACGGTAAGCTAGAACAGCAGCCCTATATTCAGCTCGAGATTAACTCTTAATCCCCAAAATAGCCGATATGTGATTTTATCATTTTCTCTAAAAGGATAAGAAATATAGGTTGAAATATTTCTCAAATACTTTTAAGACACAATAGAGAAAAATGAAACAATTTCATTTTTTCTTTTTTTTTCCTTCTCCATTTCGGTTCTCTTTCTCTCGGCCAAATTTGACCCTCCAAAATCACACACCTCACTCTCTTTCTTTCTTTATATATATATATATATATAATATAATAATATATTATATAATATAAAAAAGAGATATTTAATTATAACAATTAAATCATCAAAATGATAAATAACTATTTTACCCATTATAAATAGTTACCAAGTTCACCTTTCAGTAGGTTCCATCAAATTTCACATTTAGGTAAACTCAACTGAGGGTCCACAGTACTCCACGTGTCCTTATATAATTAGTAAATAATAATTATTGACTAATTATTGTATTTAATACTTAAATACAGACACGCACGCATTTTTATGGTAGTGCTGAATATTACTGGATTAAACAATTAAATCCGGCACGCTACTCCAGTGAACAACGAGTACACTCTATATCGCTGGACTCCTTAGGTCCTACACCCGATTCGTCAAATGGAACTATACCATGAGTCCGTAAGCAATGCCCCACACACACGTCACGGATATTATAAATCAACGCGTTGAACCATACAAGTTGAGGTTACAACGCATACATATAGTCCTTCCGTCAAAATATCCTGGATGTGCAGGGATATAGATTATTACCGTCAAATCCCCTTTTACTCATCCATATCTTATCTCCAGACTTATATCTCACTGAACAATATGCGCAAACTCTTTTGCCATATTGTTCTACCTTGACAGAACTCTTTCTCGAAATTAATACTTGTGGCCACAAGATTTTTTGAGATATAGTCTCGAAGCATCTGGATATCAAACTCCCTATACGAGTTGACGGATCTCGTATCTGTACATATTGGACTCCATAAGCATCGGACTATACCCAGCGGTCATACCATGAAAGGTCTGTGACATGTGTGGAACCAAAGTATGATGGATCACTTACAAGCCCATCGTGGCATTCAGGGCAAAGGACCACGTATACTACTCAACTCGAGATGACCCTCTATTGACGGTTTATATAGGATGTCTATCGGAGGCCCTCGTGAGTCTGTCCCATATCCAATCCTAACTGGATACTCATATGTTAATACGGGATCCAAGCTCACAGTCGATTAGGAACAACTATCTATACACTATAGGTACGACATATACTAATCTATATTAAAAGTATCAACTGATAGACCCGCATCGGCAGAAATAGATTAGGGACAAGTATTTAAGAACATACTTACGCAACTAGTATTTTCTGGTACCCGATTGCAACTCTTGCAACTATGCAGTTACTAGTATACTCCCAGGTCTATATCCTATTACAGACAAGACTCCGACTCTTAGATCTGCTAAGTATTATAACCACCTAACATTTAGCATTTATATCTCTCAGCTTTGATAACTATGAGCTCTTATCTAAACTCTTTTAGATCTGATCCGAACTTCTTCAAATCTACAATGTCTGTAACGTTACATGCATAATACCATATATATGGGTATTAGCAATTTAATGGGAATATAAACTTGTATAAATACATAAATATATGTACATTGAGGGATGACACGTAAGCATCGACCTTAACAAAAATAACGCGTATCATCGTATAATTAGCTATATTTAAAAAAATAAACTATACCTTTTTTTGGCCATTTTCGATGACGAAAAAGATTACATTTTATATTATTGAACTCTATTTTTTTTATTTACACAACAGTATGTCATTGTTAGCAGAAAGTCGCTCCTCACTACCACATTTAACTTTTTCTTATCTTCTTTTATAAAAAAAAAAGGTCATACTATTGAGTAGATCAAGAAAAATAGAGTTTAATAATATAAAATTTGATCATTTTTGTCACTAGAGTGTTGCCAGAAAATGGTAGCCGGCCGACAACCATTTTTCGGCGACACTTTGACGATAATGACAAATCTATATTTAATTAATTATTATTTATTTTATTTTATATTTAAAAATATAAACCAATTTTAGGATGACACATGTAATTTATAACTAAGCAATATTTAACATGTGTCATTTATTAAAAAAAATATTTATTAATTTATTTTTAAAAATATAAACCAACTATATGATGACACATATCGTTTATTACTAATAATATTATGACACGTGTCTTTATATAATTCTCTTAAAATTATATTAAATTAAATGAATTGATAGAATTGCGTCGCGTGTTTAATAATAGTGAACGAGTGAGATTATGTCACGTGTCCAAAGTTAAGTGACAAATAATAGGGATAATTGTACATTAAAACTATTATTTTCATCTAAATTGATAGCAAAAATTAATAAATTATGACAAAATTAAATATTTTATCTTTAACTGAGGTAAAGTTATATTTATACCCAAAATACTAAAGTAAAATTATCCTTATTCTTATAAAAAAAAAAAAAAATTGGTTAGTTCCATTATCCATATCCTTATTTAACACACAATCACTACTGGAGTTGTGTCATTGGTGGTCACATGCACTTGTTACCACGTATATGCATCTCTTCAAAATTACTCCTAAACCAAGATTCACTGATACAATAATGTTACGTTTACCTTGCAAATGCATGCAATATGCTTCTCTAATTTAACCTAAATGCAGTGATGACAATATAGGAAGCTTCCTCCGGTTAGAAACTTCACTCACAAGAGCTACGTAGATGGACCACATATTGCCTACAAACAACGAGATTTCCCGACGTAGAAACAGCAAAAACCACATTTCTCATCCTTTGTCTATCCTATGCCTGCAATGCATGCTTTTCACTTGCACTGTTTTCTTATTTTATTTTCGGCCTTTTAGTTTTCAATTTCTTGTATTTTGTTATGGGCAGGCACATACACACACACGAAACAATCAAATATACGGGCTAGGAAGCTTCCTTCAAATTAAAATACACATGCGCCATCATATTAATAATACAAAAGAGTTCCTTATATCAACAACAAGACCAAGCACAGCTAACAAGCCAAGACAATATCAAAATGCAGCAATTTTCTTTCTTCTCCTCCTCTTTCTGCACTTTCTCCTTCATCTTCTTCTTCATTATAATACCTCAAGAAAAACCCTCTATGGCAAGTAAGTTCTCAACCGACATAATCAATCAAACCTGCAGGACATGTGCTGATAGATCCACCATCTTTAGCTACAACTTGTGCTTAACATCTCTCCAAACCATTCCAGTCAGTCATGCCACTAATCTTCAAGGACTAGCTCTAATTGCAATGGAACTAGCTCTAGAAAATGCAACTGACACTATTTCAAGCATAGAAAAGCTGCTGACAAGTGGAACTTTCGACCCTTTTGCCCTGGCTTGCATGGAGGATTGCTTCAAACTATACTCAAATGGTGTAGTGACATTGATAGATGCTACAGGAGCTTTTTTGACAGGGCAATATGGCATTGCTAATGTGTGGTTGAGTGCAGTTATGGAGGCGACAATGACGTGCGAGGAAGGGTTTAAAGAGAAGGAAGGAGAAGTGTCTCCATTGACAAAAGAGAATTATGATCTCTTTCAGTTATGTGATATTGCCCTATGCGTCATTAAGTTGCTCTCTCTGGCTGCCCATTCTCAATAAGTCTTCCTTGTACTTGGTTAGGTTGGTTATGGAAGTAGAACTATGAAATCCCTTTTATTTCTTACTTGATTTAATAATATTTTGAGTGGTATCATGACATGTACATGATTCTTTCGCAAACATCTTCTTTTTCACACACGTAATATATCCTAGATTAAATTATCACATCACATCACAAATGGACCTTTTCAAACAATAGCATTTTGAAGTATGCACACAGTCTTCTTGATAAATTATGGAACATGCAAAAATTAAACGAAAATGACTCCTA
The DNA here is from genome assembly GCA_946807835.1 of Ailanthus altissimus. NCBI lineage: Eukaryota > Viridiplantae > Streptophyta > Magnoliopsida > Sapindales > Simaroubaceae > Ailanthus > Ailanthus altissimus. The sequence continues at coordinate 30,447,080 of OX327688.1, read as the reverse complement.
TAATCTTAAAGGGGTGACACACAGTCTTTCGGAAAAGTCCATGCAAAGACAATCAAATTTCAAGTGAGTGCAAAGACAATCAAATTTCAGGTGACAGCAGAAAAAATATTGCGCATCAACAAGAGATCCAACTTCTGTCTCTTAAATCTGATACACAAGTACAATATAAATGAGTATCTGCAACAACATCAACATGGCTTGTGGCTCTTGATAAACCAAAAGAAAGAGATGAAATCATTCAATATAAAGTGTAAAGTAAAAGTCATAGGCAACAATGCAGAACATGCGAATCAAACAATTGGTAGCTGTGGGCTGTAGCTATTGCATTATATTCTTTTGAAATTTGATAAAACAATTTCTTTTCCTAAATATTTTACAAGAAACTCCGTGGTTCCTTCAAACTATAATGTTCTGTGTTAACTAGTTGAAGAAACAATTTGGATTCCCTTCTTTTTTTTCCTTTAACCACTACAGATCCCACAACAAACAAAATCTCACTCTTCAAGCAGAGGAAGAAGAAACTTTTATATTCTTGCGACATGAAGCCCTTCGCCACCTTCCTCTTCTTTTGTCTTGTCATCATAATTCTCATGACTTGAGCTCAATAGCAGTTGGTGATCTTTTTCTGGGTTGCTGACACCACTCTTTATCAGGGAAAGCTGATCCATCACAATAGCATTCCTCTTATAGTTCCAAACAAGCATAGAAGTATAGTCCTGAGGTGAAACAAGACCTTGTTCTCTAATGCTATTTCGTTGCTCTTCCAGAGATTTTGGATCATCCAGCCTTATATATTCAATCAACGCCTTCTCATGATCAGGTTTCCAGTTGCTTGGAAAGGGTGTATAATCACTCTCAGGTACAAGAGACATTCTAGTATACAGAAGCCCATCAATTGATTCAACAAGGCCCATCCTCAGCAAATTCTGATAATCAGGTGATTGCCCTTTCTTCTCTTTAAGAGGACGACTCAAGTTCCGAGAACCAATTGTATACACCTTTGCCCGTGAACGAAGCTTGTACTTTGCAGCATAGAGCTTTGCAAGTGAACCTCTTAGGATGTAAGAACAAAAGTTAACGATTTTCTTCCTGTTGTCAGCATATCTAAACCATTCCACCATTGTTGATAAGAGCTTATTCATTTGCGCATTTGTGTGAGCTTGAGTGGCATGAAACATTCTGAAACAAGGCTGAGGATCTGGGTCCCTATCTCCCTTAAGAAAGCTCAACTTCCTAAACTGCTTGATGCATTGTTTCAAGCTAGCAGTGACAGATAAAAGGGTGCCCACACCTTTCTCACTAATGATCTTCCCTCCAGTTGCTGTATAACGAAGAGTAGGATAAACAACTCTGCGACACAACACATGGTCAAGAAACATTATACCCTTAGTTATATGTTCGATAGGGAGGCTTTCATTGTCAAACTTGAGCATATATTTCTGATCCACAAACTCAATCAACTGCTTCCTCAAAGTTGCTGCATCTGCCCTAGGTCCCCGTACACCAATTAAAATGTGGCCTCCATAACGTATATAATCCATCTTTCTAGTCTTATCTGGCCCACTTGTTGGCACAAATTCTGGCCAAGATGTATTGCCCTGTTCAACTTCCCCTTCTGGGCTATTCCATATGACATCACTCTTTGAAGGTCGATAAAACTCCTTAATCTTCCCCTCCATCCAACGATCCAATTCATCAAGACAAATATTAGCCAAAAGAGGACTAAGAATTCCACAGTGGCCCCATGAAGGAAGCTTCTCTGCCTCCTCAGGGGCAAACCCAAAAAAGGTCTCTAACCAATAAGGGTCTGGCTTTGGCTCATCCTCAGCCAACACTCTCTTCTTTTGATACTTCCTCTTCTTCTTTTTCTTCTTCTCCCCCTCATCAGGTTGACTTGTGATCACTGGCGTGACCAAGGCTGATTTGATCAAATCAATCACCTTCTTATCTCTAACATCCCTCATCAAAGCACTAACCACCAACCCCACCTTCAATCCATCCAAAACAGTACTCAAATCCCCCTTTATATACCACAAATACCCCGCAAAATTCTTCCTAATCACCCTCAACACTGTGTGTGCATTTCTCCCTGGCCTAAATGCATAGGACTTCTGTGAAAACCTCGACTCATATATCGGCTCCAAAATCATAAACAACACCTCCTGAACTATCTTATCCTGAAACGAGGCTGGCTGTGTTGTTGTCAATATTGCCTTAATCTTCCTCTTTGACAAAGATTCATAATCGGTCTTATCTCTAGGTGATTTTATATGAAACTTTAACCTCGCACCCCACTTAAACCTATCATCAAGAACAGCATTTCTTAAAGCCAACAAATCCTCTAGAGCCGGTTTCTGTATAGCACTACGAGGCATATACGTTCCCATTTCATCGGCACATACCTTTTGATAAGCTAATACCCACAACTCGAATCTACGAAGATAAGAGGTTAAATTGGAAACTATTCTATCAGGTTCTCGAAAATTCTCAATCCACATTTGTGAACAAACGGCGACACCATCTTCTCTCATTAGGTTAGACGGATCATCGGGATCCGGCGCGCGCCGTTGCACCGGAGAATATGAATATGAAAGCAAGCGAATTAATGAGAACCCATTTGACCTAGGGTTTAGTGGGTTGTTTAATTGGTGATAGAAGATGGTGGTAGAGACATGATTGGAATTTGTGAAAACGCGACGGCTGAAAATAGTGAGGCGACGATACATCACGAGAGAGATGAATTAATCGACCCAGTTTTTCCTATGACATTTCTGGTTATTGAAATGAAGATTCTGTACAATTATAGACTGCTAGCAATTGCATATAAAGCACATTGAAACAGATAAAGAGCGAAGTAGGATTTTAGAACTTACTTGATAATGGAGACGTTGAGTAAAATTTTAATCCCTTCTTTTTTCGGGGTTTTGAGTCCAGCTTCAGCACTTTCAGCCTTCAGTGCTAAAACCCTGTTCTTTTGTTTTGGGATATTGCAGATATGCCCTTATATTTTACCGTAATAATGTTTGTTTCCCAAAACTTTCTCTCTCTGTCTCTTTCAACTGAAATCCCAACCTTCTATTTTTCACCTACATTCCCACCATCGTGCCTTTTACTATTGCTTCTAGTGTTGAATGTTTCAATAGATCAACAATAATAGTTCATACTATTAAAAATGTTAGTAAATTAAATACAACCAACACATTTGAAAAAATATATAATGAAAATATGTTATTCAATCTTGTTTTGTTATTTATGATGTGACAACAAAAATTTCACAACTCACTTGATGTAACCTTAATTTACCCTAAGTAGATGTGTGATTGTGAATATATTATATTATCAAAACATGCTATATTGTTGTTGACTAAAAAATGATGGTAATAACACCCATTTTTATTATGATAAAATAACCACAAAAGATAATAAGAATATCTTGAAAATGGTCTATTAAAAAGGTATTGTAGATCATAATAATAATAATTTTTTTTTTATAATATATCATAATATTTATCACTTTGTCACCTATGATACAATTCAAATATTTTAATTACTGGATTTTAAAATGTTATTATTTAGCACCCAAATGCTTGCCTCAACAATAAAACTTGTATACTATTTGGCTTAGGTTAAACATTCGAGCTTTCATAGAAGTCATGGTAATCTCTTAAATTATTTAATTCCCCTATTTAATGGAAGGTTAGTTTAGTCATTTGAATAGTTATTTAGTTGATTGTATTGAATAATATTATTATAATTATTTAAAATTTGAGATGTAATGTTACAATAAATTTAAGATGTAATACTTGTATAAACAAAATGACAATATACTTATTAGTCTTTTTTTTAAGAAGAACAAAAAAACATTGTATTAACATTTTGATCAGTTCAACACATATTGTATCAGTCAATTCAGTCATTCGAAAAGGTTATTTAATTGATTGTATTGAATAATAGTATTGTAATTATTTAAAATTAAAGATGTAATATTAGAATTATTTGAAATTTAAAATGTAATACTTGTATAAAAAAACAAAATACTTTTTGGTCTTTTTTTCTTATAAAAAAAAATAGAAATTGTATTAGCATTTTGATCAGATCAACACAAATTGTATCATTCCTAACTAATAAACTTGGGGGATAATATTAGACGTATAAATTATTTTTGTATTGGTACAATTTTTTTGAGACTTGTATTATAATTAATGAGAAGGGATGAACTTATATTATAATTAAGAAGAAGAAGGTGGAGTGATTCATATTATTTTAAATTTTAATTACACTCTTTATTTTTGACATGTTATTAAAAGTCTAGAAAGCAAGTTGGCACAAAATATGCATCTAATTTGTTTTAAAAAAAATTAAAAGTGATTAAATATAAAAAAAGCTTAATAATGTTAGATAGATTATAATATTGCATTTTCTACAACATTATTTTAAATGAGAGTTGTGAAAAGATGACTTTTAATTAAAGAGAGACAACAAATGATTATGATTTATTCAAATGTTATTGTGATTTTTCAAAAGAATGGCTATGATAAAAAGTTATAGTGGATATAAAAGATTGTCTATTGCATTATAAATAAGATATGGTAATTATATTTTATTTATATTATTCTTTTATAAAAATTTAATTATAATTATTCTTTACAATACATAAGTTTAGAATTTTTATCTTTTCCTTCGAATACAATTTTGTTATTATTATACTATTTTTAAAAATAATATGTAATATTATATTAAGGCTCACAAGAAAATTTATTGTACAAGCACCTCAGGCCTCGATCTGAAATATAAAAGAGTATCCTCATGACTTATTTACGATCCTCAATCCTAAAATTCTCAGCATCAATAAGTATTGGTCTAATTGAAATTAACTAATAAAGCCTTTTAAAAATAACAAGAAATATATATACCAAAGATTTAAATTGTCTTTATTTTTTAGAATCTCGAAATTTCAAATTTTTTTTTATAAATATTACTCTTACAATTTAGGGATAGTCCAAAATAAAAAAGTATGATGTATCTTAATTTTAATAGAACTTTAAAACTTAATATAACATAACCTATAAAAATAATACTAAAATAATCAAAGAAGGAACTTATTGAGCAAACTTAAAAAAAACCCTAAAACTCTATGGATACATATATAACTTCAAATTTCTTTTTATTGTCTTTTTTCTTTTCTTGTCTATTTCTGTTTACTTATTATCATTGGAATTAATTTTCAACATTACTTAACCATATTTGTGATTGTAAAAAATTTTTGAAATCCATTGCACATTAAAGGGAATCATTTCAATTAAATCTTGCAAAAAGATCTAAATGTTATTCTTAAAAAATATAAATTCAACTTAAAATCTCTTAAATTTTGAGATTAACAGTAATGAAACTTGTAATGAAACTTGTAATGGAAAAGTTACAACATACTTTAAAAATCATCAATTTTTACATACTTTCTTAATTATTGATTCCGATGTAATTTATTCTTTACTTCAACAAATTTTAGTTGCATAACTAATTTGTATAATTAGTAAATTTAAGATATTATAATTAATAAAAAGACTTAAAAGTTAAAAGCTTGAAGCTTAGTATGACGTATGCGACACAATTTACACCTTTAATTAAATTACAAATTTTACATATTAATTTTATAATTATATATATAATTTTTTTCTTCTTCTTGTGCTTTAAAAGTTAATATTGCGGATATGAAGTCATGTATTTCAATTTGACACTCCTATGGTATTAATTAAGTCACAACCTTGATACCCCTTTTATTCTATACGCAACAAAAAATCATAACTGACATCATAAGAAATAACATATAATATTAACACACCAATAAAGATAAAGAAAATAAACCAATCAACAAGACATAAGATATACGTGATTCGGTCCAAAATTGCATACGTTCATGGAGAATCCATAATCCAGCTTTTTATTATTGAAATAGATCACTAAATATATTCTTACATCATCAATGATTTCACAGGACCTCTTAATATCTCCTATAGAAACCTCTAAGTATCTACTATTGATCACTATGACTCTCTAAAATCTCTTAGTATCTCCTCATAAAAGATTTTTAGAAGGAACACAAGAATAGCCCGAGCATCTAAGCTAAAAGGATCTATGGTGTTTCTTTTGTTCACTTAAAAACCAAAAGAAAATACTCTCCAAATGTTACACCTTAGTGCCTACCTAGCTCTTCTATTTTCTCTTATGGTTACATCTTAAAACCTTAAATGCTTGATATCTCTCTTGTGTTTATAAGAGTTTATATAGTGAATAAAACACCCTTAGAAACTTTAAACCTAGTTGGAATAAGAGTCCTTACTTGTAGGAGTCCTAATCCCACATAAAGAAGTCAATTGAGCCAAAACAGAAAATATCCTAAAGTTACTGCGCAAACAGTAACTGATGAATAGTATTGCAATGAACAGTACTACCGTGAACAGTAACCCGTGGTGTAACAATGCTCGCTGTGAACAGTATCACCGCAAGAACAGTACTCGTTCTTTATTCTTCTGTTTTGTTCATCCCTTGTACACCCAATACGTACTTGACTTCATAATAACTCTACTCTTGGTATTCATCTCAATTCTTACCCATACAAGATTGTTAAATCATCAATTTTTAACAGTTAATTTTAACACTTTCAATTAAAATGGTTTAAGTTGCTAATGGGGATAATTCAAGTTGGCTAGGCTTATGCCGTGAAAGTAAGATATTTAGGTTTATTCTTCTTTTTCTAGGAGCGGAGCTGCCTTAGGTCGCAGGGACTATAGCAGTCTAAGAGCTATTTTTTTTTAAAGTTTAATAATGATTTTTTATAATTTATATCTCTTAAAAATATATTTTTGTGATTTACCTTCTCCAAAATTTTCGATTTTGACATTATAAAAACAAGATTTTTATACAAGTAAATTTTAACTCAATTTAATATTTAATTTTTTCATCTTAAATTTTAGTTTCACTCCTACTTCTTATACTGATCATGAAGAGGGATTTATATTAAAATTTGTGCTCACGTGCCATATCAAAATTTGTATTTATTATATTTTCATACTTATTTAATAAATAAATATTTTATTAAATCACTAGTTATTTTGTATAAGGTAAAATACTTGTAACATTTCGGACATTATATTGATCTGAAGGAGTTCATATCAGGTTTAAAGAGTTAGAACATTATTTGAAATGAGACAAAAACTTTAGAATATACTAACAATGACATGATTGCAACAGTTGCTAGGAAATGTTATTGTACAAGTATGTTTTTGAATTATAAATTATTGATCTATTTCCATCAACACACGGTCTGTCAAGTGAAACCCATTTATATAGATCAATGTATATCTATATCTGAATTGTCCAAATGGTTAATCTTAGCAAATCATGAACTTAGTGAAATCTCATATATATATAAAGGTATTGAGTGAGGATTAGATACTGAACAAGACTCAATAAAGACCTCCAATAGATATCTCATAAATTCGTCAGTGGAGTGTCTTCTCGAATTGAGTAGTATCGTGGTGCCTTTACCTGATCACCATGGTGGGCTTGTGAGAGATCCATCATACTTAAGTTTCACACATGTCAAAGACCTTTCATGGTCTGATCGTTGCTTGTCGTTGGATATAGTCCGATACTCATGGAGTTCGGTGAGTGTAGATATGAGATTCGTCAACTCATATGGGTGAGTTAAATATCCAAATGCTCTAAGATTATATTCCAGGAAGTCTTATGCCATAAGCATTAATTTCAGGAAGAAGTTTTCCGTGGTATAAATAATATTGTAAAGGAGTTTGTAAATATTCTTTATCAGAATACAAATCGAGGAGATAAGTTTATAGTTGAGCAATAGAGGACTTGACGGTGTTGGTCTATGTCTTTACTCCTCCATGATATATATGACGGAAGAATTGTGCGAATATAGAATAATTTCAACTTATCTGGTTCAACGCACCATTTGGTATTATTCATAATGCGTGTGTGGAGTATTGGTTATGGACTTATGAAAATATTATGTGAGATAAAATGAGTGTAAACTTAGGGAGTTTCACTTGATAAAATTTACTCATTGAGCACGTAGATAGCACATGATCGAATTGTTAATTTTAGAAAGTTTTCAAAAAATATTTATTTATTTCAGGCTTCTTAAGAAGTATGTAAAGTTTAAGTGTTAAATCTAAGATTATGTCAAGTGAGACTTGATATTTTTATCTATTTAATGTATGTCTCAAATTGTGCCAATAATTTACATGGGTACTATATTTGGCATTGGTGGATATAGCTACCATTTAAATGAAATAAATATTATTTTATTTAAATTAAATCAATCGGTCATTTATTTATTTTAGAGTTTCTCAAAGAGTAGTTAAGATTTAAGTGTTAAACTTAAAATTATGCTAAGTGAAACTTGACACTTTAATTTACTTGATGTATGCTTTAAACTGTGCTAATAATTGATATGAGTATTAATTTAGACTTTAATAAATAAAGCTATGAAATAATAATTATTTCATAACATAATTCATTCAACTATTATATGTTAAATGAATTTGATTTACTTAACAAATTACCTTGCCAAGTATTGACTTCTAATTAGATAAAATCAAAATGCAATAAAACCTAACAAGAGGTAGCAACAATTGATGCCAACAATTGTATGTTGCCTTGTCTGTGTTTGGCTAAGTGACACTCTTAATTGGTTGAATGAAAGATAAAAATTGCCTATAAATATAAATGGATGATTAAGACAATTGATATATGGAGCATGATTAGGCTGAGATCCTTCGAGTCTCACATTTTCATCTGGGTTTGAATTTTTTCTCTTCCTAAGTGGTGCAGAAAAAAAATATATTGTAATTCTCTTAAAAAAAAAGATAATTGATATATGAATTGAGAATTTATTTTATTGCTTTTACTTTTAAAATGATTAAATGTTAACATTCACTCAAGAGACAAAAATAATTTAAAAGCAAAGAGTTGTTTTGAATATTTTTAAAAAAATTATTATTTTAATTTAAAAAAATTCACTATATTTTTAATTAAAATTGTTAAAAGTACATTTTAAAAATTTGTCTTTAAATTTTATTAATGTAATGAAATAATATTATTTATTATATTTTTATTATATGTGAGATAAACGATATTTAAATTATTTAAAATATACAAATTCACTTGTAGTACGACACACATACATATAACATCAATAATTTATTTAAATTTTAATATCTTTATAATGTAGGATGAGATGAAACGAGGTGAGATAATAATTAAAAATATATATAATTGTATTTTCTCATCTTAGCCGGAAAAATAAATTTAAAATATTTTCTTCGATTCATGCTGTGACACTGATTGATAGTGTCTTACATAATAATATTATAAATTTCTTTATAATATTATATTTACTTTTTTAAAAAAAAACACCGAAAATTTTACAATTTATGAAAAGTGATATCCAAATCTTGAAATTTAATATAATTTATATTTTTAAAATTTTTTTAATTGATATTTATTTAAAAATAATAATTTTCAAAACTTGTAAAGAATTTTTTTTTAATTTCTTTGGGAAAAACTTCAAACTTTTTTTTTTTTTAAAGAAAAGCAAAACTTAAAACCTTGGTCATGTTTGTTTTTTTTCTAAAAAAAAACTTGGCCAAAGCACCTCTTTAAAATTAATTAATTAAAAAAAAAAAAACTCGGCGATACTTCCATTAAAGCAAAAACTCGTGTGTCAAAACTAAACAGAGATCAAACCAAGCGAGATCAACTCTGAATTCTTCGCTCAACAAAATTGCCTTAGTGCTTTCAGCTCTGTAACTTCTTTCTCTCTCTCTCTCTCTCTCTCTCTCTCTCTCATTCTCATTGAACTTTCCCGCTTCCTTCACCTTACGATCTCCGAAAATGGCGCCAATATCAGCTCTCGCTAAGTACAAGCTGGTGTTCTTAGGAGACCAATCCGTGGGCAAAACCAGCATCATCACTCGTTTCATGTATGATAAATTCGATAACACGTATCAGGTCAAGCTCACTATAAGACCCAGATCACTATATTAATATTATATTAGAAATTAGAAATTTGATTCTGTAGTTTGCTTTCATGTTTGTGCTCCGGATCAGTTATCATAATCCATGTATTGTTTTCTTTTCAGTATGTCAATTTACTCTTTTTTTTTTTGGGTATTGGGTTGATTTGCCTAGATAACTGAAGGAACAAAAGATATCAAACGGATCAATTTAACTTGGGAGTAATTGTTTCAATTTGGTTGAATCAGTGTTATCAGTTATTGATCAGTGAAGGGTGAGAGGTAATCTTCATACTTGCTTTTTCATTTCAAATCGTTGGATATTTATTAGGTTATCTTTGGGATTGAGGTGCTGTGGCTTTTTGATCCACAGTTGTAGTGAGATGAAATCACTAGATGTGGAGTATAAATGAGAGGGTGAGTGGTAAACATTAGCTGCCAATTCACCGTGGATGTTTACCAAACACTTTAATTACCTTGTTTTCCAAATTAAGTAGAAGCACAACAGTCCCAGACATACCCTTAGTGTTATCACTGGATTAACGATATACTTCAAAAACAATCGATAAGGTAATAGGATTGGAGGATTTTGTAGTACTAACTTAAAACTGGATATCCATGAGCTAATAACAGTATTACGAGAAACAGTGTGCCTTCCATGTGAGGGTTGCTGAGAGAGTGTTTTAATACGTAAGAAGAGCAGTAACACATGAAATTATTAAAAGTGAATTAATTTGTGGGAAGTCTAGGGTTACATCTATCTAAAGAGAAGATAATTGAAGGTTGAGATGGGATAGTGGTGAAGTGAAGATTTATGGCTGCACCGTTGAAGTGTCAACATGGTTATGGTAGATGGAGCTACGGGGACAAGCCAAATGTCGAGAAATGTGGCTAGGGCTTGAGAAAAATGACACCATATTTTATGGCTTATCCAATTTGTTGATAGAGATGGAGTGACGTTCATTGATTTAATTCCAAATATCAAGTTTCTGAAATGCTACTTGAAATCAAGTTTAAATGCTTATACCCCACTAACCACCCATCACCTCTGGTATGTGCTTCCTCATAGGGTTCAGTCTGTTATTATTTTATTTTGCACTTAAACTAATTGGATGAATATTTTTGGAAAGTATATATTCAGTTCTTTGAGCCATAATATTATTATAGATTAATATTACCCTGAATATTGGTAACACTGTACTAGAGGCCTCTACAGCCACAATCAATAAGAGCAGTAGTCAGAGATCTTCCTTTCTGGAGCACAGTGATTATTTATATTGTTAGAAGATTTGGGGTTATGGTGTCCATAGACGAACTTTATAACAGAGACACCTCCATTAAGCTGTTAATATTATGAAGATAATACTATATGTACTCCAGAACGCCTTGTTTATGTTTCATTTGATTTTCCTTGTTGACGTTACGAGGAATGATGCTAAATCTATTCTATTTTCACAATTAGAACCACCTGTCTTTCTTCACTAATGAATAATAATATATGTTTTGATTTGCACTGGAAACTTCCTGTGATAGTTCATTCACTTGCACTTTTTAGAGGCCTCACTGATCCCTAACTTATGTATTTCTAGGCTTCTATAGGAAAACAACTGATTTTTGCTTGCAGTAATTATTTAACCAATTCAAAGCTTGCATATATCTGTTAAGAGATTTGTTCTTAATCCTTATTTATCTACTTGTATTTTTTGGGCATAGTGTTTATTGTACCAAACACTCTTTCTCTATCCAGGTTGACTCTGTTCCCTCAAAGTAAAATTTCACTCATTCCCTGGTCCATGCGATGCGGCTGCACATGGAAATGTCAGAAGTCATGCTACATGAAGCAAACCTTTAGGAACCTTGGGTCTTAGTTCATGATTGTAATATGAGGGAACTTTCTTTACATGCCTATATTGAGTATTTTTTTGGTACCTTTCCAGCTTATCCTTGCATAATAACATCGCTACCTTATTACTTTCTATTAATGCTCATTATGAGTTTCAAAAATATTTTTGTTCTTTTCCTTTGAATAGTATTTGTATATGCTCCTCGGTTCATAATAAAATTGTTAACTTTTCAAAGGGAAAAGAAAAAAAAGGCGACATTTTGGATTCATATTGCGCACTTATATGTAGTGGTAAGATGATGATGGGTAAGGCCAAGTTCCATGATCTAGATGCTTGCTGGTTGGAGAGTTAGGTTCTAACAGCACAGGAAATGGATGTGTGTGGGAGCAGTTCTCTGTTGTCCCTGATGTGGTGCTGATGGGAGGAATCATCACAACTTTCGAGGATGGCAGACCTTTTTCATCACATGCCTTAGAGCTTATAATTTTTATATCACTAACATCACTTCTCAGTGGATGGTTTCCTTGGAATTTCTCATTTCTTCCTTACCTTTTACCGAAATCTTGGAGGTCCATTTTATCTTGGGCTTCTCTTCTGTGCTTCCCCGGTCTTGGCAGTTTCTTAGCCATTTTTCCTTTCTGGTCAATGACTTATATATTGAAAAATAGCTGTGGGCAATGAAGCTGGTGTTTGTACTGTTTTAGTTGTTTTGACTGCAAGTAATTCTTGCGTATGTCCTTTTATTGTCAACATATTTTTATGACAGTTGCTATCATCATCATAACAAATATTTTCATTGTTGATTAATTATCGATGGCTCTTTTTGAGGTTGCATACAATTGGCTTTTTGAATTTATGCTTAATGTATAAGGTTGGGCTGTGGTAACTTATACCGTCTGTATTTGATGATCAGGCTACAATTGGTATTGATTTCCTCTCAAAAACTATGTATCTTGAAGATCGGACTGTTCGCCTGCAGTTGTGGTAAGATTTGGCACCTCATCTGAGATATACTTAAGTAATATGGTGAAAATGCTGCTTTATGATGTTTCTTAGTTTTATCTCATGAACTGTCGGAGCAAGAACTTTTTTTTGTCAAATTCTGAAGAACAGAGACTTTGAGTTTGCATAAATTACTTTGGATCTCTACCAAGCCATTCCCTTAGAGTTTATGAAAGCACCTATAGTATTTGAAGCATTAAACTTGGCCTAACTTTATTATATTTTCCAATATGGAAAATGTGGATAAAAGGGAGATTGGGCCAATTGTTTTATTGTTTGGAGAATTATACTCATTTGTATGCTATTGAAGTGTTTGGTTGAGAGAAATAGCAGTAACTTGGGTGGGGTGGAACACAGAAACATGTAGCTAAAATCTTGGATCTGTTTAAGTGTACTTTCTTGGTTTCTTATTCCTCTAAATTTGATTTTTTTGAATCTCTTTTTCAATTCATTGATTTTCTAGAATCTGGATGCCAAGTTCATCCTTTTTCGTTGTGAGCTTTTGTAACTAAGGAGGTTTTGAGACTCTTCTTCTTTCTTCATTGTTCTTATTTTGGAAGGAGCTTTGGGGTACATCATACATGTTTTCTTGCTTTTTATTTTTGATAGAGGGTTTTGGTATAGGCCCTTATAAGGAGTATTTGTGCTTCTGGGGGATTTTTTCTGTTTCCTTGTTTTGGGGCTGTTGTAGGGTCTTTACTTTTTGTATTCAGTCATGAATATTCATTTAATACATAAATGAGTTAGGTTAGATTTTGCTGGCCCCTGTGGGCTTTCTGTCCACTTCTTATAGTTATTTCTCTTTTCAATACTATTTTTGTTTCTAATCAATAATAAGTTCATAATTTTTCCTTACACTGCTTCCAATTCTATGTCTCTATATTTCTGCAGTTTTAGATTCCTGACATTAGTGATTGTGGTTGTGATTACACACATGATTTATTTCTCTAGTTGTCCTAATTGTGGTCCTCATATGATGTATTTATTTGTGGAATTGCCTACTCTTTGGAGGGTTATTCCTTCGGCATTTTGCATTGTTACAATTCTAGTTTCTTGATATTCATGGTCATGATTCTTGTGATTGCATGCGTGATTTTTCTCTTGTTGTGTGAATTTAATCATTCATATAATATTGTTTAGAGTTGCCATCTCTTTGGAATGTCAATCCTTTGTCGTTTTGTATGCTTACAGGGACACAGCTGGACAGGAAAGATTTAGAAGTCTCATTCCAAGTTACATCAGGGATTCCTCGGTTGCTGTCATCGTATATGATGTTGCAAGTATGTAGTCTATGTCTATTTTAACTTCCGCATTTCCAGGACAACTATCCTTTATTCCAATTGAATGGTTTTAAGAGATTGGAGAATTGGCATAATGGTTTTTAGAAGGTTGTAGACCTATTCTGTCATTAGCTCTTGTTTTCATCATGTTGCTTGCTGGATGGTCTCTAACAACTTTGTTGACTCTATGTTTTAGGCCGACAATCTTTCTTGAACACTGCAAAATGGGTTGAAGAGGTTCGCTCTGAGAGAGGCAGTGATGTCATCATTGTCCTTGTTGGAAATAAAACAGACCTTGTGGAGAAAAGGTATGTGTTAGTTAGCAGAAAGATAGTCGCTATTGGATTTAACAAGCTTTGTTTATGTTATATATCTCAGTTTTACTGCAATTTGAAGACTCGTTGTAGTTAATAAATTAGTGCACTGGTACACTTTTGGTTTTATTAACACAAATAACATTAAAAAGATTTCTATTGGATTAAATAACAGGAGATAGAGCCATGGATGTAACAACTATTGTGGGGCTTTATATTGTTATTTGAAGAAGTTCAAAAGAATGAGAAAAATGATTAAAGTTTATGCAAAAAAAAAAATTTTTTTTTGGTTTCATTGAGTCATATGAGTGCAAGCATCAAGCGTAGAGATTTGAAGTTGGACTTGAAATTTTCCATGGTGGCTTGTGCTACTGAGTGATTACATCAGTTTATTAATGACGTGAGATTTTTAGAAACTTGGTGGTTATTTATTGACACAAAGCAATCTCTGCTTTCTTATTAGTTTTGTGCTGAGAACTTCTCTACAAGGAGAAAAATAAACAGATATGTCGAACTTTTTCACTTTTTTTTTTCTATCACAATAAATTGCCATAGATCGAAAGTGAGTCCAGGCTTAGCGCTTCCGCCTATCCGGCAGCCATTACCAGCTGTTCACTAGTCCTCCCTTCTTGCCTATTTCGATAAAAGATTTAAGGAAAATAGGTTTTACACTCGTGATGAGCTTTGATGCCTTATGGCAATATGGAAGCTATGTTTTGTTTGGGAAGCCGCATTTAATTCCATTTATGAAGGTGGTATACTTTATGCAGGCATTTGTTTTTCTTTTGCGCTGATACAAAACATAAAAACTATAGAAAATCATGTAACATAATACTGCCACATCGGTTTTATGTGAAAATTTGTAATGTTAGTTTGTATCTGTAGTATTACTCATTTTTATCTTCTGGGTGAATTAGGAATGTGCTTAGGCCTTCTAGATGGTCTGGGAAACTAGTGGCAGCATCTTGTCTAGCTTCAAAGTTAACACACATAATACATAAGGATCTGAAGTTTATGCTCGTCTTTTTTTCTTTTGGATGACCTTTGGATCCTTTCACCACTTACTCTTTATCTGTAAAGTAGTTTAAGTGTGGAATTCAGTTTGTTTTGCCTTAAAATTATTAACATTCGTTCATGTGGATGATTGCACAGGCAAGTCTCTATAGAGGAAGGAGAAGCCAAAGCGCGAGACCATAATGTCATGTTCATTGAAACCAGTGCTAAAGCAGGTTTTAATATAAAGGTAGACCTCTGGCTGTTTTTTCTCTGGTTATTTCCTTCTGTTGAACTTTTACTATCATTAAGGGATGTAAAGTATGCTCAGACTAATCATCCTAAAATATCGTTCTCGTTGTGTTGTGTTGTCTGAAGTGGGATGTCCAGATGGTCCTAAAGCTGGTGGGTTTGCTGGTGCATACGATCCAATGTAGCTCTTGGCCCTTTGTCTACTAAGTCTTCCTTTTATGAGGATTATATTTAGTAGAATGTCTAGTTGCTTCATATCTGTGCAGCCAACTTATTTTCCGAATGATTAGTTCTGAAGAATCACTCTGTATTTTGGGTGTTTTTCTGCATCTTTTCTGATTTTCCCATAGTAAAGTGGTTGAATCCATTACCACAGAGCCAGTGATCTGATATAGTTACCTTCTTTCTGCCTATATTTGTGGGGTCAGTAATAATTTGATTTTCCTTGAATGTTAGTGGAAGCTCTGCTACATAGACCATTTGATCTGATATAGTTGCATTGATTGTTAAACTCTCTCTCTCAGTTTGTAGTTAATTGGTAAATGATTGTGCAGCCTCTGTTTCGGAAAATTGCTGCGGCATTACCAGGAATGGAAACACTCTCTTCGACAAAGCAAGAAGACATGGTTGATGTGAATCTGAGGTCTAGTACGGGAAATGCATCACAGTTGCAGTCTGAGTCAGGTGGATGCTCTTGTTGATGCAGTTCAGACATTTTTGGTAGCTCTAGTCCATCTCCTGCTATTTGGCAATGCTGACTGTACAGGTTACTGTAGTATTATATTTTCTTCCCACCCCCCACCTTTCCCGTTACATTTTAGAAATATTTGTTGACTATAATGTTCACTGTTTGCTTGAGAAATTCTCTTTGGAAACACTACACTAGCAGGCTGAATTGCTGAAGGGCTAGCAGTAGAAAGAATTGGGAGACTACCATTGGTTAGGTTGGTCTTAGGACATGAAATGTGATAAAATTTACTGGATTTTGATTATGTTACTCAACTTCAGCGGACAATGAGTAAATATGACCGGATTATGTCAATTGTTATGTTGCTAGTGAAGCTCATTGTTGTTTGTTCGCATGAACAAAGGGCAGATATATTCACGAGATTTCTGATCTTGGAAAAATAATTTGTGGAATAAACTGGGTTATTTACCCTTTTTGTAATTTGTAAAACGATTTCCTGTGAAAAGCTCATGCCAGTACTTTCTTTTTGGTATTCTTTTTGCTTTTCAATTTATTTTAGGAAGGGAAGAAACAAAACATATGTCAACACGCAATGATAATTTTTCCAATTTATGGGTATTCAATGAGTCTGTTCACACCCCTGCAATGCCAGTTGCGTTCCAGCTAAAGACATGCTATGTACCATGCATGATTTTAACAAAAAATATGCAACTATTTCTTGGAGACTGGGATTTCGATGCCCAAATCAGCAGGAAGAAAGAATTACAGGGAGCGAAGTTAAACCGCTTGAAAAGAGATCTGTTCTCTTAAAGCAGCTGATGCAAGTTTTGGATTCATTTTTGGTCACTTTCTGTGCCTACACTTAACTAGTTTTCTGTTAATATAATTGGCTTTCAGCTTTGGGCTCGTCATACCATGTCATGGCATGATGTTATTAAATGGTCGTATGGAAATTTTCCCTATAGATTGCTCTTCTTCCTTCAACTCCGACCAAATCGCAAATGCCTCAATCTTTGGTTGCTCTTCTTTAGACTATGATGGAGTTTTGGCGATTCTCTCTTTTAACTTAATTTGCCATACAAAGGAATATAATTTACATATAATGATGAATGTTTAGCACAAAAATCTCCTTATTTCACTCACTTCATCTTCTACTAGAAATCAAACTCCTGCTTTCGAACCCTTGTTTTGAGTCTTGACTTTAGGCTCTTTATCCGAGGATACCTCTCCAAAACCCATGGAATGCTTTGGGGTGTCTTTCTTAGGTTGCTATTCATCTTATCCGAATAAGGCATAATTTATCTTTCAAAGTTTTCACTTTATCAAAGCCCCAAAAAATACTATTTGCCTTTTGAAATGTTCTTAGTCATTATAGAAGTATGTTAAATTGAGAGTAGACAAGTTAACCTTTAAGGTATACACTGATTACTAGTTTGGATGGGTCTCTTCTCTGAGAAGGTACTGGTTGAATAAAAAATTAGGTATGAACCTGTTGTCCTAACGATCTTTTTGCTTCGGCGGGACTTACGACGGTTTTGGTCTAAACAAGATTTTTACTAGCATCTTACAAAGATTAGAGACCTCCTCTCTTATCGAATCTTTACCACACTATTCTTATCAAGGTTATATTTGTTAGGAGAATCCTAAGAGAAAATTTAGAGAAACATGATTATAAAACCCAAAATTTATTTCTCTCCAAGTTGTGATTACAAACTGAAAACAAAGGCCGTTTTATAGACTCAGGGACCTTGACATCTTGGCTCTAATGGCTGACAATATATTTATGACTTGAAGACATTTTAGACTAACACTTGAACTTTTAGACTTGAGGCCAAATTAACTTTAATAATTACAAGGACTTTTGTGGTCCTAACATAGACTTTTGGTCGATAGATTAAAGGCAAACATGACATAAAGATAAAGCTTACTTGACACACTTAGTATAAAGGTAAAACACACTTGACACAACATAAAGTAAAAGTACTCATGTCATGATTAAAGGTTAAGGGATGTGTGGCTTGAATTATCACTATCGTATCTTTGGGTAAAGTCATTGAATTGGGTCTAGAAACTTCTTGTATCTGGTGATGTGGGGTCCATTGAGCTAGTTCTCATCAATGCAGCTGCTTCTCTTTGAACTTCACTGTCGGTTGGATAAGGTTGAAAATCTTGAAATAGTGAAGTCAAGTCGGGTTGGTGAGATGTGTCATCAATTTGCATATGGTCACATAGCATACTAGGTTGTGAAAAGTTGTCCAGGTTCAGAGGAAATTCATTTGGATTTGGAGAGTAATGGTAGTGTCTTGTGTAGTTAGTTTCTCTATGATGTGATAGGGAAGCACGGGTCTGGTTTATGTGAAAAATAGAGTTTGCATTATTCATTTTTTTTAGAAAAGTCTTATGACACATTCTCTTAAGGTGCTTGGTCATGGGGGAGATTTATATCGAAGGTGGAATGATTTGATTTTCTTCTGCCAAAACCCTTTCAAGTGCTTTTAGCTCCATTTTATGTTCTTTCTGGAATAACTGCAAAGAGTATGAGAATGTAAAATAGTCCTTAATAGTAGGGTAGTAATGAATCTCATGGTTTGAGACTATCATCGCTTTTCGTTGAAACAATAGGACTGTGTGTAAATATCTGAGAGTGATTAAACTGTTTACTTGCTTATACAACATGTGTTATAGCTTGTTAATCCACCAAGATTTTAGATAAAACCCTTGGAGGAAAATGCATACTGAATTTTCTTCATCATGTTACTATATCCAGTCCAGAGTTTTTTTTGTAATGGAAGGTCCATTGCAATGGTGTACATATCCAACAGATACCAGAGTAGGTAAAGGATAGGTTTTGACCATTTTTGGAGAGGAGTGATTCGGTGGAGATAGAAAAATGGGTAATCCAGATTAAAAAGAGGTCCACCAATTACAGAGTAACTATGTTCTTGTTCTACCTTTATTGCATAATACTGGATTAGTTCTTTAGCTGCTGAGTGAAGTGTTCTGGTTTGGATAAGCTCTAGGAGTTCAGGAGAAGCGACAGATACATGAAGAGTGACTATGAAGTTACTTATTATGATGTAAGAGTGTGTGGAGACCACCCAATACCTTAAGTCCACTAGGGTATCAATGGAGCTTACTTTACACACTTAACATAAAGATAAAGCTTACTTAACACACTCGACATAAAGATAAAACACATTTGACATAATATAAAGTAAAAGTACTCATGTCATGATTAAAGGTCAAAGGATATGTGGCTTGAATTATCACTATCATATCATTGGGTGAAGTCATTGAATTAGACCGAGAAGATTCTTGTGTCTGGTGATGTGGGGTTCATTGAGCTAGTTTTTTTCAACGAGGCTGCTTCTCTTTGAACTTCATTGTCGGTTGGATAAAATTGGGAATCTTGAAATAGTGATAAAGTCAAGTCAAGTCGGGTTAGTGAGATGTGTCATCAATTTGCATGTGGTCACATAGCACACTGGGTTATGGAAAGTTGTCTAGATTCAAAGAAAATTCATTTGGATTTGGAGAGTAATGGTGGTGTCTTGTGTAGTCAATTTCTTTATCATTTGATAGGGAGGCACGGGTCTGGTTTCTGTGAAAAATAGAGTTTGCATTATTTATTTTTTCAGAAAAGTCTTGTGACACATTTTCTCAAGGTGCTTGGTCATGGAGGAGATTCATATCGAAGGTGAAATGATTTAATTTTCTTCCGCCAAGACCATTTCAAGTGCTTTAAGCTCCATTTTATGTTCTTTCTAGAATAACTGCAAAGATGGGAATGTGAAAGAGTCTTTAATAGTAAGGTAGTAATGAATCTCATGATTTGAGATTATCATCGCTTTTCGTTGAAACAATAGGAATGTGTGTAAATATCTGGGAATGACTGAACTATTTACTTTGTTATATAGCATGTGTTGTAGCTTATTAATCTACAAAGATTTTAGATAAAACTATTGGAGGAAAATGCATACTGAATTTTCTTCATCATGTTGCTGTATCTAGTCAAGAGTTTTTTTGTAATGAAAGCTCCATTGCAATGGTGTACAGATCCAACAGATACCAGAGTAGGTAAAGGACAGGTTTTGACCATTTTTTGAGATGAGTGATTCGGTAGAGATAGAAAAATTGATAATCCAAATTAAAAAAAAGGTCCATCGATTACGGAGTAACCATGTTCTTGTACTACCTCTATTGCATAATGCTGGATTAATTCTTTAGCTACTGAGTGAAGTGTTTTAGTTCGGATGAACTCCAGGAGTTTAGGAGGAGTGAAAGATACATGAGGAGTGACTGTGAAGTTACTCATCATGAATATGGTGAGAGGTTTTGTTTTCTTTGTTATTGAAAAAGTAGTTGTAGAGGTTAGGCTATTTATAGGGTTTCGTGAAAGGAAGTGAGGAATTATGTTGTCCTTTCTTTTTACGTGGAAAACCATCTTTGTCATCGTAATAATTGTGCTGGTGGAATCTTTTTTTTTAAAAAAAAACTAAGCATGTTAGGAAAAGCAGACATATCAATCTCAATTAAAAAGTGATGACCAATAAGATGGAATTCGAATCTTTCAATGCCACGTTTCACAGCTAGTATCTCATTGTATGTGCTATAGTAGTAGATTTCAGTATCAGAAAAGCTACCACTTTTGTATTCACATATTTTTCTTTTTTCATTGTGTTCTTCAAAGAAAATAACACTCCAATAAAGGTCACTTGCGTTTGTCTTTAAAATTCGTTTTCCCGATGAAGCGATTTGGAGTAGTGGCAAAGTTTTGTTATTTCTTTCAACTTTTTGACTGCGGTGGTTTGTTCGTGGGACTAAAGAAGATGATTTTTTCTAAGTATTTGGTAAAGTGGCTTTGTCAGCTGGGCCAAATTACGATGACAAAGATGGTTTTTCAACTCTTCCTTTAACATCATCCATGTAAAAGGAAAGGACAATATAATTACTGACACTCTTCTGTACACCATTGCAATGGAGCTTTCATTACAAAAAAACTCTTGACTAGATACAGCTACATGATAAAAAAAATTTAGTATGCATTTTCCTCCAATAGTTTTATCTAAAATCTTTGTAGATTAACAAGCTACAACACATGCTGTATAACAAAGTAAATAGTTCAGTCATTCTCAGATATTTACACACATTCCTATTGTTTCAACGATGATAATCTCAAATCATGAGATTCATTACTACCTTACTATTAAGGACTATTTTACATTCCCATACTCTTTGCAGTTATTCCAGAAAGAACATAAAATAGAGCTTAAAGCACTTGAAAGGGTCTTGGCGGAAGAAAATCAAATCATTCCACCTTCGATATGAATCTCCCCCATGACCAAACACCTTGAGAAAATGTGTCACAACACTTTTCTGAAAAAATGAATAATGCAAACTCTATTTTTCACAGAAAGCAAACCCGTGCCTCCCTATCACATCATAGAGAAACTGACTACACAAGACACCACCACTACTCTCTAAATCCAAATGAATTTTCTTTGAATCTGACAACTTTTCACAGCCCAGTGTGCTATGTGACCACATGCAAATTGATGACACATCTCACCAACCCGACTTGACTTAACTTTATCACTATTTTAAGATTCCCAATCTTATCCAACCGACAATGAAGTTCAAAGAGAAGCAACCGCATTGAAAAAAACTAGCTCAATGAACCCCACATCACCAGACACAAGAATCTTCTCGGCCCAATTCAATGACTTCACCCAATGTTATGATATTGATAATTCAAGCCACACATCTTTTAACCTTTAATCATGATATGAGTACTTTTACTTTATGTTATGTCAAATGTGTTTTATCTTTATGTCGAGTGTGTTAAGTAAGCTTTATCTTTATGTCAAGTGTGTAAAGTAAGCTTTATCTTTATGTCATGTCTGTTTTTAATATTAGCCAAAAAGTATATGTCCTTATAATAATTAAAGTTAAATTTGGCCACAAAAGTCCATGGATTTATCCAAAAGTTTTTGAGGTCATAAATGTATTGTCGGCCATTAGTGTCAAAAAGACAAGGTCCTTGAGTCTATAAAAGGGCCTTTGTTTCTAGTTTATAAGCAGAACTTAGAAAGAAATAAAATTTGAGTTTTATAATCATATTTCTCTAAATTTCCTCTTAGGATTCTCTTAATAGATCTAACTTTAACAAGAATGGTGTAGTAAAGATCCAATAAAGGAGAGGGTTTTTAATCCTTGTAAGAAGTCAATATCACATTCTATTATGGTAAAAATTTTATTTAGGTCAGAATCGTCGTAAGTCCCGCCGAGATAAGGAGGTTGTTAGGGTAACAAGTTCGTGCATAATTTTTGATTTAGCCAATACCTTTTTAGAGAAGAGGCATGTCCAGACTAGTGATCAATGCATACTTCAAGGGTTAGCTCGTCCCCTCTTAACTTGGTACCCCCATTAAATACTCTTATTATTAGCGCTTTATGAAGGTTACCTATGAGGTGTACCCTTTCAGAGTACCCGTTTAGGATAATTTCTTTGTCATGTATTTTTCTCTTTTCATCTAAATTCTTGGTATAACTAAATATATATGAAATTTCATTCACATCATAGTAGGCTTTTTATTTTATTTTTTATTTTATGCATGAGTAATTTTATTATAAAGAAATTTCAAAAATGAAAATGGTCAGTTTAGTTACATTACTTAGGTAGTTTTTATAATTTTTTAAATACCTAAATCTCTGTCATTGAAAAAAATAACATAATAATATTTAAAATGTATTTTTTTAAGGGTAGTAAAATAAATTTAATCAAATATAAATTTTTGTACCATAAGTATTAAATCAATGATAAAATTTTATTACATTTATGATAATTTAATATATTAATTCACTATCAATCTACTAAATGTTATATCTAAAAAAATCTTCATTCAATTGTCAAAAAAAAAAAAATTCATTCGATTTTTTTTTCCTTATAGATTAAGGAAATGGGGATCTTGTTAAACTTTGTCAACTAAATACAGAATACTGAATAAGGCAATTTAATTTATGGAAATTTTCAATTCCTCCCTTTTTCCAATCTCCATTCCTATTTAAACAGACACAATGCAGTGTCACAGATCTTTTCAAAATCGTGAGTGTCTGAAAAAAATGCTTTTTCGGGCGTGACAGTTGTTAAGCTCCTTCATCTCTATTGATTGTTAGAATTAGGTTCAATTTCAACATCATGAATAATAATAATAATAATAATAATAATAATAATAATATTTTCTTGATAAAAAGAAAACTTTCACTAATACAATAAATTGATACAAAAATTAATGTACTTTTAATTACAATTACTTATTTTTATTATAATCTAATCTACTGATTTAATCTTATTGATGTATAATAAAAATTTTCGTGCATAAGAATTTGCACAAAGAATATTGTTCATATACATTCACATACTTCGAATACTTCACGTTTGGTTCTTTTTAATCTTTTAACTTAACAGTTGATTTTTTTTATTAAGATTACATTAGATAAATCGTAAATAACTATAACATTAATAATTGACTACCACAATAGAGTGAATCTCTAATTAGACTTATAATTTACCATAGAGCAAATGCATATTCTAAAATAAAACTAACAACTCTAAAAATGACTAAATCTAGTAAAGTACCCACCTTAGATCTAGATTTAAGTGGCACAACATAAAAAAAAAAAGAGAAATTTAAAATAAATACTAAATTAAAACAACCGACAAACATTGAAACCTATTTATTGAAATAAAATATAGATAAGCAAATAGTAGAACCACTATAGAAAACAGATGTTACTGTTACTAGATTTGATGAAGAGGTTCACTTTCTAACTACTATACACCATCACAAGAGGTCAAATGTAATCTTATTTTAACTACAATTACCTATTTTTATCATAATTTGATCTATTGATTTAATTTTATTAATGTATAATGAAAATTTTTGTGCACAAGGATTTGCACAAAGAATACCACTCATATATATGCACATACTTTGAATACTTCACATTTGGCTCTTTCTAATCTCTTACCTTAATAGTTAGCTTTTTCGATTAAGATTACACGAGGTAAATGGTAGGAACTACGGCACTAACACTTGACTATCACAATAGAGTGAATCTCTAATTAGACTTATAATTTATCATAAAAAAAATATGTATTCTAAAATAAAATTAACCGTTCTAAAATAGTTAAAACTAGTAAAGCATCCATTTTAGATTTAAATCTAAATGACACAATATAAAAAAAAAAATTTAAAATAAACACTAAATTAAAACAATCGACAAACATTGAAACCTATATATTAAAATAAAATATAAATAAGCAAATAGATGTTGCTGTTACTAGATCTAATGAAAAATTTTACTTATTAATTACTATACACCATCACAAAAAGTCTAGTGTGAAAATAAAAGAATAACAAATATATATTTATATATTTAAAGTTATTATAATTTGACAAATTTATAAAATTATATCTAAATGTTTCTATTATGTCACTAGTAAAAATTCATTAATAGAGTTCAGCCAATACACGTGTATATGTAGACAAAGCCCTGACGTATACTAACTTTTTTTTTTTTTTGGCAGAACCGAGTGAGAGAAAATTATTAAGAATGATAATTATCAAAGCTATAATTTCAAACTTTCTAATAAGAGAAAGTCAAATGAAAGGTGGTAGAAGAGGAAAAAAAAGAAGGAAATTAAAAGTTTTTGAAAATTTTCATTCCTACATTTTTTATCGTAAAAATCAAAACAGAAATTTACAACCACGTTTTTCTTTTTACATGAAAAGGGGGGAATTCGAGACTTAAACCTCCACTTTAATGAAAATGAATGCACTACAAATTTTTTATTATAATTAAATTATTAACACAAATGCTACACTTACATATTTATTATTTTAACTTTATATTTAGAGAATGACACGTATTATCATTTTTTTTAAAAGTTTTTTAGTTACATCATTTAATTTTTTAATTACATCATTTAATGTGTTAATTACATTATACCTCATAATGAATGTCATAATAAAAATACATAATTAGGGTATAAAATTTGTAAATATAATATTATTATTTTTTAATAACATTACACTTATAAAATTAAAATAAAAAATCTGATTTCACTGATCATCGACTATTATGTATTAAATAATTGTGAGTTTTTTAATTCTTATTAATATAATAATTATACAACACTAATAAATAATTGATATATCAAATACTATATTAATTTAAATACAAAATTTATATCACAATTATACAAATATACCATTATTTATTGGCATATACAACTATTATTATCTTATTATTATCCAATTATCTAACAAACAAAATAATAATAATTTGCACCCAATGAGACTGGTGTTGACAATAATATTATGGCGATCTCTACAGTTACAACACATTAACATCATCATAATACTAAATTAATATGCAAAGAGGAGAGAGTTAAGTTGAGATTGAACAATAATTAATTGATAACATAAAACTTGTCTAATTATGAAACTAATAGGAACAATCATTTGACAAACCATAAAACCAACAATTTAAAAGCAAAAATAAAATGGCACGAAATAAATAGTCTAGATAAACCTTAATTATAACATTTTATTAAGAAAATTAAGGTCACTTTTGTTTCTCCCTTTTAATAATTTCATATTTATATTATTAAATGATTGTGTTACTTTGATGTAATTAAAATTTTCTCCTTCTCCAATACGGATGTCTTGGTCTTCTGTTCCTCTTCTTC
Source organism: Ailanthus altissimus (assembly GCA_946807835.1). Classification (NCBI taxonomy): domain Eukaryota; kingdom Viridiplantae; phylum Streptophyta; class Magnoliopsida; order Sapindales; family Simaroubaceae; genus Ailanthus; species Ailanthus altissimus. The sequence continues at coordinate 30,420,916 of OX327688.1, read as the reverse complement.
TATTGGCTCTATTAATCGAACTGCCAATGCCTCACTGTTAGGTTGCTCTTATTCTTTCGGCTCCAAAGAATTACCAGCAGATTCCTCAGCTTTTGGTTCCTTTCCTTCTTTAAGCTTTGATAAAACTGTAGCGATTTGCTCTCTTAACTTCTTTTCCTCCTTTTCATCAAACTGACATGCACATATATATAAGAATATATTTACATTTAATATTAACAAAATCTCCTTCACATTGTAGTTCGTTTATGTTTAGAATAATGCTGCACATTTTAAATAATATTTTAAATTTTTTCATCATAAAATAATGTGTTAAGTAATTATTGAATAATGAAATAGTATAATAATAATTTTAAAATTTATATTATTTCACCACACAATGATTGTTTGACATTTTAATTTAAAATAAAAAATTTAAAATATTATTTAAAAAGTATAGCCTTACTCTTATATTTATGTACGAGTCAACTATTGAAATACTTTTTAAAAAGAAAAATAAGTGAAACCAAATGGGGACTTGAATTGTCCAAGCAGAAAGACATAATGCTTATGAAAAACTAAAGGATGTCATGTTTAGAATTCGAAGAGTTATAACTCGAAAGGAAAAAAAAAAAAAGCAAAGAAAAAGAAAATTAGGTATTTGACTGAACAAAAACATTGCTTTTTTTTTGTTTTATTTCATAGATTTAGTAAAAAGAATTGAAATCCTGATGCTATCCCCATATATAGCAGATATAGTTGATTATATCTCTGGGAACTAAACAAGTTATTAGGGATATATCGGAAGGGATTACACTCCAAATCCTGTGAATTTGTTTATGAAGGAGGATGGCATTGTTATGATGCATTTTAGACAGGGATAGAATTAAAAATTCGAATGTTAAATAAATTAAACCTGGTGCACTAAGAACAAATAGTATTTTCAAGTCAGATATAAGCGTGCGTGAGGTTGGTGTTTGTTCGGTTCCAAGAATTAATTGATTAAAAATGGGAATCGGTCGGTTTTAAGAAGAAAAATTGAATCAAATTGAATTGGTTTGGTTCAGTTTTTTATTTTATTTTAATTTATTTATTTATAGTTTTGAAATAATTAAACGGATCAATTTCAAATAAATAGAATTGATCAAAAATTAATTATTGAACCGAATATTTGATTGAAATTTAATTTACCCACCGCTAGTACTCGGATTAAAGTAAATTCAATGAATTTTTTTTCTTCGTTTGATATATTAGCTTTAAGCAGATCAATTTACTTTCAACTTAGAATATGGTCACCACGCAAAAATCTTGGCTGAAAATAAAAAATATTAATATCACATGAGAAAAAAAATAAAAATTGTTCCATTTAATATTTAATATTTTCTTTTCTCTCTACGTAAAGAGATCAGCCCAGCTACTTCATTAACCGAAGCTAAAATATTAAGATTTACAATTCTTCTTTTCTTCAATATGACCAAATAATAACAAGTAAATGAATAAGAATGACACATTTTTTATATATACAAAACTCGAACAGAGAGTTTTAATCAACTGAGATTAATCAAAGGTGATAAATGAAGCTTGCAGTTAAGTGCAAAACAATCATATAGGCCAGAGAATAGTAAATTATTGGGATATTATGAATATGGTTAATTTGCTTACCTCTTCATCAGATTCGTAATAAGTAGCACCCACAACAACTGGATCTGGTGGCAATATCGTACTCTCTTTCACTTGTGGTTGACGCATGCAACCCATTCTTTTAAATGCCGATAGCATACTGCTGGTTTTTTTAAAGGCCGATAACATGGTGTTGTTGAGACCCATCGCAGTTGTAGTCAGCAAAAGAAAAACAATGGATTAAATTAGAGAGTTGTGTGAGCTTGTAGTTAGAGATTTTAGGGTTTTTTTTTTTCGTAGGGTTTTTTTTATAGTAAGAGTTTTTGAGAAACAATATTATAATATGAGTTTCAGAAAATTTCATGACAATAGTGTAATAGTTTCCTTAATAGCTTTTATAGGTTTCCTTTGAAAGAATCAGAAGATGCACCATATTTATATTATTTACTGTCATTAATTAATAAAATTATTTGAATGATACATCCAAAAGTGTTTAGTTTCATTGAAAAAAATTAAGGCTAATATTAATTTTCTCTCGCTCTTCTTCTAAGGTTAGGTTAAAAAGAAAAGTTTGGAGATAATGACTTTCTTAAATTTTCTCTTTCTAAAGCTGTGAAAGGCGGCCTCCCAACCCCTCTTTCCTTTTCTCCCTTTTAATGAAAGACCCTCTTCCCGCTTCCTACTAATTTGCAGGTTGATCTATTGATTTTTCTTCATTTTGTCGCATTTTGCTCAAAGAGTTGAAGGAAAAGTGTGCATCAAACTGTTTGTAAGGGTTAACTTAATCCTCTTCTCAAAAATCTCAAATGAGAGAATTTTAAGAGAACCGTTAGCTCTAATTACCGTCTATGTACGATCCATATTATTGTTTATGTCCTATCTATACTGAATTTGATCAATTGCTCTAAAATAAATAATGCACCATAATATATTATTTACTGCCATCAAACATGTTATAGTCTTACCAAAATTACTTATAAGGAAATAATAAATTTTTTAAAAAAAACAACACAATTATATGGTAAGACGATGAGATTTTTAATAACTTGTAGAATTCGTACAACAGTAAGGATATTGGCACTCATAAGTATATTTTTTACAGCTATCATTTAATGAAGTATTTTATGACAAAATATAGCCTTGCCCAAATTACTTATAATGAAATAATAACTCTTAACAAAGAAATATTCGCTAGCCACTAAGTAATAAAGTTAAAAGGTAGTCATAAACGTAGTTGAGTAGTAATCATATTTCTTGATTAATGTCGAGGTTCTATGTTTTAATCCCCTTCCCACATTAAAATAAATAAATAATACCACTTAGACAGCTTAACTTTAATTTTACAAGCTTACTTCAAGGGCATTGATAATGTATCTCGGCCAAGTTAAGTATTTTTTTATAAAATATATATTTTTTATATGAGAAAAGAAAGATTTAAACTCGAAATTTTTATTAATATAAACATCAGATATATTATCAACTTTTTACGATTAAATTATTAACACAAATATTTTTATCAAATATTTTTTACCCTCTATCAAAAAGATGTTGTAAATGGGATCCAATCAGTTAATGATTCTATGATCCCAACCTCTTCGATGATTATTCATAGAAGAATATGATAGACACAATATTCAACATGACATTATGTTTATATATATGAGAGGAAATCTTGCAGATAATGAAACAAATTAATCAATTAATTATTAATTTTTCATAGGAATAATACCTAGTTAATATATATGGTCAGAAAATAGAATAAATTATTAGAAATGAATTAATGCGTTAATTTTTCGTTTGCCTTATATAATATTTCATAAAATTATACTATTAAAATTTTACTCACAAGTATTTAAGAATTACAAAAGATCATATAAAGTAAATAGAGATAATAATCAAAACACACAAAGTATAAGAATATACGTAATTTGAAAACTTGCTTATATTTACGGTGGATCACGAAATTCTAATTTATTTTATTACTTAGTGATTACCAACGAACTACTGAATTATCACAAATATTACTCAAGAGCTTACAATGAATATCTTATAGAACAAGCTCTCTAAATATTTATACAGTACTCTCTTGCACGCTTAGTACTTAAGTGCTCTTTAAATGACACTCTCTCACACACTCAGCGCTCTTTGAACTCTCTATTATCTCTTTTGTCAATCTATCTTTGATACTTTCTAATGCATGCCACTCTAATGGCATAGCAACGATTTATATAAATTTTAAAATATTCTTAAAACTCTTACATCAAGTTAGAATAGGAGTTTATGTGTGAAAGAATCCAAAACGAATTTAGAAACATAAACTAAAATAGAAAACTTGGCATCGTGACGCTACGAGCTGACACCTTGACACCATCAAGGTTAGCTGCGGTGCCCAGTTGCTGGCCTGGCTTCTTTGAGACCGTGACCCCAAAGCTTGAAAAAGTACCCTCGCATGTTCTGAACCCCTCATTTCTCGTTGCTTGAAACTTTTAATTTTGTAATCAATTTTATTTTAAAATAAGGCCAACTTATTTCATTAGTCAACAAAATTGCTTGGTTGTTCGAATTACTTAACAGAAAGCAGAGGTTCATGCATGGTTAACACTCAGCAATTTTTCCTTATGCTTATGCAGGACCATTCATTATTTCTTGGGGAAGCTTAAAATCCTTCAGTTCAGCAGTTCTCATGGGAGACTGGGATTAAAACAGGCTTGTCTTTGGAAGATTATTTTCCCCATTTTTCAACTGATTAATTCTCTATTTCCCTTCATTTACATGATTTGGGGAGCTTGATTCTAATTCAGGAGACAAATTCTCCTGAATTAAAACTAGACAGAAGACAAGTTATTAAAACTAGTTTCATAAATCAGTAAGTTGACATAATAATCATACCAGACTACCAATTCAGTATGACCATCGCATAATCGAATCAGTATTCACTCCTGAACTTTCATCTTGTCTTCAGACTAATATGCACTTAGTAGCTGATAAAATATAAAATAATTAAAGAACAAACTTTGATTATACATAACTAATATAAGGCACATAACAAAAAATTATTTAAAGATTAAGTAAGCTCAGATCAAGAAATGATCCTATTTTCACATAATCGTCGTCAATAAGTTTCAAATTTATGTGAATCTTGGTGGTTATGTAATGTTTAAATAAAGTGTGATCTGCTGAATTTATTATTCTATTTCAAAATACACTATTAAATAAAAACTAAATAATATTTGACCATAATAAATTTGAAATGCTCTAGAATTGAATTTTGTGGCAGTATAAAAATATATAATTTATTTATTTAACCATTATTTTTTCTTACGTTATAGTTTAATAAAAAATTTAATAGTCAAATTTAATTGGTGTATTAACGGTGGTCATAGTTTTTGTAGGGGAGATTACATATACTAAAAAAAGATGGAGAGAAATAGAATTCCCTTCGTATTCTCTTTAATAATCATTACCAGACACATTATTTTATTATAATAGTTGTAGGTTCTATATTTAGGAATACACCTTTATATAACCAAAGTCGTTATGTGATATTATATTAAGGGCTGTTTGATTGAGTTATTTAAATAGAGTTCTTGAAAGTAAAATTTTTTAAAATAAAATTTGAAAGAAAAAAATTAATCGTTTAGTTATCAATTAAAAAAGTTCTTTTAAATATAAGATCATTTGCTTATACATTATTAAAAGTATTTATCTATTATTAAATTACCAAAATGATACATAATCAAATTTATAATCAAATTTTAAATAATTTAATATTTTTTATATATAAATTTAAATTTATTATGTATGATCAAATTTAATTTCTTAAAACACAAGAATCAAATAAAATTAATACATAGTAATTAATGTATCAATATAAATTATTATGTTTGGTATAAAAATTGAAATAAAATAATATTTTATTTTATTTAAAAAATAAATAATTGGCAAAAGTTTTGGTAGATTCTTTTAAAATTGTAATAGTTGTAGAGATATAATGAATTTTAATAAAATAATGAAAATACATTAATAAGATTATTTTTATTAAGGGTACACTATAAAAATAATAAAATATTATTATGATATATGTTACAATAAATAAATGTTAAATTTTTTTATAAAATTCTACTCTCAAAAGCTTAAAATTCGAGGTTTTACAAGTATAGGTAAAATAATTTTTTTAATTTTTATTTTTTTAATTGTAATAAAATATCATCAAAAAATTTGAAAAGAGTTTTTAATATAAAAAATAAATCTCTTTTAATTAATAGAGAAACTAATCAAACAAACATTAGAATATTATTCTAAAATGATAGAATCTATCGTTAAGAATAATGTTTTAGTGCGTCATATCTGATCGATTCGAGATATATTTTCATAGTACTTCAAAATTTAAGCATTCACTAAAATTCAAAATTTTTAATAGTCCTTAGAGGTGGAACAAATAAGAGAATTTGAATTTTGAAGCTACTCTTAAATAGGGAGTTGGAAGTTGCAACTATGGTTTGTGATTATTTCTGAGGAACGAAATATTGTTATTTTGATCAGAATTAAGAGACCTCTCATGTTTGATAAGAATTAAATAGCTAAGCTTGCAGTTGTTAATTCTGTTCACCAAAGAGCAGTCCACATACCCAAAAGAAGAAGGTGATTTTAAAACGGTCAATGATCATTTGTCATCGTGTTGTTTCTCACATTAATTTACACATATTGTTTTAAAATATAAAAGAAGAAAATTTCCTAGGTGAGCAATTTACTCAAAAAGTAATTTCAAGATGTTGATATTATGACTAATAGATTTTTTTTATAAATATTTTAAAAACAATTAGTAGTAAGGGAAAAATACGAAAACAACATGAGCAACAAATAGTCTCGTTTTTGTAATCTCATTTTCGTTACACAGTGCAAAAGTAATATTTGATTTTATGAGATAAAACATTCAGAAAGAAGTAAGATAATTCTTAATTGAAAAATAAACGAAAATTATTGATAACTTAATGAAAAAATGAGAATGACAAATTTATTTGTAAGAGAAATAATCCAATCCAATTAAGGCATTATTTCTATCTAATAACACATAGACTTAGAATTTGCAATTAGACTCAAATTTCATACATCATTTAAAAAGTTTTTGTAATATAATTTTTTTTAAAAGAGAAAATAATATTTTAGTTTTTGATTTTATGTATATATATCAATTTAGTTTTTTAAATTTCAATAAATATCATGTTAATTTATGCTATTAGAATATTCTGTTAAATGAGTTCTCTTTAAGGGCAAAAGAGTATTTTTGTCATTTTTTTAAAAAAAAATTTATAAATAACCATCATAAATTTTTATTATTATTATTTAACTAAATTTAAAATGACTATTTTTTATTAGCCAAAATTTTTACATATGGACAATTTTATCCTAAAATAAAAAACATAAGCTTTCTCTTATTATTTTTTACCGAACTAAGAATCATATTTATGAATAGACAATTTTTAAGTTGTTATTGCGTAGATAGAGTGTTGCTGAATATATTTGCCACTTCAAATCAAGAAAATAGTCAAATCTTGTAAGTTTTTCTAAATCTTTTAAGAAATTTTAATATTCATTAAAAATTAAATAAAAATTACATTTGAAGTTAGAAATATGTGTTATTGATGAATTAAATGTGAAATTGAGTTAAAATGATGTAAAAGATGTTGAAATCCGACCAAAAATATAATATTTAGTGTGTTTGATTGAAACTAGACGGCGGCCGGTGCGGCTTCCATATGGTTTCATGCATCTCAAGGCCATCTCGAGCAAAAGATATGCACAGGGTGGCCATCTCTGGACTGAGATGCCCACATTGTGCGTATCTCGTTGCGGCATTGCGGACTTATCCACGATGCTGCATTGTTTTGACTAATTTTTTTATTTGATTTTTTATATTTATTTTTATTTATATTTTAATAATTTCTATTTTTTTTCCAGGTCCTATGGAGTATTTATTTTGGAGAAAAGTGTGAGAGTTCTAGTGATTGGGAAGAGAGTTATGTTGATTATAGTAATTTTGGGATTTTGGTTTCGAACGATATTAAATTTGAAGATCTTTTAAATGTAGTATATTATACCTTAGAAGTTGACAATGTGAACTATAAGATGACTGTGAAAATAAAAATTGATGCAACGAGATATAAGTTAAAATTTATTGAGATTAGCAACGATAGTAATGTTTGATTTTTTTTTAGCGCCAACAAAATGTGTAACAGTAGATCCTAGAACTCTTGTTTATGAAGTTGATGTAAAGCCCCTCAATCAGAACCCATCATTTATTCATACTCATTTTATGTCAGCTAGCGGTAGCAACCAAGTGAGCCATACATCCCTATCAATTCCAACAGTGGTTCCCTCAAACACAACGAATGAGTATCACAATATTTCTCCTATACCATTCAATGAAGACCCAGCCTATACACATTAAGCTTGCGATGACATTGGAAATGTTAGGGGATGTGAAATGAGACTGTGATGATATTAGAAATGTTGATAATTTAGAAGAGGATGATTTAGCAGAAGGCAGATGCTGTTATGTTTCAACAAGCTCTTTAAATGTTGAAGCTAGAAGAATAGATTTTTATAAAGCTGAAAACCCCTTTGCGTTTATGTCTCCAATACCAGTATCATATTTGGGCATATCAGATAAGATATCGAGTAGTGAAATTGGCGATGTGTTTGTAGGAAAGTTGTTTAATAGTAAAGATGAACTTCACTAGGCTATTAGTATACTAGCACTTAAGGGTAATTGGAGTTTTAAAGTCTCAAGGTCGACAAAAGATCGTTTTGAGGTAAAATGTGACGATGATAGATGCCGATGACGATTACGTGCAATGTCGACAGATACAAGGAAATATTTTATTATACGTAGAATTGATTCAAATCATGTATGCCAATTAGATCGATTGCACGATGATCATCGACAAGTAAAGTCTCGGATTATTGGCAAATTCATAAAAAATAAGTTTGCATCTGTGAGTCAACTTTATAGACCGAAGAAAATCCAAGCAGACATATGTGAGGAGTTTGGTGTGGAGATAACTTACCCTACTACTTGGCGATCTAAGAAGCATGTATTAGTGTTGATACGTGGTACTCCAGAGGCTTCATATAAATTACTTCTTACATATTGCTATTTATTATAACAGCAGAACTCAGGTACAATTACCCATTTGGAGATTGACAATTGCAAGCACTTCAAATATTTTTTTATGGCGCTTAGACCATGTATTAGAGGATTCTAGTCTTTCATCCGGTCGATTATTGCAGTTGATGGTACATTTTTAAAAAATGCATACTTGGGAACAATATTTGTGGCTGTTTGTAAGGATGGAAATAACCAAAATGTTTCACTTGCATGGGATATTGCTGACTCTGAAAATAATGCTTCATAGACGTGGTTTATAAAAAAACTCTGATGAATCATTAGTGATCTTGAGAACTTTGTATTTATATCTGATCGATATGCTAGTATCCAAAAGGCCATTAGAGAGGTATTTCCCAATGTATATCATAGGATATGCACTTATCACTTGAAGGGTAATTTGGCTTCCTATTTTGTTGCTGCTAAGGTATATCGCGTAGCTGACTTTCAAAGGAAAATTAATAAGATGCGAGAAATAAAACCAGAGTCAACGAGATACTTAGAGGAGGAGGTTAGTTTTTCAAAATAGGCTCGATCAATGGGAGCATTAAGAAGATATGACATCATGACCACCAATATTGCAGAGAGCATTAACGTTATTGCAAAGAAAGTACGTGGCATGATAGTGACTGCCTTAAATGAGTGGATTCGAGAGTTAATGTAAAGATGGTTTGTTGAGAGATGTGAGGCTGCAGAAAATATGTCAAACTTCTTGATAAATTGGGCTCACGAGAAGATTTAGAAGTACAATGATGATTTAACTCGCATAACAATGCATACAATAGATCAATCTCGCTTTATCATTAAGAACGAAAAAGAAATGGAATAATGGACATCCCGGAGAAGTTATGTAGTTATCGAAAGTTTGATTTGCGGCAGCTACCGTGTGCTCATGCACTTACAGTATGCAGGTAGGTCAGATTCCAGTATTAGACTCTTTGTTCGCACTATTACACGACTGAATCTTTATTGCGTGCATATAGTGAACCAATAAATTCGGTTGGCCATCCATCAGATTAGATTGTTCTAGAGAAGTTGAGAACTGCTGACATTTAGCCTCTTATAGTACGCCGGCAATCAGGAAGACATCATAAGAATCGAATTCTATTGCAAGGTGAGGCTCTCACGAAGAATGTATGTAGCACGGACATAATCGACAAACTTATCAAAACCCAATTGCATTACATAGTAGTTGATATGTTCTTTATGAGTTATATTTCTATTTATGTTTTGGGCCTTATTTGACTAGTTAATTGTACTTTGTTACCATTGTATTTAATTTACTCGTTTGTTATGTTTCTTTTTTTTCTAATTATCCTTAATAATGCATGCATTGACTAATTATACTTTTACCATTAAATGTATAAAATACATAAAAAAAACTCTATAAACATACAAACATTTAATTTTCCTTTACTTTTTTTTTGTACCTTTCCATAAATCAATCGCAATTTTGGTCCAAAAAAATGATCCATGATCAGGATCAAAATTTAGGGGATGACATAACATCAAAAACTTTATAAATATACAAATATAAACCCTACAATTGTCACTATTCACTATCTATTGTGGCATTCCATTCTTTAATCTAACTACATGAAAAAGGGTTAAGTCAAGTGTAATTTATCGTTACTCATAAAATCTACAAGCATCTAGATAGTGAGGTAACAACGTAGATAATGACACGACATGATTCTCAATCACGCCATCGGCAAATTCTTTGATGCTAGAATCGTAGATAACTATTTACCGATGCAAGATGTCCACCTTAACCGTAACCCAATACTGTTGATTGTAGTTGATAGGAATATAAACCTACATAAAATCATAGATCACTATTTACCGATGACGTGATTCACTATATGTTGTGACACTCCCTTATTTAATCTAACTATATAAAAAATGAGTTAAGTCAGGTGTAACTTGTCGTTGCTCATAAAATCTACAAGCATCTAGATAGCAAGGTAACAACGTAGATAATGGTATGACATGATTCTCAATCACGCCATCGGCAAATCCTTTGATGCTAGAATCATAAATCACTATTTATCGATGTAAGATGTCCACCTTAACCGTAACCCAATGCTGTTGATTATAGTTGACAGGTATAGTAACCACTTATCCACAACCGGTAAGAATAAGTATTTATATATATATATATATACATATTTTATTTGTATGTGGGTGATACTTGATTTATGTATTGTTATTAGTAGTATTTGTATAGGTTAAGGATATACTATTAGTATTGGGTTTATTTGTAAGACTTTAGATTTATTTTATGGACCAAATTGTAACACTTTAAAAGTTTTGGGGGCTAATTTATAAATACTAAAAATTAGCCTCTTAGTATAAAAATACATATTTGAAACTCTAATTCACTCATTTAGGTCGAGTCACGTCTTTTAGAGTGAGAAAAGAGAGAAAGAAATGGGAGAGAAAGAGAAAAAGAAGAAGAAGAAAGTTAGAATTTAAGCTTTAAGAGGTATATTATAACCATTTTTTAGTTTCTTGTTATTAATTTAGTTAATTTATTTAAGTCTTAATTTCTGAAAATATGTACAATTTTGGATTTGATGTGAATTCATAAGATATTGTGAGAATTGATGATGATCTATGTAGAAAGCTTGATAAATCATTATGAATTGTAAAATTTCTACTTGATAGTCTCTTGATCCAAGAATTTGATAAATTGTTGTACTTCGATTATAGTTTTGAATTTTGAGTATATAAAATTAGACATTTTTAGAATCATTTGAGACTTTGAAGCGATTGAAAATTTTAGAAATTGAATTTGTAGTGAATTTATCAAAATGACCCTGAAATTCTAGAAATTTTCTGTGTTAACAGTATGATATAGTGACAAATAATTTTTTGATCTGCTGAATGATCTTCAAAAATTACAAATTTATGAAATATGATAATTTTATATGTCTAATATGATATACTCAGAATTGAGAGTTTAGATCACTGTGGTTAAATTGTTATGATTTTCTAAAGAGTGTCAACTCATTGTAGTATTTGATTAACATATTTTTAAAAGCTATAGAATAAAATACTTTTAAAATACTTTTGGCAGTAATTTTGAAGGAAAATATTTATCATGGATTGAGATATGTGTCAAGAGTAATTTTGTGGTAGTTTATAATTTTTGAGTTAGTATATGATTTTATAAAATTTGGAGATTGAATACTGTTCAGTAAATATCTTGATCATGTCAGAATATTAGTTTAGATTTAATGGTGTTTATGGAATGGATTGTGTAGGAATTGTGATATAATATTCATACATAAGAAGGATATATGAGTCAAGAATGATAGACTAATTTGATGTGATAAGTGCAATATGTGTAATTTTGTAAGCTATTTAAAGTGTTTTGTATGAATGTTGAGGCTCATGAAATGATTAATCTCAATTGATAGGTTAAGGAGATTTAAGACTTGTAACCGAAAGTGCTAAGAGGTAAGTATACTAGACTTTTACTGAAATTACAATAAACATAGTAATTGTTATATATGATTTTGTAAATGTGCTTAAGAATATGTTTATGTTATATCAAAGTATATTTTGATATGAAATGTGAAAGACTTGTATTTATGAATATGAGCATGGACATACATGACATATATGTGTTTTCGAAAGTGAGCTTTCAAAATGAAATGTGTTTAATAAAGAAAGCTTTTGAAGTATAATATGTCCATGAGAAATATTTTGTGTTTTGATGATGTTTGAACTCACTGTTGACTTAGTAGGCACCTTATATGATTTGTGAAGCCTTTATGTGTGGCATTTCCTTCGAGATTGATATATGTTATGTGTTCCGTATGTAGGGAGGATCCTATTGGCCCCTAAAGGAAGTTTGAGTCATCACATTCGTGTGGTGACGTATTGGTGCATATGAGAGGACTCACCGATGATCAGGGTGAGGGTTTGACTCTTACCTTCGGGCATGAGCATTATATATGTGTAATTTAAACCTCACTTGTACTATTTCTCTTATATGATATGTCACCTACGAGTGACATTTGACTTAATAGTTGAGTGATGGTATTCCTATTATATGTTTTGAAAGAATGTGTAAGCGCTTACCTGACATGTGATTTGATAAAATTATAATTTTGATTTATTAAAGCATATCATACACATGCATTGTGTACATATATATATTTGTATTTGATATTTGAAAAACTAGTATGCTTACTGAGTTTTATACTCATTATAGTTTATGGTGATTTCAAGTAAATAAGGTACATGTGTGCTTAGCGGATTTGGCAAGGCTTCTGCTGTTCCTTGGGTTTCCTAAGTTGCTGGGTTGCTGAGTGTTTCATTAGAGGACACGTGATTTAAGATATTTGATTTGTCCCTATTGAATAAATACTTATGTATTATTTTATTTAGTGTGGTTATGGGTTGATTTTAAATAAGAATTTGTAATAAATATATTCTGGGCTTCTAGTAACAAAGTTGCTATTGGTGACGTAGTAGAGTGTTAATTCTTGCGAAAACTCTGCGTATCTCCGGTTTACTAATTGCCCCAGTTATAATTCAATTGTGTAATTTTAAAAAATTGAAATGAATGTTTAAATATTGTCAATAAATGTTTATGTTTATATTTTAGGTTATGGGTTGATTTTAAATAAGAATTTATAATGAATATATTCTGGGCTTCCGGTAACAAAATTGTTACTGGTGACGTAGTAGAGTGTTAATCTCTGAGAAAACTCTGCGTATCTCCAGTTTACTAATTGCCCCAGTCATAATTCAATTGTATAATTATGAAAAATTGAAATGAATGTTTAAATATTGTTAATAAATGTTTATGTTTATATTTTAGGTTATAGGTTGATTTTAGTGTTGAACTTACTAGCAACCTGTTAAGGATTCCTATGTTGAATTAAAGTTTGAAATTTTATGCAATTTTATTTATGAGTGCATATTATTAAATGAATGTAAGTTATGTCGTGTGTCAGATCTTTTGGGTCTGGGGCGTGACAACAAGAATATAAACCTACATAAAATTTAGATAGTAGGGTAACAACGTAGATAATGGCACGACATGATTCTCAATCACGTTATCGGTAAATCCTTTGATGCTAGAAATAGATCACTATTTGTCGATGCAAGATGTCCACCTTAACCGTAACCCAAATATTGTTGATTATAGTTGACAGGAATATAAACCTACATAAAATTCAAATAAGTTTCACAAAGAGTACTACAAGTTATAAACAAAAATAACTCTCATATAACAAATATTATATTTTACCTTGTTAACCTCAATCCATATCCGTGTACCGAGTAAATCTTCTTTTACGCCTTGGGCATATGCCATCACTTCATCACACCATGTAATGCCAAAAATGTCATTTTTGTGTTCCTCATAAAAGAGTCTAAAAGTCTCTTAAAAATGCAACGTCATTGAATAATCAATAAAGATTAAATAAGAAAATATAATTAATTTAATTAAATACTCACAAAGAAGTACGAATCCACAAAAGTGGACAATTGTGGTAATACATTAGTGTAATAGTTTTACCTAAGTTGAATCACCTTCAAATGCTGATTAATATGATGCATTAACAAACAATTAAAATTATAAATTATTTAATATATTTCAACACATATGATTACCGTCAAGTTAATTTATAAATTTAAATAAATAAATTTTACTTACAAAATCATCCAGCCAGCTGTGTAGTAATTTTTGAAACCATGCCAGGTTGGCGTCAAGGTTAGGTAAGATGACTACACCCTCATTCTTGTCCAACTAGGCCTGAAACTCAACTAAGATGGCTGAGTTTATCTGCTACAATGGATTCATGTTTACTTAAAGTTGTACTTCAATTTCAATTTTCTTATTCTTATATATCTTTTATGGAAATGGATTTGTATATGGGGTGTGCAAATACCATGCTGGCCTATACGATCTCCCATACTGACTCCCTCCTTTATGTGGGGTAGGTAAGATCTCAACACTTGCAGGACTGTCAATCAGTGGTTGGGGCTGTATGTCATAACCAGTAGCTAGGGTCTGAAAATCATATTGACAGTCTGCCGGTGTGTTCTCTCCAAAATAATATATATTAAAATAAATCAAACTGCAATTAAGGTAAAGTAAAATTAATGCGATTTTAAATTTATTTTTCTCATCATATTATGGCTTTCGTTGGGTTGGAATGAGTATGACTACTTAAAGTACATCATCATCTGCTGTGTAAGATCGGTTCAGAGCTGATCAACCTTTATAAAAATTTCATCCCTATCCTTGTCCATTCTCTGCAGAAGTGCAACTTCAGTACACTCAAATCTCTTAATCATCCCCTCCCGCAATTGCTCAATCTAATGTGTAACGTCATGGTCTGCAGATGCACTATGTTCAGACTACAAGAAACATAACCATATTTAATAACTTATTTAGAAATATATGAAAATTTCTCTTTAGTTACTCACGTAAATAAGTAATATACCATTGCTCCTGGCATTGGTGCTAACATTTGTGGGTTTGCCCATTCATATCCATCCTCCTCCACATCCATATCATCATCGTTAGGGTTGCTGAAATGGATATAAGCCCTCACCCGCTTGCTCTCGCTCTCGCTGTAATAATACATATTTGGTAAGTCCTCAACATAGCTTCTGCTTGGAATGCCTACATGTCTAACCATTTGCACAATTGCCTTTTTCTTTTTATAATCTTTTAGTACTAATTTACGATATACCGAAAGAACCTATAAATATAAAATTAAGTTACGCTTAATACAAAATAAAAGTTATAAACATATATTTTTCATTAATATCAACACATACCAAATTCTTCCCTAATATTGTATTCTTAACGTCATCGAATTATACAATCCCTCAAGTTATCCAATTCAAAATACGAGGGAAGTGATCACTATATGGAATACCAAAAATGTTTTCCGCACACTGAAATTGCATCGAAAATTCATACTTAATATAATTATTTTTAAAATATAAGTTTGACGTATACAAAAATAAATAAGTAATTAAGATCAAAATGTTAAGTACAAGAAAATTATAACGTACCAGAAATGCGTGCGAAATTCATACATGTTATAACTTTCAAACTTACTCTGTGCAAACCCTTTTATATTTATTTTCTCAAGTTTTTAGAATGTGGCCTTTTTAAGTGAGTTATGAAGTACGGTCCATGCAATATTACCCCATAAAATTTTATTAAACTCATCAAGGTTGTCCACTAAACATAGTACACAATTTTGAATCCCACAGTACAAAATTTTGAATCCCACTACGCTCGTCGCGTGGGATCAAAACACAATGCACAAAATTAAATAAACTCAACTTTACTACATCTTCATCGTCCATATCCTTCAGTTTCAGACTTCCGTACCAATTATCAAGAAATATGTATGATAAGTTTTTTACCACTGAAAAATATGTATCCTACAATCAAGTGCCCAATTTTCTATTCAGCTGTTGGGTGAGAGGGTAATCTCGCATTTCTAGTCTGGTGATTAATACAATCTCATGCCGGCTAAATCGGATGCGTTTCTTCTCTATATAAAACCACATCTCATCTTCTAAATTGGAGGTATGCACCTCACGCAACAATAACTCGTGCACCAAAATACTAGAGAACTTAAAATCTGGCATATCTAAGAAATGCCTCATTCACGTTTGCCTATATAATATTTTCTGATTCTTTGTCAGTTTTTCTTTTATACTTTTTAGACCTCATATCTTCGCATAAGCTGTCACTGATGCACACAAAAATATATGCTCTGAAAGTCTATATTTTTTTGGTACGTTATTTTTTCTGTAACAATTAAAAATAAATAAAATTAACAAATTAATATTATTAATAAATAACAAGCCTACATATTAAATAACATACAATATTATTTATAAAAAAAAATCATAAACAATTAATTCAACAGACATAAAAGAGAAAGAGTAATTTGATTAAATATTATAATTATTAATTATATATTAAATTTTTTTTATATATAATTAATTATAAAACGTACTCATTAAATAACTAATGTTACAAAAAATTAAAATTATTATTACTTAAATAAGTCATTTAACCAACTTATTAATTAATGTTAATTAATTACTTAATAAATTCTAAATTAGATTTTATTTAATTTAAATAAAATTACATTTACTTTTTTAAAATAGAATTTAATTTAATTTATTTCATTTAAATAAAATAAAATAAAATAAAATATTTAAAAAAATAAAAAATTACATTTGTGCCACATAGTAGCCTATGCAGGCACCATGTGGGCAACAGTGTAGCATCGCGGACTTTGAGTTTGCGATACTACACTGTGATGGGCCCAAGGTCGCATCTCGGGCCTAAAATGGCCTCGAGATTGGAGTTCAAAACAACGGCGGTCGGCCGCTGTCAGTTTTAGTCCATTACACTAAAAACTCTCTTTTTTTTGTTTGCCAATTTTCAACCATTCTAACCCATTTTTCACATATAATTCATTAATTTCACATATTTTTAGATTCAAATGCAAATTCTAACAAATTTCTAAAAACATTCAAAATCCTCAAAAAAAATTTAAAAACTTACCAAGAATCACCCATTTTCTTCATTTGAAGTAAAAAATATATTATGTAAGCCCCGATCTATGCAATGACAACTTAAAAATTTTTTATCTAACTAAATTTGTAAAACTTCAAAATTTTCGGTAGAGAGTGTTGAGAAGAGTTTCAATTTTTGATTTTAGCACAAAAGTGTCAATAAATGAAAGTTTTGGCTAATAAAAAATAGTCATTTTAAATTTGGTTAGAAAAGAATAATAAAAATTTATGAGGGTTATTTATGAAAATTTTTCTTTTTAAAATAAAACTTTCAAATGTCAGTTTGAAAAATAAAAAATGATATGTCTCATAATATAATAAGTTAACGATGACATTATTATCATGGAATTGGTTAATATTTATAATAATACATTTTTTTGAAAGAATAAATATTTTTAAAAGAAAATTAATAAATATATATTTTTAGTAAAAAGACACGTGTCATAATATGATTAGTTACAAATAACACATATTATAATATGATTAGTTACAAATAACATGTGTTATCATATAATTGGTTTATATTTTTAATAAATATTTTTTTAAAGAATAAAGATATATTTTAAATAAAAGGACACGTGTCATAATATGATTAGTTATAAATGGCACGTGTCATCATATAATTAGTTTATATTTTTAATAATATATTTTTAAGGAATAATTATTTTTAAAAGTAAATTAATAAATATATTTTTAATAAAAAAGATACGTGTCATAATATAATTAATTATAAATAACACGTATTATCGTGTAATTGATTTATATTTGTAATAATATATTTTTTAAGGAATTTATTTTTAAAAAATAAATTAATAAAAATGTATTTAATAAATAAAGAATATGTGTGATAATATGATTAGTTACAAATGACTCATGCCATCATATAATTAATTTATATTTCTAATAAATATTTTTAAAAATAAAATAATTAAAACATTGGCCGCCGTTTTTCAATGATCGGTCAGGCGTCATTTTTTTACTACTGTAAAAAATAGTGGGGTAGGGGCAGCGGCCATCGCCGCTCGCTGTCAAACAGGGGGGCAGTGACTTGCACTACCCCTACTTATGGATATATCGGTAGCTGGTCTGTTCATGGATAAAGACAATGCAAGTCACCCCTTTCCCCCATTTGACGGTGAGCGGCAGTGGTTGCCACCCCTCCTCTACCATTTTGGTTTTTTTTTAACAAAAAAAATGATCTATAAAAAAGAATAGAGTTCAATAATATAAAATTATATAATTTTTATCGTTAGGATGTCGCCGAAAATCGTAGCCGATCGATTACCATTTTTTGGTGATGGTGGTAATTTTATTTTTAATTTTTTAATTAATTTAATTTATTATTAAAAATATTTAATAAAACTTTAATCTAATTAGTGATGACACGTGTCATAACAGTGTTAGATGATTGATGAATATTTAGTTCAGGATATTATGATACTGAATCAAAAATCAGATTTGTTTTTCAAAAAAATTTAACCATTTCAGGATGAAACTTTATTTTAATAGAGAAATCAAATATATAGAAGAGAAGAAGGAATAGGAGATAGAAAAGAGAGAAAATGGGAAGAAAACGGGAAGAAGAGAGAGAAAAGATGAAGAAAATATAAAGAAACTCAATTTTTTTAATATTTATTTTATATAAAAATAATATATTATAATAAAAGACTTTTTTTTTTGCTAATAAAAGAATTTTTTAATAGTTAACATCATGGTAACAAAGTATTTGAGCATTTATCTGGTAGTAAGCCTTGTGCACTTCTCGGTTAGGAGTTAGAACTTTAACAAATATTAGAGTGATGAATTTTATTTTCTCTTTCTTATGAAAGTAGTTATTCTTTGTGAGTGATTATTATTTTCCTCAATTGTGGAGTTGTATTCCTCATGTATAGGGATAATTAATTTTTCTGATGTGTAGGATTATTATTCTTTCATTTGTATAGGGTTGTTATTCTCTAATTTGTAGGAGTTGTATTCTTATGTGTGAAGGTAGTTCGTTATTTCTCGTATGTGAGATTGTTATTCTCAATTTATGTGAAGTTGTTATCCTTTCATTTGTAAAGGTTGTATTACTCGTGTGTAAGGGTAATTAGTTGTTCCCGTGTATGAAATTATTATTTCCCCATTTGTTGGGGTTGTATTCCTCGTGTATTAGGATAGTTAGTTATTCTCCGTGTGTAATATTATTATTCCTCCATTTGTATAGGGTTGTTATTCCCTTATTTGCAGAGGTTTTATTCTTTGTATGTGGGAGACAATTAATTATATTTTATGTGTGAGAATATTATTTTCCATTTGTGTGAGGTTGTTATTCTCTTATTTATTCAGGTTGTATTCCTTATGTGTGGGGGCAATTAGTTATTCTCGTGTGTGAGAGTGTTATTTTTCATTTTTGTGGGGTTGTTATTCTCTCATTTTCGGGGATTTTATTCATCGCTCATGGAGACAATTAGTTATTGCTTGTTTATGAGATTGTTATTTCCCATTTATGTGAGGTTGTTATTATCTTATTGTAGGGATTGTTTCTCTCATGTGTAAAGGTAGTTAGTTATTCATATGTGTAGGATTATTATTCTTCCATTTGTGAGGGTTGTATTCCTCGTGTATAAAGGCAGTTAGTTATTTTGTGTGTGGGATTGTTATTCCTCCATTTTGTATATGGTTGTTATTCCTCTATTTACGGAGGTTTTATTCCTCGTGTATGGGGGATAATTAGTTATTTTTCATGTGTGGGATTGTTATTCTCCACTTATGTGAGGTTGTTATTCTCTTATTTATGAGGGTCGTATTTCTCATATGTGGGGGTAATTTGTTATTCCCGTGTGCGAGATTGTTATTCATCATTGGTGTGAGGTTGTTATTCTCCCATTTGCGGGGATGTTATTCATTGTCTGTGTAGACAATTAGTTATTGCTCGTATGTGGGATTGCCCATTTATGTGAGGTTGTTATTCTCTCATTGTAAGGGTTGTATTCCTCGTGTATTGGGGCAATTAGTTATTCCTCTATTTGTGTGAGGTTGTTATCCTTCATTTGTAAAGGGTTGTACTCCTCATCTGTGGGGACATGCATTCTTCCTGTGGGGATAATTAGGGCAAATAACATTTTTATCCATAAAATTTGATCTAATTTTCAATTTTATTTCATAAGTTTCAAAATTTTCAATTTTGTCTTAGTCCGTTAGTGAAATTGCATTAGTTTTAACACTAGAGAGGTAAAATAGTCACTCCTTACAGAATTTTGAAATGGGTAGATACAAAATATCCACCTATCAACCACTGATTAGTCACTAAAATAATTAAATCAAATAAATAAGAGGTCGCCATCGTCGATGGCTGACCGGCCGCAGGTGATCAATTGCGATTTGACTC
Organism: Ailanthus altissimus; assembly: GCA_946807835.1. Classification (NCBI taxonomy): domain Eukaryota; kingdom Viridiplantae; phylum Streptophyta; class Magnoliopsida; order Sapindales; family Simaroubaceae; genus Ailanthus; species Ailanthus altissimus. Next base: position 30,400,208 of record OX327688.1, on the reverse strand, counting down.
AAAATTAACAATATTAAACTCAAAATTATGTGATCTATGCGATGTATGAGATTTTTGTTAATCAATGGAGCACTATAAATGTGCCAAAAGTGGATAAGAACATGGTGGTTGGCGGCGACCACCGCTGTTCATCGTTGAACGACGGGGCGATAGCGTGTACGGATCCCACCATTGAATAGATTGGTTTATAATGCTCCGTTGATTAAAAAAATCTTACTATCGCGTAAATCATAAAATTTTAAGTCAAATCACAATTAGTCATCGGTGGGCGGTCAGCCACTGATGATGGTGGCCATTGACCGACTATTTCTTTTTTATTTATTTAATTATTTTGTTGAACCTATTACAGTGTACCATGTATCTTATTTATTTATTTATTTTTTAAAGGCCTATTAATATTTGGTACATATACATTGTATAGTATACTTGTATCATCATTTTTAACTAACATATAATGGAGAACAAAATTATCAATGTACTGTTAAAAGAGATTTTTATTAAAATTTGACCGAATCTCACTAACGATTAAAACAAAATTAAATTATTTTAAATTTATAAGATAAAATTAAAAATTATATCAAATTCAAGAGATGAAAATATCTTTTGTCTAAATAATTATTCTTCATACGTGAAATTGTTATTTTTCATTTGTAAAATTTTTTAATTCAAATATTTATTAGTCAATAATGTAATATTATCGCACCTATTGTATAAATTGACATACCATTGAGAAAGAAAAAACATCAAAAACTAAATGGTAAATTCTAAATTTTTGAGAGAATTAAAAAGCATTTTCCTACATTACATTTTCATATAGTTACGCAGGAGGAAATATCTTGGAAAAAGTTTAAAAATAGCCTTTTAATTATTTTATTATTTTTTTAACTAAATATAAAATGATTATACTTTATTAGCCAAATAACTTATTTTTGGACACATTTATCCTTATATCAAATTTATAACTTCTTTCTCTTTTTTTCTACGAAACTTTAAAGATATATTGAATAAAGTTTATTGATGACCGAATATTTTTGAAGTTGTTATTGTAAAAATCAAAGTGTTGCTGCGGATCGGGATCGCTTTAAATCAAATCAAAGAAATAGCTCCGGTAAATTTTTTAAACTTTGTTAAAAAATTTAAATTTGTTAGAAATTAGATAAAATTTACATTTGAAGTTAAAAGTAGTTATTATTAACGAACTAAATGAGTTAGAATGATATAAAAGGCGTTGAAATCTGGCCAAAAATAAGTTTTGAAATGTGTTTGGCGAAAATCAGACGGCGGTCGGTGCGGCCGCCGTCAATTTAGGCATCACGAGGGCACATCTCGGGCCTGAGATGGCCCCGCGGGGCGCACATTGTGCGCATCTCGGGTTTGAGACGGCCTCAAGGCGCGCACAACATGCGCATCGCAGGAGCACATCTCGGGCCCGAGATGTGCCCCCGCGATGCGCATTTTTTTATTTTTAAATATTTTATCTTTTTAAATAATTTTACTAATTTTTCCATTTGTGAACTTTTCCTAATTTTCTTTTTTGTTTTTTTAGGTCATATGGAGTGTGATGCAATAGTTATTTATTTTGGAGGAAAGTGAGAGAGTTCTCGTGACGGGGAAGAAAGTTATGTTGATTATAGTAATTTTAAAATTTCGGTTCCGAAAGATATTAATTTTGAAGATCTTTTAAATGCAGTATGTTATACCTTGGGAGTCGACAATGTGAATTGTAAGATGACTTTGAAAATCAAAATTGATGCAACGAGGTATAACCTAAAGCCTATTGAGATTAAAAATGACAGTGATGTTCGATTTTTTTTAAGCGCCAATAGAAGATCGTACTGTCCTTTATGTGTAACAGTGGATTCTAGAGCTCCTGTTTATGAAGATAATGTACAGCCCTCAATCAAAATCCACCATCAATTCATGCTCATTTTATATCAGCTAGCGGTAGCAACCAAGTGAGCCATACATCTCTATCAGTTCTAGCAGTGGTTCTTGCAAACACAACGAACGAGTATCACAATGTTTCTCCTATACCCTTTAATGAAGACCCAGCCTATACACATTACGCTTGTGATGACATTGGAAATGTTAGGGATGTGGAAGGGGACTATAATGTTGGGGATGATTTAGCAGAAGGCGGACGTTGTTATATTTCGACAAGCTCCCTAAATGTTGAAGTTAGAAGAATAGTTTTTTGTGAAGCGGAAAACCTCTTTGCGTTTATGCCTCCAATACCACCATCAGACTTGGGCATTTTAGATAAGATATCGAGTAGTGGAATTGGCAATGTGTTTGTAGGAAAGTTGTTTGATAGCAAAGATGAACTTCACCAGGCTATTAGTATGGTAGCACTTAAAGGTAATTGGAGCTTTAAAGTGTCAAGGTCGACAAAAGATCGTTTTGAGATCAAATGTGATGATGATAGATGTCGATGGAGATTACGTGCAGTGTCGACAGATGCAAGGAAACATTTTATTGTGCGCAGAATTGATTCAAGTCACGTATGCCAATTAGATCGATTGCGCGATGGTCATCGACAAGCAAAGTCTCGGATTATTGACAAATTTATAAAAAATAAGTTTGCATCTGCGAGTCAACTTTATAGATCGAAGGAAATCCAAGCAGACATACGTGAGGAGTTTGGTGTGGACTTAACTTACCCTACTGTTTGGCGGTCTAAGGAGCATGCATTGGTGTTGATACGTGGTACTCCAGAGGGTTCATATAAATTACTTCCTGCATACTGTCATATATTAGAACAACAGAACCCAGGTACAGTCACACATTTGGAGATTGACGATTGCAAGCACTTCAAATATTTCTTCATGGCTCTCGGACTATGTATTAGAGGGTTCCAGTCTTCTATCCGACCGGTTATTGCAGTTGATAGTACATTTTTAAAAAATGCATACTTGGGAACAATGTTTGTGGTTGTTTGCAAGGATGGAAACAACCAGATTTTTTCACTTGCATGGGGTATTGCTGACTCTGAAAATGATGCTTCATGAAAGTGGTTTATGGAAAAACTCCGAGGAGTTATTGGCGATCTTGAGAACCTTGTATTTATATCTAATCAACATGCTAGTATTGAGAAGGCCATTAAAGAGGTATTTCCTAATGTATATCATGGTGTATGCATCCATCACTTGAAGTGTAATTTGGTAACACGATATAAGATACCATCGCATACAACAAAAGGAGGGGGATACTTGGCCTTCTATTTTGTTGTTGCCAAGGCGTATCGCCTAGTTGACTTTCAAAAGAAAATTTATAAGATGCAAGAAATGAAACCGGAGGCAATGAGATACTTGGAGAAGGAGGTTGGTTTTTTTAAATGGGCTCAATCAATGGGAGCATTCAGAAGATATGACATCATTACCACTAACATTGCAGAGAGCATTAACGCTGTTGCGAAGGATGCACGTGCCATGACGGTGACTGCCTTAATTGAGTGGATCCGAGAGTTAATGCAAAAATGGTTTGTTGAGAGACGTGAGGCTGCAGAAAATATGTCAAACTTCTTGACCACTTGGGCCCATGACAAGATTTGGAAGCACAATGATGATTCTGCTCGCATGACAGTGCATGCAATAGATCGATCTTGTTTTGTTGTTAAGGACGAAAAAATAAATGGAATAGTAGACATCCCGGGGAAGTCATGTAGTTGTCAAAAGTTTGATATGCGGCAACTACCGTGTCCTCATGCACTTACAGTATGCAGGCAGGTCAGATTTCAGTACCAGACTCTTTGTTCGCGATATTACACGACTGAGTGTTTGTTGCGTGCATACAGTGAACCAGTAAATCTGGTTGGTCATCCATTAGATTGGATTGTTCCAGAGGAGTTGAGAGCTACTGACATCCAGCCTCTTATAGTACGCCGGCAATCAGGAAGAGGTCGGAAGAATCGAATTCTATCGCAAGGTGAGGCTTCCATGAAGAATGTATGCAGTCACTATAAGCAGCATGGACATAATCGACAAACTTGTCGAAACCCAATTCCATTACATGGTAGTTGATGTGTTCTTTATGAGTTATATTTGTATTTTAAAGTCATGTAGTTATGAGCTTTATTTGACTAGTTAATTTATTTTTTTTTTACGATTGCGTTTAATTGATAAGTTTGTTATATTTTTTTTTTCTCAATGTAGTTAATACTTGCATGGGGCACCCTAACAGAATGCTTCCCAAAATCCACTATCAACCTTGAGAAATTCCACGAGGCAAACCCTAAAATGTTTCTTAATTTCCTTTTAGATATATTCTTATAAATATGGGAAATAAAATTTTATTTTCTAAAATTTCTGGATTAAAATGGACAGAGTTTCCCCTATTTTTTCTCAAAATCTATATTTCATAAACCTGCGAAAAATACACTTCAAATATTTCTCACATCTCTTAGCTGTAAAGGGGACCTCCTGTCCCTACCCAAATCAATCAACATCATTTTACAATTTACAATAAAATGTATAAAATACATTAAAAAAAAATTTATAAACATACAAAAGTTAATTTTATTTCACTACTTTTTTACACATTTTCATAAGTCAGTCTCCATTTTGGTCCTAAAAAATGACCCATGTTCAGGACCAAAATCTAAGGGATGACAACACATCAAAAACTCTATAAACATACAAACATAAACCCCACAATCTCTACTATTCACTGTCTGCTGTGGCACTCCATCCTTTAATCTAATTACATGAAAAGGGGTTAAGTCAAGTGTAATTTATCGTTGCTCATATAATCTACAAGCATCTAGGTAACGGGGTAACAACGTAGCTAATGGCAGGACATGATTCTCAATCACACCATCGGCAAATCCCTTGATGCTAGAATCGTAGATCAATATTTATCGATGCAAGATGTCCACCTCAGCCGTTACCCAATGTTGTTGATTGTAGTTGACAGGAATATAAACCTACATAAAATTCAAATAAGTCTTAGAAATAGTACTATAAGTTATAAACAAAAATAACAACATTCACACAAAATATTATATTTTACCTTATCAACCTCAATCCACATACGTGCACCGAGTAAATCTTCTTTAGCGCCTTGAGCATATGCCATCACTTCATCACTCCATACAATGCCAGTCATGTCATTTTTGTGCTGCTCTTAAAGGAGTCTAAAAGTCTCCTACAAATGCAGGGCCATCGAATAATCAATAAAATTAAAATAACAAAATATAATTAATTTAATTCATCACTCACAAAGAAGTACGAATCCACAGAAGTGGATAATTGAGGCAATGCATTAGTGCAACTTATTGCCTAAGCCGAATCACCTTCAAATACTCATTAATATGCTGCATTTAGAAACAATAACCGTCAAGTGAATGTGTAAATTTAGAAAAAAATTAAATGAGATAATTATTGAATAATTTACTTACAAAGTTATCTAGCCAGCTGTGTAGCAATTTTCGAAACCATGCCGGGTTAGCGTCTAGCCCAGGTAAGCTGACTACACCCTCATCCTTGTCCATCCAGGCCTGAAACTCAACTATGATAGTCGAGTCTATCTGCTGCAATGGATTCATGTCTGCTTGAGGTTGTACTTCAATTTCAAATTTCTTCTTCTCATGTATCCTTTGTGGAAATGGATTTGTATATGGGGTGTGCAAATACCATGCAGGCCTATACGGTCTCCCAAATTGACTTACTCCCTTATGCGGGGCAGGCAAGATCTCAACACTTGCAATACTGTTAATCAGTGGCTGGGGCAATATATCATGACCAGTAGCTGGGGTCTGAAAATCATATTGACAGCCTACTGGTGTGTTCTCTCCAAACTAAAATATATGTATATATTAAAATAAATAAAACTGCAATTAAGGTAACGGAAAATATGCGTTTAAAATTTATTTTGCTTACCATATTATGGCTTTCGTTCTGTTGGAATGAGCATGACTGCCTAAACCACATCATCATTTGCTGCATCTGCTGTGTAAGATCGGTCCGGAGTTGATTAACACTTGTTAAAATTTCATCTCTATCCTTGTCCATTCTTTGTAAAAGTGCAGCTTATGCAGCTTCAGTACGCTCAAATCTCTTAATCATCTCCTCCCACAGCTGCTCAATCTGATGTGTTACGCCATGGTCTGCAGATGCACTGTGTTCAGACTACAAGAAACATAACCATAGTTAATGACTTATTTAGAAATATTAGAAATATATTAAAATTTCTCTTTAGTCAATCACGTAAATAAGTAATATACCGTTGCTCCTGCCACTGGTGCTGATATTTGTGGGTTTGTCCATTCATATCCACCCCCCTCCACATCCATAACATCATCGTTAGAGTCGCTGAAATGGGCATAGGTCCTGGGGCGCTTGCTCTCGCTGTAATCAGACATATTTGGTAAGTCCCCAGCATAACTTCCGCTTGGAATGCCTACACGTCTAACCAGGCGCACAATTGCCTCTTTCTTCTAATGGTCTTTTGGTACTAATTTACGATGTACCGAAAGAACCTATAAATCAACCAACCATATTAAGTTACGCTTAAAATAAAATAAAAGTTATAAACCAATATATATATTTTTCATTCATATCAACACATACCAAATCCTTTCCTAATATTGTATCCTGAACCTCATCGAACAATGGAGTCTCTCGAGTCGTCCAATTTAAAATACGAGGGAAGCGATCACCATTATGATAACCAAAAATCTCTCCGCACACTGGAATTACCTCAAAAATTCATACCTAATATAATTATTTTTAAAATATAAGTTTGACATATACAAAATAAATATATAATTAAGATCAAAAAGTTAAGTACAAAAAAATTATGGCATACCAGAAATGCATGCGAAAAGCCATACACGTTATAACTCTCAAACTTCTTCTGTGCAAACCCTTTCCTTTTTATTTTCTCAAGTTTTTGGAATGCAGCCTTCTTAAGTGAGTTATGAAGCACGGTCCATGCAATATTACCCCATGGATACTTATTAAACTCATCAAGGTCATCCACTAAACATAGAACAAAATTTTGAATTCCACTACGCTTGTCACGTGGAATTAAAACACGATGCACAAAATAAAATAAACTCAACTTTACTGCATCTGCATCTTCCATTTTCTCCAAATTTAGACGTGCGTACCATTGATCAAGAAATATGTAAGATAATTTCTTTACCCCAGAAAAATATGTATCCCATAATTGAGTGCCCAATTTCTTATGCAGCTGCTGGGCGGGAGGGTAATCTCGCATTTGTAGTCCAGTGATTAGTACAAACTCCTGCCTGCTAAATCGGATGCGTTTCCTCCTTATGTAAAACCACATCTCATCTTCTAAATTAGAGGTATGCACCTCACGCAACAATAACTCGTGCACCAAAATACCAGAGAATGTCAACTCTGACATATCTAAGAAATGCCCCATACACGTCTGCCTAAATAATATTTTCTGATTTGTTGTCAGTTTATCTTTTATACAATTTAGACCCCACATTTTAGCATAAGCCATCACTGATGCACGAAAAAATATATGCTCTGGAATTCTATATTTTTTCGATACGTTCTCTTTCCTGTAACAATAAAAAAATAAACAAAATACATTAATATTAAGAAAAATAATAATAAGAGAAATATTATTTACAGAAATAATTAATTTAACATACATAAAAATCATAATACATTATAATAATTAATTACTAATATATTAATCAACATATTATAATAAAATCAAACCAAAATTAATAATTAATTATTAACATATTAATCAATATTAATTATATATTAAAATCAAAATAATCATATATAAATTATAATTACATAAGGTACTCATAATAATAATAAAAAATGTTACAAACCAAAATTAATGAGTTATTTAAGCAAATTTTTTCATCTATTAGATCAATTCCTTCTAAATTCTATTTATAAAATTTTTTTTTATTTAATTTAAATAAAATTACATTTATCTAAATTCTATTAATGTAATTTTATTAATATATTTAATTAATTTAAATATAATTAATTTAAAAAAATTAAATTCAAAAAAATTTGCGCCACGTGGCATCTTATACAGGCGCCACGTGGCGAACAGTGCGGCATTGCGGACGTCCGTGATGTTGCACGCGATGCGCCCTAAGTGCGCATCGCGGGCCTGAGATGACCTCGAGATTGGCAACGGCGGCTGGCCGCCGCTCCGGCTACCGTCTGCATCGCAAATATCGATCCAAAAATCTTATTTTTTGTCCATTTTCAACGTTTCTTACACCATTCAAATCCATTTTTCACGTAGAATTCAATAATTTCATCTATTTCTAACTTCAAATACAAATTCTAATAATTTTATAAAGAAATTTAAATTTTTCAAAAGTTAAACAAAACTCACCAAAATTCGGTCATTTCTTTTGTTTGAAGTGAGAAATATATTGTATAAACTTCGATCTATGCAATGATAACTTCAAAATTTTCGATCTAACAATTTTTGATAAATTTCAGTGATTTTCGAATGAGAAAAATGTTAATATTATATATGGACAAATGTATCCAAAATGTAAATATTTAGTTAATAAAAAATATTTTATTTTAATTTAATTAAAAAAATATAATAAAAAAATAAAGAGGTTATTTGTGAAATTTTTCCAAATATCTTTCACACTCTTTTGTCTCTTGTGGAATTGTTGAGAAGTTCTCATCCCGCGTTGCCTAAAATCTTTGCCCTCGTCTCTTATCTGTCTGTAATCAGTGTATTTTTATTTTCTTTTTTTATGTAATTTTTAATTAATTAGCCTTTTTTTTCCTTTTATAGTCCGTCAGAAGACTAAAAAGACAAAAGCTACGAGTTTGAATCGCCTCACACGCTGACATTAAACATGCGGGTAACGTGATGTTAAATAATTGAAAAGTTATTTATTTTATATAAATATGTAGAACTTGTAAGTTATAAAAATAAAGGTATGGAAAACGAGGAAGTTGAAATAAAATTGTAAACAAATACATGATTAGTTTGAGATTGCTATGGGATTCCCTTCCTTTGCTGACCATGAAACATGCACCACCAAAGCATCTTTAATTTGCTGTGAACAGCTAGCCAAGTCAAAATTCGATTGTAGACCAAAACAAGTCACAAAAGGCAAAAAAAATAAAATTATAAACTCACTTCTATTTTCAAGTAGTTTCGAGTCAATAAATTAGCTGGTTGAAAATTGAAAAGCATGCTAAAAATTTATTACAACCCATTGACTGAGAAGACAAATTTGTAAAGTATAAGCAGCGGTCTTTGCAAATTACTCATATATGGCATAGTTTTGTCCTGTGGCTCGTCTTATCCTTTTCTGAGTCTATGGAGGCTGCTAGTGCTCGAGAGCTGCAACAAGAAGAAGCTAGAGGTTAGTCATTCACCAAACTTGCAATTTATCTTATAAAATTTTCCAAATCTTCTATTGGCTATAGTTTTATTATGGGGTTTCAGAGTGTAACAAGATTGCAAAAAATTACTCGTGTTCTGTGTTTTTCAACTGGCACATCTCTGGTTAAACTATAGAATTCACAAGATCAGGGAATTTCTAAGTGTTACTTAACCTGGTAATCAAACTGAATTGGAAGGATTCATGCACTTAACCTGGTAATCAAACTGAATTGGAAGGATTCATGCAGCTTTTTCTTTTAAGCCAACTACAAGTCAAATTTACAGAAATAGCATCCATTATATGTTGTTGGGCGAGTTACACCATGAAGAATATAACTTAAATGGTTGCAATCATCAGAAGAGAATCTTGTGAAGTTTGTAGACTTAATTATGTGAGCTTTTAGGCAGTAATTGACCCAGCTGTATTGATCACCGCAGAGTTGCGGAGGAATTTATCTCCATGATGGAAATGTTTTGCTATTGAATTCTATTTTATTATTTGAAATCCTTTCAATTTGATAAGTTTATGATGTGTGCTTTTAACAGTTAAGGATGGAGAACAAGATTCACATAAAGACACTTCTGAAACCAAAAGGTGTCGATTTCCAAAGCTGATACATTACAAATGGTGGCTTCGCGTGATTCTCTACATACTCTTTCTTGTCACTGGTCAATCAGCTGCTACTCTTCTAGGCAGATTGTACTATGACAAAGGTGGGAATAGCAAATGGATGGCTACATTTGTACAATCAGCCGGCTTCCCAATTCTGCTTCCGCTTCTGTGCTTCTTCTCACCTTCTAGCAAATCAACCAAGCCGAATCTGTCTACCCTTGTTTTTCTCTATGTCGCGTTAGGCCTAATCTTGACTGGGGATAACTTGATGTACTCGTATGGACTCTTGTACCTTCCCGTCTCTACTTATTCTCTGCTATGCGCAACCCAATTGGCCTTTAATGCACTCTTCTCCTACTTGATCAATTCGCAGAAGTTCACTGCGTTCATACTCAACTCTTTAGTCCTTCTTACCATTTCAGCCTCCCTTCTTGCTGTCAATGCAGACTCAGAAGGCACTTCAGGAATCAGTAAAGGGAAGTATGTGATCGGATTCTTATGCACGCTGGGTGCATCCGCAATATATTCCTTGTACCTTTCTCTGCTGCAGGTTTCTTTTGAGAAAGTTTTAAAGAGTGAGACATTCTCTGTTGTGTTGAATATGCAAATATATCCATCATTTGTTGCAACATGTGGCTGTGTGGTAGGACTATTTGCTAGTGGAGAATGGAAAGATTTGTCGAAAGAGATGAAAGAGTATGAAGAGGGCAGGGTATCCTATCTAATGACTCTGATTTGGACGGCTGTGACATGGCAAATTTCATCGGTAGGTTTGTTGGGGTTGATTTTTGAAGTATCTTCTCTGTTCTCCAATGTGATTAGCACCTTGGGTTTGCCTGTTATTCCGATTCTGGCCGTGATATTTTTTCATGACAAGATGAATGGGGTGAAGGTGATCGCATTGCTGTTAGCAATCTGGGGCTTTCTTTCCTATATATATCAGCATTATCTAGATGACTCCAAATCCAGGGCAAACAAAAGCAAATCCAGTGAGGATTCTGGTTCTGGGTCTGTCATAGAGATTTGTTGACAGTTTGGCTTTGACAATTGCTCAAGTTAAGAAATGCATTTGAGAGCCACTCCATATCTTTTGGGCATTGAGGTGGAATATTTGCTTTTCTAGGGTAAAATATTACTTGTCCTAGTACTACATATAAAATTATTCCAGGGAACCAGCAAATGTATTTTTTTTTTTTCCTTTTCTACTAAATGCAGAATTGTGAAATTTGAGTTCATAATACAATTTTGTAAGCCAAATTCTGGAAGTTAAAGTTTGTGAAGAAAAGAACCAAGTCAATTATAGATTTACATAATCTCAGCTCTCTTCTTGTAGTCCAAAACCAAAAAAAAAAGAAAGAATGACACAGAATATAATTGAGATTTGGAAAGAAGCTGATACAATTCCATCTTGGGGCTGAAACATAATGTCCAAGACTTTTTCATCTGGTAACAATGAGAATTTTGCGCATAGGAACATTTTTCTTCTGAATCAATCAATTGAGAACATGGCATGAACATTACCAATAGGGGGCTTTCTTTCACATTCCCTCGCGTGGTACATTTTAATCCATACGAAGCTGATGCTTGAGCAGAAATAAGAGCTTATTTGGGGTGGAATTTATGTGCTTTCCTTTGTGGGATTCCCGAGAGATAGAGGCTAAGTTTGGTTCTTCACTGTTTCATCAAACATTGCTGGTGATTACATGTGAAATCGTATCCTATGATAATTGTTTTCAACTTCCTATTGGTTGTAACTGTTCATGATTCTCTGCTTTATGGCCTGAATGATACATTTTAAGTTTTTTTTTTTAGTTATCTATTTCAGTCGTTTAGAATAAAATTGTAACTTTAGGCAATGTAAAAGACAAAGTGTTAAAATATAAAAAATAATGTTATACTTCTCAAAAAGTATTTTATATTATTTTTATTTTAATGATGTGTCAAGTAATTATTAAATAATAAAATAATATAACAGATAAATTAAAAAGTTACACCATTTTACCACTTAATAATTACTTGATACTTTAATTTGAGATACAAAATTTAAGATATTATTTTAAAAAAAGTAATATTACTCATATATAAAATATAAAAGAAAAATATCACACTCGAACAAAAATTTACTTAACCCAATTTATTCATTTTAATATAATTGCGTTGGGTTCAGTGTTTTTGAAAAAAGAAACATTACACTTTTTAAATGGTTATTCAAAATTTTAATTTTAAATTGATCTGTCAAATAATAAAAAGTGATAAAATAGTGTAATTTTTAAAATTACTTGTTATATAATTTTATCACTCAACTCAATGATTATTTGACATATCATTTAAGATGAAAGAATTTGAAATACAATTTGTGAAGTATTGCATTATTCTTTTTTACTAAAGCTACACTTTTCAAATAATATTTCAAATTTTTTATCTTGAATTAATATGTCAAACAATTATTGAATTGTTAAATTATACAACTTTTAAAATTATCAATTATATTATTTTAACATTCAATGGTTGTTTCATACAATATTTAAAATATTATTTAAAAAGTATAATAATAATAATAATAATAATAATATTAGACATACCAAATAATATCCCACATTTTTGCTTAACCCTATTAATGAAGGGGTCAATTAGGGTTCATTAGTGTAATAATATTATACATATGAAGGGCTCAATCCGAATGTAATAATATTATAAATAACCAAAAAAAAAAGTGTCAATTGCTAACAACCATTATTTATTTCTTCCCTCTTTTAATCTTATAATGTTTTCTTTTTAATTATTTTTGAACCAATCATCGCACTTAACTTCTATCTAAGCTCAAACTTTTTTTTTTTTGGTCTTAAAACTACATTTTTAATCTCTCAGCCAACATAAGCAATTTTTCTCCTTTTAATTTACCCTAATAATCAAATAATTCATTAACATCTTATTGTGAATTATGTATCGTCCACGTAAAAGTATAAACTAATTAGATAGTTTATCGTCCATGTAAAAGTAATATTTCTTTCTAATTAAGTAAAAGGATGATAATATAATTAAATTAAATCTGTCATTAAACTATAAATTTGTGCCTGAGTATTAATACCCCGGATGCTCTAAGAAGTTCATTAATTATTCATCACACGAGTTCATCTTCGTTCTCGTTCGCTTAACCAAATCTCAGGCCAGCAGCAGCACACAGAGCAAAGATATTAAGTAATAAGTCCGCCAAAAACGAGATTTCAAAAACATTTAAAAAATCTAAAAGCCCAAGTGAGTAACTGCCAAAGCCAACTGCCAGAAAAGCTTCAACTCAAATTCAAATCAGCAAAAGCTGACGTGTCTCTTTTATATAACCTCACACTGCCACTGACGCGACCAACATTTCATTCTCCACTTACTTGAGGCCCGCACCTCACTCTCGAAAATTAAATTAAAAACAAAAAAAGCGAAAATAGGTTTTCTTCTTCTACTCTTCACTAGCTTTCTCTTTTTTTATTCTCTAATAATCCATTCGAATTCGAAAAAATCTGGCACCGTTTTCGAAGAGACCGAAAGCGAAGTCGAAATGGCGATGATGGAGAGCTTGATAGGGTTGGTCAACAGAATACAGAGAACCTGTACGGTGCTTGGCGACTACGGTGGCGACACTGCTCTGCCTACTCTCTGGGAGGCGCTTCCCTCCGTCGTTGTCGTCGGTGGCCAGGTTTTTTTTTTTTTTTTGTGTTTGTGCTTCTGTTTATTTGTTAAAGTGTGATATATTTGGCGTGTTTTGAAGAGTGAATGCGTGTGTGGTTGTTTTGGTTTTGATTATAGAGTTATGTATGTATGTGCATGAGCGCGTGTTGATTTGTTAGGTTTGATTTTGCGGAGTGTTTGGATGTGAATGCAGAGTTCTGGTAAGTCGTCGGTGCTGGAGAGCATTGTTGGACGGGATTTTCTTCCACGTGGCTCAGGTTATAAACTTTTCAATTATCTGTTTTCGTTTCGTATTCTTTTTGGTTGCTGAGAAAATGAAGAAAGGAAAACAATAATGAAAAAGAAAGTGTTGACTGAAGTCAACTTTTTTTTTTTAAGAATGGAAAATTTAAGTCAATTCAAGTCAAATATCTTAGTACTCTTCATTTACGCGCTTATTGTCAAAGTAAGCTTGTACTTTGTTTTGTCCCTAATATTACGAAGCAAAAGTATATGCGAACCAAAACTCTTTTAAGATTGTAGTTTTGTTAATAAAAAAAGTTTAATTAATTAACTCAATTTAAATCTTACATCAGTCGAGTTTCTGTTTCATTACAGGACCAAGTGGAATTGAAACATTTAAAAATAATAATAATAATAATAATAATGCAAGATTTCAGAAATTTTATTTGCATGCAAACAAAGGTTTATGGAGTTTAGTTTCTAAAGTATCTTTGTGTAATCTTCAGGAATCGTGACAAGGAGGCCTTTGGTGCTGCAACTGCACAAGTCAGAGACAGGCCTACAGGAGTATGCTGAGTTCCTGCACTTGCCGAAGAAGAAGTTTACCGATTTCTGTAGGTTATTTGCATGTGGACGTTGTGTTATGATTGCCGTTGATAATTTATTTTTATGTGTCCTTTTGTTTTCTCTGCTTGATGAGCTATGCTGTTTTATCTATTTTGTGTACAGTCACCACATTGCTGCTGATGTTTGCTTAGAAATTGATACATGCAGCTTTTCTTCTATCTATTGGTTTCTTGATTACATTTGTCTTCTTAGAGTCAATTGGTATGGTTGTTTAACTTTCTAATTTGTTGTGCAGCTTTGGTTCGGAAAGAAATTCAGGAGGAAACTGATAGAGTGACTGGGAAATCAAAACAAATTTCACCCATTCCCATACATCTTAGCATATATTCTCCAAATGGTATGGAATTTAAAATATGAAATAGGTGGCGACTGATGTACTGTACAATGATACATAGTTGTTGTTGACTGCATATTTTTACAATGAGAGATTATTTTATATGTATCAATGTCCACAGTTCATATGGTTTTACTGGCTCCCAACTCTAGAGATTGATGTTGTACTCTAGGCATGTATCAGTGCCCTTTTTCAAGTATGTCCTAACTATCATGGACTTACAGTAATTTTCTTTCTGAAATAGTAAGGGTATATGGATTTTCCATGAGAAAAACAAAAGCTTTCAGAGATTTTCACAAACTTTCATGTAATATTGCCTTGTTGTTGTCGTTTTTCCTAGATGCATGTTTGGTTTGACACATTTTCAACGTGTCATTGATGCATTTCCTCCTCCTTTTTCTAGGTGATAGAAGTATTTGTTAACTGTTTATGTAATTTTCAAAGTTTTTTTTATCTTCAGGCCTGTCCCATAGGTCTTTCAGTGTTCTGTAAAATTTTCTCGAAGTAGCTGTTGTGTAATTTGCTCTCTAATGATTGTGGTTTATCTTTTCCCAGTTGTCAACTTAACACTGATAGATTTGCCTGGTTTAACAAAGGTTGCTGTAGGTATGCTTTTCTCATTATCATTCCTTAATTTCCTCCATTTAAATTGGTGTTCCATGGTAAAAATAATCCTTTTAATGTTTTTCGGTTTTTATTAATTAATGATTTCCTTAATGACAGAGGGGCAGCCAGAGAGTATTGTTCAAGAGATAGAATCAATGGTTCGTTCATATGTTGAGAAGGTAATTGGTAGTTTTTTAAAAAAAAATAATTTTCTAACAATTCATAAATCATCTTTACTACTTGGTGGGTATTATTACTATCGTCAATATTGTAAGTCATGAATTGATGTGTTCTTTGTACATAAGATTTGCAGTTGAAGGCCCTGCATTCT
Source organism: Ailanthus altissimus (assembly GCA_946807835.1). Taxonomy (NCBI): domain Eukaryota; kingdom Viridiplantae; phylum Streptophyta; class Magnoliopsida; order Sapindales; family Simaroubaceae; genus Ailanthus; species Ailanthus altissimus. The sequence goes on along the minus strand of OX327688.1, from coordinate 30,384,431 downwards.
AAGTATAGAGTTGGTGGTATCATTCTTAAATTTAAGTTTTTCCATGTTAAAAAGATCTCTTAGATCTATTCTAGATAAGTATATTGGCTTGATATATTCAGTTTAGAATACAGTAATGTGAAACATTGCAACAAATAGAACAGGGTTAATAAACCAGGGAGTAAGGAATCACAAGTTCTGACATTTAATTGAGTATGCCTGCTGTGTTCATTTTGTTGGTCAAGCAGTCTTCCGTTCAATCTTTTGCTATATGCACTCTATTTCTGAACCAAGTAACCACCCATGTTTCATCAGCAACTGAATCTCTGGTGCTGAAAGTGACTTGCACCCTCTATTGGTTTGGAGTTGCTGTTTTAACCTAGTTAGGCCATGTTAAAAGTATGCTTTATTAGTTGTGCGCTTGATTTGCCATAGTGGAGGACTAGATGTTTGCTTTATTTCTTTGATATTGTTGAGGTGAATTCTTGTTCAAATTGTTATCCTAAGCAACTTGTTTCACTGTTTGAAATGTGTTTTGCTGGCATGCATTTTTTAGAAAAGTGATTTATTCTCCTATTGCATATTTCCTCCAATGGTAAAGGAGGAGGTTAGAGTTGGACACAGTTTTGAATCTTAGCCTAAAAGGGGGAAGAATAAGAAACATAACATTCCTAATTGTTGTTATTATCGAAATATCTTTTTCTTAAAGTATTTTAGCTCTAAGTTTTTGATGAGCTTTATTCTGCTCTTTTTCAATGAATTAATGTCTGGTTCTTCAACTATAGCCAAATTGCCTCATCTTGGCCATAACTCCAGCCAATCAAGATCTGGCAACATCAGATGCTATCAAGCTATCAAGAGAAGTTGATCCAACTGGTATGTGTTTTGCTCATTGGTTTAAGTAATGTATTATATCTACCAGGTTGCCTTTTTCCTTCACATTGGATGGTATATGTTCTTTTGTGCAGGTGACAGGACATTTGGTGTGTTAACGAAGCTTGACTTGATGGACAAGGGAACAAATGCTTTGGATGTAAGCTTTCCTATGTGGTCGGAGTACATTTTTTAGTGGTGGAATGCGTAACTGGAGATTATACAATGTTTTTTAAATCTTAAATGTGCATTCAACTTGTAGAGTAGAAAGAAAGGGGCATGCCTTAAGATTTTTGTCATTTCAGTTGTATTTGCACATATTATATGTGTAGGATTTAATAGGAAAAATAATCAACACATTTTATTTCTTGATGGTTGAGCATCAGCTGTTTCATGGCTGTAGCTATGGGTGATTGACAAATTATAGAATGTTCGTCTTAAATCTTTAGCCAAACCAGAGTTGTGATTTGGTGCTTTAATTCATGCACTAAAATGTACAAAAACAGCACTTATAGAATTGTGAACTTGTGATGTCATTTTAGTCAGCCTGAAAACCACACATCTCTTAAGCTCTAAATGGGTCTTTGGCATTGCTTTAAGACGTTTTCTGGAATGCACAAAAAGAGTTCCTATAGAGTTGTGAACTTTGATTTCACTGTAAGTCTGCTTGGAGATCCATTAAAACGAATTTTGGACTTCTAAATGAGCACATATTGCCATTGGATGGGTCCTTTACAAATTCTGTTTTTCCATGAAATCATTCTTCTTTTGTCAAATAATGGGAATTATGACAAACCCTATTACAGATGGGTTATGACAAACTGAGTATAAGATGTTCTATAGATATTCTTGATAGAGTGGCATTATTAATCTTTTGGGGTATCCAAATATGGCCAAACAAAAAGTATTTTCCTAGAATCTACTGAAGTGATTATCTACTGTATGATCATTTTACAATATATCATGAGTGATCTTTAGTCGCATTGTTTAGAGGATCTTCATGCACTTTAGTCAAAACATATGTAAAGAATACTGTGACTTGTGAGAAAGAACTTCTTCTGGATTGTTTGGAAATTTTGTACATAAAATCTATTGTTTCCCAAATGCTTTTAGTCTATATATATCACCCCTGAACTTCTTCTGGATTGCTTGGAAATTCTGTACATAAAATCTATTGTTTCCCGTATGCTTTAGTCTATATATCAACCCTTTTATTTCATATATTAAAACAAGCATATTCATTATTTTCCTTGTCCATCTTACTCTTTTTTATTTTTGACTTGGGGAGGGGGGAATCGAACTTGGGATCTCCACTTTAGTGGAGAAATGCACTGCTAACTTTTTATCACTGGGTCATTTAAGCAAGTGCTCCTTATCCATCTTCAAAATCATACTAAGTTGGCATTCCTCTCTTTCTCTCTCTCTCTAACTCCCTCTGTCTCTTCCTTTGTTGAAGGTTCTTGAAGGGAGGGCTTATCCACTTCAACATCCTTGGGTTGGAATTGTGAACCGCTCACAAGCTGATATCAACAAAAATGTGGACATGATTGCTGCTCGGCGGAGGGAGTGTGAGTTCTTTGCCACTAGTCCTGATTATGGACATTTAGCCAGCAAAATGGGGTCAGAATATCTTGCAAAGCTTCTTTCCAAGGTTGCTTCATTTTTCTTTTCACTACACAAATTGCATTTTAGATGTAATGGCATTTCTTTCTATTTTTGTTTAATAATTGTAGCTGATTTACTTGTTACAATTGATATGTTTTCAGCATTTAGAGTCTGTAATTAAAAGCCGCATACCTGGCATCACATCTCTAATTAACAGAAGCATTGATGAACTTGAAGCAGAGTTAGACCATCTTGGTAGACCTGTTGCTACTGATGCTGGGGTGAGAGTTTTCCCATGTGTTCTTTACTCATGATGACAGATAATCAATGAGATTCAGATGCTAACTCTGATCGTTTTACTTGCATATATCAGGCCCAGTTATATACTATCTTAGAGTTATGTCGTGCATTTGACCGGATATTCAAGGAGCATTTGGATGGAGGGTATTGTAAATCTCCTTTCTTCTCCATTTAATATTTTTGATGCAAAAACTATCTCCCACTTGAGATCAAAGCAAGAATTAGATATATTTGGTTTTATTTCTATTGAATTACCTAGCAAAATTGGAGTTCTTACAATTCTGAATGCACGTAAGCCTTGTCAAACAAAATCTGGTTTACCTGTGTGCCCTCCATATTATCTTTGTCTACGAACACAAGATAATTTTAAGAAATAACAATGCTCTGCAGGCGCACCACATCATTCAATTAACCATAGATTGTAACACTTAGGACTTAATTTTCTTCCCTGTCGGTGCTTCTATTGGAAATTAGTATTTTAGGTCACATTTCAAAGAAAAAAAAAATATTTTTGTATAATTTTGCAGTAAAGTCATAGGAAAACAGGTGCCAACAATTAATAAATTAGTCGCATTAGTTATTGAAGGTTGGAGGTGACAGTCAATGATTGACAGCAAGTGATGCAGATTGTCATCTTTGATCATCTATGACTACTTGTAGCTGTTGATCGTCATTGATAATGCCTGATTGTTCTTGTTGACAATGTCCATAACTCTTGAAAACCAATGACAGTAATTGTGGGAGATGATGGTAGTCATTCTTAACAAACCAAAAAAATGTTGCTGATTTTGATGCTTGTGAGCAAGTGGTCATTAGTAAAGAGAAATGTGGATTTACAATGGTCGTTGTGGAGTTCTGATGATTGCGAGAGGTTATTTGATAACTATTAAAGAACTAAGAGAGTAATTAAGGTTTCAACAAATCTTAGGAAATAATTATTGGATTTTAAAACTGCAAATTATGCTAATTTAAACTTTGAGTTCTTGTTGAATCAATTTTTTTTTCCTTTTTATTGTGCAATATCAAATTGATACAAAAAGTGCAGAAGATATGTTTCTGTTACTTGTCTCTTGTGAAAGAAACAACCAGATGAATTTTGCCTTGGTGGTACACAATGAATCTACTAGGTAGTAGCTATGTGATAGCAGCCACTGCAAGTATGGCAGCTGTATTTGGAGTTTCTATCTGATTGTAATCTCCTTTGTTATCTTGCAGACGGCCCGGTGGTGATCGAATTTATGGAGTTTTTGACAATCAGCTTCCTGCTGCTTTAAGGAAGCTTCCATTTGACCGCCATTTATCACCACAAAATGTAAGGAAGGTGGTTTCAGAAGCAGATGGGTACCAACCTCATTTAATTGCACCTGAGCAAGGCTATCGACGGCTCATTGACAGTGCCCTTAACTATTTCAGAGGTCCGGCTGAAGCTTCCGTAGATGCTGTAAGTGCCACTGGTTTTATCTTCTTTGATTCCACAGCTAATAGGTGAATGATTCTTGTGCCTTTCTCTTGCTCAAGATATTTTTTTAACCAGAAGATTGAGGGATGCAATTTGGGGCAGTGAATACTTTCCAACTCCCGTAGTCTATAGAAAAGAAAATCAGTTCAAGGGTCAAGTGGGAACCATTTAAATTTGAAGTCATTTTGGTTTGTGTGTTGGTATAAACTTAGGAGTATTTAAAAACAGAATGGAGTTAAGTAGAGAAGTGTAGTCTTCAGAGTAAGATGGTCACAAGGACCATCATTTTGAATCTTAACAACGAATTTCTTGCAAATGAATATATTGACAATTGTTGTCTTGCTGTCTAGGGGAAATATGTAGTCTTTTTCCACTGCTTTGAAACCAAACATGGAATATTGTATATTGTATTCTAAAACTTCAAATTTCTTATGAAAGCTCTCATTTCTTTTTATTGATTGCTTTGGATTGTAGGTTCACTTCATTTTGAAGGAGCTTGTGAGGAGATCAATTGCAGAAACTCAGGTTTGGAATTAGGAAACCTGATTATCTTTTAGTAGATCATTTAAGTTAACATTCTGTTATTGGACAGGAGTTGAAGCGCTTCCCAACTCTTCAAGCTGAAATAGCTGCAGCTGCCAATAAAGCATTGGAGAGGTTCCGTGAAGACAGTAAGAAGACAACTTTGCGGTTGGTGGAGATGGAGTCTTCATACCTAACTGTGGACTTCTTCCGGAAACTTCCCCAGGAGGTTGAGAGGGGTGGAAATCCAACAGCCCCAACTGCAGCAGATCGATACACAGAGGGCCACTTCCGCCGGATTGGATCAAATGTTTCATCTTATGTTGGGATGGTGTCTGAGACACTCAAGAATACAATTCCTAAGGCTGTAGTTCATTGTCAAGTGAAGGAGGCCAAGCGATCTTTACTGGATCACTTCTATACACAGCTGGGTAAAAAGGAGGTACACGACAATTGGTTCCTAAGCCCATGCTAGTTTAACTGTCTTTTCTTATATGAAATATCTTTTCAAGTGGACTTGAGAAGGAATGAGGTTTCGTAATTTTTGTTGCTTAAACGTAGGGCAAGCAACTAGCTGAATTGCTGGATGAAGATCCCATGTTGATGGAAAGGAGGCAGCAGTGTGCCAAGCGGCTTGAGCTGTACAAGTCTGCCAGGGATGAGATTGATTCCGTCTCATGGACTCGATGAGATGAATCGTAAATCAAGAGACATGCAAGAAAATTCCATGTAATATAATCTAGAGACTCTATCCAGGACATGTTTTGTTTTGATTTGGCAAGATTGTAACTGAAGTTTTCAACATAGAATTTCGTATCATAATGTTTGTGGATGATGTTTCTTAGTTAGAATGTGTAGATTTACCCAGAATTATTGTTTACGTAATGCATTTTTCAGTAAGTTTCCGAGATCAAGAACTGGGATACTGACATTTAGAAGGAAAAATCATTACAAGTCAAGTAGGTAACAGATGTTTCTAGTGTATCGATATTCAATTAACAAGGCCTGTTGGCAAAAATTAAATTCCGAATAGAGGCTTTGAACGAGGAAAAGAAGTTTATTATTGGGTCTAAAGTAGATCGATGCAAATAAAAGGTATTATGCGGAAATATTTCCTACATCAATCATAAATCGAAGGTGAGCATTAATAATGCATCACCCAACTCTAAAACTAAAGCCAACAATGAAGGCAGCTTGATATCAAAATATAGGCAACTAAAGATGGAGAGCCAAGAGAGTCATCTATATAACAAACATTATTTGAAGTGATCCTCGTGAGTACAATAAAATGTTCATTTTTCAATTTGAAGATTCTTATCAAGCTCGTCCAAAGCTGCCCACAACTTTGGATCAGCATAATCCTTAATTAGAAACTTAGGCTTCCATCAGTAAGTGTTCAGGATTTCTTGTAGTTAAACCGATGACGGGCAACCCATCTGCCACTCCAGCTTTGATTCCTGAAACAGAATCCTAGCCAAGCAAAGACATAACAAATATAAAAAAATGTTAAGAGTCCACGAAACTAGAACTAACTTCAAAATAAATTTTTTTTTTAGAAAATAAGGGAAGAAAAGGTGGACCTCAAATACAAATGTGTGATCCTTTGACACCTTGAGTATCTCAAGGGCCTTCAAGTAGGGATCTGGGTGTGGTTTGGCATGCTCACATTCATCCCTAAGAATAACAGCGTCAAAAAAAATCTGAAAGGCCAAGTTTGGAGATCATGAGCTTTGCGGTTGGTGGAGATGGAGTCTTCATACCTAGCTGTGGACTTCTTCCAGAAACTTCTCCAGGAGGTTGAGAGGGGTGGAAATCCAACAGCCCCAACTGCAGCAAATTGATACACAAAGGGTCACTATTGAAGAGATTGTTTCGTCTTCAATTAAGTCTAAGTACAAGTATCAGTTCTCATATTGAAGAGTTTAATAAGTTAATTCTTGATTTATTAAACTTAGAGAAAACTTTCAAAAATAAAATAAAGGTTATGCTATTGATTGGTTATCTTCCGAATGAATTAGATTATTTATGTATTACTCTCATCCATGAGAATGATAAATTGTCATTTGAAGAAGTTTATTCTTCTTTGACAAACTATGAAATTCGTAAAAATGATCAGAGAGAACATAGAAATAAGTCAGTAGAAGCGTTGATAGTGAGAAGGCTTAGTCAGAGTAGAAAACTGAAAAAAAAGAAGAAAATCTAAGTCAATGGATAGAGTAGGAAAAGATGAGTGTGCCTTTTATCAAGAGAAAGGGCATTGGAAGAAAGATTGTCCGAAGTTGAAAAAAGAAAGAAAAAGATATGTATGTATCTAATGCATGTATTGTTGAGAGCATAAATGATAATAATGTGTCAGATTTTTGTTTAAGTGGTCATTCATCCACATCTCGTTCTAACGAATGGATTATGAATTCGGATTGTATTTATCATATGTGTCCACATCGGGAATGGTTCTTTAATTTTAAAGAGCTTAATGGTGAAGTTGTGTATATGGGCAATAATGATAGTTGTCATACTGTTGGGATAGATTCAATCTAGTTGAGAAATGATGATGGATCAACTAGAGTTCTGACAAATGTTCGGTATATACCGAAGTTTAGGAAGAATCTCATCTCTTTGGGAGCTTTGGAATCTAAATGTTGTACTGTATCTATACGAGATGGAATTCTAAGGTTACTTTAGGCGCTCTTATGACTTTGAAAGGCACTAGAAGAAACAACTTGTATTACTATAATAGTAGTAAAGTGATTGGATCAACGGCTATGGTTTCTGATAATGATGCAGATTCAGAGATCACTAGATTGTGGCATATGCAATTAGGGCATGCAGGTGAAAAAGTCTTATTCAGTTTGGTAAAAAGAGGCTTATTGAAATATGCAAATACCTGCAAGCTAGACTTTTGTGAGCATTGTGTTATGAAAAAGTAGAAGAGATTGAAGTTTGGCACCGTTATTTATAATACCGAAGGTATTCTTAATTAGGTTCACTCAAATGTGTGGAGACCTTCTCAGACTACATCTATGGGAGGTAAGCGCTACTATGTTATTTTTGTTGATGACTTTTTCAGAAGAACTTGGGTGTATGTTTTGAAATCTAAAGATGATATATTTAGTGCTTTCCTTAAATAGAAAAAGATTGTTGAGACACAAATTAGCAAAAAAATCAAGTATCTCATAACAGACAACGGTGGTGAGTATTGTAGTAATCAGTTCTTAAAATTGTGTCAAGATAAGAGTATTGTATGTTATTTTACTGTAAGAGGTACACCATAGCAGAATCGGGTGGTAGAACGCATAAACCGGACATTGCTGAAAAAATATTGGTGCATGTTGTCCAATGCGAGATTAAGCAAGGAGTTTTGGGCTGAGGCTGTGATTTATGCGTGTCATCTCATTAATTGTTTACCGTCAGCTGCTATTGGTGATAGAACTCCATTGGAGTATTGGTCTAGGCAACCTGTTTCTGATTATAATTCTTTACATGTATATGGTTCCACTGTATATTATTATGTGAAAGAATCGAAGCTAGATTTCAGAGTCAAGAAAGCAATTTTCTTGAGATTTTTTTTAGGAGTGAAAGAATAGTCTTTGGTGTTTAAGTTCGAGGAAGATTGTATCTAGTAGAGATGTAACATTTGATCAGTCTTCTATATTGAAGAAATCAAAAAACTAGACAACAGTAAATAGTACTCCATAACAGGTGGAGCATACTCAGCAGCAGGTGAAGTTGGAAACAACTACATTAAACCCCGTTATACCTATAGAGATAGATAATAGTACTCCTATAACAGAGGTGGTTTTGGAAGATAATGGAAAATGTTCTACTCAGGAACCTCAACAGCAATAAGAATCTATTACAGTAAATAGACTAGGACGTGAGATTTGGAGACCTGCTCAATTTATTAATATGGTGGCCTATGCACTTCCAGTTGTAGATAATGATGTTCATTCCACTTATAGATAAGCAGTTAACTATTCTGAAGTTGATCAGTGAAAGAAAACTATAGAGGAAGAGATGCAATCTCTTTAGAAGAATGAAACTTGAGAGCTAGCTCAACTACCGAATGGTAAAAGGACAATAGGGTACAAATGACTATATGCAAAGAAAAATGGATTTTTTGACAAGAAAGATGTTCGCTACAAGGCAAGGTTGGTGGCTAAAGACTATGCATAGAGGGAAGAAATTGACTACAATAAGATATTTTCTCTAGTTGTAAAGTATTCTTCCATTAGAATTTTATTGGCCTTGGTAGCTCAGTTAAATATGTAACAAATTCAACTCGATGTAAAAACTGCATTTTTACATGGTGACTTAGAAGAGAAAATCTATATGACTCAGCCATAAGGATTCAAAGTTGCTGGTAAGAAAAAATTAGTTTGCAAACTGAAAAGATCGCTTTATGGTTTGAAACAATCACCGAGGCAGTGGTACAAGCGATTTGATTGGTTTATGATGGGTCAGAGGTACACAAGAAGCAAATTTGATCATTGTGTGTATTTCAGAGGCGACATGATGGTTCTTTCATTTATCTACTCTTGTATATGGATGACATATTGATAGCTTTAACGAATGTCAAAGAAATTAAAAAATTGAAGACTCAGTTAAATCGAGAGTTTGAGATGAAAGAATTGGGTGAAGTTAGAAAGATACTAGGCATGGAGATTAGTAGAGACAGAGAAGGAGGCAACATTTGTTTGACTCATAAGCAATATCTAAAGAAGGTATTACAATGTTTTGGCATTTCAAAAGAGTCAAAACCTGTAAGTACCCCACTTGCTCCTCATATGAAAATTAATGCATTTTTATCTGTTAGCTCAGATGAGGAACAAGAGTAAATGTCTCGAGTTCCATATGCTAATGCAGTTGGTAGCTTGATGTATGTTATGATATGTACGAGACTCGACATTTCACATGCAGTTAGAGTAGTTAGTAGATATATGCATGATCCTGATAAAGGACATTGACAAGCTGTGAAATGGATTATACAGTATTTACTGAAGACCGTAGATGTTGGCTTAGTCTTTAAGAGAGATCATACATATGATCAATGTGTTGTTGGTTATGTTGATTTTGATTATGTTAGTGATTTGGATAAATGCCAGTCAACAATCGGTTATGTGTTTACTCTTACCAGAGTACCTGTGAGTTGGAAGTCTACTTTATAGTTTATAGTTGTTTTGTTTACTACAAAGGCAGAGTACGTGACTATTACAGAGGTTGTGAAATAAGCTATTTAATTACAGGGATTGCTAAATGAGTTAGGAATTGGTCAGAAGAATATTCTTATTTATTCTGACAGTTAAATTGCTATTCATTTAGCGAAGAATCTAGTATACCATGTTCAAACGAAACATATTGATGTTTGATATCATTTTGTGCGAGAGATCATTAGTGAAGGAAAAATATTACTTTAAAATATTAGGACTGTTGAGAATCACGCAGATATGTTGACTAAAGTAGTGACAGCGATCAAGTTGAGTCATTGTTTGAACTTTATTAATATAGTTCGAGTTTGATAACACCATTGGGTGTAAATATGAAGGTGTTACATTTAGATAAAGAATTTTAGAGAAGAAACGAAGCTTTGTGGAGAATTGATATATTCGCCAATATGGAGATTTGTTGAAATTAGTTTATATGCCAATTAGAGCAAATCCCACATTAGTGAGAGATGGCATGGAGGTGGCTTGATTGAGCTTATATAAGATAAGGTACTTTTTGTTATTTGTTGTACTTTTGGAATAATTCTCTTCTCCCCCTCAATTTGTAAGATTTCTTTATGAGAATTTTATAGTTCAAAGATTTTACATTTTAACCCCTAAAGTTTGTAAGAGTTTAATATTTTCCTTTATTTTGGGTATTTGTAGTAATACCTTACTTTTGAATAATTATAGTATTGGCCCTATTATTTGAGTATTTGTAGTTTGACCTAATAGTTTGAAATTTTGTATTGTGACCAAAAACTTTGTAACTTTTTTTTGAAGATAGTGAATTTATTTCAGCGGTGCCCGAAAATGTAAGTAACATTATCAAACCTCATTAAATTTAGTGTTATTTCTATTTTGCATATTGTGTTGGATGATAATTAATTGTTTCATTGTGATATTATATTCTATTGCTAGCATAACAACAATGTTAATTGTTATTTGAATATTACTTGGCGCAACAATATAATCTAGATAATCTAGAGTCTGTATCAAGGACATGTTATTTTTTTGATTTGGCAAGATTGGGTGCCTCATTAAAGTTTTCGGCATAGAATGTTGTATCATAATCTTTGTGGATGACGTTTCTTAATTAGAATGTGCAGATTTACCCAAAATTATTGTTTATGTAATGCATTGTTCAGTAAATTTCCGAGATCAAGAATTGGGATACTGACATTTAGATGGCAAAACCATTACAAGTAGGTAACAGATGTTTCCATTGTATACATATTCGATTAACAACAGGGCCTGTTGGCAAACACTAAAATTCCGAATAGAGGCTTTGAACAAGGAAGAGAAGTTTATTATTGGGTCTCAAGTAGATCGATACAAATAAAAAAGTATTATGCAGAAATATTTCTTACATCAATCATATATGGAAGGCGAACATTAATAATGCATCACCCAACTCTAAAACTAAAACCAATAATGAAGGCTGCTTGATATCAAAATATAGGCATTAGGCAACAAAAGATGGAGAGCCAAGAGAGTCATCAATATAACAAACATTATTTGAAGTGATCCTCGTGAGTACAATCAAATGTTCATGTTTCAATTTGAAATATTCTTATCAAGCTCGTCCAAAGCTACCCACAACTTTGGATCAGCATAATCCTTAATTAAAAATGTAGGCTTTGCTTCCATCAGTAACTGCTCGGGATTTCTGGTAGTTAAACCGATGACCGGCAACCCAGCTGCTACTCCAGCTTTGATTCCTGAAAAAGAATCCTAGCCAAGCAAAGCCGTAACAAATATAAAAAATGTCAGGGAGTCCATGAACTAGAACTAACTTCAAAATAAATTTTAGAAAAAAAAAAAAGGGGTGAAGAAAAGGTGGACCTCGAATACAAATGTGTAATCCTTTGACACCTTGAGTATCTCAAGAGCCTTCAAGTAGGGATCTGGGTGTGGTTTTGCATGCTCGCATTCATCCCCGAGAATAACAGCATCAAAAAAATCTGAAAGGCCAAGTTTTGAGATCATGAGCTCAGCATTTGGTCTCGGAGCATTCGTAACAGCAGCACGTTTCAAACCACGGTCTTCAATCCATTTCTTCACCTTATCCAATCCGTTTAAAGGCTTCAATTGTTCAGAAGCCAATCTGTCGATTCAACAAAAATTATTATATGACGGGAGCTTCAGAAAGTTCACATAGTTCTGGGAGTGTTCTTTAACTTACTTTCGAAACATGGCTTCCTTGTCCTCACAGAACTTTAAGCCCCTTGGCAGATCATTGGGAAAAAGAACTGCCGCAATATCATCATTATGCTTGCCGGCAATATTTTCAACAAAAAACTCCTCTGTAATTGGAACCCCACCATTGTAACCAATCTACTTAACATTGCAACATAGTGAATCCCCAAAATAATAGTTGAAAATAATAAGATTGCCTATTCTTTTTCTATCTATTTATCATCTCAAATAATGTTTGTAGTTAATATATTTACTGAAACAACTTTAATACAATAACAACTATCACTCTGCCACAATTTGAGAAAACTAGAATCTAACTTTGAGGCAAGGGCGAAGTAAGAAGTTTCAAACTTACCTCTTGAAGCATTTCACGGAAGGCATAATGGTGCAGAGGATCTGAATCACACAGTGTTCCATCAACGTCAAATAATACTGCTTGCAAAGGAGCAAGTTTAGCAAGAGCACCTTTGCTGCTCCACAAAATAAAGGTAACGAGATTAAAATATGGCGAAAGTAAAGATTTAAGAAATCTTTTGGTTAATAAACTAATAAAAGTAGAAAAATCCAAATTTTGTCCCACGAGGACTCTTTTTTTGGCACATATCCAATCTCCCTTAGCTAGCCACATTAACCTCATATAAATGACATTATGGACCAATGTGAATGAGTTTTTAGAATCAGACACATATATTAAAGACGGCAATGAACATACATACACACACATAACAAGGTCTCATGAACATGGAGATAAAGGATTCTTTTCATCTTTTTTATTTTTTTACAACCATTTTAAGTAAACCAGTTTACCATACTGTCTTTCCAAGAACTCTCTCTATAGCCTCCAACAATTTACAATGATCTCGTATGACTAAGGCATGAATGAGATGATATATTTTCTTATAAAATAGCATAAATTATCAACAAGAATTCTCAAGTGCCAACGTCTTTAAGGATATTCCATATTCTCAATCACAATCTGAAGAGCTAAAACAAAAGGACACATGTTAACAAGACTTAAGCAGCACGAATTATAATAAAGAAAAAGCAAATCTGTTGCATGCTACACCCAAGACTAATTGATAAGCTGGCATCCACATGATATGAATATCTGTTAATGGAATTCAAATGACGCGGTATTATGATTCGAAATAACAAAATGGGTAATCAGAAATCAAGGTCAAGAGAGACTAATTATAAAAAAAAATTGGATGAACGGAAGATCTTCGTAACACCAATCAGGCCAAAAGTAGAGGAAATAAAAACTCAGTAATGACTAATCAGAACTGAAACAAATTGATACAAATAAATCACGAGCATATGAAACTCCCTGCTGTTGATGGGTACGAATAAGAAGTTCATTCAAAAACATTAGATCAGTCTAATGGGACCTTGAGGAGATAGAAGTTGGGGTTTTTTTGACTTCCTTGTGTAAGCCATAAGTGAATTCGAAGAACGGTGATTGCATTTAGAAATAAAAATAAAAACAACCCATGATAAAGATCAAAAGAAATAAGCAACAATACCTCTCAGCAGACTTTTCACCAGAAGAAATCGTCATTGTGGAATTTCTCCGAAGAAACTGTCTATTTGTTTATAAATGGGTTGTGGTTTATAGATCAAAAGGAAAGATGGTGGCTAATATATATATATATATAAAGAGATGATTGAGAAGACTATATATATATATAGATCAAAAAGGAACCTGATGCAATGCTAGAAATAGAATTGATAGATGCGATGCGAGTTTGTGCTTGTGCTTGTGGTGCAACGAAAAGCATAGATAGGTGGTTATTCTTCTGTTAATTTTCTAATATTTATTAACGACAAATTCAGCACGTGTCATGTGGGCATATATCAAAAGCTTACCCCCTATTTTTTATTATTATCTCTCCCCCCCCCCAAAAAAAAGTTTTTACTATTGTACAATTTTATCTTCTCTTTTTTTTTTTTTGATGCGAAGAAGAAGGTAGAATTCGAGACCTTTCTAGAGTAAAAGTAGATGTATTTTCATCTTTCTAGATATATAATTTAACTTTCTCCAAACATCTAAATACACATATTAATTACATAAACTTAAAGAAGATTAGAGAAGATATTGTAGCTTAAAATTCAAATTTTGTCAAGAATTTAAATCATTCTTAGTTATTATATATACATAATAAATAACAATTTAAATAGTGATCCAAGAAAGAATGTGAAATTTTAGTCACATATATAAATTACACAATTGTGTTGCGATACATAGATATCAACTAAAATTACAAGAGATTCTAGCAATTAACGAAAATTTAAGGGGCTTGTTTAAAGAATCATTTCAGATTTTTTTTTTTTTATATAAATAGAACGTTATTCTTCGTTTCTTTATTCAGTCCACAAGACTTTTAGTTGTGTGCTTTTTTTTTTTTCTCAGGAAGCACTTTTTACAAGATGTTGGACTGGGCCCATATGCTTTACCACCTCTTAAGACTTTAATTTTTAAATACTTCTGTACCTACTTTTGTATTACCAAAACATACAAGAAAATTAGAAGAAGTTTAGTTCAACTTTGCTACTTCATCATCATTATGTTTTTCTTGGAAAAAAAAATAATAATAATTAAAAGGATTTGAATTGACTATTTAGACATTAGTCAAGAAATATGCTTATGGCACCGTTCTAAATATGTTTGGGAAAAATGGAAGGCCAATTTTGATGTTGTCGTCGGTGCTGAGAAGTAGGTTGTTAGCTTGGGGATAGTGATCCCTCATTCCATGGGCATAATTTGGTTTGCTTTTGTTAAGACTGTAGTTGGTGCTTACTTTCCGTTCGCGACGGCTGAATGTTTGTCATTAGATTTCGGAGTTCTTGCAGCTATTAAACATGGAGTATGGATAAATATTATTGAGTTAAATTACCTCAATATTATTCACCTATTTAATAAGTAATTTTTTTTAGTAGTCGAGGGAGGGTGATATTCTTGCTTCTGTCTTTCATCTATTACAAAGATATGAAAAATATATCGAATAATTTTGTTGGTGGTAATATAGTGGCTTATTTTCTAGCAGAGTATGCAATATGAAATTTTGTAGATGAAGCATGATTTGTACTCCATGCCTTCGGTTTTGAGCTACTGTATACATTTTGATTTCTTGCATTAATAATACTCATTTTTTTAAAAAAAATTATATAAATAAATAAAAATTGGGCCTTGTCCCTTTCAAAAAGAGAAAGACTGGGCCTTAAAATGAAAACTCTATCTCAGCTGATATTAAGTGCACCCAGAATATGTTTTAGATAGACCCGTGAAGATGTGATTGAAAATTGAGTACCCAATCTTCTTTTTTTTTTTTAATTTTCTTTTATTCCATTGTATTAGTTAATTTTAAGAGTAATATTGACATACCGCAATATCATACACTTATTTTAATAAATTCTTCTCATCACATTAAAAGGATCCATTTATTTTAAATATTAGCCAATTTAGACATCCATAATTTTTGTTTTCCTTTTCCCGTTTTGATTTTGAGTTCTATTATCTCTAAGCTCGTTGTTATAAATCACTCTCTCTTTTTCCTTCATATTTCATTTTAGTCTTTGTTATTAACTCAAAAATAATGTATTTGATACTAACATAATTTGTGGTACGACCCATCAAACTAACACAAAATGAGCAAATTAAGATAAATTTAGAGTTAGTTTGATTGGATTTTTTAATTAGAATTTTGAAAGTAGAACTTTTAAGGAAAAAATCACTAACCATTTAGTTGTTAATTAAAAAAATTGAAGTACTAAATTGCTTAATTAAACATAATTAAAAATATTTATCTGTTATTAAATTACTAAAAAGAATACTTAATAAAATTTATATTCAAATTATATACATTTTAATCTTTTTTATACATGAGTTTAAATTTATCCTATATTTTTTTAAATTTAGTCTCTTAAAAGACAATAATCAAGTAAAATTAATATATAATAATAATAAATTATTAAGTTTGGTACACAAATTGAAAGTAAAATAAATAATACATATCAATTACAAAAGATTTTGAGAATTTTATAAACTTATGATGGATGTAAAAATATAGAGATATGACGATTTTTAAGAAAATATTAAAAATATGTTAGTTGAATAGAATTTATTTTTATTAAGGGTATACTATAAAATTTAAAAGAATATATATTATTAGGGTATATGTGACATTACACAAATACATATAAAAAATAAAAAATTCAAAAAACTTTACTTCTAAAAGTCCAAAATTTAAATTTTTACAAGTAAAGAAAAATTAATTTTTTTTAGTCTCATAAAACGCTTTTATAATTACAACCAAACATCACCCAAAAACAAAATTAAAAGGACTTTTGACATTAAAAAACTGTTTTAGCTAATAAAAATACCCAATTAAACAGGCACTTAAAATGAATACAACGTGAATTTAAAGTGGAATTCAAATTTATATTTGGGTAACAATTTAATAAACGACTAATACCCCCGAATAAATTGTTTATCATGTTGATTCATTAATGATCCAATAGACGTATTTATTTATATTAAATTATAAAACTCGATTCTGCTGAAGCTGAAATCATTATGACGTTAGAACTGTTGCATTGTCGATGAACTCATAGTGAGCATAACTAGCACTAACACATACAATGATGTGAGACGGCAAAACTGAATGGCAATGGCACCTAATAAGAGTCGCAATGACTGAAGATTGGCGATGGCTTTGACCCCTTTACCCACCCAGACTTGTTAACAACTTGTGTAGTCGTTGTCTTGAGTAGAGATGGTAAAATTCGGATTTGAATTTAAATTTTATTTAATACGAATTCAAATTTAAATTTTTTATTTGAACTCAAAACTCAGGTTTTATTCAGTTCTGAGTTGGGTTGGATCTGAATTTAAACTCAAGCTAGATTCAAGTAATTCGAATCTGGTTTTAAACTCAATTTTTTTTAATTTTTTTTAAAACTTTTTTAGGTTAAATTTAAATTTTTAAGACATTTATTTTTATAAAATAATTGTTAGATTCATGCATATATATTAAAGATCATGAATTTTAGTAATAATTAAAAACTTTTTTTTTATAAAAAAAATTAGGTTCTAGACTAGATTTTTTGAATCAAGCAAAAGTCTAGATTAAAAAAAAATCCAATTTTTTGGATTTAGGTCGGATTTTTGGGTTTTTTTTTTATTTGAAATAAATTGTGATCTATAATCTTGAGAGGGAAGAAGAAGAAGAACCCGAGGCCATTTTTCTTTTGAGATATAACAAAACAATAAATAAATAAACATCTATTGTATCTATCTATGTGACCTATTTTAACGCAAACATTTGTTGCAAGTGTCCGCAAGACAAAGAAATATCTCATTTGAGGCTGAAATTTGCATTAATTTTGCCCGATGATATGACAACTTGCTTACCCGTCGTTGTGGTTGATTTGAACACAAGGAGAATCAATTCCACGCATATGCTTTTGAAAAGAATAATGCAATTTCTTTTTTTCCGTCGTGTTAGGTAATTATTTATTAAATAATTATTAGATGATAAAAAAATATAATAGATAATTTTATAATTTATATTATTTTATTAATTAATAATTATTTAAAATATAAAATTTTAAAATATTATTTAAAAAATATAACAATATTTTTAAAAAAACGCAGATTAAGTTTTCTCAAATTTGTGAAATCACAAATAAATGAAATGCGCTCACAAACTGCATTAATATGAAAATTTTGTTTTAGGACAAAGTGCTGAAGTCTGATTTCTGAACCATCAGTCGTAAAAAAAAATTCTATTTCTTTTTTGGTCAATTTGTAATAGAATCAATTACATAGAACAGGCAAGATGTGGACAATTATTCCATATTAAGGAATTTGGATCCTGATATCATTATGAAGCATTAATTCCCTACATAGAAATATAGATTGGAGCTGGAAGAAGAAATGAAACTAAAAAAAATTAAGTGGGAATAGAATTTTCGTCTTCTCAAGAGAAACTCCCTGCATGTTTTGCATGCTTTGGTTGGGTGTAAAGCTGCAAGGGAAGTATGGAAATGATTTAGTCTGTAAACTCTGTTCCACGAGGATTACAGGCAGAATCTCTGGACTCGTTTTTCAGCCACTTAGCTTTGTGGGAAAGAGAGAATTTTGCTTGCAACTTCGCTGTGGTCCATTCGGCATTCCAGTAATAGATTGGAGTATCCTCGAAGAACATTAGCAAGAGCTGATGAAGCAGTCATTGAATCTTTTGATAAGATTCAGGTGACCAATCACCAGTTGTTTATACTCACAGCACCAAAGCAATAAACAAATGCTTCCACCTCCAGCAAACTGGTACAAGCATAATATCGAAACCCTTCTATATTTTTAAATGGAATTAACAATTGAAGTCATATTTGCATTTGTAATATTTAATCCATTTTTCATTTTTTTTTTGTGATATTTATAGCCCATTTAAGAAGATCGTGGGTCGAGGAAATATTTTATCTGTTTGGAGAATCGGACTTCCATTTTAAGTATTCTGAACTCGTTTATACGAACTTATTTCATTAAATAAGAAAATTTAAGTCCTTGGTACTTGGACAGGCTAAGTCAGTGAGAATGAGCCTAACAATGATAATTCTCATATTAAATAAAAGTTACAATAATAAAATTTAATTTTTTTATTATTAAACTTATATATAAAATTAATTTAATGAGTTACGTAACTCATCATATAATAAGTAATATTATCACATATTATTATTTAATAAATTTACAAATTTTTATAATTTTTATACAATTTATAATATATCATAAAATATTAACACATATTTAAAAATTCACCATATAATGAATTATGTAACTCATTATATTAATATTATATCTATATATATAATATCAAATTTTTATGTAAAAAAAGGTTTATTTTCACATAAACCTTTCTTTACATAGAATTTGATATCAAATATAGTGGATTTAATTCAAATTAGTTTTGATAAACCCTCGATCAAACTAGAGAGGAGATAATGTGAGAATAAACTTTTCTTTACATAGAATTTGATATCAAATATAATGGATTTAATCCAAGTTAGTTTTGATAAACCCTCGATCAAACGTGTTGAATTCAAATTTTTAAAAAATAAAAAAGAGCATGTAGGTGATTAGCTTTGAAACAATTATTTAATACCTATGTTTCTTTTTTAGCCCTCATCTAAATTATGTAATCATTTGAAGAAATAAAAAAATAATTAGTTTAAATGATTATATAATTTTAGTAAACAATGAAATTCATTATTCGGTAAATACTTGAATATATGATATAATTTTGTGCATATTATAAATAGTGTTGAAACTATGAATTAATCAAATAATATATATAACCATATCATTCATCACGTAGTGAATAACAATGCTTGTAAGTAATTTGTGACAAAGATGCACACCCCCTGTGACCTCAACTTTGATCTAAATGAATCCTCACAATCATGCCTTAAACACCAACTTGTGAAGGAAGGCATGCATGAAATTCTTTTAAGTGGGTCCATATAGCCCTAAAATGGTTTCCATGTCATGACTGATGTGGTTGAATATTGGACAATTCATCCTTCGTCTTCATGGCAGTCTATGTCGGCATTGACGCATACGCCTCTTCTTCTTCAGCCTCAATTTTCAATAAAATTTCTAGTCAGCTAAGCTAAGATTTGCTTGAGGCATATTTGCTAAATTAATTAAACGAACTCAAAAATAAGGCAAGAACGAGTACTATTATCTTTTGATAATTTATAGCGCTCAAAAGCTCTGTTACTTTTTTTGCTATCTAAAGGTGCATCTCCTTGCCACTTGGATGATTTTGTTAATTCTTGATGTTGCTTCACTTATGCACCTTCGGAGATTCAATATTGTCGAGCAGCTTAGGAAAATGGCAGCCGAGTTTGTGGGTGGGTGGGTGGGGTGTGGTCATATTCACAAGCACAAGTGGGAATTGAGAACTTGATCAAGAGATGCCTAACATACAGTTGTTTAGTGCAAAAGCACCTAACTGTAACCGCTGTTGGATTTCTCATTCAAAGTATTTCAACCCCTCAAAAGATATTCTATTTTCCACCTTGATGGTCAAGTTGTTATTGCATGTTAAAATATCAACAAAGGTTTTGAGAATCAAAAGCATATTCTTCCTAGCCCTATGCTTATCTATAATAACATGTATCTTACAGGAACATACGTCAATAACAACTGTAAAATGTGGGAACAAAAAGAGAAAAACAATCGTCATTAGAAATATATAGCTGTTTGTCAAATTTTGATAATGAACTTCGAATTTGATTAGGTATATATTCGTTCGTATTAGAGTTCATTTAAGTATATGTTTTTTTAGATTTTGGAGACAACCTTAACCTTAAAAAAGAGATCCCATCTTTTTTAAATAATTTAATTTAATTAAAAAATATTTACATACCTTAAATTAAAGAATTATTGTCCCTTACATTGGGAAATTATCATCTTTAAAACATAGACAAATTATCATCTTTAAAACATAGACAGGACTCAACAACTAAACTCTACAGCTAAAACCTCTACAATTGTCATCCTTAAATCATTCTTAAAATTGATGAAGATTCAATGACATTCATAATAGTACTTTATAACTAAATTCTACAACACCTATAGAATGAGACTCAACAATGAAAAAAAGGGCTTGACATCAATTTCTTTGTAATGGCTATGATGTATATGTCTTGTACAGTCATTATACATACATTATTAAATAGTGCATGTGAGTGAACTTATTAAATTTAATTAAATAAATTTAAATTTAAATTAAATTGAACTATTACATATCCGATGTCCTCTTTTTTCTCTCTTATTCTTATTTTATTACATCTTAATCAATAATTTTTCAACAAAAATAAATAAATTTAACTCATTAGCATTAGCTTAGAGATTGTCCAAATTTTCAAGTCAATAATATACGAGCTTTGGCGAAATTGTTCGGATTTCTACACGGGAAGGAAAAGTGTTAACAAAGTTTGAATGGTAAAAAAAAAAGGTAGTTTTTTATGCACATTTCTAAAACAAGTAAATTCTAAGTCTATAGAAGTTAGGTGGAAGATCTTGTAATCCTGATAGAATTCCGCTCCTTTTAAAATAATGTTTAATAGAATGTCAAACTTGGCTTTTGCTTCTTTTTTTTTTTTTTTTTTTTGAAACTTGGCTTTTGCTTACCAAACTTCATTGGCTGGCTGTTCATTATAAATACCACAAACCTCGTTCGCTTCATGCACTACCAAAAAACAATCGTCTTAGTTCTTGCGATAGCTTTGCATTATTTCATTTGTCTCATTTTTCCCTCCAATGGCTCTTTCTCTCAAATCTTTTGTGTTTCTTTTATCAACTTTAATGTTTATGCAAGCTCTGGCTGAGGCTGCAACATGTAGTGACTGTTTCGTCCATTCACGAGCAGCTCACTATCCAAATTCTGATGTACAAGGATCAGATTGTAAGTGATTTAGCCATATATTAGATATACATAAATAATAAGTACAGCATGTTTTGATTACATACATATTGCTAAAGAAAATGCATTCTCATTAATATTTTTATCACTGATCTGCAGCGGGCGCTTGTGGGTTTGGTTCATTTGGAGCGACAATCAATGGTGGAGATGTATCAGCTGCATCTGATCTCTACCGAAATGGTCTTGGTTGTGGTGCTTGCTACCAGGTATGTATATGTCTAACAAAACAACTAACAATAATCTTGACCAAAACTTTGTCAGTTTTTTTGAATATGCTCATTGAAGTATGATAGCAAAACTCAAAATATGAATGCTGATAGAGATTTTGTGTACTTCACCAGGTGAGGTGCACGAACAGTAACTATTGCTCGGACAAAGGAGTGACAGTAGTGATTACTGATTCAGGCTCGAGTGCCAATACTGACTTTATTCTGAGCAGACGAGCCTTTGCCCGGATGGCTCAAACCACAGATGCAGCAGCATCTCTATTAGCACTTGGTGTTGTTGATATTGAATATAGACGGTAAGGGACAAAGGTTCTTCCATGTGAAGCTGCATATGAAATAGTCAATTTGCTTGCATATGGGAATAGAATTATACACTATTCCTAAAGTTACTTACCTTTAAGGCTGGCTTGTGCTTTATGGGAAAGTAAAGGCATATGCATAGCAGCAAAATAATTTGATCAGATAAGCTAACTAAAGCACCTCTCTCTGTCTGTACAACAGGGTTTCATGCAGCTACCCGAACAAAAACATAACAATTAAGATAGATGAGAACAGCAACCACCCTCATTACTTGGGTTTTTCCATATGGTATCAACAAGGCAAAAAGGATATCACTGCTGTGCAGCTTTGTGAGGTAAAAATGCCCTTTCA
Source organism: Ailanthus altissimus (assembly GCA_946807835.1). Classification (NCBI taxonomy): domain Eukaryota; kingdom Viridiplantae; phylum Streptophyta; class Magnoliopsida; order Sapindales; family Simaroubaceae; genus Ailanthus; species Ailanthus altissimus. The sequence goes on along the minus strand of OX327688.1, from coordinate 30,361,927 downwards.
TGTATAGTTTTAACTGAATTGACCAAAATTGGAATGGACATCTATTATTATTCATGTATATGGGTTATTTGCAGGAAAATTGATGCATCCAATCAAGATCATACTAACGAAATATCATACCTTTTAATCTGTGCAGACTCAAACTTTTGTATGCAAGCTTTTGGATCGCAGTTATGGAGCAGTATGGACAACAATCACCCCACCAAGCGGTCCATTGTCTCTAAGGATGCTGTTTAGCGATGAGGATGGAGATGAATCTTGGATTGTTCCCGTTAATAACATACCACAAGACTGGAAAGCCGGAGAAACATATGACACTGGAGTTCAAGTGAACTGATAGGCATATTAAAAAAATAAATCTCCCCTTATTCTTATGTAGTTTTCTTTTCTTTTTTTTCAATTTTTTATGTTTTATTTATTGATTTACACTCCTTTTAGTAAATGGGGAGAACATTTAATAAGAGAAATTCATGTAATCATTGTATTTGTTGAGTAATAAATTCCTAAGTTTCCTGATTAAAGCAGTCATATTTGACCTGTGTTTACTTGTAAACATTGCTAGCTACAGTCAATGAACAGAATCCCATTAGCTTCTCAATTTGAACATATGTTACAAACATATATTTGTAATACACGTGCTTGGCTTATGTGAGGATTAGTGGCAAAAAAAAAGAAAGAAATATAAATAGTCATGCGGTGGCCGCTTTTTTAATATATATTTTGCTTCAGTTGAAGGCTGCGAGAGGAAGGAAGCACAAATTGAAACAGAAGAGAAATTGGAGGAAAGAAAAGAAGAAGAAAAAGAGAGGGAAAAAAAAAAGAAGAAAAGAAGAGAATCCGAGAGCAGAATAGAAAGAAAAATACAGAAAGTTTGATTGGGTAATTAATTTTTTATTCAGTGCTCAGTTGAAATTAATTTTATTAAATTAAAATATTAATATTTTAATTTTTATGATATATATTTATACTAACAATATATTTTTACACTTTATGATATAAAAAGAATATTAATAATTAATAGATCTTAAATTTTTTAGAATTAGTAGATCTTAAATTGTTGAGAGTATTAATAGTAAGTAGATCCCGATATTTCTGTTAAATATAGTAGTTTATAATTTAATTACATATTATTAAATTTTTATTATACATGATTTTTACTTTTTGACAAATAAATGTTTATACTAATTAATTATCTTTAAAAATACTTTTAAAATTTATTATAATATAACTTATTATTATATTAAATATATACATATTTAATTCAAAATAATTATACTTTTATAATATTATATAGTAGTTTTTCTCTAAATATAAATTTGGTATAATTTTTAGTATTTATGCAACATATATTATATTCTCAAAATTATGATATATACATTTAATTTTAATATAGATTTTATGACAACTTATACTTTCAAATTTTTATTATACATTTATTTCAGTATAACGTTATGATTTTTAACTTTATCATAAATTTTATGATAATTCATATTTTTAGTATAATTTTATTGATTTTTTAGCAACTAATTTTATGATGATTTTATGTCACAACGTGTATATTATACATAATATTATTAATTATTAAGAATTCATTATTTATAATACATATAAGATATATAATATTTTTTAAATTATGCCTACTCACTAAATCATAAGTTCAATATTTTTTTATTTTTTTTAAATTATTACAAAAATTCGTATAATATGATACAATCTTTATATTTTAATAATTACACGAGTTATTATATTTTATATATTTATATACATATATATAATTTTGTTGAGACACGTAGTTTATAATATCAAATATAATAAGTTTAAAGTATGTTAATTCTGTTTTATTAGAAAATCCGCCTCGACTTTCAGTCGTGTCCTATTTAAACATTTCGTTGTTATGACAATCTGTTGTGCTGTTGGTCACAACATAAAAATGCAAGATCAAGCTGCAACTGAAGGTTAAGTAAGGTCAGACGTTATCGGTCACCTGCATAGTACCAGTATAGATCCAGTAGTATCAAAAGACACATAATACTAGAAACTATTTTCAATTATGGTGGATGCTAGAGGGTTTAAATAAGGTTTTTAGGCATTGTTACCAAAATTATCACGACAGTTGTTACAGTAGCTCCATTAGTTTCTAGCTGCTGCAGTATGAAGCTTGTGAGACCCTTCTCAATGAATTCTTTTCCTGTCAAGCTATCCAGACGTCTTCAGTTTTTGCATTTGAATTCCATTTGAAAACTAAACAAATAATTAGCATGATGTCAACAATTTGAATTTGATTAGCGCAACAATTCAACGGAGTAAATTTTCCCACCTCTCCAGCATAACTAGTTACCAAATTCTCAGTATTGCGGCAAGCTAAATGGACGTGGAAGTGACGTAATGATTATAATTTGACGATATTTTTGCGTATTGAAAAGTTAACCAATAAAAATTAGTCCAAGTTTTGTCATATTCAATTGAAGACATTCCCAACAGGCAATGAAAGAGATGGACACTACAAGTTTGAGATAAGCATTAGAATCCTTGTATATACATCAGGAATCATTTACAACAAAATGGCATGTCACTTGTCAGCGAACAGTGACCCTCGCAACAAGTGATGGAAAAAAATAAAGCAAAACGAAACAGCAATGCTGAGGTTGACAAACAATACACCTTGGCCATTGATCTAGGGGGTTTATTATAGAATCCAAAAATAAATATATGGTATAACAACATTTTGGGTTTGTTACACCTCTTCAACTGTACAGTGCCGCAACTTTATTTCAAAATGGCAATTTAGTATTAGAGCCTCATCTCATCTGAAATACGGATCCATCTCAAGCAATTTGGGCTGCTTAGATTTGTCAACGGAGTTTTTGCCCATTACCTGATGTCATGCCTTTCCTGATTTACTCTCTTTCTTTCAGAATCATTATCTTTAATCAGCTAGGAAGTCCTCTTCCCCAGCATTCATAGCACAGATGTATATATACACCTGAGAAACAAGCATTCATAATATTTTCTAAATCACTGCATCGTAATTGGTCTCAGGCTCTCAAGCCAACAACATCTTAATGAGATGATTTCATGTGTGCACCCATCTCTCCCAACATTGAGTACACAATGTTTCTCCTACAGAGAAGACCATTCTCCACAATAGATTTAGACTCAATTTCCTCTAGGCGAACCAAGCTGGAGCCCACTGTTTTTTCTAATCTCCTTTCCTTCATTAACCTTCTCACCTTTTCTACATCATCCCATTTGCCTTCTGAGGCAAATATGTTAGATAACAACACATATGACCCAATATCTCTTGGTTCCACTTCCATCAGACGCTTTGCCACAATCTTCCCAAGCTCTGAATTTGAGTGTGTCCTACAAGCAGAAAGTATAGCTCCCCACAAGGCAGGTCCTGCCTCCATAGGCATCTTTTTAACTAGCTCTTCTGAATCTTTCATCAGTCCTGCCCGGCCAAGAAGATCAACCATACAACCATAGTGCCCTGACTTCGGCTCTATCTTGTAAACTCGTTGCATAAGATCAAAGTACCACCAACCCTCCAATACCATACCTGCATGCACACATGCCGATAGAACACAAACAAAAGAAGCATCATTAGGTCTTGGACCTCTCTTCTCCATTTCCATAAACATTTCTAAGGCTGTCTCTCCTTGCCCATGCATACCATATCCCATGACCATAGAGTTCCATGAGACAACACTTTTCTCAGGCATGTCATCAAAAACAGTCCTAGCCAAATTCATAACCCCACATTTTGCATACATTGTCAAGAGAGCAGTTGAGAGTAAAACATCAGCTTTAACCCCACAAGTTTCAATATATGAATGAATCCATTTGCCTCTATCAAGCATGCCTAAGTTTGCACATGCAGTCAATACACTCACAAGAGATGCCTCATTCGGCCTAGGCTCCCCTTCTTCTATCATCCTGTCAAACAACCTGAAACACTCATCATAATCCTTAGATCGCACATAAAGAGCCAAAATTATGTTCCAAGAAACCACATTCCTTACAGGCATCCTATCAAAACAATCACGAGCTAATGTAACATTTTCTATCTTTGCATAGCCGTCAATCAGCAAATTCCAAGATACAACGTCCCTAAATGGCATTATATCAAACAACCGTTTAGCAGCCTCCATATCCCCAACATTCACATACCCAGAAATCATAGAATTCCAAGTCAAAACATCTCTCTCAGGCATACAATCAAAAAGTTCACGAGCAAAACCAACTTCCCCATTCTTCACATACCCATCAATCATCGAATTCCAACTCACTAAATCCCACACAGACCCATCATCAAACAGTTTCCTTGCATCCCAAATTTCACCACAAACGGAGTACATATGAATCAAAGAGTTCCTGACAAACAAATCCAGCTCCAACCCACACTTGACGATCCTGGCGTGAGTTTTTCTACCTTCTCTTAAAGACCTAACCTCCGCACAAACCTTCCCTAATAAAGGAAACGAATAATGATTATGTTCAACACATTTGCCCACCATTTTCTCATAATAAAAGCTTAAAGCACCAAATGGGTCATTCAACATAAAAAAGCTTTTCATTATAGTATTACACATAAAAGCATCAGGTTCTTTAACACTATCGAAGAACAAAACAGCAAGAGAAACAGAGCCCAAAGAAGTGCAAAGCTTCTTTAAGACCCGGCTCGCAGCTAAAGAGTGCTGAGTGAGGCCTGGGACTATGAGTTGGGCGTGAATTTGTTGAAATTCTTTGATTGTTTTACATGATTCAAGTTTTTGTAAAATGGGGTGGCTTAGATCTAAAATGGGTGGTCCTTGACTGTCTGTTTCTGTGACTTTGCGTTTGGGTTCATTTGGCCAGAGTTTTGGCGGGGATTTGGAAAGATTTTTCTGGGACTTTATGAATTTGTCAAGTGAAAGAGAGGCTTCAGTTGTTTTGGAGAATTTGAGCCTAACACTCATTTCTTCTTTCGTTTTGAGATTTGGCGGGAATAATTAGAGCTTTGGAAGAAATATTTTGTTACGGTAATACAGTTGGAGTGGGACTGTCTTGTGCCAAATACGGAACACCAGAGCAGTTGCTCTAAGAAACAATTTTTTTTTTCAAAAAACAAAAAAATTTCTGAGGCCTGCTCAAGCTTTCTCGGGCCGCCTCCAGCACTATCAGCTGGAGGGCAAGCCCAGACACTCGGGCTTCAATGATAATATCTTGGACCGCCATGTGTCCATTTGTCGGCCACCAATATTTTAATTATTTTTTATTGCTATTATTTTACAAATTATAAAAATTAATATTTTTATGAGAAAATATTTTTAAATAATTTGAAAAAAAATCTTTATGTAAAAAACAACACCACTAATAACTGAACCAATTCAATCACTTATTAAATATTTACAACTTTTAATATATTTATAGGAATATTAAAGCCTAGTAAAATTTTACATGGAGTTAGAGCTCTTCTTTAATGAAAAATAAATAGAAGAGATCTCATAATTTTTTGAGTTTCAAGGCGAGTATCGAGATGAGTTATTATTCTTGAACTATATTCAAAGTAGGTATAGAGATGGATTATCACTCCCAAAACCCTGAATTGAAAATTAATTAAAAAAATATTTTTAAATTTTTTTAATTAAAATATATTATCATAATTTTAAAAAAAATCATAATCATTAATGATTTATTTTAAAAACTTAATTATATTTATAATTTTAATTAAAATTGGTATTTTAATATAAAATTATATTATATATAAATATAAAAAAATTTATAGTTAGAATTCTGATATAAAGTTACAATTATATTAGCAATAAATTCAATTATAATATTTATAATAGATTTTGAGGTCAAACTTAACCCTAAAAAAAGGGGTCATCATCCTTTAAAGAAATTTAATCCAATCATAAAATTAATAAGAGAATTAAAATCCCTTAAATTAAGGGATAATATACTTTCCTAAAATGACTACCATCAAAATCCACAACAACTATAAAAGAAGAACATCTCAATGTATTAGGGGATCTGATTTTTGGAGGGTGAAAGCTCCCCACCATGTTAATTATTTAGTCTCATTTTTTTTTATTGTAATAGCCACGATACTTTAGTGCTATGGTTGTATACAAAATATTATTAAATAGTGCTTACGAGGGAGCTTATTAAGTTTGATGAGGTAGATGTAAACTTAAATTAAGCTGAATAATTATATATTTGGTGTCCTCTTTTTCTCTTATATCTTTATTTTGTTAGTGTCAATTGATGACTTTCAATAAAAAACAAATTTAACTCATTAACTCGGGGATTGTCCAAATTTTCAAATCAATAGCAATTAAAAACGTAATTATTATAATTACAATTACAATATTATAATTATAATTATGAATTTAACTACAAATTCAATTAATTGTAATTTAGACTGACAACTGTAATTACTGTTATTATACATGTAATTCTAATTCCAATGAAATTTATAATTATAATTACAATTAAAGTTACAACTACGATTATAACTATAATTAAATTTAAAATTACAGATGTAACTACGATAATTAAAAATTGTAATAATAATAATAACAATGATGATTATAAAATCAATATAACTACAATTAAGAAATATTGTAATATTTATAACTGCAGATGCAATTCTAATTCAATAACTATTATTAAAATTGTAGTTCTAATTGCTACTATTATAATTGTAATTGTAACTTAATATTACAATTACAATTGTATTGTAACTATAGTTACTATTATAATTACAATTATGATTATAATTACTCTTATAATTTTAATTACAATCACAATTCAATTAACTTAATATTAATTACAATTATAATCAATTACAATAGATGATATTTTAATTAAGATAAAATTATAATTATAATTATCATTACAATATAATAATTACAATTAAATTACAACAATTATAATTTACAATTATAATCATATTTGTAACACAAAGTAATATGCAATACAATTTTTATAGTTGTAAACTTGTAATTTCTATTACGGTAATCATACTCATAATCACAATTACAATTAAAATTAAAAATTATATGATAATGATAATTATAATTACAATCACACCTAAGAAAATTATTATTAGAATTATAATTCAATTATAATTTTTTTTATTATTGAAATGTGATTGTAATTATAATTAAAAATTAAAGAAGAATTAGACAAGTAAAAAATTTTAATAACATTTATAAATACCATCACAATATTGGTAAAATTAAAATTATAATTGCATATGAATAATAATAATAATTAATATTTAAAAAATATTGGGAAATTGTTATTGATTTAAACCTAAGTTTTTATAACGTTATAATTTGCAAAATATTTAGAAAATATTGAGTTGGTTTAGTGGTATTTTTTATTTATCATGAGGTTCTCATAGTTGCAAGAATTTAATGGAGAGCTACATTTTCATGTCGAGCTTGGGCCCGCAACGGGCCATATGCCGGATTTGTTTGGCGGTGAAGGAAAAACGGTAGCTCGCCTTTTCTTGATGGTGTGAGAGGACGACTAGCAAGATCTAAGTAAGCACGAGGAGATCAGTGGTGCATCTTCACTCGTCGAATGACGGTGGCGGTGATAAAGTTAGATCTCAATAAAGAAACGACGATTTAGAAAGTGCATGCTCGACATTGATCAGTTGGACTAGGTTGGCGATGTGGCTTGAGAGGTGGCGCGTGCACTGCACTGCACGCACTAGTGACTGGGTGAAAACTGTGAGAAACCGAAAATAATGTTCAAAAAGTGGTGGGAGAAAAAAAATAGAGAAAGGCCTGCGACTGGATGGAGTGGAGAGTGGCTAAAAAACAAAGAGAGAGACCAGAGAGAGTAACTTCACAATAGCTCTCTGATACCATGTAGATAGTGAAATTTTTTAAGATATCAAAATCAAATACAAAATGAAGGGGGAAAAAAAATTAGTCAAGCTAAATGTCTCTGGAGCTATGTCGAAAGCAATATGTGCAAGATCAAATACAAAACTATCTGTAAATTTATCCAAACATAATTCCAACTAAGCCAATGAACAATACATAAACATTGAAATGCTCTCTGGTATTTGATGAGAAAGCCAGAATATTAGTTTTAAGTGATGCCATAACCAAATGATGTATTATCTTCTTTATTGTTGTTGTAATGACCCCCGTATTTGAAATTAAGAAATATGACTTGGGAGTATCTAGACCTAATGAGCCATAAGACCACACCATTTTACCTTCTCCTTCAGCATTCTGTCAAGTTCTCGACTGCCTCTGCCAGCAGAAAGTCAGACTTCAAAATTGCTATATGAAGGAAGGTAAAAGGAAAGGGCACGGTATTTTGGACACATTATATTTATTCTTGATCTGTGGTTGGGTATTAAATAACAATCCCTACATAAGAAATTGACAAACTGAACACAGCAAATAACCCATGCCGGGCAAGAATGCACGCACCCACTCCACAGCATGATCACATCAGTAGTGTCACAGAGACCAAATAAGTAAAACTTTTAAAAAAAATTCCCAACAGGATATGAAACATTAAGGGAATCATAAGATTGCAAAAATATGAAAAGTTATATGTATATATAAAATGAGAAAAGAAAAGGAACAATTGAGATAACGAGTCAGAATTTTATGGACAGAAGCCTAAACTAAAAGCTTCAATGAATACAAGATATTCAAACCTAACTATGGTTCAATTATTGTTCTGTATGTCTGAGTTTTTTCACCTGGTTTGGGCGGTTGAATTGTCCTTCTTGAGTCTAATTTTTGCAGCTTAGCTTCAGCTTCCCACTATTCATCCAAGTCCTTGCCCCATTCTAATTCTTTTTTTTGCCAAAAAGATAAAACCATCGACTGTGAACTCTTGGAAAAATTTAAAAAAAAAATGAGAGACAGAAGGAAAAAAAGACAATTCTGAAGCTACAACACCGAGAACAGAACATATTTGTTCATTCTAGGAGGCTTTACTTCTCCTTACCTTTCTTTAGCAAGTTCTTATATGTTTTTCTCTGCATCCATACAAATTTAACACCATTTCAAAAGTTTCCCTTGGCAAAACAAATAACCATTCAAAGGTTCAGAAAACAGCCTCCACAAATACAAGTAAAATAAATCAATTCTACCTAGTGATTAATAAAGCTCAACAAACTCAAAACATCATATCAATTACAAGAAAATATTATGTGAGTGGATTTAGATTATCAACAACAGTAATAGCAAATTTCCAGTGAATATGATACCATAGTACCACTCAAGCGTGACCTCTTAAAAGTTAAATTTCTAATAGTACCTCGGGCATTTCTTGTGCTTTTGTCTTGATTTTAAGCACTCAACCTTCAAAATCCATGATCCTGCAGATTGACAAGTGATACATTTACAAAAAGTATGTAGAAAGTCTTGTTAATGTCCACTGCTTCCACAAACTGAAATTAACTGAGTCATGTTTAAAGTCTCACTCCAACTGACTATCTCAGCCAATGTTATCTCATGATGAAAAATGAGATAACAAAATTTTTCTTTAACGTATATGTCCCTCTTTATAACTATGGGAGGTAACTTTTGTGTACATGTGTTAGCATATCCCACTGACCAGATCAAAATAAATTAATGGAGGCAAAACTTCATCATATGACAGTTTTGACTCCAATCTACAACTTTTTTGGAGTTAATAATGCACTTTTAAATCTGGTTGTGGTTCTCCTTGTAGCTCGTTGAATTAAATAGCAAGCAGAGTTCCGTGGCTGTATGTAGTTCACAAATTCATGCATCTCATCCACCTTTCTTATGATACGTCAGAAATTTAAAATAAGAGTGATAACATCTCAGCTGCTTGTGGCTGTATTTTGTCTCCAGACAGGAATACATTAGCCCCATCATTTAGCATTATCCAACTACATCCAGGGACCTTTCTCACACCTCTCAGTCCCATTTCCTTCCTCAACTTGTGCTCCTCAACACGTCGACCGCTAGCTGCATATATGTTGCAGAGTGCCACATGAGCAGGAGCATTTAATGGGTCCAACTGAAGGAGTCGCGTGGCAGCATGTTCAGCAATCTCGGTATTTATTTCACCAAACCCACATGCACCAAGCAATGCTCCCCAAATACGATGATCAGGTTCAAAAGGCAGCTTGAATACAAACTCTTCAGCTTCCTTTACTTTTCCTGCTCTGCCTAAAAGATTAATCATACTAACATAATGCTCCAAACAAGGTTGAACTTTATAAACATCACTCATTGCCTTAAATAACTCCCATCCTCGACTGACCAGCCCCGCATGACTACAGGCTGATAAAATTCCCAAAAAGGTAACAGATTTTGGGTGAGTCCCTGATTCCAACATGGATTCAAAGACCTTAAGAGCTTCTTTTGCAAGCCCGTGATGTGAAAACCCCATTATCATAGAATTCCAGGAAACCAAATCTCTGAAAACCATATTTGAGAAAATGCTATATGCATCATCTATTACCCCACATTTTGCATACATTGATATCAGAGAGTTCTCAAGAATTATATCAGATTCAGATTGTGTTTTTGTCAGCATGCAATGGATCTGCCTCCCCAGATCAAGATTTGCAGTTGCACCTGCAACTCCAAATAGAATAGAGTATGTAGCATTTAGAGGAGGAACACCATGAGCACGCATTTCCAAAAATAAATGGGTAGCTTCTACAAAAAGCTCATTTTGTACATGGCCTGAAATCATAGATGTCCACGCAACTGCATCCCTGTTAGGCATATTGTGAAATAGATAACACGCCTTTGATACTTGTCCAACACTTAAATACCCATCAATCATTGAAGTCCATGATATCTCATCCCTGACAGGTATTGTATCAAACAAATTCTGAGCCTCTTCTATTCTACCAATGCGAGTATAACCATTAATCATAGAATTACAAGAGTGAATGTTACAGTAATTCTTGTTCTCACTAAATATGTAGTGTGCAAAGTCCATTATGCCAAATAAAGAGTACATGTGAATGAGGCTCCTAGATAGCCTACCATCATAATCATCATATTTCAAACCATTAACAATCACTTGGGCATGCAATTGTTTACCAAGATGAGGAAACCCCATACCAGCACAGGCATAAGCAAGCGATATAAATGTCTCTCCATTCGGTCTCACATCACCGTTCTCCCACATCTTAATGAAAAGCAACAAGGCTTCTTTATGAAATCCATTCCAAGCAAACCCGCCAATCATGGCTGTCCAAGAAACAACATTCCTCTCTGGCATTCTCCCAAACAAACAATACCCTTCCTCTACTTCACCTACTCTACAATACCCTGCTATCATACTAGTCCATGTAACCACATTCCTCTCCTCCATCTCCTCAAACAAAACCCTTGCTTCTTCCATCATACAACTCTCCACATACCCAGCTATCATAGCATTCCAAGAAACCACATTCTTTACTAGCATACTATCAAAAATCCGTCTAGCCTCAATCAGCGTCCCATTCCTTATCAACCCAACAATCATCGAGTTCCATGAAACAACATTCCTCTCTGGCATCTCCTCAAACAACCGTCTTGCCTCACAAACCCTCCCTGCATCTGCCAAGCCACAAATCATCGCCGTCCATGACACAACATTCCTCTCCGGCATCTCTTCAAACAAGCTCATCGCCTCAGTCAACCTCCCATTCTGCACAAACCCAGACAACATGGCATTATAGGTAACAACATTTTTCTGCCGCATGAGCTGAAATAGGGCTTTGGCTTCATCAATGAAGCCATGCTTCGAGTACTTTGTGATCAACGAGGTAAGATGGACGACAAGACTACTGGGGTGGTCTCGTTCAGACATCTTGTCGAGCAGATTCCGTGCATCTTGGATTTCATTTCTAGAGAGACAATGGAGAATTTGAGAATCATTGAACGCAAGTTTAGGTCCAATCCTATAAGCTTTACTATATGAATGAACCCATTTGCCCCTATCAAACGATGCTAAATTCTCACGCGTAGTCAAGACATTCACAAGAGATGCCTCCCTCGGCCAGAGTTTTGGTGGGATTTTAGGTAAGTATTTCTGGGTTTTGATGAATTTTTCAAGTGAGATAGAAGATGATATATGGGGTTTTGCTGCTTTCGATAATTTGGGCCTAATGGTCATTTCTTTTCTCTTACCAAATTTGGCGGGAACTATACAAGCTTTGAAGCAATGTAGATAGAGTTGTATAAAGACGTACAATGGAGATTTTTGAGAGTATCAATCAATAAATGTTAATCCTTGGATCTGGTTCACTAATTCTGTCTTCTTCTAGTTTCTACACATTCCACTTTGTCCCCAATCTGATCACAATGAATAATTCTCAGTGATAAAAGGAATTTTGTGCCGCGAAAAATTCTTATTGTTTCCTAGATTCTCATCAACGAGTAATAGCAATAGTTCATTCGATTCTCATCTATTAGTAGTAGGAATAAGGCATTCCATTTAAGAAGAGTCTCACTCGTGCGTTAATGTAGCAGTGATTATTACCCATCATTCCTACTTTGCCCTATGTTCTTCTAAACATTTGAATTAGCATCATATAAATTTTTTTGACCCCTTTTGTTTTGGGTTGGAATTGATCTTTTATGAATCAACAATGGTTATGAAATAACTGCAACCCAGTTAAAAGTTGGTTTTAATAGATCTTCGTCACGATGGTGTTGATGTGCCACCAGAACTTCAAAATGGTAACATCTGAAGACAAACAGACCAATCTACAAAGAACCGGGCAAAATATAAATCACAATAACAAAGCAACGCGGTTCTTAGGCTTAAGCATGATATAATGAACTGTACATTACTGCAAGCAGATGAATTGGATGGATTAGGTTTGCATAGACAAGTCAGCTTTCTTAGAGAAAACCTATATGTGTTACCATACTTTTTCCATTCATATTAGCAGCAAAATTAACCAAAATCATTCAGCCATTATATAACCATACTTTTTCCATTCATATTAGCAGCAAATTCAACCACTATCATTCAGCCATTATATACAATCTTACGAAAGCCATCAACACTGTTGACACAAATGCCAATTCTCAAATCAGCACATTTGGTACAGTGATCCATCGATCTCAACAGCACAAGTCTATCCATCAAGCTATATATTTCTTTGAATAACCCTTATGATTGCATGTTAAAAAAAAAGTAACAGCCTGGGGAAAACGAATAAATTTTTCTGCAATTGAACAAAATAGGAATTTCCTCACAAGTATATGGTTTGACGCAGATGCAGAGATTCCTTCTCAATGCAGCTAAAAAGTATCTCGACCTGTATCACATCTTCACATGATGAATTCAACAATTAAACCTTGTGTGCACATAATTTCCACTAGCAATGCATCACCTCCCACTATTTGGTAAAGTTTCTAGCTAGTTCAGCAAAAACTATACCTTCACACCGAGATGATAGAAAAAGTATATCTTTCCAACCAGCAACTTTAAGTTACATGTCAGCAACAGACCAGAGATAAGCTTCTCTTTCTGTAGCTTGTTTTTCATTCGTTCTTTTAAACAATTGCTTCTCATATCCTACAAGACACAAAACAACAGAAACCAGTCAATTTTCATGAGAGACATATCTTCTCTAGAATAACTTCAGCTTCATTGAAGCATGTTCCAAGGTACAAAAAACTTTATCTTGCCAATGAATGCATTCAGTGGACCACAAATGGAAAATGAGCACATGATTGAGTTTCCCAAAAAATGTACACAGGAAGAAGATACCCATAGGTAGGCTCAAGGCAAATTAAACGATCTTGAAAAATAAGCCAAAAAAATATGATAAAGAATCAAGTGTAAGTAGACCAACCACTACTACGATCTACACCATCCCAATGTCTTCCTGGTCTTATACCATATCGATTTGGTGCAGGATCTAATCCTCTTTTTATCCAGCTGTGACTAGGAATCTCCTGAGGAATTATAAAACCTGATTCTTTCATCTTGTCATTTTCCCCTAGATCCGGAAGTACTGGCCCAGAATGCTTTTTCTGCATCACCATCAAAAGAAATCTGTCAAAATCAGTACTAGATTTAGATGTAAACTTAGCCAAGCATAAATCCAACTGAGCCCAGGAGGAATTGTTAACATTTAGAGCTCTCTAGTGTTCTTGATGATGCCAAAACATGCTCCACATATGATAGATGTACATATGAAATTTGTTTTTCAGTTTTTTCCAAATTTTTTAAAACGACCTCTGCATTTGGGACTGCAGTATTGTGCTTGAAATGACCAAATATATCTTGCATATACCTTGACCAAATGAGCCATAGGATCACCCCATCTCATTGTGTCCTTCAGCATTTTGTCCAGATCAGGATCATCTCTGCAAGTAAAATATGCAACTTTTAAAATCTCAAAATGCAAGCTTAAAGAAAATAGAAGGAATGCACAATAATTTATATACCATAAAAGTTGATTCATTTTAAATTTTCAGGGTGGACACTAAGGACCATTGATTACATAATAGATAAACAAACAAAAGCAGCAAGCAAAACATGCTAATTGACCAAAATATAATAGCACCCATACAGTCGCCTGATAAATAAAGCACTGACACAAACATCAAAAATTAAGCTTTCACATTCTATGAAAACATTCTCATTTAGGCAAATGGCCAACAAGGTTCGGAATCTGATATAGATGGAAAGATAACAACGTCCATAGTTCTTTTACCTAGTTCGTGCAAATGGTTTGTCCTTCTCAAGTTCTAATTCCTGAAGTCTTGCTTCAGCTTCCCGCTTCTGAGCCAAGCCCTTACCCCATTCCAATTTCTTCTCCTGATAAAAGAAAAGACAATTATATACAATTTACTCATAGTCAATAGACAAAACAACTGACAATTTCTTCTCCTTTCACTAAAGTATTTACTTATCCTAAAAAAGGCCTTCTTCTCCTTACATTCACTTTAGCAAGTTTTTATGTCTTCCTCTGAATTCTTATATTCAAATTTTCTTTGGTCAAATAAAGATCCCTTTTAAAGGTTCATAACATTACTTCAACTGTAATAAGAAAACGCAGTTCAAACCCAACTTGTTAACAGTAAGCACAACCACTCAAGAATGATCTTTAAAATGTTAATTTCAAAAATTGTACCTCAGGCTTTTCTTTCTTTTTCTCTTTTGATTTTAAGTACTCCTCCTTTGTTATACGTTCTCCTGCAAAATTGTCAAGCAAGACACAGGCAAAAGGCAGGTGAGAATGACTAACTTAAAAATCAACTAAACAAGTAAGATTGAACAACTTAAAAATCACTTTTCTCCAAACCTTTCATCTTATCACGATATACAGCTTCCGCGCCTCGTCCAGTTACAGAAGGATCCATCTTTTGAAACCTACAGAAAAGAATTTGTATGAGTCACACAAACAACTTGAATATATTAATCAAATAAAACAGAGAACTTAATTCCTTTTACTAGCAATATTTTCCAGAAATAAGATATTTGTATTACTGAAAATAAAAACAACTACAAAAGTTAGAAATCAATGATCTCTTTCCCTGCTTGCCGCCCCCACACAAATCAAGACCAGCACTGAGTTGCAGTCCGAAAACCCTTCACATATGAGCCAAACATAAAGAAACAAACAAAGAAAATAAAAAGAAAAAAGAAAAAGGAGTATTCATCTTCATTTCAAGAAGAGAGGCAACAAACTCTCAAACCTTTAATCTCCTAAAAAGAAAATCAGCCTATCTGCAAGCTCAATCAACATGGAATATCATTTGTCCCACAAAGGTCTTTCAATATAGCCTTCTGTAACTTGATAAGATAGCATACAGTTTAGCTCCTTAGTTGAATCAAAACTGAACCTTTGTGACAATTACAGAAATAAGTATAAGAGGTCAACTACCAGCCACAGGAGCACCTCAAGGCCATGGTCGCATATATCAATGTCATATATAATAACTATCCCCACTGATTCAACTGGTCCAGAGTCCTGAGACCCTTGGGCTTTGCCTCAAGTGGTAGAGAGGGACTATGGAAAAGGTGATAAGGGACTAAGGAGGAGGTAAGATAATTTTAGGTCCTACTTCAAATCTTATCAAGTAATAAAGTTGAAGACTGGTAATTTGTCATTAAGCATTCAGATTCCATTGTTCATGAAACCTAAATGCAACAATGGAGAAAATAGCAAGGAGTCACTATTTAGCTAAATATGAAAAAGAAAAAAAAAGTACCTCAACAAATCTTCATTCCTTTTTTTAGAAATTTCTTCCCGAATATCATTGCCAGTGATCAATCCTGTTCTCCGTAGGCCCTTCTCCTCCTTTTGAGCCTTCCTTGGCAGAGACAGATCAGAATCCTTCTTACTCTTCCATGGGGGTGAAAGATCATTGTCTTGATTAGAGGAATTCCGATGAGCTCCTCTAGAAACGGAAATGTTGAGTTCAGGAGACGGAGTATGGTGGCGTTTCCGCAACTGACGTGGAGGTGACAAGTCAGTATCTTCTCTTACAGGTTTACGTCCAGGTTCTAGTGAAGGTGTGTTGTTTCTAGCCCTGCATCTTCTAGGTGGCGATAAATCAGAATCCAATCCAGCTGTCTGTCCATGTCCTTTGTTAGGTTTGGGTGATGGAGAATCAAATCTTCTCCGCCTCTGCCTTGGCGGTGACAAATCAATGCCTTCACTAACAAGCTTTCGTCTGGGCTCTGGAGATGGTTTGTCATTTCTAGCCCTATGTCTTCGAGGTGGTGATAAATCAGAATCCAATGGCTGTCCACGTTTTCTCTTGGGTGATGGAGAATCATTTCGTCTCCGCTGCTGCCTTGGAGGTGACAAATCAATATTTTCTCTTGCAGGCTTCTGCCTGGGTTCCGGAGAAGGGGTGTCATTTCTAGCCCTTCGTCTATGGGGGGGCAGATCAGAATTTAATCCAGCAGAACGTACAGGTTTTGGGCCAGGGTCAGGCGATGGAGTATCCCTGCGTTTCTGCCTTGGAGGCGACAAATCAGTATTTTCTCTAACAGAACCCGATGGCCTCAGTCCAGGTTCTGGTGAAGGAGTATCATTTCGAGTTCTCTGTTTACGAGGCAGTGATGAATCGGCATTGTCTCCAGCACTAGCAGAACCTGATGGTCTCAGTTTACGTTCTGGTGAAGGAGTGTCATTTCGAGTCCTCTGTTTACGAGGAGGTGACATATCAGAATCTGGTTTAGTAGTGTTCAAGCATTCCGGATCAATTGAAACCCACCCACTTCCATCTTCAGCAATGGCATTATAAGGCCTTCTCAACCTAAGTTGCTCCAGCCTCTTCATTCGCCTTACTTCAATATCTTCATCAACTTGGGGCTTCTCTTCATCTATTAAAAAGAGAAGAAGCTAACATTAACATAATAAATTCCTAATCAAGTAACCAAAAAAAAAAAACCCACGCATTAATCACATAAAATATTTTACGAAGAAAATTTTGATCATTTCTCTTACCGGGTGAATCATTGTCGTCATCTTCTTCAAGTTTTACAGGTTTTTGCCAAACGGGATCTTCATCCACAACCAGAACTCCAGTGGCGGCACTATTAGTATCAGGTTGTTTCTTCTTCTTCTTTTTCTTTTTCTTCTCTTCTACATTAGTGTTACTCTCATACTTCTTAAGATACTCTTTCAGCGACTTCGATCCCGCTGTTGAAGTTGAAGCCGCCATTGTTCAACTAACTATTGATGAAATAAGAGGGATTGCCTATTTTATTACAGCTGCTCAACAACCACTAAGAACTTAACGTTTTGATTTGAAAATTCGTCAAAAACTTCAATTAAAGTAAATTTCCAAGTATTAAAATAAAGGGGAAAAGAAAAACAAAAACGACGAATTTTTGGAGTTTGAATTAACTTACAGAAAATATGCAGTTGGTTGCAGTCTCGGCTAGCACGCGAACACGATTGATGCCTGGGATTTCGCAGATTCGTAATAGAGAGGTTTCTCTGAAGGTGTTTGTAATCGGGTTGTGATTAGGTTTTTTTTTTTTTTTTTTTTACTTTTCAGGGTAATGTTTTGACATTTTGTAAATTTTGGAATTTGGGAACTGCTAAAGCTTTGGGAGCGAATTGGAGGGACGTATTTGATTGGAAGCTTCTATTTCTCAATAATAGATTAACTATAAAAACTAAAATTTGAATTTTATTTTGAAAAAATAAATAAATTAAATTTTAAGAACAATGAAATAACGATTTCACAAAAAAAAAATTGAAATAATTTTTTTAGAAATTAAAAGAATAATACATTCTTTCCCAAAAAAAAAAAAGCAGAAATTTGAATTTGTATAAATTAAAATTTTTGATTTTTTTAAGTATAAATTCTGAAAGAGTAAATTTTTTTTTAAGAAAAAAAGAAGAAGTCAAATGAAGAGAGTGAAGCTATTTAGAATTTGAGATATCTCTTTTAGTATATTTGGAAGTACACAATTTTAAGAAAAAAATAATTTTTTCATGCATAAATATAAATGCAAAACAATATGAAAAATATTTTTATAATTAAAAAATAAACACTCTTAAACATATAATTATAAACGACAACCATCGTTAAAAAAATAACAAATAAGAAAAAGAAAATAATTTTGTATTTTTTAAATACTAAGATTAAATAAATTAGTATAACTTTTCTTATTGTTTTCATTTTTAAATAATTATATCTCAAGCTTTTTCTTTTTAATTATATTACTTTGTGTATTCCACCAATGCAAGATCCATTTTTTAATTGAACATCATTTTTATTTTATTTTTTTTGAAAAGTTTATTATTAAAATAATTTTTACAAAAAAAATCAAGTTTGATATATTATTTAAAAAATATAATATTATTTATAATAAAAAATAACCGTTTATATTAAACAAACCGGAGAAATAGAAATAAGATTAAGATCATTATTTTTTGTCTTTTATTTTTTTTGTAATAAAGTTTAATAAGTATGCATCGATTTAAATTTGTGGTCATATTAGAGGTGGAATTAGAATTTAAAGAAAGATGTCAAATGTTAAAATTAAAAATTTTATTGAATTAATATTTAATTATAATGAGATTTTACAATTGAACTTAAAATTTAAAAAAATGTTAAATTATAAAAATACTTATTTTAAAAAATAAAAATTTATTATTAAATTTAAAAAAAAAAATTTGAGACTCCGAGAGCATGGCCACTAAACCCTGTAGAACTCGACCCTGCGTATTAGTCAGCTATAATAAATTCTTGATTATAAATCATATAACATTGGTATTTATTTAAGTTGTGTTAATTATTTTGGAGTATAAACTAACGCAGAAGGATTTTGGCTTCCATAATCTTTAACCTTCTCCTTGAAAATTATTTGGATAAGCATGCAGCTATGCTTTTGTATTAGAATCATGGTATTACATTTTGTTACTAAAGCTTAATATGCAAAGTTGGATAATATAATATAAGAAGAATAACATTGCAACTTTTTAAATAGTATTATAGTTTTTTTATATTTTAAATAATGTGTTAAATAATTATTAAATTACGAAATAATATAATAAAATATTTTAAAATTTATGCTATTTTAATTTTTAGTAATTATTTGATATTTTAATTTAAAATTTAGAATTTAGAATATAATTTAAAAAGTGTAACATTACTCTTATAAATATAAGAAATTGAAAATTTTATTATTTTAGAATTTTATTAAATGATGCTTCAGTGATAATATTTTTTATAATTGTTAAGGATGAAAAAAAAAAAAACTGATTTAATCAAATTGAACTAGTCAATTTTTTTTAGCGCGATTCAATTAATGAGTCATTTCTTAATGAAACATATCGATTCAATTTGTTTTGATTAAATTCAGTTTATAATATTTTAATCAATCAATTTTATTTTTATACTTGATTTAGTTCAGTCTAAAATTGAACTAAAACTGAATTTATCCACTCATAATTGTCATTCTAACCAAATTCCTAGGGTCAATTAGAATTCTATCATAATTAACTCTTGAATTATAAAAATTGATTAGTCTTCGAAATTTTTTCCAGTTTTATTAACAAAATATTGCACGCATGCTTCTCGTTTATTTTAGGATGTATAAATTAAATTTAAGGAATTTCTGAGACCAAATAGTCAAATAAATTCTGTGCAAAGGAATATTTTTATAACTTTGATATTTGAATAATTAAAATATTTCTCTACACCGAAAGCCAACAAGTGGCTGTAGTTTAGTGGTAAGAATTCTACGTTGTGGCCGTAGAGACCTGGGCTCGAATCCCAGCAGCCACATAAAATTTTTTCGATTTGAACTTTAAAAGTCTATAAAGTAAAAAAAAGAAAAAATTTATAAAGTAGCATCACCGACATAATATGGACAGTCTTAACTCTTAACATAATTTTTTTTTCATATCCTATCGCGTCACAATAAAAACAACAAATTATTTATATCCTCAACCAATAATTTAAAATAGTTCTTAAATTAGTAACATAAGATAATTCCCAAATTTATAAATTCATAAATATTTACCAAACTTTTTTTTTTTTATCATGAACTAGTTGACTATTAAAAAGAGAGTGTCATTTTGACAAGCACCTCATGTGCTCACACAGACTATTTTAAAGGGGCGTCTATTCTCATAGAACTATTCAAAACACATTAAATAGAGCCCATTTTTTAAATTTTGATTAGTAAAGGGAGATTTTCCATAATAAGAACAATGATCTGATTGAAGAATATCATTTGATATGGAATTTGTGTCTAATAGAATAAGTTCGAACATACCATAATAATACTATTATATACAATATTCTAATAATTTTTTGATTTTATATAAGTAATTCTAAAATTTAATATTAACGAATTATTTAATAATATTATATTAGATAATATTTTTTTTAAAATATGGGACTCGAGATCGTTACATTTAGGATATCTCATAGTTAAAAATCTTTCGACTAACATAGAAATCCTCTGAGATCAACTATTTTGACCTCTAATAGACTTTGTTTATGACCCATAAAAGATTCCTAATTCATCATATTTTGAAAGCACGTTTTTACAGGTGTCTTGCTTGCTCGTAACATGTCCGCAGGCTCATCACAGTTCACTTCCCCCCCTAAGCAAATGACGATTGCTCACCGTTCACTCACTTTCACTGACAGAGAGAGCATCATAATCTCTGGTGATCTATGATTAGGTCCTCTGTTTTATACTGATCGCTCATAATCATCAACTTTGGCTCTTGTTAGGAATTACCACGTAGATTGTTCTGATTGGGGTAAAAAGAAAAACATTTGACAATCAAAATCACATGCGTTAGTTTCTTTGATGCTTCCTATCAGCCATATATGAGGTTGAATTATTGGTGGTAATCCCGTCCATTGATGGCGATCATAATGACATAATCTGGGAGTTGACAAGGCTATTTGTTCAGCGGCGCAGGTTGGATGCCAAGTTCGAGTTATCTGTTAAGGTTTTGACGCACCAAAATTATCACAGAGATGCTTTTCAAGCTACTATGCATAATCTATGGAAGCTAACTGTGGGTTTTACGTTTCAAATGGCTTGGTTCCTTTGTGAATTTGACAATGAGCTTGATTGGTAATGAATTTTACTTATTGAGCTATAGAAATTTTTAGCCCATTTTCTTGAGGAAGTTTTAGAGGTGGCAAAGCTTAATGATCTGGTTTTTCACTTCGTTCCTTCTTGGATTTAGGTTTTACAATCTTCCGATTATATAAATATGAAAACAGATTTCGCTTAGTTGATTAGCCACAAGATTGGCATTTTTTAAGAGTGATGAAGGTTTGGTCATCTTTCTACATTCTTCCGATATATATATATATATATATATATTCCGCTGAGTTGATTAGCCACAAGATTGGTACTTTTTTAAGACGTGGAACGAGTGATGGAAGGTTTGGTCATCTTTTAATGGATAGTGTTAGAATTTAGCAAAATCAAAATTTATAACATGCTTTGATTCCCGATTATTATTTTTTTTTTAACAAGTATTACATCTTAATTTTAAAATTTTAATCTCAAATCAATATAATATTACATTTTAAAGATCAATTAAACAATCCTATTAAACAATTGAAAGGATTAAAACCGACATCTAAATGAATTAAAATTGCTCTAATCATTGTCAGAGTGTGAATTTTAAATTTTAAATAAATATAATATGTTGAAGCAGAAACACACAAATGAGTTAAACAATTCATCCAAATAATATAATAATTTAGAACAAGTTATTAAAAAATAAAAGAGAGAAATGGTAGAAGAAGAACACCAAAAGAATTACGTGGTTCGGTAACTTGCCTACGTTCACGGCGAATCAAGATCACACTCTTTTCTTATTATGAATCATAAGGTAACCACAAAGTATGCCTATTACAAGAAAGATCACAAAAAATACTCTCTCTTACTTTTTAGGGATTTTCTCTCATAAAGAACCACTAAAAATAATCACTAAGATTATTGTTGATCACCGAGATCTCTCTAAGATCACAAAGATCTCACTAACTTGATCACAAAGGTTGTCAAGTTCACTCTCTGTATTATTTACAAGCTAATTGATAGCCTTTATATAGGTCTTGGGACGTCCTAAGTATTTCCTATACGTGTGGGAGTCGTATTAGGGAATTCTAGAGCAAGTGGGAGATGAAATTAGGAAGTTTCCTAATTTTGGGACACTGTTCCCGCGTTCAGCGCCGCGGCGCTGGTTCGCGTCACCGCAGCGCTGGTTCGCGTCACCGCGGCACTGGTTTGCGTCGCTGCGACGCTGGCCCGATATTTGCTGAGCACTACGGCGCTGGATCCCAGCACCACGGCGCTCAGGTACTGGAAGTGGCGCCGCGGCGCTCATCCTGGTCGTCGTGGCGCTGGCGCCTGATGCGCGCTCTTCTTCGGTTTTCGCTTCCTTTCGCGTCCGTCTTCGATCCGTGCACACCCTACGCACTTGGCTTGATCCCCAAATCATACTTCAATAATTTTTAATCAATATTCTTACATAATATTACACCTTAAAAATCAAATAAACAACTCTATTAAATAATTAAAAAGACTAAAACTGACAATTGAATAAATTAAAAAAATTCAATAATTAAAAGAATTAAAATTACCCCGACTATGTTAGAGTTTGAATCCCAAACTTAAAAATACAAAGGATTTGTTGCTGGAGCAACACATTTCTGAATGATACACATATTCATATTTTAAATATTTATATTTTGCTTTAAAGGTTTTAAAATTATTTTGGTGTTAGGGTAACAATTTTAATCATCGAGTCATTTCGATAATGGTCCTAACATTTTAAGCTCGTTGATTGGTCACTGTAGTAAGTGGAAAGTAAGAAAAATATTTTAAGTTTGAATTCATTATTTAGGTTAATGTCTACCTCTAATTCCAATATCGATAATGAGATGGTTAATCAAGAGGAAGTTTATATAAAGAATAACAAAAACCAAAATTAAAATCCAAGCAATTGGGATGCATGGATAATTCCTAAAATCCTAATCAATAAAATTTACAAAGAAAGTAGGTTTAATTTCCTATCAAATACATATTATACAATTAAAACTAAAAAAAGAACTATGAAATTATAAACTTCCCATGAAAAGTAAGACTTCTTACTCCACAACAAAAAAACTATTAACAAATATAAATTAAAATATAACTACGTCCATATAGAATGAGTTCAAGTTGAATTTAAAATATTAAATACTAAATGACCAAATATTGTTATGATTACGTGTCACAGAGATTGTAGGTTCCGAGAATTTAAAGGTTCCCTTTTAAAAACCATTAGTTATTACCTAAGTTGTTATAATGGACCAATTTATTTTAATTGTTACCTAAATTTCAATATTTATTTAAATGATCAAAATATATTACACAATAAATTATCTACCATTTATATTTGAGCACTTTATATTAAAAGAAAGAAGAGGAAAATAGTTGTTTTAGCGTACACTTATATAGAACTAAATCATTGGACAATAGAAGATAAATTACTTTAAAGACTTATTTGTACCGAGACAATGTTCTTAAAGAGTGCGAAAATTATTCTAACGTATTATGTATATTTACATGTCTTAACTTATAAATTATAGTGTGTGTGACATATTTTATTACAAAATATAAGGATGGGTATTTTTGGCTTCGGGTTAGATTCGATTTGAGAATCGGGATGTCAAAAAGTGTTTCAAATGGGATACTTTTTTGGAACACTTTTTAGGTTGGGTTAAAAAATTTTAAATTGAAATTTAAAATATAAAAATAAAATAAAAAAATTTAAATTTAATTTAGATTTTAATTATGTTAAATATTATTATTTCAAATTTAATAACTTTAATTTCTAAATTTAATCTTAAAAATAAATAAAAAATCAATTTGGATTTGGATTTTAATTATGTTAAATATTATTATTTCAAAATCAATAACTTTAATTTCCGAATTTAATTTTAAAAATAAAAAAATCAAATTCAATTTTGATTTTAATTATGTTAAATATTTTTATTTCAAATTCAATTACGTGAATGTTATTATTCTAAATTCAATTTGAATTTAAATTATGTGAAATATTATAATTTGATTAATTTTGAAATTGATTCGTTTTAAATCTAATTATATAAAATGTTATAATTATAAATCTAATTTCGAGTTAAAATACGTTAAATATTATAATTTGAAATATTGTTTTGACCTGAAATTACGTTAAATACTATAAATTTGAATTACGTTAAATATTATTCTTTGAAATTAAATTACGTGAAATATTATAATTTAATTAATTTTGAAATTGATTCGTTTGAAATCTAATTGTGTAGAATGTTGTAATTATAAATCCAATTTTGAATTGAAATACATTAAATAATATAATTTAATTTTTTTTTTAATTTCAATTATGTTAAATGTTATAAATTTGAATTATGTAAAATGTTATGATTTGAATTTAAATTACGTTAAATGAATAAATGTTACAATTTGATTAATTTTGAAATTGATTCATTCGAAATTCAATTACGTAAAATGTTGTAATTATAAATAAAATTTCGAGTTGAGATACGTTAAATATTATAATTTAAAATATTGTTTCGATTTTAATTACATTAAATGCTATTATTTGAAATTCAATTACATTAAATATTATAATTTGATTAATTTTAAAATTGATTCGTTCTAAATTCATTTATATTAAATATTGTAATTATATAAGTCTAATTTCAAGTTGAAAAATATTAAATATTGTTAAATATTGTTTGATTTCAATTACAGTTACATTAAATATTATAGTTTTAATTTTTTTTATTTTAATTATGTTAAATATTATTATTCCAAATTCAAATCTAAATTTAATTATATTTAATGTTATCATCTTAAATTCGTCTTAATTGAATTTTTTTTAAATAATTTAAAATTAAAAAAAAGAGTTCGGGTTGAAAATTTTATATTTCCATCTTGATCCAAAATTTCAAGACGGGTTGAATTCTGAAATAATGCTCATCCCTAACGAAACATTTATTAAATTTACAATTTTTTTAACAATTTATTCCAATTTTATACGAGAGTTAAATTTTTAAATTTGTTTTTAGAATCATTTGAAGTCAAAGATTTGTTTGAGAAGGTTTGGCTTGAGAAATAGCAAGTATTATTTTAAAGATTGCTAAAAAAATTGAATACATAACCATAAAAGTTCGTTTGAGAAAAGAGCTATATTTTTGAACAATTTCATTACTCTCAATACATATTCTCTCTCTCTCTCTCTCTCTCTCTATATATATATATATACACACCCTTTATATATATATATAAAATGAGAATGAAATAATCTAATAAACTATCGTTGGTAGTGTTTAATCAATTTATAATTTTTGTATAATTTATGATGTATTGTCAAATTTTGATATGTGTCCAAAAACTTTCTTTATAATGATTTATGTAGTTTACTAAATTATTAATATATATATTCAAGTACAATATTTTTTTTAAAGTTTAATACTTAAATTTTTTATATAAAAAATACACGATAATTTTATTTCAAAATATTGATTATATAATTTTTTGTATAAGAAAATTGAAAAAAATTATTTTTCAATCTCTTATTATAAGAAATTAATTTTGATATTAATAAAATAAGAATTTTGTGTCAACCACACTCATAATTAAGTGATCGGTGTCAACATTTTAATTATTAAAATGCTAGGTTTAATTTGGGCTAAAGCCCTTCTAATACCAATTTATAAAATTATAACCTTCCAATTGCAGAAGTTAAAATATTATGAAAAGATTATTTATTTTATCTAATTATAATATTAAAATTTAAGATATATATTTATAATATTGTAACACTTTGACTGTAGAAGTTGTAATATTGTGAAAGAGTTATTTATTTTCCTTTAATTATAATATTGAGTTTTGAGATATAACATGATTTGATTGTGGAAGTTATAATATTGTAAAAAAGTTATTTATTTTCTTTGATGATAATATTGAGATTTGAGATTATACAATAATAATATTGTACTGATTTATAATATTGTAATCTTTCTACGAAGATTGCAATATTGTTATATTGTATTAATTTATAATATTATAATCCTCTATATTTATAACATTATAACCCTTTAATTGTAGAGGTTATAATAGAGATATTTAATTTATAATATTATGATATTATATTAATTTATAACATTATAACTCTCGATTGTAGCAGTTGTAATATTGAAATTTGAGATATAATACTGTATAGATCGGAAAATATAGATGCCCCAACTCATTATTTTTTTTAAAGTTTATGCTATTGATTACTGGATTATAATGATTTAGTTATTAATTTAAAAATTACAAATAATTTTTTATAAAAAAGAAATTACATATATTATATGTAATAAGAACACCCAAACATACCACGTTGTTTTTGTAAAGAATTTCCCTCCTTTATGTCTATTTATTAAATAAACATATAAAAATTGAAATTATTAATAAAATAAGACAAACCCCAAGCAAAGAATAATGAAGTTTTATTAATCTAGTTGCCATTTCCCTTGGAAAGCTCTGAGCGGAGGCCAAAAATGGAGTTCTCGGATGAAGGCGACACCAGGCCAAGATTCCTCTTTCAATCGCGGCCGCAGCCATCTTTGCTTAACGAAGATGATAACGACACCAATCAAAAACCCACAAAAATATTTCTCTTAATTTCCTTAGTAGTCTCTTCATTTTTCATTTTCCTATCCTTCTTCTTCTTCCAAAGCGAGCCCTTCAAATCCCTTCTCATTTGGCTCTCTCTCTCCATTTTCCTCGGCGCCTTCGCTCCCTCTCATCTCACCGGTGGTAGCATTCGCGTCGGTCACGGCCCAATCATTGAAACCCCCGTCCAAGATCCAAAAACAGAGCCCGAAGTGAAGAAAAAATCACAGAAGAACCGATCTTTGATTTATAAACCACAGGATTCTTACCCTAGTTCAGTTCCACGTGTGGAAAACCCAAGTGGGTCTTCTGGGTCGTTGTCAAAGGAGGAGAAAAGTCAAAATTTGGAGCCGAAGGGGAACTGGGTTGGCAAAAGTGAGGAAGAAAAGGAATGGAGTGAAGAGGATATTGAGATTTTGAAGAAACAAATGGTGAAGAATCCGGTGGGGAAGCCGAAGAGATGGGAGGTGATTGCAGAGGCTTTTAATGGGAGGCATAGAGTGGAGAGTGTGATCAAGAAAGCTAAAGAGTTGGGAGAGAAAAAGAATGATGATAATGATTCATATGTGCAATTCTTGAAGAATAGGAAATCATTAGATGTAAGAATTCAAGATAAGAATGAAGAGTTGGTGATGGGGAATGGTGAAGAAAGTAAGAAAGAAAAACAAGAAAATGCTGGAGTTGGTGGAGGTTGGAGTGCTGGAGAGGATATTGCATTACTTAATGCATTGAAGGCTTTTCATAAGGATGTTCCTATGAGGTGGGAAAAGATTGCAGCGGCTGTGCCGGGGAAGTCCAAGGCGGCTTGTATGAAGAGAGTTGCTGAGTTGAAAAAGGATTTCCGGAGCTCAAAAGCTGGTGCTGAAAGCTAGGAGAGTGGTGCTAAATTTTCTGTTATTGGGGTTTTGATTTACAGGCACAAATTTGGAGGTAACTGATGGTTCATTACACTTTTTTGATATTGAGATCATTGAATTTACTTGATTGTGGTTTGAGTTCATTGTATTTTTTTTACAGCTCAGATACAATATGTAAACGTTTTGGCATGTTGTTTAATAAGAATAAACTTGACAATATGGTAATGGCAATTAATCTGTTGATGAAAGAATATGATTTCAGAGCTTTATTCTCTGCAGATGTTTTCTTGCTATGAAATTTTTATCCTTTGGTACAGAAGCTGACGTTTGATCCATATCATATCATGAACTACCAGAAATGAAAGCTTATGATTTGGCTTAGTTTTTTCATCTCTCTGTAGCATCTGATAATTGCGGTACAGATCATAATGATGATAAAATTATGTTGGCTGTTCATATTTCAAGTGCTTGCTATTTGTCTGCTACATATAACAATGCATATCAATTCTGATGGTAATGATGCAAATAAGAAGAAATCTATGATTTTTTTTTTATAAATCAAAACCCCCAAAAAATTTTGACTGGGAAACAACTTCTGAAGTTGAAATGGAAGCCAAGCAAGAAGCTACATATCTTCACATGCAGAGCCACAAGTATACCAATGATATTAAGACTATAGTCATCTGTTAGTGCTGTGAACTTATAGTTGTGTGCATCTGCAATAACAAAGGCTAGAATAGTTTTAAATAGAGTTACCAATATATTTAATATATCATAGCAGCCAGTGTAGTAGTTTTAACCAGTTAAGAGAATGAGAAGAATAAGTAGTCTTCAGTATTTGCATAAAAGAAAAATGAAGAGGAAGAGAAAGAGAGAGAGAAAGAAATGGGGCATCCTTCTCTCAAGAGCAAAATTAATCATCAAAAGGAGTTGTGGTTGTGCCTAGACATGTAAAATGCATTGAAGTAGCCTGCTATTCCTGTTTCCTGGAGTGACTGTAGCAATGCAAGAAGACTTGGGAGTTTTCACAGGCCAAAGATTAAGCCACTGATAGTGTGGTGTGAGAGCCGGCGTTGGCTGTTTTCTTGGGTGTTCATAGCTGAATTCTGAGTATCCCAACATTGAAGAGGCAGGGGTGCTTGTACGTTCATTGGGAACCGAATTTCAGTTCTGGTTATCAATTCGGCTATGCATTAATGAAAAAGTTTAGGTGGAGATTTTGTGGTAGCTTCATCCAATGCAATTTTCCCCCCGACAATACAGTTCTCTCTTCTTCATTTTCTTTCTTTCTTTCCTTTTTTTTTAATTAATAAGTACCCTCATCTTCATTTTATTTTCCTTGCTTTTTCATTTTTTTGGTGGTGATGTTGGAATTAGATGCTGTGTTGGGGATTTTGTTTGATTTTTTTGTGATAACTTTTCAAATTGGTGTCATTTTGTTATAATTAATATGTAGACGTCTAATAGAATTTTCAAATAATTAGACCGAATGTTCAAGGAATTTTTTACGGTTGGCAATTATGCAAATGAAAATTTGAGTGTAATGGCAGTGCAAGGCCTTTGATTTTGATTTCACTTGGCACACCAATTAACAATTCCACAATCTGCAACCAAATGGCATATTACTAAATGATTATGAGACTACTATTTATTTTTTAGTTAAAAGGAAAATTATATTGATTCAAATAGGAGGAGGAATGTTCAATTACAAGATATTCAATTTGAATTGGAACTTCACCAAATCAGATTTTCTTAAAATCTAAATTCAATACCATATATGCTAATTCATGGGCGACATAATTAGTAGAGTGATGAGAAAAGTTGAAATTACAAGATGGGAGATTGAGACGATGTCTTGAGGCACCAAGTTGAGTTTTGAAGCCAATTGAATTTTGTTATTAATGTCTTGAATATTTTCAACATAGTCTAATACTACCTCAATAACTGAAATACCCAACATCCAAGTTAGTTGGAGGCCATTCATTAATGCAGGCTTTTAGAAAATCAACTGAAAGTTTGGTATTAATAAGAATAAATGAAGAGACCAAAACTATCCCTTTCATGATCGCATAAAATCACACATAGCTCGGCATTGATTTTTTTAGAAGAAAGCCCAGCATTAGAATTTAGTTTTATCACACTAGGCCTAAGAGTCCTCTAAGTTTTGTTGTCTATCATAGAGGTTACATTATGGCCTTCTTGAGTACTAAATTCGCTCTAAAAATATTTAGTCCGGCATAGCACCTTAGGCACTGTTAAGTCTTTCTATTCCATCACGAATTGATTTTTGAGATTCCAAAGTCTCCAAAATATGAATAGTAAAATCTCGAGATCCATTGTAGATAGAATAGCCTTACATTCTACAAAAAGTTTTAAAATTGGTATGTTGTGAAGAATATTGATACCATGCATGAATGAACATGCTTGTCGCACTTTCAAAGCATCACAGAGCCATATTGCATGGATATAATTTTTAACACCTTTAGCACATTGACAACAAAAGACATCGACAGGGCATGATGCTTTTTGAGGTTATTAAATGTAGGAATCCATAATTGGAAAGTCTTCAGATAAAATGTTTAATTTTAGGTGAAAGCTGCATACTCCATAGACATTGCCACCATGAGCGCGAATTAGCTTTGCCATTACTAAAAGATGCTTTGTTAGAAACATGAGATAATCAATAACCACTTTTGACTGTGTAATGTTCATGTTTATCATAATGTCACATGAGAGAATCGCTCTGTTAGCTCCAAGCTGGAGAGCGCGAAATGCTTAAAATTAAGTCACCTTCTTCAGTGCCAAATGAGTCACAGATAAGGCCAAGGTTCCAGTAACTTGAGGGGAGAAGGAGGTCAGCAACTATAGAGTGTTCTGACAATTTGTGGGGAAAAGATGGTTTGAAGGAGAGGAGACGAGGAAGCCAGTGATTATGAGACTACTATTGCTAATGTGAAATTAAGATCTATCATTTTGTCATTTCTTTTTCAATTATCAATTATATATTTGATGTATACTCAGGAACATTAATCTAACAAAAGTAATCACTGCCGAGTATGTGAAAATTAGATATCTTAAAGATGATTCAGATGAGGTTTCAAATCTTAGATCAGACTATGGTTTACAATGAACGTGCTTTCAACTGGAACTTCAGTACAAATAGTTGCTCAAACTCCAGTTTGCTATTGCATTGAAAACGTAGGGTTTTCCTCTCAAGCCACCATAATGCTTCAAGAGATGATAATATCAATGAACGCAAAATTGACTCATTTCATATGTATGCAAACTGACTTCCATTTAAAGATCTATCAAAGTATAATGTAGTTTCAACATTTGTATCTGGTCCAGCGAAATCCAGATTTCATCTTGGCATCGGACCTGCTAATCAAAAATCAAGTTTAGAACAGAATAGTGCACGGTTCTCAATCATCAGGCATGCCCATAATTATCAAAGTATGAAATCTGCAACTCAAATTGACGATCTTTAGTTAGTGAAAGAAGACAAGGTTACTAGGAGCTTCTCAAGCCTAGGAACCGGTCTGCAAGTTCTGCTACAGAGTTAGCAAGGCTGTCCGCTGCTTCTTGTGTGGATGCCTCTGCATATACACGTATGACATCTTCTGTACCCGATGGCCGTATGAAAGATAGGCCGTGAGGATATTTTTCTGCATCATAAGGAAAACCAGTATAGTCATACACGGCTTAGTCCCTTACAGTGATTGGGGAAAACTGATAATTTCTTGCCCAAGGAGTTCTACCACATTATTCAAATAGCTGGCAAAGGATCCTAGACCTACATGCATTTTCCCAACAATATCGCACTTCATACAAAGTTTTAACGTTCATAGGAATCAGAGTGTAATTACTCCCAGCCTTTGTAACTTATTAACATAATGGATTCAAGAACATGCATAAACACACAAATAATCAAAGAATATACACGGTATTCCAGTTTTAAAAAATCAAGTTTAAATGATAAGCTGTTTACCAATTTCAACATTAATGGCTTCTTGAATTCCAATGGGCTTCACAACTACAGTTTCAGCATTTGCTGTAACAACAGCAGTTCTATCTGCAACTTTAACCTGTCAATAAAGGGAAATGAGTGGAAACATAATCAAAAGGAAGAAAAAGGAATGAGGGAAAAAATAGTTACCATGTGGATTGCAGATTAAGCTTTATAACGAACAAGTTGCCTTTGTCAGCATCATAATGTCCAAGGGAAAAAACAACTATTTGAGAATGGACGACATATCACAACTTAAGACCATAAGCCCATCAGCCTAGAAGCTTGCAAATATTTAGACACAGCCGACATTTAAATGCTGCAAGGAAAAAAGAAGAATGAATGGCAGCAGTGAACATGGTAGCATGAACTGTAATTAGAACATGAAGCAAACCAGACTAGTGCAACTACATAAACTTAACCAAACTTTTTTGGCCAAACCCATGTAAAGCCTCCTGTTCTACAATAATTTTCTCTCAATGAAGTCATGGATGATGGTTGACTGTATAGAAGACAAAATTTGGGAATGATGCATCTTATTCTATAAATAAATCTCTTTTCACTCAAATGATTTCTAAAAAGAGATGGTACCTACAGCAAAGATGGAGCAAAAAACCATCTAAGAAAACATTTTTCACAAAATGTGATTAAAAAAAAACTCACCTTAAGCTGCCTACTTGGCAGATCCTGGTAAAGTGCATTCCATTTATGTATTGACCATCACATGTGACGCAAAATAGCCTCCACCAAGAGCAAACCACTCAACGCATCTCCAACAGCTTGGTCGATCAACTTACTAACTGCCAGTAGTCTCAAAGCAGCCTTTTGCTGTACTGAACCTGAAACACAACCAAATATCTTAGACAGTCTCATCAGCAGTACTAGGATACACATATTCTATCAAACAAACCTTCATATTAAGTCAAAAGCTCCTGATTTTTGGCATCTAACCAACATAGGAATGATCTGAGAACAAGATGGTGCCATGACCATTGGCCTCAAAATATATCCCAATATCATATTGAGCAGCTTTCTCATGCAAGTACTTCACTCCTGTTGGTGCAAGGACAACTTCTAGGCCCAAGTGTCTGAGGTAAGCAGTGGAAGCCCCATTTGCATAAGCAGTCTGTACAGCACCAAGACGAGCTTTATAATTATTATTTCCTTATGTATCTCCCTCAAGAATACTTAATTGCTACTCGACAAACACAGCAAATAAAGATAATATCTTGTCCCCATCAACAAGATCAATCTTGCTGCTGTTGTTTGGTTGTACAATGAAATAGACAAGCCGATCAGCATCTCCGTCCAGACTTGCACACCTGAAAAGCTAGTTCCATCCATACTGTTAGGGTCTCCTCATCAAATTTACATAAAATATATAAATTCAATATGCAGCAAGATGACTTAGATCAAACACCAAAGCAAGTTTCTCAAGAAGCTTGTTAACAAAATGCTCTGTTCACCAGCTAAACTGGTTACGTATAAATAACAGTAATTAACATCATAGTGGTTCAAAATTCAACTCCTCTAACAGTGGTTAACTTTTTGCTACAAGGAAGCTGCAAGAAATACCAGTGACACCATAAGCATATAAGTCACCAGATCAAAACAGCTCATCACAATATGGATTCATATAAAATAATAAGAAAGTATTTCTATACTCTTGAACACAAAATTTAAATATTGATATTCAGATCCTAGAAAAACACTTTCACTACTCCAGCAAGAATTAACATGATTCAGGCATCCGGGTAATCAGATCAACTTTATAAAATGGAGGTCTTTATTGTACAATAAGCAATGGAGACAAATTCTTCTATCAAATGATGGGGAGATAGTGGACCTTATCCCAGCATGTTAGGACCAAATCCTTGTTGAACAACCTTTTCTTTCTGCACAAAATCGGCACCAACTCCTTCATTGAGTACACCACCTTCTTTCCCAGAATTATGAACCTCAATAACCAACCCATTAAACATTTTCTTTATAACTACAAGTTTCTCTCCACCAACACCATTAGCCCCATCCACAATCAATTTGTCCTTCATCTCATTGATAATACTTCCATCTGGGATTAAATCCATTAAACACCTGACAAATCAAGCAAGGACCTTAAGATAAGACATCTAGTGAGGATAGAATTTCACCCAAACTAACATACTAATTTATATAGCTTAAACTAACCTGAACGAGCTCACAAGCTGTTCAAAATAATCAGATTCAGTTGCTTTCAAGCCCTTATTTCTAGTGCGAACCATCCAGTGTAGCTGTGGAGTTGTTAAAATTCCCATGTCATGGGCAACTGCTCCAACTATCGAACTGATTCCCTTCAATTGAACGTAAAACAAATGCAAATACATAAAAGCAGAACATTCTCACAGAAAAGGAAAAACGACTCTACAGTAAAATTGCATCCCACAATTCTATACTAACCAAGAAAATTACTTGCTTAGCAGCTTCAGGAAGAGATATGAACAGTACTTATTTTTTTGATTTTTGATTTTGCTCCTTTGTATGTCCAACGCATACTTGATTTTATAATGACTCTCTTTTTAGTATTTATTTTAATTCTTTTTCATACAAAATTGTTGAATTACTAATTTTTAACAAAATCTCCTCAGTAATTCAAAATCTCTCTTCACGAAGCTGATCATTGTCATCCCTTCTTGACCAATGCTCACTAGTATTGTCTATAAGTCAAGTCACAGACTTAATTAAGGCTCTTGCAACTACGGTCTCTAAAGATTCCTGAATGCTGATGTATAGAGTAGTTCAATGTTGCGATCTTCCATATCCCAAAGACATGGTGACCATAATTCTTTAATGGTGAAAACACATTCTCATTGTTACTACTCTTTCCACACATTCTTTTTCGGCGCCTGCCACAAAGTGATATAATTTAAATGCTACTTTATGGTCTGTTTCAAATCAACAATCTTATGTTGATCCCATTCAAAGCACTTTTCTTTAAGTACACAGTCTCCCTCTATATTTATCACTCCTTGATCCTTTTACTTCCCATTTAGTATTTCTTCCTTCTGTCTTCTATGAATTTTCCTATTTCGATCTAGTAGTCCCGAGTCCACTAGGTCTTTATAAGATGAGAAATGAAATCTTATACCTAGTCCTTCCCTTGTCTTTTTTACTATGCAATCTCAATCTTATTCTACCAATCCCCTATGACTTATCATAAGCCATATTTTTTTAATTGGTAAATATCAATTCTCCATGACAGACTACCCTAGATCTAAAAAATAGTTCATCAATCGGACATTTATTCCTCCAGAAGCTCTAATGCAATCAAAGTCTTTGCTTAGTCATCCAACAGACTTGCAAATCTACTTTCCTTCTATCTTTGTCTTTCTTTTAAGACTATCCCTTCAAGTACTCTAGACACCTTTTGGATCTGCCCTTCAATTTTGATTATTTTTTTTTTGCCATCTTTATTTTGTGTTTAATCTAAATGATTCTTTTGACTATGACCTAGATGATGACATCTTCTTGGTAGTCTTTTTTTTAAGAGTGACATTTACCTCTGATAAAGACATTATCTTTTCCTTTTTCAGATAATCATCTTCCCTATTATTCTTCTATTATATTTGTGAGTTCTCATGGTTGACAATCTTTACTTTGCAATCTGACACCGCTGCTTATGCTCTACAATCTAGACTTCAACTCAAGCTCTGATACTAGTTTGTTGCGGATATCAAACCATGCTCTTTAGTTTGACACCCCTATGACATCAATTAAGCCACAACCTTGATACTATTTTTACTCTATGCGCAACGGAAAGCCATAACTCACACCATAAGTAAGAACGCATAAAATCAACGCACCAATAAAGATAAAGAAAACAAATCAATCAATAAGACACAAGATATACGTGGTTCGGCCTAAAATTGCCTACGTCCACGGAAGATCCATGATCCAACTTCTTAGTGTTGATACAGATCACTAAGTATCTTCTTACATCATCAATGATCCCACAAGATCCCTTAGTATCTCTTATAGAGACCTCTAAGTATCTACTTTTGATCACCATGACTCCCCAAGACCTCTTAATATCTTTTCATAAGAGATTTTTACAATGAATATAAGAACAGCCCGAGCATCTAAGTCAAAAGAATCTATGGTGTTTCTTTTGTTCACTCAAGAACCAAAAGAAAACACTCCCAAAAGGTTATACCCTAGTGCGTGGTGCATTTAGTGCCTACCTAGCTCTTCTATTATCTCTTATGGTTACATCTTGAAACTTTAAATGCTTGTTTTTCGCTTGTGTTTAGAAGTATTTATATTATGAATAAAACACTCTTAGAAACCTTAAACCTAGTTAGAATAAGAGTACTTATTTGTAGAAGTTTTAATCAAACTTAAAGAAATTAATTGAGTCAAAATAGAAAATATCACAAGTTGTTGTATGAGTATTAATCACATGTACAGTATCTGCGCGTAAACAGTAACTGATAAACAATACCGTGAACAATTTTTGTCGTGAATAGTATCACCGCATAAACATTCTTCATCTTTTTTGTTTTTCATTTTGCTCCTTCATTGTACATTCAATGTGTACTTGATTTCATAATAATTCTTTTTTTAGTATTTATCTTAATTCTTATTCATACAAAATTGTTGAATTATTAATTTTCAACAATTTTGTTAAGTGAAACTGTGATCATCAAGCCGATCACCAATTACGTCTTCAGCGACCTCAATGCAACCAATATTCCAACCCGATACACCATTGATTGGAGGATTGAAGCATCTGCTCTGAACCTGGCTGTATCATATGAGAGCTTCACTCCTTAAAAATTAAAGAGAAAAAAGAAGAAAGTTAATAGATTGTAAAATAAGAAATGACACGTCGTCTGGAAATGGATGTTGATTACCTGGAAGAGGAGGGAAGAGAGAGGAAGACTTGAGAAGGAGAGATATTTACTCGTCTTTCATGGTTACTTCGTCCAGAATCAAATGCTATGCGTCGTCGTTCGCTCGCTTTGGGTGATTCGTTTTTTTCGTTTATTTGCAAAAATGACCAAGAAATGAAATGTAATGCCCTTTGTCCCTTTCTGTCAAAATCAAAACTGACCAACATATGAGGTACAAAGTGACCATAATATCCTACACTAGAATGCATCCTAGTCTGTTAGAGCGTAAGGGTACTTTGGTAACATCATTAAAACTCGAATGTCTAAAATCTTATCCCCTTAACCCCAAAGGCAAAGAGACAAACAAATCCATGAACCCTAAAAAAAAACAGAGCAATGGGTCTCCTCTCTTGGTTCACCGGCAACCCGAAACCCAAGCCCCAACAATTCGAATCCTCTAAGTCATCAGGTGAAACCCAAAACCTCAAACCCGAGATCTCGGCTGTACCGGGCATGAACAGCGCAGTTGAGGTGCCCCGGCCTGCGGACAGCGTGACGGTATTCGAGTTCGGGTCGGTGGCTGCGTCAGCCGACAAGGTGACTATGGCCGGGTACTGCCCCGTCTCCGACGACCTCGAGCCTTGCCGCTGGGAGATCCACCCCGCGAGTGGTTCCGACGCTCCCCAATTTCGCGTGGTGTTTTGAAACTAATTGCCTTGTAAGAAACTGCATTAAAAGAAAAAGAGAAACTTAGAGACCTTTGTGAGTATTGTTTATTATTGGGACTATGAAAAGGATTGTGTTTAGTCCTTGAAAAGGAATTAATATAATTTTCTTAGAAATATTACTGTCCTTGAAGTTTTTTTAATTTAAAATTATAAGTCATGCAAGTTCTTTTTTTTTTTTTTTAAAAAAATTATAATATTAGTGATATACATAATTGGGCTTAAACATTTTACTTCTGTGTTTCTGGGTTTAGGGTTTTCCAGGAAGTGTTGTAATTATGATCATTTCTTAGAATTAGCCCGTCGATGTAATTGTTTGGTAACTGAAATGACTTGACATTATTTTCTGCTTCCTGTGGGGTATTTAAGTAGATTGTTCAGGTGAGATGATTCTTGGATTGTTTGTTGCAATGTGAATGGTTGAACTGTGTGTTATATTAGTTGCAAAGCTTTTAGTAAACTAACAAACCAATTTGAGGAATTTAACATTTGAGGGATGCATGTTCCTAGTTTTTAGTTCAGTAATTTAATCCATGAACTAGGAGACTTGTGTGCCATGCGTTTACCTACTGTGATATATGTAGGTTGTGACTGATTTTTATTCAATGATATCATGGAAAAGATGAACAATGCAAGATGTTTTTGCATTGAGTTTGAATTTCCATTTGGAGTTTAGCATTATAGACTATAGAGTGGGGAATGAACAGAACAACTAGAATTGACCTAGAGGGATTTTGAGGAGGGAAAAAAAGTGGAGATAAGGATGTCACTGCTGCTATCGTTTGTTTGTGATCATTGGCTTTCTATTTTTTTTCCCCCAGCTTGTTGGGGAAATGGTGATATGGATCAGTTTCATTTAGTTGTGACTTTGAGCTTTTATAATGAGGTATGTTCTAAAACATCAGCACAATTACAATGGTTTACTGATTAGGATTAAGTAGAACCTGGCACAAGAGAATGCCAAGTAACATACTAATGAACCTGAGGTTTTTCTGTGTTTCAAAGAAATAGATTACAAATTGGCACATGTTTTCATCATAATATTGGGGAAAAGTGGAATTAGAAGCTTAAGAAGAAAAATGAGACATTACATAGAGTATGCTGGATCAGGAGTATGGCTGTGAGGAACTTGTATATGTTTTCACTTCATATAGGAACTTTACCATAAAAAATATGAGGTGTACAATTTGTTTTCTAGAGCATTTAACAACAACCAAATCAATTTTTAACAATGAGGTTTTAGAAAACCAGAATGGTATAATTGCCATTATACTGGAAGTGTTGTCTGCAGAGGTATTTTTGCAGTTTATTGTCATTTAATGTAATAGTATCTTCCTCTACATTATTGTTGCTGTATGGGTCATCCAATAGCCTAGCCTAAAGATATCATTTTTAGTATATTAAGTAGATATCATGAACTAATCTAGTGATGAGTTATGGCTTGTTGTAGGTGTTCAAAATTAACTGTTTTTCCAATTTATTTTCTTTTTTTCACAAACAAAAGGGGAAGAGAGAGAGGGTTAGAGGGGCTAAGTATGACCATTTGAACACAATGAATCTCAATGTTGGATGTTCTCTTAATTTTGTGGAAGTAAGGTCATGTCTTCTTTCTGCAGGATAAGAGAACTAAAAACAAGATTGAATGCATTGTCACTATTTTTGAAGAATGAAACTTACCGACATCCCACCCTATAATTTGAAAGTTTACATGTATAGCCTTAGCAAGAAGTGTCAATAATCTTCTAAAACTTCCATCATGGAGGATGATTGAAGAGAAATTTAGCCAATTTGAATAAACTCTCTAGGTTCCTGTCCTTACAAAGAAGGGCAGTGGATGGATATGCAAGTTCATGATGACAACCAGCTGATTATGGATTTTTCTGTTCGCCATGAAAGTCTTAGAGCTGATAATAAGGTTATTTTGATGGAATTCATGAAAGACCAAATTAAGCTAGTGGAGAGCATGGATCAAATAGAAGAGAAGAGATGAGCACTTATCAGCTATTTTTGAACCAAAAAAATAACAAGAGAACAAGTTATTTGCATTGAGTCTAAGTGTCTTTGGATCTTCCCATGAACTATTATGCATACTTCTAAATTGATGCCCACAAAAAAAAAAAAGCACAAGGATAATTCAAATTGTTGCATAGAGACTATAATTGAATATATAATTCAAATTGTTCTCACAAATTGCACGCAGGAATTTGACGAAAAGAAAAAAGAGAAGAGAACGTTATTGAATAGATGGTTAACTACAAAGAAGTTCAGAAAGGTTTCATTAGTATTGATCCCATTATCACACTTCACATAAGCTCCCAATCAGAAAGCCATTACTTCCTTCACTACATTTAGTACCACCTCACTTTCAACTTCATCCACAGCAAAGTTCTCTTCATCTTCTCTTGCTTCTTCATCATCTCTCAAGATAAACCTCTGAGCTTTCTCTTCCAAATGCAATCGCTTCCAGTTGGATATTCTTTTGCTCCAGTCTTCCATTAGCATCTTCCTTCTATATTGCTCCTGCTTATGTAAACACATTGATGCCTCCCGATCCTCTGACTCGTGTTTTTCGCTATACTTGTTAAGGTTCTTCTTGATTTCCTCCTCTTTCTCTTCACCCAGCAAGGATGGTGGCCGTGGACGCCATGAAAACTGCATATATACAATATTTTATTCAAGTGTGCAAGGGACAAAGTTAATGTAGCAGCAAAAATAACAAATTAAATGAAGCTAAGCTATGAGAAACAGTTTCATCTGTGAAATTTGTTCAATGACACTAAAAAGGGCCATATGTTGCTTAGTACCTGAGACAGATGATCTCTTGGCATCCTGTAAAGCAGCTTGCCATAGAAGGACCATATATTGAAGCCATTCTCTATTTCATGCTCTGTGGTAACTGATGTTGCTACATACCTGTAAATACAGGATGAATCAGATTTGAAAATGTTTAATGCTTAGTTCTTTAATATTATAAACCAAAGAAAAATGCCCGGCAGTCTATACATAAATGTACCTTCCAGTAGGATCCCATTCAACATTTGTTACTCTATAATGATCAGCTGTTGCTATGGTCTGAAAGTTATCAGCATCATAAAATTCTAGTTGTCCATTGAAACCACTCAATCCTGTAATGACAATGAAACGTCCAGTGGGTGACCAGTGAAGAGCATTTGCTTGCCTGTCTTTGAGAGATTTGAGTTTCGGTGGCACTTCCTTTTTTTAGGGCATTCCACATAGAGTAGAAGCTAATGTTAGGCCTCGTGTTATCCCCATGAATAAGTGCGAACCTCTGACCTTTAGGCTCCCAAGCAAACATGATGATCTTGTCATTCTTGTTCTCCAACTCTAGAGTTTCAACCGGGATGTCCCGGACGCTCATGTGGAAAAGTTCAAGTCCAGAATAAGTGCTTTTCTTTGTCTTTGTATACCTTTCAACCTTAATGGCAAGATAATCACCATTGCTTTGCCAGTGCATTCTGCAATCACTAATATTGAAGAGACTCTTCTGTCTTAACTCTTGTTTGCTAGAGATTTTCATGAGACTTACCTGTAAATTGATAGAAAAGGGATCAACTCATTAAATGAAGTAACTCACTTGTTTGTAAAAGTGGTTCTTACCTTAGCAGGTTGATTCCCCAAATCCAGTTCTGGGAAAAATAATGCAATTACAGAATCAGCAGGAGACCAACTAAAATCTTTGCCATGTTCAATCTCTAGACATTTCTTGAAAGAGTTAGCCTGTCCTTCATAGACACGGATTGCATTTTTCCCAATGAAAGCAAAATACTTGTCTTCCTTGTCATTGCTCCATCTGAAGAAATCAGTAGTTGTATATGTAGTCACAGAAGGTATACTTAAATGTCATATTATCAATAAGAGCAAAGTGAAATAAGAGAAAAACCTTATTAGAGGCCATGGCACACTAGGGATGCCTTTATCTCCACTAATTCCAAAGTCCTTTGCACTTCCCTTGAAGCTTTTCTTTACTTTTCCAGTTCTCACGTCAAAAATATTCAACACAACATTCTGTAAGAATGTAGAATCAAGTTTTGCAAACTATGAGGTCTTCTTCACGAGATCTACACAATGTATAAAGAATACGAATCAGAGAAAGGATCTTACATATTCCTCTTGGGGACTTCCAGGTTCATGACGGCTGCATGTTACCAAATATTTCTCTGCAGGAGAGAAATCTATGAGCTTAACCTGAGATTGGCACCATTACAGAACTATTGGTAACAGAAGGGAAAATTTTATTGCAGGGAGAGGAAAAAGAAAAGGATTAGGAAAGGGAAAGCAGGTATGAAAAACCTCGTGATGAGCATAATGGGTTAGACACTTGAGGGTAGTTGCACCTCCCCAAACACTAACACCTTGCTTATTTACTGTGGTTAAGTATGTCCCAAGTGGAGACCACTGCACATGACCTTCAATCTCATCCTGCAACAACGAATATCCAGTTGATTTTAGACTGATGGCAATGGTTATCAGAAGAATAGTGGGGATATTTGAGCAATCCTATAATTCTCGAATGAATTAAAATTTCAAGACTTCACAACCAAGAGTTCCAGGAAATTGCGAAGATAGCAATCACCGGTGATAAAAGCCTCAATAGCACCGTGGTAACAGTTGGGTTAGGTTAAATTCAAATCATCATTATGATTACTTGAACACTAAGCATCTATTTGAATAAGCTTCCATATAGAGAATTATGTACAGCCACTTACACGAAAAAGTTGAACAACCTCAGGCTTCAGCTGTACTGTGTCATTCCAAGAAACCTCTAAATCAAAACCAGAGCGAACAAGAAACTGGTCTCGGGCTTTATAATCAATCAACCATTGTTGCAAATTTTCCTTCAACAAAAGCAATCATACAATGAATCAGAAATCATGCCAAAAATATTATCAGAAGGACTGCATAATAAGAGGGGAAAAAAGAAAAACTGGGAATGAAACAATCAACTGACTTGCTTCCGTGTACCTATAACTGCTCAACCAAACCCACTTTTAGGTGCATTCATATGAAACAGCGAACATAATGGGCATAAAGTAAATTGGGCAATTACCCCACAAACATATGGCTCAGTTTTTGGTGGAGTCCACTCATCTGAAGCATTCAGAATTCGGTCAAACGCATATAGAAATCTGACAGATAGCTTATACTGTCTAACATTCCCCATCACATGTCCATCTCCATTCTTCCTAGCAAGCTCAGCTTCCTGAATAACAGCATAAACCAAAAATTCAGGTTAGCTGATTGCCATGTTTTGACTCAGTGGCTTTGTAATACAAATTTCATGCCCTCAAAGTCATTTCATCATTTTGATATG
This sequence comes from Ailanthus altissimus, assembly GCA_946807835.1. Lineage (NCBI taxonomy): Eukaryota > Viridiplantae > Streptophyta > Magnoliopsida > Sapindales > Simaroubaceae > Ailanthus > Ailanthus altissimus. The sequence continues at coordinate 30,319,016 of OX327688.1, read as the reverse complement.
GTAGAATACCAACAAATTCCCCGAGTTAATATGTGTATAAACACGGGTCAATGTAGCTTATTAATCAATAACTTGATTACTCCATCACAAGCTTAGATGTATTGAACTTTTCTTCAATATCTTTTATGAATACTTAAATCTCAAACCAACTTGATCTAACCGACAAGTCCTAAGTTCTTTGAAACCAATTACATAATATCTATCAAGCTGCATGTTTTGATGGGAAATTGTTGCAATTTGAACAAGTATTATATATATCATCTATCAAGTAGCTTATTTTGATGGGAAATTATTGCTCGTTGAAAAGTACTATATGGTACATTAAAAATATGAATGGACAAATGGTTTAAGAATATTTCTCCAATTTGGTTGTGTTATTAGGATTACTTATGGTTGAGTTCTTGCAATACAATTTGTTGCCTGGACCTTGTTTTTATGCAGTGTTTTCCTATTAGATGATTCAATAAGACCAAAAGTAAAAAATTTCTCACCATAGCACCAAGTTATCAGTATCACAGTTGAACTTTATTATAAATTCCAACTTTCATACTGCAAGTCTACTATGCATGCTCAATGTTGTAATTTTTATGAGAAAAATCAAATTATACCTGAGGAGTATCATACTCAATGAAGCAATAACCTAAGGTTTGTGCAGTATCAGAATCCAGAGGCATGAAAAGCATGTCCTCCCTTATCACACCGAATAACTTGCACACAACGCTTTTCAGCTTCTCGAATTTCTCCGGTCCAACAATCGGCAAATTCTCCACAACCACCGCGTTTTCAAAACCGGAATCAAAACCTCAGTCATCTTCTCCGTCCAACATATCATAATCGCAATCATCATTCACATCATAGTCCCTGGAGAAAAGCATAACAAGATAACATGTCAAACTCAAAAAACCAGTAGTTTTCTTATAAATAATAAAAGTCTCAATGAATTAAATTAATACACAGGCAAGTGCCTTATTTGAACTTGTTCTTGAAGAGAGTGATGCATTGCGGGCTTTAGCTTTACTACTGCTTGCGCTTGTGCCTCCAATGGAATTGTTTCAGTATTACCTGCCATTGTTAACTGGTTAATTTGTACCAAAAAAAAAAATGGATATTTATATTTTATTTTTACATACAAAGTTGGATGAGACTCGGTAAAAAATCGGCGGGGATGTTGCTTGGGGCTCAAGTTTCGTTCCCACCTAAATGATGACGTGGCATATTTGAGTGATTGTATTTTGATCAGATTGTGAGTACAGAATTTGAGTAATTTATTGTGTAATAGGATTTTTTAGTTCTAATTATTTGATTTGTTGGATTAAATCAAATTTATTTTTAAAAAATTTAAATTATTTTATTTAAGTAGGATTAGAAGATTTTTAAATTAATAGTTCATTTGAAGAATTTAATTACATAAGAATTAAAAATATGAGATCAATAAAAAATTAGATGTCATTTATTATAAAAAAAAAATTATGTGAGAGGCGACGTAGAAAGTACTTAAAGTATTATTATATTTTATGTTATTTTTAAAGTATTATTGTATTTTATGTTATAAGATTATAATAAATTAATCTATTGTCTGTAAATATAGTCTAAATTAAAGTGAACTATATTAAATTTTTTGTATTTTTTTTAATTTATTAATCTTAATATTTAATTTACTTCTATTATATTTTTTAAATAAATTATAAGAAGTAAAATATTGACAAATTTATAGTGTAAATTATTTCTGATTACTAGCATTCCCAACTCAAGAGGGACAATTAAAAGTGTGTTTTTGATATAAAAGTGGTCTACTTAATATAAAAATATTTTACTTAATTTTAAAATTACAAAGATTAAAGTGTTAGTAAATATTAATTTCATTCTACAACTAAATAATTTTTTTTTTACTTCATAGTTGGGGATAATATTAAAAATTTAAGATTGGATTAACCTAGCATACAGATATTAAAAAACTTGAATACAGGTTATATTTATTTATTTATTTTTCTAAGTGCGGGTTTATGTGAAATGTGAACTTGCATGTACCCTATTTGGAAATTTGGATTTTTATGTTCATTTTTTTTCTAAAAAAATGTTAAGTTAAAGAAAAAGGAACGAATTTAATTTTTACAAAAAAAATAATTAATCCGAGTTCTAAGTACTTTTTTTTTTTAAATCTCATATTACAATTTGTATGTTTCAAATTACAATTGTCAATACATCGATTGTTAATACATTTCTAATTCTAACTGTCAAATATAACTATTAATATATTTTAAATTATAATTTTCAAAATATAAATGGAAGAAAATACTTTTTAAGCCCTTCTAAAATTTGAATTCCTAATTTTAAATCAGAGGTACATAAACATTGCCATTCAAACAATACAACATCAAATACCGAGCTCTAAATACTTAAATCTGGTTTAGATATTAACTTGGTTCTGCACCCAAAACGGGTTATATGAGAGATAGAGAATAATTTAAAATTGGGTTCTAATTTTCTCATACCTATCCATTGCAATTATGACCTTTACACCAAACTATCCGATAAACAAACTTTAAACAAATATTATTCTAGAAATAAATGTTACCCATACAACAAGGGACTGCCATAAAATAACATTGTGTGTAGCAACTCAACGCCTATGTTGCTTTAAAATCTTAGCATATTATGTGTGCAGACGCCCTCATTAGCGAATTACTGCTTGTATGAAATTTTCGTCTATTTATTTACATGTTACTTTTCTCTCAAATTTTTTTATTTTAAAGTAATATATCAAATGGTGAAATCATATAACTTTCAAAATTATTTTACTATCCAATGATTACTTAACATATCATTTTGGATAAATGTTTGTGTGTAAATAACTATATTAATAACAATTAGTTAACTATTGAATGAATGATTGAATACATAAAAAGTTTCATGTGTCTTTCACCACACAAATTCCATCTTGAAAAGAAGATTCCCCAATTGATTACTCAAAATGGCCTTTTAGATTTCTGAAATCAGTATTCTCTTGAAGGAAATACAATGAGGTACTCACTGTAGACAAAGAGTCACACTCATTGAAAGCACTTTCCTCACTTTACACAGGGCACAAATAGCAAGTGAGGCTCACAAAACAGGAAAGGAAAGGCATCACATAGTTCAACTAACATCAACACTTCTATACAGTAATGAAGCAAACACCCAATCAGCAACATCTCAGAGCATACTGTAATCATCATCATCACTCATGCGAATGTAACACATAATGGCCAGTACAAATATGAAAAAGGATGAGAGCTCCATTGCCATTGCTCCCCAACCAATAACCCCAGCATGCTTTAAGATAGCTGGTATTGCAATGCTTCCAACCGCAGAAGCTCCAGTCAAAAACTTGGTTGCATTGACCCAGCTGTTTCAACATTCAGTAAGATAAAAATTTATACAAATGATAACTTTCATACTCAATCTGGGAGAGACTATCAAATTCCGATTGGTTAATGATTTTAAAAGAGGAAGGACTCACCCACTGTCAGATTCAGAGAATAAAGAAGAACCATCTGACCCCGCAAAAAACAGCAGAGGCATCGGAAGAAGCACATACATTATTACTGCAAAGAACAATGAGGTAATCTCTCTCTTAGAATATGCATTTTTATCTTAGAGCAGTACTTCTAATCGCAGGAAACAAGCCACATCTACATTTCTCAAAAAAATTAACATAAATTTTAGGATGACAATAGACTTCAATACTTATTTTCATAAGTAAACATAAACATGTCTAAGGGTAAAACCTAAAACCAAAACAAGAGTTCAACTCTGATTTACTTATCTTGTTCAAGCACAAAAGTATAGCATTGCAATCCTTTTTCTGTTTGAGATATTATATGATTTGTTCATATTCCGTTCCTGTGATTGTATGTTGCAGACAGAAAAAAAAAAAAAAAGAGAAATGAGACAAAAATTTTACTTCAAGGAGATGGTATACTTGGCGGATTAATTCAGGAGAAATTATAGAACTCCAAACTTTAAAGTTAAAAGCCTAGAACATCAAATACCAAAAGTTCAGTATTTACCAGTGAGCATTGGCCACCAATTATTGTACAAAGCACATGCCTGCCAAATCAAACATGATGAACTCTTCAAGGTAATGATTTTTGCAGAAAATAGTTGTCACGCCGTTGCATACGACTTAACACAAGATGAGTTAACAATAAAGAACATCACTGACCAGAATTTGCAAAACAATTCCTCCAGATACTAAAATTGCTACGCAAGCAAGTTTCCCTGTATGTAGGCAGGCGCGCATATAACCTGGTAAGTCTGCCATCATCCTACTTGCCTTGCCGCATATAAGGGGACAACTGAAATGAATATGTTATTAACATGCATATATAAGAATCAGATCTTCAGCACAAAAAAAAAAAATCTAAGAAAGGATAAGGAAAGGGCAGTTCAGTTAGATAACAAAAATTTTTAATATGCACACATTTAAACTCTTTCATGAAGTCACACTCCTCACCATCTTCAAAAACCATGATGTTAATATATCAGAAACAAGCATAAATGCATTAAAGTTTGTTGCCACTTTGCCCAACACAAGCCAGAGCATTCTTGGTCTTTTAAAAATGTTTATCTAATAGGAAGCCAAGAAATTGCATTAGTTGTTGCATGCTTCTAACTTGTAAGCGAGGAATATACTTAAAACCACCCAACGCACTCCATTTAAAGCATCACTAGGAAGTTAGTTTTCACCACGATGTCGGAACAAATTCTTTTACTATAAAATTGAGTAACCTAACAACGCACAATAACCAAAATGGAAACACTAACAATAACCTTCCATAAATCCAGTTAGTTGTAATGTTTTTGTTTGATAATTACTTATGCCAGTGCTGCAGAAACACCAAGTACCCTCTCATTATAACCAAACGATTACCCAAGAGTTTGTGGGTTGTTATACCAAAAATTACAAGCGAAAAAGAGTTGATTATATCCCAAAATAACTAAGCAAATAATTAAACTCCACCTCCAAAAATATAAAATCAAAACAGATAAGGTCAATCAGAAAACAACTTTCCAGGTCTTGAATTGTATAAGAACTAGGTTAAGAAACAAAAGTGGCAAGAAATGCAATAAAGCCCAAATGCAGCCAGCGATTAATCAAAGTGAATCAATTTATATCGCCACATAAAAGATTCCCGTAAGCAAAAAAGTCTATCAACTCATATAAATTGATTGTAAATCATCAAAATTCTACATATTACTTCATAATTCACATATGTATCGAAAATTTCAGGACTCTTAGTACTTAAGGAACTGTCGGATCTCCCTCTGAAAATTTTACACTCTTTTGTTGCAAGCTAAAAGATCGACTTCAAATTTAGTCGAAAATAGAGGAGACGGGCAAGTGAACCAGAAAAAAAAAAAAAAAAAAGATTACCTGAATTTTGAAAATCGAGGGTTTCAATTTTGTAATCTGAAATTTCTACGTGCCTGCGGCAGTTTGGAATCTACCGGACATTTATCGGGAATCCGGCTTTTAGATTTCCTACAGCTACAGCTACTGCTACTGAGTTCAAATAAAACAATAATAATAGTAAATAATATCATCATATTATTTTTTTAATTAATTATAATTAGGTAGAATGCGGAATGACTTGAGGTTCGGTTGCTGGACTATTTTTAAAATGAAGACTGACTTTCGGTTGTGCGGCTTCGGTCAACAGTGTGGGATAAAAAAATAATTATAAATTTCAAACGAAAAACGGCTTCGTGACAGGGAATGTAAATGTAACGTTTTATAGTCTTAGATATAATTGTTGTAAATATATAAAAAAAAATGTAAAATAATTTAGGTATTGAAAACCTGAAAAGTATTATAACAATTATGAAAGTATCGAAAATAAGTTATGATTATACAAATAATTATAGATGAGAGAGGGGATAGAATTCACTTTTACAATATTTTTTTCTTAATTTTATCACTTAAGTTGTATGTTATATTATTAAAAAAATTCAGTGTGACAAAAATTAAGCAAAAATAGATATAATCATATAATATATAATGGTAGTGAATTAACTTTAATAGCTGCTTCGTTAAATAACCTTACTAAAAATATTTAGTGGGATAAAATTTAATCAAAGAAAAAATAATTTAGTACACATTTGTAATTAATATAATCATTCTCTTAGAATAATGTGCTCCTATAGTTAAATGCTCTCCTTCATAGTAACATTAATTTCTAACTTTATTGCAACTCATGATTGTAAGAGAAATTTGAAAAAATATGTTTGGTTTTATCTCATTAGATATTATCCGTCTTTAACTTGAACAATACAAGTAATATTGTCTTCATATAATATGGTTGAGATATCTATTACAGAGGTATACTAGATGTACTTTGGATGTGATGAATGATAAATTGCAATCATATGTATTCTCCGCTTGTTTGATTGGAAGAGGTGACAATAAAAGTTTGTTTTGAGGATTGCCACAAGATTACTATAAAGTAAAATATCTTGTTTATGAGCAGGCTTTATAGGGGTTATATAAGTTTTCAACATCAATAAGTTTATTGCAAAATATATGTTTGGTCTAATACATTAGACTGAATATAATTAATAGGACATAGTTATTTAAGATATTTTATCCTCCTAAACTTAATATTTAGCCAATTTATTTCAGTAAATTGGCTATTTATGCTTACTAATGTTATTTTATAGATTTAAGGACTGTCGGTATGAAAATATTAAAAACTGGACATGACGGAGCGATTTGTGATGAAAATATGAGAAGGAACCAAAATGCTAAAATTGTAAACCGTAGTTATGAATAATACTTAGCGTACAGTACTTGTGAACAATACTTTTTAGGTACTGCTCACTCAAAAACCCAAGTCTCGGCTCTGCGACATCAGAATCCAGTACATAACCCCTAATTCTGAAAAATTTCCAGAATGATGAACAGTTCCAAACAGTAAAATGAATAATACACATAAAGAGTACGGATGAACAATGATATTGCTACAGTAACATAGATAGTACAAGGCTACTGTTCATCCGCTATAGTGCAGCGCCGAGGCATTGGTTGCGGCACTGAATCCTAATGCCGCGGCACTGGAAGCTAAGTAGTAATTTGTGACTCTTTTAAGGGCAATGTTGTTCTATTTTTGCAACCCTAAGCCTATATAAACACTCATTATTGAACCAAAAATATGTTGGGCAACAAAGAACACTAAATTAAAGACATCATTTGGATTTGAAAGCAAGAATCAACAAGAAGGAGAAGAAATTCTGCATTTTGGAGGAAGCACACCACTGTTGCATCAGGGTAAAATTTATTTTCTCTTCAATTTCGTACTTTGTTGTTGAGTTTAATATTTATAATGATGTTGTTAGATGCCATGAACTTATGTTTATAATTATGAACTATATTTTATTGTTAGGATTACAATGTGAACTTAATATGTAACTTAGATTGATTATTCATTTATTTATCATGTTGGTATTGAATTGTTCAATTTGTTCTATGCTTAATGCTCCTAACCATGATAATGAATTAAAATGATTTAGAAATCTTAATAAACTTGGAAAATAAAATTTTGTGTTGGCCATTGATGAATTAATGTATGATCATTGCAAGTAGTTTTGAGTTTCATATGTGATAGGAATATATTCATATGGTATATATGACTATTTAAAGAACTTACTCTTAATGAATCTTATTTCAATTTGATTATTATAGGAATATTAATAATTGATTGAATGAGATATACCCACTTGACCATTGGAAGAAGCTGTGAGGATATTAAAGTTCTTTGTTAGCAATTTATATTGATAGTTCTAAGGGGAGTAATTGGATTCAAGTGAAATATTGAGGGATTATTATAATCTTAGGCATTTGAGTATTGGTGCTGTCATATTTGTTCTCTTTGCTCAATCTCTGTAATTAGTTAAATTATTTAGTTAATTTAGATATCAACATATTAAAATTCTAATAGTTTGAATAAGAGTGGGAGGACATAATTTTAGTACTTAGCAAGTAGTAATAACAATTTCTCGTGGGGACGATACTTTACTCATCCTAAATTACTTGTTGCGATAACGTGCACTTACGTTAAAAGTATATACATACAATTCACACAACAATAATAAAGCACCTATTGCATTTAAATATGATACCTCTGGATGAAGTATTTTTTTCATCATCTTTTTGGAAAAGAAATGGATATTGTTTTTAAGATCAAGAACATAAACAACTATGAGGTAGTTAAAAGATGAAATTTATCTATATTGAATTTTATCAAAATCATTTCAATATAGGTTAAAGATTTTTTTTAATTTATGCTTGATCTCTAAGCCAAGACAACATTTAGTCTTCCCTAAGTCTTTCATTTCAAATTATCTTTTTAAGTATTCTACAATCTTTAAGAGCTCTTCAAGAGTCTTGATATGATTCATATCATTTACATATGCAACCATAATAGCAATCCTAGAATAAAACTTTTTTATAAATACACATAGGCATATTAGGTTATTTCTTATTAAGTGTTTATTTAAGCAGTTGTACCATATAAACGTAGATTGCTTTTATCCATACAAAGATCTTTATAGTTTGATTGAATATAAATTATAATTACATGTTTCAGGCATATTAAATCATTCAAAAAATTTCATATAAATATAAATATTCATGTCAAGTGATCCATATAAGTAAGTTGTCATTACATCTATAAGATAAATATCAAGCTTTTATGAGATTGTCAAGTTTATCAAAAATCGAAATGTAATTGTGTCCATTACATGAAAAAAGTTTCATAATAATCAATACCAAGTTTCTGTGAGAAACCTTGATCAATGAGCCTTACTTTCTATCTGGTGATCTCGTTGCTTTCATTAATAACCTATTTATATTTACGGGTTTGACATCTTCAGGTGTCCAGACCACATGTCTAAATATTTCATGCTTAGTTATAAAAGTCAATTCTATTTAAATTGCTTTTTTTCGTAGAGCTAATCATATTTTTCTCTATATTGATCAATAGTTTATAGCTCAAAACCACCATTCATAATTTCAATAGGTACTGCAAATAAGAACACATTATCGGTAATTATTTTATAATGTTTCCATATTTCTCTATGTAATTATAATTTGTATCATTTTTCTTATTTTTAAAATTCTTGTGCCCCCTTTTAAGGTTAATGTCTCTTCTAAAACTTTAATTTCTTTAGAGAGATGTATATCTTCAAAGACATGTGTCTCTTCAAGACTTATGTTTCTTCAGGGGCTTGTATATTTTTTGAGACTTTTGTCTTTTCATAAACTTATGTCTCTTTAGGGACTTGTATCTCTTCAAAGACTTATGTCTCTTCAAAGACTTATGTCTCTTTAGAGACTTCTGTCTTTTTAAGGACTTATGTCTTTTCAAGGACCATTAACTCTTCTGATGTTAGCGATTTAGAGAAGGTGAATTTATTGGCTTGAGCATAATTTTCAACAGGATCCTAATTTTTTTCCTCCGCAGAATAATATCTTTTGAACCAAATGGTTTGCCCGCTTCTAGCGTGCAACATATGATTCATTAGTTACGTTTTGATTAGATTATTCTATAGAAACAATCACCTAGAATTATGTATTAGTAGCTAATATATATGGCTTGGTTAGTTTTGATGTATATATAAATACATCTAATAATTTATTTGTAATTTTTTGAAAATAAACAATCCTTCACACCTTATTTTTACATTGATTTGTGTGTGGATCCAAATAAGACATAATAATCATTTTTCAATAAAGTTTATGCCTTACTTCAAGAGGCAATTTTCTTTCTCCTAATGATGGGAATACTTTTTTATCAAAATGATAATCCATAAATTGTGCAGTAAACAGATCACCCATCAGGGGTTCAAGATATCTTATAATTGATGATGAATTAAAAACAACATAAATCCCCAAGTGATGTTAAAGTTCCATTTTAGTGCATTGTGGGGGTGATATAGTCATTAAAGATTTTGTTAATCCATTTTTGTGTGAACATGTGGTACAAGATGTTTTACATCGGTTTCTACTGATGTAATAATCATTAAATTTTCGATGTAAACTTATTAGCATTATCTAAATATATGATTTTAATAAGGTAGTTTGAGAATTGTGCCCTTAATTTAATGATTTGTGTTGATAATCTAGCGAATGCAATATTTTATGTAAATAATGAACAAACATGTGATTATTATACAAATGCATTAATCAAAATTATAAAATAGCAAAAAGGTCCACTTGGTAAATGAATTTAATCCATAAATATCTCTTTGAACCTTTGTAAAAATAATAGAGATTCTAGACCAATCTTCGAAGAGGATGATTTAACTACAAGTTTTCCTTATGAGCAAGAGGTATAAATATTCTCATTAGGTAGCAGAATTTTTAGGTCCTTAATAGGTGCCCATGAGAATTTTTAATAATTCTACGCATTATTATTGATCCTAGATGACCAAGTTGATCCTGCCATAGTATTAACATTTTTAGATCGTTGTACTTCTAGTTCATTAGTGTGTAACTTTCAATTGAATTTATAATTATATAATACAAACCAGATGATAATGCATGAAGCTTTTCAAGTATGCATTTCTTGCCTAAGATGTTAGAAGTGATGCAGATATATGTGTTCTTATTCAAAGTCTCAATGTGATATCCATTTTAAAGGATATCTTTAAAACTAAACAGATTTTTCTGGATTTGTCTACGTATAAAGCTTTATATATATATATATATATAAAACTTTATTCCACTTACTAACAAGAACGTTGCTCTTCCAAAGCTTTCAATCAGATATGTAAGACTTGATATAGTATTGACTTTTCCTTCAATATTTCTTATCTTGAATGATGATATATAGTTACATTGTCAATCAAACAAGTATACTCAACTTCTTCAAAGTGGACAATTCATCTTTAAAAATTTTTACTTGTATTAAATAAAAGTTCATAATATATATTAAGATGATAAAGTCACATTTCATGCAAAAAGACATAATATGAAAACATTAATTAAAGCTTAATAATTGATATTTCCTTCTTTATCCCCGAAAGAAATTGAAAACATCTATAGAAGTAAGATCTTTAGGATTTTGAGTCCTCAATAAAATTTATTTCTATATTTATTTTCCTTTGCCATAATAGATGCCTCATAATGTACCACATCAATAACAAGTATTTTTTTAATACTTAAAACTTTTATTCTCTACACCATAGTCTTTATCTTAGTGTTTCTGCCCCTTGTTTTAGTGTTTCTTTGTTTTTGATATTTTTTTGATATTATAAGGGCAATAATCGAGCTTCTCTTCTCCACGATCACATCCAACTTTGTTATGAATATTTGCATTCACTTCTAGGAATGACTGAGAATCAGTTAGATGTAATTTGTGATTTTTTAATAAGAGTTTATTATTTTGTTTAGCAAATAGAAGATATGAGATTAATTCTTAATATTGATGCTCATGAAACTATTACTGCAGAACAACATTAGAGGCATGAAAAGTAAAGAATGTCTTCTCTGACATGTATTGTCATGTAATTTTCTCACCACATAATTTCAGCTGTGAGGTGGCTGTGAACTAAGCAAAAATGTATTCAATAATAATTCTAAAATCATACAAATGTTGAGATTTGTATTCATGTGCCATCCTAATTTTGTATGAATATTGTAATTTCATACTTTATACAATAAATAAATATTTCATTAAATCGCTAATTATTTTTTAAGGTAAGATACTTGTAACATATCGGATATTATATTGATTTGAAGGATTTCAAATCAGGTCTAAAGAGTTAGAACCTTATCTGAAATGGGACAAAGACTTGAGAATATACTAACAATGACATAGTTGTAAATAGTTGCAAGAGTTGCTAGGAAATGTCATTGTGCAAGTATGTTCTCGAATTATATGTTCCTGATCTATTTTCACCCATGCAAAGTTTGTCGAGTGAAATTGATTTATGTAGATCAGTGTATGTTTATATCTGGATAGTTCAGATGGTTAATCTTAGCAAATCATGAGCTTATTGAAAGCTCGTATAGATATACATGTATTTAGTAAATACTGGATACTGAACAGACTCAATGAAGACCTCTAATAGATATCTCATAATTTCGTTAGTGGAGGGTCTTCTAGAGTTGAGTAGTATTTGTGGTCTTTAGATCTGAGCACCATGGTGGGGTTGTGAGTTATCCACCATACTTAGGTTCTATACATGTCAGAGACCTTTAATGGTCTGACCACTGCATGTCGCTGGATATGATCTAATGCTTATAGAGTCTGGTAAGTATAGATATAGGATTCATAAGCTCATATGGATGAGTCAAATATCCAGATGCTCTAAGGTTGTATTCTAAAAAGTCTTATAGTTATAAGTATTAAACTCGAAAAAGAGTTTCTCGTGGTATAAATAATATTGAAAAAGAATATATGTATATTGTTTATCAGAATATTGATGAACACTTGAAATTACATATTTAATAAGAGTTTTATATCATTGTTTTGTATTACTAGTGTATTTAATTTTCTTAACTTAAGTATGTTTACAATATTATACTTAATTATCTTTTAACTGTTTTGTGGTAGGTTCGGTAAAATTGGTATAACTTTCTTACCTAAAGATCCAATTGGAGTGATTCTTGATCCTGTGAAGAGCTGACTCAATGGGCTAACATATTGTATTTCACAAAGTATTTAAAATTCAAGCATTTAGAGGGTTAAAATGGCCTATAACATAACTGATTTGCAGTACAGGCCCAATCTGAACAGTCATCAGTATTGAGCCCATAACTATTTAAATACGTATGAGAAAACTCAATTTGAAAAAATAAGAGACTTATCTACAATTTTAATGTTTTGGAGAACAGGTGATTCGGACCACATCAATTTCAAATTAGATAATCAAGTGAGTGTATTAATGATAATCAATGCAAATTATATGCCACTATTCTTGACTTTTATCATCCAAGTGGTTCCTTCCAAATTTGTCTCGATTTATCTATATTTTTTTTTTATAAATATATGACTTTTTTATACCCAAAAGGTGTAATTAGAGAGTTAGAATTTAGTTCAAAACACTTGTTTTTTGTATTATCTCTTTGTAATATTATTTCTCTTATTTACTATTAAGTCATGTTATTTCTTCTTCTATTTCTTTTCTTTAGTTTTATTATGTCCAAATAATTTTATTTATACTAAGGTGAAAGGGTGAAACTCTTGGCAATATAATACTTAACTCTTATTTATGAATTTAATGTTTTATTCTTAAGTTATGCAAATTTATATATGATGTATTTATTTTATTTGTAATAATAATACCCTTTCTTCTAAGTGGTGTACTTGATTTATTATTGACAAACTTTATGTCACGCCCCAGACCCAAAAGATCCGACACACGACATCACTTACATTCATTCACTGCATGTGCACTCATAAATAATATTACACAAAATTTTCAACTTTCATTCAACACAGAAATCCTTAGCAAGTTGCTAGTAAGTTCAAAACTAAAATCAACCTTAACCTAACATATAAGTATAAACTTCTCTTGACAATATTTAAACATTCATTTCAATTTCTTTCAGAATTATAGCAATTGAATTATGACTGGGACAATTATTAAACCGGAGATACGCAGAGTTTTCTCAGAGATTAACACTCTACTACGTCACCAGTAGCAACTTTGTTACCGGGAGCCCAGAATATATCCATTGCAAATTCTTACTTAAAATCATCCAATAACCACACTTTATAAAACTTAAACCAAATCCAATCCACACACAATGAAATAATACATAAGTATTTATTCAATAGGGACAAACCAAATATCCTATCCCACGTGTCCCCAAATGAAACACACAACAACCTAGCAACTTAGGGAACCCAAGGAACAGCAGAAGCCTTGCCAAATCCGCTAAGCACACATGCACCTTATTTACCTGAAATCACCATAAACTATAATGAGTATAAAACTCAGTAAGCATACTAATTTTTCATATATCAAATACAAATACATATATGTACACAATGCATATGTATGATATGCTGTGATCAATCAAAATCATAATCTTATCAAATCACATATCATGTAAGCGCTTACACATTCTTTCAAAACACATAATAGGAATACCATCACTCAACTACTACTTAGTAGGACTTACATATCACATATCACATAATGAGCCAAATGTCACTCGTAGGTGACATACCGTATGAGAGGAATAGTACAAGTGAGGTCTTTAAATCACACATATATAACGCTTATGCCCGAAGGTAAAAGCCAAACCCTCACCCTGATCATCGGTGAGTCCTCTCACATGTACCTATACGCCACCACACGAATGTGATAACTCACTCTTCCTTTAGGTACCAATAGGATCCTCCCTACATACGAAACACATAACATATACCAATCCCAAAGGAAAGGCCACACATAAAGGCTCCACAAATCACATAAAATGCCTACTAAGTTAACAGTGAGTTCAAGTACCCTCAAAATACAAAATATTTCTCATGGACATATTACACTTCAAAAGCTTTCTTTATTAAACACATCTTATTTTGAAAGCTCACTTACAAAAACACATGTATGTCCATGCTCAATGTCAATGCTCACATTCAGAAACATATATTCACATTTCATATCAAAATATTCTTTGACATAACATAAACATATTCTTAACCCCATTTGCAAAATCATACAAAACAATTACTATGTTTATTGTGATTTCAGTAAAAAGTCTAGTATACTTACCTCTTAACACTTTCAGCTACAAGGCTTAAATCTCCTTAACCTATCAATGGAGATTAATCCTTTCATAAGCCTCACAATTCACACAAAATACTTTAAATAGCTTACAAAATTATACACAATGCGTTTATCACATCAAATTGGTCTAAATATTTGGTTTCTCAAAACCTGTCATTCTGACCACTTACACTTAACAAAAATTTCTAATACATCAAATGATGTCCAATTACTCCGAAATCAGAATATATCATTCTTGACTCATATATACTTCTTATATATGAATATTATATCAAAATTCCTACACAATCCATTCCATACACACCATCGAATCCAAACTACAAACCTGACAGGATCAAGATACTTACTGAACAGTATTCAATCTCCCAATTTTATAAAATCATATACTAACTCAAAAATTATAAAACTATCACATAATTACTCTTGACACATATCTCAGTCCATGATAAATATTTGGCTTCCAAATAACTGCCAAAAGTATTTTAAAACTATTTTATTTCATAACTTTAAAAATCTGTTAATCAAATACTACAATGAGCTGATACACTTTAGAAATTCATAACACTTCAACCACATTGATCCAAATTCTCAATTCCAAGTATATCATATTAGACATATAAAATTATCATATTCCACAAATTCGTAATTTTTAAAGATCATTCAGCAGGTCAAAAATTATTTTCCACTGTATCATACTGTTTACACAGGAAATTTCCAGAATTCCAGGGTCATTTTGGTAAATTCACTACAAATTCAATTTCCGAGATTTTCAGTCGATTCAAAGTCTAGATGATCCTAAACATGTCTAATTTCATATACTCAAAATTCAAAACCAGAATCGAATCAAAACAATTTATAAAATTCCTAGATCAAGAGGTTATCCAGCAGAAATTCCATAATTCATCATGATTTATCAAACTATCTTATAGATCATCATCAATTCTCATATGATCTTACGAAATACACAACAAATCCTCAATTATACATATTTTCAGAAATCAAAACTTAAGGGAATTAACTTAATTAATACCAATAAATTGAGAAATACGTATGATATACCTCTTGAAATTCAAATTTTCAATTTCTTCTTCTTTTTCTTCTTCTTCTCCTATTTCTCTCTCCTCTATTTCTCTCTTCTCTCTCTTAAAATGGGTAGCTCGACCTAAAAATGGTAAATTAGGGTTTAAAAGTGTATTTTTATACTAAGAGGCTAATTTTTGATATTTACGAATTTGCCCCCAAAACTTTCAAAGTATAACAATTTGGTCCCTAAAATAGATCTAAAGTCATACAAATAAACCCAATACTAATCGTATATCCTTAACCTATAAAAATATTACTAATAACAATATATAATTCAAGTATCACCAACATACAAATAAAATACGTATATTTATACATATATAAATACTTATTTCTTACCAGTCGTGGATACTGGTTACTACACTTTATATTTGGCACAATAAATTCTTGAAACCATTTACAAGATTTGGTGTATATACTATTTCTTATAAAGTGAAAGTCTTAATTTATTGTAAACAAATATAAAGATTAGCATAATAAAATACTTGAACCCATTTATAAGATTTGTTAAATAATAATTGAAATAAATAAATATTAATCAATATATAAATAATGATGAACTTTAATTGTTATATTTTTTGGTTGGAACCTCCTTTGTGTGAGGATTCCAATTGAGTTATAAAAAGAGTTAAATATATTCTTACTTCTTACGCCAAGAGTGAATCTTCTTAACCTTAACTTTTATTTGAATTGGTTAATTGAATTAATATTTGCAAACATCTTATACTACATTAATTGTCTTAAAAATGTTTATAATTTGTAATTTTAATTCTACTTCCCTGTGGATCGACCCCATTCTCACCGGGTTATTTATTACTTCGACAATTCTGCACTTAGGAATAAACTCCTATATTCTGGACGTGTCAAATACGAATCGAGGAGATAAGTTTATAGTTGAGCTTTAGAGAATTTGACGGTGTTGATCTATTGTCACGCCCCAGACCCAAAAGATCCGACACACGACATCACTTACATTCATTCACTGCATGTGCACTCATAAATAATATTACACAAAATTTTCAACTTTCATTCAACACAGAAATCCTTAGCAAGTTGCTAGTAAGTTCAACACTAAAATCAACCATAACTTAACATATAAATATAAACTTCTCTTGACAATATTTAAACATTCATTTCAATTTCTTTCAGAATTATAGCAATTGAATTATGACTGGGACAATTATTAAACCGGAGATACGCAGAGTTTTCTCAGAGATTAACACTCTACTATGTCACCAGTAGCAACTTTGTTACCGGGAGCCCAGAATATATCCATTGCAAATTCTTACTTAAAATCATCCAATAACCACACTTTATAAAACTTAAACCAAATCCAATCCACACACAATGAAATAATACATAAGTATTTATTCAATAGGGACAAACCAAATATCCTATCCCACGTGTCCCCAAATGAAACACACAACAACCTAGCAACTTAGGGAACCCAAGGAACAGCAGAAGCCTTGCCAAATTCGCTAAGCACACATGCACCTTATTTACCTGAAATCACCATAAACTATAATGAGTATAAAACTCAGTAAGCATATTAGTTTTTCATACATCAAATACAAATACATATATATACACAATGCATATGTATGATATGCTGTGATCAATCAAAATCATAATCTTATCAAATCACATATCATGTAAGCGCTTACACATTCTTTCAAAACACATAATAGGAATACCATTACTCGACTACTACTTAGTAGGACTTACATATCACATATCACATAATGAGCCAAATGTCACTCGTAGGTGACATACCGTATGAGAGGAATAGTACAAGTGAGGTCCTTAAATCACACATATATAACGCTTATGCCCGAAGGTAAAAGCCAAACCTTCACCCTGATCATCGGTGAGTCCTCTCACATGTACCAATACGCCACCACACGAATGTGATGACTCACACTTCCTTTAGGTACCAATAGGATCCTTCCTACATACGGAACACATAACATATACCAATCCCGAAGGAAAGGCCACACATAAAGGCTCCACAAATCACATAAAATGCCTACTAAGTTAACAGTGAGTTCAAGTACCCTCAAAACACAAAATATTTCTCATGGACATATTACACTTCAAAAGCTTTCTTTATTAAACACATCTTATTTTGAAAGCTCACTTACAAAAACACATGTATGTCCATGCTCAATGTCAATGCTCACATTCAGAAACATATATTCATATTTCATATCAAAATATACTTTGACATAACATAAACATATTCTTAACCCCATTTGCAAAATCATACAAAACAATTACTATGTTTATTGTGATTTCAGTAAAAAGTCTAGTATACTTACCTCTTAACACTTTCAGCTACAAGGCTTAAATCTCCTTAACCTATCAATGGAGATTAATCCTTTCATAAGCCTCACAATTCACACAAAATACTTTAAATAGCTTACAAAATTATACACAATGCATTTATCACATCAAATTGGTCTAAATATTTGGTTTCTCAAAACCTGTCATTCTGACCACTTACACTTAACAAAAATTTCTAATACATCAAATGATGTCCAATTACTCCGA
The DNA here is from genome assembly GCA_946807835.1 of Ailanthus altissimus. Lineage (NCBI taxonomy): Eukaryota > Viridiplantae > Streptophyta > Magnoliopsida > Sapindales > Simaroubaceae > Ailanthus > Ailanthus altissimus. Next base: position 30,300,605 of record OX327688.1, on the reverse strand, counting down.
AATCAGAATATATCATTCTTAACTCATATATACTTCTTATATATGAATATTATATCAAAATTCCTACACAATCCATTCCATACACACCATCGAATCCAAACTACAAACCTGACAGGATCAAGATACTTACTGAACAGTATTCAATCTCCCAATTTTATAAAATCATATACTAACTCAAAAATTATAAAACTATCACATAATTACTCTTGACACATATCTCAGTCCATGATAAATATTTAGCTTCCAAATAACTGCCAAAAGTATTTTAAAACTATTTTATTTCATAACTTTAAAAATCTGTTAATCAAATACTACAATGAGCTGATACACTTTAGAAATTCATAACACTTCAACCACATTGATCCAAATTCTCAATTCCGAGTATATCATATTAGACATATAAAATTATCATATTCCACAAATTCATAATTTTTAAAGATCATTCAGCAGGTCAAAAATTATTTTCCACTGTATCATACTGTTTACACAGGAAATTTCCAGAATTCCAGGGTTATTTTGGTAAATTCACTACAAATTCAATTTCTGAGATTTTCAGTCGATTCAAAGTCTCAGATGATCCTAAACATGTCTAATTTCATATACTCAAAATTCATAACCAGAATCGAATCACAACAATTTATAAAATTCCTAGATCAAGAGGTTATCCAGCAGAAATTCCATAATTCATCATGATTTATCAAACTATCTTATAGATCATCATCAATTCTCATATGATCTTACGAAATACACAACAAATCCTCAATTATACATATTTTCAGAAATCAAAACTTAAAGGAATTAACTTAATTAATACCAATAAATTGAGAAATACGTATGATATACCTCTTGAAATTCAAATTTCCAATTTCTTCTTCTTTTTCTTCTTCTTCTCCTCTTTCTCTCTCCTCTATTTCTCTCTTCTCTCTCTTAAAATGGGTAGCTCGACCTAAAAATGGTAAATTAGGGTTTAAAAGTGTATTTTTATACTAAGAGGCTAATTTTTGATATTTACGAATTTGCCCCCAAAACTTTCAAAGTATAACAATTTGGTCCCTAAAATAAATCTAAAGTCATACAAATAAACCCAATACTAATCGTATATCCTTAACCTATAAAAATATTACTAATAACAATATATAATTCAAGTATCACCAACATACAAATAAAATACGTATATTTATACATATATAAATACTTATTCTTACCAGTCGTGCATACTGGTTACTACATCTATGTCTCCGCTCTTCTAGGATATATATGACGGAAGGATTGTACGAATATGAATTAATCTTAACTTGTATGGTTTAACTCACCATTTTGTATTATTCATAACGTGTGTGTGTGTGTAGGGCATCGGTTATGGACTTATGAAAATATTTCTTGAGATAAAATGGGTGTGAACTTAGGGAGTCTCACTATATGAAGTGTACTCGTTGAGCACGTGGGTAGCGCACTGGATTAATTGTTCGATCCAGAAAGTTTTCGAAAAATATGAATTTATTTCTGAGTCTCTTGGAAAATAGTTAAGGTTTAAGTGTTAAACTTGAAATTGTATCAAGTGAGATTTAACATTTTTATCTATCTAATGTATGCCTCAAATTGTGCTAATAATTTGTATATATACTAAATTGAGCATTGGTGGATATAATTGCCATTTAAATAAAATAATTGATATTTTTATTTAAATTAATTTAATTCGGCCATTTAATTATTTTAAGGTCTCTCGGGAGATCATAAGATTTAAGTGTTAAGCTTGAATATCAACAAGTGGGACTTACCACTTTTACCTTTTTATTGGATGTCACATATTATGCCATTAATTTATTATGGCATGATATATGGTAGGATTTCATTGGCTTAATTAATAATTTGTAAATATTAAATATTAAATAAATTATTTTATTTGATAATTAAGCCATAAAATCATTTTTGCAAATTCTTTACTAGATTATTATAATAACAATTGTTTGTAATAAAAAAAAGAGGTGGCAATACCTATATTTATTGAATGAAGCATTTTGCCATAAATTGAAACAGTATTCAGCTTTTAGGCCACCAAAATGCTTTATTCACTCAACCAAAAATAATTTCACTATCTTTATTATATTTAGCTAAAATAAATTGTTTTTATTTAAATGGTGTATCATGTTTTTTATTTAACGTAAAGTGGCTTTGATTTGTTGAATTACAAACCATTTTGTCACTAATTATCCTTTCCATTCGGCCAACACACCTAACACCTTGCCACCATTTATTTTAGTTAACCATGAGGTGCAGATTTAGTTTTCATTATTAGTACCTCATGCTTAAATGGTAAAGACATTAATTAACCCTTTTTTGATTTGGCATAGTGGCAACAATATAGGCTATATGTATGTGTCTTAATTCATTTATTTGTGTGGCAACAAGAATAAGGTGAATAGAAAGTAGGAATAGTAAAGAAATATTAGAAAGACTGATAAATAATTATAAAAAGCAAGTTTTGCTTCATATAAATAATTTTACTGAGAAGAGAAAGTTATCATTCTAGCTTGGGAATTTTCACCATGTTTCTAATTAAAATTGTTCAAAGTACGCTTCAAGGGTGAGTCCTCTAATCTCATTAGTGTAAGGAGATTATTTTAAATGTGTGCTTTAATTCTGTTGTGTCATATGTATGACATATTTATTATTAAATTATGTAAAATACACACAATGACCCGTAGCATTGTGCAGATGCACACAACACCCAACAACAATATCAGATTTACCCATTTATGCCTTGTTCTTAGGAGAAATATATCTTTTTTTATAATCATCTATTTTTTTAAAAATTTCTCAGAGGATTTGCAAATCCTCTACCATTAAATATTGAACTTCTACATTCTCATGTAGGTGATAACAGTAAAAAATTATAACTTTCGACTTGTCCTGCAGAGATATATTATTTTCTTTTTCAATTGTATTTTTCAAACCATTTATTTGTAAGTGCATTTTAGCGTCCAATACTTATAATAGGTAATTTTTCAAAAGCATTAAGTGCAGGGCTTTGTAAATTTATTTGAGAAATTTTAAGGGCCTTTAAATATAAAGAAAGAAATAAAATATAGTATGATGAAATTTAAATATTATTCAACAAATTCATAATACAAAACATAAATATCAAAAATAATATTTATGAGGTATAACCTTCCATCTATGTAAAATAATCACAGTTATGAGGCAAAAGCCTTTCATGTATCAGTAGTAATAAGCAGGCGTAGCTTTCTATATATTGATAATAACGAGAAGGCATAACCTTCTATATATTAATAATAACAAGGAGGCATAACTTTTATAGATTAATAGTAATGAGGAGGCAATGCTTTTCATAGATTGAATAATAATGAGAAAGCATAGCTTTTTATAGATTGATAATAATGAAGAGGTATAGTATTCTATATATGATAGTAATTAAAAGAAATAAATTCAAAAATTATGATATGAAAGTATATTTTAGCATCCAATGCCTATGATATGTAATTTTTCACGGACATCAAGTGCAGGGATTGATAAATTTATAGAAGAGATTTTCAAGGGCTTTAAATATAAAGAAGAGAATTAAATTTAGTATGATGAAATATAAATATTATTCAATAAATTCATAATGCAAAACATACATATCAAAAGCAATGTTTAAGAGGCATGACCTGCCATAAACATAAAATAACTACAATTAGGAGGCAAAGCCTTACATGTATCAGTAGTAATAAGTAGGCATAGCCTTCCATGTATTGATAATAATGAGAATGCATTACTTTTTATAGATTGATAGTCACGAGGACACATAACTTTCTATAAATTAATAATAAGGAGAAGGCATAACTTTCTATAGATTGATAATAATGAGGAGGCACAACCTTTCATAAATTGATAGTAATGATAAGGTATAACCTTCCATATATTGATGGTAATTATAAAAAAAAATAAATCCAAAAATTATAATATAGAACTTCAAGTACTAATACAGAATTTTAAGTTCTAAATTAATGAGACTAATGATTAGAACTTCAGGTTCTAATTTATTAATTTGTTCTATAAGCTTCAGGTTGTAGATAGAATTTTGAATTTAAAATAATAGACATAATATTGAATATTATAAATATAAAAATGAGATAACTAATGCAAAATATTATTCTTATTTTCTGATGTGAAAAATTCAAATAAATAGCAACCACGGAGCATACTTGTAAATATTATATTATATATTAATATAAACATAATATAAATAACAGTTGAATATAAATGAATCATGTAAAATAAATAACGTAAAATAAAGTAAGTCAAGAACTTAATATAAAAGTTAAAAACTGAACTTACTTGAAAATTGTGTTGAAATATTTTAATTTAATTTTCAAATATTTTTTCTTTATAATAGTATAAATTTAAATATAAAGAAATGATTTAATGGACTACGTAGCTCATTGAGCAACATTGTTATATAGCACTATCTAATTAATCTATAACATTTGTACAAGTTATTGTGTACTATAGAATTTTGACACATATTTGAGTCTACGAGCTATGTAGTCTACTAGATTATTTTTCTTTAAATATATATTTATGTAGCACATATGGAGAAGCTCTAAATACATGTCAAATTCTGTAGCATGTCGTAAATTATTCAGAAGTTGTGAATTAATTAGACACATTATAAATTATGCATAAATTATGAATTAATTAGACAATACCATATAACAATATTGCTCACCATATAGTAATCTACGTAGCTTATTAGATAATTTCTCCTTAAATAATATATTTCTCTTGTATTATTAATTTATGAATATTTAATTTATTTGCACCATATTTTATTCTTTAATAATAATTATAATACAAAAAATGACATATTTGTCCCTAAAATTTGGTTATTTATCCAATTTTTTCCCTCTTGTTTCAAATTACCCAGATTTGTTCCTCTCCGCCAATCAGTTGCCGTTTAGTTTGACAGAAGTACAGTTATTTCGGTATAATGTATGTTTTGCCCCTGATGGTTATGCGCATGTGTTGTTATGTTTAAAGTGGCTAACACATGGCTCAACAAAATTATTTTAAATTAGCAAAAAAGTAATAAACAACACGTGAATATTTAGTATTAAATGGCGACGTAAAATTATAATTTTACCCTTATTTTTTAGCCATTTTTAGCCATTGATAATAGGGGCAATATTCCTTCATTTTTTTTTTATATATAGACAATCTAAAAACACTTTATTTACAATAGAAAAATTAGCCTAAAGTACAACAAGTGTAATTCTTCAATGCCCAATCCATTACCAAAAAGATTCAATCCTCGTAATCCAATATAAACTGCCGAACAATATATAGTCTGAAGAAATTCTAGTTCCACCTAATTTATAGAACATAAAAAATACTTAAATATCCGACAGAACAGAGCACAAAATTCCAATCATTTGAATTAAAAATCTGTGAATATTGTTTTTGCTCAAAATATCCAACTATGCAGCAAAGTTGGAACTTAAATAGACAATCAATAAGGTCATGAAGCAACTTCGATTGAGTAAATGGTCACCTGATTAAATTTAAAAACAAACTTTGTCAATGCAATGAAAGGGCATATGTTGGCATATCAGAATCTGAAGAAAATCCAAATAAGTTGTATTTTAGATACATGCATAAAAGATATAATTTTTATAGGTTTTAGAAGTCTAGACCAGAGGATTTCAATGCAAATGCAATTTTTGATGCTGAAAGTAGTCACATTTCACATGAGAAAGACACTTCTAATGCTTATGTACCAGACCAACAACCCTATATTAGAAGACATGTTAATAATGCAGTGATAAGATAATGGCTTCTTACTTTAACAGTTATAGTAATATTCATGTTAGATTTTTTTTTATGGGATTGGTTGTATGCCTTGTAATAAGAACAAAGATGTAGTGGTCCACAACATTTGAAATGAAGTAAAAAAAAAACCCTGTATTGAATATTGATCAATGTTGCAGAATTTGAAATGAAATAAAATACCTTTGTTGTAAAGACTGATGTGTGTTGCTTCTGGTCTTTCCTCTCCCTCTGGACATTACAGTGCTTCTAACTCTTCCTAATAACTCTGAATGTCTTCTTGAAATTTGTTATGGAGCTTTTGAGGCTCTTGCTTTAGCATTTGCAAAACTTGTATTTGTTGGATCATTGGTTGAAAACTATGGTACCTGTTAAAAGAATAAATGATACAATATTATGTTTTGGTAAACCAAAAAATAAAATGAACAATGAACTTAATTGAATTACCCATTTACTTGGCTTGTTGATGGTTGGAGCCTACAACTCCTTTTATTGTGTCCAAATTGATTGCAGTTGCCACATCTCATGGTACCTCTCTTATTCAATTCTTGCCTATCCAATCTCTCATCTGGTTGCCTCTTTCTAATTATTTTTGGCCTACCAACTTTCTTCTTATTGATAGATGGTTTAATTTATAGGCCTTTAACTATTAGCCAATCTGACTGATCAGGTAGAGGATGAATTAGATCACCATATATTCATATGTATGTTTCAGTTGTAAGCTTAGGATGAACATAAGCTTCTATAGAGTTTTTTTCTATGATTCAGACAAGGCAAAACATACTTGCATGGGATGCCACTGACTTGGTGGGCACCAAAGTCACAACTTTTCTGCTCTAAGTCCATAATGAAGATGTGATGATCATCCATAACCTCAAACTCTAGCATTTATAATCTTCACATACCTCCCTACTTTTCTTGACTCATTCAACTCTTTTTCACAGTTGATGGCAATCTTCTCTGCCATTGCTCTACTGCTTGATGCATATTTCTTAGTCTTTTCATTATTTTTCTCTTTATAAACTCCAACAATTGTAAAATAATTGAGCCTCTATGGAAATTTAACCAACTATTCTAAGACTCTATCATATTATTGGTCTCATGATCACACTTAACTTCATTCTCAAAAGCATGTCTAGACTATTGACTTGGGTCAATAGCTGATAAGTAATTATAAGCTGCTATATTAGCAGTCTTAATTTTTCCCATTGCTTCATTAAAAATTTCCTTCTTAGTTACCCTTGCAGCCTCCCAAAATAAAGGTTTAAATCTTTGATCTGGCCATTATTTCCTGAAATTGGCAATGATGTGCTTGACACAGAATCTAGTTGAGGATCTAGGCTAATGAAGTGCTAAATCTTGTAGTATCTCTTTTTGTTTATCAGCCATAAAAGTGATTGATTGTTTATCACAAATGTTCAGCTATTGCTTAAGGATCTCTAAAAACCAGCACTATGACTCTCCATTTTCTAACTTAGCCATACATATAGCTAATGGAAAAATCTCATTGTTCGCATCCAAATTGACAACATATAATATAACACCTTCAATGGGGCCCTTCAAACGGCACCTATCATGTCTTATAAACCAACTATAACCACTAATGAAGCCATCTCTTAAGGCTGAAAAAACTAAATATAAACCTCTTAAACCTAATTGGACCATTCTACACACTGACATCATATTGTATTTTTATAAGCATACTAAGGTTCCTTTGTATCAACACCTGAGCATAATCTCCGAGTCTTTGATATGCAGACACATGATCCCCAGATGATTTACTCGGTGCTATAACTTTAGCTGTATAAACTTTATTCATACTATAATGCACCTTAAATCTTTACTTCAATTAATCTCTCATTGCCTTTGGTGGCATTGTTGGGTTACTCTTCAGAGCCTCAACAAAGTGTGAGGCAATCCAAGCACTTGTAGCTTCATTTGTAGCTGAAACCCTATCACAACTGTACTTCTTCTATAACTGCTGAATATAATGCCAGATTTTACTCTTGATGCAAATATGAACCATGGGTATCCTGGTTCTTTGCACTAGCCTCTAAATCTCCGCAAATTATTTTTTACTTGCAACAATTCAAAACCTCTTTAATACAGTATTTCTAAAATGGTCAACACTATCCAACTCTTGACCAATGTATAAGTGGTCATCTTCTTCCTGACCTTAGAGGAAGTAATCTCTACCAAATGAAGCATTAAAATCTCTAACTCTAGAATCTTCATCTGATAAAGAGAGTAAGGCAGTATCTCTATCATTAAACTGGTAGCCTGATAGTGGATAGGATGCTTTAATGTCACTGTCACTCAATTGCCCACTCCTCCTCTTACTCATTTTCCTTAGTGTCTTCCTCGTTTTTATAACTGCTTGACTATAAATCTTGGTCACTATCTCACCATAGTGCTTCCTCATCAGAAACCCAATGGCTATGCTCAATTTTTGAGCTTGGGTTATGTTGCATTTCTAGGTCTAGGTTATTTTGCAATTGTTGGCTTTTTGGATTATGTTGCCTTTGTGAGCTGGTTGAACCTTATTGGTGGTGTTGCTGTGTTTGGGCTATTGGCGATTCAATAAGAGCTTGGTACACTTGAGAATCTTGATCATTGTGTTATTCTGGTTAGGACCATTAATATACTTGAGAGCAAATGTCCTCTAATTCAGTGTCTTCTATTTGGATTTGGGCCAAGAGTTGTGGCTGGGCTGCTGGGGTTAGGGTTGGGGTGAAAGCTATTGGGGTTAGGACTGTTGGGGTTGAGGCTTGTAGTGCTGGGGTTGGGGCTACTGAAGTTGGGGAAGTATCAATGGCAGTGTCATTGGTAGAGGTTGTGGCAGGGAAGACGTTTGGGGTAATAGCAGAATCAGGGTACAGTTTTTTCTTCATACTTGGGCCAGCTCTACCATCAACTTTTGACATTTCTTCTTGTTTGTACTGTTTGGGGGGAGGTTGCTGATTTAAGGGGAAACACTTCTAAATCAACATCCATGCAATACAATTTCCTCATAGCACTCATTCACCAAGTCCACAAGCCTTTTGTCATTAACCAGTTCAACTTATTCCCCTGTCCAAGGAATGGTAGTAGTTACCTTAAACTTATCTTCTACAAACAAGGGCCTTTCAAATATCCCCTCGCACACATAACTCTTCAATTCAATCAAACTGTAGTAGTCATTATCTGTGTAGTACTTGTATTTTTTGAACCTCAGCACCCTAACTGTGATGGTAACATATTTGAAATCGTGGTCACTGATAAAGGTTCATTAAGTCTAATATTTCCATCTTCTAAACTTAATATTTTTTTGTAAATATTAAGATTATTTGGCTTTTGATGTATTTTATTATTATTTTTGTAAGTTTAGAGCAAATAGAGTAAATAGGGTGGAAACTCTAATGAAAATAAGCCAAAAACATTAAATTGCTATAGTACTACTACAGTGATTCGTTATAGTGATCTGCTACAGAAGCCATCGCCACGGCGCCCAAAATAGTGTCTCAGCGCTACAGCGCCTAGAAATCAGCGCCGCGCCGCGGGTGGCGATAAACAGTATCGAGTGAATAGTATTTATATTATAGTAAATCATAAACAGTAATTTGAAAACATAAACCTATAAATAGAAGGCCAAAAAATCCTAATTAAAAGGAAAAGAGAGAAAAAAAATTAAAAAAGGCAAAAACTTAAAAGAGAATTCACAACACAAAATCAAATATCAAAGTCAAAGATTGAAGAACCAAGATCAAGATTCAAGCTTCAAGTCAAGATTGAGCGAGAAGCACATCAAGGAGTCACTTTAATTAGTTTTTTTTTTTTTTATCATTATATTCTTATTCTTGTTGATCTTTATGAATTTGTTGAATACTTTTGATTTTGTGATGGACTAAATTGTTCATTTAGGGTTAGACTATGTAAATCTAGTATGTAATTGAATTTCATTTATTCTTAATTTATGAACTTAATTATTGAAATTGATTCATTCTACTATGTGTTTATTGCTTTCATTATATTTGGCCAATATTATAAATGATTGAGGAATCATGATGAACTTGACAAAGGGATTCATGTATTTAGCCTAGGGTAGTTTGATGCATGATCATAGGGTAACAACTATGAGTTTCATCTATGATAAACATATACCTAGGTGGCATGTATGGTATAATTTAGACTTGATCTTTATGAATTACATTTTGATTTGATTACCATAGATATATAGGCGATTGTTAGAATGTGTAATATAGTCACTCGATTATTGATAGAGGCTTGTGATGATATTAGTGTCTAAGCTAACAATTTATATTAAGGGATGAACTAAATGGTTATTGAATCTAATGAAATACTAAGGGATGAGTCTATACCCAAGATTATTATCCTTTGATGAATTTATATCTCTTGTTTGTTTGCTATTTAGGTTTAGTTTAATTTGATAAAATTAGGTTAATAAATTCAGTTTCAAATTTTAATTTTTCTTAATAAAAGTTAAGTAGATATAATTTTAGTAATTGATTGAAGAATTAAATCACGTAATCCCTATGGAATCGATACTCGAACTTAAATCCTATATTACTTGATACTATAGCGTGCACTTACGCTTAGCATCAATCAATCACTTTCTATTTGCAACCATATTAACAAACAACTTTTTTAGGGTATTGCACCATTAAATTGATACATGAACACCCTCGTTTCATAACAATTACCAACATCCCATCAAAAAACACAAAATGCTTATAAACAATAGTAACAACAACCCTTTCTGATCCAGCACACTCATCATACGATAGCCACTTTACCACAAACAATTAAGTAACTAAAAATTTTGTATTGAACAAAAAAAAAACTCTAGAATTTTACACAAACTATACCTAACCTATAAAACCCTAAGATTTTTGTTCAATACAACAATGATTCATGAATCCATCGAATTCAACTTATAAATTTAAAATAGTAAAACAAATATACTAAATCATCAATAAAATTCGAAACTCATATATCAAACAACCAACAAATCGCTCCAACAAATAATATAAATATCCTAAAACCCAGAAATCAAATTGGACTCAACAATGTCTTAAACCCAACATTTTGCAAAATTTATCTTAGACCGAGATCGATTACTTATTGTGAAAAAATAGGGAGTCTTTGCTTGTAGTTTCCTTCGTTGGGGGCAGTGGTCAACTATCTTTCACGTTTTTGGCAATGGTTCAAAAAGGGTTTTGTTGTCACTATTTGTTGTAGTTTCCTTCGAAGATGGTTTTTGCAGAGAGCTATTTCAAACAAATATGGTGAAAAACGAAGGGCTTGTTTCTTTATCGCGAAATACTTTTTAATTTTTTAATCGTTTCACAATTATTTATTCGACACGTGGCTAAAGAGAAACATGTTACTTTTTATCTTTCATGTTAAGTTATTTTTTTGCCCTTTGACACGTCCAGAATATAGGAGTTTATTCTTAAGTGCAGGATTGTCGAAGTAATAAATGACCCGGTGAGAATGAGGTCGATCCACAAAGAAGTGGGATTAAAATTACAAACAATAAATACTCTAAAAAAAAAACAATATATAATGTTTGTAAATAATAATTCAATTAACCAATTAAAATAAATGTTAAGATTATGAGGATCCACTCTTAGCATATGAAATAAGAATATATTAAACCCTTTTTATAACTCAATTAGAATCCTCACACAAATGAAGTTCCAATCGGAAGATATAATAATTAAAGTTCATCATCATTTATGTATTAACTTGTATTTATTTTTTTTCAATTATTATACACTAAATCTTGTAAATAGATTTAAGTATTTATTATGTCAATTTTTATATTTGTACAGTAAATCAAGACTCTCATTTTATAAGAAATGGTATCTATGCCAAATCTTATAAATGGTTTTAAGAATTTATTGTGTCAATTATAAAAATTATCTATAATAAATCAAGATACATTACTTTACAGGAAATTGTATCAATATTGCAAATAAAATAAATACATCATATATAAATTTGCATAACTTAAAAATAAAACATTAAATTCATGAATAAGAGTTAAGTATATCTTCTTACTTTGTCAATAGTTTCACCATTTCACCTTAACAAAAAAAAATTTACTTGAACATAATAAAATTAAAAAAAAAAAAGAGATAGAAGAAGAGATAATATGACTTTAAAATAGTAAACAAAAGAAATAATACTATAAAGAGATAATACAAAAGAAAAATATTTTGAACTAAAATCTAGCTCTCTAATTACATACTTTGGGTATAAACAAGCTACATATTTATAGAAAAATATGGACAAATCAAGACAAATAAAGAGGACCATTTGGATGATAAAAGTCAAGAAGGGTGATAACTAATTTGCATTGATTATCATTAATGCACCAACTTGATTGTACAATTTGAATTTGATGTGGTCTGAATTAGCTTCCATTCAAAAAATAAAAGTTATAAATAAATCTTTTATATTTTCAAATTGAGTTGTCTCATACGTATTAGATACATATTTTTCTAGTTATGGGTCAAATATTGATGACTGTTCGGACTAAGCTTGTATTGCAGACCAGTTTTGTTCTATGTCATTTTTCACCATCTAAACGCTCGAATTCCAAATTCTTTGAAAAATATAATATTTTAGTCTATTGAGTAAACTCTTCACATGATTAATAATCACTCTAATTGAATTTATAAATAAAAAGTTATACCTATTTTATTGAATCTATTATAAAATAATTAAAAATTAATTAAATACAATATTATAAACATGTTTAAGTTAAAGAGGTTAATGACATTAATAATATAAAATAATGATATAAAACTTTTTATTAATTATGTAATTTTAAATATTTATTGCTACTTAAACAATTGACTAATAAAATAAGATAAATTTAAATAATTTAACATAAAACGAATAAAATTAAATAAATAACTAAATTTTGAGAGATAAAAATGTTATTTTTTATTATAATATCTTAAAATTTAATTATTATTTTAAATTATTAATTTAAATTTATTCTTTTAGCAGTAACTTATTTCATAGGAAGTCATGGATTATTCACCAATTTAAGGATAAAATTGGACAAATTTTGCCCTAATCCCAAGACATTCTCATCTAAAAATGCCCTAAATACTACGATTTCTTCATTTGTTTCTCCTTCTGTTTTGTTTTGATTTCATTGTTTTTTTGGGATAGTTCGATTCAAATCCAATTCATTTAGGTTTAGTTTCATAACACATTATGATATTATTACCATAAACATTTTCTCATTAAAAAATTAAACGAATCTTAATTTTTTTTTTTATCACTCAACTAACAATGTCGTCAACAAAAAAGAAGCGACCAAAACCAAAACTCGGTTCGTCTTCAACATCATCATCTTCTTCTTCACTAAGCTGGGTGATTGAGCCACCGAAAAGCTTGTTCCCGTCAAGGCAAGACTTGTTGCGGCTCCTAGCAGTACTCGCCATCGCGTCCTCCGTCGCTGTGACCTGCAACTACTTCGCCAACGCTTTTATTAACCCAACACAAAAGCCTTTCTGCAACTCCAATGTAGACTCCCCTGAATCTCTCTCCGGTTTGTAATTTAACCCTTTTAATTTGGATATGTATTCATATCTCAGGCACTTTTTTTTCATATTAACTCTTTGCTACTTTAATTTGTTTGGTGTTATATCTTGAGCTTCTTAATTTGCACACATGTGGTGGAATGAAATGGAAAATTTACGGTCAACGTTGTTCAGATTTGAGCTAATTGCTTAATATTGTAAATGGGGAGTGTCTCTTATTTTTTTAATGCTACACACGAACTCTTGGCAATAGGTTTTGCTATTATGCTTATTTCTTGCGTTAATGTAAACTTTTGACAAATGCATACCATTATAGATTCTTGTGAGCCCTGCCCGCTTAATGGTGAATGCCACCAAGGCAAGTTGGAATGTCTTCATGGATATAGGAGGCATGGGAAGTTGTGTGTAGAGGATGGGGATATTAATGAAACAGCTGCAAGACTTGTATGTTCTTGAAGTTTTTTTTTTATCATTTCCTGTATATTGACATTAGGAAGTAAAATTGCATGGTGATTTCTAGATTTTTGCTAATTGGCAATTTTATGTGAGGCAAGTGCAGTCCAAGTGGGTGGAAAATCGTCTGTGTAAAGACTATGCCCAACTTTTGTGCGATGGAACTGGGTCAATTTGGGTCTGTTGCATTGCTACCCTTTTTTTGCTTATGGCAGTTATATTTCTTATCTGCATCTGCTATGGAGTAAAAAGATTTCTGGGATGTATGTTTTAGACGTGTGTAGTTCTAAACATAAATGCATTTTCAGATTAGAGAGGATGATATATGGAATGATTTAGATGGATGTGAGCTGATTATAAACTTTGAGTCAGACAATGCCGTTTTCTTGTATACCAAGAAAAAGACGATGGAGACTGTTGGTAGATACCTGGAGTCAAGGACTAATACTTATGGGTATGCTATTCCATTTTCACTTTGAAGTTTGTATATATGGACCTTTGAGATGCTCTGGTACTGATGGTCCAAGCATTTCGAGTTACATGCCTTTTCTTTCTGTGTATAGGATCAAGGAGTTGAAATGTCCTGATTTGCTGGCAGAACATTACAAATCATTATCATGTCGCACTCGTCAATGGGTTTCAAAGCATGCTCTTATCATTGTGCCTGTTTGTGCATTGGTACTCTACTCTAAAAGGCAGACTTTGAGTGCTTTAGATTTAGTATCAACATGTTGAAGCTTGTTGACAAAATTGAGATATACAGCTTGTGGCATGCACATTGTCGCTTTGGAAAGTCCGTCAGAAATGGTATTTATCTATGAGAGTTGAAGATCTTTACCACCAGGTATAATGATCCATGACTTTTTTATTGTTGCAGTCTATAGATTCCTAGTTTTTAGCTTACCATTTTCTTACCTGCTGCAAACTAGGATCTTACAGAAGCTGCCTCCTATCATTCTAGAATGTTCTGGTTCAGAATATAATTTGAGATTTTCATCAGTGTTTCTTCAATCTTTACTTTGAGATTCACCATTGTTTTTAGATCAATCAAGAACTGAGGATAAACAAACTCTCCAATATTATGATTAGATATGATAGGAAGAAATTGGTGTCAAATGGCTTTCCCATGAATTATATCATTTTATTGAACATTATTACCTGCCTTGTTTTATGATCTTAGAACCTGTGAAATGGAAAATACAGAACAGATACATTAAGAAGAAAAGAAAGAACATAATAGAAAGAAAAAGTAATATAAAATTTATCACTAGTTTATCCTTGTTGATTTGACTTCAAATAAAAGTACATTGACTGAGATTGTTACCACTTTGATAGGTTTGCGAGATACTTGAGGAAAATGCCCTGATGTCAAAGAGTGTAAATGGTGAATGTGAACCATGGGTAGTTGCCTCAAGGTTACGAGATCATCTTCTTTCACCCAAGGAGAGGAAGGACCCTCGGATATGGAAGAAGGTACTCTTCTATGTCCTTTAATCAGGTTTCTTTTAACCATAGAATTTTTTGTTTTGGATGGATTACAATTGATATTGGATTATATGTATTTAAATATTTTAATGAATGACTTATCTTGTATTAGTATTTGTCGGCAGAATGCTGTTTACATTTAAAATAGCATGCAGTAATATATTTTCATGCATGTGTGAGATGAAAAAGCCTGTTATTAATGATTCTATTGGTGGCCATTTTGCCACCTCAGTTTGGCTGAAATTTTCAAACTTTTAGGTGAAGGCCAACTCATTAGTTGCCTTTTTAGACCAATGTTATCTTTGTTGCTTTAGTTTTTGTAACATTATTCGACTTTTATATATCCTCTTTAAAGCTGTACGATTCCAAGAACTTTGTAGAATCATTTATGGTATGATAAAGTTGAAGAATTATTTATGGTTATATTTTTGAAAATTAACATTCATTTATATTTTCAGGTTGAGGAGTTGGTACAGGAAGATTCTAGAGTGGATCAATATCCTAAGTTGTTGAAGGGTGAATCAAAAGTAGTATGGGAATGGCAAGGTACTAAAGCTGTAACAAATGTTATTTCTTTTGTTGATTTAGACACTTAGAGTTTTGGCCAAATTTGCTCTCTCGTTATCTTTATTGTTTTAACTTGATTAATCAAGAAAAATTAGTAATTGGTGAAGGGGCTTTCTGGGAACAAAAGATTTGGTGGCCTTAGATAGAAACTTTTGTTCAAATGAGGACTAACTCATCGGTAGAATAAAATCCTGAGAAAAAGGCTGCATTTTGCAAGTGAAAACTGTTATGTGTTTTAATTGCAAGCTAAATGCAAAACACTGCTGCTATTTTTTTTCAAAGAAATGAAAAATACATTATGGCTATTTACATGGATGGATGCTTCTTGTGAGAGCAATTGTTTGACTGTAGATGCTGGATTATATATGATGGATGGCATGTAAAACACTTGTACAATTGAATTAGATTGCTGTAGTGCTGTTATTCCTTTCATGAGTTGCTTGGACTAGATTCTTGTGTAGTTGTTGCAGTGCGCATCTATTGATGTTTGAAAACTGTGCTTCTTGTTGGTTTTGCAAGGTCTGGTATTACTAGAGTTTTCTAGCTTGAGAAGTTCTTTTCTTTCCTTCTCTTTTTAGAGAAAAAGAATAAGGTACATATTAGAATTATAAGGACTAAGGAAGCAAATTCATAAACATAAAACTGGTGAAAAACTGAATAATTCTTAAACAGAGTTAGGGATATGGGTTTAGATGTTTAAAATGTATAGATCATGATAATTAAGAGTTTTCAACATGCTACTTGTCACGGACTTTTCTCGAATTCGTGCGGCCTTAGACACTTTTCAAGTGCTAAGCAGCCTAAAAACCAAGAAAGAGATGAAGAATATGCATACAAAGTGTTTGAGAGAATGCTCTTGTATTACTAACAAAGAGAATTACAAGCTAAGAGGTATATTGCTTCAAATGAGAGTTCATTTATTTATAGCAAAAACTATGTACAATAGACTGCTAGGATTGAAAACATCCAACGGACTATAATTAAAGCCACATTCCAAAGGAATATTCCTATTCTAGAATTCTCTACCAACTACTACATACAAGTGGGCTCGGCCCATACATACATCAAACTCAAATAGGCCTTCTAGATAATGTGATCCATGTAATGCTTTAATAGCCCAAGTAGCCTTCAAGGGTCTTGGCGCGCACCAAATGTTTGATGAAATGCCTGAGAACATTTGGAGCGTGGTATTCTCCCTTATTAAATTCACGCGACGCCCTCGTAGCGTCTTCGCTGGAACTCGCGCATCATGTCTTCAAACTTCTATAGTGCATTTTCGGGTTCCTAGCTTGCTTCATTATTGGGCAACCCCTTCCACTTGATAAAATATTCTTGACTCGGATGATAGTTTTTCTTTCGTACTGTCCTTACATCGAGGATAAGTTCTGCCTCTTTGTTGTAAGATGTGGAAACCCCCAAAGGTGCCCTGGATTGTGGCCCACGCTCTGTGTCTTCCGCATCTCCATGATATAGCTTCAGACAGCTTATGTGAAACACCGGATGTGGCCTTAGTGTCGAAGGTAAGTCCACCTTGTACAAGACTTTTGCCAACTCTCTTGGCAATTGGAAATGGCCCATCGTATTTTCGAATAAGGCCCTTGTGAAGTGGCCGGTTGGCCTTGTCCTGTGTCGGAAGTATCTTTACCATCACCAAGTCTCCCACGTTAAACTCGACATGTCTCCGCTTGTCGTCTGCCCATTTCTTCATCTGCTTGCCTTGTAAAGATACACCCTCGCCATGTCTAACTGCTTGTGCCAGGACTTTGCAGCTCTATATGCCGCAGGACTCCTCCCCGTATCGCTAGATACGAGCGTATGTAGTGTAAGAGGTTGCTGGCTAGTAGCTAATTCAAATGGGTTTTGATTTGTCGACTCGCTTCGCTGTAAGTTGTAGGAAAATTGAGCAATGTCGAGTAGCTTGGCCCAATCTTGTTGATTTGCGCTCACAAAGTGTTGCAAGTACAGCTTCAAAATTGCATTCACTTGTTCGGTTTGCCCATCTGTTTATGGGTGAAAACTGGTGGAGAAGTGAAGCTTCGATCCTATGAGGTTGAACAATCCAGTCCAAAACCTCCTTGTAAATCTTGTGTTAAGATCGCTAACTATCACCCTTGGCAATCCCCAATATTTGACCACATCCTTGAAGAAAAGTCTTGCGGTCTCTTCCGCACTACATTACTTAGGTGCCGATATGAAAGTAGCATACTTAGAGAATCGGTCTACCACCACAATGATAGTCACACATCCCTTCAATTTTGGTAAACTCACAATAAAGTCCATAGAGATACTTTCCCAAGGTCTCTCCGGTATGGGCAAGGGATCAAGTAAGCCCGCGGGACTTCGTTGCTCGACCTTGTCTTGTTGGCATATGAGACAAGTCTTCATGAACTGTTTTATCTCTTCTCGCATGTAGGGTCGCCGCCGCCCAAGTTACGGTAGCTATACCGAGGGTTGAAGCTCTTAAGCCGAAGGAGTTCAGTGGCAAACAAGATATCAAGGAGCTTGACAACTTCTTTTGGCAAACGGAGAGGTACTTTGAGGTCAGTATCGCAACTTTGCACCTTTCCGATTATGCAATTCTGTGGTGGTGTAGGAAAAATGAAGAAATTCGCAAGGGTACTTGCACCATCAACACATGAGCAGAATTACAGCGCCAATTCTACTCAGAAAATGTGGCGCACAATGCTTATAAAAGATTGAAGGAGTACTCGATGTTGATGTTGAAGATCCCTAACATGAGCAAAGAGGACTTGTTATTCAACTTCCTAGACAGGTTACAAACATGGGCATCCAATGAGTTAAAGCAGTGCAGAGTGTAGAATATATCCGACACCCTTACAATGGCGGAGATGCTTATGGATTACCGTAAGGGAGAAACCGGTAATTCCAAGCATCCTAAACCCAATAATAGCAAAGGTGGGGGAGCCAAAGAGTCTCACCCTCCACGGAACAAGGATGGGAAATGCAAACCACCCATGGGGAAAGAGCAGAAACGTGATGGCAAGAACAAGCCAAAATCGAACTGCTTCCTTTGCAACGGGAATCATTGGGTAAGGCACTGTCCAAAGAAGAAAGCCTTCAACGCCATGTTTGAAACACAAGAGGTAGGTAAGCAGAGTCAAATGGGATGTTTGCAGTTGCTTAATACCCTTAAAGCCAAGAAGGCTCCCAACACGCCGACGGCGCTCATGTACATGGAAGCCCATATAAATGGTAAGAAAACTCAAGTGCTAATTGATACCAGAGCTACGCACAACTTCAAGCGTGCAGAAGCAGAGGGCTTGGGTCTTAAGGTGGAGAAAGGGGTCGGTTATCTCAAGACCGTAAACGCCAAAGCCAAACCACTAGATAGGGTCATTCGAGGAGTTGAAATGCACCTTGGAAATTGGCGCGGTAAGGTAAACTTTTCAATTGCTCATTTGGATGATTTTGAAGCTATTCTTGGCATGAATTTCTTGCGACAGTTTAATGTGGTGCCACTTTCCCGACACAATTACGTGTGCATCTTGGAAGAAGGGCCATGTATGGTGTCAATGGTAAACAAGCGCAAGGGTGGGAATCCGCATCAAATGCCAACAACACCTTTCTTTCCGCCATGCAAGTGAAGAAAGGAGCCAAGCGAGGAGAAGAAACGTATCTCGCTACAATATAGGAGGCAAATGATAAAGCAAAAGCAAAAGCAAATGAAGATGATCTACCAAAAAAATTGCAAGAGTGCTTGAGGAGCACAAAGATTTCATGTTGGTAGAGCTTCCAAAGAAGCTACGACCAAGGCAAGCAATTAATAATGAGATCGAGTTGGAGCTGGAAACTAAACCGCCAGCCAAAGTGCCCTACTGGATGTCTCCACCGGAGCTAGCAGAGCTATTGAGGTAGCTCAAAGAGTTGTTGGATGTGAGCTTCATCCGACCATCTAAGGCGTCATATGGTGCGTTAGTACCTTTTCAACGCAAGCATAATGGTTCGTTGCGACTATGCATAGACTACCAGGCGTTAAACAAAGTCACCATAAAAAATAGGTATCCTATTCCCTTAAGTGCTGATTTATTTGATCAATTGGGATAGGCAAAATACTTTTCAAAGCTAGACTTAAGATTGGGTTATCTTCAAGTGCGGATAGCCGAAGGTGATAAACCAAAGACTACATATGTGACGCTATGGTGCGTACGAGTTTCTTGTCATGCTATTTGGTCTCACCAACGCACCAGTCACATTTTGCACATTGATAAACAACATACTCCAGCCCTTTCTCAACAAATTCGTCGTCATGTACTTGAACGACATTGTGATCTATAGCAACACTCTCAAGGAACATGTAGAACATTTGCGGACTGTTTTAAGGGTGCTTCGTAAGAACGAGCTTTATGTGAATAGAGAGAAGTGTTCTTTCGCCAAGCCGGAGGTGGACTTTCTAGGTCACAAGATCAAAGATGGCAAGTTATTAATGGATAGGGCGAAGATTCGCGTTCAAATCGGTATCTTTTCTTACTCACTAACTTTTATCTACTCCCACTTCGAATTCATTCTATGGGGATGATGAATCTTAAATAAATAAAAAAAGTTGGAAATAGAGAAACTTTGGCATTTCGATTTAGAGGGTATCCTTGAAAATTCAACTAGAGATAGGATGTAAGGCTTTGAGATAGAACGTAAGGCTTTTTTAAGAAATTAACTTAAATATGAAAATGAAAGGGAGGGGGTAAACTAAGGGGACTCCCCCTCTGAGAACCGTATATGAGAATTTCATCTCGTACGGCTCAAAAAAAAAAACACTCCAATACGGGTTGAAATGGGTATGGAATATAAAATTGGAAACTTTTTATTATTAATCGTTTGATTCAATCTTATCTAAAGATACGAAAGAATAAAAATCATAAAGCTAGGGGCGAATCTTTGCCTTATCCATTAATAACTTACCATCTTTGATTTTGTGGCCTAGAAAATCTACCTCCGACTTAGCGAAAGAACACTTCTCCCTATTCACATAAAGCTCGTTCTTACGGAGCACTCTCAAAACACTCTGCAAATGTTCCTTGAGAGTATTGCTATAGATTACAATGTCATTCAAGTACACGACGATGAATTTGTTGAGGAAGGGTTGGAGTATATTGTTCATCAAGGTGCAAAATGTGGCTGGTGCGTTGGTGAGACCAAATGGCATGACAAGAAACTCGTACGTGCTATAGCGCGTCACACATGTAGTCTTTGGTTCATCACCTTCAGCTATCCGCACTTAATGATAACCCGATCTTAAGTTCAGCTTTGAAAAATATTTTACCTACCTCAATTGATCAAATAAATTAGCAATTAAGGGAATAGGAAACCTGTTTTTGACAGTGACTTTGTTTAACGCTCGATAGTCGCAGCGAACTGTCATGCTTGCATTGAAAAAGTACTAGCACACCATATGACGCCTTAGATGGTCGGATGAAGCTCACATCCAACAACTCTTTGAGCTACCTCAGTAGCTCCGGTGGAGACATCCGGTAGGGCGCTTTGGCTAGCGGTTTAGTTCCCGACTCCAACTCGATCTCATGATCAATTACTTGCCTTGGTCGTAGCTTCTTTGGAAGTTCTGCCAGCATGAAATCTTTGTGCTCCTCAAGCACTCTTGCGATCTTTTTTGGTAGATCATCTTTATTTGCTTTTACCTTATCATTCGCCTCCCATATTGTAGCAAGATATGTTTCTTCTCCCCGCTTGGCTCCTTTTTTCACTTGTATAGCGTAAAGAAAGATGTTGTTGGCATTTGATGCGGATTGCCCACCCTTGGGCTTGTCTACTATTGACACTATACATAGCCCTTCTTCCAAGATGCACACGTAATTGTGTCAGGGAAGTGGCACCACATTGAACTGTCGCAAGAAATTCATGCCAAGAATAGCTTCAAAATCATCCAAAGAAGCAATTGAAAAGTTTACCTTACCGCACCAATTTCTAAGGTGCATTTCGACTCCTCGAATGACTCCATCTAGTGGTTTGACGTTTACGGTCTTGAGATAACCGACCCCTTTCTCCACCTTAAGACCCAAGCCCTTCGCTTCTGCACGCTTGAAGTTGTGCGTAGCTCTGTTATCAATTAGCACTTGAGTTTTCTTACCATTTATATGGGCTTCCATGTACATGAGCGCCGTTGGCGTGTTGGGAGCCTTCTTGGCTTTAAGGGTATTAAGCAACTGCAAACATCCCATTTGACTCTGCTTACCTACCTCTTGTGTTTCAAACATGGCGTTGAAGGCTTTCTTCTTTGGACAGTGCCTTACCCAATGATTCCCGTTGCAAAGGAAGCAGTTCAATTTTGGCTTGTTCTTGCCATCATGTTTCTGCTCTTTCCCCATGGGTGGTTTGCCTTTTCCATCCTTGTTCTGTGGAGGGTGAGACTCTTTGGCTCCTCCACCTTTGCTATGATTGGGTTTAGAAGGATTGGACTTACGGTTTCTCCCTTGCGGTAATCCATAAGCGTCTCTGTCATTGTAAGGGCGTCGGATATATTCTGCACCGCTTTGTAACCTGTCTATTAAGTTGAATAACAAGTCTTCTTTGCTCATGTTAGGGATCTTCAACATCAATATTGAGTACTCTCCACGTACTCACTAATGGACTTGATTTGTTTCAACTCCTTCAATCATTTACAAGCATCGTGCGCCACATTTTTTGGGTAGAATTGGCACTGTAATTTCGCCCATGTGTTGATGGTGCAGGTACTCTTGCGAATCTCCTCATTTTTTCTACGCCACCACAGAATTGCATGATCGGAAAGGTATAAGGTTGCGATACTGACCTTGAAGTACCTCTCTGTTTGCCAAAATAAGTTGTCAAGCTCCTTGACATCTCGTTTGCCGCTGAACTCCTTCGGCTTAGGAGCTTCAACCCTTGGTGGAGCTACTGTAACTTGGGCGACGGCAGCCCCACTTGCGACCACCCACTTATATAGCACCATGTCCTTTTTGATAGTCTCGAATTCTTTGTGCAACTCTTCCACTTGGGCTTGCAGCTTGTCCATGTGGAATACAACTTCTCTTGGAAAGCCTTGACCTAATCTTGTTGCTTCTCCGTATACGTGTCGATGGTGCTGTCAACGAGGGAGCGCAGCTCATCCCCTTAATGGTCGAGACCCACTTTGAGTTTCTTGACTTACTCCTCCAACTCTCCAAGGCAGTTCATCGTCTTGCTCATGGCAACACCAAGCGTCGTGACCACGTTCCCCAAATTGCAGCTTGGTTCAACAGACTTCTCTCATGGAACGCTCCCGTGCCTCTTAGCTTTGGGGTCTCTTCCCCTCTAATTCGTCATATCAGATGATCCAACAACATCCTTCACCATCTTCCTTGAACCCCACTCTGATACCACTTTTCATGGACTTTTTCTCGAACCCATACTGCTATAGGGCACTTTCAAGTGCTAAGCAGCTTAAAAACTAACAAACCAAGAAAGAGATGAAGAAGATGCACACAAAGCGTTTGAAAGAATGTTCTTGTATTATTAACAAAGAGAATTACAAGCTAAGAGATGGTTTGCTCCAAATGAGAGCTTACCTATTTATAATAAAAGCTATGTACAATGGACGGCTAAGATTGAAAACATCAAACAGTCTACAATTAAAGCTTTTTACCACAAGTGATATTCTTTAGGAATATTCTTATTTTAGAATTCTCTACCAACTATTAATACAAGTGGGCTTAACCCTTATGTACAACAACTCAATTGGGCCTTCTAGATGGTTTGGTCCATGCAAAGCTCCAATGGCCTAAGTAGCCTTCAAGGGGACTTGGCACGCACCAAATGTTTGATGAAATGCCTGAGAATATTTAGGGCGTGACATTGCAAACCATCTCTCATAGCTTTATAATTTCTCTTTAATATTAATATAAGAGAGCATTCTCTCAAATACTTTGTGTCCATCTTCTTCATCTTTTTCTTAGTTTGTTGGTTTTTAGGCTGTTTAGTACTTGAAAATACTTAAGACTGCATGGATTTCAGAAAAGTCCGTGACAAAAAGAGTAGTTCTAATGCATGAGGGTCTCTCTTTTGTCATTTTTAATGATTGTGGTGCTGGATATAATTAAGAGTTTTTAACATGCTAAAATAAGGAGCAATTGTAGTTCTTAGGCATAATGCATGAGGGTATCTCTTTGGCCCTTTTTAATGATTGTGGTGGTGAATATACATCAGATCTGGTGTTGGTGCTTCCATCCTGCAGCAGAGAAGGCATCCCTGAATCTTGATGTATATTTAAACAGAGGGGTTTTATTCTATCCAATAACAAGAAGGAAAAAAAAAGAGAGGGATGCTTGAGAAGTCCTGAACTCAGTTTCTAGCAATATAGGAGCATTATGAATTGTGATTGTTTCAGTTGAGAAATTCTGGATGTAGCTAATATAATGCAGAATTTTGAAGTTCAAGGTTTTGACATTGGTTAACAGTTTATTTTTGTTTGCACCTCAATTTAAAACATTCTTTCTCATTCTTTTCATTTTGTAGTGGAAGGTTCCCTCAGATCTTCGAAGAAGAGAAAAAAAATGGAGGCTAGCAAATCAAATTCCAGTGTAGGCGGGGACATGAAGTTTGATCGACGGCAGTGCACATCGGGGGCTGGTGAGCTGCTACTACGGTCTTTGTTCCATTGTGATTTATGCATCAGTTATCAAGCATGTTTCCTCAGTTTGTCTCTTTTCAAGCTGTATCCTTTTATTTGTTAGCACGCATGAGAAATTATTCAACTGATGTGTAAAATCAAAATCTTCTTGCAGCGCCTAAAGAGCTAATCTTTTGAAAAGGTACAGTTTTTAATGGTCACCACGGCTCCCTTATCTACCCCATTATCCAAACGAAGTTAGCATAAAGCCCGGTGGTAAGTGGTAACATATGGAAGGGTCCATATAGCCTCAGTGATGGGAAGTTATATAGATAGATGGGTCTATACACTAAAATCTGCTTGATGAAAGTCTTATGCTACTAGTGGTCATGGGAACTAATCACAATGGGCAGTTCCAGACAGTTTTTCCCTATTTGCAGTAACGATTAGGCAAGCGAATGTAGCATGTTGGGAATCGGGAGTCGGGACTTGGATGAACATGGAAAATATCTGTTGTTGTAATCTTAGAATAATGTGAAATGTTGTTTCTTCCATAAGGTTTGCTTCAGTTTTTAAATAAAGCCTATATTCATACATCACCCGAAAATTTAGTAGCCAGATCTCTTTGCTGCTCCGTCACAATTAACCCGGAAATTGACAAAATACCAAATTAGCACGAGCCATCAAAATGTTGGGTTCTGCTGATTGCTTCCCCGTCTGTAGATATACGATCAAGGTTTATAAAAATCTGTTTAGCATAGAAGTTTTTTTTTATTGGGATGGGCAAAAGAAAAAATTAACAGGTCGATCTGCATTGTGGTTAGATTTTGATCGGTTTTTGATCAATTCTATTTATTTGAAATCTATTGGTTTAGTTTTAATTCAATTTAATTGATTCGATTTAGTTTAATTTAAAACTCAAAAAAAAAATTAAATAAATTAAAATTTAAGAAAAAAAAAATCAAAAAGTAAACTGAGGCAGTTCAATTTGATTTTTAGTGTTTGAATCGATTGATTCCATTTATATAGAGTCGATAATTTGCTTGCACCTAATTTTTTTTCGTGCTTTTAAAGAATAAAAAAATAAAGTGCTTATTAAACATAAATTTTACTCATATACATCAATATCACAGTCGGTGCTTTTCATTCTACAGCACTTATAATTTCAATGATGGCTAAAGCATTTTGTACCAAACAAACTCTTAATTTTCAGCAAATGACAATTTTACCCGACGACGATGTGCTTTTCATTCTACAGCACTTATAATTTCAAAGATGGCTAAAAGCATTTCCAACAAATGAAAATTTACCCGGAATCGTCGGGCAACAACAGGGCCACGATAGTTGCTCACCATAGTCATCGTTTCAATATAATATTGGGATGTGGCGGTGATTTCTCAAGTCACATTTATAATAAAGTGTGCAGTGTGCACGAGAAGATCATGTCCATTAATTCATATTTATACAAGGATTTAATTGGAAAAGGATGTGATTCAAACCTGATGCTTGTGACTGATTTGGGTTACTCTCATGATTTTACAACAACGAATACTTAATTGTAAATGGAACATTATAAATGAGATAACTCGTATTTGTACGAGATTAAATTCATCATAATTAGTTCGGATAAAGGTTGCCATTTCGTAAGGAATAGAGTAAAGCCTTTACTTTATCTCTTGTCTCTCCTCTTTGATATCTCTTATTTGCACGTGATTGTCAATACTATATTGCACGTGATTGTCAGAGTTTTGAAACTTGAAGGCCAAAATGTGAAAAACCAAAAACAATTCAGAGCGAGCGTTTAGGGAGAGTTTCTGACATTGGGAGCTGGGATGCAAAGAACAAGAAATAATGGGGGCCAAACTCTAAAATTCATAATTAAGGGGCTAAGTATGAATATTTATTTATAATTTAATAAAATGAACCAAAAAAAAATCTGGGTTTTTTTTTACCGACTTATTACGTCAACATCACAATCTTCGACCATGGCAAAATGGGAAAAGAATAAATATAACTAGTTCTTATCATTTATGTCCCTTAATTTTTTTAATATTATAAAAAAGAAGTTCCTAATGTTAATATGGGTAATAATGCGAATTCATTTCCTAAGATTCAATGAAGAATAACTACTTTATTTCTGAGAAGAAAAAAAAAAGAGAAAGAAGAAGAAGATGTAGTTATAATTACTAGTAATCTGAAAGAATTTTGTTTAATTAATAACTTGCGATAATTATGTCCTTATTTAATGAAATATAAAACTTCAAAATTTAAATGGAAGTGAATTGTAAGATTAAGTATCTTGTTTTGGGATAAGTATTATTATTAAATAATATTATATTTTTTAAATAGTATTTAAAATTTTTATCACAAAATAATATGTTAAATAATTATTAAATAGTATAAAGAATAATTTTAAAAAATATATTATTTTATTATTTAATAATTACTTGATAAATTAATTTAAAATAAAAATATAAGATATTATTTTAAAAATATAATATTACTTATAATTATTTTATTTATTATAATTGACAAAAGTTTTTCAATCAATATTACAAGTTTATTAATGTGGCGTGAGTTTTGAGAACCTTTCTTTATTATCCAACACTTACAAGGGTGTGGTTACCAAGATTGTCTATAAATGTGTTGAGAAATATCACAAAATACTATACAGCGGAAACAATTCTTTTTCTCACGTTGTGTTATTAAAATGGGCAATATATCACCAATGTAAGTACAACAATATTACCACAAACATTAACCATCAATCAATCATAATGAACACCAAATTTTTACGTGAAAAATCCAATTCGGGAAAAATCACGGGACCGTAGTCCGATATCAACACTTCCACTATGTAATAATAATGGGATTAAAACAAT
Organism: Ailanthus altissimus; assembly: GCA_946807835.1. Classification (NCBI taxonomy): domain Eukaryota; kingdom Viridiplantae; phylum Streptophyta; class Magnoliopsida; order Sapindales; family Simaroubaceae; genus Ailanthus; species Ailanthus altissimus. Next base: position 30,273,255 of record OX327688.1, on the reverse strand, counting down.
GTTCTCTCTAGAATCACCACTAGAGGCTCACCACAACATCAAGAACATTAATCTTGGCTCAACAACAATAAATCTAACAAATTCTCCTTAAATGTAAATTTGCTAGATAATACTAAATCATAGGCTAAATCGAAAATCAAATCCGATAGAATTATAGAGCAAGATGTTGGAAACTCACCTTCAAAATTTGAGCAAAATCGAAACTCAAATTAACATCCAATCATCAAAGAAAAAACTAAAACCCTAAGTTTTATTTTTCTCTTTCTCTCTCGTTCTTCTCTGTTTTCTGCTTCTGCTTACTGGAAATGGCTTCTCGGCCAAAATCAACAAAACCCAAAATGGTGTACTTTGCACTTATGGTAAATTTTAGTCAGCTCCCTTCATGGCTAATTACATAGAGGCCCCTGGACCCACATGATGTGGATCCCACCAACAAATCTCCCCCTCCACGTCATGTGAAAGGATCCACTAGACCCGCTTTCCCTTTACAAACTTGAAGCTTCTCCTTGGACAATGATTTAGTCATCATATCCGATCCATTCTCACTTGTATGTATCTTTTCATGTTGTAACAGTTTTGATTCTAATACGTTACGTACCTAATGATACCTAACATCAATGTGCTTAGATCTTGAGTGGAATGTTGGGTTCTTTGCCAAATGAATGGCACTCTGACTGTCACAGTAAACTATGTAGCTCTCTTGCTTCACACTCAACTCTTGTAGGAATTTCTTCATCCACAAGGTTTCCTTGCAAGCTTCAGTAACTGCACTATACTCGGCCTCTGTGGTAGACAAAGCAACACATTTCTGAAGTCTGGATTGTCATAACACAGCTCCCCCTGCAAAGGTAATCAAGTATCCTGATGTAGACTTCCTAGAATCCACATCTCCTGCCATGTCTGCATCTGTGTACCCATACAACACAGATTTATCACTACCAAAACATAAACATGTCTTAGAGGTGCCTCTAAGGTATCTGAAAATCCACTTCACTGCTGTCCAATGCTCTTTGCCAGGATTAGAGAGAAATTGACTAACAACACCAACTGCATGAGCAATATTTGGCCTAGTACAAACCATAGCATACATCAAACTACCAACAGCTGATGCATAAAGCACTGCACCCATTTCTTCCGTTTCTTTCTCACTTGTAGGACATTGCTTGGAACTAAGCTTGAAGTGACCTGCAAGTGGTGAACTAACTGGTTTTGCCTTACTTATGTTGAATCTTTCAAGAACCCTTTCAATGTAGTTTTCTTGAGATAACCATAACTTCCCATTTTTCCTGTCACGGGAGATCTTCATGCCAAGGATTTGTTTAGCCTGTCCTAAATCCTTCATAGCAAATGACTTACCGAGTTCTCTCTTCAATCCTTCAATTTTACTACCATCATGGCCAATAATTAACATATCATCCACATAAAAGTAAGAGAATAGTGAAATCATTATCTGCAAACCTCTTCATAAAAACACAGTGGTCTGATGTAGTTCTGCTGAAACTATAATTTTCTATGAAAGAATCAAATTTCTTGTACCACTGTCTCGGTGCCTGTTTCAGCCCATACAAACTTTTCTTCAACTTGCACACTAAATCTTCTTTGCCTTTGACTCTGAATCCCTCAGACTGCTCCATATAGATTTCCTCCTCCAAATCACCATGAAGGAAAGCTGTCTTTACATCAAGCTGCTCAATCTCCAAGTTTAAACTTGCTGCTAAACCAAGGACAACTCGGATAGAAGACATCTTCACTACAGGAGAAAAAATTTCTTCAAAATCAATTCCTTTCTTCTGACCAAACCCTTTCACAACTAACCTAGTCTTGTACCTTAGTTGTGAGTTGTTTTCAGTCTTCAGCCTGTAAACCCATTTGTTCTTCAAAGCTCTCTTACCTTTAGGTAGTTTTGATAACTCATAAGTGTGGTTCTCATGCAAGGATTTTATCTCCTCTTGCATAGCTTTAAACCACTCATTCTTGTGCTAGTGAGACATAACTTCCTGGAAGTTTTCAGGTTCTCCCCCGTCTGTAAGCATCACATACTCATGTGGTGGATATTTGGAGGAGTGGTGACGCTCTCTCATAGATCTTCTTAACTGAGGCTCAACAGGTGGATCAAATGATTCTGGAGGTGCTTGCTCAACCTGTTCTGCTGGACCATCATCATTAACTCTATCATCAAAATCTTCTTGTGTGTCTCCCCCATAATCATCATAAACTACAGGTGGAAGAACTGATCTGGAAGTATCAAGAATAAGAATTTCATCACATTCTTGAGGCTTCTCATCTTTTTCTACCCCATCAACTATCTGATCTTCAAGAAATGTAACATCTCTACTTCTGATGATTTTCTGACTCACTGGATCCCATAATCTATACCCAAAGTCTTCATGTGCATAACCCAAAAAGATACACTCCCTAGCTTTATTGTCAAGCTTCGACCTTTCATCTTTTGGAATGTCAACAAATGCCCTGCAACCAAACACTCTTAAGTGCTTATATGAAACATCTTTTCCGGTCCAAACTCTTTCAGGTACATCATCATCCAAAGGAGCTGAAGGAGAAAGGTTAATTAAATCAACTGCAGTACGCATTGCTTCACCCCAAAAGTATTTAGGTAGCTTTGCATCAGAGAGCATACACCTGATTCTTTCTTGAATAGTTCTGTTCATTCTCTCTGCCACACCATTTTGCTGAAGAGTTTTTGGCACGGTCTTCTCAAGTCTGATACCATGGGATCTACAATACTGCTCAAATGGTCCTCTGTACTCATCACCATTGTCTGTCCTTACACATTTCAACTGTCTCCCTGTCCCTCTCTCAACCTTAACATGAAAATCTTTAAAGACATCAAGTACCTGGTCTTTAGATTTCAGAGCAAAAATCCACACTTTTCTAGAACAATCATCAATAAAAGTTACAAAGTAAAGTGCACCTCCACGTGTTCTAGTTTGCATAGTACATACATCAGTGTGTATCAAATCAAGTAAGTTTGCTCTTCTAGATGGATAAAAATTACGAAATGCAACTCTATGTGCCTTTCCTGCTAAACAATGATCATAAGGTTTGAGAGATTTACCTGCGAAGCTAGGCAGAAAATTCTTCTTGACTAGAACTTGAAGCCCTTTCTCACTTATGTGGCCAAGCCTTTTGTGCCACAACTTAGTGTCAGATTTTTTTGCTGCTACATTGACATCTTCTTTTATGAGCTTAGCTTCCATAACATAGAGAGTGTTTTCCTTCCTTCCTTTGGCTAGAATTATAGAACCTTTGGTGAGCTTCCATTTACCTTCACCAAAGTAGTTGCAATAACCATCATCATCAAGCTTGCCGGTGGAGATCAAATTCAGACGCATTTCTAGAACATGTCTGACATCCTTCAGTAGTAATCTGCTACCAACACTGGACTCCAAGTAAATATCTCTTATGCCCACAATCTTGGATGCACCATCATTTCCCATCCTGACATAGCCAAAATCACCACTAGCGTAAGATGTGAAGAAATCACAATTTGAAGTAACATGAAATGAAGCACCCGAATCAATTACCCAATCACTTGTATGACATGTGAGATTTATGGAGTTTTCATCATAAACAATAGTCATATCCCCATCAGCAACTACTGTATTGCTTACTTGTTCATTTTTTTGTGATTCAACTCTTTCCATAGCCTGTTCCCTTTTCCATATTCTACACTCTCTCTTTATATGCCCAATTTTGTTGCAATGGTAACACTTGACATTTTTTCGTTGAGACTTGGATCTTCCTCTGTAGTTGTTATTACCAGAACTTCTACTTTGGCTTCTTCCACGTCTTTCATGCTTTTCTGTAACAAGTGTTTCTGTCTCAGAAGAACTCATACATGCATTCTTTCTTCTGACTTCTTCATTTTGCATTCTATCCTTAACCATTTTCACGGTTAGCTTCCCATTTGGCATTGAATTATTTACTGACACCACCAATGTCTCCCGACTATTCGGTAAGGAACTAAGTAATAACAATGCTTGTAATTCATCATCTAGTGAAATATTCATAGTTGTCAATTGGTTCACTAGGCCTTGAAACTCACTGGTGTGCTCAGCTATACTGCGCCCTTCCTTGTATTTTAGAGTCACAAGCCTCTTCATTAAATTGGCTTTATTTTGTAGTGTAGGCTGCTCATAAATGGACTCCAATTTTCTCCACATAACATCAGCCTTGGTCTCTTTTGCCACATGGTGAAATACACTCTGATCTATCCATTGCCTAATGGTGCCAACACATTTTCTATGTAATTGGATCCACTCTTTATCACTCATTTTCTCAGGTTTTACAGCATCCCCTTCAATGGGTTCATGTAGGTCTTTTATAAAAAGTAAATCCTCCATTCTGGACTTCCATATAGCATAATTCCATGCCTTCAGTTTAATCATGCATGCAGAATTTTCATCCATTTTAATCAACACAAATTAAGCACTGCACAACCTGACTAGCTCTGATACCACTTTGTTGGGAAAGATTACAAAATACTACACATCGGAAACAATTCTTTCTCCTACGTTGTGTTATTAAAATGGGCAATATATCACCAATGTAAGCACAACAATATTACCACAAACATTAACCATCAATAAATCACAATGAACACCAAATTTTTACGTGGAAAACCCAATTCGAAAAAAACTACGGGACCGTAGTCCGATATCAACACTTCCACTATGCAATAATAATGGGATTATAACAATGTTCTCTCTAGAATCACCACTAGAGGCTCACCACAACATCAAGAACATTAATCTTGACTCAACAATAATAAATTTAACAAATTCTCCTTAAATGTAAATTTGCTAGATAATACTAAATTAGAGGCTAAATCGAAAATCAAATCCGATAGAATTGTAGAACAAGATGTTGGGAACTCACCTTTAAAATTTGAGCAAAATCGAAGCTCAAATTGACATCAAATCATCAAAGAAAAAACTAAAACCCTAAGTTTTATTTTTCTCTTTCTCTCTCGTTCTTCTCTGTTTTCTGCTTCTGCTTACTGGAAATGGCTTCTCGGCCAAAATCAACAAAACCCAAAATAGTATACTGTGCACTTATGACAAATTTCAATCAACTCCCTTCATGACTAATTACATAGAGACTCCTAGACTCACATGACGTGAATCCCACCAACAAAATGTCAATTTACACCGCAATAAGATAAAAAGAGAAAAACCTTAATGCTTCGTATAAAGATATTTATCTTATTTTATTATAATTAAGAATATTATAAATATATTTTTTTTAAGGCAAAAGAGGAGATCTGAACTCAATTTTTTTTATCAAAATAAAAGTAAAAATGTATTATTAATTTATTATCATTAAATTATTAACACAATTACGAAATATTAATTCTTTATTATTAAATTGTTAACATAATTATAAAAGAGTGATTTTTTACCATTTATTATTTCATCTTTAGAAAGGGTTAAAGAGATAAACAAACTCTTTTCATGTCATTGATAATGTTTCAAACCGTATGATTATTCACTTTCAGAGTGTTAGCATTCGAAATCTGCTTAATCGACAACAAAACTAAAAATTTTAACCTCAACATTTATGTCATAGTTGGGATACTCATTACAAATGGGAGGAGGAGGATCGAATGTGTTAAATTTGTAAGTTGACATGTTAGACTCATAATTCAAACCCTTATTTATTACCCACATGAAATTCTCAAAATGAGGCACATGGAAGGTAGTGGTCAGTGGTCACCCATGCTACATTTCTATGCACTTCCCTATCAATGCTATAAATTGCATAGCAATGACATGCTTCCAATATGAACTCATTATCTTTATCTCATTCTTATATCATTAAATAATAACAAAGGTCATTATTTCACATATCAAATCAACCTGAAAAGAAATCATAGTGTCGGCAGAATCTGATCTGGAATTCAATAAGATATTTGTACAATATTCAGAGACTATGGTATCAAAATTTTTAATTTTAATAAAATAGGAGGGCCCTTTTAGTTATAAACCAGGTATCAAATAGTTAAACTACTCCGAATTTACAGCTTTTTGGACTGATAAAATATCACTGTCTGCAACGTTTTTTCTCTCTACGTTCCTTTAAAGCTCGCTCCTTTTACACTCACTGCTCACACAGACACTCAAGCACTGGCCAGCCCAGTTCCTTAGCACTTTAGAGATATAGATAGGGAAGAAAGACACATTTGGAGAGCTTTCATACTCAGGTGGTGAATTGTTTTGTTTTCATTTCATTTCTCTATAACTTCTATCATTGCCATGTTCATTCAATAGTTTATGCTGTGATTATCTTTTATATTCTGATAAGATCTGTGGCCCTTTACTGTTTTCCCATCTGGGTGCTTGAAATGGACTTGTTTCAGTTTTTATATATATATATTTGGTTTGATGGTTGTAGTTCTGACTCATTTTGTTATTGTTGTTGGTTAAAGATGCTAGATTTAGTTATTACTTGCATTGTTTTGTTCACTGTTTTGTTGACATTTTAAGTGTGATTTTTGTTTGGAAGCTGAAAATGAGTTGAATCAAATAGAGTGAGTGTGCTTAGAATGAGTAAAGTAACTTCTCTGATGAGGGGCTTGAAGTTTAATGTTAGTATATCTTGGTTTCAAGTTCAAACTGCTTTGAACTTGCCTACAAGTGAAATGGGTTGGTTTGGGATTGAGAGTAGTACTTAATAATGCAAAGAGATTTGGATCCTTAATTTGATCTCGTACTGCCTGGTAATACACTTCTGTTCTGTCATGCCGAGACCTATGTTTTACCCTACTATTTCTTTTTTATTATGAAAAATTATTTTTTATTATTATCAAATCTGTGCTTTCGCTCATGCCTTATACTGTCCACATCATCTACGGAGACTTTAATTCATTTTTTGGAGAGTTCTTTTAATTTTTTAATTACTTTTTTGGAACTTTATCATGTGCTTCCAGTGAGTTGTCTTCTTTGTTAAACTTCTGATCTAATTGCATATAAAAAAACAGCTTGTGAGGTCAATGCGATCCTATCTAATTAGTATTTTAATTTTCTTTTCTTTTTCCTCTAATTTATGTTATTTTCTAGATTATTGTGTTCAAAGGATTCATATCTTTTCAATTTTTTTATAATGCTATGTTAGGTAGATTTGAAACTTGCAAATGAACATTATTAATAGTTTGAAAGAAAAAAATCCCTTACATTTGGCATCAATGAGTAAATTTCAATTATGCAGTCAAATGAGAATCTTATAAATTGCAGGAGATAATATACATCAATGTGCAATATGGAATAAATAATGATCTTGGCATATATGGTTTGCAGAACTTTCATATAGCATTGTTGCAATATAGTCAAAGTGGCAAAACATAACTTATTCATAGTATTATATTCTTGACCTGCATATGCTAGATAACTTGGCAAAACATAGATATCATGACTCTGCTATTTCATGCTCTTCCCCTTTCCATGTAGAGGCAGCAATTGATTGTGAGAATGTAGTTCAGACTTGTGTATGCTATGGTGACTAATTGAAGCATTTATACTATGTTCATAGATGATGACTACTGAAATGTCAACGTTATAGTTAATTTTTCTCCAAAAATATGTATGCTTTATTTTTAGCTCTAACTATTTTGCTCTGAATTATCTGTGTAAAATCATTGTTTTTCTGACTACTTTGTATCTTACATTGTGCTTCAGGGAATTGCCCTAACCAGATAATGAAGTCCAAGCATAATTCATCAGGAAATAGAACCCGGAGCCCACTGTCTATATTTATTGTGATTGGTTTGTGCTGTTTCTTTTACATACTGGGTGCTTGGCAGAAGAGTGGTTTTGGAAAAGGAGACAACATAGCGTCACAAATAACGAAACAGACAGACTGCAATATCTTCACCGATTTGAGCTTTGAAACTCATCACAATGATGTAGAGATTGTTGAACCTTCTGAGCCTAAAGCTCAAGTGTTCAAGCCTTGCGATATTAAATACACTGATTATACTCCTTGCCAAGAACAAGACAGAGCCATGAGATTTTCAAGAGAGAATATGATATGTAGGGAAAGACATTGTCCTCCTGAAGATGAGAAATTGCACTGTCTAATACCAGCACCCAAAGGATATATGACCCCCTTTCTGTGGCCAAAGGGCCGTGACTATGTTCATTATGCTAATGTTCCTCATAAAAGCCTAACAGTTGAGAAAGCTGTTCAGAACTGGGTGCAGTTTCAGGGAAATGTGTTCAAATTTCCAGGTGGAGGAACAATGTTTCCACAAGGTGCTGATGCATATATTGATGAACTTGCAACAGTTATCCCAATTAAAGATGGTTCTGTCAGAACAGCATTGGACACAGGCTGTGGAGTATGTTACTGAACTCAATAAGCTTCTGCATATGGAATATGTTAAATAGTTCAGATGATTGTTATATGTTTTTTGTTGAATATTAGTCATACGTGTGTTTGTTTTCTCCGTTGAATGTAAGTGATCTTCAAAGTTCCAGATCACTTTGAGTTGCTGGGGCCATTTTTGCCTAAGACATTCAGAAAAGCATCACATGGTTGTGGATGCAAAATCATCCTCTAGATAATTTCTTTCTGTACATGGAAATCCCAAATTTTTGGTACAATAGATTGCTTGACCTGTCTTTATTTAGAATAATGAAGCTTTATATGCTCGAGCCTCTATCGTTTAAAATTGTTTTGGATCCTTTTCTTTCTGCATTAATCTTCTTTGTCATCTTCCCATTTATCTTTGATATGATTGTTTATCTTTGATATGATTGTATCGAATCAGGCTCATGCAGTATACTCTCTTGTATGACATTTTACCAATGATTCTCATCTAATTAAACTAAGTCGTTATACGATTACCTGAACTAATGATGCCAATCAATTTTTAGGTTGCTAGCTGGGGTGCATATCTAATGAAAAGAAATGTATTGGCTATGTCCTTTGCACCACGAGACAATCATGAAGCACAGGTTCAGTTTGCGTTAGAGCGAGGTGTACCTGCCGTTATTGGTGTTCTTGGAACAATACACCTTCCATATCCATCACGAGCGTTTGATATGGCACAGTGCTCCCGTTGTCTGATTCCTTGGACTTCAAATGGTAACTGCTAGTAATCTTCAACTTCAATATTGTGAAACCATGTATCACTTTTTAGTTTATTCTGTATGCAATGATATTTAGTCTAAAAATTATAATGTGCTGATATGTTTATTCCATTCAAAGTTGAAAGCAACAGATTTGAGTACAATTTATTAAAAAGATAATGTTTCATTTGTTTGAGTCATGAAATATGAACAAAATTTGTGGTCTCAATGAAATTGGGAATTAGGGTGGGCGTCAGTTTGGTTGAACCAAAAACGAAACCAAACCGGAAATTTTCAGTTTGGTTCAGTTCCAATTCGGTTTTAGTTCGGTTCAAACTGAAAAAAATACACTTAAAATAGACTAAAATTTTCAAAAAAAACTGAACCGAACCGGTTTGGTTTGGTTTCTTATGCTTGAACTGATCGGTTTGGCTTCGGTTCGGTTGATTTTCTACTCATCAACTAACAATCACTCATAATCCATGTGTTGTATATACACCTGCACTTGTAATTTGTCTGAATGTGTATGGGTTAAGTTACCCTGCAAACTTTGTTGTCAAAGATAAATTTCCCACATAGTCCAAGTTTCTTAGACTTCATGTAGTTTCGTTTTGTAGATGTCAAACAAATTTCAGTTACATATCTAAAGTGAGAGTCAGATTTATCTTGGCTTGATTTAGAACAAACCAAAATGGCATCAATTAAAATAAAAAGAGAATGAGAAAGAAGGCATCAGATATAAATTGAAAGATATAAAATTTCATATTGTTGTCTTTGGCATTCCTTTTTGTGATTATATATGACATGAATAACTTGCCTTGAGTTTTTGAATAAACATTTATCTGTGGAAGCTGTTGACCTTTAAACACACGGACTTCTGTATACAGAGGGGATGTATCTAATGGAAGTTGATAGAGTCCTCAGACCTGGTGGATACTGGATCTTATCTGGACCTCCAATTAATTGGAAGATATATTACAAAACATGGAAGCGTTCTAAGGAAGATCTCCAAGCAGAACAAAGAAGGATTGAAGAGCTGGCTGAATCTCTTTGCTGGGAGAAAAAGTATGAAAAGGGAGATATTGCCATTTGGAGAAAGAAAGTAAATGACAAATCCTGCAAGAGGAAGTCTGCAAACATATGTAAATCAGGGGATGCTGATGATGTCTGGTGAGTTTACCTGCACCTTCTTTTGCTTAGTTGAACTAGCACTTTGTCTCACCTCATTGTTAGGGATGGGGAATTGTCACTTTAACACCTGTTTTGGTTATTTTGTTCATTGTTTGTGATAATTTTTTGGTGATGGATAGATTTAATGCTGCCATTAAGTTTATGAGCATAACTTTTAATGGCAACCACCCAGACTGTTGCAAGTTCAGTTCCCTTGACCCCTCAGTTATAACTCAATTACAGTTATTTAGTAAAGAACAATTTGGTTATTTACTGGTCAGAAAAAACTGAGAGAATGAAGCAACTCTATTTGATTAGCCTCGTAGTCATCTTGGAACTTTTTCTGCGTTTGTGATATTGCTGAACTGATGAATTTGAAAATCAGTGATTACTGATTTGTAAGGGGAAGTATAAATCTCACTCGAAACTTGATGTTCTGTAGGTTTGCATGGCTGATGTTGTCTTCCAACACTAACTGAGTTTATTTCTTGTATATATGTAAAAAAAAAGAACATTAACTGAGTCACTAAGATCATTGGCAAAATCACATGTTGAAGATTCCTGATATGAGAGCAAAACTTCCATTTTTATTATTTCTTTCTCATTCTTGTGAGCAGGCCTTATTTCGTTTTCTACCTAGGTTGCACCTTGTTGATAACAAAAGTAGAGTTTCTATAAACCCATTCTGTTCTATTAGTTCAAAGAACCATATACTCATTCACTTATTAAAAAAAATGGATTTTTTTGCTCAAATAATGTAACATTGGTGGAGGTCAGGCTGCAGAAAAAAGATCTTATTTACTATTTCCATTCTTAACATTTCTCCATGATGTATCATAGGTACAAGAAGATGGAAACTTGTGTAACCCCTTTCCCTGAGGTATCCAGTACTAAAGAAGTAGCAGGAGGAGAGTTAAAGAAGTTCCCAGCTAGGCTTTTGGCTGTTCCTCCACGAATAGCTAATGGATATGTTGAGGGGGTAACTGTTGAAGCTTACCAGGAGGATAATAAACTCTGGAAAAAGCATGTAAATGCTTACAAAAAGATGAACAGTTTGATTGGCACTACAAGATATCGAAATGTGATGGATATGAATGCAGGCCTTGGGGGATTTGCTGCCGCACTTGAATCACCAAAATCTTGGGTGATGAATGTTGTGCCGACAATTGCTAAGAACACTTTAGGTGTTATTTATGAGAGAGGTCTAGTTGGCATATACCATGACTGGTATGTCCCAGTAAACTTACCCAATCCATCTTTGATTATGTTTTCTAATTGCACCTGACTTGTATCTCTATCTTTAATATTGATGCGGTTTGTTGATCATACTAAGATGTTCTAAATATTTAGATTCAGAGTTTATCTGCTGCATTTATGAAGATGAATTTGACTTGTTATGTAACATAATATTAGAAGTTTTCCAGCTTATAAGGTCATTTTGAAAAAGTTATAGTAGCTTCCAAACATTCTAGGAGGAATTACACTTAATGAACTTTCTCAGTTTTTTAGCTGTTGGCAATGTATCAACCTCGAGTCTCAATCAGCTTAGTGGCTGATAGATGTTGTGATGAAGTTTCCTATTTCTAGTTTCCTAATTAGTTTCCTACTATTATTTAGGTTTTCCTAATCCTATTAGTTTCCTACTATTATTTGGTTTATTTTCCTATTTAAAGCTTATTCTTGATTGTATTAAGAGATTATTACTAGTTTTCAGAAATAATAATTTGAGTTTCTTCACAAAGCTTGTGTTCTTGATTAAACTTCATTTCGTTTCGAAACATCAACTCCACTGCACCATGTTGACTTATGTTCAACTTCCCGCTCCTGAATAAGTGCTTTTGCATATGAAATAGTAAGAAAAGTGGGAACTTAAGAATTCCAAGTGATATAGGATAGTTTTCAAGCAAAATGTGATAGTTCCAATGAACATTAAAACTCTTTCAAAGTCATTTTTAGTTTTCACTTATCCATCTCTTTTCGTGGCATGAGTTTTAACTTTAAGGGCCATTAAACTTTCAGAAACCAGTATTCATGTGCTTTGGAATTTCAATGATGGTTTTGTTTTTCTCTTATCTTTCAGGTGTGAAGGGTTTTCTACTTATCCAAGGACATATGACTTTATTCATGCTAACGGTGTATTTAGTTTGTACAAGAATTTGTAAGCCACTTTATCTTCTCCCTCATACATGCTATGATTCATTTCTGATTCATGTCATTAGATTTATGTACAAGTCATTTCCAGTTTTTCACTGGCTCTAAGGTCATCAAATATGTTTGTAATTGATGAAACAGATGTAACCTGGAAGATATCCTTCTGGAAATGGATCGCACCTTGCGGCCAGAAGGGGCAGTCATCTTCCGGGATGAAGTCGATGTCCTGAACAAGGTTAGAAAAATTGCTGGAGGTATGAGATGGGATACCAAAATGATGGATCACGAGGATGGACCCCTCGTGCCTGAGAAGATTTTGATTGCTGTCAAACAGTATTGGGTTGGCAGCACAGGAAACAGCACATCCAGTGACGAGTAAAACCATGTTACTGGTTACTCCATCAAAACTAAAGCAAGATACACAACCAAATACTCTGATTTAAGTGCTCTGGGTTTGAGGGACTGAAGAGTTCTCATCCTTAAAAGAGTGACGTGTAAGTTAGTAATATTTGTGTTCTTTTTCTGTGTTGTAGAGCATATATATAATGAATCCTCCCTCCTAGTATTTTCGAATGTGACTTGGGAGGGAAAAGCAAGAATGTAATATGTCTAGCTGCCGAAATAATTTTATCAAGATTGAACTTCTTAGTGATGACAAGAATCAAGATATTTATAGTCATCACTATGTACTCAAATTGACCACATAGTGAATTTTCAGTTCATTGGTTTCCTTCACTTTTGCTCCTTTCTCTTATCAAGCTTTGCCTTATTAATTACTATTATTTTTATAGCTTTCTTGTTGAGGCACTTCAGTTCACCCAGTAAAATTAACCACCCCTCACAAGGTCAAATATAAGATTACTCGTGCTCAAATTTCTTTTAAAGTGATGTTACATATACAAATTTTTTAAACTTTAAAAAAAAAAAAATTTGGGTTTTATAGTCGCACTAAGATAGTAGGCAGACAAAGTACATTGTTAATTTTTATTAATTTCAATGATTTATGTAGTTTCATTCTTTCGCTACTTTTATATCACATCAATTTGTACTTGCAAATAACATTTTGTTTTCTTTAAAGATGATGTTTGAAAATAGCATTTACATGTTATTTTAATATATAATAAATATTTTAATATAATTATTAATATATAATTATACGATATTTAATTTGTTATATTTTTAAAAAGTTTGAATTAGTGCTAAGATGTTAATATTTTAAGAATTAGAATCTTATTTAAAATAGAATAAAAATTTAAGAATATTATAATAATAATATAATTGTAAGGAGTTGTAAATGGTGTTAAAAAATGTAATTGCATAATATGTTCTAAAAAAATATCTTTTTTGATCTATAGTTGTTGACACGGATCAATTGGTATACTTTCCAGATCAATGTGTTTATATTTAAATTATCTATGCAGTTAATTTTAACGAACTGTGGGTTTAATAAAAGTTCGTATAGGCATGAAGGTATTTAGTGATGATTGATTATTAAACAGACTCGCGATGATCTCTAATAAACTTCCCATAGAGCAGTCAATGGAGAGTATTCTTCAGTTAAGTAATATTCGTGGTTCTTTGACCTGAACGCCATAGTGGGTTTATGAGTGATTCACCATATTTTGATTTCACGTATATCAGAGACCTTTTATGATCTGACATCGGAATATCGTTGAATATGATCTAGGGATAACAAAAATACTCGTAAACTTGCTAAAATCTGCCTGTATTTGGAAAAATTTGGTAAAACTTAAAGCGGGTTTGGTATGCAAAATTAAATTCTACAGCGAATTTAGAACGGGCACGGTTCAATAAAAAATTTACGGATACCTACAACGAGTATCTGCTACCTATAAATATTACTTTGATATAATGTTTTTTAGAGACAATCACTTATAAAATTAGTTCTTTATAGATTTATATTATGAATTTATAAGCATGATTTTATTCAAATTTTATTTTTACATTATGAATTTATAAGCACGTTTTTGTTCAAATACTATTTGTAAGTAATAAATTTTATTGCATGTTAGGATACAACACTACAGATTTTAGTTATATATTTTAATATTATAATATAAATAAGTCGTAATATAATCATAAATTATTCATTACAAAATTACAAAATGATTCTTTGATACTAAAAAATTATCATATAATTATCGATTTCAAACACTAAACTTACATTATTATAGTCTAGTTAAATAGAGTCAATATTATGTTGATTTCATATTAATACAAAACACTAACACAATTAGACATTGATTTTGATTTAAGTGTCCCTATTTGTTGGATGGGGCAATCTCGACATCTTGAAACAGAGTTAATGAAATTATTTATACTAATACTAAATTAATATCGGTGAATATTATACATTCAATGAAAGCCAATTGCAATTGCACCGCAGACAAATTAAAATTAAGGGTGGGCATTTCATGTTTAGGAATTCTTGACCCGACCTCGGGTCGGTTCAGCAATTGTCTCGATTTTTTTAGTGTTAAAATGATGTAGTTTTGATTCGGGACGGGTCGGGTCAGATCAAGAATTCCCGAATTTAATTTTAAAAAGTTAAAAAAAATCAAATTCAATTTGAATTTGAATTATGTTAAATGTTATTATTTCAAATTCAATTATGTTAATATTATTATTTCAAATTCAATTTGAATTTAAATTATGTGAAATATTATAATTTGATTAATTTTGAAATCAATTCATTTCAAATCTAATTACGTAAAATGTTATAATTATAAATCTAATTTCGAATTGAAATACGTTAAATATTATAATTTAAAATATTATTTCGACCCGAAATTACGTTAAATATTATT
This sequence comes from Ailanthus altissimus, assembly GCA_946807835.1. Lineage (NCBI taxonomy): Eukaryota > Viridiplantae > Streptophyta > Magnoliopsida > Sapindales > Simaroubaceae > Ailanthus > Ailanthus altissimus. Next base: position 30,258,017 of record OX327688.1, on the reverse strand, counting down.
ATATAAAATTAAATTATGTGAAATATTATAATTTGATTAATTTTAGAATCAATTCGTTCGAAGTCCAATTATGTAAAATGTTGTAATTATAAATCTAATTTCGAGTTAAATGCGTTAAATAATACAATTAAAAATATTATTTTGATTTTAATTACGTTAAATATTATAGATTTGAATTATGTTAAATATTACGATTTGAATTTAAATTACGTTAAATGAATAAATGTTGTAATTTGATTAATTTTGAAATTGATTCATTCAAAATCCAATTACATAAAATGTTGTAATTATAAATCTAATTTCGAGTTAAAATACGTTAAATATTGTAATTTAAAATATTATTTTGATTTCAATTACGTTAAATATCATGAATTTGAATTACGTTAAATGCTATTATTTGAAATTCAATTACGTTAAATGTTATAATTTGATTAATTTTAAAATTGATTCATTCTAAATAAATGTTGTATATATATGTCTAATTTTGAGTTGAAATACGTTAAATATTATTAAATATTATTTAATTTCAATTACGTTAAATATTATAACATTAGTATTGGTAAATCAGTAATTCTGAAACTGCCAACATCGTCATTTCAAACAACTGCGACCGAAAGCGACAATAGCTCCATACGGTGGGAACAGGTATTGTTAAGGTGTTAAGGTTAAGAATGAAACAATTAGGAAGAAAGGTGACGTCTAATTTAATGACCTAGTGCAAGTGCACGCTTTTTGTATCAAGTAATATAGGACTAAGTCCAAATTATCGATCCCACAGAAACTATTATTTTTATTTTCTTTAATTGAATATTAAAATTACTCTACTTTACATTTATCCAGACTAGCTTCAAGGATGGAGTTTAACTAACTAAATTATTGTTATCGAATTAAACCAAATTAAAATATCGCAAGTACTTAGAGATAAAATTTACTAAATTGATAGGTAATCTAGGGTATCGACGTATCCCATAGTAGTTCACTGAACCCTTTGCCCCTTAGTTATTCCCTTTTTATCAATTGATTGGCTGGACACTGATTTCATCATAAGCTTCTGTCGATAGTCGAATGATAATATCACACCCTAACAATTACCTATATGTCTATGGTAATCCAAATAAGATGCAATTTATTAAGACTAAGTATAATCAAACCATACATGACACCTAAGTATATTTCTATCTTAGATAGAACTCATAGATATTACCTTATGATCATGTATCAATCTACTATAGGCTAAACACATGATTCCTTTTGTCAAAGTTATCATGATTCCTAAACAATCAAAATAGTGATCAAGTATAATGAAAGCATTAAGCATAGATAGATTGAATCAATTAAGGGATAAAAGTTCATAATTAAGAGTTTAAAAGAATCAATTACATACTAGGTTCAATAACGTCTAACTCTAGATCAAAAGAAATTAGCTCATGTTCAAAACAAGATTATCAAAGCAAAAGTATTAAAATATCATGATCAAAATCATCTCTTAAAACTAAGGAAGAAAATAACACAAGTGATGCTCTGAGTTGTTCTTCTTCCTCTTGTCTTGATTGCCCAAGAGTTGATTCTTCAATCTTCAATACAATCACCTTGATCTCTTGGTTTGATTGTGTATTCGTTGCTTGCATTTTTCTCCTTTCTAAATCTCTCTATTTTTGCTTCAAAATATTATTTTTGTTACTAAGAGAAACCCTAGGCGCGAGGAGCTTCGAATCCATCTTTAATAGGCGAGTTGAGAAAGGTATTTAAACATTCGCATGGGTACCACGGCGTTGGGCACGAGCACAGGTCTGTCAAGACGTCGATGAGCGTTGCGGCGCTCACTTGCTGATCTGGGCGTTGCAGCGCCTAGCCACATACTGCTGCGTTACTTTCGTATTTTGAGCGTAACTTCTTCATTTGAAGTCTGATTTACCTCTCGTTTGTTTCTATGCATCACATTTTCCGTCGTGCATCTGTTTATGATTAGAAAACACAATTAAATAGTCAAATACTTATGATTTAGAGCAAATTACGAAAGTTAAGTACAAATCCTACTAGTGCTTTTATACTCCTATCAGAAGGTGCTCCAAATTTTTTTTGTTCTGAGGTGAGGGGCTTTCCCCTCTCCCCCTCACCCCTTCAAGGCTTTTACTTACGTTAAATATTATAATTTTAAATCTTTTTTAATTTTAATTATGTTAAATATTACTATTCTAAATTCAAATTTAAATTTAGTTATGTTTAATGTTATCATCCTAAATCCAACTTTGAATTTAATTAAAATTTTAAAAAAAAAATCAATTTTTTTTTTTAAAAAAGAGTGTTCCAGTTAGGAATTTTTTGTTCGGGTTCAAAAATTTTTTGAACCCTACCCAACCTATTCGGGACAGAATTTTCTATCCCGAATAGGTCCCGAAACCATTTTTATTCTCATCCCGACTTAAAATTTCAAAATGGGTTAGGTCGGGCCGGGTCAAATTCAGGAATAATGCCCACCTTATTGAAAAGAGTAAGTTAAAATAAAAATATAGCATGATTTTGTCAATTGCACTTGTAAAAATGAGAATTTTTACCATATTATTTTAAAATTTGCTTAAAATTCATAAATAACCCGTTATAAGTTTGGTAATACGTACAAACTCGTTAGAGCGAATTTGATAATGAAACTCTAAACTCACAATGGATTTGGGAAGAATTTAGTATTTTATTTTTTAAGCAGGTACAGATATGAGTTTAGAAGTATTCATTCCAAACCCAATTCGCTGCCATCCATAGTATAGTTCGATACTCATAGAGTCTGATGTATGTAGATATGAGATCCATCAACTTATATGGGTAAGTTGTATATCATAATGCTTTGAGAATTATATTTCAGGAAGTCTTTTGATCAAAAGCAAAAACCTTGAAAAAAAAATTCATAGAGTTAAACAATATCGCAAAAGAGTTTGTGAATATTATTTATCGAAACAAATCTGAAAATAAGTTCACAATTAAGCATATAGAGATTTGACAGTGATGATCTATATCTTTGATTTTTCATGATATAGGTGAAAGAATGATTATACAGATATGGTTAACTCAGCTTGTATGGTTCAACACATCGTTCTGTAATATTTATAACATATGTGTGGGGCATCGTTTATAAACTTACAGAAGAGTTTTGTAAGACAAACGAATGTGAACTTAAGAAGTCTCACAATATAAAGTATACTTGTTGAGCATTGGGATAGCGGGCCAGGTGGAACGGTTCGATCCGAAATTTTTTTAAAAAAATATAATTTATTACAAGATCTCTTGAGCAACACATGTGTCAAGGTTTAAATATTAAATTTATATTTTATTAATTAAAATAGTTAACAAAGAAAAATATGACACATGTCATATGGATATAATGCAAGAAACAAATATCATATGCATGAATTTAATGGATGACAAATGACAAGTGAAGTGGGAAACTTATCTTCATGCATAGAATGCATGAAAGACAAGTGTCAAATATTCATTGGTCAAATATTTTAAACTTTGTAAATATTATAAAGAGATTCCTATTTGATCATTAATAAAAAAAAAGTTTGTAAAAGTTACATTTTAATCCTTATGACACATTTTGACAAAATAAGAGAATCCAAGTGCAAATGTTGCACGAGTTTGATCTTGTTAGAATTTAACTTATTATTCTAGTTTAACAATCTCACCGAATTGTTATAAACTAGAATTATTCGACAAATCACTTTGGTGTGAGACTCTGGATCGAATTCTTCATCAAAATTCTTTAAGATATGATTTCAATTCAGTTTAATGCATTTGATTTCATATCTTAAATGTATTTGTTGAATAGTTATGTATAATTCTACTGTATAATATGTGTTGAACATAAATTTTCAAATTAGTTAACGTATATACAATCTCATGCATATACTCTTAATAATGCACTTAGAAGCTACATAAATGAAAGAAATTAAATTCATATTTAAGACACCAATGTAAAGATTGTCATTACTTTGGACCACCCAAGTTGGTGGTGAAGCAAAAGGGCTTTAATCTCCTCCTAATAATACAATTACTTAGGGGTAAATTTGGTCCCTCTTAGTTGTAATTATTGATTAGGTCATATTTGATTCAATTCTTAATTTAAGTTTGGTAGATATCAAGTAATATGTCAGAGAGAGAGAGAGAGAGAATGCCATAACTCCTTTTGCCTGCCAAAAAAAAAAAAGGACTTGTCTTGTGGTCATTGATGCATCATTTTCTTTTGAAACCAAGCAATGCCTTCAAAAGGACTAATCTGTGGGCATCTGATACAATCAGTGGATGCACAAAACGAAAACCACTAAAACTCTATAACATGGCAACCAATGAGTTGAAGCATCAAGAAACTATATAAAGTCTAATCGATCCAAATTCAATTTGGTCCACCCCCATCACCACCACCCGAAAAGACAAACCACAAGAAGATGGTGGTGATTCAGGACATGTGTTTGTTTGGTTTCACTTTATTAGTTACAATCAAAAGTCTATTTCCCTAGGCTCTTTTTTTTTTTTGTCCGGGGGTTGGTGGTGGGTTTCTCTAGGCTCTACAATGCCCTCCGTATCCATTCATGTGCGTGTGTACAGAGTGCCAACTACGCTGAATAGCCTTGGTGCTAAAAACCAAAGAAAATCTGGGAGGGGTCACTCTTTCGTGTTCAGTGCAACAAAACACATGATGCACGTAGTAGGCAGGCACTCTACCTCCATTGCCCTTCGAGTCAATTATTTATTGGAATTTGAGTAATACTATAATTTTTTAAATGATATTTTAAATTAATATATTTAATTATTATTATTATTAAATAATAAAATAATATAATTTTTAAAATTATTTATTATATTATTTTACTAATTAATCATTATTTGACATACTATTTAAAATAAAAAAATTTAAAACATTTAAAAATTATGTCATTATTCATTCATGTCAACTTCTTGGGCACAACGAAAAATTTAAGTGAGAGCAATAAGTTTATTAAAAAGTCTATTATACGGGAGTACTATATTATTTGTGCATTAAATTGATTAAAGTTTGCTATGTATATTTATACTAAAAATCTGTTAAATAAATCAATAGTTGTAGTTAATAAAAATATATAAATTATAATATTACTCTAAAAATTATTTTGAAAAATAATTTAAGAAACTACATAGTTTTATATATAATATATAGTAAATAACACTATTATGTGATGTTGTCTGATTAGCTTATAACTTTAACATTATTCAAAATAGATTACAAAATTATATTACGCATTTAAATGCTTGTTATATTACTTCTAACATATAATAAATTTTCTTTAGGCCTCTAAACTCTCATGGTAAGCAAAGATTTGAAGGACAAGCTATAAACTATTTAGTGGAAAATTTTAGTTAATTAATAGTTGTGCCCTATGGAATGGACTACACTATATTTGAGACTTTTTATCGAAATTTTTGCCATTGAGATTTGCTTAATACAAGTGGGGGTGCTAATATAACTATAAAAAGTTTGTAATTTAAAAATGTAAAATTGATAATACTCGCTTAAATGGTTTAGTGATAAAGGATTTGCAGTTATTAAAGTGGAGGTCTTAAATTTGAATCTCTATCCCTCAAATAAAAATAATGTAAAATTTATAAATTTTTTATATTCTTATATTTTATATTAAGAATCATTAGTTGTCATCTTACCATTAATTGTTTAGTTGTCAATTTAAAAAAATATTTTAAATTACTAAATTATTTAATTAAATATTATTAAAAGTATTTATTTGTTATTAAATTAACAAAAATAATACTTAATAAAGTTTATATTTGCACCTAGATGCTTGCCCGAACAGCAAAGTGTGTGCACCTCTGACCTAGTTAGAATTCAAACGCTGGCAAAGGTTAGGGAGTATTCATTTTTTCAATTATTATAAGACATTTATCTAATCGTTGTTGGAATTCCAATTGTTATTGGCAATTGTAGTTATTTCAATTATTGATAGGAAGTTATTGTAATTCTTTGAGGTTTAAAATTTGTAATGTAATATTTTTAAAAAAAAAATTTAGATATAAATTTTTAACAATTTAATTTTTTTATACATAAGTTTAAATTTATTTTGTATTTCCTCAAATCTAATCTCTTGAAATACAAGAATTCAAGTAAAATTATTAAATAGTAATTAACGAATCAAATAAATTATTATATTTAGTACAGAAATTTAAAATAAATAAATAATATAATATAATATAATATTCATCGATGACAAAAAACATTTTATTGTCCTGTCAAGATATAAAAATATGATAATTTGAAAAAAAATAAAAATATATTTGTTAAATAAGATTTATTTTATTAAAGATACACCATAGAATTATGAAAATATTATTAAAGCATATAAGATATTTTACAAATAAAAAAAACTCTATTCTCAAAGCTCAAATATTGAGCTTTTGCGAGCAGAGGTAAAATAATTTTCTTTTAAAAAATTTTAAAAACATTTCTTTAGTTGCAACCAAACATTATAAAAAAATTAAAAAGAATTTTTGGTATTAAAAAAATTATTTTTTAACCAATAAAAAAGTACAACCCATTATATGATAAGTAACAATGCAATATGGTATTATCAAATTAATTCATAATTTTTATACAAATCGATGTACTACATAATTATATCATATGTTCGTGTGTTTACTATATAATAAGTTACGTTCTTCACTAAAATAAAATTATATATATATTATAAAAGATTTTGTCTTGAATAGGATTTTTTTTTTCAAATTATAAAACTTTTATGTATATATCATGTTGAACTCGTACTTAACTAAACTCTAACGCCTATACTTAATAAAGTTTTGTTGGAGAAAAAGTTTTTAAAATCTTTTAAATGATTAATAGGTATAAATATTACTATAATTTTTAATATTTTATGTCATATATTATAAATTATCATTATAATATTATTATTATATAGTGATTATAATATTTAAATTAGCCATTAAATTTATATTAAATATTTGAGAATTACAAATATTTATTTATAATATTATTATTATTTAGAAATGTTATATATATTAAAATAATTGAGAAGTTACAGCACTTAATATAAATAATAAAACTGTTGGAATTACATTTTTAAAATTAAAATTTATATTAATAAAAATAAAGTCTAAGAGTTACAAATTTCAAACATAAACTATATATATTAATATTAGAGTTATACAATATTAAAAATTGTAATAATATTAAATTAATATTGATATCAATGCCTTAAACCTTACTACTACTATACGAAGGATACTAATCCTTCATTGAAAAGTGTGTGAGTGAGTAAACGAGGAAAATAAAATAAAAAGTGTTCTATAAACGTGTATATATATATATATTAAAATATATATTTTTTATATTATTCTTTGAACAATTTTGATAATAAAAACTTAGTATAATTTTTTAGTAGTCATACTCATTGAAAAGAATATTTGTAAATATAAGATTAAATTTTAAAATTATATAAATTATCGCTACTTATATAAAGATAGAACTATTTATCTTTAAAGTAATACTTTTTACACGTATCTTTTTATACTCAAGGTCATATTTTATTTTATTTATTTCTTATATATATATTATTAATATGTTCTATGTATTTTATATATGATAACACATCATATAAAATATAATTAAACTAATATATAAAATAAATTTATTCAACAAGTTTTGCAAAAACATATTTTTATGAGATTGTCTAATAAAATTATATGTCTGTCTAGGGGCGGAATCAAAAATAAAGACGAGAAGAGCCAAATATTAAAATTAAAAATTATATTATAAATTAGAATTTAATTATATTATATCTTAATGTCAAATTTAAAGTTTTAAAAGTGACAAAAACATAAATCCGCCCGTCTCAAACTCTCTCTTAATTATCCTAATGGTTGTCCTAATTGATCGAATTTAAAATCAATATAAACGTGGAGATTTTGATAGAAAGAAACTTCTCCGTATAACTTCTTCATTGTAATCTATAAATGTGTGGCCATGAAGAAGACAACATGAAATGAAAATGAATTGACGATTAGAACAAAACCGAAACAGCTAAAAAGTAAAAAACTGTGGGCTAGAAGACGATGATAGTAAAACAATGTGCAATAATATCCAAAAGAAGTATTGGCTTGCCACTATTATTGACTTGCAATTATCAACACCCTTTCTACTTCTTCTTCTTCTTCTGATTCTGCTGATTCTGACTAAACAAAGTTTTTTAAATGATATTTTGCCCACCTGCCTGCCTGTAATTTGAGCCCCTGCCATGTACACGTACCAAAAAGCGAATCAAAAGCAACCAAAGCAATTTTGAATGTGTTGCATTTTTGGTGTTTTGGCAACTGGGTCTGGGGGTAGAGGCTAAACCCACCACCAGGGTGAGTGTTGATTGGGACACCACTCGTTCGATTCATAAAAACTACACCACCAAACACAAAAATGGGTGAATTAGGTTAAAAAAAAACAATGAAAATCTCATTTCTGCTATTTGCATGATTTTGGTCTTGGACCATTTTCTAACTTTGAGCCGACACTAAGACCTTGAGCTCTGTGGTGGGCATACTACACCATCACTCTTTGTGTGACACTCAAAGCTATCAATGTTTAAAGTAGTCAAATTTTTTCAAAAGTTCACAGCACTATTTCTAGAGCAAATTATTCTTAACTCTTTTTTTTCTCTTTTTGGTAAGAGATGACAACAAGAAGACGCATCTAGTCACATATTAAGACACTAATTTTAGAATACATGATTAAATGAATTTTCGAGATGTAATTTTGGTAATTTCGCTGTGTAAAATTGGTGATTAAAAATTATAAAATAAGTAAAGTTTTTTGTCAAGACATATTGTCTCAAGAAAGTATAAAAAAGCAGAAGCCAGAGGGACTCAAGATAGGACCAAGGCAATTTTTAAGTCATGGGGCTGCAGCCTCAATTGGTGCATAGAATTTCTTTGTATCAAATCCAAGTTAATTTAAGATATTTAAGAGTTTATATAAACTTTTATTTCACTGTTAAAATGCTATGTAAAAATAAAGAACTTAAAGAGTGGTTAAGTACTTAATATATAGAGATTGTTGTTATAAATTTTTGAAGAGTTCGTTCTATTGTGTATTTTTTACAATTTTTTTGAATAACTCGTGATAGTCATTGAATAATAAAAAAAAATTAAGATCTCTAATTCACCATAAATATAGACAATTTACTAAATTATTTAAATTTTTATACCTTGTGTATTTAGTTATTTTCTTTATTTATATTGTGTGATTTTTATAATTTTTGAATATTTGTAAGTGTATTCTTTTAAATTTTTCAATACTCTCATTAATAGGTATAAACATAAGTAAAATGCTCATTACAGTTTAAGTATTTATTAAATAATTAATTTTTATAACTTTAAAATGATTCATTATATTATCATCTCATTATTTAATAATTACTTGACATATTACTTGTAATGAAAAGTATTCAAATACTACTTAAGAATTATAGTATAATTTTTTTTAAATGCTCATTTTGATTCAAATTTACTTCACATAACTTAGGATCTATATGTGTTTTTCAAATTAATCTTATTTTAGTAAATTTTTTACACGTAAATATTTTTTAACAAGATTTGTTAGTTAATTTGTTGTCAATAATAACTTTTAGCAAAAATTACAATGACTTTTATAAATAAATTTTTTTAAGCTTATTTTATTAATGAAATAAAATAAAATTTTAAAATAAACTAAAACATTTTAAACAATTAAAATTTTAAAATAAAATTCTAAAATTTAAATTTTTTTTAATAGTTGTAAAATGACTTTTTTCGTTTAAAAAATAAAATCCTCCATAAGTGCTTTTTAAGTTGTAATCAAGCAATATAAACTATTTTTAATTAATAACATTAAGTTATACAATTTATTTGTTAAATATTATATTGATCTTATTATTGCCAAAATTAATAAATTAATTAACGGACAAGGTATTTTTAAGTATTTTAAAAAACAGAGTTAATTTGTTTTTATCTTTTTTACCATATTATACGAGTGTGATTGACCTTTTCATGAAAAAGTGATATTAAATAGGCACCTAATTTAACTACTTGACTTTTTTTTTTTCTTTTCCAAATAACTACTTAATTCATTTTTGACACTATTTCTTCAATCCTTCTCAACTAATCACCTCACTCATATTTGTGAATGTGATTTATATTATATTTTATGTTTTACTTAGATGAGTTGACTTATATTTGTGAATGTGATTTGTATTATATTTTATGTCTTTATTTAGATGAGTTGTGTTGATTTCAATAGTTATATAAATTTATGTTTTGATGATAATAAATCTTGTATTATGTGTAAGTGTTAATAGATTTAAATGAGTAATCAAGATAAATGATGAATAAATAAGGTGTATTGAGAGAAGTATATGAGCGAGATACATATTTGAGGATTTATTTATGTTCAAGACTATTTAAGAGAGACATTAGCAAATAACTAGCTCAAAAACACACCCATAGAAGATAAATTGAGAATAATATTGGCATTATTTGAGAAAAAATTTGAATACAAACTAGGTGTCAGTGGATATTTATGTTATCTTTTTAAAGATTTTATAAATGTTGATATAGATTTTTTTTTATAATAAATTATGATCAAATCATTTGAGTATGTATAATATAAATATTGCAAAATGATTAGTTAGTTTACTCAAAGTCGTTAGTCAATTTGTTCGACCAACAGTTAAATTTTTTGAGTCAAATCAATTAATCAATCTGTGTTGATAAAGATATAAAAAATTAATATATTAATATCTTATTATATATATTTTGTAATTAATAAGTTATATGTGATTTTTTTTATGTATTTATATTTTGTTATTTATGTTAACCTAAAGTTTATATAAAGGCTATCTTTGTAATATTGTAATACACAAAATTATAATAATAATGTAGTTCTTAAAGATTTTCAGTTTCTCATTATTATTTTTGTTGTCTTTTTCTTTTATTTTTTATTTTTTCTCACATAATATCAGAGTCTAAGGTTCAATTATTTCACTGTCTTGTTGTTCAGCGGAACTTGCTGGAATTTTTTCAGAAACTCTTAGGAAGCTCATCGGAGTTTTACCGGAATGCCACCGAAAGTTCGTTAAAGTTCACCGTAATCAACACTGCTCAGCCCAAAAAGTTCAGACGTTGCTGTCCGGTTGAATCCCACCGAAATCAAACTTCTCTGCCACTACACGCTCCTTCACATGCCGACCAAAATTTCCGGTGCCATTACTATTCACCTTGGATTTCGACTGATTTCTGGCGTTTTAGCGTGCACTGCCCAGACGACTGCATTCAGAATCAATCGGAGATTCCAACGGCATCGGAATCTTGTCGATCCGAAGTCGCACGTGTCCCCACGCACCTCTGAATAGAGCTACCATCCGCCACCGTCCACCTTAGATCTCCGTCATTTTTCAGCGAGTGGTTTCTCAATGCCGGCTCCATTCAACTCTCCTCCGCTGGATTTATCAATCCCAGGTCTCCTTTTGAAATTTCAGTGATCCAATTTACAATAGGGGTCTTTTTGTAAACTTTTTAAAGTTATATGGGCAGTTTACGGTTTACTTAAATTTTGAGCTATTTTGTAATTTCTTATTTTTATGGTTTTTTTTTTTGTTTTTTGCAATTTTCAAATAAATTGGTGGAATAATCTCTCAACACACTTGCACTCGCAGCAATTGATTTTTTTTTCTATCAATGCGTTTATACTCGCAGTGGTTGACAATGCACTTGCACTTGCAACGGTTGATTTTCTGTTTCTTTATCAACACGTTTGCACTCGCAGTGGTTGGTAACGCATTTGCACTCGCAACGGTTGATTTTAAATTTCATTCAACGCCTCTGCATCTGCAAGTGATTGATTTTCTCAATACCCACCATTATAATAAAATATATTTTTTTCAAACTCAAGTCTGTACTTAAGTTTGAGGGGGGATGTTAAAGATATAAGAAACCAATATATTAATCTCCTACCATATATATTCTATAATTAATAGGTTATATGTGATTTTCTTTTATATATTTATATTTCCTTATTTATGTTAACCTAAAGCCTATATAAAAGTTATCTCTGTAGTATTATAATACACCGAATTATAGCAACAATGTGTCCTTAAAGATTTTTCAGTTTCTCTTTACTATTTCTGTTGTCTTTTTTTTTTTAATTTTTTATCTTTTCTCACATGTGTCAAATTAGTTTAGACGTAAAATGTGCTATAGCGGTTAGAAACATACTTCAAAGGTTATTTCTCTCATTTTTCTACGAATACCTCACTCATTTGTGATCAAAACACCTTAAGGCTACCACATTTCAACATTCTTGAGTTCTATTATGTTAGAATTTGTACTTATGTGCCATCCTAAAATGTATAAATATTTAATGATAGTATTTATACAATTATCATTTTTAATAAAATTATTAATATTATTTATAAATAAAATGGTAAGATACTTGTAACGTTTCAGACATTGTATGATCTAAATGAGTTCAGATTTGGTCTAAAGAAGTTTAGATCAGTACTAAGAATTAGCAACACTAATAGTTATAAATACTAAAAGTTAGTGCTACTAAAAGTTAGTGATGTTAAGAGTTAGCATGTTCATATAGTTAGCGAAATCTAAAGAGTTAGAGCCTTGTCTGAAATGGGACAATGACCTAAGAATATATTAGTAATGATATAGCTGTAAGGAGTTGTAGATGGTGCTAGGAAATGTCATTATGCAAGTATGTTCTCAAACACAATGTTGCTGATCTAATTTCATCGATGCATGTCTATCGATGGAATTCATTAATATAGATTAGTGTATGTCTATATCTGGATGGTCCAGATGGTTAGTCTTAGCAAACCATGAGCTTAGTGAAAACTCGTATAGAGATGCAGGTATTCAGTAAGGACTGGATGTTGAACAGACTCACGAGGACCTCCAATAGACATCTCATGAAGCCGTCAATGGAAAGTCTTCTGAGTTGAGTAGTATTTGTGGTCTTTTGACCTAATCGCCATGGTGGGCTTGTGAGTGATCCACCATACTTTGGTTCCACGCATGTCAAAAACCTTTCAAGGTCTGACCGCTGGGTGTCGCTGGGTATAGTCCGATGCTTATGGAGTTCAGTGTGCGTAGATATGAGATCCATCAACTCGCATGAGTGGGTTGTATATCTTGATGCTCCGATTTTGTATTTCAGAAAGTCTTGTGGCCACAAGCATAATCCTCGAAAAATATATTCCGAAGGAATAAACAATATCACAAAAGTGTTTGTAGATATTGTTTAATGAAATATAAATCTGGAGATAAGTTCATGGTTGAACAAATAAAGATTTGACGGTAATGATCTATATCTCTGCTCTTTACGGATATAATTGATGGAGAGATTATACAAATATGTAATAATCTCAACTTGCATGGTCTAACACGTTTATTTGTAATATCCGTAACGTGTGTGTGGGACATCATTCACGGACGTATGGAGGAGATCCATATGACAAATTAGGTGTGGACCTAGAAAGTCTCACAATATGAAGTATACTCGTTGCGCACTAGGGTAACAGATTGGATTGAATAATTCGATCTAATAAATTTCAAAAAAATAGAATAATTATTTAGGGATCCCTCGAGATGTACATTTGTCAAGACTTAATTGTTAAGTAAATCACTCAATTAATTAACAAGAGTTGTTAATTAATAAAATATTGACAAGTGGCAAAATTTGTTCAATGATTTAATTTTACCTTTTTATCATTTAACCTTGGTGGTAAAAATTAGTAAGGTAAAAAGTAATTATTTAAAATTATTTTAAATAATTAAATTATATATTATTATTATATTATTAGATAATATTATAATATACATAGATAATGACATTGTATTTTAATACAATGAGAGGCCTAAATGTTGACCATTTATTTATCCATTATAATTAAAGTAATTATATTTATTAGGTAAAATTAATTTTGGTGGCCATTATTCTAGTGCTTAATTAAATTAATTCTAAGTGGGAGACTAACAATAAAATTGGTGGAGCACTTAATTTTGTTTAATCAAAATGTTAAATAACAAAATTGATTAGCAAAACAATTAAATGATTCATTCAATTTTGGGAGAAAAAATTCGGCCAAGGAAGAAAGGTAAAAGAGAGTTTTGAGTTTTGGTTTTTCAAATATTGAAAACATGTAAAACTTCTCTTCATCTCCTTCTATAATGAATGACCCAAAATGAATGAAATGAAAATGGAAAAAAAGATAATTATTCTTGAAAAGAGTTGTTCAAAATAATTATGTAGAAATTGTTGTTAAAAATTATATAAGAGTTGTATAGAAAATATTTACCATCTCCATTTAAAAAACAAATTTTTATTCAAACTCTTTTGAATACATATTGCTGAAAATTCTAAAACTAAACTACCATTCTAGTTCCTTAATCCCACCAAAAGTTATGGACTAGAATTGTTCAACATATATTTTAAGGTGAGCTCTTCACGTGAATTGTTGGAAGATTTGAAGAATTTGCAAAGCTACCTTCATTAAGTAAGTGTTTTACATAATGATTTAATACAATTGTTCATCATGTTTATAAATGTATAATTATTATACTTATGTATATATGTGATAGATATGTTTAATTGTTTAAAATGAGTGTATTTATTAATATACTTCCGTCATATATAGTAATTTTTAAAATTATATATACACTCATATGTCACACACTCGATTTTCAATACATTATATTTAAACATTCAATTATACACAGTTAAAAATATTTAAACTTTCACATTCACTCATTTGAGTTTTTTATATTTAAATTATTTCTTATCTTATGTTATTTAAGTGCTTGTGGAAAATATTTTGATAGTTAAGTGATTTACTCATTACTTATAATGGATTAATTGATTCTTTAAGAACTAATTTGTTGCAAAAAATATTTAATACTTCGAAACTCAAATATATTTAATCCTTGAGCTAAAATTAAAGTAACATTAATAAAAATCTCAAGATGATTACTTGGAACATGGACATAAGTCGTATGAAGTAGCAAATCATGTGAAGCCTCTCTCTTTATGTTTGTTGCACTTATATTTAGTTATTTATTTCATTTATTTATCTTATTATTGCATTAAGTAAAAGTTCTGTAATTAGCCCAAAAATTTTAGTAATTTTCTAATTTAGCCCCAAACCAACTCCTACAACTATTATAACCAAATACACCGAAAATGAAAAAAAAATTACCTTCATGACTTTAATTTCATAATTTCCTTCTCTCATTTTCTAGAAAAACTCATTAACCCAAATACTCAGTCATTCAAATATAGTCTCTCTCGTTTAAACTTGTTTTGAATTCTAATACATTAAGTTTTAATTTTATGGATTGGGTCCTAAATTATTAGTTAAACGATATAGAAATTGATTAAAATTAGAGATGATAAAGTTAGTTTTAGGAGAAAAAAGAAGAATTTAAGGGGAAAAAATAAAATAAGATTATATAGTTGGATAATTTTTAAATGTATATTATGTAAGAATTCTTAAATTTAAGTGTTTATACTGAAAAAATTAAAAAAATTAAAAGAGATATGGTTTGTACTCAATTTTACCATCACAAATCCCAACAAAACAATTGCACAAAGGCAATGTTCGCGGCTAGCGATTCGCATAGCATAACTACTGCACGAATGACTAGCATTACATAATGTTAAAGCAAAATCTTTCGCATTGCAATGCTTATGGTGTCGGCTTGCAATTTCTTCATAAATGGAGACAAAATAAAGCATCCATATCAAAGATGCTTAGTGTTTGCTCTAAATTCAACACATTTTCATTGTAATGTTTGGGTAGATATTTTTACCTTCTCTCGAATCATAAAATATTATTTATCATAACTTTAAATTATTTATTTCTCTTAAAATTTTTGAATGTTTACTTTTATACTTATCTTTTTTAAGGGCGTAGCATAAGTGCTATGTGAACTACTAATATTATATAATGTTATTTTTTTAAAATAGAATTAAATTTAATTAAATACATATAGTATGTAATTTATGTAATTAATGATTTAATTTAGTTTTTATATATTTGTCATTTATTTTATTTAATTATTATTCAGTCTAATTGTTTTTCTACCTTTTTTCAACAATGTTTGCATTAAGTAATTAAAAGTTTTATTTGGTATTTCACTATCCTAAATTCCTAATTGTTTTCTTCAAAGCCCCTCGATCTAAAGAGTTTATGGGTTTATGAGACTTCAAAAAAATTTAAGAGAGAGGTTTAAAAAGATTTTAAATTTTGAATGGAACAAATTTTAAATTAAAAGGAGGGAGGAAAATTAAAATGATGAAGGTATTTTGGTTCGTTTGGAGAGTGATTTGACTATAATAATTATAAGATTGATAAGTTAGCTCCATTAACAAATTGCTTTAATTTTTAAGTTACGATTAAAAATTTCTCTTACATCTATTTTCACTTTAGGAAAAATTTTGAATTTAAATTTATGTTTAAAAAATAATTTCTTTTACATTAATTTATCATAATTATATTTTAAATTATAAATACGCACTTCACTCTCCTCTTACTCTTATGGTACTTAAACCTAAAATTTTAAGTTTATGTATACCTACACACAATATTTTTATTTTTGTATATTTGTTTGTTTTTACATATTTAAGAAAAAAACCAATACATTAATAATAATAATAATAATAATAATAATAATAATAATTTCCCATGATAATTGTTAATGGAAAAAAGGTGATGCTAAGCTAATTTGAATATCGATACAAAAGATCCAACAAATTAAATACAAATACCAATAAGAATAAGACAAAGAACATAACATGTGTTAATAACACACCTCAACAAGCAAATTGTGGCTCTTAATTAAAATCTAAAAAAGAAGCCAAAATGCTGTCTAATCGTGATTAATGTCCAACAATTGGTCCATGACTTATCAATAATAAGGCAATTTTTTTTGGTTTTTGTTTTTTTTGGTCTTTCTTTCTTTCATGTATGTACATTAACAAGATATTTTTTTTTTTGACAATTGAAAATGATTGATCCCTTGAGAGACGGAGGAGACAAAGATCTAAAGGAGATCATGTGGGGACTTCACTAAGAATTTTAGGTAAATGATCAAGATGGGCTTCAAATTATCAACTATGGGTAGCTATTCATTTCTCTATCAAACCTTAAGGTATGGTAGAAACTTTTGCAATTAGATGACTACACGCACAACATTGGTCAATTTGAAACTTTTTTTTATCTTGTCTATCGTTTTTCTTAAGTTTGAAAATTTTTGGGTCCTTTGAATGATTCTTGAATGCATATCCAAAATCTTGGACAAGTACTAAACCTACTCAAAATTTGATTATATTAAAAAAATTATTAAACAACGAAGCTAAGTAAAGAAATTATTTTTTTATGAATTGAGAGATGGCTTAACTTTCTATGAATGAATGGGGAGTTCATAATTGATAAATTATCTCAAGTGAATATAAGATAGGTTGATGTATCCTAAAATATAAAAGTTAAAGATTTTTAAAAACAAATAAAAAATAGAACTTGCCTGATTCTTTGGATGAGCACACTAACTAAGTTTGGAACTATATTCGAAATAATTTTTGCGTTACAACTTTCAAAGAGGATAGGATATTATGGATCGGTTGCTCAAATAAGTAATTTTCTATTGCTTGTGCTTGGAGGCACTTAAAAGATAAGGGTTTTAAGATTGGATGATATAAAATAGTATGGATGCTCAACACATCCCTAGACATAATTTTGTCACCTAACTTGTTATTAAGAACAGATTATGTATCCGGGAGAGATTTATAAATAGGACATTGCAACTTCAACTAGTTGTTTATTTTGTGATTGTGATTGAGAAACAATAAAACATCTATTTTTTTAGTGTAATTTTTCAAATGGTATATGGAAATAAATTCTACTAGCTTGTAACTTTAATAAATGTCTATTGCATTGAAGAAGAAAAATTATTTGTTTTATTAAGAAAATTAGAGAAAAAATTATTCTTAATAGAGTTCGAAGAGTTGCTCTATGTGCCTTTATTTACTATACATTTAGAGGGAGTATAACTAAGTGGTTTTTCAATCATAAAAATAAAATCTTCTGTTAATGGTGTTTTTTAATGTATAAAGAATGTTATGTGAGTTAGATGTTTGAAAATCATAAATGGTCATTGTGTTGATGTCATTATTAAAAAATGACGAGGTGTATTTTTTTTATATATGAAACTTTTTTATAATTGTGATACTGTTATTGTATGAGATCTCTGTTGCATCTTGTTATTTAATCAATAAATGTTTTCTTTTTTATTGATTACAAAAAAAATTTAAAAAAAATTGACTATACTATTTGCTTTTAAAAGAATGGGAGCCGTATAAAATTACCTTTGGTTGTTCACTAACCCACTCAAGCATTCTAAAAACAAAGATTTTGTTTTTTCTTCTATATTTTGTATTTGTGATTCATTTTCTATTTGGGGAATTATTGGATTCAAAGATATTACCTACACGAATATGCCTTTATTTCAAATTGAAAGGCCATCAAAAGCAATATCACTAAAGATTACTTCACACCAATAGTTGATTGGTATTGAAAAGTTGTTTTTGTTTTTTTCAAAGGGCATCTCACTTTTATGACCAAGGATATACTATCAATTTGTTTTTGAAATCATTCACAATAAAACAGGAAATTAAAAAGAAAAAGTATGGCTACATTATTCTCTATTATTTTTTTGTCTTTTATTTATTTATTTTAAAGAAGGGTAGAGGATCGAAATTGAGAATGCATTGTGACAAGGCTCTTACAAATTGCAAGATTATCAAATTAAAAATTTTAAAAAGATGAATTATTCTATAATACTAGGAAGATTTTAACGGTAATAATAGTAAAATTACTTATATTTATTAGATTAATAGTTAAAACATAATCATCATTAACTCCCTTATTTAATCTACCGGTCTAAATTGTTTTCGGCATTATACTAAATTTTAATTCTAGTATCATAAAATGACCTGTGATAAGCCTCTTACCAATTGCAAGATTATCAAATCAAGAATTTTAAGAAGATACATCTATATTCTTAAAATATGCAAAATATCATTATATATTATATGAATAGACATAATAATATTTTAAGTATATCATTTTAAATGGTGTTTTAAATTTATATTTAAAATTTAAAAAAAAAGTAGTATTAGTTTTAGACCTAGAAATGCATTTAGTAATATTTTTTTAAATAATCTGAGAATAAAAGTAGATAATATGTATTTGATATAAATGTGAAAAAATGTGAAAGGAAAAATTATTAGATCTATAATTGCTAAGAATGCTTTTACGATTCAACTTTTCTTAACTAAAAGTATTAAAAGAAAAATTTTATCTTCTATGAATTTGAATAGCTATTTGTGTATAGTTTAAATAGAACACATTATTAAATTGTAATATTATTACGAAAAAGATTAATTATTTATGGGAACAAATGAAGTTAGATAAAGTAAAGATGATGAAAAAAATTGAACGAGTATAAGAGTTGATGATGCAAAATATGGAATGGGGTAAAATAGATATTATACATCAAATGGCACTGATGATATAATATTTTAAGCCATCAACTAATTTTGCAGACACAAATCAAACTATGGTAAGTTTTATACATTAAACTGCTTTAGAAAATACAACAAATAAAATTTGAATTATTTAATTTAATATATTCATTGGTGTTGTTTTGTTTCAGTTTAAAGAAGACGTGACTGATGATGTTCAGACTTTAATAGTTGAGTATGAGAATAACTAGAATCCAAATATATAATACCAATCTAATAATCCTGCAAGTGTGCAAACTTTATCTAATATTGTTGCAAAAGGGATGAGTATTTTTAAGTGTCAATACAAGACTGTGTAGGTAAAATACTCCCCTTTTACAAATTCTGTTAGAAATTTGTGATTCAACAATTTTGTATGGATAAGAATTGATATGAATACTAAGACAAAAATCATTATGAAGTACGCATTGGATGTACAAGGGAGAAGTAAAACAAAAAGCTAAAAGAATGGTTACTGTTTATCAGTTACTATTTACAATAATACTATTTACTGGTTACTGTTCACGTAGTTACTATTTATGCGGCAACTTTAAGATATTTCATATTTTGGCTCAATTGACTTCTTTAAGTGGGATTAAGACTCCTGCAAGTAAGGACTCTTATTCCAACTAGGTTTAGGGTTTCTAAGAGTATTTTATTCACTATATAAACTCTTTTAAATATAAGAGAAAGACAAGCATCTAAAGTTTCAAAATGTAATCATAAGAGAGAATAGATGAACTAAGTAGGCACTAAGTGCGTGATGCACTAGGGTGTAACCTTTTGAGGTGTGTTTTCTTTTAGTTATTGAGAGAACAAAAGAAACATCATAGATCCTTTTGGCTTAAATGCTCAAACTATTATTGTTTCCTTGTAAAAATCTCTTATGAGGAGATATTAAGAGGTCTTGAGTAGTCATGGTGATCAAGAGTAGATACTTAAAGGTCTCTATGGGATATATTAAGGAGTCTTGTAGGATCATTGATGATGTAAGAAGATACTTAGTGATCTATATCAAAAATAAGAAACTAGATCATGGATCCTCCATGAACGTAGGTAATTTTGGGCTGAATCACGTATATCTTGTGTCTTGTTGATTGGATTATTTTTTTTTATCTTTATTAGTGTGTTGATCTTCTATGTTCTCACTTATGGTGTGAGTTATGATTTTTCGCTGCACATAGAATAAAAAAGGTATCAAGGTTGTGGCTTAGTTGATGTCATAAGGGTGTCAAACTGAAGTGCATGGCTTGATATCTGCAACAAATCTCATACCAATAAAGATTAGAAAAAAGAATATAAAACTGTAAGTCAAGCCTCTATGCGATAAGATTGAGATTGATGTAGATTCATTATGGTCGATAGATACAACCATGCAAGTGGAGTTTGAGAATTGGATTCGAGATGGTTAAGGGCATGTCAATTTACTTAGGATTAAAGTTGACCCGAAATAGTTTCTTCAACTTCTAAATAACTAGTTGGATAATTTTGTAAGGATATTTATCTTCTTGAATTTTTTAATTATGCATTAATGGTAAATATATATATATATATATATATATAAATGTTAGGTTTTGCAACATATAAATGAAAACTAGAAGTTGATTCGTTAACACTAATGCAAATATTAGCAAGCGTTGCCACAACAATGTATAGTAGCAAATACATATTGTTTTTGTAAGTTTGTATTTATATTGTTATGTTGACATTATGTTATTATTTTACTTGATATAATATAATTTATCTGATATAATTAATTGATATAAGAGTCTTGTAAACTTATATACAATGATTATGCTCATGATCTATCTAATATTACATAGGACTTAATGTTATTGTCATGTGAATTATGACTTAAAAGAATATTTAATTTGTAGTAAACGGTTAGTTGAAGATGATAAAGTAATTGATATTGTTAATTAGTTTTATATTTTTTTATACAATTAATTCATAAAATAGTTTACAATTGCCTGTGTAGGTTTATATTCCATTAACTATAAAGGCAAGCATTGGATTGCTATAGAGGTTGATTTGTTGCACCAGAAGATCATTATCTATGATTCTAACGTTAATGGATCTATTGATGGTGTATTAGATGCTCTTTCACACTTCTATATATTTTTATGCCACTTTATTTTTAATCTTGCAAAATTTATGTTCTTAGGAGGAATGTTATTTTAAATTTATCATTATTCATTATAATTTGATTAAAAAAAAATGTGTTTCAA
Organism: Ailanthus altissimus; assembly: GCA_946807835.1. Classification (NCBI taxonomy): domain Eukaryota; kingdom Viridiplantae; phylum Streptophyta; class Magnoliopsida; order Sapindales; family Simaroubaceae; genus Ailanthus; species Ailanthus altissimus. Next base: position 30,236,144 of record OX327688.1, on the reverse strand, counting down.
CAAATGGGGACTATGGAATATTTATTTGTAAATTTATTGAGTATTTAATGTTGGATTGACCATTTGACATTAGACTTAAGAGTGATAGTTTTTGTTTTTACAAAAGATTGCCATAAAACTAAAGACTCGTGCCTTGAAATAAATATAATGCATACCTTTATATTATTTTGTATTTATGTTTGGTTGATTATTTTGATATTTTTTTACTTTTGACAATTAATTATAAAATAAAATTTGAACTTTATAATATCATTACATAGTAACAAAATGACATTAAATATAAATTTAAGTTTTACAAATATAAAAAATATTAAATAGTAACAAAATGAAGCACAAATAACAATAAATAGTAACATTAGTTGCAATGACTTTATACATTTTTTGTTAGTTTCTCCCATTATGGTGGAATTCACTCTATCTTACCCCTCCATAATTGTTAATGTGCTATAAGAGGCTGTATATTAATATCTCTCAACTCGTCTAAAACTTTATAATTTGGCAAATGGCCAACCAAAAGGACTGACTAGTTATACACACGAAATAAGCACTTGAACATGTAATAGGGTGCACAAAGACCTTGATATTGTAATCTAGTCTATCTGCATACTGCAATAGTATGGGCATAAAGTAGTTGTCAAAAGTCAAACTTTTAACAAGCGCATGTCTTTATGATGATGTCTACTGTTTTATTTTTTCTCCCTTCCTTAACTATAAATCGTGAATTATCGATTAGGTGAATTGTTCTTCGACTATGTTTATCATTGTGCTTCTAAACTTTATGATGTGCTCAAGTTGTTAGAAAGGATATCATATCTTTTGCTGTCCCTCATTTATGAAAAACTATATTTGCATTAACTTCCTCATCCACTCAACCAAAGTGGTCATCAATTGCGATTGTGCATATTTTGTAATTGCATTAATGCTCTCAACAATAATAGTAGTAACGATGTTGTTTTTTTGAATGCACAAATTGATCGAGCCCATTTCTCAAACTAACATCCGTTTCCAAATACTTTGTTACCTCAAGTTTCATATCTTGCATCTTGTTAATTTAGTCTTGAAAGTCAGAAAGACAATATGACTTTGTAGCAACAAAATAAATGGCTGAAATCCCCTTTCTTTTTCTTCTCCAATGGTATCTTAAATTTTGTCATTAAATTTTCTTTAAAGTGATAGATAAAAACCTCATGATATGCATTACGATACATAATCTAAATAGCCTTCTTAATGTTAATGTGTCACTAAGATACAAATACTATATCCTCAATGTCACCAATAACTCTATGTAATTTGGCGATAAACATTGTACTAGATACCCACATTCCAAAAATATTTCATCAATTGTGATCACCAATAAGATGAATGAATGAAAACCTTTTACATAGAATCCCAACACTATAAAGAAATACTTAAAAGTAATTAGCATCGTCAATTTCTAAATGAGTAGTTGTATCTGGGTTATATTGTTCTAACAGATATTAGTATGAAGGAAGTAATCTAGATAAATTCTTTGGAGTACAAATTATCAACTTACATGCATATTCCTTAACTCACTAAGCAATAGAATAAATTAACTCCGTACCAAAATTTTCAAGTATGTTTGCTTAGATTTTCTTTGATCTATAAATTCTACTAATTAATACAAACTTATTTTTTTTATTATTTTATCAATTATTCAACTTTTAACTTACTAATGGCTATTATACAACCAGTTTAACTGACATGTATAATTTACATTAACTCTTTATACAGTGAAGGACTTTTATATAGACTCACCATTTGTATTGCTCATTATCTCATTTTACCTCAAAATGATCTTTTGTTGACCTTGAAATTTTAAAACTTCAATTACCTTTAAGTGCTAGTAAGATAATAGCTTCATAAAGCTCATTGTTTCCATTATACAACTATCCCACAAAGACATATTTAATTATATTACACAATACCTTATCCGTTATGGCCAAGTGTAATGGTGGTATCAGATGAATAAATTAAAAAAAAATTATGCTTTAATTTCATCTTCTCTTGCATGCAAATCATATGCATCATATGTCTCATTAAGAGAACTATTAGAAATATAATATTGTTTGCCTTCTAGTATATTATTAAATCCACCAACTTCGGTTACATTATCAATATTTTTATTACCATCATCATCCTAATCTATTTGACAATCATAATGCATATAAGTTGAGTATTCATTGAATATTATAAGATAATAATGTTAGTTATTTGTAGTATTTCTAATAAATACAATAGTTAATATTATTGAAGCTATGCTACTCACTTAGTTGCTACTACTTACAAATATAAAGTGATTAAGATAGAGTTATTGGTTTTCAATGGGTGTCTCTACATCATCTTCATATATGGGACCTCTAGAATTCACCGTTACATATAAAGGCACGAAAATTCTTTTACTAACCCTTATAAAAAATTGCACATCATCATCATTTGCAATTTTAAATAGTCTCAACTTCACCCTTATTGCATCAATAGAAATTCTTAGAGACACTTTATATTACACATTATCAACACTAATTGTACAACACACAATATTCAATAACTCTTCATATTTTATATATTTCAGAATCATAATACCAACATTTTTAAATTTAGTATATCTCTCACTATTGTAACTCGTACTCTCTCACATTTCTTTAAAGTATACAATGAGTGACTCACATTTCATGACACTTATAATTAAAAAAAAAAAATTATGATTAAAATAATAATAAAATAATCTTAAAAAATGCATGAAGCTGTGCAAACACTTTGCATGCCAATCTCGTGCAAGATTGGTACACATTAAATGTTAGCTGCGTGCCTATCACACACGCCTTGAGCTTTTATTTTTCTTTCTTTTCTTTTTTGTCAGACCCAAAAATTCTCAAATTCACCTTATTTCTTCTTTATTTGATCACATTATACTATATTTATATTTTGATGTTTATACATTTGTAAAATAAACACAAATACTCTATAACATAACTATTATATTCGTAAGTCAAATTTGAAAAGTTAAAATTTATAAATATATACAAAACAATTTATTTTTTATATTGATATAAAATAATTGTACATTTTTTCGATAAAAAGATTAAAATTTAATTTTTATGAATTTATATTTGTTGAAATTTTAATTTTAAGAGTAACTTTAGAGTCTCAAGTTTTAGATATATAATTTTAATAATTTAATTATATTTTATAAATAAAGATAATGTAGTCCATTTATTTCAATTTTGTATAATAAAAATTAAAGTTTGTTTGATTAAAAAAGATATTAGGCTATATTATAGGCTACTTAAAAAATGTTTCAAATATAAATGGTGGAAATTTACTAAAATAATAATATAAAATGCTGGAATAAGATTTTCCTTTAAAACATTAAAATTAAATAAATAAAAGATTTTCAATTTAATTAATTAGATTATCGTGATGAAAAAGGTCGGGACAGTTGACACGTGACTCTTTATCCACTGAAACTTTGACCTTTTTTTTTTAACTTTTAACCCTATCCAAATTTTGACATGACGTTTCACTCCGTACACACCAAAATTGTTTATTATTAAAATTATTAAAACTAACCAAAGACATTTTTTATTTTCCGGTGCACTCGGTTTCATCTTAAGCTATCAAAATCTTGTCGTTGACATAATATTTTATTGAAATAAAAAAAAGATAAAGGTTTTCTAAATCCGTATATTCATATTTGTTTTAAAAATAAAATATTAATTTTTTTAAAAATTTATAACTAGTAAATTTATTTTAACAAATATGTATTCTTTATTAAACCTACAAATTATCTACTTCCATTGCACCCAATTTCATCTTAAGCAATCAAAATTTTGTCGTTGACATGATATAAGGATGGATATACTTATTTTTTTATTAGTTATATATATATTATTTTTTTATATTTATTATACATACTATTATAACTTGAAATTTTGTTAATAAAATATTGGAATTAGTTAAAATTATCTTTAAAATTTTATAAATTTTATAAAAAAAAAAATAAAAGCTCTCTTATCAATTTTGGCCAAGGGTTTTACCCAGTTTTAAATTTAAAAGGTGAATGAAATTTATTTATCTAAAAAATAAGGGTGTAAGTTATGAAATTTGCCCCAAAATAATATAAAATAAACAGTTATATGTCTCAGTCACACAACAACAAAGGTGGAGCCGAATGCGGCTGATATTTACTCTATTTTAACTTACAATATAATTAACGAACTAACTACCAAACTTATGATTAAACAAATCTTTAATCACGTAAATTTGCTGGTCAAATTACATATTTGTCCTTCTATCATTGTAAAATTGTCTTTTTTCCTTAATTAATTATTAATTATTATTTGGATGTAGGCCTACTGGAAAGTACATTTTTGGTAACGGAAAATGGATCTCATTATTGTTTTTTTTTTCTTTCTGTTTTTCTGTTTTCTTTTTTCATTCTCATTAAGGGCTCCATTTCCATAGGCATCTCATTATTAGTTTTGATTATTGAATTCTTTTATTGTTGAAAAAAAAATATAAAAACACATATTTTGTTAAATATTTTAAATTATATTTAAAAAAATTATGTGTCAAATAATAATTAAATAATAAAATAATTTAATGAATAATTTTAAAAATTTTATTATTTCACCATTAAATAATTATTTAACACATTATTTTTTAAAATATAATTTAAAATATTTAATATTACTCCATATTTCACATCAACACAAACAAAAAAATTATTTTAAATTGCACAATAAAAGTGATAATATGCGAAAGTGAAAGCAATAAAGTGATTAGAATGAATGATGGTGACCAAATGGGTTTATTTCTAACCATGTTTTTTAAAAATTTGCCAAATTTTTGTAGGAAAATTCAATTACTAGTTTTAGGGTATAAAAATATACAATATATGGTAGTTATAAATTTTGTACTTATATTAACAATTTATTATTTAAAAGACTAACAGTACATGCACTGCTTAGAAGGTTTGATGACAAAAGAGTTTATAATGCATTCTAGATATCTTAAGTTTAAATCTCTTCTCCCTATATAAAAAAAGGTTGACAATACATTTATCTTCACTCAACGAAAGTTTCGAGTTTAAATTCCTCCTCTCCCATGTTATATATATAAGAAGTGGTTATAATTTTAAGAGGGAATTTTTTTAAAGAAAGTGAAATTATGTAATTTTAAAATTCAATTGGTTCTTTCATTAAAAAAAAAAGAATGAATAGTTAAATCCTAATGAATTTTAGGTAGTCTTATAAAGACAATGAACATTTGATGCTTGTCATTTACCTTTTCTATATTGGGGAAAAGAACATGCAAATGGTGTCACATTGATAGAAAGTTATATTAAAACATCTTATATTTTAATCATTGACATGAAAGGAACAAAATTAATTATTATATCTTAAATAATAAATATGCATCCTATTTTAAATTTATTAGTTTTAAAGTTAAATCAATATAATATTTAGAAAAAAAACTCTTGAAAATCAACTTTGAAAGTTTGGGTAAGGGGTTTTTTTTTTTTCTTTCTTAATGGTGACTTTGAAATGTTATAGATTATAATTACTATTTCTTCATTTAAAAGAAATATTTATTGAAACTGTAATTTTCCCACTAGAGTGATATTGCTTTAGAAAATAAGTTCTTGTGTAAATTTACCTATTTTTACCAACAAAATAAAAAAAAAAGGAAAAAGAAATCAAATGCTTCAAACTTTTAATCATGAATAATAATGATTGTTTAGCTAAAATTATTTTTATCTTCATTAGGTGTCTTTTTGGTTATTTTGCCACAAAGCTGCTTTTGTAATTAAAAAAAAACCCTGTGTATTATTACTCAATTGTTGGCTATGAAAAGCATCAATGAGTAAAACAAAGTAAAATCATAAAAGGAAACTTTGGTCCAAATAATGACCCAAAAGGGTGGCATGGGCAATGATCAACTGCTTACATGAAATTAGATTTAAATGTTGGTTGGGGGGGTGTAGTTGCATTTCAAATGTCTTGTCTTTGTAAGTTTTTTGAGCGAAGAGTTAAAACCCTCCCACCACCAACCCCAAACAAAATAATAATAATAATAATGGGAGAAATAGAGACTTTTCAAAAATCCCATTATTAACAAAGTACAATAATTGGAAGCACAAGCACTTCATTTAAAGTGTAAGAAACTCTTTAAAAAAAATTAATATTGTAGCATCGTATGCTTGTTTTGATGGTATAATTTGTGTATTTTTTAATTTAAATTATGAATTCAAATTTTGGTAAAGATTAAAGAATTTAGTTTTTATTCTTTCAATATTGAGAAATAATTATTATGTTAGTAGACAATTATTTAATAAATTTGTAATTTATAATATATTGTTGGTAATTATCGTAATTATTTAAAATTTATAATGTGATAAATGTATAGAAAAAATAATATTGTAATAAGTAACGGGGTTTTGGGATATTCACCTAAAAGGTAGTGAAAATAATAATAATAATAATAATAATAAAAGGTTATTATTGACTTTTTGTATTGGTTAGTTTTTGTATATTCTGTGGTTACTGATATTGAAGAACAAGACTAAACTGACAGCAACCGTTCAGAAGTCACACAGGCGCTGTAAGAAAGCCCACTTTAAAGCCTCTTCCTTGCTCTCTCTCTCTCTCTTTCTCCTTCTCCCAAGTCTTCTATATTGAGCAAATAAAGAAGTGAGAGGAAGGACTTGACTCTGTGAGAAGAAGGGCTTGACTCTTCGAGAAGAAGGAAGGGCTTGTAGTCTTGGTTTGCCAAAGTAATTTAGAAACGATAATAACTTTGTTTGAACATTAACCAAAATTTGTTTGTCGCATGTGTTGTGAGCTTGGTTTTAGAGATCTTAAGTGGGTTTGTTTAATATTTTGTTCTCCTTTTGTGTTGGTTCTGGGTTTGTTATTTGCATGCAAGTGTTGGTGGCATTGTTTTGTTTCTCTTTCTCTTTTTTCTTTTTCTGTGTTTGTTTTGATTTATCTTCATTTCTATATCTTTTTTGTGTTTTGTTTTTGGATACTTTTATGGAGATCTTACACGGGTCTTTGTTCATTTGCTGTCTGGAAAATTTGGCAGTAAGGATAGGAGATCTCTACTTGGTTGAATAAAAATTTTCTTTTTCTGTTGGTGATGTATGATATTGTTTTAAGGCTTTCTTAGGAAGATTTTTTTGATAATTTTTCATCTATGCTTTCCTCCTATCTCCTTGATTGGCATGTTTAAGCAAATTTTTTGAATATTTAATGATTGATCTAGCAGTTGCCACATGCAAAGCCAAAACTTAGCATGCACTGAATCTAATCAAGTACTTGTGTTTAACAGAATCTTAACATGAGTTTATCTCACAGACCAGTCATGTATCATGCTTTTATGGGCTATTATTAGCTGAAAAGGTTCCATTGACTCCCCAATAATATGTTGATCTTTGCTTTCCTTACGGCATTTAATCTCATTATTATTATTTTGTTTTTTGGTTTTGGTACATTCCAACAAAGTTCTTGTAGTTCAGTACCTTTTATCTTATTTATTATGTTTAATAATTTGCATTAGAAGTCTATATTATAAATCAAGCTGTTATTGTTTTTTTAATGTAAAGCGTTTGTGGGGTCATGCAGTATTGATTGAATGTTGAGAAGAATTGATCTGCAACAATTGTTTGTGGCCTGAGAAAGGATGCCAAACCAGCTATGGTTTGCACTGCCAGTGATTTATCAGCATGGAAGGATTTTCCAAAGGGCCTCAGGGTCCTCCTACTTGATGAGGACAGCAGCACCGCTGCCGAGTTAAAATTGAAGCTTGAAGCCATGGACTATATTGGTTAGGGACTTCAAATTCCCCCTTTTTATTTTGAGCCTTTTATTGTATAGTTTTTCTTGCTAAAACTAGAAATTTAGGCTTCTTTATACGTTCGCTTTTTCAAACTCTTGGGATTATATTGGTCCCCATATTTGTTCTTAGAAGCATCTTTAGAGCTCTTTTGCTTTAGATGGTATTCAGTTCTTTATGTATTTTATGCTTTAGATAGAAACCAAATAATTGCAAGGTTTCATATATAGAACTTTAAACTTTGCCATGAGATGAAGAAAAGGATAAGTACTTGAATCATATTCATGTTTTGTACTATTAGCAGGTTACAAAATAATTTGGTGAAAATGGTGTGAACTGACTGAAGTATCTGTTTATTGAATTCTAAAAGTAATCTCACGTTCTTCTGCCTGCCTTCACTTATATCTGTTTCACTTTTTTTTAGCTTGGCACTGATTGCTTTCTTTCCAATGACGATAACCTTACCATGCCTTTTACAGTTTCCACATTCTACAATGAGAATGAAGCACTGTCAGCAGTTTTAGAGAAGCCTGAAAGCTTCCACATTGCCATTATAGAGGTAATCACCTGGATATGAAACCTTGAAGTTTCAACAATTTTCTAAAAGTAGTAATATCCAGTTTTAAATGAAAGAACATGATCTTTCCTTCATGCCCACACTATGGACTTGCAAAATGAAAGAACTTGATATTTGTTTGTCTGTGGGAAGCCATTTCTTAGAAATTATATTCTGTTACCTTCATTAATAATAACTAAAAATATTGTCCACATGCTATTATTCCAAATTCCCGAGGGGTCTGAGAATTTAAAGGATTGAAATTGGAAAATGCATGTAAAATGCACCTATAATGGTATTCATATAAAGATCCTATTCCCTTTTCACATGAAACCCTGACTCATCTAAGCTGCAATTCCCTCATATAGATCCAATAAGAAAAAAAAGGTAGACAAGAAAATGATTTCTGTGTTTAGCTGTTTGGGGAATGGAAATTGAACTACTTATTGGTTCTCCCTGAAAACAATGTCAGTTTTTGAACCCTTTTTATTTTTAAAGAGTTGGAAAAAAAATTAGAAAGACAATGCTTTTACTGGCTACACATGCTTCATTCTTGTGATATTTATTATTTCAATGATGCGGCTAACTAACAGCATCTCATCATTCATTTCATTTATCTTATTAATTTAGACATTATCATGGTATGTTCATTTAGATAAAGGTCTAGGATGCTTTATCACATTTTTCCCGCACATGTATTCACCTATTTGTGGTTACAGGTAAGTGAGAGCAGCACTGATGGTAGTTTCAAGTTTCTCGAGACTGCTAAGGACTTGCCTACGATTAGTAAGTTCAGAAATTAAATCTATATCCCAATTTTTTATGTAAAGATTTATCTAAAGATAGCTGTATGTATTAGCTTCTGAAATTTGTTTTATTAACTTTCAAGTTTCCTTTGTTCCATTTGCTTTTCCATTGTTGCTATTCCTGTTTCCATCTAACTACTCAATAAATCAACCTGGCTGTAGAATATTATCAACATTAATTATAGTTTGGTATTAGAAGAATATTGAAGGATTTTCTTCTGCGAACATGTTGTACACTTCTAATGCAGTGGAAAATTTTCTTCCGTTGCAGTGACTTCGAGTATTCATTGCTTGAGCACCATGATGAAGTGCATAGCGGTGAGACTTATTCTGACCTCCATTCTCTGCTTGATGTACATTAGTATACTATCATATGACGTGTATATGAATTGACAAGAAGTTTTATCTTTTATCTATTTTTTTTACTTCATTTTAGTGGTTTGGTTTTATTTTCTCTATCATGTTTCCTGTCCTCTGAAATTAAACAACAGGTTCAAACTTCTTTATCAGGGTTCTCTTAACATAAATTATTTTACGACAACTTTAATCTTTGAATTTATTTCTGTGGCGAGGGAGCAAGTGTGAAGAGTTGAACTTGATGCTCTAGTTATTAAAGTTGAGCCAAGAGTGTTTTCTTGTTTCACACATCATAGTTAGTAATGTATTTGACAATCATTTTCAGCTAGGTGCAGTTGAATTCCTCCAGAAACCAGTCTCTGATGATAAACTCAGAAATATATGGCAGCATGTGGTTCATAAGGTAAGTCTCAGTTGTGGCTACCTGCTGTTGGTGTTTACCATAAAAAACAATGTTAATCTTATAACTATGTGAAGAAAATTCTGAATTTGTAAGTCCAATGTAGGCATTCAATGGGGCGAACGTCCTTTCGAATTCACTAAAGCCTGTCAAAGAATCGGTTGTTTCCATGCTGCATCTTGAATTGGAAAATGGAGAATCCAAGAATGAAACCTCAGAGAATACAAAATCTGTTTCTACGGTTCAAAAGAATGACAATGACCAGTTAGAAGTGAATGATAAATATCCTGCTCCTTCAACTCCACAATTAAAACAGGGAGTGAGATTATTAGATGATGTGGATTGCCAAGATAATACAAACTGTTCCATGGAAAAAGAGAGTGGGGAGCATGATGGGGAATCTAAATTTGTCGAAACTACTTGTGACAACTCAATTGCTGAAGGAATGCTACAGGATGGCCAACCTCAGAGACCAAGAGAAACTGTGGTCAAAGAGGAGCATGACTCAAATGACAGCTCTAAGACCAACTGTAATTTGTACCCTCATCTGCATGATAAGGAATGTCTCAAAGGTTCAGTTAGTATCGCTGATAACCCAAGTAAGGCTTCTGGGACTCAAAACTCATGCGGGACTAAAGCTAATAAAAAGAAGATGAAGGTAATATAGTTGTCTTTATGAGAAAAACATGATTTGGGATAAAAGATACTAGTTCTATCTTATTTATTGTCAAAAATTTAAATAATGCCCTGTAATCCAGTAATTTGCAACTTATTTACAAGTTCCATGAATACTTCAGTAGTGCTTGATTTAAGTGTATTAATTCATAAAGTTAACATATGACATTTTTTCCACTCTAGTATGTGTTGCACTCCCCTTTACTCTTATCCTCTCATTCCTGCCCAGACGCCCTGAGTCTATCCATATAATGATCAACATCTGTAATTCCAGCAGTGATAGCTCATCAAAATTTAAATAGCAAGGATCTTGCTAATTTTGTCAAAAATATATAGACGTCCTTTGACCCACTTATGCAACATGAAGCCACTCTATATATCAGCGATTTCTAGTTTTGTTGATTATTCCTACAAATTTCAGAATGACTATAGTCAATATAACTTGCTCTCAATATAACTTGCTCTTCGTTTTGTCAATTTGTTCTTTTCTCCTTATATTAGCTTTCCCCATATAAACTTTTTCCTTTGGCATATTTTTTTTTTCCTTTTTATATGTATTTTTCCTACTGGTCCATTTATATATTCTCAATACTTGTAGAAGTAACCATGCTCAATAACATTTTCCAACTTTGTCTTTATGACTAAGGGAACTTAGCATTTCCATTTATCTGAATAATTTTCAGTATTGATGTATGCAATTGGATCTTTGGTTCTGTTTGAGTTTTCAGGTGGACTGGACAACTGAACTGCACAAAAAATTTGTTCAGGCTGTGGAGCAACTAGGGGTAGATCAAGCCATTCCTTCTCGAATACTTGAGATTATGAAAGTGGAAGGGCTGACAAGGCATAATGTTGCAAGTCATCTCCAGGTAAGTGTAAATTTAGTACTTCCCTGCATTGTTCATGGAAATCACACATGGTAAAGACTTTAAGTCAACAAATATGGGCCTTTGTTTTCCTATCTCTCCAAAATTACAGAAGGCAAAGATTTTTCGTGTCATGCTTCTTTCACTTATATTACATTATAAATAATGAAACTGTTGAAGTTTCTCTTTCCTGGTTGCAAGACCTGTTGTGTCTTATTTGATGAAGTAATCTATGTTGTGCAAATTTTGCCTGAGCAGATTTGGAGGGTTCAATATCTGCTTGCTTTATTCAAATAGTAAAGACCGCTTGTGCATTTTCCAAATCCTGAAGAATTGTTTGCTTTTGCATTCAACATTTATACTAACTCTATATCTTGTGAGAAAACTTAATGTTGCAAAACCTTTACATTTTCTAATTTTGAACATTGGCTTTTGGTTTGGTTAGTGCCAAAGCTGATACATTTATTAGCTCATGTTCAATTATAATGAATAAAACTGTAATTTGAGTCATTTCATATTGTCAACCAGAAATATCGAATGCATAGGAGACACATTTTGCCCAAGGAAGATGACCGAAGATGGCCACAATCAAGTGATCAAATGCAAAGAAGTTATTATCCACAGAAACCCATCATGGCGTACCCTCCATATCATTCTAATCACATTCCACCAGCTGGTCCAGTCTATCCCATCTGGGGCGCACCGAGTAATCACCCAGCCAGTGTCCAGATGTGGGGCCCACCTGGGTATCCTCCATGGCAACAGGCAGAGAATTGGCATTGGAAGCCTTATCCAGGGGTAATCTTTGTTCCAAACACCTGATAATCCGAGATAGTATTTCATTTTGTTCTCAAGCATGATGGAAAACACATGTTCTCATGGAGAAATTTGATCAAAATAACACAGCTGATATATAGATCATTGCAATGTTTCAGATGCAAGCTGATACATGGGGTTGCCCTGTCATGCCACCACCCTATGGTTATTCTTCTTTTACTCAAGTGAGTATGCTAAGCGCAATTGTATTTTGTAACAAACAATGTGTGCATGGCTTTTTTGCAACCTGGATGCATTCATACTATTAATCTTATCCATTAAATACTTCTTTTTGAAATGCAGAATGCATCTGGGTTTCATCATTCAGGTGTGGTCAATAACAGCTATACTATGCCACAGAATTCTATTGACCTCCATCCGGTAATGCAATGCCCATTTAATGTTGGGATTTTTTTTGGTCTAAATACAGTGCTAATCATATCCTGATCAATTTCTATAGTTAAATATAATGTTGATGAGTATCCATGAAGTTTATGCTGTTCCTTTCATGTTGGGTATGTAGGCAGAGGAAGTTGTTGACAAGGTTGTTAAAGAGGCAATAAGCAAGCCATGGTTACCCTTGCCTTTGGGCCTCAAGCCTCCATCAGCTGAGAGTGTGCTAGCTGAGCTCTCTAGACAAGGCATCTCCGCCATCCCTTCTGACATCAACGGTTCTCATCTCCACTGATGTGGTACTGTATCTTCATTGCTGGACATTTAATAAGAGCACATGTGGAAACCTGATTGGTAAGCATCATCCACCTATGTTGGTCTTGAGACCACTTGATACTGCCCCATTGCTAATGTCATGTCACACCAGGACATCCAAACCAAAAAGTCCATTTGGGTATGATCCAATAGATCGCCACCACAGCATAAAGGTCCAGTTTCCAAAAAAACGGCGGGAAACTGTCCACGTATATGAATCTTACACCCCATGTAACACCTGAAATTTGTGGTTGTAAATAATTTCGAACATAGAAAAATATTTGTTGCATCATGACAGGGCTATTTTGGGTGTAAATTGTTTTCATGATAAGAGTAATTATGGGAAGGTGGGCCTGTTGTTTAATAATGGGAAATGACGGTGGGGCTGGGGATGATGTTTATGGTGAGACATGGGCACCCTGTGAATAAAGTTGACAAGGATTCATAATTGATGTTGGCTTATTGTTTTATCTCCAAAGATTTTTGATGTGGTTCTTTGAGTTAATTAGTTAGTCCAAGAATTGAGTAAAATGGATTGACTGATGGGTGAATGATACCTTGAAGATTATGCATGTGTGGTGTTCTTCAAATGATATTTTCCAAACTTCATATTTTAAGAGAAAAATGATGGTTGGGATTTGTTATGTTTTTATTAGGACGCACGTTCATTTCATGGTTCATATTGAAGAATGGAATCACTAGCTACCAGGTCGGTGGATGGTTGATAAACATTAGCTCTTAAGTCAGAAATGGTGTTTATTAAACACTAGTTTTTTAGCTGTTGCTTCTTTTTTTTAAAGTTTAAAGTTGAAGCACAAGTTAACGGCACTCTTATGGAGAAAATAGTAGAGATTGCTTTACATTGTTTTGGTGGTGCATTTTTTTATAAAGGTTTTGGATTGATGTTAGAAATTTTACTTGTTAAAATATTTAATTTTATTTTCTTAATTGTTTTTTTAAACTTGAGTGGCTAAATAAAAAAATCGCTAATATGCAGCTACCCTAGAAAAATATTCTCTCAAACAAAACACTTCACCAGCGTCGTCTACCCAAAAAATTCTCATCCCCAGTGGAGATAACTCTCTGTTTTCTTTTAATTTCTTCCGTTTAGTTGTCCTTTTGTGCTTTCCTGTTGTTTTCTTTTCGGTATTTCTTCTTCGGTGACATCTCGCCGGTTTTTGAATTCCGGCTAAGCATAAAGCTTCGTAGATCCACCGCCCAGCCAGGCTATTCCGATCTACACAACGCCTTGCCATCTTTGTAAGGGCTGATCTTGAGCTTCGTCGGCTCGGCTTGTAGGAGGACCGTTGGCGCCTCTTCGTTGATATCTGCCGTTGGGGCCTCCTTGACCGCGTCATACCATCTGCATTTCGGGTGTATTTTTCGGCCTAGCGCTTTACTTTCCAACCATTTGGCTGCCGCCAAGATTACTGTCTCAGACGTGATTGGACCTTGGATGCTGTTTTTTTGGTTCGGCTCTAGCCGGTTGCCAGAGCACCTTGTCGAACCTTGCCTGAAACTCCTCCGATGCCACACTCCATTTCTTCACCGCCATCTGTTCTGATCCCCCACCGTAGGGGAGAGCTACTGGCAATTGAGTATGCCAAGCTCACCGACAATCTTTTTGTACTCGAAATTGGTGCAATGGCAATCTCCAGCGATCCACTGTCATTTTATGGCCACTGAAATTATTTTGAGACATATTGTATTGTTTATTGGTCTTAGGATTAGAATTACTTGGGGTTATTTTTGGAATAATTAATATGTTTGTGTTGTGTGGCGTTTGTGTTTCCCAACTGCGTGAGGATTTGTCCCTCTTTTGTGAGGGGTGTTTTTTTTTACCCTCTCCAGTGATGGTTGGTTTTTTCATTTAAGGGGTAGTATTTTTCGATATGGGGGAGGCATCCCCGCCTTAAATGAGGCAATAATTTTTCCACATGAGGGTAGTTATTCACAGTTTAAATAAAGTGTGATAGTAGTATATAACTTATCATACGGTAAATTAAAAGATTCTAATCTCTCTTATTAATTCTTTTAGAGAATTTTATAAGAAAAAAAAAACGAAGAACTCTTAAAAGATCCATTCAATGGTGTATCTTTATTCTTCTAAGAACAATTAATATCTAAACAACGGTTTCATTCTAATGCACACAAGCATTTAGTGTTTACCTAGTTCTTCTTCTCTTAGAGTATTTTGTAATACTTGATCTTAAAATAAAGATTTATATAGTAGTTAAAATGTGCCTACAAACCTTAATATTAGTTGGAATAATAGTCAATGTGTTTAGGAGTTCAAAACATCCTCAAAGAAGTAAAAAACAAAGAGAGCCAAAAATAGACTTTTATGAAACTAGGCACTACGGCCTGGTAATGCGGTCTTCAATTTTCTTTGCCTTTTCTCGTTTTTAAGTCATGTCTTGCTCCTCCCTTGTGCGTCCAACGCGTGCTTGATTTCAACATGACTCTTCATTGGTATTCATCTCAATTTTTTCATATATAAAATTATTGAATTACCAATTTCTAACAAAC
Source organism: Ailanthus altissimus (assembly GCA_946807835.1). Taxonomy (NCBI): domain Eukaryota; kingdom Viridiplantae; phylum Streptophyta; class Magnoliopsida; order Sapindales; family Simaroubaceae; genus Ailanthus; species Ailanthus altissimus. The sequence goes on along the minus strand of OX327688.1, from coordinate 30,220,577 downwards.
CCTTTCTTGATTCAAAATCTTCAAATAAGAAGACTTCTAGATTCATTCACACCAATGCTCTATCACCTATAGTTGAGTCTAGTTAAGTCTTCACCAAGACTTAACTTTTCTCGGACTTGTGAATTTGATCTCTAAAGGTACGCATGCTCATTGCATAGGGTATGGATGCGATACACTCATTTTTTACTCTCATCACTTCGGTAAGCATACTTTAAATATTACCTTATAGTCTGCATTACCCCAACACCTCATGTTGAGCCACTCTCGATCATCCACTTAAGCATATAGAGCCCTCCAATGTGTTTCTCGCCTTCCAAAGTTATAAATCTTTTTACTACCCTCAGTTTTTTTTCACTTTAATCGAATACCTTTCTTCATCGAGCTTCCCTAGGGATATCACGTTCCTTTTTAAATTAGGAACATATCTAACCCTATATAAATCCCTTGGTTCTCCACCTTACATCCTCAACCTTATGTTACAAACTCTCATGACTTTACAAGTCATGTCATTCCCTATTAGAATTTTGCTTCTCATGATTTTGTAATTGGTAAACAACGATTTGTCTGGACACATATGGATGCTACACCCAGAATATAGTATCTATTTACTAGCGTACTTTTCCTTTGATGCTACCAATGAGTTTACAACTTCGATATCTTCTTTAAGACTATCGATTGTAGCACTCTCATCATTTTCTTTTGATTTAGGATAATCCTTTATATAATGCCATTCCTTGTAATAAAGGAAACACTTCATAGATTTCCTCTTTTGTTGGTTGGACTTCTTCTTTCATGCAAACAAAGCTGTTTCACTTTTGGTTTCAGATCTCTTTGTCAATACTTTTGAATTCAAAGATGTCTTGACATTATTCATTGTAAAAATCTCATTCCTATATAGCAGCGTATCTATAAAGATCTCATAACTCTTCGGTAACAAACTTAATAAGACGATGGCTTTGTTTTCATCCTTCATCTTAATACCCAAAGTCTTAAGACTTATGGTGATTTTGTTGAATTCGTCAATGCAATCTATCAATAAAAATTCCTCAGACATAGACAATTAATGCAGCTTTTTCTTCACAAGTAATTGATTTGCCAAAGACTTCCTCATGTATAAAGTTTCGAGTTTCTTCCATAGACCCAAAACCTTCTTCTCTCCATCTATATTTCTTAATACTTCATCACTCAATGCTAATATTATGGTGCTGCGAGTCTTCTTCTAAATCGTATCCTAATCTATCTCCTTAGATTTCAAGGTTTTCTTATCTCTGTTAGTTAATAAGCAGGCTTCCTCCAAAATTGAGTCTAACACTTCATTGACTAATAGAGCCTTTATATTTTTTTTCTATAGATTGAAGTCATTCATCTTATTGAATTTCTCTATATCTTGCTTGATAGTAGCTATGGTTTAAATATCATCTAGAATGTATTATTGAACCGTGCTCTGATACTAATTTATAGAAGGGAAACATCATTCTCCTTGGGTATTATGTTAAGCAAAAAACTCTAATAGAGATCAATCTTAAACTTTAATACTCTTGCAAAGTAGAAATATAAGATTATCAAGCAAATATAACAAGAATTTAAAGTAGATCAATAAGAACACAATACAACTAATATACGTGGTTTAACAATTGGCTACGTCCACGGTAGATAAAAGGATCCTAACCTCTCTTATTAACTCTTTTAAAGAATTTTACAATGAAAACAAAAATGAAAAACTCTCAAAAGATTTATTAAATGGTGTATCTTTATTCTTCTAAGAATAATTAACACTCAAACAATGGTTCCACGCTAATGCTTATAAGCATTTAGTGTCTACCTAGTTCTTCTTCTCTTTTAGAGTCTCTTGTAATGGTTGATCTCAAAATAAGGGTTTACAAGAGTTTATATAGTAGTTAAAATATGCCTACAAATCCTAATTTTAGTTGGAATAAGATTCCACATGTTTAGGAGTCTCAAACCCCCTCAAAGAAGTAAAAAAAGAGCTAAAAATGGATTTTTCCAAAAATTGGCACCGCGGCGTTGGGCATTCTGCTACTAGTGCCACGGCATTGCAGCCTAGTAATACTATTTTCTGTTTTCTTCACATTTTCTCATTTTCAAGTCCTGTATTACTACTACAATTTATTTAAATATATAAAATTATGAATTTTTACTATAACAATTAAAATTAAGCTATTAGGTTTTATTAGGGATGTGTAACTTCAGGTTTGAATCGACTCAAAATAAGTTAAATTTAGACTTAAATAAAAAGATAATTGGTTTAATTTATTGTTTAAATAAAAAATAAACAACTAAACTATATAAATATCTAAAAACAAGTTAAATTCGAACTTTAAAAAAATCCCTAGCCTCAAAATATCACAAAATTAGATAAATTACGAGTCCAAACTTTTTTCAGCATCTTTATATAGGTCTAAGTGAGCCAACAAATCAATTTTACTCTTATAACTGATCGGCTATAGCATCCTAAAATTAAGAGGCAAAGAGGCATCCCTAATTTCAACAATGAAAAGAAACCTAATTTAAAAATTGAGAATTGGGTTTAGTACTGTGTCCCTCGCTTAATGGATATCCTTTAGCTTTTACTAGAGCTTGTTGACCTTCCTTAGGAGATTGGTAGCTGTGTTGTTTGGTTCTTTGACCTCATTCTTTTTGCGAGCCCGGTGTTTGGCATTGAAAGAATCTCAAAGAGATCACATTTGAACAGTTCTTTTTTTGTATGGTCATTGGCGCTTTTTGATTTACTCACAGCAATGGAACAAAGTCTCTTTACTAAGGGGAGCATAGGATTTGCTCTTGCTACCTTGCCTACTGTGTTGAAGCTCCTACAGGTGGTGACTCCTAAACCTATCATGGTAAGTATAGACGGGAAAAGGCTATTTGTCTGCTAACATCTTTCTTTGTCCTTCTCCGACCACTAGCTAGATTGCTCATTATTCGACACATCTCCTCAATAAACACTTCAATCCGTCTCATGGTAACCGGTGTATCACTCTCGTTATAACCGTTTGGGGTTTTAGAGATATTACCTTAAACATGTTCGAGGAATCTTTGCACATCCCGTTTTATATCGTCAACGAATTTCTCTATGGGCAGATTTCTAGTTAGAGAACTAGTTTATCTTAACATCTAAAATATAGTGAATGTATTTTCACATACTCTTGGCCTGTTAAACTTGCTAAAGCAGTACAATGTAGACCTTTTTGGAAATATCCCACAGTTGGCATTGAAATAATTGGAATCAAATCTGGTTAGGCCTGCCAAGGCCTTTTGAAGACTCAAGAATTTATCAAGTGTGAAGAAGAGTGAGTTGTTAAGCATGTTTGCATCAAAAGGTGGCTTTAACCGATTGATAGATGGTGGAAGATGTGATAATGAGTTATGAATTGCTGAAAACTAAACAGGTAAGAAACCAAGTTATTTGTTCCTGCAATACATAAAAAAATGATAAGTCAATGGTAGGTGCTAGTAAGATGACTGACAACGACACTATGACGCTTAAGTAAAATGGCAACTATGGTGAAAGTATAATTTATAAGCTTTTCCTTAGAGAGAGTTTACCGAAGAAGGTGTTGTTTTCTTACTTGTCCAATATTCTAAGCTACTTGTCTTGAATTTATAAAATTGAAGATATGTCATAAGCGTGGAGGAAAAATAGCCTGGTGAGTTCCCCTTAAGGGTTGACACGTGACAACATATAAGTGGTGAGCCTAATCTTTAGAAAAGGTGTTTTACAGAAATGACAAAAGTATGAGGCTCTTTGATAATTATGCCTCTTGAAGCTTAAAGTATAAAGGCTCATGGGATCGGTCACTTTATGGGAGAATCGTCCTTAAAGACAAACAGGCAGAATGTATTGACCCTTGAACTCCAACAGGTGTAAGCTTGCCTCACCTAACTTTAGACAAATCTCATCTCTTTGTTAATAAAGGTACAAAGCACTAGTGATGTATTGACATAGCGATGCAACTACGGCCTCTCAGGATTACATTCCTTAGGGTATTATCTTTTTATCCAGTTATCCAATAATGATGCTTTTTAAGTTAATTGTGGTATGGCCTGATGATGACATGAGGAGTGACTAGACTTTATTAACGTGTCCAACGATGGTAGGACCCAATGGTCATGTGAAGGATGGCCTGATAATGATAACATGTCTTGTAATGGACAAACTAAGTAGTGACATAGACTCCTAAGTGGTCCCATTTGACATGTCCTACGGGTTAAATTGTAGAAGCTAATGGACTCGGGCCCGTATTGTGTCTTGAGGCCAGGTTTTAATATGGGCTAAGTAGCTTCCTATAAAATTAGACTTGAGTATTTAGATGGGTTTTGGGAACAACCTATGTGTCACCTTTATTTTCTCAATAAGAAATAATAATGGAAATTAAATAAATTAAAGTCATTTATAAATCATTTAAAAAAAGACATCTTTATCTCAGAAGTTTGGTCTAATTTTTAATTTTGTCATACGAGTTTTAAAAATGTCAATTTTGTCTCAATCAATTAGCAAAATTTTGTTACTTTTAATAGAAAAATTGATTTTTGTGTGATGATATTTTTTTCTTTCATAGGCTGAAAAGAATAAATCATCATGAGAAATTTTTTATTTCATTTAATTTTGAACACGTGGTACATTTTCATTCATTTATTTTATATAGTTCAATTAAATAAAAGAAATTTTCTTTTTTTTTCTCTCTCTTTTCCTAATTACAAATCTTTAAATGAAATAATTATTAATAAATAAAATAATTTAATTTTAAAAAATAAATAATTTAAAAATAAGAAAAAAAAAAAGCCTATTGCCGTCGCCGTCGAGCAGTTTCATTCAACAACGTCAACTTGAAACAACAATTCCACAATTCATTTGCACGAAGTCATTGCATCTTTAAATATTGATAATTAATCACCATTCATTTCCATGTATTATTAGCATCACTAAGGTATTATCAAACAATAACTATGAGTGAGATATACAGAGAGAATAAAAAGAGTTTAAGTAGTTGAACATGTAATGTCCCATAATAAATAAATGAACTACCTTCGTTTTATAGTAAAAGCAACTGAGGCGTCTAAAAAATTTTGTTTCAAAGTTTACCTGCCAAGCTAAACTATACGTACGAAACCTAGCGAAGCAAGAGCAACCATTGAAACAAGCCATGTGACAATGAACCTTTGGTCATGGTAATGCTACTATATATGCAGAACCATGGACGTATGGTTTATTTAGCACAGAGATCTAGAAAAAAAAAAAAAAAGAGAAATGGAAATGGAAAAAAGCAAAGTGCTAATAGTAGGAGGTACAGGTTATTTGGGAAAGAGATTGGTGAAGGCAAGTTTAGCCCTAGGCCATAAAACTTACGTGCTCCATCGGCGGGAGATCGGTGTCGATATCGAGAAAGTGCAGATGCTCCTGTCATTCAAGGAACAAGGAGCCCAGCTCGTGCCGGGCTCTTTCAACGATCATGAGAGCCTTGTGAATGCTGTGACATTAGTTGACGTTGTCATTTGTGCAATATCTGGCGTACATATAAGAAGCCACCAGATTTTGCTTCAACTCAAGCTCGTTGATGCAATCAAAGAAGCAGGAAATGTTAAGGTACGTGTACAAATATAAAATGGGCGATCACTCTGGTTACGTGTTTGATATATAACAACGCTTTGTGTTAATTTAATTTTTTGAATGCATGATGTGATTGTGAATGATATGTTAACAGAGATTCTTGCCGTCGGAATTTGGGACTGATCCAGCAAGAATGGGAGATGCAATGGAACCTGGAAGAGTTACATTTGATGACAAAATGGTAGTGAGGAAAGCAATTGAAGAAGCTGGGATCCCATTTACGTATGTATCTGGGAATTGCTTTGCTGGTTATTTCGTAGGGGGTCTGTGTCAACCTGGTAGCATTCTTCCTTCTAAGGATCATGTGGTCTTATTAGGAGATGGCAACACAAAAGGTACGAGTACGAATAAGCTTTTTAAAACACACACTTCTAATCAATCCTTTTAGTTCAAGAAAGAAATTAAGTTGCACTACTAAGCTTTAATTAAGCAAAGTTTATGTGTTATTTATATATCTTCTATGTACATAATTTGACAGCGATTTATGTGGACGAAGATGATATAGCCATGTACACGATCAAAGCCATAGATGACCCTCGGACCCTTAACAAGACCTTGTATATTCGACCTCCCAAAAACATCTTATCTCAAAGAGAAGTTGTCAAGGCTTGGGAGCAACTTATTGGGAAAGAGTTACTTAAGTCCTCAATTTCTAAGGAACAGTTTCTAGCTTCCCTAAAAGGTGAGAGGCCTTCATCACTTGTGCTCCAAGCCATTAATTAACTCCAACAAGTCTTAAAGAAAAGAACAATTAAAACCCTAAAGTTTAATTAAAACAATATCTAAATTTTTATGGCTTCAAAAATATCCAATAAATCTCCAATCACCCAAATAGAAGATGAAATTATTAATTGAAAGGAGTTTCGTTGGATATTTTTAAAATCATGAGGCCGGATTTTAACGATAATGTCCCTTTAACGAAACTTTAAAGGTATAATTATCTTTTGGTCATTTATTTATTTATTTCAAAGTCACTAATAAGCAATTTCAAACATATATACCTTTAATTCCCCTAATTAATTTTGTCTTTCTTTGCCAAAAAAAACAAAAGAGCAAAATTATGCAGAGCAAGTTGGGTTAACACATTACTATCATGTGTGCTACGAGGGATGTCTTACAAATTTTGAAATAGGAAGAGAAGGAGAAGAAGCTTTTCAACTTTATCCTGAGATTAAGTACATAACTGTGGATGAGTACCTGCGCCGCTACTTGTAAACAATATTTTATATTTCTTTGAGAGGCTTAATCAAACTCAACTCAGAACTCTCTCTATTTATGAAGAAACAATATTTATTATCAATAAATATTGAATCACCCGTGGGATGAAGGCTGTGGAGGAACGAAAGAAAATCAAATAATTTGATGTAATTGGATTCTACTTTTATTATTATTTATACATATCATTTGTTTGTTTCTTAATAATTAAGTAATTTTGTGTTCATCTTCAAGTTCAATAAATTTTAAGTGCTATATAGCCAATTTGAATTTGGTGACATATTTACATTTTATAAAATATATGAGTATCTCTTTATGGTTCATAATATAGTTGCTAAGTTTTGAGTATAAACAATATAATTTATGACTAAGTTACTATGAACAAGGAATTAGGTATGTATTTTATAAAATGTGACATCTATGTAATGAGAACAGTTAAATATTTTCATAAAAATTTGATAAAATGTGACATTTATAATAATAATTATTAAATATTTTCATAAGTTTTTTTATAAAATATGATATTTATAATAATAATTATTAAATATTCATAAAAATAAAATTTGAGCTTAGATATCTTTTAGGCGTAACTTAGTTGGTCATGAATACGCTTTATGTCTACAACCATCAAGTAAGAATAAGAAGGGTTAGTGTTTAATGAATAAGAAAATCCAAGTTTGAGTAAGAATAAGGGATAAAAGTTTGTATTTAGTTGACAAAATTTATCATTTTCATTTAATTTTTTTTTATAAAAAAATTAGGCTTAAGTAATTTTACAATCTTTTTTTTTAAAAAAAAAAACTTTGGTTTAGGTAATTTTACAGAATTTCTATTACATTATTTTTAGAGTTATAAATATTTAGGTGGCAAATTCTACGTATTGATTAACTACAAATTTCAAATCTCGTTAAAGCCAAAACTTTATGTCATTTTCTTTTTTTAAAAGGCTTTATGCAAGGGATCTCACTTACTAAACTTACTAGATTTAGGGTTTATCTGTAAAATTATAATTTAAGCAACTTAATAATTATCATGTAAAATGAACAAGTATTTATCATGTATTTATTGTCAATAATATAAACATTATCATGTCTTTTTTTCCAATAAATAAAGTCTTACTATCACTATATTAACTACAAAATAACATAGTTTAAAAATGATCTTTATAGCCTTTATTACATAATTGGCTTATATTAAGTAAATTATGTTTTATGTTCTCGACAAGAAAAATATTTTCAATAAATATGGTGGAATCTTTACCAATATTACTTACACCAAAGATTTTTTCTTTGACATTATCTCCAAAAGTCACATATCCTTCATTCTTGATTTTGGTGAAGCTCTTAAACTTTGATAAGCCACCGGTCATGTATCTTGAGTATCCACTATCTAAAAACTAGTTGTTTCTTTTTCCTTTTGGAACCCTCTTCAAGTTCATCAAATTGGTCATTTTCTATGACTATGAGTGCAAAAAGTTTAAGATCTCGTATTCTTTTTCTCTCTCCTCTAATGAGTCACTAGCACAATCATCTTATGAGACATTTATTACTTTCTTCTTTCTCTTCTTGTTCTTGAGATTATGACATTCATAAATCTTATGTTCAGGCTTCTTATATTCAAACCATATTATATAATCTTTTTTATTTTCTTAAATTTACTACTTTTTTTCTTCACTTTTTTTTCCAAATATCTTTTCATTTTCCTTTTTGAACTTGAGAAGGTTATTGAACTTTCTTACAAGCATCATGACATCTTCTCCATTAGTTTCATTGTTGCTATCATCGTCACTATCTCCTTTGATTGTGATAGTCTTGAATGCAATGTACTTTTTCTTTGAAGCTTCCTCTCTTGCATCATTCTTTAACTCCATTTTATAATCTATGAGCTTTCCAATAAAATCGTCAAGTGATAGTTTATTGAGATTATTGGCTTCTTTAATGGATGTTGTCTTTGCTCTCCCTTCCTTAAGTAGTAACTTAAGAGTTTTCTTTTGCTCATACAGGAAATGTCTTTTACCAAGTGAACTTAATCGATTAATGATGATAGTAAAATGAGTGTACGTTTCATGGATACTTTCATGGATACTTTCATGGGATTCCACTTTGAACAATTCATATTCCTAGTAAATCTACTAATTTTAGACCTTTTGACTTGGTTTACTAATCTTAAACCTCTTGATTTGGTTAGTTCCCTCATACACTACCTTTAAATGTTGCTAAATAGTATAGATAAATTTACATTCAAAAATTTCATTAAATTCCTTTTTATCAACCATATATAAAAGACGGTTCATAAATTTGACATTTATTATCATTAAAATTAAAGTTAGTATGGCCATATGAATCAACAGTTTAGAAATATCGTACTTATATTTAACTTTGAAAACATAACATTTAAAATGTTGGACAAATATTATAATTTGACTTTTAAAATAAAATTGATTTTTATTCCATATAATTAAAAGTTAATATTAACCCTATTAATTTTTCAAAAATACAAAATTTTACTAGTCTCAACTCCCATCAACCGTCAACTATTGCCATCACTTGTTAGTCATTGATGCTCGTTCAAGTTAATATTGTTATTGTTGGAATCATTGTCTCTTGATCCACTTAACCATACAAAATTGCCAGAGCCTTTGTTTGCCAAGAAATTAAAATAAAAGATTCAATTACCACCATATAAGAGTTGTTAGATACAATGTTATTATTTGTGCTCTTAAAGTATATTTCCTAATATTCTATGATTTAATTTTTTATTTTATACATATATAATCTTATGCATATATTATTATTGGAGTTGATACTTACGTGCTATTTTAATATTGTATTAATATTAATTGTTAATATTTATATAATATACATTTAAAAAATAATTGTTAATATTATAATAAATGGTATCATGCTTATTATGCTATAGACATTATATGATTTGAAAGAGTTCAGATCTGATTTAAAAGAGTTTAGACTAGGGCTAAAAGTTAGCAACTCTGAGAGTTATAAATGCTAAGAGTTAGTACTTCTAAAAGTTAGCAGATTATAATAATCAGTGAAATCTAAGAAATTAGAGCTTTATCTGTAACGGGACAAAGACCTAAGGGTACCAATAATAACATAGTTACAAAGAGTTGCAATAGGTGCTACAAAATGTCATTATGCAAATATGTTCTCATATACAATGTTCCTAATCTATTTTTATCGGTACGGATCTATCGGTTATTCTCTTTTATATAGATTAGTGTATGTTATATATGTATGGTACAGATGGTTGTTCTTAGTTGACAGTGAGCTTATCGGAATATAAGCATACAGGTATTCAGTAAGGACTGAATACTGAATAAACTCACAAGGACCCCAATAGACATCTTATGAAGCCGTTAATGGTGAGTTCTCTCGAGTTGAGTAATATTCGTGATCTTTTGACCTGAGCACCATGGTGCACTTGTGAGTGATCCACCATGTTTTGGATTCACGTATGTCAGAGACCTTTTATGATCTGACCGCTATGTGTCACTGGGTATGGTTCGATGCTCATGGAGTTCAATGTACGTAGATATGGGATCCGTCAGCTCACATAGGTGAGTTGTATATCCTGATGCTCCAAGATTGTATTTTAGAAAGATTTGTGGCCACAAGCATAAATCGAAAAAAAAGAGTTTTTCGTAGGGTTGAACAATATCGCAAAAGTATTTGTGTATATTGTTTATCGAGATACAAATTTGGAGATAGGTTCACGGATGAGCATATGGAGATTTGACGGTGGTAATCTATATCTCCACTTATCTAGGATATATGTGACAGAAGGATTATACGAATATATTATAACCTCAGCTTGTATGGTCTAACACGCTGATTTGTAATATTCATGACGTATGTGTGGGGCATCGATTACGGACTCATAAAACAGTTCCATTTGACAAATCAGGCGTAGATCTAGAGAATTTCACAATATAAAGTGTACTCATTATGCATTATGGCAACATATTGGAGTGAATAGTTTAATCCAGTAAATTCTAGCAAACCGAGATATTTGTTTCAGATTCCCTCAGGATGTGCACGTGTCAAGACTTAAGAGTTAAGTACATTAATTGTTAACTAATGAGATGATGACACGTGGCACATTATAGGCCATTTATTGTTTGACTTTAAAATTATCAAAATGACCTTACTTGTGATACAAGTAAAGTTATTTATTTATTCAAAAATATTTTAAATAAATAAATGTATTAATAATTATTATTAATATTATTTTAATTACGTTAAATAAATATTATTTTAATAAATAGCACATGTTTATTTGTTATTAAACAAATAAAATAAAAGAAACAAAATGACAACAAAGTATAGTTGTGGGCCATTTTTTGACTTATAAAAATGCAAAGTGTTGCATTTGAAATATTTTTGTTGTTGTAATCAATGGCTTCCAAAAGAAAAATAGTCTTCATTTTGACTCTTGTCAATTTGTGAAAAAATGTTATTAAACTATTACATCTCATGCTTTGTGGGGTATATGGCATTAACTTAAAAAAAGGAAAACTCAATAACAAATGAAAGTTGTTTTATTTGCTTGGTATTCATTCGGTCATGACATTTACAAAATTATTTTGCAAATAAAAGTTAACAAATATTTTGACAAATTGGAAAAACATGGAAGCATGGCTTAAGGCAATTGTTGCCATACATGATGGGCCAATTGTTTGATAAATGAGAAATTTTCGTAGTTAATCTAAAAAACCAAATAAAATATTTATTTTGATCGCATTCAAATAACTTAATATATATTAACCAAAGTACAAACTTATTTTTCATTTTATCCTTACACCCAAAATCGATTTTCTCTCAAACATCCACTCCCTCACTCTCGGCTACTTATTAACTTTTATCCCAAAATTCTCCATAACTTGTAGATCAGCTACAAAGTTAGCATATTTTGAAGATTTGAGCTAAAATAATTTATTATAAAGTTGAAAAACTTAAAAATGGGTGAATCTTTTTTTTTTCTTCTAAATTTAGTTTTATTGTGTTTTTGAGTTTTTTTATATTTAATTATTAGAAATGTATATATGTAGTGTTAGTAATGTGAAAAATAAGTTTAAAATGTGTGTAAAGGTCGAAAATGCCAAAAATGACAGATTTTGGCCATTTTCTCACACGCCGAAACTGCGCACCATGCACGCAGCGCGTGGGTTCAAGCACCACGCACACACTCCAGCGCATGGCCATAGCGTGGGGTGTGTACTGTACCGTGCCCCATACGGTGTGGCACACGTCAAGAGCGAGCATCCTACGGCGTGGTGCGCGCCCCACGCGCCTCTGCCACATGGCAAATTTTAAAATTTTTATTAATTTAAAAATATAGTAAATTTATTAATAATTATTTAATTTAATGTGTTTAATTTTATAATTTTAAATTATTTTTTTATTATTATATATATATTTTTTAGTTGTAATATTACGTTTTTGTTGAATTATATAATAGTTGGTTATATGTTAATAATAATTTTTTCAAATACTATATGCTAATAATTTTTTAACTTAATTTTTTTTTCGGGAAGGAGAATATTTTAAAAGATTACGTAATTGCCAAAAATAAATTCTACCAATTAACTATACATACTTACTCGAAGTTATAGGTTATGCAAAATATAAAAGACAAATTGACTTCGAGTCAAGTCAAAAATTTTTGAACTATATGATTTAGTTATTTTTTAGATGTATCGGATATTCCATTCTCAGGTATTTTAGCACATGAAATTTTATTAAGACGCATACATACCAAAAATTTATATGAAGAATTATGATTATATATAGGCAAAAGATGTATTAGATTCTCTTGTCTATAATTTTATTTGAATACTGGTTTAAGGATAGGGGATTATCCTATAGTAAGTGGGTTAGATGATAGAATATGACACAAATACTTTTCAAATAGAAGTGAGTTGACCTATAAGGATTTGGATTCATGGTTCAAAAGCATTATATTTGATGATGATATAGATGCAGTAAAAATGTGTCTATTTTATGTATTTCATAAATTGTTAATGCCACGTGATCGGAATAGAGTCGTATAATATTTTGTGCTTCACCTCATAGATAATCTTAATGAGTTTAATGTCTATCATTTGGGGTATGATTGCATGGACTGTACTTTATAATAGCTTATGCATGGCTCCAATTGTAAAGTTAGTGAAGTTAAAAAAAATAGACACTCTAGATAGGAAATCATACAACCTACACTCATTTAGTCAAGCATTTTTTGTGAATAATTCTATTTTTTTGATTCATTATCATATGGAGATGCAAAAAAAAATTATTTTATTGACATTGTTATTTTTTTTCATTTATTATCATCTCATGTGTGGATCTACGAGGTGAGTCCGAGATGTGAGGAGTTGTTTTCCCTTAAGAATAGAGACTATTTTTCGCATCTTCTAAATCGGTCTGATACGGGTACCCTATTATACGAAAGCATCGTAAACATCTTCTTCGATGATATTAGGGTATGCTTTTACGTTCGACAAAAAATATATGTAATTTTCTTATAACTTTTATAATATTTTCTAATAATGATTAATAAATCTAAAATATTATAAAAGTTTTAGAAGTTCATAGAAATTTAGTACCCCAAAAATATGATAAGAGTGCAAACTGTCGTGTCATGGCAAACTTGTGCATTCTATCGAAAAAATAGGGAATGAGTCTTAAGTTAGAGAAAGTTGAGATTTTGGACACCCAATTCACTAATGATATTTAGCCTGACTTCGAATTCTGAGCTCCGCCAGTGATTGAATCAATGGTATAATAATTTAATTTTTTTCCCTTAAATTATAATTACTTATATTATTGATGAGTATTAGATTGTGAAATTTGTTATAATTACTTATGTATAATTTGAGTCTGGCGTGTCATCATCGCAGTATCATATCCTAGCGAAGAGGATTGATGATCTTGAAACAAGACTATTTACTAGGATTGATAAGGTTAACTCTGAGATTTTCACCAAGATTGATCGTATTAGCTCAGAAGTAATAAGTAGGATATGACACGTTTTGAAGAAGATATCTTACATTAAATATCTCTCTTGATACAACAGTTTAAGCTAGCTAAGATCTCTAAGGATGCAGGGCAGAGTATGGCACGTTTTGAACTTAAATTTTATTGGGTACAAAGTTTAACAAGTTAATACATTTATTTGGTGTTGTTTGGTTTTATAGGGTACTGAATTCATGGCTGCTGACTTTCAGGCCTATGCTCTTGCCAGCGAGTCTTAACATCAGCCCATGGTAATGGATATACAGCATGTAGCAGGTAGCCCTACCAGTGTAAAAATTATATTATCTCCATTGGGTCAAAATATGATCAGGTATAGGCTTCTTCTTAGGAAGGCAACAGCATAAGTTAGTCCATATACCAATCCATTGAAAAAGCCCATGAAAATAAAAATTTATGAAATTACAAGTAGCACCTACAATTAACGTAAACGGGCAACTGATTCCTATTGATCAGGCTAAATTTATTGAGATTCTAGATTAGATAATAAAAAATGACCCAACACAGCGGGTTCGTATGGACAGATTCGATTCTAACTGTACATGGTTTAATGACCTACTGTAACACTAGCTTGACGATTCGGTGAGAATTTGTATTTGTATTTTTTTGTGAGTTGTTTATCAGTATCAAAACTTATACATATTCTTTATTTTGTAGCATATAAATGAGTACTTAAAAGTTTTGCGTTTGTGCCAAAAGACGTTTTCTGACATATACTCATAGGATTGCACAACTGCAGATGCATATTTTTACGTGAGCTATTTTTTACTCGTCTATTTTGCATATAACATTATTATACCATTGTATATGTTAACTATTAAGGAGTTTAATGTCTTATATATTTGTCTTTAGAAGTATATTCGACATATGTGATTAATGTCCTTCACTGTCGATCATCCAAACGATAACCAATGGCTCGAACCATTGTTGGCTTATGTACTTAAAATAAAGATCGAATTACTTGGTGCTAAATCATGTGTATTGATTAATAAGGTACTTTTAAGAATAGTAATAACATTTTCTTGTTCATATAACAACATTAAGTTTGAAATAATACAATAATAGTTTTTGTAGGTATATATCATTTTGAATATCAATTAGGAACATTGGTATGTAGCAGAGCTCGACCTTGTTCATATGGCGATTATTTTATGATTCCAACGTGAACAGCCACTCTGATGAGACCATCATGAATTGTGGCAATGCCTTAATACCTTCAAAAATGTAGATTTTATAGTTTTAGGGGCATACAAGGCCCAAATTTGTTTCTTTGGCCAGTGGTTTATTTGCAGGAGAATGTACCGTAACAAAAGGTCAAGAGCGGGGACTATGACACCTTCGTCTGTATATATATTTAGTATCTTATGTTAGGTCGGCCATTTGATTCCTTCCCTCAAATTGGTACCTTTTATAGATAGAAGATGATTGTTGATTTGTGGACCACCGCAGGATCTGCTTCATAAATATTTAATCCTATATTTTTTATATATGTATTTATGTCATATTATTTATTTTAATGTTTACGTATTGGGTGGATGCGTGCAGCGATGAGATATAATTGGATAAAAGTGTATTTTTGTTAATATAATAAGTTTAGGAACGTCCATATAATAGGACAATTTCTACCAAAATTTTATTAAAATTGTCAACATCAATACTAAGGACAAGTGCATTACGAAATAATTAAGTATGTAATAAAAAGTATAAGTGCATTACGAAATAAGTGCACAGAATTTACGAAACTCAACACTAATATATAATTAAGCTTCAGGGTCCAACTCATTTCTATATTTTTCAGATCCGTTTGAAACAGAAAATATAAATATTAGCCTTATATTATAGTGAAATTAAATATTAATAAAATAGTTTTATAAATAAACATCTATCACCTGCTCTGTAAAAGGATAGGGTTTCGACATATCTGTCGATTATGTATATGCTGTCTACAATGACTATATATATATTCTTTGATGGTTCCTCCCTTTGAGATAGAATTTAATTCATCTGATGTCTGTCTGACTGTCGACGTGCTATCAGATGCTGAATGTCCATATTTTTCAGATACTTTGGAACTATTCAATCCGACACTTGGCCAACCGGAAGTACTAGCTTGGTATAGGCATAGAATAAAGTCTCATATGTGTAATAAGTCGAACAAAGATTCTCGTATGATAATCTAATGTATTTGCATACGGCGAGTACATAGAAACAAGATAGTTATTGATAGTCAAACTTCCGATAGCTATATGTTCTTTCGCCAATGTCCACTATCCAGTTCACGCCACCATTCTTAACTACAAATCGTAAATCATCAACAAGAGAAATTATCATTCGACTTACGTCATCGTTATATTTCATGACTTTATGATGTGCCTAATTCGTCAGGACTTTCGTCATATTTTATGCTGTCAATCGTATATGATAAAATCACAATTGCGTTAGCTCCTATATCCACTCCAATAAATTGGTCACCAGAAGTTTTCTTACTTCTTTTGTAACTACATTAATGCTCTCAGCGATATTAGTAGTCATAACATCGTACCTTTTGAAAACACTAACTGATTGAGCTTAACATCTTTCTCCAAATACTTATTTACATCAGGTCTCATTTGTCGCACCTTATTTAATTGGTGTTGAAAATCAAAAGCACGATAAGCCTTGGCAACATTGAAGTAGGTAGACAATTATACCCAATTTTAAGACTTTTTTATTGTAACTTATATTTTATCATCAAATTTTTCTTCAAATGATAGATATAGAACTCATGATATGTATGAGGAAACATATCCCATATATCTCTCTCAATACTAGCATGTCGATCAGATATAAAAAAAATATTCTGATAACCCGTAATTACTCCCCGCAGTTTAACCATAAACCACTCTTAAGAAGTATCATTTTCTAAGTCAGCAATTCCCTAAGCCAATAAAAAAATTTGATTGTTTCCATCCTTACAAACGCCCATAAACATTGTACCAAGATAGGAACTTTTCAAAAATGTTCCGTTCACTGCAATCACTAGTTGGATTGATGAAGTAAAACCTATGATGCATAGTCTTAACGCCAAAAAGAAATACTTGAAGTGATTATCCACATCAATTTTCATATGAGTAACCGTACTTGAGTTATTTTATTGCAATACATAGTTGTATGCAGGAAGCATTCTGAAGGAATCCTCTCGAGCAGCTCTTATCAATCTTAATGTAGGCTCCCTAGCTCGCAAAGATGTATTATACGTTATCTGAACACCAAAATTTTCATGTATGTCTGCTTGAATGTTCAGCCTATAATTTTTATTGACCGATGTAAACTTATTTTTTATTACTTTAGCAATAATTCGGTTCTTAGTTTGCCGATGACCATCCCGCAATTGACTTAAAACATAAGTGTGCTCTGCATTTGTTCACTTTACGATGAAAAAATGTCGCCCTTTCATCGACACTTCCTATAATCTCTACTTGCATTTATCATCATTGCATTTTAACTTGAAACGATCTTTGGTAGACTTGTAAACTCTGAAGCTCCATTTTCCCTTCAGTGCAACTATATTTTATAGCTTCATGAATTTCATCTTTTTTGTTATACAACTTTCCTACAAACACATCACCAATCCCAATAAAAAATATCTTTTTTGATATATTCAAGTCAAATTGTGGTATTTCAGGTTGAAACTGAAATAAAGTTTCTACCTTAACCTTTTCTTCTCTGTCATAATCATTATTATCATCATCATTCTCACCCCCATCATCATTATCATTATGCTCATCATCATCATTATCATCATCATCACCAGCATTATCATTTCCATCCTTAGTCTTTTCATAATCATCATCATTGCTACCATTATTTTCTTATAACGTTCCTTATTTTCTCCTTCATTACTCACATTATATCCAACATCTTGACCAATATCATAGCCAAGATCAACACCAACATCTTCATATATCTAACTATTATAATATGTGTAACCTAGTTTTTCGTTGAACATCGGAGGAGAATAATAATAATCCTCCGGGGGATTTGGAATATACATAAGGGTTGCCGATGTGAATTGATTAACATAACCTTATTTTTGCTTCATGGGTACTTCTGCATTACTTTTATATTCAGGAGCTCGAGCATCTACTGTTACAAAAAGAGGTGTAGCCATATTATTCTGTAAGCTCAACCACAATATCGCATCGTTGTCATTTTCAAGTGGAATAGGTCTTAACTTTATAGTACTTGAAGGAACTTCGAACTTTAGAGTCACTTTATAATGCACCTGATTAACTTCTAGAAGATGACAAACTCTTTTCAATAACACTTTATATTTAATGTTTTTTTTTAAACTATCATGTGTATATTTTGATATCCAATATATCTTTTAAAACTATCACTAGAGCTCTCTCATCTTCTCCCAAAATATATAATAGTAAAAAATTGCGACATAATGATATCAACAGCATCTTAAAAAAAACTAACACAATTTTAATATAATTATATATACAACTAAATTAAAAATAATATAAAATATTGAATATATATAAATATAAACTTAAAATAAATAAATAAAATAATTTTACAATGCCACGTGGCGAGTTGCGTCACACGCCAAGTTGCTGCACGTAACAAGGCAATTGAGGGCGCGTGCGTGCACCCGCGCGCCTGTGCGTGGTTCTAACACGCCGGCACGTGGTGGTACTCGACGGCGTACGGAGCCTAAAAAAGGTTAGAATTTACCCTTTTTGGTCTTTTCGACCAATTTTGGCCATTTTTATGTCATTTTTGATATTTTACACTCTTTTTCAATCTATTTTATACATTACTAACACTACAACTATATATTTCTAATATTATATACAAAAATAATATAAAAACACATAAAACTCAATTTAGGATAAAAACTTACCGGTTTTCAATTTTTTCAACACCACAGTTTATTATTTTCACAAAAATTTTTAAAATATGTTAAATTTGTAATCGATCTATAAGTTTAAGAGAATTTTATAAAACAATATTGGTCAAGAGAGAGTTATGAGCGTTGTCGAGAATTTTGAGAAAGAGGAGAGGGGATATTATTTATAAGGAGTAAAATGAAAAAAATAATATATTTGGTTAATATAGTATTAATCGTTTGATAAAGGTCAAATTTTTTTTTTAATGTTTATACATCTAGTTAAGTACAAAAGTTTTCCTCGATAAATGATAATTGTCTTATATAAATGAAAAAGTTGTTTTCATTTATGTGAGACACATTTTGGGTTAAGAGAAAAAAGAGTTTCTCTTTTACTTGGTGCAATACTTTCAATCAGGAAGAGGAGAAAAAGTGAAGAGATGACATAAGTAAACAATAGTTAGTTTTTCATCTTCATCTTCTTTATTTTTTCAAGCATGGTTGGTCAATATAAAAAGAAAAATGGAGAAAGGAAATTTGTTTAGGCAAGCTTTGCTCAAAAATACTTTTCATTAGAAATTATTTCAAAATTTTTTGCAAGTGTTGCATGAATCAAAAATACCGTTTTCCATTCTCTTGTGAAATAAAAATGATTAAAATGTTTAACTATGGAACAAATATATAAAAAAAAGAAGTTAAAAGAGTTTAATTAATTATTCGTAGCTTAAAGAGTTTAAGCAATGGTTAAGAGTTAATCATTATTTGTGTTTAAGAGTTAAGCACATTGCTAGAAATTGAAGTTAATATTTTAGCGATCCAAGCCTACTCCAACCTTAATTGAATCTTAAAATTGTCAATGAGTGTGCTTCGTAGTGGACTCTAGTATAATAATTTTCAAAGGCTTCACAGTTAATTCTCGATCCTTAATTTCATTATAGTAGAGATTTTAAATATGTTTGTTGCACTAGAAAATAGAGATTTTGAATTCTGTTGCGCTTAATTTATATATAAGATGAGTAAATTTTAATGCAATGAATACACACCACATGCATACATACTTTCAATCATTTCATTCAAAATTACGAGATATGTGAAATATGTATTGTGCATAATATTTTAATACAAAAAATATAGATTATATGTTATTTATAAAAAAAAATTGATGATTTTAAATTTGAATTTAGTTAAAAAAATATTATTAATCTTAATTTACATTAGATTTAATAAATTTAATCGATCTTATTTTTAGGGAATAACAAACTTGTATTTATGTGTTTATCGAATTATCATAATATAAAACAAATTTAATGGTCAAAATTTTCAAGATAGAATCTTTACTCAGATAATAGTATGATACTCTAAAAAAATTTATTTTAAAAATCTTGTTCTGCCATTAATAATAAAATAATCTCAAAATTAAATTTTCATGCATAATCTTGAAATTAATTCAAAATAAAATAGAAAACAAAACCTTTATTTACCTAAAGTAGGGAACACAATATTTATTAAAACTTTTTTTTAATATAAATTATTAAAAATTAAAAATCATTAATATTTATCAAATTTTGAATTTGCTTAAAATTATTTCAATTTCTTAAATTTTGTAATTTTTATTTTAACGAAATAAATATTTATTTATACTTCTCAATTTAATAGAGAATAGAATTAACTTATATTTGAATATATTTTGGACAATAAATTTTCTTATACTTTTAAGATTTAAATATTATACATAAACTTATCATATCTTTTCACAAACTCGTCATAATAATTTTATTATCTGATAAGAATGTTCATTATCATTCCATATAAGATGTATTTTCTTCTTCTTTTTAAATGAATCAATTGTTTTTTTATGAAAAATAAAATGACTTTTACAGAAAATAACTCAGGCCCATACTCGGAAAGATGATTGGTCTACGTTTTGGTGGCCCAAGCTGGCTGGACCAAGATGTCAAAACTTGGCCCAAATTCTTAACAAGCCCACGTTCGGAAGAACTTTTTTTTTATTTTTACCGTTATTGCCGTTTTGCGGTGACGAATTGTTTTTATTTTTCAAGAGATAATTTGCCAATCTCGAGTATTTATGTTCATTCTGTAAATCCTACATTTATTCTTGATATACCCTAATCTAAATAATTGATGAGATTTATCTCTTACAACTAACAATGGCAATTTAACCTGAAATCATAATATTTGAAAAAGTCTGAACAAACCCATAAAAAAACAAATTTGGTATACCTTTTGCCTTTTTAAAATAAAATTTCTTTTAAGTATACTTTATGCTAATACAACTTCTATATGTAGATTTTTTTTTAAAAAAAAAATAGTCATTTGATTGTTACTTGTACCTTTTAGTACCTTTTTTATGTTATGAAAAAAATTGAAGTAAATTTTAAAATAAAGATAACTCAAATTTTTTTAAAAAAAATATTCAATTTTTATTTTTAAAAAATCAAAATTTGAGCATCTTTTTATAATGGAAAAATAGTTTTTTAATCCTTATTTACAATCAAAAGCCATAAAACAAAATTTACTGACCACGTTTATAACTTAATGGTTAGCATTATCACTTTAATTACCGAAATATTGAATTTACATTGAGCCAAAGTCCGTTTAATTATTTGAGAGGCTTATTTGTTTTATTTCAAATGTAAAAGTTGAGAATGATTATATTGTACTAGTTGAAAAGGTTGAGTTTTTTTATTTTTCTTTGATTGTAGATAATTAAAAAGATTGATATTGTAATAATTTATAATATTATAATATTAAGATTTGAGATATATAATATTTAAATATTTTTTTAAAAAACATTTAATAATTAAATAAAATAAAAAGGAAAGTAAAGCTTGGATAGGATCCGATAAGTAATAGGAATCGTATATGTTTTGGTAGTGTCCAGTAATGTGAATGTGAATAAATAGTTGTACGAGGGAGAAATGGTATCTACTTCCATCACCTTCTTGACCGTTGGTTGATGTCTTGAACGACCGTTAGGTTCTGGCTTCAACTACGCGACAGATGCTCCCGCCAATTTTGCAATGCGGGCCCTACCCTTCATCCCCACGTGGTGCGATTTGAATAACGCTTCCTATTGCTCCCCCAGTGTGATTGTTCACTACTTAATGTGTACCTCATAGCACTATAGTACTGCTTCACCTTCTCACCAAAATAAATAAATAAATAAAATAAAAAGTTTATAATGGATCACATCCACATCATTATTATTTACAATCACTTTCCCCCTAACCGTCCTATTGCTTCGTCCCGAATCGTGACCGTCGATATTACCTGCTAGCCACCTTATGATTTTGACACTTGTCAAAATATGACTGGTCTTGCTGCCAGTGCCACCGTCGGTCATGAATTCACGTACTTTCCCACGATTTAGAATTGGGATTAGAAATTGATTTATTTACTTTTACAATGACTTTATATATTTATTTAATTAAGTAAATTTTAAGAAGCATTATTCGAATTAGTCAGAAGAAAAAAGAAGCATTGTTCGAAAATTAAACACGGTTTATAAGATTCTATATGGATACAATTACACGATTATCCCGCTGAAATCCATTGTAATCGGACATAATGTTAAGGATAAAAATGTCATTTTAAGTAAAAAAAGTGGTCGTTGCGACAATCAAAAGACCCGGAGTGGACAAAGCAAAATGCCAACTGTCCACCAGAACACCGAAAAGGGCAATAAGTAAAAGGGTTGTCGTATTTTCGTCCCCAATTTGAAATTCCAAACTCTCCTTTCTCTTTTTATTTTTTCATTTCTATTTGTCTTCATAAAAAAAAACTGAAAAAGCAAAATACGAAGAAGCTCCAAAATTCAATATTCGCTTCTTCAATACCTGTAAGTTCATCAATTTTTAGTAATTAATTCTTATTATCTTTAATTTTTTAATGATGTGAGCACGATCTGAGCTTAGATTGTCGTAAGATTCTTTTTGGAGTAAAATTTAATTCAGAGTTGATTGGATTTTGTTATTTGACTTGTGAAATAATTTGATGAAATTAGGGTTGCATTGCATATCAAGCTTGATTACAATCAGAAGCTTGTTTTATTGTGTTTTAATTTCATCGTTTTTTAGGTGTGATTTAAAATGTTGTTGTATTCTCTGTTTGGTTGCCGAGAAAGCTAGGGAAAATGAAAAGAAATTTTAGTTTATAATCTCATGCCAGATTAGGTCATGGTGTTTTTGGAAATTGGAAAGTCAATAAGGCCTAATAGTTACTTTAAGCCTGGATAAGTTTATTATTTTTCATGCTTTTTAACAAAGCTAAATTTTTTGGATCGTGACTTTTGAATGAATTCTGAAATTTAATGATTTAATTCTTAGTGGCTGAATGGAGAAAATTTCTAATTTATAAGCTTTTTGCCACAATTGTATAACATTTTTGTGTCAAATTATAAGACATTAATTTAAAGTGGGTTTTTTTGTTGAAGGTGAACAGTAAGTTGATGAAGTAGAGATACAACTGAACTATCATCAAAGGGATTAAAGCAATTGTAGGGGATGGCTTGTAGAGGGTTCTGGGAGTGTTTATTGAAGCTTCTGAACTTGTTATTGACCATCGTGGGACTGGCAATGGTTGGTTATGGTATCTACTTGTTTGTCAAGTATCTAAATGCTGATGATACAGTTACAGTTCCACCTGTGAGTGGTAATCAGGACATTGTACAGCTTGGTCGTCCCATGCTTATGGCTGTCTCTTTATCGGATAGTTTTTTCGACAAGTTGCCAAAAGCTTGGTATGAATGTTGCCCACTGATTTTGCCTAAAACTCAATAAGTTATTTGCATTTCTTGCTTTTTTTTAGCATGTTTGATTTAGTAGTTGGTATGGAATGGCTGTGTAGATGTTGACCCAAATCAAACAACTTGTATTTCTGGGGCCTTATCACTTTTGCAGGTTATCTATTACTTTCCTAAGATGTTAGACAAGTGCATGATCTTGCTTCTGATTACTTAGTTTGTATCTTTACCTGCAAACTGCAAAGCATATGAGGCTTCATCATGTTATGTAAGGCAACAGCATATGTTTACCGAAATTTGATAAACAATATCCTTCTTTTGACACATGATTCTGAGTATATGTCTACTGTTACATGGTTTCTTTTTTATTTGGCAACCATTATGCAGCTAGACGCTCCATCTATCACAGGTCATTGTATTTTTTCTCACTGTTATGTCTCTCTATTATTTGTTGCATGGATTCATATATCTGGAAATTTAAGCAAACTGGTATTGAGTTTTTCCATTTACCTTCATTTCATTTTCTTTCTGTTCATTGATTTTAGACTGTCTTAATTTTCTCTGTCATAGCTTTATTAACACATTTTCTCTGTGGCCTTATGTTTGAAGTTAGTGGTTTTCATATGCTTTTCGAATCAATTAATACAAAATATTCTTTAACATGGCTGTCAAATCACCAAGTGAAGCAAACTGATTTTTTTTTTGGTTGGGTGTCCCAATAGCTAGTCTACCAAAATTTTACAAAATATTTTCGGTATAGCAGTTATGTATCCAGTTTTAACCTTTCTAGTGCATAATACAAGGGAGAATTGCTATGTTAGTAGGAGTTGCATCATGATTATCATTAGAGGGTGAGGATTATCGCAAATTCTGTGGTTTAATTTTTTTTTTCCTTGAAAAATGTATTCAATAGTGTTTATATATAATGTTCGCGTGTTTATCACACATATTAAAAAATTAATCTTTTTGTCCTCTGTTGACTCCTAGGTTCATTCATATTCATTTTTATCAATTGTTAAGTTCTGATGAAGACTTGAGTGCTCAACTTGAGTTAAATTTTTGCATGGTACATTGTCGTGTAACTTTTCAGTTGACTATTGCTGCACATATCTTTGCAGGTTCATATACTTATTTATTGGGGTCGGAATTGTTCTCTTTGTCATCTCTTGTTTTGGTTGTATTGGAGTTACAACACGGAATGGATGCTGCTTGGCTTGTGTATCCCTATTAATTTTTTATTCCCTTTTTTTTATCTAATGTTAGAATTTTTAATATCAATAACTTGGCTATTTCACATGGCAATAACAATGTCATACTGATGTCATGCACGGGGATCTATTGTCATTGTAGTAACTCAAGTGGCTATTAGTTTCTAAATGTTTTATGGTCTAATGTGCCTTTTCTCCTCTTTCTCTTTTGGTGTTTATTGATTTCCTTAACCCAACATAGTATGCAGTATTGGTGATCTTGTTGATCTTAGTTGAGTTGGGATGTGCAGCCTTCTTTTTCTTTGACAAATCCTGGAGAGAAGTGAGTAGCATGTTAACTGAACTTTTTAATCATGATGGCATTCATGGCTATCTAAACAGTGAATTTCTTTTTTTTTTTTTTCAGGAGATTCCAACAGAGAAGACTGGTGACTTCGACATGATATATGGTTTTCTGAAAGAACACTGGACTATTGTGAAATGGGTCGCTCTTGGAGTTGTTGTTTTGGAGGTACGCTCAACATGACATCTGGATTCTGGTGCTTTATCAAGTATTTAAGCAAATCAAAAACCACTCTCACATGCACACACCCTGAAAATTGATCAGCATCTTGATGTTTTACTACAAATGAGGTTTAGGTTGGGATGGCAAATGTGATGTTTAAACTTGCTAAGCACACATAAAAAAGTAAAAGAAAGTTCTAATACAGAGATATTCCTTTTAATACGCTCCCATATTCTGGTGAAAATGTGATGAGATTCTTTTACATCACGGGGCATAGTTTGAAAACCAATATGAAGTTCTTATAAGAAACCACTTTTGTATCTTTTTCCCCCCTTTTTGAATAAAATTCTTTTCTTGCTGATCTAAAGAATTAATATATATATATTCAGTCCTGATACTACAAAGTCTGCCTTGGGAAAGCTTCACTATGGATCATTAACTTCTTCAAAGTTATGATTTTCTTCAGTTAATAGTTACAGTTTCTGTAGAAGCATACTAATATCTATGGACAAGTTCCTCTAACCTAGAGAATATACCTCACTTCTCCAATTTTAAAATCACATTTGAGAGTAAAGAGTTTGACATAGCATTAATCTCTTGCACCTTCTGACCTAGAGGATATAAACCAAATGAGCCTTCATTAGAAACCCTTTATGCTAACTTCATCATAACAAAGGATCCATTTACATACTTTTGATGTCAATAGAGAATGAGAAAAAAGGGTGGGGGAAAGGAAGGATAGGGGTTAGAACAATTATCTTACTTGCTTATCATGACTGCATGTAGCTGGGCATCTAGACTTTTCATAATTGTACTGAAGCCTTTTATCTGATTTATCATTAATAATATAAGAATCAACCATCATTGATTGTACAATTGTCCATTATAAATATTTTGGAGGGGAGGGAAGCAGTAGTTCCTTAGGAGTTGAGCATTTGACTGAACTGAAATTTGGGATCTGAGGAGTCTCTCTCTTCTTAGTCACTTATCTACTTGATTTTAGGTATCAGTTTCTCTTTTTTTATGTTTTGCTGATGTTTTCTATGGATGAATCAGGTAGCACCCCTTTCTTTTGGTGTTTTTTTTTAAATGTTCTTATTGATGAGTGCGAGTGATGGTTTAGGAAGTCAAAGGGTCTTATATGAGTCGTGTTCTTGTTTCTTTATTTTATTAAGATTTTACTTAATTAGCTTTCTTATTGAGTTGGTTTTTCTATTTTAGTTGTCTTATTTGGGTTGGTTTGTTATTTTAATTGAATTAGGATTTGGGTTTATTTATCTTATTTGAGTTCGATCAGCAGTAATCAATAATATTGTTTCTCTCTTTATTCTCTATAGGATTAATCTGGAACTTGTTTATCAAGTCGGTTTAGGCTTAAACACATCTAGCCTCGTTTGTTAGAATGATATCTAACCAATTATCTACCCACCACGTCAACAAACTGAGACGATATTTGCTTCAGCTTAAGATAAAATGGTTTCGCTTTTGCTGATGCTTCTGCTGCAAAATTGTAATTCTTAGGGTTATCATTTAGCTCATTATATTACTTTTACTGACTAAATTTGTCCTTTAAAAGTCTACCCTGTGGTGAGTTCAACTGTAGAGTCTATTGGAAGCGGATGGCCTAAGAGGGGGCTTTCTTTAGGGACAATGACTAGCTAATGATACACCAAATTCAGAAAGTTAAGAAATATTTTACACATGGTAACTCTAAAGTTAGTGGTAGATCTTGCCATAACCTACGGTTTCATCGTGTACTTGTATAAGATATCCTGGTAAATTTTTTGTTGAAGTTGTCCAGCGTGATATTCTGGTTTCTGAGCTTTGTCAAATGCAAAACATAAATATTCTGGTTTCTGAGTTTGGATGCTCAGTTCGATTGTTATTGGCCGACCATAGCACTTTGCTAGGTATGACAAGAACTGGAAATGGAACCCTGTGGCACTGCTTCTGGTTGTGGCACAGCTGTTTTTTTTTTTTTTTTTCTGTATATCCAATGTTGAAATGACTTGTCATCAGAATTGTTTATTTCTAGTTATCCCTTATGATGGCCCTTAAATAATGAATCAGCCTCGGAATTTGCAGGCTTTGATATTCTTGTTAGCTCTTATAGTCAGATCAGCCAACAGGCCAGTAGAGTATGACAGCGATGATGAGTTCATTGCCCCAAGGCAACAAATTCGACAGCCCTTGCTCAACAGGCCACCACCTCCTGCAGCAGGTGTGCCTGTCACTGGTACCTTAGATCAGCGTCCAAGCCGAAATGATGCTTGGAGTACACGAATGAGAGAAAAGGTATTAATTTTTTTCCCCTAGCAAGAACTTTTTCTTAATGTGCGGATCATATCATATAGGTGTCTCATCTGGTAAACATGAATAGTTTTCAAGTGGCATTGCAGGCTCTCTAAATGTCATGCTAAAGCATAAAGAGTTCACATGATGCCTGGATGTTTAAGGTTGATTCCAAAGTTTGGCATGATCTGAAAGTCTTGATTAGACCCAAATGATTTCTTGTTCACTTTTCTAACCTGCACTACTTTGCTATATTCCTTTCCCTATTTGGGAATGGTAATAAAAACATGTCTTTACATTTGTTTGACCATTTTGCTTAGGTTTTTATTTTTGTTGCTGTGGTTATTACATGTACAAACACAAACCCTGGCCTGCCTTATAATTAGTACAATCTAGATCTTCTTGCAAACAATCAATCAGAGTCACAAGCGTCTGCAAGGTTATGGTTCCTATAGTATATAACTTGTGCACTCTTTGTATAGATCAGTATATTGCAGATAATTATCTCGTCATGCTATTCTTTGTGAGATTTCCATTATATGCCGGACCCTCTTAATTTTGCATCAAGTAATGATAATCTCATAACCGAGATTGGAGGAATAACAGTTTGGTGCATAAAATTAAGGTTTTTATTTCCGAGTTCTGCTTCTGATACTATACTGTGTGCTTGATTTGATGTAAACCAGTATGGACTAGATACTTCTGAGTTCACGTACAACCCATCCGAGTCACACAGGTTCCAACAAGTGGCCACACAGCAAACCGAAGAAAGGAGCCGTTGCACCATTATGTGATTGACTTCCTGGATGGTGCCCTAATTTAAACGGGCTGGTTTCATGAACAATGGTGTAAGATCTCAAGTTTTCCAGAAGATGGTCTTTTCCATTTGGTTGAGTTTTGTGTACAAAACATATTGTTCAGGAGTTTTTAACCATTCCTTCACCCCGTTGTTGTTTCATCCTTCTATAAAACATAACTTCCTGGTGTCAAATGCATTGTTATTTTGTGGGTAAAAGTGTACTCTTACATTAGGATGTCTTTATGGAGTTAAAAGTCTGAAGTTTAATCTTCATATTCTGATCATCGTAACTACATAGGTTATTCTTATTCTTATGCCGCGGTATTATGAACCCTTGCATGACTGTCATATGGCACTTTAATGTCGATTCTGTCACACCCAATAAGCTATAGATTCGATTTTGGCAAAGCAAAAAATTCACAAGTGGTTACTATTGTTTTTATTTTGAATTTTCTAAGTAAAGAATTTAGAAATTATTTTCTTCCAAAATAATAATAATAATATGAAAACTGAACGTGGATGTTAAACCAATGGTGGGTTCTCATTGTTGTCCACAAACAAACAACGAAAGAATTGTCAAATATCATTTAGAATACTCACAAGGGGGTAAATGAGCATGGAGTGTAGTGAAAGAAGATTGATAATTGATTGATGCATCAATGAGGAATCACCAAAACGTGCTTTCCTTTTCTATGTAAATCGAAAACCCAGTTCAAACATTCAAAGTTGATTGGCAGTTTTTGAGTGGAAGTCATTTTCAGTGTTCGGTTGCTTCTTGACTTCATAATCTCTTAAAGCTAATTGACTGTTTTCCACTTTGTGGTCCAAACAACACAGCAGAAAAAGATGAAGGTAGTTTTGCAAAATTTAGGGTTTTGAGAAGGACAGTTAATTATAATTTTGTGCATTATTTCTTTGGATCTTTTTTTATGGTAGTTGGTGGTGATCAAACGCATTGCCACTGCTTTATTTTTATTATTAGTCCTTTTTATGATTAAATTCGGTGACATATGGCACGAGAATTGTTTTGTAAATGTCCTCATATATTTTAGTAATTATTTTTTTAACCACAAATTAATACTCTAATCTTTATTAACTAAAATTATGATTAAGGGCACAATTACTTGATAAAATATAATGATAAATAAAATATTTTAAAATAAATACAAAAAAATTGATTAGTATTTTCAAAATCAATCTTAAAATTAATATAATTTTGAAAATTTTTATGTTTAACTATTTATTTTGTAAATGTATGAGTCTTAAAATATAGTTTTAGTGTAATGTAATGAAAAAAAAAAGGTGAATCAAGGAGAAAAAAAAAATACAAATTCAAAAAAATTTGTGAACTAAGTTGAGTTGCATCGCGTGCCTCGTCCCGTGAGTAGGATGAGATGCCCAAAAAATGAAAAAGTGCATCGTGCCTCCTCCGCACGCAGGATACGATGCATGAGATGTGCTTATATCTCAAAGTTTGGAAATGCAAAAGCGCACCACGTGCCTCTTCCATGCGGGATTAATTAATTTAAATAAATAAATAAATAACAATTTCACATGCACACAAATGTAGCTACACGATGTAATTATCAATTCAAAATTTTGTAAATCTTTTTAGATTTGTAATTTTTTTTTTCGTTCACCCTATTTCTTCTTTATTTTATTAATATTCAAAAATTTATAAAATAAACACAAAAACTTTTAAACTACATTGATTTTGAGATTAATTTTGAAAATACTAATCAATTTTTGTGCATTTATTCTGAAATATTTTATTTATTATTATATTTTATCAAAAAAAGACAATTATTATAACAAAAAAAAATTATTGCCTAAAAATATGAGTCCTAAAAAATTTTCCATCTTCACTCCCTTCACTTCTTCATTGGCGCTTTTGAGTGGCATCTTAACACGATGACAACTTAAAATAAAAAATAAAAAAATGGAGGAACTTCTAATCTTATCTTTCATAAATATTACTACTCTTTTATAAAATTTGTTCTAAATTTCTTATTTTAAATAATGTATTAACTATTATGGCATTGTCACATGCATTATTAAATGCCACATTTATAATACTACTTAAATTAATAAAAATTTTAAAATAAATTAATTTTTCAATTTAAAAAATTATGAGCCTTTGGATACTAACAGAACATTTTAAATAAGATAGTATAAGTAAAATTATTTAATAAAATCATCTCACGTAGGCGAAATTTTCTCTTTTAGTATATAATTATTGTGATAATTAGTCAATGTCAAATTGAATTTGCATATGATAACAAAAATGACAAAATAACTCACAGGAATAAAGCTTTATGGAAATTCGGTGGATTATGAGAAATTTTTTTTTTAAAAGTAATTAATACAGCGGAGATGGGTTTAGGATTTTCCACCCCGTTCTCATCCTCTTTTATATTTGTAATATAAAATTTTAATATATAAATATTTTATTTAATTCATCAATTTTTTTATTTTATATTATACGTAAAAAATATTTAAATAATATAATTTAATAAATAAATCTAAAAATTCTTAATAAAAAAACACTAATATCTATTTTTTTAGTCATTAGAAATTACAAAAACAAAGTGTTTGATTTGAAAGGTTTTTAAAAAAAATTTTAAAAAAAATTCATAACATATTATTGTATTGATTTATAATACAATTATAATGTGTTGGTAATGATTTTAATTAAGTTGATTTACTTTTTATATTATTAAAATTTATAATAATATAAACAAATTGGTGTCTAAAAGAACTCTCTCTCTTATATGAAATCTCACAACCACTTTTTTCCGTCTTTGGCTCTCTCTCTTCGAAGGAACATCTTTTTTCTTTTTTAACTTTTTTGTTGTTCTTAAATTTTTACAGGCAGATATGTTTAATGCAATGGCCATCAGCCACAGCCAACTGCCAGTAGCCAGCGTGTGAACCGTGCTAGCCCAATAGCAGTAAAACTCCATCGTCCACACTCTCTTCCAGATCCTACAGCTGCTTGTTTCTACCATCCATCGTCAATTCCAAACAGCTACTTCCATGATTTTGATCCAGCGGATCAATAATTCCATATGGCAAAGATCCAGTTCAAACTTCTTCAACGCTGACCTAAGCAACCAACTTTGTTGCCACCATGAGCAAGCAAATCCCTAACAGTCCAGTGGCCCAACAACTCTTGGTAGTTAGTTGAGATTTAGTATTTTGACTGATAATTTAAAATTGTCGGCAGAGAGTGTGATAATTTTTATTTTATTTTTTAGAATAA
Organism: Ailanthus altissimus; assembly: GCA_946807835.1. Lineage (NCBI taxonomy): Eukaryota > Viridiplantae > Streptophyta > Magnoliopsida > Sapindales > Simaroubaceae > Ailanthus > Ailanthus altissimus. The sequence goes on along the minus strand of OX327688.1, from coordinate 30,188,980 downwards.
AATCTTTTTAATTTAGGTTAAATATATTTTTTTTCTTTTTAAAGGGTCTCCATCTTCCTCGTTTGTGAGGTTTATATTCTCCTTTTTTTTTTTAAAGAGTTTATGTTTTTTTTGTTAAGATCTACTTTCTTAATGTAGGGTAAAATTACTTTTTTTTTATTTATAAAAATATGTATTCAATCATACATTAATGTGTAAATATAATATTTTATTTTAATAATTTTTTTATTATAATATCAGAGATCCTATGATGTAATGTAATATTAATAATGTTTCATCAAACAACAAAAAAAAAAAAAACAAATTGGTTTTTATTATCTATGATATGAATGATTCCAATGGTATCAATTAGAAAGCAGGCAAATGGGGCAGGGGCAAACGGGGCGGGGAATGAGAGTTAAAATAAGAAACGGGGTGACTTCATGATAAGTATTAAGATTTTGACTTAAGAAATTCAATGTATTAGTAATCATTTATGGAAAGAGATTGGATATTTTGTACTGAAATAAATTTATCTATTTGATTGACTTCACGAAGTTCTATGTGAAAATTTCTTTTATTGAAAGTTTTTAATAGTTACACCATAATTTTTTTTTCTTAAAGAATTAGAAGAAAAACCAGATCTAATTTTGTCGCAAGTTAAATGTGAGGGAGGGACATATTTTGTCATCCAATTAAGGAGGCTAGATAGAGTTATATTATAATACAATCATAATGATTTATCAAAACATATTTTACCATTTAGCATCAACCGGATTGCTTATATTATGTTAGAAAGTTTATTTGAAAAGAGAGAAAAAAAAATGTTGATAATCATGCATGTACACTTATTTATATATTTGAATATTAATATTTTTAACTATTTTTAAAGAAAAATATAACATATTTTATTTTTTATATCACTTGGGGAGAGAAAAAATTCGAACTCAAGTGAAAATATAAATCTCAAAAAAATTCGATCAACTAGACCAAACTCTATGCTCGTTAATATTTTTAACTTAACAACTCTCAATTTAAATTTTTACAAGTTGATTTTTAACTAAATTCCATCTGTGAAATTTAATATATATATATAGATATATATATATATATAGAGAGAGAGAGAGAGAGAGATAATTGTGTGCATGCTTTCTTTCTTGGATGTTTAGTAGTTTCTGTTGCTCATGTTGGTTGATGGAGATGATCAGACATTGTCTCTCTCATTCTCTCCCAGTGCCACTGCTTTATTTGTTTGTTTTTTTTTATTATTATTATTAAATTCGGTGACAATCGGCCATGACATAATGCCTCCCACTCCCAGCTCTTTCTTCGTTGGTTCCTCGAATGATTTACAGCCCAACGACAACTAAAAGACACTAAATCTTGTTTTATATTTTTATTACACCGGAGAATTTCCATTTCCTCTAGTCATATAGTAAGAAAACAAAATGCAAATAATAAATTTTTATGAGTTAATTATCTCACGTTAATTAAAAAATTGTTAAATTTTAAATTTGTAAGTAGTATTATCTTTTTATCTATTAAATTAATTTTTTAAGTTAAACATCTAAATTTTAAACTTTTTTTTATAAGCTTAAAATCTCCCAATAATAATATTAGAGATAAACCTTAGTAGTTATAATATAAATAAACTCATTATTAAATAAAAAAGTTAGTGTTGGATAACTATTGATAAAAATTTCGTTTTAAATAAAATTATTAAATGAGATAATTATCTTATATTAGTTAAAAAATAATTAATATTTAAATTTATAAACAATATAATCCCTTTACCTACAAAGCTAACCTTTTGATTCGGATACTTAATCCTAAATTTCTCTTATAAATTTAAAACCTCCCAATAATTATATTTCTCTATTTTTTTAATTTCTTTTTAGACAACCTAGACCTAGATGAAATTAGTGAAGTTTATTAAATTAAATGAAAAACAATACATTTAATTAAGAGGACGTAATGATCTTTACTCATCTTCAAATGCAAGAAATTAATATACAAAACAAAGAGAAAGTAACAAACAAAAAATCAAAAAAAAAAAAAGTTTAACCATGAAAACAAATACACAAATTATGTGAAACCTATAACTGAAAAACCCAATAATATCATTGTGAAAAGATTTAGCCATCACAAAGAGATTTAGCCATCAATAACTATCTCAACAACCATTCGTTTATGACCTCCTTCTCGTATATGTGTAATCATTCATAAACTATATACATAAAAGTAAAATTATACGAATCAAGTTCATGCATCATTAAAATTATGCATTCAACATTTATCCTTGTATCAACAATCAACTTTATTACTTAATATTAATATTAGATATTTACTTATTAATTTAAAATTTAAAATTAAATAATAAATTAATATAGTATCAAAACATATCATGATTCTATTTTATACCCTCTTTTTCATTCTTAATTTGTTAGAATTTCACCAATTTCTTTTTAATTGTTGCCAGCTACTATTTATTTTTGATGATCTCCTTTCTATTGTGTTATTGTGCACCACTTAATCCAAGACGTTCAAACATCGCTAGACAATCAAATGTCACCAAAATCACATTAATTAAAGTTCTACAAATTTCACAATTGCCATTCGAAGATTCTACTGTCAATCGCCATTATCTTAGATCTGGCCCTTATTAAGATGCACCGTCTAATATATTGCACTCAAAATTAATTGTTGTGTCCAATGAATCAAAATCACGTAAATTGGATGTCAAATCAGTTATTATAGGCTGTTCAACCTAAAATATTAAGTTAATAAGTAAATACTCAATATTAATATTAAAAATAAATTTTAATAGTCTCCATGAAACGTGAATTCGAATAAATTTGAATTAAGTGAATTTTTTATTTTATAAATTAAAAATTAAAAAATTAATTAAAAATAAATATACATAGGTTAGAACTTAAGACTTTATCTTTAATACTATATTATAAATATAAAAGACAGTATGAATACTATTGAAAAATTAGTGATTTAATAATTTTGGTTGGACAGAAATTGAGATGAATATCAAAGTGGAGAGTCATAAGAAATTTAGAATGTGTGGGACACGTATGAAAAAGTTTAAGACGTGTGAGATACGAAGGGAGAAGCGAAACGAGACTCATAAACGTGAAAGAAGCGAAGAAAACACAAGTAGGGGCCATTAGGGGTGAGCGCCATAGCGCCCAACATAGAAGCCCACCACCGCAGCGCTAGGTCCCCAGCGCCGCGGCGTTCAGGGCTGAACACCGTCGCGCCAGAAGTGTCAGGAAGTCTGTTTTTTATCCGGATTTCAAGTTTTTGAAAGTTTATGACTTCTAAAACAAGTGGACTCTTACTCTAACAAGGAATAGGATTACTAGGCACGAAATAAACCATATATAAACACTTATAAACCCTTTATTTTAGATTAAGTATTAAGAGAGATTTTAAGAGAGATGAAGAACTGAGTAGACAATAAGTGCTTGTGTGCGTTAGGGTGGAACCGTCGCTTGAGTGTTCATTGCTCGTGGTAGAGTAAAGATTCACTAAATATTAGGTCCTTTTAAGGGTTCTTCATTGAGTTTTCCTTATAAAATCTCTAGGAAGTTAATAAGAGAGGTTAGAATCCTTGAATTCACCATGGACGTAGGCAATTGGTCGAACCACGTAAGATTGTGTTGTGATCTTTTATTTTTTTAAATTCTTACTATTTTGCTTGATTAACAGATTATTTCGCTGCACAAAAATATTAGGGTTTTAGGTTAAACTCAAGATTCTTTGCTTCAATCTAATCTCAAATGGGAGAATGACGTTTCCTCCCTCAACAAATACTATAAAGACTACATTGTTACTGTATTATGTTATATTACAAATGTTATAAAATAAATCTTTATATAAGCTCTAGGTTAACATAAATACGAAAATATAAATACATATTAAAAAATAAAATATTATTTATTAATTATAAAATATATATTAGATATTAAATAATTAATTGTCTTAACTTTACTATATTTTTAATAGATCTGTTGAATTCCATACCCACTTTTTATTTGCTCCGTCAAGTGCTCATTCCATTTGGAAATGTTACAATTCCTTTTTAGTTGGATTATTATTTATCTCTTAATTAACTATGAAGGAGTTAATATTAGTAATAAGACAACACTTAATAAAAAAAGAGAATAATATTTCAAAGTACTAAGACTCTCTCTTCAAATTCAAACTTTTCGGCATGAACCTCATTGTTTGGACAAAGAGTAACTTCTGAAAAGTGTAAGATATGTTGTAGAAATTTATTGACATACATACTTAGTGTTGCTAATTAATAATAAGTTTAACATTTAATTGGAGACACGGGTAGAATCAGAACTCTAAGAAACGATGGAGTTACGGTTTTAATTATATAGAGATCTACTTATAATTTTAAAAATATTTATTTTTAAAAAAAAATTAAGTTGTTGAAAAAGATTTATTTTTTAGTTTTAAAATTTTAAGACTAGGATGTGGAGAGGGGATGATCCCTCCGCGCCTAAGGTAGGCCAGCCCCCTAATTTAAGAGTTTGTAAAGGAATATTCTTTTTCAATAGAGAAATTGCATTAGTTGCTTAGAATAATTATTTCGGTTCCAAAACAACAATAAATAGATTAAATTATCTTTGTTAATAATAAAATTGAAGATCAAAATAATGGATGAAGTTTAAAATTTTTTGCGCCCTCTTTGCGACGTGCGAATGAGCATAAGGAGAGGCCACACAACGTTGCCATTGGGACCAACTCTTGATCTTTTTCTCTAGTATTTTTTATCAAATTTTATCTATTTTTTTATACTAATTTTTAATTAAATTTATTTATTTTCAACATATACTACTCTAAATCTAGTTATTTTAACTAATTTCAAAATGTATTTTAATTCAAAATTTCGATTACCTTATCAGAGAGAAATGCATAAATACTTTAAAGGTAAAATGATTCAAAAATTAGATGTTTAACTAATAAAATTTATAAAAATATTGAGAGGTTAAAATAAATTTTTACTTTAAAAAGATGGTTATTTTTAAAATTTTCTAGTCATTGTATATGTGAGAATATTGATTGAAAATTATTGGGATATAATTTAGAGAGCAAGCCAAGTGCGTAAGGTGCGCACGGATCGAAGACGGACACGAAAGGAGGCAGAAAACGAAGAAGGGCACCAGGCGCCAGCGCCGCAACGACTAGACGTAGGCACCGTGGCGCCCAATCCAGCAACTTAGCGTCGTAGCCCTTAGCCGGGTGCACCAGCGCCGAGGCGGTGAGAGCCTAGCGCCGCGGCGCTGGAGATGGGAACAATATCCCGAAATAAAAAAACTTTCTTATTTCATCTCCCACTTATTTCAAGACTCCCTAATACGACTCTCACACGTATATGGTAAACTTATAACGTTTCAAAGCCTATATAAAGGCTATCAATTGACTTGTATATACATCTTTGTGATAGGTTGAGTAATCTTAGTGATCATCAACAATCTCTGTGGTTCTTTGTGAGAAAAAATTCCTAAAGTGAGAGAGAGAGTTTTCATTGTGATCTTTCTTAAAAAATGCATACTTTGTGAGTGCCTTGTGATTCATAATAAGAGAAAAGTGTGATCTTAATCGGCCGTGGATGTAGGCAAGTTGTCGAATCACGTAATTTTTTGTGTGTTCTTCTTCTACTCCTTCTCTCTTTATTCTATAATTTATTTGTTCTGCATATATTGCTTGGGTGATTTTTCTTGTTTCTGTGCTTCCGCTTCAACAAACTGGTATCAGAGCTTGGTTCTAAGCAGACATGGTCACACTCAAGTATGAGGTAAAGAAATTCAACGGTACAAATGACTTTAATATGTGGAAGATAAAGGTTAAGGCATTGTTAGTGAGCCAAAGGCTTGGTACGGCATTAGAGGAGACTGCAGCTCCATCTAGTGACGAAGAGAAGACGCTAGAGTCATTTAGAGCTGAAGCAGAAAGAATGAACATTCAAGAAATAGGTCATAACACAATCGTTCTGTCATTGAGCGATGAAGTACTAAGGGAAGTAGTAGGTGAGATGACGGCAATAGGTCTTTGGCAGAAGCTTGACTCTCTTTATTTTAAGAAATCGTTGGCCAACAGATTACATATAAAGAAGAAGCTGTATCAGCTATCCATGTCAGATGGGATGCCAATGAAAGATCATATAGACGCCTTCAATAAGATCATCCTTGAGCTTGAGTCTATCAACATCAAGATAAAAAATGAAGATAGAGTAATTATCCTGCTGAGTTCAGTCCCCAAGAGCTATGAGAGTTTTGTTGATACGCTACTCTACGGCAGAGAGAGTTTAATGATGAGTTATGTGAAATCATCATTAACTCAAAATTATTAGGAAAGCAGACCGAGAGCAATACAGAAAGTTTATCTGTAAGAAGAAGACCCTCATATAGAGATGGAAAGAAAAAAGGCTCAAGGTCAAAGTCTAGGACTCCTAAGAAGTGCTATTGCTGCAAGAAAGAGAGGCACTTCATAAAGAACTATCCTGAGAAGAAAGCACAAAACAAGAAGAAAGCGGATGCTGTACTTGCCTATGATGATAGCTATGACAGCGCATAGACACTCGTCGCCACTGATGGTAAGAACTCTGAACAATGAGTTCTTGATTCTGGTTGCACTTTTCACATGTGTCCACACAAGTCTTAGTTTACAAATTTCCAACCTATTAGTGGTGGTAAGGTTTTAATGGATAATGACATTATATATCAGATGATAGGAATTGGTAGTATTAAACTTAGGCTACATAATAGGCAAGTGAGAGAGTTGACAGATGTTAGGTATGTTCCTGACTTGAAGAGAAACTTGATCTCACTAAGGACTCTATATCAGAATGGGTGTTCCATCAGGATCGACGGAGGGATTTTAAGAGTTTTAAAAGGTTCCATGGTGGTGATGAGAGGAGAGAAGCGGAAATGGGTTTATGAGCTTAAGGGTGAAGTCATAAGTAGTTCTACATTATTCTCTGTAGATGATGAGAGTATGCAAACCAAACTGTGGCATCTTAGACTGGCATACCTAGGCGAGAGAAACCTAAAGAAATTATTCAGTCAAAAGGCGTTTGGAGAAGATAAGTTCCAGCCCTTACAGTTTTGTGAGCATTGTGTGCTTGGAAAAGCACATAGGGTAAGGTTTAGTACTGATGAGCACATGACTAAAGGGACTCTTGACTACATACACTCAGATCTTTGGGGACCAGCTCAGACAGCTACTCGTGGTGGTGCTAGGTATTTTCTCAGTTTGATTGATGACTATTCAAGGAAGCTGTGGGTCTATGTGTTGAAGAGTAAGGATCAAGCCTTTGAAGTATTCAAGACTTGAAAGGTTCTTGTTGAGAATCAGACTGGCAAAAAGGTAAAGAGACTAAGGACTGACAATGACCTCGAATTTTGCAACAGAGAGTTTGATGGATTTTGTGCCAAGCATGGGATTGTAAGGCATACAGTAAGATCAACACCAAAGTAGAATGACGTAGCTGAGAGGATGAATAGGACCCTACTTGAAAGGGTTAGATGCATACTTACCAATGCAAAGATGTCCAAGACATTCTAGGGAGAAGCTGTAATGACTGCAGCTTACTTGATTAATAGCAGTCCCTCCTCAGCAATTGACTTCAAGACGCCATAAGAGAAATGGTCTGGCAATCCTCTGAAGTATGACCACCTCAGAATATTTAGTTGCCATGCCTTTGTACATGTTAAGGAGGGGAAGTTAGAACCTAGAGTTATCAAATGGGTATTTATAGGATATCCCAAAAAAGTAAAATGATACAAGGTATGGTGTAAAGACTTGACACCACCAAGGAGTATCATAAGCCGTGACGTGACGATCAATGAGATGATGATGGTGAAAACCTCCTAAGAAGACGAGAAAGAAGAACCTATGCCCAAGGAAGACTCAACACCCGAGTCAATAGAAGTTAAAGTAGAGATCGAAAGTAGATTTGATATGCCCCCAGATTAACACTTCAACGAGAAAATCCTTGAAGATGAACCAAGAACACTGGCGAGTTCCTCCAAGTCCACCCAAAAGAAGACTAGGACTCCTGAGACAGAACTTGAAGAGTACCAGTTAGCCAGAGATAGGCTAAAGAGAACGATTAACCCACCAGTCAAGAATGTACAAGCAGACTTAGTTGCTCATGCTTTTAATTCTGCTTACACTCTTAAGTATGATGAGCTTAGGACATATGGTGAGGCTATAAAGAGTGAAAACAAGAAAGAGTGGCAGTAGGTCATGGAAGAAGAAATTAGTTCTCTTAGAAAGAATAATACCTGGAAGTTGGTGGAGAGACCTTAAAAAAAGCTAGTCGGGTGCAAGTGGGTGTATAAGGTGAAGGAGGGGATACCGGGGATTGAGCCTACAAGATTCAAGACTAGGTTAGTAGCACAAGGTTTTACTCAGAGAGAGGGAGTCAATTTTCATGGGATATTCTCTTCAGTTGTCAAACACACATCTATTAGGATTTTGTTATCCATTTGTGCAACCCTTGATTTACATCTATAAGACAGATTTTCTGTATGGAGAGTTTGAAGAAACGATATACATGATACAGCCGCAAGGGTTCGAGGAGCCCGAAAAAGAAGATCATACTTGTTTGCTAAAGAAGTCATTATACGGGTTAAAGCAATCACCTAAACAGTGGTATAGAAGATTTGATGAGTTTATAATGGCTTATGGCTTTAGTAGAAGTAAGTATGACGGATGCGTGTACTTCAAGAACATAAGTTGTAGGATAATGTATTTGCTTCTATACGTCGATGATATGTTGATCGCGTGCAAGAATATGGAAGAAATACAAAAGCTCAAAAAGCAGTTAAGTGGCGAGTTTGAAATGAAGGATTTGGGAGCAGCAAAGAGAATTTTAAGTATGGATATTATGAGGGAAAGAAGAGATGTTATCTTCTTATCCCAACAGCGATATATAGCCAAAATTCTAGAGAAGTTTGGTATGTCTAACGTGAAGGATGTATCTACTCCTTTGGCCATTGTTGTGTGTTTTCTATAACACAAATTAGCGTAAGTGCACGTTGTCGCAACAAGTAATATATGATGAGAAAAGTGTCGATCCCACAGAGAATGATTTATCTTTTCTAATTTAAGTACTGAAATGGTGTCTTTCTACTATTATCCAGAAAATGATTTAATGTATAAGATTAAACTACTCAAGTAAAAGAACAACTTAATTATGCTAAGTGATAAACTAAATTACCAACAAGTTAAATTCAATATGAGAAATCCTAGGATTACAAACTATCCCCCATTATGCAAATAAATTCAACAGAATCTCTTTGATGTCTATTGGTTCTCAACTTGATATATTGACCAAAACACTCAACACATCACAAGCCTCTTTTGCAGGTCAAGCGAATATATTCTATCCAATCAAATATCTATATGTCTATGATAAATAAATTGAACAAAATTCATTAAGCATAAGTTTTATGAGCCATACATGCCTTATGAGTATATGTCTATCTCATATGAAACTCAAGTGTACTACACTATGATCATGCATCAATATGCTTAAGATTGAATACCTAAATGCCTTTGTCAAGTTTATTTAAGCATTTCTAGATCAATTTAACTACTGGCCAAGTAATCAAATAGCATTAAGCACAAGCACAATGAATATATCAAAAGCTGAATTAATACCATAAAAGAGAGAGCTAAAATCAATCACATAATGAATTCAAGGATGTAATCCTAGATAAATGAAATTAGCTCATCATTAAACTACACAATCTTGAAGCTAATTCCGTCAATACATACAAACTAAACATCTTACAACAAGTAAAGAATCAAAGCAAAGAAGACATCCCTGTCAAATGTCTTTGATGTTGAAGCTTGCTTTCCTCCTCTTTGATTTCTCCAAACTTAGAAGTTAGGTGTTTCTTTTGTGTTTCCAGCTGCTGTCCCAGCTGGAGTCTCCTCTCAAAATGTAAGTTTTGAGCAAATATATAGGTAAGAGCACGGAATTAGGGCGCACTTAGGGTTGCTTTTGGGTTTCCTGATTTTCAGCAACCTGTCAACTTTTACTGTCCAGGTCCCGGCACCGCAGCATTGAGATTCAATGCCGCGGCGCTCACTTTCTGCAATTGGCGCCGCAGCGCTGAAATCCAATGCTGCGGCGCTGCACTGTAGCAAACAGTACTGTAGCAACAGTGGCACTGTAGCAAACAGTGCCTCCATTTGTATTTTTATCTCTAATGCTCCCATTTGCGTCCGTTTTTTGATATTTTTGCTCCGATAATGCTTAAACCTATAAAACAACATTAATATGCATAAATAGCTAAATTATTGAGATAAATTGAAAAAATATCAAGTTAGGAAGATAAAATAGTTTATACAATTACGCCTTATCAGCCATGCATTTCAGACTTTCAACAGCACAGTCGCCGACATCCGATGAGGAGAAACTGCAGATAAGCAAAATACCCTATGCAAGCGCTGTGAGGAGCATCATGTATGTAATGATTTGTACAAGATCAGACATAGCATAGGCTGTGAGTGTGGTGAGTAGATACATGACAAATCCGAAAAAAGATCACTGACTTGTAGTAAAGTGGATTCTGAGATATCTCAAGAGGACGTCAAATCACGGGTTGATATATAAGAGGGATGAAGACAGCAATGAAATGGTAAGAGGGTACGTAAACTCAAATTATGCAGGTGATCTAGACAAAAGAAGATCATTAACGGGTTACGTATTCATAGTGTTTAAGTGTAATGTGTGTTGGAGATCAGTTCTACAACATGTCGTTGCACTCTCTACCACAGAGGCGGAATACATAGTTGTTGGTGAAGCTATCAAAGAGGTCGTGTGGTTAAAAGGCATATGTGCGAAGATATTGGCTAGTAAAGATGTAAACACCAGTGTATATTGTGACAGCCAGAGTGCCATACACCTAAGCAAGCATCAAGTGTTCCACGAGAGGTCGAAACACATTGATGTAAGGCTCCATTACATTTGAGAGATTGTCCAAAGTGGTGAAGTTAGTCTAACAAAGATAGGTCATCTAAAAACCCTGCTGATATATTGACTAAGCCACTGCCCTCGATTAAGTTCGTCCTATGTAAGGACTTAAACGGAGTCACTACTTTGTGAGGGTAACTAAAGATGTGGAAATGAGAGATCGAGTTGCTTTTGTGGATGATTTTAAATCAAAGAGGGGATTTGTGAGAATATTAATTGAAAATCATCGAAATATAATTTAGAGAGCAAGCCAAGTGCGTAGGGTGCGCACGGATCGAAGACGGATGCGAAAAGATGTGAAAAATGAAGAAGGGCGCACCAGGCGCCAGCGCCGCGACGACCAGGCGTGGGAGCCTCGGTGCTCAATCTAGCAACTTAGTGTCGTGGCGCCAGACGGGCGCATCAGCGCCGAGGCGGTGAGAGCCCAGCACCGCAGTGCTGAAGACGGGTACAATATCCCAAAATAAGAAAACTTCCTTATTTCGTCTCCCACTTATTTCAGGACTCCCTAATACGACTCCCACACGTATAAGGTAAAGGCTATCAATTGGCTTGTAAATACATCTTTGTGATCATCAATTAATCTTTATGATAGGTTGAGTAATCTTTGTGATCATCAACAATTTTTGTGGTTCTTTGTGAGAGAAAATTCCTAAAGTGAGAGAGAGTTTTCTTTGTGATCTTTCTTGTAAAAAACATATTTTGTGAGTGCCTTTTGATTCATAATAAGAGAAAAGTGTGATCTTGATCCGCCGTGAACGTAGGCAAGTTGCCAAATCACGTAATTCTTTGTGTGTTCTTCTTCTACCCCTTCTTTCTTTATTATATAATTTACTTATTTTGTATATATTATTTGAATGATTTTACTTGTTTGTGTACTTTAACTTCAAAAGTATAAATCTATTTTTTATTAGTTGAAAGATATTGTTCTAATCCTCCTTTATTAAGTATAAAATTATTAAGAATGTTCTGTGTAATAGTGTAAGGGCAATTTTTGTATCTTACAATTTTTTATCATAAAATAATGTAGCAATAAGCAATGTAGCATTAAATTAAAAGTTAATCATGTAAATTTGGTGTGTATTCTTTTTATTATTTTATTTTAATTAATATTTTAATTAAATTTAATATTAAAGAATATTTACTAAGACACTACAAATCATATAACATTTAATAATACCATTCATAATAGACTATAAACTAAGTACATAATATACGAGACTAAAATGTGAAAATTAAAAATATTGTAAAATTAAAATAAAATCTATTCTAAATCATAAATTTTGAGGGCATGGCTTAATGTCATATAGAAAATTAAAAATATTGTAAAATTAAAATAAAATCTATTCTAAATCATAAATTTTGAGGCCATGGCTTAATGTTATATATCAGGTGCTTGTCATTGGCTCAAAAGACTAATCTGATAGATAATATTACATATTTAGTCATATCTATTAAAGATTCACCTATTTTTATTCGATGTAGGATCTGATATTTTCTCCTACCCAATAATGTGACACCTTCATCACAGTTTAGCTCAAACTCATGCGCCAACTTGTCCCATATTGTCCATCTCTTAAGACTAAAAAACTCACTGCCTACGTGACAATCTCTATCGAGGCTCAAGATACAGAATTTTTAGAATCTACTTAATCCGTATTGTCCATCCCCCAAGAACATAGGGGACTTACATCCCACGAATAATTTTTATTGGACAATTTTGAAGGCCTACATGTAAATGAGAATTCAAATTTGCTATAATACCACTTGTCACAGATTAGGACGATTATCATTAACCCAAAAAATTAACCTATTAAATAATATTACATACCCACTTATATATACCTAAAATTCATATAATTTTTATTCAATATGTGATGTGACACTAAGCTCTAGCCAAGTCCTCGTGTGAATATATAGAGACATTAGCACTGTTATTCTCTAAAATTAACAAAAATTATATTTTGATGACAGTTTTAATTTTAATTATATTGTCATTCTCTTTACTTTTATGAAAAGATAAAAATATTCTTATAATTTTATCTTATAAATAATTAAAATATTTTTAAAAAATGAGAAATTTTTTTATCTTTTTAATTAAATAAAAAATAATAATATAATAAAAATAAAAGTCGATGTGAAAATGGTGGGCTTTGTGATAATGGTGGCGTAAGACATTTCAAGATCATACATTTACTCACTCTTAGTCATCTCATTTACAGGTTTTTTTAACATTTAGTGTAATATTATTAAATATATTAATAATATTATAATATAAAATTTGTGATATAAAATTAAAAAATTATCAAATATAAAATAAATTTATAAAAATTCATACGAATCTATTACTTTGTTATAAAGAGAACAAATTAATTTTAACTTTTTATATATAATTTATATATTCGATTTATATTTCCAATACTTTCCCAAAACTATTATATATATAAACATCAATGTTGAAAACTAATTAACAATATAAATAGTATTATATATATAATTAGAATATAAATTTTTTATCTCAAATAATGTGTTATATCAATCAATGATTACTGTTTATTTAATAGTTATTGACTTTTTATTTGATATTATTCTTGAGTGCCAATTAAAACATTTAAAATATGGGTGCTTACATGTAGTGTGTATGTTTATCATTAAATATACGTATCTCATATATATATAACGGAAGTTAAAAATTAAATAATAAATAAAAATTTATACATATTAATCAAATTACTACAAATTGAAAATATCACCTTAAAACCTTTGTATTAAATTTTATTTGAATTCCACATGAAATAAACTCGTCGTTAATTCTAACAATCAATAGATGTAAGTTTAATTGACTAGAATAACAACTTAATTAACAATTAAACCTTAAATTAACTCTTAATTTAATAAATATAATTTATTTTTATCTTTGATCAACACTTGAATAATGAAAAATAAATTATTTTTATTATTATAATTAGTAACCTACATTGGAAGTAGAATAAGATGAATTAATTTCATCTCTTGAAATAAAAATTAAGAAACAACTTCTTTTCTCTATTTCTTCCAAAATTTGGCCAACTTTCTAAATTGTTAAACTTATGAATTTGTTTCATTTAACAAATATTTACAAATATATTTAATTTCAAATTCATTTGCATTTTATCTAGTTTAATTTCATTTTAACCTATTTTAGAGTTAACAATTAACTTGGGTTAAGTTAAACTTTACTTAATAATTAAATTAAATAAAATATCTTTATTTTAACCTAACCTTAGAGTTAATAACTAACCTAGGTTAAGTTAAACTTTGTTTAATAACTAAATAAATAAATAAATAACTACATTATCTAACCCTATAGTTAATATATAACCATGATTTGATTTACTTAACTCTTAAGCAATATAAATATCTTGATTATTTAATAATTAAATAATTATTTAAGTAAAATTATCCTTAAACTCTTACTTAATCCAAAGTAGATCCTAGTTAATCACACACTTAAGTCAACTTAACCAAAGGCTCATTATATGCCACGTGTCAACATTTAATTGGTTAATAATAATTGTTAACTAATTAATATACTTAACTTTCAAGTCTTAACAAGTGTGCATTCTGAGGGTTCATGAAACAAACATTTAGTTTTACTCAATTTTACTAGATTGAACTATTCAATCTGGTATGCTGCTCCAATACATAACGAGTATATTTTGTATTATGAGACTTAGTCTACGTCTGATTCGTCAAATAAAACTATTATATAAGTCTGTGATTGATGCCCCACGCATACGTCACGGACATTACAAACTTGCACATTAGACCATCCAAGTTGATATCATAATGTATACGTATAATCCTTTCGTCAATTATACTCTGGATGTACGGGGATATAGATCAGCATTCGTCAAATCCACATAGGCTCATCCGTGAACTTATCTCCAGATTCGTATCTCGATAAAAAAAATATATGTAAACATTTTTGCGATATTGTTTAACCATGTGATAAAATTATTTTTCGAGTTTATTACTTATGGCCATAAGATTTTTTTCAAATACAATCTAGAAGTATCGAATATTATGTGAACTGACAAATTTCATATTTACGCATACCGGACTCCATGAACATCGGATTATACCTATCGACACATTGCGGTCAGACTATGAAAAGTCTTTGACATCCATAGAACCAAAGAATGATGGATCCTCAACAAGCCTACCGTCGCGCTCAGGTCAAAGAATCACGAATACTACTCAATTCGAGAGGACCTATCATTGACAGTTTCATAGGATGTTTATTAAGGTCCTCATGAGTTTGTTTAGTATCCAATCCTGATTGAATACTCGCATGTCTATACGAGCTTCACTAAGCTCATAATCAGCTAAGAACAACCATCTATACGATATAGATATAGACATATATTGATCTATCTAATAATGATTCATCGACAGAACCGCGTTGATAAACATAGATCAGGAATATAGTGTTTGAAAACATACTTGCATAATGACATTTCTTAACGAGCATTGCTAACTCTTAACTCTGGTCTAAACCCCTTTAGACTAGATTTGAACTCCTTCAGATCATACATATCAGTAATATTACAAGCATAATACAATAAATGTTTAATATTAACTATTTTATTCTAAATGTTTATTGTATAAATATTAAACAATTAATATCATACAATATTATAATATCATATAAGCACCAACTTTAACAATTTATATAGTAATTATACAATATCAATTAACAATTAACATATTAAATTTAAATACCATGTTACTCATGATATAAACTTTGTATCACCATGCAGTAAATGCAGCACGATGATGGTGGTGGTAGTGATGGTGATGATGGTGTAAAATATTTCAAGATGATATATTCACCCACTCTTGCATCATCACATATTTTCATCTATGATCTACTCATTTACAATTGTTCTTTACACCTTTATATATAATTTTCAAATTTTATTAATACTTCCAAAACTTTTTCAAAATTATTATACATATGAATAATGCTACACATTTTAAGTCTGTATCTCAAGTTATATCCTCAGTAATGATATGTCAAGTAATTATTTAATATATTGAGTAATTTTAAAATTTATACTATTTTACCACTCAATGGTTTACTTTTCACATCATTACTTAAGATACAACTTGAAATGTGTAGCATTATTCTATATATTTATATAAACATCAATGCTTAAAAATAATTAATAACATGAGAATGCTATACATACATAGTTAATGTTGAAGCAGAAGCACACAAACAAGCAAAATCACTCAAGTAATATATGCAGAATAAGTTATTAAGAAAATAATGAGAGAAATGGTAGGAGAAGAACACAGAATTTACATAGTTCGACAATTTGCCTACGTCCACGGCAGATCAAGATCACACTCTTCTTATTATGAATCACAAGATACTCACAAAGCACACCTTTACAAAATGGATCACAAAGAAAACTCTCTCTCTTACACTCTAGAGATTTTCTCTCACAAAGAACCGCAAAGAATGTTTAATCGCAAAGATCTTTTCCTTTCACTTAGATGTGTTTACAAGTCAATTGACAGCCTTTATATAGATTTTAGGACATCTTAGGTTTACCTTAAACGTGTGGGGGTCGTATTAGGGAGTCCTGAAGCAAGTAAGAGACGAAATAAGGAAGTTTTTAATTTTTAAAAAATTGTTCATGCATCCAGCGCCACGACGCTCAGCGTTCATAGCCGCGACGCTCTGGTTCTAGTTTTGGCACCACGACGCTCACTCCTGGTCATCACAGCACTGGCCCCTGTTATGCCCTCGTTCATTTTTTGCCTCCTTTCGAGTTCGTTTTCGATCCTCGCGCACCGTATGCACTTAACTTAATCTCTAAATCATATTCCAATAATTTTTAATCAATATTCTCACAATTAAGATACAAATTTATATCTCAAATAATGTGTATACATAGTTAACAACATGAGTAGTATTGAAAGTTATAAACAATTGACAAATTAAACATTATATTAATTAAAATATAAATTTTATGTCCTAACTATATGTTGGCTGATCTTAATACGTGTGAGTGTATGCATGTGCAATTATGTCTATTGCCTAAATACGTATCATATACGAATTTAAATCCAACGGAAGCGTGAAACATGCAATAAATACAATAAATAAATATATTAATCACATTAATATATTAGAAAGGTTAGAGAACTCATCACAATGTGTAATGTTATGCACGTATTTTTTCAGAGCCCGCATGGAGACCAACTCGTGTGCAATTCTAGTCACCAACTTGGTAGGCTTGGTGAGCTAGAACAACAATTCGATATCCAGCACGGGATTAACTCTTAATTTCCAAAATGGTTGATTGTGTGTTTACATTCATTCAATAATATTTAAACATTCATTTCAATTTTTTTTCTTCATAATTATAACAATTGAATTATGATTAGGACAATTAGTAAACCGGAGATACGCAGAGTTTTCTCAGAGATTAACACTCTACTATGTCACCAGTAACAACTTTATTACTGAAAGCCTAGAATATATTCATTGCAAATTCTTACTTAAAATCAATCAATAACCACGCTTGGTGAAACTTAAACCAAATCCAACCACACACAATAAAATAATACATAAGTATTTATTTAATATGGGCAAATCAAATATCTTATCTCACGTGTCCCCAAATTAAACACTCAGCAACCTAGCAACTTAGGGAACCCAAGGAACAGCAGAAGCTTTGCCAAATCCGCTAAGCACACATGTACCTTATTTAACTGAAATCACCACAAACTATAATGAGTATAAAACCCAGTAAGCATACTAATTTTTCATATATCAAATACAAGTACATATATGTACACAATGCATATGTATGATATGCTATGATCAATCAAAATCATAATCTTATTAAATCATATGTCATGTAAGCGCTTACACATTCTTTCAAAACATATAATAAGAATACTATCACTTAACTACTACTTAGTAGGACTTACATATTACATATCACATAATGAGCCAAATGTCACTCGTAGGTGACATACCGTATGAGAGGAATAGTACAAGTGAGGTCTTCAAATTACATATATATAATGCTCATGCCCGAAGGTAAAAGCCAAACCCTCACCCTGATCATCGGTGAGTCCTCTTACATGCACCAATATGCCACTACACGAATGTGATGACTCACTCTTCCTTTAGGTACTAATAGGATCTTCCCTACATACGGAGCACATAACATATACCAATACCGAAGGAAATGCCACATATAAAGGCTCCACAAATCACATAAAATGCCTACTAAGTAAATAGCGAGTTCAAGCATCCTCAAAATACAAAACGCATCTTATGGATATTTTTCACGTCAAAAGCTTTCTTTGTTAAACACATTTTATTTTGAAAGCTTACTTTCTTAAATACATGTATGTCCATGCTCAATGTTAATACTCACATTCATAAATATATTTCTTTCACATTTCATATCAAATATACTTTGGCATAACGTAAACATATTTCTAAGCACATTTTCAAAATCATACATAGACAATTACTATACTTATTGTGATTTCAGTAAACGTCTAGGATACTTACCTCTTAGCACTTTCGAGTACAAGGCTTAATTCTTCTTAACCTATCAATGCAGATTAATCATTTCATAAGCCTCACAATTCACACAAAACACTTTAAATAGCTTACAAAATTATACATATTGCACTTATCACATCAAATTGGTCTAATTACTTGGTTTCTCAAAACCTGTCATTCTGACTACTTACACTTAACAAAATTTTCTTATATATCAAATGATGTCCAACTACTCCAAAATCAGAATATATTATTCTTAACTCATATATCCTTCTTATATATAAATATTATATCATAATTCGTACATAATCTATTCTATAACACCATCGAATCCAAACTACTAACCTGACAGGATCAAGATACTTACTGAACAGTATTCAATCTCCTAATTTTATAAAATTATATACTAACTCAAAAATTATAAGATTATCACAGAAATACTCTTGACACATATCTCAATCCATGATAAATAATGCACTTTAAAATCCTGCCAAAAGTATTTTAAAACTATTTTATTCTATAGCTTTAAAAATCTATTAATCAAATACTGCAATGAGCTGACACTCTTTAGAAATTCATAAAAATTTAATCACATTGATCTAAATTCTTAATTATGAGTATATCATATTAAACATATAAATTTATCATATTCCATAAATTTATAATTTTTTAAGATCATTAAGCAGATCAAAAATTGTTTGTCACTGTATTATACTGTTCACACAGGAAATTTTTAGAATTTCAGGGTCATTTTGATAAATTCACTATAAATTTAATTTCTAGAATTTTCAATCGATTGAAAGTCTCAGATAATCCTAAACATGTCTAATTTCATATACTCAAAATTTAAAACCAAAATTGAATCACAATAATTTATAAAATTCCTGAATCAGAAGACTATTAAGTAGAAATTCTGCAATTCATCATGATTTATCAAGCTATCTACATAGATCATCATCAATTCTCACAATATCTTACGAAATACACATCAAATCCTCAATTATACATATTTTCAGAAATTAAAACTTAAAGGAATCAACTTAATTAACACCAATAAATTGAGAAATATTGTGATATACCTCTTAAAATCCAAAATTCTAATTTCTTCTTCTTTTTCTTCTTCTTCTTCTCTTTCTCTCCCCTATATTTCTCTTTTTTATCTCTCTAAATGGGTAGCTCGACCCAAAAATGAGTAAATTAGGGTTTCAAAAGTGTATTTTTATACTAAGAGGCTAATTTTTAGTATTTACGAATTTGCTCCCAAAACTTTTAAAGTATTACAATTTGGTCCCTAAAATAAATCTAAAGTCTTGCAAATAAACTCAATAATAATAGTATGTCCTTAACCTATACAAACACTATTAATAACAATACATAAATCAAGTATCACCCACATACAAATAAAATATATATATATAAATACGTATTCTTACCGATTATGGATACTGGTTACTACATCCTACGTCCGATTCGTCAAATGAAACTATTCTATAAGTCCATGAGCAATGCCTCATGCACACGTCACAGGTATACAAATCAATGTGTTGAACTATACAAGTTAAGGTTACAATACATGTGTATATTCCTTCCGTCATAATGTCCAGGATATGCAGGGATATAGATTGTCACCGTTAAATTCCCTAGTGCTTATCCATGTCTTATCTCCAGACTTATATCTCACTGAACAATATGCGCAAACTCTTTTGCCATATTGTTCTACCCTGGCAGAACTCTTTTCCGGGATTGATACTTGTGGCCACAAGATTTTCTAAGATACAGTCTCCAAGCATCTGGATATCAAACTCCCTATACAAGCTGACAGATCTTATATCTGTACACATCGGACTTCATAAGCATCAAACCATACCCAGCAACACCCAGCGGTCACACCATGAAAATTCTGTGACATATATGAAACCAAAGTATAGTGGATCACTTACAAGCCCACCGTGGCACTCAGGTCAAAGGATCACGTATACTACTCAACTCCAGAAGATCCTCCGTTGACGGCTTACATTGGATGTCTATCGGAGGCCCTCGTGAATCTGTCCTATAGCCAGTCCTAACTGGATACCCATATGTCAATACGAGCTCCAAGCTCACATTCGGCTAGGAACGACCATCTATACCCTATAAATACAATATATGTTGATCTATATAAAAAATGTATCTACCGATAAACATGCATTGGTAAAAATAGATCAGGGATAATTATTTGAGAACATACTTGCGCAACATGCATTTTTTGGCACCCGATTGCAACTCTTGCAACTATGTAATTACTAGTATATTCCCAGGTTTATGTCCCATTACAGACAAGACTCCAACTCTTGGATCTGTTGAATATTATAACCTGCTAATACTTAATTGTGCTAACATTTAGCATTTATATCTCTCAGCGTGGCTAACTATGAGCCTTTATCTAAACTCATTTAGATCTAATCCAAACTCTTTCAGATCTACAATATCTATAATGTTACATTACATAGTACCATATTAATAGATATTAATAATTTAATAAGAATGTACACTTGTATAAATACACAAATATATATACATTCAGGGATGACGCGTAAGCATCAACCCTAACACTATATATATTGCATCATTGTTAACAACATACATATGTAGTAATAAAGCATTATAAATATGGAGTAGATTTTTGTGGTAGTAGTACTACTAATGCTAGTTCAATTATTAGTTTAAACAATTTCAATTAACATTTAATATTTCACTCACAACTCAGTTTCTTTGTCGGCCCCGAAAAAGTTTTGAAAATGAAAATTCGGTTCCCTCAATTAGTTAAATGTTTACATCCATCCATTGATTTTTTTTCTAAATTTTCTTTATAAAATACTAATTATAAACGTTTCATTAATTAGCGTTATAAGGGTGGATATCATTGGTAATTTAAAATTTTAAAGCTTGGCTTGGTTTAGCTCCAATTCGAAATTCGGCCTGAAAAAATTTAAATTTTATCCAGATTTGCATTATTTGAAATCCGATCTTAATCTAATTTTTTTTAATTTAAAAAATCTTAAATTAATTCATAATATTTAATATATATGAATTTAATAATTATTTTATAAAATAAATATTCCAAAATTTTAAATTTTAACTTAAAAAATTGAAAAAAAAAATTGAAACAAGAATAAAAAGAACATTTTAAATTATGAATCAAATTATACAATACAAATATCATAATCTAACTGTTGTCGGGGATATAATACATGTGAGTGTATATATGTGTAATTGTGTCTATTGCCTAAAATACGTATCATATACATATTTATATGCGGCGGAAGCGTAAAATATACAATAAACACAACAAACAAAATATATTAATCGCATTAATATATTGTAAGGTTAAAAACTCACCTCAACGTATAACGTTATACACGTATTTCTTTAGAGTCTACATGGAGATCAACTCGTAGACAATTCTAGTCACTAACACGGTGGGCTTGGTGAGCTAGAATAATAACCCTATATCCAACAGGAATTCACTCTTAATTTTCAAAATAGCCGATTGTGTGTATACATCATTTTCTCTAAAATGATAAAAAAATAAATATTGAAATAATTCATAATTGCTTCCTTTAATACCATGGAGGAAAATGAAATAATTTCATTTATTTTTTCTTTTCTTCTTCCGGCCCAGAACCATTTCTTTTTCTTATACTTCATTTCCATTTCATCTCTCTGGGTTACACAAAATACACACACCTAAAATGCACACACATATCTCTATTTATAACAAACAATAATAAAATATAATATAAAATAATAATATAATATTACATAATGGGTGCCAACTATTTAGCACCCAAAAATAAAATATTATTATATATATTATAAAATAATATAATATAATAATATATAATAAAGATATATTTTAATTATTTAATAATTAAATAATTAAAGTATGAAATAACTATTTTGTCCCTCATAAATAATTACCAAGTTTATCTTCTAGTGGATCTCACCAAATTTCACACTCAGATAAACTCAATTGAGGGTTCATAATGCGCCACGTGTCATAATACAATTAGTAAATAACAAATATTAACTAATTATTATATTTAACACTTAAATACAGACACACGCATTTTTATGGTATTGCTGAATATTGTTGGATTAAACATTTTAATCTGGCACGCTACCCTGGTGCACAACGAGTACACTCCATATCGCATGACTCCCTAGGTCCACGCTTGATTCGTCAAATAAAACTATTCTATGAGTCTGTGAGCAATGCCCCACGCATACGTCACGGATATACAAATCAACGCGTTGAACCATACAAGTTGAGATTATAGCACATACGTATAGTCATTCCGTCATGATATCCTAGATGTATGGGGATATAGATCATCACCGTAAAATCCCCTAGTGCTCATCCATGTCTCATCTCCAGACTCGTATCTGACTGAAAAATATATCCAAACTCCTTTACCACATTATTTTACCTTGGCGGAACTCTTTTATGGGATTAATACTTATGGCCATAAGATTTTTTGATATACAGTCTTGAAGCATCTAAATATTAAACTTCCTATACGAGCTAACAGATCCCATATCTATACACACCGGACTCCATAAGCATCGGACTATATCTAGTGACACCCAGCGGTCACACCATGAAAGGTCTGTGACATGCGTGGAACTAAAGTATGGTGGATCACTTACAAGCCCACCGTAGCACTCAAATCAAAGGACTACGTATATTACTCAACTCGAGAAGACCTTCCGTTGACGGCTTACATAGGATGTCTATCAAAGGCCCTCGTGAGTCTGTCTTATATCTAGTTCTAACTGGATATCCATATGTCATATGAGCTCCAAGCTCACAGTCGGCTAGGAACGACCATCTATATCCTATAGATACGACATATGTTGACCTATTTATTAAAGATATCCACCGACAGACCCGCATCAATAGAAATGAATCATGGGCAATTATTCGAGAACATACTTGCATAATTAGCATTACCTGACACCCGATTGTAACTCTTGTAACTATACAGTTACTGGTATATTCCTAAGTCTATGTCCCATTACAGACAAGGCTCCAACTCTTAGATCTACTGAGTATTATAACCAACATACACTTAATTGTGCTAACATTTAGCATTTATATCTCTCAGCGTGGCTAATTATGAGCCTTTATCTAAACTCCTTCAGATCGTACAATGTCTGTAACGTTACATTGTATAGTACTATATTAATGGGTATTAATGATTTAATGAGAATGTACACTTGTATAAATACATAAGTATATGTACATTCAGGGATGGCACGTAAAATTTTTTATAATTTTTATTATTATTTTAATAAAATTTATACTTTTGAAGCATTTATTTTATAAATGGGTTCAACCTAGATCTAATTCAATCCAAAAAAATCGAGACTACACCTAAGTTTTGAATTGAAAAAAAAAAATCTAAATCTGAATTTAAATTTAAATTAAGCAAAACACAATCTGAATCTAAATTTTATCATCCCCATTAAATATGAACAACATCATTTTATATGTTAACTTGTTAGATTGACAAGAAACACCAAAATCTCTATAGCTTTTTACAATTATAAAAAAGAAAGTATATAGATGTTCAAGTTATATTAAGGGTGGGCAAATAAAATTAAAAATAAAAAAATAAATCAAACTAGACGGTTCAATTTAATTTTTTTCATAGAAGAAAACCGTTCAATTTTTATTTAAGGAATGTATTATTCCTCCATCAAAATAGAGATATTGAGTTCAAAACCTCCCTCTTCTATATTTTAAAAAAAAATAGTTTTGAGAAGTTTCATGCATTTTGCTAGAAGGGAATGGGTGTATAGGGATCATAATTTGGTCCAGCTTGGATCTAGAACTTAGAAAAATTTAGAACTTAACTTAGGCCAAATTCGGAACTCGACATCCGAATTTGAATTTTTGCAAGAAGTTGAAAATTTGGTCCAACTCTAGATTTTATTTATTTATTTATTTTTAAAAACTTTTAAATTAATTTAATATATATGAATCTAATAATTACTTTACAAAGTAAATATCTTAAAATTTAAATTTAACTTAAAAAATTGAAACAAGGTAAAATAAAATAAATTTAAAATTTTAACAATTATAAGATGATAATATTTAATAAAGTTTAAAATATATAAATTATTAATATAAATTAAACAGTTTAATAATTATTTTTAAAATAAATATTTTATAGTTCAAATTTTATTAAAAAATTTAAAAAAAAATTAAGTTCAATCCAAACCCAACCCGAAATATAAATTTAAATTAACTTTAAAAAATTTAAATTCTAAATTCACTAAAATAACTCAAATAGCAAAATCCAAATCTAAATTAGATTTTACATCCCTTACGTAAAAGTTACTTTCAACGCAAACGAGAGGCAACTTTTGTAATCGTAAATTGGAAAAAGTGGTGATTAATGGATGTAGATACAAGACATATATATATATATATATATATATATATATATATATATATATATATATATATATATATAGACACACACACTTAGCTTTTTCATGAGATATCTCTAGAGAAAAGTGGATCTGCCTTTATTCAATCACTTCCATTTGAATCCAACTCATGCCTTATCTTCAATTTTATCTTATTTCAACCTCTCCATCTAGTCCCCCTTTAGCTTTCTGTCTGTGGCCACCATGAAAATTAAAAAGCTAAAAAATATACAACTCACACACACATATGCATATATGAAGTGATAGAAGATTTTTTGCACCCAAGCTAGTTTGCATATGAATGGAAAAGGAAAAGCCTTTATAATAGAGTTTATAGATAGAGAAAATAACATTTTGCAAAATTTTTTATTGCACTCAAAGGAATCTTTCTACAATTTTCTGTGAATTGGGGGAACAAACCCTTGATTATGAAATTGTTTTAGTTGAGAAAAAGGCTTCCTCTTTTCTTTTTTCCGTTTTGAAAATGAGTACAAAGCTTAATAATACAATTTCATTTTTTTGGGTTGCTATATAATTTATATGTTGGAGGGCTTTGAGCTAATAAGGGCTTGCATAAGATTAAAGTGTTTAACCAAAAAAATTAGTTTAGTATATAAATACATTATTTTACTTATCAAATTAAGTATTAACTTTTTTTTTAGTTAATGTGAAACTACTAACTCACTTAATAATCTATTTGACTGAAATTTTTGCTTGTGTAGGATTAATATCAACTTTTTGGTTCAACAATTAATTCATTCATATTTTAACTACTAACTTAATTCTGATACCACTTATTAAGAACTTTAATCTTATAAAAGTTTACATAAAATTTAGATGACCAACCTAAAAAATTAGTATAATAAATTAAGAGATTATCTTATTTATAAACTCAAAATATCAACTCTTATGTAACCAATATACGACAACCAATTCATTTAATACTATACATACCAAAACAATGTTGCCCATCTTATAAAAAGTATCATGCCACTAAATGTTACTTTATGTTTGTAACTCACATTTATTTATTTTTAGCTTCTTTCCTTTTTTATTTTTTGAAGGCAAATTTAGTAATTTATCTCACCCAAATTTAGATTTATATAACTTTGGAGGATTTTAAATTTACTCCATGATATAGTATATTTTCCTTTTAGATTTTTAATTTTTATGGTTCAGATCTTAAAATTTTTAGATTTTAAAAGATCAATTTCTACATAACATATGTTATTGTCTAATGATGGTGGTTGACCATGTTAAGGAAACTAGAGTTACTACTGGGGGTAATTGAAAATTTTGAAAGCTAAATTATATTGTTGGGGTTAGAATGCTTAAATTGAAAATTTATGAGGTTCAAAGCATAAAATTACACAGTTTAAAAGCTTAAATATATATAAATATATATATAATTATTTATTTGTCTAAAGTTTATGTAGGGTGCCCTCCGAGTCCTAACGTAGGTTCGCCCATATCTATTTAGACATATTTTCTTATCTCAATAATTATTAGTATGTTAGTAAAAACTTTATTCGACTTTATCACAATAAAATTGATTGAATATTTTTAATCTGGCGAATGTTACTGAATTTATTATTGCAATGTTTTTATGTTATATTTGGTTGAATCAATTTTTTTTTTATAAAAAAAATTACATTTCAACCATCGAAAACATTTACATATCACATATTTCAATTCAGCACTTTAAATATATGGAGCGAGAACTATGGTATCATATTTTTTTAATAATATTTTATATAATTTTTAGATCATTAAATTAATACATATTTAATGACTTAGATAAGGATGGAGTTCTATTAGAGCTTATAGAGATGATGACCTAAGATCCCAAAAATTTATAATTTAAAAATTTTAATGTCAAAATTTTAATTATTGGACCGTCTTAACTTTTGTCGTGATTATTCTTTATAATTAATCTCCCCCACACATTTACATGAATTATAAGAAAAAATATGCTTTGTGAGTTATTTGTTTATTTTTGGTTTATTTGTTTATTTTTTATTTTTGTATGAAACAACTAGTAATATGAAATGGAAGGATAATGTTGCACCCACTTGCCCGTGTTGTCTTATTGAAAATATCTTCATTAATAAAAAGATCGAATTGCTTAAAAATATACTGCTAGTGGCCAAGTGTCCATGCAGTCATCTTTATTATATATCAGAATGTAATTAATATAGGGAAATTACTAATTTACTTCCTAATAAAATCTGCAATGACCACATTTTTTTTTAATAAATTAACAATAGTCAATCCATTTTTTGCCCTCGTTTTCTCTCTAAAATTGATCAATTATACCATTTAAAAAAATTCCCAATATAAATTTGTTATAAAAAAATGTATTAATTACCAATTACAATAGGTTTGGTTTTTTTTGTTTTTAATAAAATTCAAATAAAATAAAATAGAATGTGTTTTAAATTTTTTTAAAAATAACTTTAACTTAATTAGTAAAATGGGGGTGATAGTTCTCTTTAAGTCGTGGGTTTGAGTCCAATAGGTCGGATTTTTAAACTATTAATATATTAAGTTTAAATATAATAAAATAGAATGTGTTTTGAATTAAAGCTATCTTTAGTTTAGTTGATAAAATTGAAGCAATTGTCTTTATCAAGTTGCGGGTTTGAGTTAGAAAGTTGTGTTTTTCAAAAAATTTAATTCAAATTGAGCTAAAAATCAAAATCCAAACCATAAAAAAATATGTTCAATTTGATTTGATTTTTATATTGCATTCATTTTTTTTTTGTTCTTTCTAATAGAGAATTAAAAAATTACGAACCGATTAAGTTTCAGTCAAATCAAGATTGAATTGGCCCATGTTTACCCGTACTTTATACCTCAACTAATTTGTCATTAATTGATAACTATTATTTATCAAATAATTAATAATTTTTTAATCTTAATTAATGTAATAGCTATATAAAATAAATTAATAATTAACATATCATATACCATAATAATTAGAATATAAATTATGTATACCATTTATATAACACATAATATTATCAATTGAAAAAATGGTCATTTTTCTATAATACAATTCTGGTTTTGTGGTCCTCCATTCCATTATCAGAAGGGAGAAATCATTTTCTCCTTAAAATTTTATAATTACACTCTAAAAAGAGATTTGTAACTATTATGAATTTTTAGAGGATAATGGTGAAATTAAAATTTTATGAACGAGAGACCACATGTTAAAGTAAAGAATAATATAGACTTAGAGTTTAATTATATAAAAATTTTGTGAGAGTTAAAAGTACCTATTTCAAAAAGGTAAAAATTGTAAAAAACTATTATTGAGTATTGAGTTAAAAAAAAAATTTCTTCTTCAAGTGCCACGGACCTCTGGGTTCAACTAGGGATGGCAATTGTCCAAATCTAGATATTTTAGATGAACTTGAAACTTGAGTTTAATTTAAAATTTTTTAGGTTAGTTTGAATTCAAGTTGAATAATTTTTTTTATATTTTTTTATTTTAAAGGGAAATTTTGAAATTTGAAATTATTTATTTTATAAAATAATTGTTAGATTGTAAATTTTGTATTCATAATTTAATATATTTTAAAATTTATTAATTTTTCTTTTTTTATAATTATTAAAATTTTAAATTTATGTTTTTTTTACCTTATTTCAATTTTTAGATTAAATTTAAAATAATTATTTTGTAAAGCAAGTTAAATTCATATATTAAGAATTAAGAATTTTAAGAATTAAATTAAAACTTTTAAAAAAATAAAATAAAATTCGAATTTGAGTCAAATTTCCAAGTTTCAACAAAAGTTAGGATTTGATCCGGATCTGAATTTTTTTAAAATAAATGTAAATTTAAATTTGAAAAAATAAATCTAAATATTTTAAGTTAGGTTTCGAATTCAAATTAAGTCAGATTTTTGTATTTTTTTTAAAATCTGAGTCCAAATCCATGTCAAATTACCATTTCTAAGCCTAATCCTAATGTAACTTCTCCCTGTTAAAAGAGAAAAGGGCGGTAGTTATCGATTTCATTATCGTAAAAATTAGTAAATTTTCATTAATATAATAGAAAACTACCATTGCCCTCACGAAGGTACATCACTTTTTTAACAGTGATAATTGGTTACATATTCTTTGAGGAGTTTTTTTTTTATAAAAAAAATAGTACTAAAAACAGTTAATTAACAACTTGACAAATATAATTTTACTATTTTGATTTTTTTCTTTTAAAAGTATATATATATATAAATTCAAGAGAGTAAAAGGTCATTTTCCCTTGGTGTAATTATGGTTTGGTGGTGATCTGATCCATTCTACTATCAAAATGCAATTAATCAAGTCAACTCAATTGTGGTCTGTGCATAATAATATTAATAAATATACAGCCATGCAACTTACCTAGTGAAGACAAAAAAAAAGAATGTAATTTCTTTGCATTGTATCATTAAGTTAATATTGATGAGTGTCACCTAAGCTAATTTTTCTATACGTTTTATTAATGCAATTTTATAATTTATTATAAATTTGTTTGAAAGACTCTTTAGTTTTATTATTGGAGGGATTGATATTATGCAGTGGAATATTTTAGTTTTATTAACTTTTTATTCAAATTAATAGAGTGAACGGAATAACTAGAGGTGAAAACTAGGTTTTATCTTATCGACACAGCCACAAAATACCAACCCAAGTAAGTTATGGTATTTAGGTTGGTATGGCACGAAAAAAAAATTTGTGCCACAAAATACCAATCCAAGTGAGTTATCGTATTTAGGTTGGTATGGCACGAAAAAAAATTATGTTGTGTCAACTTAGACACAATTAAAAAAAACTGAAACTAACATGATTCGTTGTCGTGTTATGCCGGCACGTAAACATAATGGATCGTGCTTATGGATTAAACATAAAAATTAAATTTTTTTAAAAATATTAAAAAAGTTTATAATTAATAAATAATTCAATATGTGTCAATCTAGTTGGAATGTACTGTAATTATAATGATGTAAATTTAATTATTTATTTTTATATTTGTATTCAATAATTTCAAATTTCAAATCATATCAATAAATTTTTATTAACAAAATATCTTAAAAAATTAAAATTTAATTTATAAATTGGCACGAGCCCATGAGCTTAATTCATGCCGAGCTCGTGATGTGCCATGCTTGGCACGGCCTCTTGTGGGCTCGTGTCATGTCGTAAAATTAATTTTTTTAAAGGCAAAGGACATCCACACCTCAAATGTATTGTTTAATACTAAACTACACTTTCATGGTTTAATAATACTCATCTATACTCCTAATATAAGAGTATTACAGTAAATTAATAAAGTGCCACCATAAAATAGTGTCCACCACCACTTGTCGACCAAAAAGGATTATTGATAGATATTGTTCTGCCGGTGGACGGTCACTGTTTACATAAATAGTATCACACATGAATAATATGAGGGCATTATTTGCAATGACCTTTCATTGTGAATATTATTTACCACGACAAATACTGTTTACATATAATACTGTTTTATGTAAACAGTGCCCCCATGCATTATTTAATAATAATTTTGTCGAAAATTATTGCCACTTTCTCCGAGCGCTCTCCAAATCCTAACATAGGTTTGCCCATGTCTTATATAGACATATTTTCTTATCTCAATAATTATTAGTAGGTTAGTAAAAATTTATTCAATTTTACCACAATAAATTGATTGAATAATTTTGATTTGTCGAATGTTGTTATTGAATTTATTATTGCAGTGTTTTTATGTTATATTTGATTTAATGAAATTAAAAAAAAAATCACATTTCAACCATTGAAAACCCCTACATATCACATATTTCAATTAGGCACCTTATATATATATATATGCAGCAAGAACTATGGTATCATATTTTTTAGATAATATTTTATCTAATTTTTAAATCGTTAAATCAATAATACATATTTAATGGCTTAAATAAAGGCGGAGTTCTATTGGAGCTTATAGAGGTCATGACCTCAGGCGCCAAAAATTTATAATTTAAAAATTTTAGTATCAAAAATTTAATTATTAGACCGTCTTAACTTTTGTCGTGATTATTCATTATAATTAATCTCCTCCACACATTTACATGAACTATAAGAATAAGTATGTTTTTGTAAGTTATTTGTTTTTTTTAATTTTTGTATGAAACAACTAGTAATATGAAAGGAAGGATAATGTTGCACCCACTTGCCCGTGTTGTCTTATTGAAAATATCTTCATTAATAAAAAGATCTAATTGCTTAAAAATATACTGCTAGTGGCCAAGTGTCCATGCAGTCATCTTTATTATATATCAGAATGTAATTAATATAGGGAAATTACTAATTTACTTCCTAATAAAATCTGCAATGACCACCCTTTTTTTTTAATAAATTCACAATAATCAATCTATTTTTTGCCATTGTTTTCTCTCTAAAATTGATCAATTATACCATTTAAAAACAATTTCCTAATAAACAGTTTTATAAAAAAAATTATTAATTACCAATTACAATAGGTTGGGTTTTTTTTATAAAGTTTAAATATAATAAAATGGAATGTGTTTTAATTGTTTTTTTTTATAAAAAGTAGTTTTAACTTAATTGGTAAAGTGGAGTTGATAATTATCTTCAAGTCGTGGGTTTGAGTCCAATAGGTTGGGTTTTTTTAATTATTAATATATTAAATTTAAATATAACAAAATAGAATATGTTTTGAATAAAAGCTAGCTTTAGTTCAGTCGGTAAAATAGAAGCAATTGTCTTCATCAAGTTACGGGTTTGAGTCAAAAGTTATATTTTTTTATTTTATTTTAAATTGAACTAAAAATTGAAAACCATACCAAAAAGAATTTGTTAAGTTTGATTTGATTTCTATACTGGATTCATTTTTTTTTTTGGTTCTCCCTTAGAGAGAATTGAAAAACTATGGATCGGTTATGTTTCAGCCAAAATTGGATTGAATTAGCTATCTCCACTCTTACTTTATACCTCAATTAATTTGTCACCAATTGAGAATTATTACTAATATAATATAAATAAAGTCTTGTAAATTTAATTTTTTTAGGGTAAAGGATATCTACACTTCAAAGGTATTGTTTAATACCCAACTACACCTCCATGATTTAATAATACCCATCTATACTCCTAACATAAGAGTATTATAGTGAATTGATAAAGTGCTATTATAAAACAGTATCCGCCGCCACTTATTGATTGAAAACGGTTACCAATATATACTGTTCTGTCGATGGATGGTCATTGTTCACATAAACAGTACCACATGTGAACAGTATAGAGGCATTGTTTACAATGACTATTCATTGCGAATAGTATATGTCGCGACAAATACTGTTCACATATGATACTATTTATGTAAACAGTGCCCCCACATACTATTTAGTGAAAATTCTACCAAAAATCGTTGCCGTTTTCTCCGTAATAGCAATTTTCGCTTGTGAGACTTTTTTACAACCTGCCACGATCATATTGCGATGGAGAGCTTACATAAGTGCAGCTTGTGAAGACTGTCTGGAGCTTATTTTTTTGCCCCCACCTATGACATTCTCTGTGCTCATTATAGATCAAATTTGAGTGCTTCGAGTTGTAGAAACTATGGATTCGGGCATTAAATGGTGAAATTTGATCGAAAGTTTGATGTTTGAATTAGCGGTTTTACTAAATAGTGCAGGGCGGATTGTTCACAGAACAATATCACATGTCAACAGTGTTTGCCATAATAGATACTGTTCAAGGTGAACAGTCATTGCGAACAATACTCACACGTTTCATGTGTGGTACTAATTATATGAATAGTGACTGTTCGCCGATAGAACAGTATCTATCGGTGACTGATTCTAATTGACAAGCGGCAGTAGACACTGTTTTATAGTGGCACTTTATTAATTTACTATAATACCCTCATCTTAGAGGTGTAGATGGATATTATTAAAATCATAAAGGTGTTGAGTATTAAATAATTCTTTTAAAATGTGGATGTCTTTTGATCTTTTTTAAATTTAAAAAAATATTATGAGAATTTAAGTGCTGCAAACATAAAACTTTTTTTTAAATTTAAAATATGAAAATTCTTAACACTAAAGTTAAAATCATATTTTATAACCAATTGAAATGACATATAAACACTAACTCTCAATAAACTTCGATAGATAATTAGATCAAATTAGAAATACGTGTGTTTCTAAACTTCTTAAGCTTAAATTTTAGTAGTTTGATTATAATTGATTTTTTTTAATTTATAATATTTTTTAAAGTGTATCTTTATTTTTTTTTATACACTCTGAATGAGGCTATAGGGTATTCTGACAAAATCTCCCATTTAATAGTCACGAAAAAGGTACCTTTAAGTGACTGAGAGGGTCGAAAACCAAGAAGTGAGTTATTTATCAATTAAGCATTTTTCTTATTGTTAGATCCAATCTCCTGGTCCCTGCAGAAAGGAAAAGGAAAAAGAATTTCACATTCTTCCTTTCGAGAAGGAAGGATTAAAAAAATTCTATTGATTGCAGTTTTCTCTAGACCTCCGAGAAAAGCATGAAAAAAAATGCTCAAATGATACAATCTCTTTGTCACCCCAAAATGAAATGAAATGAGCAATCTTATAGTTTTTGGTCTGTGAAGATATATCTCCCATTAATAGCTAAGGAAGAGTATTTGAAAGGAAAGGGTATATCCTTTTAGTAGTAAGCACATCCCTTGAAGAGTGCCCTTCATTAATGGCTAATGGAAGAGTATACTGGAGAGGCACCTCTAGATACCTTTATAATTGGAAGGGTATATACACTTTTGAAGATAAATAGTGCTTTGTAGTTCTAGTAAGGTGATCATGGTAATTTAGGGCGTTCGGAAGACAAATAGTACTTTATAGGTCTCGATAAAATAATAATAACCCAAGACACACCAAAACACAAATAGTGTACTATAGAATAACCTAATAAAGTGAATAGTAATCTAAGACACCACATAAGTAAATAGCCCCGGTAAGGTAATAGTAACCCTAGAAGTAAGTAAATATAGTCTCGGTTATTGTATAGTTAATGTATAATGTATCAAAAAAATTCATAAAATAAAAACTCTTCGGGTAAAATTACAAAATGTGAATGAATTAAAATTTTTGGCTGCTATCCACATATAAACAATATTTGATTTGTATATAAATCATACATGCTTTAATTTATATTTGCTTTGAGTGTAACTCAATTGGTTATGAATGTGCAAGTCGTTCACAGCTGCTTAAGTTCAAGTAAAAATAAAATATAAAAGTGTTGGGTATTGATTAAATCATGGATGCATACATGTGGTGTGTGAATTCATCATCCAAATATACGCATCACATATATATATATATATATGTGTGTGTGTGTACGGTGAAAGTTTAAGAATTGATAATGAACCCAAATTTATATATATTAATTAAATTAATACAAATTGAGAATATAACTCTTGAAGCTTTTAGATTGAATTTGTTTGGAATATGCATGAAATGAACTCGTTGTCAATTCTAACAATCAACGAAGGTGGGATTGATTGTCTACAATAACAGCCTATAATCCAATACCGGTTTAACACTTAAACCATTTAAATTAACCTTTAATCTAATAAAAATAATATATTTTTACCATTAATCAACACTTAAATAATTAAAAACAAATCTATTTATTATTACAATAAATAACCTAAATTGAGAGGAAGATATATAAAAATCAACTTTGAAAACTAAAATCAAGAAACACTTTTCTTTTTCTCTCAAACATTTGACCGGCCATTCTAAATTGCAAAACTTAAGAATTTTGTTTCATTTAACAAATATATACCAATACACTTAATTTAAAACTCATTTCAATTTCATTTCATTTTAATTCCACTTTAACCTAATCCTAGAGTTAAAAATTAACCTAAATTAAGTTAAAATTTATGTAATAAATAAATATCTACATTAACTTAACCTTATAATTAACATTTAACTATGATTAAATTTACTTAACTCTTAAGCAATGTAAATATCTTGATTATTTAATAATTAAATAATCAATTAAATAAAATTACCTTTAACTTCTTACTTAACTTAAAATGGGTCCCACTTAACCTACACTTGAGTCAACTTAACCAAAGGCTCACTATGGACCACGTGCTAATATTTAATCAGTCAACAATAATTATTAACTAATCAATGTACTTAACTTTTAAGTCTCGACAAGTGTGAGAATTCCTAAAACAAACATTTGATTTTGCTGGATTTTACTATTTAATTCGGTACGCTACCCTAGTGCATAAATACACTTCTTATTACGGGACTCCTTAGGTCTACACCCGATTCATCAAATAAAACTATTTCATGAGTCCGTGATCGATGCCCTACGTACACATCACGAATATTACAAATCAACGCATTAGACCATACAAGTTAAGGTCAGAACGCATACATATAATCATTCCGTCAATTATACCCTGTACGTACAGGGATATAGATCAGCACCGTTAAATTCGCATGAGCTCATCCATGAACTTATCTTCAGATTCGTATCTCAATAAATATTATACACAAATACTTTTGCGATATTGTTTAATCCTGTGGGAAATTTATTTTTAGGGTTTATTATTTATGGTCATAAGATTTTCTGAGATACAATCTCGGAGTATCAGATATATAACTTACTTATATAAATTGACAGATCCTGTATCTACGCACATCAGACTCTATGAACATCAGATATACAACTTACTTATATAAGGTCTTTGACATTTATGGAATTAAAGTATAGTAGATCACTCATAAACCCACTATGGCGCTCAGGTTAAAGGACCACGAATACTACTCAACTCGAAAGAACATACAATTAATGATTTTATAGGATATTTATTAGGGCCCTCGTGAATCTGTTCAGTATCCAATCTGTTCCTGATCTATATGAAAAGGATTCACTGATAGATCCGCATTGGTGAAAATAGATCAGGAATATAGTGTTTGAGAACATACTTGCATAATGACATTTTCCAACACCTATTGCAACTCTTTGTAACTATGTCATTACTAGTATACTCTCAGGTCTTTATTTTATTCCAGACAAGGTTCTAACTCCTTAGATATCGCTGACACTTATAACCTACTAACTCTTAGTAGTGCTAAATCTTAACATTTATAATTCTCAGCGTTGCTAACTCTAGTCCTGATCTAAACTCTTTTAGACCATATCTGAACTCTTTCAGATCATACAATGTCTGTAGCATTACAAGCATTGTACTATATATGTTTAATATTAATAATTTTATTCGAAATTTTTATTATATAAATATTAAAAAATTAATATTCATACACTATTGGAATGACACGTAAGTACTAGCTCCAACAAACTCCAACTTACTCTAGTGCCATTCGTATTGGTATCTCATACCAATATACTCCACGTGTTTCTCAAACACTATAAGAGTTAAGGCCTGAGTGGGTTCACTACGTTATCTATGGAATGTATCCTAAATACTATTACTTCTTCAATAGTCAAGATTTTTCTAATTATGTGGTATTTAGAGTCTATATTATCAGAATTCTGGTGTGCCTTATGACTTTTTGGTATGAGCAATTATTCTGTTATAATTGCATGATAATGGGATAGGATCCACTAAGCTTGGAACTATTCTAATCTCTGCAACTAGCTTGAATATTCATAGTGCTTCATTTGCAGGCTTTTCAAGTCGCAACATATTCTACCTCCAAGGCAAAATTAGCTATAGACAGTTAAATTGCACATTTCTAACTACCTTTAGTACAAATGAGAAGAAACACATAACCATATGTTGACTTTCTACCATCCGAATTAAACAAAAATTCTGAATATGTATGACACTTGTCTTGTAAGAAGCTTTCTCTATAATTCAGAAACTTGTCTTCTGTACTATTTAGGTATTTTAGATATGTTTCATAGCCATTTAATGGTCATGACCTGGATTAGATCGATACCAGCTCATAACACTTACAGCCATCCAAATTTAGGTCTCGTACATAACATGGCATACATCAAGCTATCTCTTAGTTGATGCATATGATATATTAGACACTCTAACTCTTTCATCTTCTTATAGAGGACACTTTTTTTTTAAAAAATGAATGCCATGTCTGAAAGGCATATTAACTGTCTTACAGTTAATAAAATTATACCTTTCAAGGACTTAGTTAATGTACAAAGATTATGAGAGTCTTATCAACCTCCTAACTTTATCTTTATAAAGCTTTATACCTAGTATATAGGAAGCCTCTCCCAAATATTTTATAGAGAAATTCTTTCTCAGATAACTCTTAACTGATTATCTTGCAACATACCAATGTTGGTTTCAACATTTAGTATGTCTTCACGTAGATAACTAGAAAGATAATCATACTTCTACTACCCTTTCTGAACACACATGCTTTCTCTTCATTCTTGATGAAACCAAACTTTCTGATTTCCTTATCTAAACAAAGATTTCAGATTCGAAAAAATTGATTAAGTCCACAAATGAACTTCCTTAGTTTGCACACTAGATTAGAAGTTAGGTTGGATGTAAAACCTTTAAGCTATTCTATATATATATATATATCTTTTAAGCGAGATATACATCCCAGAACATCATTTTTACATTCATTGGCCAAACCTCAATATCATAACATGTTGCAATAGCTAACAAAATTTGAATTGACATTAGCATAGATATTGGTGAAAATGTTTCCTCATAATCGACCATAAATCTCTAAGTGTAACCATTTATCACCAATTGAACTTTGAAGGTCTCTACCTTCATATGAGCCTATACTTCTGATGAGTATAATTTTGATACATATTATGACCGCATTTTATCTTAATAATTGTTCATTTCAAAGTAAATTCAGAGTTATTTATACTTTGATTGTTGATTTTACAGGTTTTGATCATATTGAGATGGGAATAGAAACTAATGGAAGATATAGGGAACAAATTGGAGGCAAAAGAAAGCCACTGAAAAATGGGGACCGAAATAACAAAAATGCAAAATTAGTGATGAACGCCCCAGTGTTAAGGTTTACAAAGCCCCGGTGTTCGTCTATTATAAAAAAGGCCCCTGCATTCGTTAATGAACGCTCCAGCGTTCACGCAACAATGAAGAACGCCCATGCGAGGAGGACATCAACGCTGGGGCAAAATTTTGGATCTAGATCGCGATGCCCCGGCGTTTACAGTAGAACGCCGCAGTGCTACAGACGCCCCCGCATTTCCTTACCAGAGTGCCTCTACATTGGACTAACGCCGGAGCGTTCTTCATGAAACGCCCCAGTGTTAGTGTCCAAGTATAAAAATATTACATTTTGCCCCCTGGAGTAATTTTTCCGAACCTCTTCGGAAAACACCTAAAATTCTCTCAACCCCAACACCTTCCTAACCCAGAAACGATCCTTAATTGATAATCGAACTCTAAAACAACAATCAAACAATATTTAGTGGAGAGATTACACAAGATCTTCCAAATCAAGATCGTTTTGAAGGATCAATTCAAGATCAATCTTTGAACTTGTACTTCCTTTGCTTCAATCTTTTCTAGTTTGATCCGAATTAATCTGTTTATATTATGTTTATATTTATTGTTGATCTCGATGTTATTATCATGTTGATCTAAGTTTAATTTCTAGGATTATAGCCTTGACCTTAATATGATGGATTGATATATTGAAGACGATTATTATGAACTCAATTCTTGTTCAATTTGTTGGATCTTAATGCTTTTGATATACTGGCCATATGTTAAATGAATTGGTAATGATTAAATAAACTTGAAAAATGAATTTAATTGTTAAGCCCGAGACAAATTGATACATGATCACAAAGTGGCATTTGTGAGTTTCGATCTAGGATAAGAATATACCTAGATGACATGTATGGTTAATACAACTAGTGCTTAATGAAACTTGATCTATTTAATTACCATATGACTATAGGAGATTAATAGATCTTGGTATAATCACTTGACCATCGGAAGAGGCTCGTGGTGAGATTAGTGTTGTGACTAACAATTAAATTGAGGGAATAATAATCGAGGCGTCATTGTTTGAAAAATCATATTAAGAGATAGCTATAATCCTAGATCTTCGTCATATATTATCAGATTTGTTGTCGAATTTGATTGTTAATTATAGTTGATAAAATAGATAATTTTTAGTTTAAAGTTTTATCAAGCAATTCTTAATAATCAATCTTTTGGACAAAAGCGAGAAGATACAATTTTAGTAATTGGTTAGAAATACAACAAATTCCCCGTGGGATCGACACTCTATTCATTCTATATTATGTGTTTTCGATAGCGTGCACTTGCGCTTAATATAGAAATCACACATCAACTTCTGCTACCTAAACTTATTTACAACAAATAATAGCAATTCTTATAGAAGCACAACTAAGTCTCAGACTTGATTGTTATGTAAAAAGTCAAATTTGAATTTTATAGCATCTTACCATTTTCCTAAAACAATGTCAAACATCGCCTTTTTATAAGTTAAATGATTCTTTTCTTCAATTAAAAAAATACTAAGGGCATATTCAGGTATCAAACATACCTAATTAGTGGCCTTGATATCCTTTCTGACCTATAAGGAGAATGTGTTAATTTTGAATTGTTATGCAAAAAGTCAATTTTAGATTGATTGTTATACAAAAAGTCAATTTTGAATTTTATGGTATCTTACCATCTTTTCGAAACAATGTCAAATATTGCATATCCATAAGTCAAATGATCATTTTTTTCAACTAAGAAAACACCAAGAGCACTTTCAGGTATCAAACATACCTAATTGGTGGCCTTGATATCCTTTTTAACCTATGAAGAGAGTGTGTTAAAGGTATTTTACTCAATTAAACTTAAAATTTCATCATTGGTTCATAAACATTTTGATTGACTTCATGAAGTTCAATCCTTGTACAATCCCCACGACCCATAAGAAATTGTTTCTCCTAAAATGTGGCATCACGAGCAAGGAACACATTTCATTTCTCTAGATTATAAAATTGGTATCCCACCGAATGTTTGGGATACCCAATAAATCGATACTTGCACCCTTTGGGTATAAGTTTATCATGTTATATAACTCTTTTGCAAGTAAAACAACCTAAATTCTTAACATGTGACAAATTTCATCCATGCAAAGTGTTTGCATGGACAACATAAGTGACATTTATCACTCATTTATGGCCTTATATAGTCAAACATGGATACATGTTAGACATGTGTCTACAAAGTGTCTTAGGTAATTTAAAACAAATTGAAAACAGTTTCATTTACTGAAGAATTCAATTATTGAATCAACAATTCGTGCAAATCATTTGAGAGAAAATGACAACTTTAAAGTTGTATTTTGGTCCCTAAACACAATTCCTAAGCATATGATGTAACAACTTGTTCAAGTGTTGAACTTGTTTTGATTCTTACACGAAATACTGATCAAAAGCTACCATTCTATCTACTCTAATCCCACCAAATATTAGACTTTAGAATTATTCAAGAGAGGACTTTATTATGAGCTCAAATGACTTCAAAGTTCAACAATCTTCACTAAATTGTCTAAAAAGGTATACATTCGATTCATATACTATTTTCGATTAAGTTGTAATGTTTATATGTTGATTATATTGTTTTATTCTGTTGTGTAATGTATGTTGGACATGCATTTTGAAAATTTTAACATGTACACAATCACATGCATGCACTATTTAATGCACTAACAGATGGTATCAAAGCATATTTTGTATATTTTTGGGTTATTGGAGTGTTATTTGAAGTGTTAGGGATGCCCAAAAATAGTGGGAGGTGTATTTTTGAAGTGTTTGAAGTGCAAAAAATGGTCTATTATCGAAGGAACCTTATGGCACTGCGATTAGAATGCTGGGGCATTCATCGCAAAATGTTGGAGCGTTCAACGTGGGTTCTGTATGTAGGAATGCTAGGGCGTTAAAGTGTTTAACGCTTAGGCGTTTATATATTGAACGTTGGGGCATTCTCATGCAAAAAACAGAGGCTTTCCTAGGTTGAACGTTGGGGCCTTAAAGGCAGTTAACACTGAGGCGTTTAGCTATATAATGTTGGGGTGTTGAGGTAATTTGACTTTAGGGTGTTTTAGCTTAAACGCTGGGGTGTGAGCCTAAAAACAACTATACATTGATTGTTCAACTTAATGCTGAGACGTGAGTACAAAATTTTATTTCGAAGTATTATATTGTATAATGACAGATTGTTCAACTTAACACGCTGATCATTCCAAACTATACACTTCAATTTATATTTTTGCCTGTGAAATTTTTATTTTTTATTATTTAATACATGTATAATTGTTATATTATTGTATTATAAACTGTAAATATTTCTTTACGTTATTAACCACAATGGAAGCCCTATTAGTGGGGGTAGTTGTGTTTGCGTGAATAAATATTTTGATTATGAATCAGATCCATATGAGATGCAAATATTTTATTATTAAATTACAAAAAATCTCTTTTAATTAGATTAAAGTATATTTCATTATAAGATAATATTGTACATGGTTCACCTTGCCAATACAGTGTTTGATTGGTCATCTTGGTCTTTTTCAATATTGTTAAAGTGTGAAGAATGGGTCAGTGTGATTTAAACTATGCTGGTTAAACATGAGATGAGGCAAATATAAGCGAAAGTATTACTCAATATTGCTAAAGTGTGAGGGCAGTATCTGTAACTTATATTTGATCATTGGCAAGTTAATCTGGAACATATTTATCAAATATTGCTAAAGCGTGAGGATAAAGTGTGTTTAGGATCAGAAGTAAGAGTTGCATCACATGCAATTGACAAAAGTTGTCTACCTTTCAGGTTTTACAAAGACTAATATTGTTAAAGCGTGATGCCCAAGTAGAATGCTGATTAGATTTACTTCTTACTATAAAATTTAAAATGTTTAAATTTTTATTTTTCTCGTTTGAGAGATTATAGAAAATATGTAAAGTAGTGAGATGATGTCTTTAGATTGAAAACATATACTAGCTATATCCATGATCTAAAAATGTTAGTTTTAACGAATAGAAATGTTTCACTAAACATCTCATGTCTTGTTTTATAATGATAAGATAAGAATTATATGAGCAATTCTTTAGAGACACATATTAGACATATACGAACTATAGGGCACCAAAAAAATAATTATGACTAAATAAAAATATAAGAATTGTTCTAGATTTGAAATATCTTGAATATATCATTGATTAGAAAATATTAAGAGGTGTTTTTGATAATACTTCTTTTGAAGAGGTGGATAATTTATCAAAAATTGATAAAAGATTATTTGAGAGTCAAATCATATATCCTAGCCTTGATATTTACTGATATTCAGTTTGAGCATATGTTAGGGTCGGTGCTTACGTGCCATCCCTGAATGTACATATATTTATGTATTTATACAAGTGTACATTCTCATTAAATCGTTAATACCCATTTATATGGTATTGTGTAATGTAACATTATAGATATTGTACGATTTGAAGGAGTTCAGATAATATCCAAATGAGTTTAGATAAGGACTCATAATTAGCCACAATGAGAGATATAAATGCTAAATGTTAGCACAACTAAGTGTTAGCTAGTTGTAATACTCAGCATATCCAAGAGTGGGAGCCTTGTGTGTAGTGGGACATAGACTTGAGAATATACTTGTAACTGCATAGTTACAAGAGTTGGAATCGGGTGCCAGGAAATGCTAATTACACGCGTATGTTCTTAAATAATTGTATTTGATAT
This sequence comes from Ailanthus altissimus, assembly GCA_946807835.1. Classification (NCBI taxonomy): domain Eukaryota; kingdom Viridiplantae; phylum Streptophyta; class Magnoliopsida; order Sapindales; family Simaroubaceae; genus Ailanthus; species Ailanthus altissimus. The sequence goes on along the minus strand of OX327688.1, from coordinate 30,146,162 downwards.
ATTTTTGCTGATGCGGGTCTGTCGGTGGATATCTTTATATAGATCAGCACGTGTCATACCTATAGGGTATAGATGGTCGTTCCTAGCCGACTATGAGTTTGGAGCTCGTATTGACATATAGGTATCCAGTTAGGACTGGATATGGGACAGACTCACATGGGCCTTCGATCCACATCCTATGTAAGCCGTCAACAGAGGGTCCTCTCGAGTTGAGTAGTATGTTAGGATTTGTGCTTACGTGCTATCCCATAATGTATAAATATATAGTGATTGTATTTATACAATTATTATTTATAATAAAATCGTTAATATTATTTATTATTAAATCGTAAGATGCTTGTAACGTTTCAGACATTGTATGATCTGAAGGAGTTCAGATCTGGTCTAAAAGAGTTTAGACCAGGGTTAAGAGTTAGCAACGCTAATAGTTATAAACACAAAGAGTTAGTGGTACTAAAAGTTAGTAAATTTATAAGAATTAGCGAAATCTAAGGAGTTAGAGCCTTTTTTGGCATGAGACAATGACCTGAGAATATATTAGTAATGACATAGCTGCAATGAGTTGATGGTGCTAGGAAATGTCATTATACAAATATGTTCTCGAATGTAATGTTCCTGATCTAATTTCATCGATGCGGGTCTATCGGTGGAACCCATTAATATAGATTAGTGTATGTCTATATCTGGATGGTCCAGATGGTTAATCTTAGCAAACCATGAACTTAGTAGGAAGCTCGTATAGAGATGCAGGTATTCAATAAGGACTGGATATTGAACAGACTCACGAAGACATCCAATAAACATCTTATAAAGCCGTCAATGGAAGGTCTTCCGAGTTGAGTAGTATTTATGGTCATTTGACCTGAGCGCCACGGTAGGCTTGTGAGTGATTCACTATGCTTTAGTTCCATACATGTCAGAAACCTTTCATGGTCTGACCGCTGGGTGTCACTGGGTATGATCCGATGCTCATGGAGTTTAGTGTGCGTAGATATGGGATCCGTCAGCTCATATGAGTGGGTTGTATATCCTAATGCTCCGAGATTGTATTTCAGAAAGACTTGTGGCCGCAAACATATACCTCGGAAAAGATATTCCGAAGGAATAAACAATATCATAAAAGTGTTTGTGGATATTGTTTAATAAAATATATATCTGGAGATAAGTTAATGGTTGAGCAAATAAGAGATTTGACGGTGATGATCTATATCTCTGCTCTTCAAGGATATAAATGATGAAAGGATTATACGAATTTGTAATAACCTCAACTTGCATAGTCTAACACGCTAATTTGTAATATCCGTAATGTGTGTGTGGGACATTGTTCACGAACGTATGGAGGAGCTCTGTATGACAAATTAGGTGTAGACCTAGAGAGTCTCACAATATGAAGTGTACTCGTTGCGCACTGTGGTAGCAGATTGGATTGAATAATTCGATCTAATAAATTTCAGTAAAAGAGAACGATTGTTTAAGGATCCCTCAGATTGTACATTTGTCAAGACTTAATTGTTAAGTACATCACTTAATTAATTAATAAGGGTTGTTAATTAATAGAATATTGACAAATGACAAAATTTGTTCTATAATTTGATTTTACTTTTTTACCATTTAATCATGGTAGTAAAAAGTAATTATTCAAAATTGTTTTGAATAATTAAATCATTTATTATTATTATATTATTAGATAATATTATAATATATATAGATCATGGTATTGTATTTTAATACAATGAGGGGCCTAGATGTTGACCATTTAATTACCCATTATAATTAAAGTAATTATAATTGTTAGATAAAGATTAATTTAGGTGGTCATTATTCTAGTGCTTGATTTAATTAATTCTAAGTGGGAGACCAACAATAAAATTGGTGGAGCACTTCATTTTGTTTATTTTTGTTTAATCAAAGTGTTGAATAAACAAAATGAATTTTTGGCAAAACAAATGAATTGAATTCATTCTTGCAAGAAGAAGAATTTTGGCCAAGCAAGATGGAGAAAGAGAGAGAGACATTCTTTGGTCTCAATTTTCCTTTCAAGGAGTTAAAAGAATATAAGGTGAAGTTATTTTGTAATTTTTCAGATTTTCACATGCTTAGAAAAATTGTAAATTACAATAGAGAAAAATAATTTTTGTTATGTTAGTAAGGAGTTATTAACAAGAACAAAATAAAACTTCATCTTCTTCTCCTCTTGCATGGATGGCTAAATAATGTTCATGTTTATGAAACAAGAATATGTATTCAAAGAAGTTGAATACAAGTTGCTGAAAAATTCTAAACACTAAGTTACCATTCTAACTCTATAATCCTACCAAAAGTTATGGACTAGAATTGTTCAACATATACTTCAAGGTGAGCTCTTCACATGGATTATTGAAGGACTTGAAGAATTTGTAAAGCTACCTTCATTAAGTGAGTATTTTACATTATGTTTTTAGTACAATATTGTTCATCATATATATTTTGTATAATTGTTATATTTGTTCATATATGTGATACAATTGTTCATCAAGTTTAAAAATTGTATAATTGTTATACTTATACATATATGTGATATATGTTGAAGTTGTTAAAAATGGTGTATTTTGTAACATGCTTCCGCTGCACATATAGTAATTTTTGAAATTACGTATACACTCGGATTATCACACACTCGATAATACAACACCCAACATAATATACGTGATCCTTTGACCTGAGTGTCATGGTGGGCTTGTAAGTGATCTACTATACTTTGGTTCCACGCATATCACAAACCTTTCATAGTGTGACCGTTGGGTGTCGCTGGGTATGGTCCGATGCTTATGAAGTCCGGTGTATACAGATATGTGATCCGTCAGTTCGCATAAGGAGTTTAATATTCAGATGCTTTGAGATTGTATCTTAGAAAATTTTATGGCCATAAGTATTAATCCCGAGAAAGAGTTCTGTTAGGGTAGAATAATATGGTAAATGAGTTTGCACATATTGTTCAGTGAGATACGAGTTTGGAGATAAGACATGGATGAGCACAAAGGGATTTGACATTGATGATCTATATCCCCACACATCTAGGATATCATGACGAAATGACTATATGTATGTGTTGTAACCTCAGCTTGCATGGTTCAACGAGCTGATTTGTAATATTTGTGACGTGTACGTGGGGCATTACTCACGGACTCATATAATAGTTATATTTGACGAATCAGGCGTGGACCTCAAGAGTCCTGCGATATAGAGTGTACTCGTTGTGCACTAGGGCAGCGTGTCGGATTAAAATGTTTAATTCAGCAATATCCAGCACTATCATAGAAATGCGTGCATGGTTATATTTAAGCGTTAAATATAACAATTAGTTAATAATTGTTATTTGCTAATTGTATAATGGCACGTGGTGCATTATGGACTAGCGGTTGAGTTTACCAAAGTGTGGAATTTGATGGGATCCACTAAGGGGTATACTTGGTAACAATTCATGAGGATTAAAATGGTCATTTCACACTTTGATTATTTAATTATTAAATAATCAAAATATTTCTTTATTATATATTATTATATTATATATTATTATATATAATAATATTTTATTTGGGTGCCAAATAGTTGGCACCAATTATATAATATTTTATTATTATTATTATATAATATATTACATTTTTATTTTATTTTTTATATATAAGCGATATGTGTGCAAAATGGGGTGTGTGTTTGTATTACGGGAAATTGGAGAGCAAACAAAAATGGAAGAAAAGAGATGATAAGGAAATGGAACCAGAGAAAAGAAGAAGAAAAAAATGGAAAAATGAAATCGTTTCATTTTTCTTTCTGGTTTTAATTAAAGCAATTGTGAAATGTTTCAAATTCTCTATTTCTTATCCTTTTAGAGAAAATGATAAATACACACACCCGACTATTTTGGAGTTTAAGAGTTAAACTCAGTGCTGGATATAAGGCTGCCGTTCTAGTTCACCAAGCCCATCATGTTGGTGACTAGAACTGCCCGCGAGTTAGTCTCCATGCGGACTCCAAAAATATACGTGTATAACGTTACACGTTGAGGTGAGTTCTCTACCATACTTATTTATTAATGCAATTAATATATGTTATGTATTGTGTTTATTGCTATTTTTACGCTTTCGCCGCGTATAATATGTATATGATACGTATTTTAGGCAATAGACACAATAGCACATGCATACACGCACATGTATTAAATCCTTGACAGCATATGCATAGGAAGAGCAAGTAGTATTATGCTCATCTGAAAGGATAGTTTGATATATCCAAATCCACAAGATAAGAATAAATGCAAAGAAAAGTGTTTCCATTGCAGTGCAGTTGAACACTGTAAATGTTACTGTCTAAAGTATCTCATCATAGACTATATAAACCCCTTACGTCTCTGTTTACCAAACACTAACATTTTAGTAGCATTTTATACTAGAAATAGATGTATATTAGATACTGTTTGTTCGTCTCATATCTACAATTTGTTATATGATTTTAGCAATGCTAAGAAGTTACAGAAAGAAGAAGTACATCTTTATGTATATCTTTTAGTCACTCATCTCCTCTTCACTTGCAAAAGCATTAAGTTGTATATCTTTTATTTTGTGCTGAACATTATCAGATAGTTAATATCTCTTTTTGTGTAAGACACTGAAGGTTATCATGTATATAAAAGAAATTGGTCCTTATATTTACATAATGTTGATAATGTATCATCAGCTGAATGTCAGTTAATGAAAAGTCATTATAATTAAGATACAACAAGAAATGTCTTGAATATATTGGTGAATAGAACAAGTAATAAGTTCGGTAACATTAAATAGGAATTATGAAAAATAAGATTAAGTCATATAGGTATAAGATGCTTAACTCATCTAGTTGGGGATGATCAGATATTTGATCTTACCATGGAACCTTATCCGGTTTATGAATCCTGTATTCAAGGGAAGATAACCAAATCTCCTACTATTTGGTGTTTGATATCGTACTACTAATTTATTAGTATTAGTACATAGTGATGTATGTAGTTAAATGAATCACACTGCTATAGGTATTTTTATCATACTTCGTTGTTTTTATTGATGAATGTCATAATATGGATAAGTGTTTGATGAAACACAAGTCGAATTTTTTTAAATGTTTAAAGGATTTCAACTTAAGGTAAAGAGACCAACCATTGTATGTATTAAATGTCTTTAATTAGATCGAAGCGACTAATACATAAGCAGTAAATTCATAAATTATTTAAAAGAGAATAAGATTCTTGCTCACTATAGTCCTCTAAGTACTCTTCAACACAAAAGTATTTCAGAGATGAGGAATCGAACTTTATTAGATGTGATCTGATTGATAATGAGCTTCATGAATCTTTCAAAATATTTATAGAGTTATATTATAGAAAACTGCTGCTCATTCGTTGAACGAAATTTCATAAAAAAACGTCCCTACTACTCCGTATGAGATATGAATTGATAAAAAATTGAGTCTTAAGTATGTTAAGACTTGAAGTTATTCTGTTTACGTAACGGTTGCCCAACAGGATAAACTTATACCAAAAAGTTATAAGTATCAGTTCAATGGATATCTCAAACTCTTTAAGAGATATTAGTTCTATGATTTAGAAGGAATAAAATGTTCATTTCTTGTAATGCCATTCTCATATAGAAATGGTTTCTCATGGGTTGTGGGGATTGTAGAAGGATTAAACTTGGTGAAGTCAATCCGAGAATTATAGAACCGACAATGGAATTTCACACTCAATCGAGTGAGATACCTTTGACATACTCTCCATGTAAGTCAAAAAGGATGCCAAAGCTATATGTAAGATACTTAAAGATGGCTTTGGGATTTTTCTTAGTTAAAGAAAAATGATCCTATGACCTATAAAAAGATGATGTTAAACATTAATTCAGGAAATGACAAAAAGCTATGAAATCTGAAATTGACTCAATGTTTGTCAAACAAGTCTAGGACTTGGTTGAGCTTCTTGAAGGAATAGTTTCTATTGGTTGTAAATGAGTTTACAAGCGAAAACGTCGGCTTAATTGAAGGTAGAGATCTTCAAGGCCTGATTGGTGGTAAAAGGTTACCCTTAGCGATCAAAGATCGTTTTTTAAGAAACTTTTCACTAGAAATCATGCTATAGTCAATTAGAATTTTATTGGCTATTGCAGCATATTTTAATTTTGAAATATAGCTGATGGATGTAAACATAGTGTTCTGGAATTATATCTCCAGTAAGAGATATACATGGAACAACCTGAAGATTTTACATCCAGACGGACTTCTGATCTAGTATACGAATTGAAGAATTCCACTTATGGACTTAAGCAATCTTCTTGAAGCTGAAATCTTCATTTTGATCAAGTAATCAGAAAGTCTAGTTTTATAAAAAATGAAATGGAAGCACGTGTGTTAAGAAAAGACAGTGGGAGCATGATTATCCTTCTTATTCTTTAGGTAGAAAACACACTTATTATCAGAAATGATATTGGTATATATCAATCTGTCAAAAGTTATAAGTTAAAAACTTCTCTATAAAGGATTAGGGAAAGACTTCATATATATTAGATATAGAACTTTATAAAGATAGAGCTGGAGTTAGGAAAGTGATAGGACTTTTTCAATCTTCGTACATAGAAAATGTTCTTGAAAGGTATAACCTAAACAACTATGAGACAATTAATATATCTTGCAAACATGACATTCATCTTTATAGGAAAATGTATCCCTAAATGAAAGATGAAAGGGTTAAAGTTTTTAACATAGTAAATGCATCAGCTAAATGTAGCATGATAGTTGTCATATTATATATGAAACTTGACATCAGTGTGGCTGTAAAAGTTATGAGCCCATATTAGTCCAATCCAGTTAATAACTATTAGATGGTCGTAAATCATATCTTAATATATATTAGAGATACAAAGGATAAGTTTTTAATATATGAAGAATATAACTTATAAATGAGAGGAAACATTAATTAAGACTTGATGTCTAATCCAAAAGATGGAAAGTCTACATCCGGATATATGTTCTCCTAAATGGTGCAGCAATCAGTTAATAGTGTGTTAACTAAGCATCCAAACCTAATTCTACCTTGGAGGAAGAATATCTTGTAGCTTTAGAAGCTGTAAAGAAAGCAGTGGATATGAAATATAGTCGTTGAACTCAAAATAAATCCAAGTTCAATGGATCCTATCCCACTATATTGCAACAATAACGAGGTAATTGCTCAAGTATAGTAGCCAATAACTTATACACCAGAAATTTAATCATGTTGAAATCAAATACCACATAATTAGAGAAATATTGGTTAAAAGAGATGTAATAGTGTCTAGAATATATTGTATAAATAATATAGCTGGCCCGTGCAATAATGCCTTAACTCTTAGGGTGTTTAAGAAACACATAGAATCGATAAATATTATATATCATCGTAAATTGCATTAGAGCAAGTGGGAATTGTTGGAGATGATACTTACGTGCCATTCCATTATACAGTAAACATTTTAATAATAATTGTTAATACATAATTATATAGTAAGAAGCTTGTAACTTTTTTCAAACATTATAGATCTAAAAAAGTTTAGATCTGATTTAAAAGAGTTTAGGTCATTGCTAAAGTTAGCAATTCTAAAAAGTTAGAACCTTATCTGAAATAAAGATAAAGACTCGAGAATAATATAGTAATGACGTAGTTGCAAAGAGTTACAAATGGTATTAAGAATTGTCATTGAGCAATATGTTTTAAAAACATCATTCCTGATTCATGGTTATCAACACAAGTCAATCGGTATTCCTTTCGAAATAGTGTATGACTATATCTGAATTGTTCAGATGGTTAGTCTTAACAGACCATAGACTTAGCGAAAGTCGGTATAGGCATGTAAGTATTCACTAAGGACTGGAACAGACTCACGAGGACCTTCAATAAACATCCCATAAAGCTATCAATAAAAGGTCTTCTCAAGTTGAGTAGTATTCAAGATCCTTTGACTTAAGCGCCACAGTGGGCTTGTGAGTAATTCACCATACTTTGGTTCCACGCATGTCAGAGACCTTTCATGGTCTAACCGTTGGGTGTCGCTAGGTATGATCCGATGCTTTTGGAGTCTAATGATAAGGTTTGAAATAGTAAGTATTACTATTTAAGGCACCTTTATATTTACTATGTAAATATAGATCTATCAGCTCATATGGATGAGTTGTATATCCTAATACTCCGATATTATATTTCAGGAAGTCTTGTGACCACAAACATAAAACCTGAAAAAGAGTTTTCCATAAGATTAAATAATATCGCAAAGAAGTTTGAGGATATTATTTATAGAAATAAAAATTTAGAGAAAAGTTCACAGTCGAGCATATAGAGATTTGATGGTGATGATTTATATATCTACTCTTAAAAGGATATAGGTGACAGAGGAATTATACGGATATGGATGACCTTAACTTATATAGTTCAATACACCGTTCTGTAATAACCGTAACGTGTGTGGAGGGGGGCATCATTATGGACTTACGAAATTGTTCCGTAAGACAAACGGATGTGAACTTAGAGAGTCTCACAATATAAAGTGTGCTCATTGAGCACTAAAATAGTGGGTCTGAATCGTTTGGATCAATTCGGAAAGGTTTCAGAAAGCAGGATATGTTTTAAGACCTATTTAGAAAGTGAGAATCATAGTTTACAAATATTGCAAATAGGTCTCTATTGCATAGCAAAACAAAATGCACACATGGAATCCATGTATGGCCATTTATGTGACAAATGACAACATACATAGAGTTTTATGTGACAAATACCATCTATGCAAAGTGTTTGCATAGACAACATAAGTGACATTGGTTACTCATTCATGGTCTTATATAGTCAAACATGGATACATGTTGGATATGTTTCCACAAAGTGCCTTAGGCCATTTAAAACAAAATGAAAACAGTTTCATTTGCTGAAGAATTTAATGGTTGAATTAAAAATTCGTGCAAACTATTTGAGAGAAAATGGCAACTTTGAGAAAGTTGCATTTTGGTCCCTAAACACAATTCCTAAGCATATAATACAACAACTTGTTCAAGTGTTGAACTTGTTTTGATTTCTGCATGAAATACTGATCGAAAGCTATCATTCTAACTACTTTAATCCTACTAAAAATTAGAGTCTATAATATTTTAAGATAAGACTTCATTGTGAGCTTAAATGGCTTCAAAGTTCAACAATCTTTACTAAATCGTCTACAAGGGTATATATTCATTTCTAAACTATTTTTGATTAAGTTATAATGTGTATATATTGATTATATTTTTTTTATTTCACTGCATAATGTATGTTGGACATGTATTTTAAATTTTTCAACATGTACACAATCACTTGCATGCGCCATTTAATGTACTAACAGGTTTTATATTTAAATCAAATATCTGACCATCCTTAAACAAACGCTATTATCATCTCACGACTACATTATCTAATTTTATGTGTCACTATTCCTTATTATTCAATGTTCCCGAACTACTATTTATTCTTAGTCAAGGTGCCTTAAATAGTAATACTTACTATTTCAAACCTTATCATAGTGGAAACACCTTTTATTGTGACTATTCTCTATCTGTGGTTTGAATATATTAATATTTTTTAAATTGAGCACTATACTACTTACATATCTCATATGCACATGCTCGTGCTGAAGATTATTAGACATTGAGGCCATGATATATGATTCGACTCTCAAATCATTCTTAATTTATTTCTGATAAATTCTAATCACTTTTAAAGAGATATTATCAAAATCGCCTCTTATTATCTCTTGATCATCGATATATCCAAGTTTTTTTTAATCTAGAACAATTCACAGATTCATCAGCAATTCTAAATTTTTTTCGGTACCATATAGTTGGTGTATATAGTTCAAGTGTACTAACAGATTGCTCATACTTATCTTATCTCTATAAGATAAGTATCTTATCTCTATAAGACAAAACAAGATATGTATAGCAGAACATTTCTAATCGTTAATTAATAATACTTAAATCATGGGTATAACTATTATATATTTTTAATCAAAAAACACCATCACACTGCTTTACATAATCTTTTTAATGTCTTAAATGGAATAACGACAGTTTAAATTATTTAAACTATACAGTGAGAAGTAGACGACCATATTGGCATTTTACTCTTACCTCACACTATAGCAATATTGGCCTTTATAAACCCAATAATTAGACAACTTTTATCAATTGCATCTCATGCAACTCTTACCACTGATCCTAAATACATCTCATGCTTAGGCATGGAAACCCCAACATCACGGCGCTCATCATTCAGCACTATAGTGCTAGAGCCTGAAAAGCCCTAGCGCCAGGGCACCAGTTTTAGGGCTGTGGCATCCTAGTATTTTTTACCTTGGTATACATATTTCAACACTTGAAATGCACTATTTAACATTGGGACATCAACAACAACACTTCAATCGCTCGAAATATACCAAATCAACGCTACAAAATAGCTCTGATACTAATTTTGTTGGGGTGTTTGTGACTCCAAATCGTATTGGGTATATGCATATGGTTTATGTTCATCACATAAAATTTACGTATATATGCAATTCATGTATCTCATACACAAATATATACGTAGCGAAAGTTAAAAATCTAATTTTCTAAAGCAATGAACACAATAAATTTTGTTTCATTATAATAATGAACAAAATAAAATATTAATCATATTAATATTTTGATTGATAATTTACCTCACAAGCCTTTGGTATATTTTAAGCTAGAATACCGTCCGAAATAAACTTGTTAACAATTCTAGGACTCAACAGGATAAGCTTGAGTCGCTAAAATAACAACTTAATATTCAGCATTGGTTTAACATTTAAACCCTAAATCTGAGACAAACTCTTTATCTTAGATTTTTGTTTATTTAATCCTTGTTCAACACTTGAACAATTAAACGAAACATTGTTGTTGTAGACATAATAGAGAAAAAGATGAAAGTTATAATTCAACTATTGAACTAAAACATAAAAAATCACTTTTCTCCCTTTTCCTTCCCTTCATAATCGGCCATTTATGAAAAAACAACAACAACAAAAGCATTTTTTGCTTCTCACGTTCTCATGGTCTCAATTTCACACACATATATCTTTATCATAATATAATATTATTATATATTAAGATTATAACATATAATATAATATTCTATAATAATAAAATATTTTAATTATTTAATAGTTAACTAATCAATATATAAAATTATTATTTTACCCTTCTTATATGGTTACCAAGTATACTCTTATTGGGTTCTACTATATCACACTTGGGTAAACTCAATCAATGGCCATAATGCATTACGTGTCATTATATAATTAGTAAACAACAATTGTTAACTAATTAATGTATTTAACACTTAAATACGGACACACGCGCATCCCGTAGTTATACTGGATATTACTGTTGGAGTTAGTGCTTACATGTCATTCCAATATTATATAAATATTAATTGTTAATATTTATACAATATACATTTCAATAATAATCGTTAATATTATAGTAAATGGTATCATGCTTGTTACATTATAGATATTGTATAATCTGAAAGAACTTAGATCTGGCCTAAAAGAGTTTAGACCAAGGCTAAAAGTTAGCAACGCTGATAGTTATAAATGTTAAGAGGTTGGCATATTATAATAATCAGTGAAATCTAAGAAGTTAGAGCCTTATATGTAACGGGACAAAGACCTAAGGGCATACCAGTAATGATATAGTTGTAATAAGAGTTAGAAAATGTCATTATGCAAGTATGTTCTCAAATACAATGTGTCTGATCTATTTTCATTTGTGTGGGTCTATCGGTGAATCTTTCTTATATAGATTAGTGTATGTTGTATCTATATGGTACAGATGGTTGTTATTAGCTGACCGTGAGCTTATCGGAAGCTCATATAAGTATACAGGTATTCAGTAAAGACTGAGTACTGAATAGACTCACGAGAACCTCAATAAACATCTTATGAAGCCATCAATGGTGAGTCATCTCGAGTTGAGTAGTATTCGTGATCCTTTAACTTGAGTGCCACAATGGGCTTGTAAATGATTCACTATGCTTTGGTTCCACGTATGTTAGAGACCTTTCGTGGTCTGACCTCTACGTGTCGCTGGGTATGGTTCGATGCTTATAAAGTTTGGTGTACGTAGATATGGGATCCGTCAGCTCACATAGGTGAGTTGTATATCATAATGCTTCAAGATTATATTTCAGAAAGTCCTGTGGCCACAAGCATAAACTCGAAAAAAGAGTTTTTCATAGGGTTGAACAATATCGCAAAGGTGTTTGTGAATATTATTTATCGAAATACAAATTTAGAGATGGGTTCACGGATGAGCACGTAAAGATTTGACGATGGTGATCTATATCTCATTTCATCCAGGATATAGGTGAAGAAAAAATTATACGAATATGTTATAATCTCAACTTGCATGGTCTAACGGGCTGATTTATAATATCTGTACCATATACATGGGGTATTGATCACGAACTTATAGAATAGTTCCATTTGAAGAATCGAATGTGGACTTAGGGAGTCTCACAATATGAAGTGTATTCGTTATGTACTGAGGCAGCGTACCGGATTGAATAGTTTAATTCAGTAAATTCTAACAAATCGGAATACTTGTTTTAGATTTCCTCTAAATGTGCACGTGTCGACTTAAGAGTTAAGTACATAAGTTAGTTAACAATAGTTGTTAACCAATAAAATGATGACATATGGCACATTGTAGGTCATTTATTATTTGACTTTATAATTATCAAAATGATCTTGCGTGTGAAACAAACAAAGTCATTTATTTATTTAAAAATATTTTGTATAAATTATTATTATTAATATATTTTTAAGTCAAATAATTTTATAATACTAATTTTAAAGTATATATTGAAAATTATTTGTAATTAAATAATATAAAAAAATTATATTATTTAAATTATATAATAGCCTTGTTAAATTAAGATCATCACATATTTTAATTTATTTGATATTTGAATAAATATGATGACATGAAAGCATGGTATGGTTAGGCATAATTTGTCAAAATAGGAGAAAAAATAAACAAATAAATTAAAAATAAAAAATGTTTCATTTTTGCCAAGATCCTCGTCAGCCAAATCAACTCCAAAATACAGAAGTGTTTTTATTTGTTTCTTATAAGTCAACAAATATATTTTTAAACATGAATGAAAATATGAAAGAATGGCTTGTGCTTTTGTGGGGTCATTTTGTGGGCTTTGAAATTGAAAGAGAATTGTTGCTTATAAAAGCAATTTAATTAACTTATATAGAAAAGTGGGGTTCGGCCATTTCTCGCAATTATATGTGCACATACTTTTGTTGATTAAAATATTGTAAACATTAAGCATGGCTTAAGACAATTATTGTCATATATAGTGGCCTAACTCTTGACTATAAAATGAAATGTAAATTTTAATTTTCTTTTGATGATAATTTGGCCAAAGGGAGAAAGATGAGAGCTCTTGTACTTTTAATTGTTGAAATATTATTTATTATCTTCATCTTTTAATAAAAGTAGTTATGGATGATCAAGGTTGAGATTTGTATTTTTGTAATTCAAAAGTTGAATAAATAAAATTATTTTATTATCTTGATCACAATATTTAAAAAGTTAAATAAATGATTAAAGTGTTTAACTATAATCTCAAACTTAAAAGGTTTAAGAAATAATTAAAAATTAACTAAGGTAATTAAGAGTTAATCACTATTTATGTTTAAGAGTTAAACATATTGTTAGAAAGAAATTGGTATTTTAGCGATTCAAGTCCATCCTAATTAAATTCTAAAATTATCAATAAGTGCGCTTCGTGGTGAACTCAGATTCAGTAATTTTTAAAATCTTAACAGGTGATTCTCGATCCTTAATTTTATTACATTAATGAAACTTTAAATTTGAATGTATTTGTTGCACTTGAAAATAGAGATTTTCACTTTTATTGTGCTAATTTATGTATGAGATGCGTAAATGTTAGTGTAATAAACATGCGCCATATGCACGCATCTTAGAAAATAAACAAATTTTCAATTATTGAACTGAACAATTCAATTCACTACGTTGTCCCAGTGCACAACAAGTACACTTCATATTACAGGACTCTCTAGGTTCATGTCTGATTTGTCAAATAGAACTATTCTATGAGTCCATGATCAATGCTTCACATATACATCACGGATATTACAAATTAACGCGTTCGACCATACAAGTTAAGGCTAAAACGCATGTGTATAGTCCTTCAGTCACCTATATCCTAGAAGAGCGAGGATATAGATCAGCAACGTCAAATCTTCTTCTGCTCAACCATGAAATTATCTCCTGATTTTTATTTCGAAAAATAATATTCGCAAACTCCTTTGTGATATTGTTTAACCTTACGGAAAACTCTTTTTCATGGTATATGCTTTTTGCCAAAAGATTTTCTAAAATACAGTTCTTGGAACGTTAGGATATATACAATTCACCCATATGAGCTGACGGATCCCATATCTATGCACACCAGACTCCATGAGTATCGAACCATAACCAACGGTCAGACCATAAAAGGTCTTTAACATGCATAGAATCAAAGCATGGTGGATCACTCACAAGCCCATCGTGGCGCTCAGGTTAAAGGACCTTGAATACTACTCAACTCGAGAAGACCCTCCATTGATGGCTTTATAGGATGTTTATTGAAGGTCCTCATGAGTCTGTTTATTATCCAGTCTTAACTAAATACCCGCATGCTTATACGAGCTCTAAGCGTATGGTCAGTTAGGAACAACCATCTGTACCCTGTAGATATAGACATACACTGATCATATAAAAAAGATTCACCAACAGACCTGCATCGATGAAAATAGATCAGGGACATAATGTTTAAGAACATACTTGCATAATGACATTTTCTAGTGCCTGATTGAAACTCTTACAACTATGTCATTACTAGTATATCCTCAGGTCTTTATCCCATTATAGATAAGAATCCAACTCCTTGGATTTTACTAATTCTTATAACTTGCTGACTCTTAGCAGTTATAATTATCAGTAATGCTAACTCTTAACACTGATCTAAACTCTTTTAGACCAAATTCAAACTCCTTCAAATCATACAATATCCGTAACGTTACAAGCATTATACCATATATGTTTAATATTAACGATCTTATAGAAATTTTTATTGTATAAATATTAAATAATTTAATATTCATACAATATTAGAATGACACATAAATACAAACTCCAACATTTGTTCAGTATCAAGTTCTAACTGAATACCTGCATGCCTATACGAGCTCTAAGCTCATGGTCAGTTAATAACAACTATCTGTACTATGCAAATATAGATATACACTAATCTATGTAAAAAGGATTCACTGATAGACCTGCATTAGTGAAAATGGATCAAGAACATAGTGTTTGAGAATAAACTTGCATTATGACATTTTCTAGCATCTATTGCAACTATTTACAACTATGTCATTACTAGTATACTATCAGATCTTTGTTCTATTGCAGACAAGACTCTAACTCTTTTGATATCGCTGACTCTTATAACCTACTAACTTTTAATATTGCTAAGTATTTATAACTCTCAGTATTGCTAACTCTTAACCTTGGTCTAAACTTTTTTAGACCAAATTTAAACTCTTTCAGATCATACAATATTTGTAGTGTTACAAGCATTGTACTATATATATTTAATAAACTTTTTAAAACTTTAATTGGCACAAGCCTGTGAGCTTAATTCATACCGAGCTCGTGATGTGCCGTGCTTGGCACAACCTCTCGTGGGCTCGTGCCGTGTCGTAAATTTATTTTTTTTAAAGGCAAGGACGTCTACTCTAAAGGTATTATTTAATACCCAACTACACCTCCATGGTTTAATAATAACCATCTATACCTCTAACACAACGGTATTACAATGAATTGATAAAGTGCCACCATAAAACAGTGTCCGTCGTCGCTTGTTGATTAAAAATGGTTACCGATAGATACTGTTCTACCGACAGGCGGTCACGGTTCACATGAATAGTATCACATGTGAACAGTGTGAGCATTGTTTGCAATGACTGTTTATCGTAAATAGTATTTGTTGTGGTAAACAGTGTTCACATATGGTACTATTTATGTTAACAGTGTCCCCGTACTATTTAATAAAAAATTTGTCAAAAATCATCATTGTTTTCTCTGTAACAATAAATTTCGCTTGTAAAACTTTTCTGTGGGCCGCGATTATGTTGCGACGAAGAGCTTACATAAATGCAACCTGTGAAGCTTGTTTTTTGCCTCCGTTCATAACATTCTTTATGTCAATTGTAGATCAATTTTGAATGCTTTAATTTATAAAAATTATAAATTTGAATATTAAAATTATAAATTTTGATAAAAAATTTAATATTTAAATTAGCAATTTCACTAGATAATATAGGAAAAAACTTCTTGTCCCTTCCAAATTTTTTTATACTTAAATGAAAACAAAAAATTATATTTTATGAATAAAAGACTTCTCGTCCCTTCCAAACTTTTTTAAATATATATGTGTATGATTTATATTTTAATAAAGTCAACTCAATTGTGGTCTGTGCATAATTAATAAATATACAGCCATGCAAGTTACCTAGTGAAGACAAAAAAGAAAAAGAATTTAATTTCTTTGCATTGCATTACATTACATAGACTATTATGACCCGACAATATTCATATTGTATCATTAAGTTAATATTTATGAGTCTCACCTAAGCTAATTTTGCTATACGTTTTATTAATGCAATTTGACAATTTATTATAAAATTTTTTGAAAGACTCTTAGTTTTATTTCGTGGCCGTGTTGATATTATTAAGTCGAATATTTTAATTTTATTAACTTTTCACTCAAATTAATATTTTAGCTTTATTAAATTTTCACTCAAATTAATAAGGGGAAAAGTGAGTCTTGCCTTACCGACACAGCCACAAAATACCAACCCAAGTGAGTTGTCATGTTTAGGTTAGCACGGCATAAAAAAAAGTTTATGCCGTGCTAATTCAGGCACAATTAATACAAAAAGTCGATTCAATATGACTTATTGTCTTATTGTACTAATACGCGAATCTAGTGGACTGTACTTATAGATCAAACATGAAAATTAAATTATTTTAAAAAAATTAAAAAAATATAAATTTAATATTGATAAATGATTCAATAAGTGTCAACTTAATTGGGATGTAATTATAATAATGTAAATTTAATTTTTTATTTTTATATTTGTATTCAATAATTTTAAATTTAAAATAATATCAATAAATTTTTATCATCGAACTATAAGTACAAGTCCAATTATGATTATAATACAATTTGAACTCAATATAGTTAACTTACAAATAATATTTTAATTATTATTATTATAATATTTATAATTGTAATTAAAATATTGTAAGAAAAATAATTATAAGTATTTTAAAAAATAATTAAAATATCTTAAAAATTAAAAATTAATTTATAAATTGGCATGAGCCCGTGAGCCTAATTCATGCCGACCCGGTGATGTGCCGTGCTTGGCATGGCCTCTCGTGGGCTCGTGTCGTGTTGTAAATTTAATTTTTTTTAAATTTAAAAAAAAATATTACGAGAATTTAAGTACTATAAACACAGAATTTAATTTTTAATTTAAATATAAAAATTCCAGCACTAAAGTAAAAATCATACTCTGAAATTTGAACTAAATATGTAAATTCTAATATGAAATTTGAAATTTGTAATACAAAATTTAATATATTAATAGTATAATAATGATACTTATAATATGAAACTAATACTGTAAATTTTTTTTATTAAATGATAAATAACATTTTTTTAATTTTGATTCTAAAATTTTGATTCTAAATAATATGTTAAATAATTATAGAATAATTAATTTTTAAAATTTTTAAAATTAACTCTTATACTGTTTTATTATTTAATAATTATCTGATATATTAATTAAAATAAAATTTTTAAAACATAATTAAAAAATATAACATTAATCTAAATAATTACCCTCCACAAATAAAATCCAAAGATCAGATCAACTGTGCATACCAACAGAACAAAAATAGATAATTCAGACATAAACTGTAGTTCAAAGGTCCCCCCTGTCTCCTCCACAAACAGTACATTTTGCCGTACACACTATATACACTGTGCACACTGCAACTATATATTCCCATGGCGACTATCTGGAAGTCGATAAACCTGTAAAATTACATATACATATAAAATAATATCATGATACACGCTATTTTGTTTTTCCGAAATGGAAAATCTTGCCTTCCTTTTAGAGTTTTAGTTTTAACCTTCCCACTTTCCCAAATTCTGTTACCATTGTTCTTTGCATGGCTGTCAGGAAAAGTCTACTCAGAATCACAGTCACCATCCATGGACTTTTGTTTTTATTTTCAGTTGAAATTACAAGGTCATTCACCTTCACATATAGTGCGGTGAGCCCACCTTTGTGGTCCCTTTGAAGTTTGAAATTGAATCTGTTCATCTTCATTTTTCATTCACTTCTTTATGTAAATGCAGCCCTCCAACCAATGTGCCTACAGCTGTCCTTCATCTAATGTATTTTTTTTTTGTTTGACAATTTTTACTTATGGTTACCCCTTTGACTTGAACTTGCAATTTTTTATTGTCAACTTCTGGTTAGCTTAACTGGGTTGTTGCTTGTTTCAGGCAACATTATTCTAACGGTGGGGTCTTTGTAAATCTTGGCTGAGATGGTTTATAATCATTTAATATTATCATTGCTTTCATATTCATGTTCGTTATGTGTTTTCTTTGTGGTTTAAAAGTGGAATCACTAGTCTTTATCAGTTTTTGTCTCTAATTGTATATAATTGTGCAAGTTCCTAAATTTGCTTTTAGATTTCTGGTGGGGAAGGACCTGTTGATGCTATTATTTTATTATGGTTTTTAATTTGTATGATTGTTAATAGCCAGTTGGATTTTTATAGTTCTTAGGTGTAAACAGCATCTAGGATAATCCAGCTTTGCTTATTTTCCTTTCCTTCTTGCATTCAATTGGTTTTAACTTTTCTGTCTATGGCTTATCTTGCCATTTGCAGTGCTGAAAATAATGGCTGTTGCATCAATTGATTTTTAGGACTATAGAATTGTTACGAAGAAAGTGACATTTTGGTTTTTTATGGGCTTTTTTTTTCTTTCTAGTTTTCTTGAATTTTCAATAGTAGTACGCTATGATGTTTTTGTATCAGAAAGAGTCGTGAGAGAGGACCAGTGGGTATTTTCTTTTTCAGCAAGTTGAGGTTGTGGATGTCTGTTAATATGTCCAGACATTTTGTGTCCTTTTTTATTCGGTCATATAGTATGAATCTTCCTTGTGTTTGGCGCAAACTGCCTACCAACAGGTCATGTTTTACAAAGGTCTCTTAGCTTCTCCTTTAAATGTTAATCTCCTTAAATACTGAGAGTTGGGTTCTTGCTCCTCCTTTCAAATTCAAAGTAATCCTGTTCAACAGGAAACAAAAAGGAGATTGCTAATTAAGTGTTTTGTGGGATTCTGTTTAGAAGTTTTGATATTGAGATAATGAGAACCAGGAGAGGAAAGCGATCTGAGGTATGCTTTTGTGCTCTTGGCTACTTGTTGGGTCTATTCTATGTGATTTTGAGAAAGTAATTAGATTAATTCGGACAATTGATTCTGATTGCAGGCTTTTTGGCCTTCCATTGTGATGAAGAAATGGTTAAATATAAAGCCAAAGGTGTATGATTTTAGTGAAGATGAGATTGACACTGAAACCGAAAGTGAAGATGATGGTATGTTATGAAATGTTCATCATAATGATATGATACTTGTGCTTTCTGTTGTGGATATTGATTTCTGCAATTTTGCTTCCAGCTTACTCTGTTAAAGATGAAAGAATGCACATATGTGAGGACCCAGTACGAAAAAATCAGGGGAATCTATCGATATCTGGAAGTCAAATTTCAGGCAATACTTTTATTCTATATGAATACCTTGGTCTTGTTTTGAGATCCTTTCCCTTTACGTTTGCTGGAGTTCAAAAGTATATTCAATATCATCTACACTACTATCAAATTCTTGTTTTCCTCCAGTACTCGTTTCTGATGAATCTTTATATCATCAAATTCTTATGCTTTTTCTCCAGTGCACATTCTTACTTCATACTTTTTAGTGGTTCAACACCTCAATATACAAATTTATCTATAGATTCATTTGAAGAGTCAATTCTTTATTCCTTGGCCTAAATTTGTCTAAAGTATTCTGATTATGATGTGACCATGAATTGGTCTTGTACCTTAGGACATGAACAGATTTTGGATTGTATGATGGAAAGGAAAGAAGCAAGTTCTTGTTCCATCAATTTTTTGTATAACTACTAAACCCTTAATCAAGTATTCTGCAAATTTTGTCACCTAGATGGAGCCTAATAAAGTTCTAGTCAAAGAGTCTTATGAATTTTAAATTAGCTTCTTATTAATTTAATGCTTTGTGTAACTAGTTACCCCGTGAGTCTCAAGTTGCTATGGTGTATAACTGGTATAGATACAACTTCTAAGGGCTATCAATTAAGACACAGGAGAGGGAAATCAGAAATGCTGCGCTTCCAGTACATAAATAAGAAGGATGTGAGGTTTGTCTGTAAATTGCTTGGCTAATTCAGCCATAACTACCACTGTTTGGTTCTAATTGAAAACATCATGATTGTCGGTCATCTGCAGGGTAACAATAGGCACTTGGAATGTTGCTGGAAGAGTTCCATATGAAGATCTTGATATTGATGATTGGCTTTGTACTCAAGAGCCAGCAGATATTTACATTATTGGGTGAGTATTTATCACTTTGGTGGATTCCTCCTTATTCCTATTCTGATGACCACTTTCTGATGTCATCATTAATAAATTTATATTTCCATGCGTTAAATTAGTTCTTTGAACGATGAATCTCTCTCCCCCCTTCCATCACTCTACTTCCCTCCCTGGACAGTGAGTGCATCATGTCTGGATTTGTAGTTGCAGAAGTCTACTTCTGTCTAACATGATGTTAAGGGGGTATGGAAATATTTTTGCTATACATTATATATGTAGGTGTACATATATGCATTTATGATTGAGAGGTTATAGTTCTATGTCATAATTTACATTGTATCTGCAGTCGTGGGTTGGTAGATTTTGAGGCATTCAACTTATGTTCCATAAGTCTGAATTAAAGACTAATAGGATTAGATTTTAGGACCTATCAATCTGTCTTGACACAGGTCTACCAGCACCCCTTGTTAGAGAATTTGGCATTTATTTACAGAGTACTCCTTAAGTTGACAGCTGGTGATAGAACAATTTCAAACCTTGATGGAGCATACTTCCATTTGTCTATCAAATCAAGTGTTTCAGATAAGAGTTGTTGGTTTATTTCTTATGTCATGTTTAGTGTATTCCAGCTAGTGCAGATGTCAGACATGCCAACTCCCAAAAATCTTGATGCAGAGGATGGCTACATGTGTACATTTGTGGAATTTAAAAATTAAAATAAGTAAAGCTACAGTTACAAACTATTCCTAAAAACTCTTTCATACAAATTGACATGGCATAAATTGAATAGAAAAGTCAAAGTAAGAAATAAATGAAGCAAAACGAGTGTAAATGATGAAGTAAGTATACAACAAAGCCTGATCATTTTGTATAAGTTTGTATGAAGAATGTAAGTTTAGTATTTAAAAAGTAATCTAAAATCAATTAACTCGATATGTATTTCCTTGATAAAACCATGCTGCAAATACAGTGCTTTGTGCAAGTTCCATGATAATAATCCATATTAACAGTCATTTCTGTCTCAAGTATCTGATATGTGTATTTTTAATGGAAGAAAATGTCCTAAAAATCATAGTTCTTATGCACACAACCAAAGATATGCATCTAGCTGGCTGTGTTGACTTGAATTGCTGCTTTGCAGCATCTGGCATTCATTTGTTGTACAAGACTGGCCATCAGGGACCTTCCTTTACTAATTTTTGCCCTGATTATTGATCCAGATTTTGAATCTGGTAAATTATACTTGGATCACAGATGCCACAAGTGGTGGATAGTAACAACCCAAAATGAATGTCTCCATGCATCTTAGTTCATATATTTTAAGAGCTGTCAACTGGCTGTTTACTAACTACCACATCTTCCAATGATGGCAATATGTTTGTGGCATTTGGAGAATCAGCATATTAAATCATCAAATTTTCTTGAGATTCAAGAATGTTCTCCATTTATGAGTATGATCCATATATCAGAAATTGAGAATAGTTGATACCTTGCGTGGCTTATGGCCTCTTATCGTTCCAAATTTTGAATTGCCTTAGACATAAATTTCTAGACTGTTGTTATTTCCCAATTGCTATAGACCAATGAAATTGACAGTATTAACTGCATTATAGTGTTTCCATTTCTCTGCCTCTCTACAATAGTCAATTTGTCATGTTGTAAAGTCACTTTTAGCTGCTACAATGGTCTTACTCTTTGGGTAACAGATTCTGATATCATGCTACTGTCTACTTTTTGTAGATTCCAAGAGGTAGTCCCACTTAATGCTGGTAATGTGCTGGGAGCAGAGAGTAGCAGGCCAATTCCAAGATGGGAGGCAATCATTCGCAGAACTCTGAACAAATCTTTGGAACCTGAAAGTAAACACAAAAGCTATAGTGCCCCACCTTCTCCAGTATTGAGAACTTCTTCTGTTGCTGATGAACTTGCTGATGAGATTGATGATCTGCCATTGGGGATTACAAGCGAGGAATATGTCAGTATGACAAATGGTTGCAACATTGAAAAGCAGGATTTGAGTAAAGTTCTCAGTATTGGAAAAAATTTGCATTTGAGTAGAATATATGGTGTTGACTATAATACTAGATTAGACTGGCCTGAACATTCATTAGATGCAACCTCTCAAGTCATCTCTTCCAATTCGAAATTGCGGAGGGTATTGAGCAGTTCTGCGCGAATTGGCTTTAGCTGGGAAGAGAATCCACCAATATTTAGTCCTCAAAGTTTTGCATCACATGGAAGTGGTCTAAAAAGGTCACACTACAGCTCAGGAAACCTAGGCTCAAGCTGGAAGGAGCAGCAAGAGGAGCCTGAAGTTGTTGATTCTCTCTCTGATATGTCTGATGGTTTTTCGGATGAGGAGGTTGATGCCTTCTCGGAAATACCTAAGGAGAAACTGGATAATGGGGTCGTCGAAGATGGTGCAAAATCACGTCCCAAGTATGTGCGAATTGTCAGCAAGCAAATGGTTGGGATCTATGTATCAGTTTGGGTGCGGAAGCGCTTGAGGAGACATATAAACAATTTAAAGGTCTCACCTGTTGGAGTTGGGCTTATGGGCTACATGGGAAACAAGGTAAAGCCTGTTCTTTCATGTTAGGAATCCTCCATCTTTTTGGCAAAAACATTGCATTCTTGACGGCAATTATAAGAAAACTGAGATAGATGTGGTTGTTTCCTGTTTGTCATCTTTCTGGAACACAAAAACATGGATATGTTTTGTTCCCCAAAAACTAATAGATATAGTATAGTTGTGTCATGATTGAGTTCAACTTTAACATCTCTTCAATATTTGTGGAATATGTGACTGCAACCACCATTGCTACAAATTAACATTGGTGGCCACCATGTTATTGGGGGCTGCTTTCTTCATTTAACCCTAATGGTGAACCATGTTTCTTAACCCTTGTCATGCATTATATATGAGATGGAAGCAGTACTTGCTGATCTATTATGTGAATATACTTGCTGTCACAATACTGTATATCTAACTAAAGGTGCTGAAGCAGGGATCTGTTTCAGTCAGTATGTCTCTATTCCAGTCACGACTGTGCTTTGTTTGTTCTCATTTGACCTCTGGTCAGATGGATGGGGCTGGACAAAGGCGTAATGCTGATGTGTATGAAATTATACGACGTACTCGTTTCTCGTCGGTCTTAGATACAGATCAACCACAGACAATTCCATCTCATGAGTAAGCATCGCCTTAACTTTATAGTTTCAATTTATATAATGTACAACTTGTTTATGCAAGCTTCATTTGAAAATTCCCCTGGTGCATATTATAGACTTCAACAAGTATACATGTCTCTGTATTGTAATTTGGTTTCATGGATCAATATAATTTTGTACAATATCATAGGGTTTTCTTGTTATGAATTGTCTTAAAGAACTATATATGATATTTTTTAACATTCTAATGTCATGCAGGTACTCCAGTGCTGATGATAACTTCAAATGTGTAGAAGACATAAAATTGTTGCACCATACCAGAAATTAAAGTTG
This sequence comes from Ailanthus altissimus, assembly GCA_946807835.1. Lineage (NCBI taxonomy): Eukaryota > Viridiplantae > Streptophyta > Magnoliopsida > Sapindales > Simaroubaceae > Ailanthus > Ailanthus altissimus. The sequence goes on along the minus strand of OX327688.1, from coordinate 30,121,804 downwards.
TTGCATTATACGTCACGCAATTTTTGATACCAAAATTTTCCCATGTATATTTACCTACTGCCATAAATAGAAAACAATTTATATGGTTTTGTCGGTTCAATCTTCCTTCTGTCTGATAACATGTGGTCTCCTATTTCTGATTTCAGACAATGATTTAGGAACATGACAAGTCAAATCAAATTTCAAAACTTTTAACATGTAGTAACTTTGGAAACTAATACACACACACAAATGCACACACTCTCTCTATCCTTTTTTAAGCTTTCTTTTTGGATGGGAAGGGGGGCTGTTGGGAAGATAGTCATCACAGCTTTATGCCAACTCAGCAAGAACAAAAAAAAATGGTGAAAAATCCAAGTTTATGCAGCCATAACAAAGAAAATTAGAAAGTTAGAATTGATGAAATGCTGTAGTTTTGGGGAATATTTAAGGAATTGAAGACTTTATGATGTTTTGATCTGCTAGTTTTGGCAGCACCAAGTATTTTTGTAGATTTTAAGCAGCCCAACTGGTACCTTTGATGTATTATGTGCTGGTTATTCTCTGTTATTATTCTTTGTGATTTTTCATGAACTTAGTTTGCAATGTTGTCCTGTAAACAGTCAGAGATTCTGGTTTGGGGATTTGAACTATCGTCTCAATATGGTCGACACGGAAGTGAGGAAGCTTGTCACTCTGAAGCGGTGGGACAAACTTATCAACAGTGATCAGGTGAGACTTACTAAACTAAATTTATTTTCTGCCTGGTTAACTTTGACCTTATTACAGTTTTCTCTTTTTGTTCTCACTATGCCAGCAGCTGACCCTGCAATTCCATTTCCTGACCAATAATAAAATTTCAGTTTATATGGAATCCAAATTTGGTATAACTTGGGCTAAAACTGTTATCATATTTGACCCATTGTGTAACATTCAAATGACTTCGTCACCATATAGAGGTAAATAATTATTATATATGGTAGTTGGTGCAAGAATAAATTGTCCCTAAGCATCTAGCTTTATTGCTTTTTGAACCTAACAGAAAATGGTTTGCAGTACTAATGTCTTTTTTAAGTTCTTATATCAAGTGGTGAAAAGGCTTGTTTTGTTTCAAGGAGATATCTTTTAGAGTAAGACTGATGATGTGTAATGCAAAAGTTTTTCTAATATGATTGTAGCAATTGACTATTACATTATCTTGTTTGTGAGTTATGGGTAAACCAAATACAAGTGAGAAGTATAATGAATGATTTCTTAAACATTTGATTTTCTAGCAAATATGTTGCCGTTAATTCATTTAAAAAAATTTGAAGTCAAAAGAATGTTTATCTTTTGATTGACCAAGTACAGTTGCTGCTTGTTTTCTACAGCTAAGCAAAGAACTCCGAAGTGGGCATGTATTTGATGGATGGAAAGAAGGGGTGATAAATTTTCCTCCCACTTACAAATATGAAATAAACACTGATCGATATGTTGGTGAGAACCCAAAGGAAGGAGAGAAGAGGAGATCTCCGGCATGGTAAACACAATCTTCTTAGTAGTAGTGGGATTACAAATTCTGTTATTGAGATACCCAAGATATTGGGTGTCGCTTTGTTGCTATGACAAGTATTTGTGTATATTTAGTTATATCTCGAGTGATCATGCAAGTTATGCATGTGGTATTTTATATAGGTGTGATCGTATACTTTGGTCAGGAAAGGGCATAAAACAACTATCTTACAAGCAAGCAGAGATAAGACTCTCAGATCATCGACCTGTTAGTTCAATGTTCTTGCTTGAAGTTGAAGTCTTAGACCAGCGGAAGCTGCAAAGAGCACTTAATGTCAGCACTGCAGCAGTACATCCTGAGATTTTCCTAGATGAAGACGGGGAACTAGCACTTTAGCAGTTACTAGGTATTCAACCTTGAATATGAATGTGACAAGTAATTAATATCATAATTACTCAGAGGTCAATGCTGGAAGCTCAACTAAAATGAAACATTTTCTTACGGCACAAAGCTGTCCATTAGCATATTACTATCAAGCTATAAATTTTTCACATAACTTCATAACGTAGGACTGTGTTTTCAACTCTTTAGGAAGTAGTGGGTCCATGATTACCGTGAAATTGAGCATCACCTGAAATCTTCTTTTGCCTAAAGTTATTCCCTTCTGGGTTATCCAAAGATCCATGTCCTAAAAACTGCCACGATTACTTTTTCTTGTCTTGAGCAAAGTTGTGGTTTGAAAAGTAAAAAATTGCATTTTTCTTCACCTCTTTAGTTCTCAGCCAGAAAGGTCATAGTTGGTACTCCATTTACACAAATATAATTTAGCATATCATCTCTATATAATATAATGAGTTTGCTCATAACACATATCCTTCTTCTCTTGCAGGGATTGCAACTTGTTTGACTAACTATAGAAGTTGACATCAGCATTGAAATATGGGTTTCAACATCCATCCTCGGGATTCAAGTGCTAATAATAACAAACTAGCACTCGAGAAATGTGCAAGATTATTTTCTCGAGACAATTGCTAGAATAAGAAGTTTCTGTATAGTATCTCAGTCATATCATACATGGTGTGCAGCAGTGAATAGCATAAATATAGCAGTGTGCGCAAAATACTTGTAGGAGAGGGTGAATTTATATATTTCCTTTTTTACCCTTTTTTTTCCTTTTGTTAGGGAACTCTGAAAATGTGTACTTTGGTTTATTATTTTTAGTTGGGTTGTCATTTTGAGTCTGTATAATCACAGTTTTTGTAAAATTTTGATTTTCATTTAGGTGGGTGTTGGAAAATCTTTGAGTCATTTAGTTTACAATTAAAAAATCTTGTGATTTGCACACGATAGACTTTGCTTGGGGAAAAAAGAATATTTCAACTGAATAAGGGAATAATTGCTTAACTTTTACCATTGTGCATGTTATACCACTGTTAGGCTAGAAAAATGACATAATTGTTTGAAATTTCAATAAATTAATCCAGATTAATCCCCTTTTTAAACCTAATCGACCAAATTGTAATCTTGGTTATGAACGAAGGTGGTAATTCAGCTAAATCAGCTGACCACACTAACAGTGCAGAAAAATTCAAAGTTATAGCTTTAACATTGTATTACAGCCAAGCTTTATGGACTGAAGATGTTGCACCTAGCCTTTAGAACCCGGAAAAGTCTTACCTTTGTCGCGTCCTGAGAAGATTAATTACGAAATTACTAATTAGATTTGATGAGTTAGTTGCACCAACTTTGATTAAGAACCCAAATTAAGGAATTTGTACTCTTAAGATGAGCTGGTTTGAAAACAAAGAAGCAACAACAGAAACGGTACAAGCAAATGTCACAGTCAAGGTACTTGGGTCTCTGCATGTACAAATATTTATATAGAGATGTCAGGTGTAACATTTCATGCACAGCATCCAATAGCAATTGCAATTACATGCATTAGTTATTATGAAAGCATCAATGGAGAAAAAAAGAATAGTGTTGTCGTTGATTGTATTGGTGTTCATTTTGCATTCAAGGAAGGTTTTGAGTGAAGATGATTATGGAGTTCTTGTTCTTGATTATTACAAAGAGAGTTGCCCCTTGGTTGAAGATATTGTGAGACGTATTGTTGAGAACGCAGTGCTCAAAGATCCTCGCATGGCCGCCTCACTCCTTCGCTTACATTTTCACGATTGCTTTGTCATGGTTATACATATATGCTTAATTGCTTCCATCTCTCTCACTGTATATAGCTTATTATCATTCTGAACCACATTATATATCATTTTGATTTGTTTTGGAGAATAGGGTTGTGATGCATCGCTACTACTGGACAGCTATGGTGGCATTGTCAGTGAGAAGCAAGCAGGGCCAAACGTAAACTCGCTGCGAGGATTCGAGGTGATTGATGACATCAAATACCTTCTGGAGGATGCATGTCCTTATACAGTTTCATGTGCTGATATTCTAACCATTGCTGCTCGTGATTCCATTGTTTTGGTATATAAATTGTAAATTGTTTGTTGAAATGGAATTGATCATGCTGTTGAAAAGAAGCCCATGAAAATAACAAAAATCTTTTTCATTATCAGAGAGGAGGGCCAACATGGAAGGTATTGCTAGGCAGGAGAGATTCACTGAAAGCAAGTTTTGATGGAGCCAACAAATACATTCCTTCTCCAAATTCCTCTCTCGAGGCTCTCATTGCCAATTTTGAAGAACATGGTCTCGACATTGGAGACTTGGTCGCTTTATCAGGTCAATCAATCAAATCACTACCTTACTTACATACTAGGTTTTAACTTTGCTCCCGGAGTATTCTAACTGAGCTATTCCGTACTTCACGGGAATTAAGATTCTCTCCTTTTTCGAGCTCGTTAGAAAATATGCTAACAATTTCAATCCGTTACATCGTTGTTGAAGTTGAAAATGACACAAGTGTGTTTATCAACAGGTAGTCACACCATGGGGAAGGCAAGATGTTTGAGCTTCAGGCAAAGGATTTATGATGCTAGCATTGAAGAACATTACGATAAATACAAAAGATATACAACATTTCGGAAAATCCTGCAATCCATATGCCCGGAATCAGGAAGAGACGATGAACTGGCGCCGCTTGATTATACAACTCCGGCGAGATTTGACAACCATTATTTCATTAACGTTCTCGAAGGAAGAGGTTTGCTAGGATCCGATGACGCGTTGGTGGCTCAAGACCATGAAGGTGAGATAATTCACAAAATCTGGGATTATGCCTCTAATCAAGAACTTTTCTTTGCTTCATTTGTGAATTCTATTGTCAAGATGGGCAACATCAATGTACTCACTGGCCACGAAGGTGAAATCAGGAGGAATTGTAGGTTTGTTAATAGCTAGGTGGGGGAACAAAATTTGCTCATCACAAGACTTCGATTGTATTTCCTATTTCTTTTTTTTCATTAGCCATTTTCTTTTTCATTCCGTGATTTCCGGTTGGATATAAACTTATAATCCGACGCATGAGACTTGTTTTTAGAGATGGAATTGGTGGATTCTTGAGAAAATCCTGTCATTGAATGTTTATGGATAATGCAACTACTCTCGTCTCATTCTACGTTCTTAATGTTTCCTCTGAATGGATCCCAGTTGGAATTTTCAGGACTCTCGAGCTTCAAACATTCTTCCTTTGCTGACAATTTGGATCAACTAACCAATTTGTTATACCTAGCAAAAGTTGTCGACGAAATATTTCAGTCTGAAATTTTCAATTAAGTTGATAGATTCTTTATCAAGAAGCATAGTTAACCAAATATCTATCGGCTGCTTTTCCCAAATAGAGATTACTCGCTCCACTTATGCATAGATTGGGGATTTGATTAGACAATGCTACGGTTTCATTGTGACATTTTATCTGTAGATGTTTAAGTTGGTAACTTAAACTATGCAAGTCTGTCTGTATGGTACCCATCCGAAACACGAGACTCCAAAGTTCTGTATTGGGAATTGGAAGATGATAGCTAAAAGAAACTTGTTCTCAAACCAGAAGAAAATGTTGAAGCTCTTGCTTCCAATAGGACTTGCAAGTACATTCCAACCCGGATGCTCTGGCCGAAAGTTGAGACCAATGAAGTTCTCCTTGAAGGGTCTGTGCAATTTCCGATGAATGATTCTGGATGATCAGTTCCTTCCTCATGATGATGAACTGGCAAAACTACATCCGGCTTGGAAAGACCGAGGATTCTTCCAGGTATAATCCATTAATGATGAAGTAGTTTATCAATCACGGGGTATCTTCTCCTCTCTGTTGAAGTTCATCTCTAACAATCTGTGGTTTCACCATGAGAAATCTGCATCGCTTGTTTCATGATGAAATACAAGGGATAAGAATGAATTATTGTCCAGCTCTGAAGAGGCAAACGATGCTGTTGGACTAACACTAGGCTCAGATGCTACGAGATTAAGAAATAGGGTAGCTACCTTTATTATGAACATCACTGATGTAAACAACTGTGCATATAATGAATTTCAATTCAACTATTCTTTTCAGAATAACATAATTCACAATGTATAACTACCTCGAAACCGTACATTACTTAATTGATCATGAAGAAAAACATTTCTTTCTAAGGCAGCTTCAGGGAAATGGAGTATATAAGAGCAGAGCACAGGGCTGTCGTGAACCCTGGAGAAAATACAACTTTCAATAGTAGCATTTCACAGTCAAAAAATTAAGTCCTGTGCCAGATCAAAGCAGTTTACAAGAGCATAACGCATAGAGTTTGCAAAGCTCATTGTAAACAGCAAACTTGACAGCAAGATTGTAAACGGCTACAGTGATGGCAAGAACCTAACAAGTCACACAACTTGGGCCATAAATGTAACCCGACATTTTCCTAAGCAGTTAACCAATTACAACTGTCACTGCATATGATGGCCACGACAGATTAAACTTCCATATTTGTCCCTTTATCTACTTTTGACTGAATCCATAATCATCCATTACATATAAAACTACCACAAAGTTGGTTGTGTGCACGATTCTCACATATCCTAAAATTTTTCATGCACATCCTAAGTTTGTATTAAATTTGACGTCTTATTTTTATATTTTAAGAAAATAGAAACCTATAACAAAAGAAAATTGAATCTTGTAATGAACTTTGAACATTTAACAAGAAACCAGAGGCATATAACAAAACTTGAATTTTTGCAAAGAACTTTGTCCAGGCAAGACTACCAAACAGCCAAATAGAATAATCAAATGCGTATCACTCATTACACATATAACCCTTTATAAAAAACAATACATCCCATAATGCATAGAAACATGTACTTTGAGAGGTTAAAAGAATACCTCTCCACTGTATTAGACATAACTCATGGAGGCGCTCTTAACAGGACTTAAAGGCACGTGTTAAACTCTCTTGGCATATACCCTAAGAACACAAATTCATTCTTCTTCTTTTTTTTGACACAGTAACATAGCAATCTTAGTCACTTGATGTATTCAATAATTGAAGATTTAAGATTTGGGATGACATTTAAACTTTGATAATTTAGAACTAAGATGTAAACATTAAATGTATCAAAACAATGAGAAGATTCAAATGACCTTCAAACCGATTATCCAAAACCAAAAGGCTTGGAATTTAAGGACATTTTGTCAAATTGTTTACTCAAATTGAGAAAGATCTACTCTGCATTTTAGGCAAGGACTCAAACCCTCCCACTCAAAATTATGGAAGTGGATTGCTAACCAAATTAAAAAATTTGAGTGGTTGCTAACCCACGCCCTCAACTTTAAAGGAATTAGTTTAGGTTCCCAAACAAAGAAGTAAAGGCTTGGTCAAATGACTTTAAAACCCATTATGTCTGAAATTTAAGAGGCAAATGGTTTCACCCAAATTGGGAGAGATCTATTCCCCATTGTGGGAAGGACTCAAACCCACCCCATTAAAAGGTTGAGAAAGTGAGTTACCTACCACCCAATAAAATTTAGGTGGTTGGTAACCCACTCCCTCAACTTTGAAGGCATGGGTTTAAGTTTTAAGTAGAGGTTAGAGGTTCGAGTCTTCAAATACATTTTATTATAGTAAACTTCTCTCGATAAAAAAAGTAGACATTTAGATTGTGTTGATTAGTCATTAGAGTCCAAACACCTAAACATGAAAAACTATTTTAAGAGCTAAAGAAGAGGCAATTAATGTTAATGATTAAACTATGATGTGTTTTTAAACTAAATATAATATGTATAAGAAAAAATAGTATATGAATGCAAACATTCTTGTAATATTTTCTATCTCTTCCTTTATGTTGAAGTAGCTTACTTCAACTAAAATATTTCTCACTTCAAAATATTTCTTTCATCTTGGTCGCAATTGTCAATTTAAGTACATTCACCAAAACACAAAGCTTGGTAATTAGAATACAATGTATAAGATTTTCTATACATTGTACTGACTTCAATACACGATTTCTTTCATCTTGCTTCATGTTGTTTCAAAGTTCATGTCGTAAATTTAAAGCAAAGAACAGTAAACTAGCTTATATTCTCTTGACATGTTAACCATACATTATGCAATGATAAAAAAATTCAACAAAACAAGAATTTCCATATTAACTTATATATAAAGAATAAGGACTTCATAATCATCAAACTGAAATTAGAATCAAGGCATCAAGTCTCCAAGGTGACAGCATTAAAGAAATAATTCAGATGCAAATTACCTATTAATTGTAGTAGTATTCATCAATTTGCCCAGTTCTCAACAGCACCAAGCGATAGCAGCAACAACAAGCAAATTGCCAATTTGAGTCATACTTATACCAACATTACCCAAAAAATAAAACAAGAGGAAGAAAAGGCTCGAGATTCAATTCTTTATGCTGAGTAAAGCAAATAGCCACAAGAAACCAAACAAGCAAAGACAAAAGACATTCAAAATATCAAAAAAAAAAAAAAGAATCACATGAAGCTTGTATAATATAAATAACACATATCATTTAAATACAGATATAAATATGTGCATCAGTTCCCCAAGGTGATAAGCATCAATGACATTAACAAACACATTAAAGAAAATTATTCATATGAACAGTAACATAATTGATATGTCATAATTCACATAAATAGCTTCCTTTACATATATGTTATGTTATTGTTTTTCACATCATGTTAATATATCAATAATTCTTTGTTTTAAATGATCAACTTTTACAATTATCTGTATCTTATTTCATCCGCTAAATACATCAAATGATTAAGATTAAACCATTTAATGCATTTCAATAGTGAGATAAGATTCAAATTACATAAAACACAAGACACATCCAAGTTTAACATCAAATAGGTGGTTCTCGGCTTATCTCCATCAAGTCAGAAGGTACAAGTGGATGGATTTACATTACTAATATAAGATTATGAAAAGTGGTAATAAGCCACTTGTTTCACAACACTCCCCCACTTTCAATAATCCACCTTAATAATGTAAAGCCATTTACTTGCCCCTTGAACAATATAAAGCTTATTGTCCCACATTGATCAAGAATAACCTCCATTTCTACCTTAAGCACTCTTAACTTACTAAAGAGTTTCCTCTACGGTTCTCTTCTATATATATTTACACCACAATTGGTTCTCATTTTATTTTATTTTCTTCTATATAATTAATTTGTAAGAATATTGATTTAAAAATTATTAGAATATGATTTGGGGTTCAAGTCAAGTGGGTAGGGTGTGCACGGATCAAAGACAGACGTGAAAGGAGAGCGCACCAAGCGCGGGTGCCGTGGCAACCAGGCGTGGGCGCCGCGGCGCCCAGAACAAAACCTAAGCACCGCAGCGTCAGGATGCCAGCGCCGCAGCGCTGAGCAGAAAGCGCGCCAGCACCGCGGCGACGAGAGCCCAGTGCCGCGGCGCTGGAGACAGGAACAGTGTCCCGAAATTAGGAAACTTCCTAATTTCGTCTCCCACTTGCTCCATGACTCCCTAATACGACTCTCACACGTATAGGGTAAACCTAGGATGTCCTAAAGCCTATATAAAGGCTACCAATTGGCTTGTAAATACATCTTTGTGATCAAGTAAGAGATCTTTGTGATCAACTAATAATCTTGACAATCTTTGTAATAAACAAGAGATCTTAGTGGTTCTTTGTGAGAGAAAATTCCTAGAGTGAAAGAGAGAGTTTTCTTTGTGATCTTTCTTATAAAAGGCATACTTTGTGAGTGCATTGAGATTCATAATAAGAGAAGAGTGTGATCTTGATCCGCCGTGGACGTAGGCAAGTTGCCGAACCACGTAATTCTTTGTGTGTTCTTCTTCTACCCCTTTCTCTATTTATTTCTTAGTAACTTATTCTGTATTATTATATTGCTTGGGTGAATTATTTTGCTTGTTTGTGTGCTTCCGCTTCAACAAACTAGTATCAGAGCTTTGGTTTTAAGCAGACATGACCACACTCAAGTATGAGGTAGAGAAATTCAACGGTACGAATGACTTCAATCTGTGGAAGATGAAGGTTAGGGCATCATTGGTGAGCCAAAGGCTTGGTTCGGCATTAGAGGAGACTGCAGCTCCATCTAATGATGAAGAGAAGACGTCAGAGTCATCTAGAGCAGAAGCAGAAAGAAGGGACATTCAAGAAAGAGCTCATAGCACAATTGATCTGTCATTGAGCGATGAAGTATTAAAGGAAGTAGCAGGTGAGACGACGGCAATAGGTCTTTAGAGGAAGCTTGACTCTTTTTATATGAGGAAATCGCTGGCCAATAGATTACATATAAAGAAGAAGCTATATCAGTTGTCCATGTCAAAGGGGACGCCGATGAAAAATTATATAGACGCCTTCAATAAGATTATCGTTGATCTTGAGTCTATCAACATCAAGATAGAAGATGAAGATAGAGTAATTATCCTACTGAGTTCACTCCCCAAGAGCTATGAGAGTTTTGTTGATACGCTACTCTACGGCAGAGAGAGTTTAACGATGAGTGATGAGAAATCATCATTAAACTCAAAGTTATTAGGAAAGCAGACCGAGGGCAATGTAAAAAGTCTATCTGTAAGAGGAAAGCCCTCATATAGAGATGGGAATAAAAAAGGCTCAAGGTTGAAGTCTAGGACTCCTGGGAAGTGCTATTGCTACAAGAAAGATGGGCACTTCATAAAAAACTGTCCTGAGAAGAGAGCACAAGATAAGAAGAAAGCGGATGCTGCGCTTGCCTATGATGATAGTTATGACAGCGCAGAGACACTCGTCGCTACTGATGGTATGAACTCTGAACAATGGGTTCTTAATTCTAGTTGTACTTTTCACATGTGCCTGCACAAGTCCTGGTTTACAAATTTCCAACCCATTAGTGGTGGTAAAGTGTTAATGGGTAATGACATTGCATGTCAGATAATGGGAATTGGTAGTGTTAAGCTTAGGCTGCATGATGGGCGAGTGAGAGAGTTGACAGATGTTAGGTATGTTCCTGACTTGAAGAGAAATTTGATCTCACTGGGGACTTTAGACTAGAATGAGTGTTCCATTAGGATTAACGGAGGGATTTTAAGAGTTTTTAAAAGTTCCATAGTGGTGATGAGAGGAGAGAAGCGCAAAGGTGTTTATGTGCTTAAGGGTGAAGTCGTAAGCGGTTCTACACTATTCTCTGTAGATGATGAGAGTATGCAAACTAAATTGTGGCATCTTAGATTGGCACACCTAGGCGAGAGAAACCTAAAGGAGTTATATAGTCAAATGGCGTTTGGGAGGATAAGTTCCAGCCCTTAGAATTTTGTGAGCATTGTATGCTAGAGAAAGCATATAGAGTGAGGTTTAGTACCGGCGAGCACAAGACTAAGGGGACTCTTGACTACATACACTCGAATCTTTGGGGACTAGCTCAGACAGCTACTCGTGGTGGTGCCAGGTATTTTCTCAGCTTGATTGATGACTATTCGAGGAAGCTGTGGGTCTATGTGTTGAAGAGCAAGGATCAATCCTTTGACGTATTCAAGACTTGAAAGATTCTTGTTAAGAATCAGACTGGCAAAAGAGTGAAGAGGTTGAGAACTGACAACGGCCTCGAATTTTGCAACAGAGAGTTTGATGAGTTTTGTGACAAGCATGGGATTGCAAGGCATAGAACGATAAGATCAACACCGCAGCAGAATGGGGTAACTGAGAGGATGAACAGAACCCTACTTGAAAGGGTTAGATACATACTTACCAATGCAAAGATGTCCAAGACATTCTGGGGAGAAGTTGTAGTGACTGCAGCTTACTTGATTAATAGAAGTCCCTCCTCAACAATTAACTTCAAGACGCCAGAAGAGAAATGGTCTGGCAATCCTCCGAAGTATGACCACCTCAGAATATTTGGTTGCCCTGCCTTTTGTCACGGACTGTTTTCGAGACCGTGCGGCCTTAGACGCGTTGCGTGCTAAGTAGCCTAGAAAACCACACAAAGAGAAGAGAAAATAAGCACACCAAGTGTTTGCACGAATGCTCTCTATATTGCTGAAGAGAAAACAAGCTATGAGATGAAAAATACAAGTGAGGGTCTCCCTCTTTTATAGTTGCAGCCCTATACAATCAATGGCTGAGATCTATTTGATCTAACGGTGTATATACAAGATGGGATAATATTCCTTAGAATATTCCTAGATGCTCTCCTACCTCTTATGGGAGTCTAACTAGGGTTAACTTCCTTAATAAGTTGCGGGCCAAGCCCGGTTCTCCATCCTAACCAGCGGGCCTTCTAGAAGCTCCGGTCCACGTAGCGCTCCATGGTCCAAGAGGCCTCCAGCAGGCCTAGTCGCGCACCAAGTGCTTGAGGAAATGCTTGAGAGCACTTGGGGCGTGACATTCTCCCCCACCAAATTCACGCGACGCCCTCGTCGCGTCCTTGCTGGAACTCGCGCACCTTGTTCTCAAACTGCCACAGTGCGGTCTCGGGTTCCCAGCTTGCTTCGCTGTCGGGCAATCCTTTCCACTTGACGAGGTACTCACGACTTGGACGGCAGTTCTTCTTCCGCACTGTCCTCACATCAAGGATAAGTTCAGCCTCCTTGTCGTAAGATGTGGAAACTCCCAATGGTGCCCTAGTTTGTGGCCCACGTTCCGTGTCCTCCGCATCACCATGGTATGGCTTTAGGCAGCTTGCGTGAAACACCGGATGTAGCCGAAGTCTCGAAGGCAGCTCCACCTTGTACGAGACATTGCCAACCCTCTTGGCAATAGGAAATGGCCCCTCATACTTTCGAACAAGACCCTTGTGAAGTGGGCGCGTAGACTTGTGCTGCGTCGGAAGAATTTTCACCATCACTAAATCCCCCACGCTGTACTCAACATGTCTTCGCTTACCGTCAGCCCATTTCTTCATCCGTTTCGTCGCCTTGTCCAGACACACTCGCGCCTTGTCCGATTGTTCCTGCCAGGACTTCGCAGCTTTGTAGGCTGCTGGACTCTTCCCAGTATCGCTGGACACGAGTGCATGCGGCGTGAGAGGCTGCTGGCCAGTAGCTAACTCGAATGGACTCTGGTTCGTCGATTCACTCCTCTGCAAGTTATACGAGAACTGTGCCACATCGAGTAACTTGACCCAATCCTGCTGATTTGTGCCCACAAAGTGCCGCAAATACAGCTCCAGTAATGCGTTCACCCTCTCGGTCTGCCCATCCGTTTGTGGGTGAAAGCTGGTGGAAAAGCGAAGTTCCGATCCCATGAGATTGAACAATCCAGTCCAGAATCTCCCCGTAAACCTCGTATCACGATCGCTGACTATCACTCTCGGCAACCCCCAGTACTTGACGACGTGCTTGAAGAAAAGTTTGGCTGTCTCTTCCGCATTACACTCTTTGGGTGCTGGTATGAAAGTCGCATACTTGGAAAACCGATCTACCACCACAATGATAGTTCCACACCCCTCGGACTTCGGTAAGGCTACAATGAAATCCATAAAGATGCTTTCCCAAGGTCTCTCCGGTATGGGCAGTGGCTCTAGTAGCCCTGCGGGACTCCGCTGTTCAATCTTGTCCTGTTGGCACACAAGACAAGTTTTGACAAACTGTTCTATCTCCTCCCGCATGTGTGGCCAGTAGTAAACTGTCTCCAATAGGGCGCGTGTGCGCCGCTGGCCTGGATGTCCTGCCCATTTTGTATCGTGACACTCCTTAATGAGGTTACGCCGCAGGTTCTCCCACTTTGGCACATAAACCCGGCGTCCCTTGGTGTAGAGAAGCCCATCTTCTACCCAAAATCGCTGAGTCTTTCCCTCTTGTGCTTGAGTGGCGAGCTGTGTGGCTGCGGGATCATGTTTCATTCCCTCATAAAATAGGCCGAGCAAATCACCTTCCAGTTTGCTGATAGCTGCTAACTCGGCCTTCCGGCTTAAGGCGTCCGCCACCACGTTCACCTTTCCCGGTTTGTACTCGAGCTCATAATCGAACTCCGCCAGAAAGTCCTGCCACCTAGCTTGCTTCGGGCTGAGTTTCTTCTGACTTTGGAAGTAACTCGTTGCTATGTTGTCCGTCATCACTACGAACCTTGCCCCAAGCAGATAATGTCGCCAAGTGCGCAGACAATGGATGACCCCCGTCATCTCCTTTTCCTGCACCGTATAGCGCCTCTCCGTCTCATTGAGCTTCCGGCTCTCATATGCGATCGGATGGTCCTGCTGCATTAATACACCACCAATAGCAAAATCAGATGCATCAGTATGTACCTCATACGGTAACAGGTGATTCGGTAATGCTAAGACTGGTTCCTCGATCACTGCTGCCTTTAGTCGATCAAAAGCCCCTTGGCACTCCTTACTCCACTCCCACGCCTTAGTCTTCTTTAGCAGGTCGGTAAGGGGTGCTGCAGTGGTGGAGTAGCTCTTGATAAACCTGCGATAATAGTTAACCAACCCAAGGAAAGACCGCAGCTCGGTAACTTTCGTGGGTGCCTCCCAGTCCACAATGGCGCGAATCTTCGCCCTGTCCATCATCAACCTGCCCTCTTTGATCTTGTGACCCAAAAAGTCCACCTCCGGCTTGGCAAATGAGCACTTCTCCCTCTTCACATACAGCTCATTCTCGCGGAGCACCTTCAAGACAGATTTCAAGTGTTCCACGTGCTCTTCGAGAGTGTTGCTGTAGATGACGATGTCGTCTAAGTACACGACGACGAACTTGTCAAGAAAGGGCTGGAGTATGTTGTTCATCAGTGTGCAGAAAGTGGCTGACGCGTTGGTGAGGCCAAACGGCATGACCAGAAACTCAAAGGCCCCATAACGCGTCACACAGGTGGTTTTTGGCTCGTCGCCCTCGGCTATCCGCACCTGATGGTAACCTGACCGCAAATCCAGCTTCGAGAAATACTTTGCCTGCCCCAACTGATCAAACAAGTCAGCAATTAAAGGAATGGGATACCTATTTTTGACAGTGACCTTGTTCAGCGCTCGGTAGTCTATGCATAACCGCAATGATCCGTCGTGCTTGCGCTGGAAAAGCACGGGCGCGCCGTAAGGCGCCTTCGATGGCTGGATAAACCCTGCATCTAGCAACTCCTTGAGCTGCTTCCGCAACTCTGCTAGTTCTGGTGGAGACATTCTGTATGGGGCCTTGGCTGGAGGTTTCGCCCCTGGTTCCAGCTCAATCTCGTGATCAATTGCCCGTCTTGGTGGTAATTTCTGTGGTAGCGCTGCCGGCATCACGTCCTGGTGCTGCTTGAGCACTTTCGTGATCTCTGCTGGCAGCTCCTCTTCGCCCCCGTACGCCTCATCATCTGCCTCCCATATTGTGGCGAGGTATGTCTCTTCTCCCCGCTTAGCTCCTTTCTTCAGTTGCATGGCGGACAGGAGAGTAGTGTGGGCGTTGGGCTCGGATTGCCCACCTGTCGGCTTGTTTACTGTCGGCACCATGCATGGTCCCCCCTCCAAGATGCATACATAGTTATGTCGGGGAAGTGGCACCACATTAAACTGCCGCAGAAAATCCATACCAAGAACAGCATCAAAATCATCGAGAGGGGCTACCGAAAAGTTTACCTTACCGCTCCATTTTCCGAGGCTCATTTCAACTCCACGAATGACCCCGTCCAGTGGCTTGATTGCGGCGTTCACAGTCTTGAGGTAGCCAATCCCCTTCTCCACCTTGAGGCCCAAGCGTACTGCTTCCGCATACTTCATAAAGTTGTGCGTAGCTCCAATATCTACAAGTGCTTGCGTCCTATTCCCGTTAATGTAGGCTTCAACGTACATCAGTGCCTTTCCTGCTGGCGCGCGGGCTGCCCGCTTGGCATTGAGGGCATTGAGTAACTGGAGACATCCCAGTTGTCCCTGTTCACCCGCTTGCTGAGTCTCCAACATTGCGTTGATAGCCTTCTTCTTTGGACAGTCCTTCACCCAATGATCCCCGTCGCAAAGGAAGCAGCTAGATCTCGGCTTTCTCCCGCCGTTGCGCTTCTGCTCTCTCCCTGTGGGCGGTTTACCTTTCCCCTCCTTATCCTGCGGAGGATGAGACTCCCTGGTTCCCCCACCTTTGCTGTGATTGGGCTTCGAATTCTTGGACTTCCCCGCATCACCCTTGCGGTAATCAGTGAGCGTTTCCGCCAATGTGAGGGCGTCGGATATGTTCTGCACTCCACGCCGCCTCAGCTCATTGGACGCCCATGTCTGTAACCCATCAAGGAAGTTGAACAGCAAGTCTTCTTCACTCATATTGGGGATCTGCAGCATCAGCAGAGAGTACTCCTCAACGTACTCGCCAATCGACTTGTTCTGTCTCAACTCCTTTAGACGCTTCCTAGCGTCATGCGCCACATTCTCCGGATAGAATTGGCGTTTCAGCTCCTGCTGCAACTCTGTCCAGGTATTGATGGTGCAAGTACCCTTGCGAATCTCCTCGCTCTTCCTACGCCACCACAGAATTGCATGATCAGAGAGATATAGGGTCGCGGTGTTTACCTTATCCTCGTCCCGTACGCCTAGGGCGTCGAAGTATCTCTCCATCTGCCAGAAGTAATTGTCGAGCTCCTTGGCGTTCCGCTTCCCGCTGAACTCCTTGGGCTTAGGAGCATCGACTCTCGGTGTAGACACCGTCACTTGAGCGGCGACAGACCCATTCGCCACCGCCCGCTTGCACAGCACCACATCCTCTTTGACAGATTCGAGCCCGCGGTGTAGCTCCCCTACTTGGGCCTGAATACTGTCCATTGTGGTGAGGACGCTCTCCTGAAAAGCTTTAATCCAGTCCCGCTGCTTATCGACGTAAGCCTCGATGGATGTGCTGATGAGGGTGCGCAGCTCGTCTCCTTGAGCGTCGAGGCCTCCCTCGATCTTCTCTACTTGCTGCTCCAGCTCTCCAAGGCGATCTGCTGCCTTCCCGACAGCGCCGCTGAGTGCTCTCACCATACCCCCCACATCCTGACTTGGATCTGCTGATTTCTCGCGAGACGCCGCGCCGTGCTTCTTAGCTTTGGGGTTCCGACCCCTCTCTTCAGCCAAATCTGATGGTGCGCCGTCTTTCTCCATCTCTGAACTGAACCTGCTCTGATACCAACTGTCACGGACTGTTTTCGAGACCGTGCGGCCTTAGACGCGTTGCGTGCTAAGCAGCCTAGAAAACCACACAAAGAGAAGAGAAAATAAGCACACCAAATGTTTGCACGAATGCTCTCTATATTGCTGAAGAGAAAACAAGCTATGAGATGAAAAATACAAGTGAGGGTCTCCCCCTTTTATAGTTGCAGCCCTATACAATCAATGGCTGAGATCTATTTGATCTAACGGTGTATATACAAGATGGGATAATATTCCTTAGAATATTCCTAAATGCTCTCCTACCTCTTATGGGAGTCTAACTAGGGTTAACTTCCTTAATAAGTTGCGGGCCAAGCCCGGTTCTCCATCCTAACCAGCGAGCCTTCTAGAAGCTCCGGTCCACGTAGCGCTCCATGGTCCAAGAGGCCTCCAGCAGGCCTAGTCGCGCACCAAGTGCTTGAGGAAATGCTTGAGAGCACTTGGGGCGTGACACTTTGTACATGTTAAGGAGGGGAAGTTGGAACCTAGAGCTATCAAAGGGGTATTCATAGGATATCTCGAAGGAGTAAAAGGATACAAGGTGTGGTGTAAAGACTTAACACCATCAAGGAGTATCATAAGCCGTGATGTGACATTCGATGAGATGACGATGCTAAAAACTTCCCATGAAGATGAGAAAGAAGAACTTGTGACCAAGGAAGACTCAGCACCCGAGTCAATAGAAGTTGAAGTAGCGCCTGAAAATGGATCTGATATGCCCCTAGATCAACACTTCAACAAGGAGATCCTTGAAGATGAACCAAGAACACCGATGAGTTCCTCCAAGTCCACCCAAAAGAAGACTAGAACTTCTGAGTTGGAACTTGAAGAGTACCAACTTACTAGAGACAGGCTAAGGAGAACGATTAACCCACCAGTCAGGTATACACAAGCAGACTTAGTTGCTCATGCATTTAATTCTGCTTACACTCTTGAGTATGATGAACTTAGGACATATGGTGAGGCTATGAAGAGTGAAAACAAGAAAGAATAGCAGCAGGCCATGGAAGAAGAAATTTGTTCTCTTAAGAAGAACAATACCTGAAAGTTGGTGGAGAGACCTCAAAAGAAGCTAATCGGGTGCAAGTGGGTGTATAAGGTAAAGGAGGGGATACCGGGAATTGAGCCTACAAGATTCAAGGCTAGGTTAGTAGCACAAGGTTTTACTCAAAGAGAGGGAGTCAATTTTCATGAGATATTTTCTCCAGTTGTCAAGCACATATCTATTAGGATTTTGTTAGCCATGTGTGCAAACCTTGATTTACATATAGAGCAGATGGATGTAAAGACCGCTTTTCTACATAGAGAGCTTAAAGAAACAATATACATGGCACAGCACAAGGGTTCGAGGAGCCCAGAAAAGAAGATCATACTTGTTTGCTAAAGAAGTCATTGTACGGGTTAAAGTAATCACCTAGACAGTGGTATAGGAGATTTGATGAGTTTATGATGGCTTGTGGTTTTAGTAGGAGCAAGTATGATGGATGTGTGTACTTCAAGAACATGAGTTGTGGGATGATGTATTTGCTTCTATACGTCGATGATATGTTGATCGCATGGAAGAACATGGAAGAAATACAGAAGTTCAAGAAGCAGTTGAGTGACGAGTTTGAAATGAAGAATTTGGGAGCAGCGAAGAGAATTTTGGGTATAGATATTGTGAGGGAAAGAAGAGATGTTATCTTCTTGTCCCAACAGTAATATATAGTCAAAATTTTGGAGAAGTTTGGTATGTCAAACGCGAAGGCTATCTCTGCTCCTTTGGTCATGCATTTCAGACTTTCAGCAGCACAGTCGCCGACATCCGATGAGGAGAAATTGCAGATGAGCAAAGTACTATATGCAAGCGTTGTGGGGAGCATCATGTGTAATGGTTTGCACAAGACCAGACATAGCACAGGCTGTAAGTGTGGTAAGTAGATATATGGCGAATCTGGGAAAAGATCACTGGCTTGCAGTAAAGTGAATTCTGAGATATCTCAAGGGAACGTCAAATCACGGGTTAGTGTATAAGAGGGATGAGGACAACAATGAAATGGTAAGAGGGTACGTAGACTCAGATTATGCAGGTGATCTTGACAAGAGAATATCATTAACGGGCTACGTATTTACAGTGTTTGGGTATAGTGTGTGTTGGAGATCAGTCTTACAATATGTGGTTGCACTATCTACCACAGAGGCAGAGTACATAGCTGTTGGAGAAGCTATCAAAGAAGCCGTGTGGTTAAAAGGCATATACGCAGAGGTATTGGCTAGTGAAGATGTGAACACCGGTGTGTATTGTGATAGTCAAAGTGCCATACACCTAAGCAAGCATCAAGTGTTCCACGAGAGGTTAAAACACATTGATGTGAGGCTCCATTACATTTGTGAGATTGTCCAAAGTAGTGAAGTTAGTCTAACAAAGATAGCGTCATCTAAAAATCCAGCTGATATGTTGACTAAGCCACTACCCTCGGTTAAGTTCGTCCTATGTAAGGACTTAACCGAAGTCACTACTTTGTGAAGGTGACTGAAGATGCGGAAATGAGAGATCGAGTTACTTTGTGGATGATTTTGAATCAAGGAAGGGATTTGTGAGAATATTGATTAAAAATTATTGGAATATGATTTGGGGTTCAAGCCAAGTGCGTAGGGTGTGCACATATCGAAGACGGACGCGAAAGAAGGCAAAAAATGAAGAAGGGTGCACCAGGCGCGGGTGTCGCAGCGCTGAGCAGAAAGCGCGCCAGCACCGCGGCGCTAGAGACAGGAACAGTGTCTCGAAATTAGGAAACTTCCTAATTTCGTCTCCCACTTGCTCTATGACTCTCTAATACGATTCCCACACGTATAGAGTAAACCTAGGACGTCCTAAAACCTATATAAAGGCTACCAATTGGCTTGTAAACACATCTTTGTGATCAAGTAAGAGATCTTTGTGATCAACTAATAATCTTGACAATCTTTGTGATAAACAAGAGATCTTAGAGGTTCTTTGTGAGAGAAAATCCCTAGAGTGAAAGAGAGAGTTTTCTTTGTGATCTTTCTTATAAAAGGCATACTTTATGAGTGCCTTGAGATTCATAATAAGAGAAGAGTGTGATCTTGATCCGCCGTGGACGTAGGTAAGTTGCCGAACCACGTAATTCTTTGTATGTTCTTCTTCTACCCCTTTCTCTATTTATTTCTTAATAACTTATTCTGCATTATTATATTACTTGGGTGAATTGTTTTACTTGTTTGTGTGCTTCCGCTTCAACATAATCAAATCAGATGATGACTGATCAATCCACCTAATCTTATTTGTTCAACAAAAGTAACTCTCCCACTCAAATTAAAGAACATAAGATGAGAACCAAATGCTTTTAAGAAGAGGGATTCCCCAGTTGAGAACAAAAAGGCTGTGTGGATTCAAGAAATCAGTCTATAACAAAAAGCACCCCATGATAATAAACAATTCAAATGATCAATGATTAATCCACCTAGTGCTCTTTGGCCAACGACAGAATGTCAAACTCTCTCACTCAAGTTAAAGAACATAAGATGAGAACCAAATGCTTTTAAGAAGAGGGATTTCCCAGTTGAGAACAAAAAAGTTGTACGGGTTCAAAAAATCAGTCTATGACAAAAAGCATCCCATGATAATAAACAATTTAAATGATCAATGATTAATCCACCTAGTGCTCTTTGGCCAACGACGGAATGTCACACTCTCTCACTCAAGTTAAAGAACATAAGATGAGAACCAAATGCCAAATTTATTAAGTGATTCAAATAACCAATTTCCCACTTCAACATGGAAGCCTTGCATCCAATATAATAAAGTAAACAATAAATAATTGTTTAAGAAACGATTAATGGTCATATTAGCCAAGTGAAAAGAAGCAAAATAAGAATGAAGGCATCAGGTGTACAAAGTTATAGCATCAAATGAAGTAATTCAGACGCAAATTACCCATTAGTTGTTGTAGAGCATTCATCACTTGCCCAATAGTCTAACTGGCAGCAATGGCAAACGTAATTGCCAATCTGAGTAAAGCATGTATTCACACACAACATAAATAAATAAAAAGGTATGTGGGCATCAGTTCTCCAAGGTGATAAAAGCATCAATGAGAAGTTTCAGACGCAAATTACCCATTATACAATATGAGATTCATCATTCGCCCACCAAAGATAACCATCTACAACAAATAAAATTAAAAAAATCTGTAAACCCAAAATACAAAAACAATAGTAATAGGGTATCTCAGTTAAAAAAGGCATGAGAAATAGGGGTAGAAATGAAGCGATCAGAACCTGTCGGGATTCATGTTAACATCACTGTTACAACATCAGTGGATTGACGGACTTAATGAATTTCTATCGTCACCTCGCAATTACTCCTTCCCCCATTAACTCAACAACAAACCTCAATAAATTTGAATTAAAAAGCAAAATTTTCGTATCAACAGGAAACGCTAATTGAACTGAAAATGGCGATTGAAGGGGGAAAAAGCTCAAAACTTCTTAGAGGGACGTTTTTGCTGTCACAGAAGGGATGCAGAGATAGAACTCATCTCCCGGTAAACGATATCATAAAATTTCCTCAGAACATCACTCTTCAAAACATCTAAACTAAAACCAAAAACACACATTTTGGAAAGAAAAAAAATTGCAAATTGAAAAAGGATTGGTAGAAAATGTAACCAACATGGAGATATAGCTAACGAGAGAGAAATGTTGCCGACCGATAGAGCGTGAGAATGAAAGCTTTGTATACGCGGGACTGTATTCAATATTCATCCATAACCCCTAATTTTTTCGTTAATTACTGTAACGTTTGCACATTACAATTTACAACCCACTAAGCCCAATGCCATCTTCAAGGTAATAAATAGGTGGAAAGTTTTTTTTAGAATAGCTTTTCTTTTAAGCATCTTTTTTTAGAATAGTTAAAAATTATGTATCAATAATTTCTTAATTTTTGTAATTAAATATTTTTAAAATAGATTAAAAAATATTTATTTATATATATACACAGAGAGAGAGGAAAGGGTTAGAGATGAAAAACAAAATTACATTTGGATTCAAATCCGAAAATTTTCAAAAAAAAAAAATCGGATAAAGAAAACTGAAAATTTCAGATTTTTTTTTTTAAAATTTGGGTTTTTTTTTTTTTTTTTGTGAAATCTGATTCCGAATTTTTTTTCCAATTTTGAGAAACCTAAATTTTTTTGTATTTTTAAAAAGTCCTAAATTAAGTATTAAGTTAATTTTAAAACTTTGCTTTTATAGATTATGAATTTTTTTTATGGATGGTAGTTTGTATTTTGTGGATTATGAAATTTTGAAATTTTAGATGATACTGATTATGTATTTTGTCAATTGTGATTGAAATAAATTATTTTGGTAGTGTAATTTTATTTTAATTATTTTAAAAGTAGTATCAATTAATAAGTAAACACTAATTAATTATTTGAATTTTTTATTATTTATAAACTATAGTAAGTATTTAGTTACTAACTACTTGGTAAATATATTTTGTGGCAAAGTATTATTATTATTTATATATAAAAGAATTTCAATTATTAAATTATTAGTATTACAAATTTACAATCAAATCAGTAAATTTGTATTTATTACATTATTATGATTTGAAATTAATATAAAAAATATTACAAAACAAATATTAGTTGATGAAATTAAAAGTTGAAAAAGAGATAAGAAAATAAATTTAAAAATTTTAATAATCATAAGAGACAAAAAAAATAATAAAGTTTAAAATATATTAAATTATGAATTTAAATTATATAATACATATTATACAATCTAACAATTATTTTATTAAATAAATATTTAAAAAAAATCAAATTTAATATAAAAAATTAAAAAATAAATTGAATTTAAATTTAGTCGAATTACCCGATCCAGCCCAAATTTAAACTCAAATCTAACTTGCACTCAAAAAAGTTCTTATATTGTAACTCAAATTTCAAGTTGGTAAAAAAAAAAAAAAGACAAATTATAAAGGAGTAATAAAACCTTTAATATAGAGCAGAGGGTGCTAGCCCAATTGGCAGCCCCTCTTGTGATGCTCACCCAGGTCAAAGGTTCGATTCCGCATGTTGGCGGTTTGTAGGTGTGTGTGTGTTGTAACACTCAAAAAAAATAAAAATAAAATAAAACCTTTAATATAATAAAAATGACAAACACTCACTCTTCTAAAATTAAGTGACAAATAGGCCTCATCCGTTGTTTGTTATATTAAATTTTTTTTTAAAAAGTGACATTTTTGTAACTTTATGCAATAAAGACGTGACACAGTCGGTCTACAATACGACAACTGATCAGCACTAATCACCTTTGCCAATGGTTTGGTCAACAATCAACTACAATTTTAATTGAAAAAATAACCCCGGTGTGGGGGGTTTAATTTGTTATTTAATTCTATAAGGGGTGTGTTTATCATTTTTATCATATTAAGGGGGTCCATCCATCTTTACCCTTATATCTCAAAAATAAAAAATAAAAAAATAAAAAATAAAACCTTTAATATAATAAAAATGACAAACACTCACTCTTCTAAAATTAAGTGACAAATAGGCCTCATCCGTTGTTTGTTATATTAAATTTTTTTTAAAAAAGTGACATTTTTGTAACTTTATGCAATAAAGACGTGACACAGTCGGTCTACAATACGACAACTGATCAGCACTAATCACCTTTGCCAATGGTTTGGTCAACAATCAACTACAATTTTAACTGAAAAAATAACCCCGGTGTGGGGGGGTTTAATTTGTTATTTAATTCTATAAGGGGTGTGTTTATCATTTTTATCATATTAAGGGGGTCCATCCATCTTTACCCTTATATACATTCTTACCCTTTTTAAGTGTTTTGAGTTTAAACTTGCATTTTGTAATATAAAAATTTAACAGAAAAAAAAGACACTTGACACTTGAGATTGGTCTAATCTAACCTTTGAGCTAAAATATATTACAACTGAAGTAAAAGCGAGGTATTATATATTTTTTGTACTATTTAAATTAAAATTCAAAATATTGGATTAACTTTTTTGTTATTTTAACAAATGTGTAATTAAAAAATATAAATATAATGTTTAAAAAAATATTCTTGTTCCAAATATAAACAAAGAAAAAGAGAGGAGAAAACCTGTAGTTTCTCATGCAACATATCATGTGAGAAATACGTGTTGCGATAAATCATGCGATTGTTCTTTTTAACGTATATCAATAATAAATTAATATTCACAAATTGTAAGAATATAATTTTACAAAATAGAATCTATACTTAAATAATATTTACTCAAAATTATTTACAATATGTGATTATTTAAATTTATAATTATGATAATTTATTAAATAATAATATTTATTTATAAATACAAACATATCATAATATGATGACTAAAGGCATTTGTTTACCTTTAATTATAAACATCATATAAAAGAAGAGTAAATTGTGTATTAAAAACCAAACTTAATTTAACTTATATGTATTTATTGTGCATTGTGCGAGATTTTAAAATTTTTATTGAATTAAAATGAACTCATTTAAGCCTTTGCCAACTCAACATTTTTTAAAACTTTAATCCTAAGATATGATTTTTATGCAAAGAAAAGGATACGAGTAACAATCATACTAAGAAAAAATGATCTAACCTTTTTCATGAAAATGAAAAGGAGTAAGATTACTAAATTATATTTTTTTTTTTCTAGTGCATCCTTAGGAGATAAATGCCCACACACTTAAGTTTTGTCTAGACAAAAATTGAATTTGAACTCTTTAAATATGTGGGTACTTAGATCTCCAGATAATAGATTTGGTATGAGAAATTATAGTGACCTCCTCTCTCTCATATATTATTTATGAAAAATGTGTGTCTAGTTTTTTATACAAATTTCTAAACAATACACTAGATAGAGAAATTATAATAAATCTCGTCTCTCTCGCACACACCTTATAAAAAATGTGTATTCATGTTTTTACATAGATCTCGTGTAAATTTTTAAAAAAATACAAAATTATAATTTTATGTGGTATTCTTTTTTAAATATATATATATATATATATATATTGATTCCTAATGTTTTGAGAAAAAACACGTGCAGATCTCAATGTTTTTATAAATCCTATTTACACGAATTTCATTAATTTTAATAAGAAAAAAAAGTAAAATTGATAATTCACCCACATTAATTTTAAGAAATAGATATAAATCCTAATATTTTTATAAATCTTCATTTACACATAAGTGATGCATTCCGTCAACTTTTAAAAGAAAAAGTATAAAATTGATAATTTACTCCAATTTAAAAAGTCTAAATTTAATTAAATACTAAAACGAAAACTTAACTTTTAACGTGATTATAGTAGAGATGACTGGAATTATTTCATTTTATGTTTTTGTACTTATTATTTTCGTATTATTCTAACAAAATTTGTTATTATTAATAAGTATTCTCACTTATTACATTGGTGACTAAGATTCAAATTTCTATTAATGACATTTATAAAATTATTAACATATCATCCTAATAAATTTGTAAATAAAGTTGAAATAATTTTATCAATTTTTAAGTGTTTAGTATTTAACATATGGTCAAAGATTTAAACTTATTTTCTAATTTTTTTTTAATTAAAATAGAATATAATCATACTTCCATCAATTTTATCATTAAAATAAAACGTTTTTTTTTTAAAAATTAAAACAAGACATAACCATGCCTTACAATTTTTTTTACCTATTTTACCATTACAATAAATTATGTAAATAAAATTTCTAAAAAACATTGATATCTGTATATTCCTTTCTTAAGAGATATGGATACCATTTCCCCTTCTTTCTAACTACAGCTACATTATCTATGAGACCATCTATTAAAAATAAGCCACCATTACATATTTTAGAACCAATCATACATTGATTGAAAATTCGGTGGTATATCACTTATTACATGAGTATTCTCACTTTCTTATAATGTATCCTAATAAATTACTAAGGAATGATCACCCATTAATTAGAAATTAAACTCTTGTGGGTAAAAAGTTTTTAAAAAATTCACTCGACTAGATCTTGAATTCAATCTTTTTATTATATTATTACGTACAAAATATTAAATTATTAATATGCAAAATTCATATTAATAAATAAAGGAAAAAAATCATGGTCTGGCTTCCTTAGCCCTATATGGTAGGAATTTGAGCCCAATATGACACGGGCAAGTGGGTCGAGCAGTTCGTGCCATGTTGAGCCCATTTCACGCAAGACTAGATATGCTTTCCTACAAAAACAAAGCATTATCTTTCATCTTGGTTATGGCTTGTCAAATTCAAGAAAACAATTTCTTATATTAAATTTATGTGTTTTGTGACGCGTTACCAATAGTTGAGTAATAGCAAAAGATTGATGGAAGGCATCAGGTCTCCAAGTCCAAAGTGATAGCATCAATGAAAAAGTTGCAGACGAAAATTATCCATTAGTTTAGTTGTTGCAGAATTAATATTCATCTCTTTGCCCCCCAATTCGTCTTCTTCTAACAATTTGAGTCGTGCTTTTCTGATACCAACAACATTACTTATACCCAGAAAATACAACTAAGACAAAGAAACCTGATAATGCTAACACATTGAAAAGAAACGAATAGGAAATGTGGGCATCAGCTCTACAAGAAGATAAGCATCAATGAATAGTTTCAGACGCAAATTACCCATTTTACAATTTCAGATTCATCATTCGCCCACTGAAAATAAATTTTTTTATATTTGTGAAACCTGTAAAAGTAGGATGATGATGAGGAGGGGATTCAAATGAAAGCGATCAGAACCTGTCGGGATTCGTGTTAACATCACACTGTATAACATCAGTGGATTGACAGACTTGTATGAATTTCTATCTTCATCTCGCTTCAAACCCTAATTACGAATCCAATATTCGAACAAAAACACATTAAATTGAAATTGAATTGAATTGAATTGAAAATAGAAGAGCTCAGAACTTCTTAGAGGGATGTGTTTGCCTTCACCGACGGTATTCCGACTCAGGCACACGGTTATAAGATTTCATCATGGCTTTACTTTCTGTCAAACATCTAAACTCAAAAACACAACCAGCCCTTTTTTTTAAAAAAAAGGAATAAAAAAAAAAAAACATTGTAGAAGTAAGAAGGATTTGAAGAGACTGTTAGAGTCGGTGCTGAGCGTTAATAGAATTGATAGAAAGGGTGCTTTTATAGACGACGGCCCTGTGTCTCGCACTCAGAAACCCTAATTTCTTGTGCTTTTATAGACGGCGGCCTGTGTCTCGCACTCAAAAACCCTATTTTCTTACATATATATATAATTTAATAATATTTTTAAATTTTAGTTTCTCAAATTTTTTTTTTTTAAATTTCAACATTTTTACTTACCTTGTTATTGAAACTCAGACTTTTAAAATTATCGTTACATTCTACTATTATTTTACACACTACTTTAAATAGAAATTCCACCGTTACACTATTTTATAATTATTTTATACATTATTTCAAATAAAAAAATTAAGATAGCATTTAAATGTAGTATTATTTAATAATTTTTTTATTAATATTAAAATTATATTTAATATGAGTAATACCATATCTTCGAAATAATTATTTTTCTAAAAAAAAACTTCTCATTCTTGTCATTAACTAATTAGTTTATTACTATTATAATATGTTACATGTTTAGATTTACTATTAAACTAATTAGAATAAAGTTAAATTATATGTATTTTAGATCTCAAAATTATATATATATATATTGAAGTATATAGATATTGATTGTGATATAAATATTTAATAATAGATTTATAAGTGTATACATATTTTCCAAGTTTATATTATTAATTAAATATGATTTTTTAAATTTAAATGGAATGATTAAATAAAAAAAATATTACTTCCAAGGGTAAATTTACGCCAAAATTTGTGTTCTCTTATAAGATATTGAATTAATTTGTTTTATATTGCATTCAAATTAAAATTATTAAAATCTTGTTTTGTCAATTTTTTTGGATGAATAAAAATAACGTTATTTAAATATTAATAATAATATTTAAGAATGAGCATTGATTTAATTAATCCAAAAATCAAACTAAATTAAAAGTTAAATTCAATTTAAAATTTTAGAGTTTAATTTTTGAATGATTTTATTTATTTGGGATCAATCAATCTAGTTGAATTTAAATTTTAAAAAAAAATACTTAAAATAAAGTATAAATAAATAAATAAATAAAAACCAAATCAAATCGAATAAATTTCTTATGTTTAAACCAATTGGTTTCATATTTTGAGACCAAATGGAAACCGGATTTTTCCCACTGCCAGTAAATGCCCCATCATTGTATTCAAATAATAATAAGAAAAAAGAGTATTGCTTTCACTACCACCGAATTTCCACAAACAATTTATTAGTATCACCAAATGGTAATATTCATAGAAACCAAGCTACATTTTATGCTTTTCTTTTTAAGTTTGGTTTGGGTTATGAGAATCATGAGAGGAGATGGCAGAGCAAACAGGTGTTGTGTGTAAAGCCTAATGGCAGCGCACAGCCAAGAGCCATCAAATCTGAATGGGAGAGTAATGTATATAGCATTTACCTGTGTAATTTAAATACTATAGAAGATGTATGGTCATCAATATAAGGGGGAACATTAACCATGGAGAAAATTTGATGCCAATGCCAAAAAAAAGAAAAAAGAGAACAATAAAAAGCAAGCAATGAGACCATGCATAGTTTATATAATTTCTCCCTTTTTCTCTGTTAGACTAGATTTGAGACCCTACTCAATCCCTACACCATTTACCACCCACAACCCCCGACTTGAAAAACGCTACCATCATTCGAGTTATTTCTTCTGGGGTTTCATTGAAAAATGCTACTCACAGAACAGTCATCGTGGACACGCCATATAGTTTCACCCAACAGGTTTGCTACTGAAAGAACAGTCAACTCAGGGAAATAGTTATTTTCTGCCAACGGAATTGTGTTTGTAATGATCACCTCCTGAAACAGTCCGCCTGACAACCTCTCAATTGCAGGAGGGCTGTGATAGAGAAGAAACAATGATAAAAGATAACATAAAACATGTGGTTAAATATTTAAATTTAAACTTGCATATGCATTTCAAAAAGATAATAGATAATACAATTATGCAAGACGGAAGACCAGAAGGACGATGCAAATATTTGGCATGTATTGAAAGAAATATTGTAAATTTTACTTGGCATTGAACAAGAGCTACAGTGAAAATGAAAGAGTGTTCAAATATATTCCCACCACAAACAGGAAAGTAATGGTGGCCTTAATTCCATTTTCTTGACATAAGCAGAACTGCAACAGTAGCTCAGACATTATTTGTAAGCAGAGCCAAATGGACAGGGAAAAATGCTAATGGTGGATTCAAAATCCTCCAACTTGATCAAGCAATAGAATTTAATCAACTCTCACAAAAACCAGAAAAAGATGGTATTTTACATATCATGCTTCTAGAGACTTAAGAAAAGATCAAACGCTATAAATTTGGTTAGTACCTGAAAACTGCATGTGTGCAGCATGCATAAACTTCCCTGGCACCTTCTTGATGTAACAGAGCTGCACCTTTTGCAATTGTCCCTATGGCCCACAAACACTAGAAGGTTAACACAACCTCCAAGGAAACAATTATTTCTTGGCAACAACAGAAACCAACCAAGAAATTCAAAACCCAGAAGTATCAGAAACAAAGGCAACAATATTCCAAGGATTCAAGAAATTTAAACTAAATAATTCTGGACCACCCAAAACCCAATGGACAAAGATGCACATGTATTAGTTAAATTCATACTCATCCTGCACAACACCCCAAGCCCCCAAACACAAACTGAAAATTAGTTTTGAAGTTGCATTTTCATTTCTTAGAAGTTTTTTTTTTAGTTTGAGATGAAGTGTAGTTCACTAACCTGCAGTGTCAATCATGTCATCCACCATTACTGCAACTTTTCCTTTTACATCACCAATAAGGTTCATCACCTGAAATTTAAATGTCAAGCAAGATGAAGATGTGAATGGCATACTATGTAGTAAAGAATAACGAATACAGGGATGTAAGCTTTCCTTGCAGCACACATATACGTGTATAGAACTTAGCAATCAGGAAGGACTGAATCTGTGCACAAATGATAGCTGAACTATCACTCTGATTCATACAGCATGATACTTCCATTTTGGCAAAAACTAAATTAGTCAAACAGTTGTCTAAATAATTAAACCACAAAATTTATCCCTGTTGTAGCAGAAAAGTAATTGAAACAAGCAGTCCCAGAAGGATTGACAAGCCAAGGACGGGATTTTGTTGGTGAAAGAAGCCATAAAGGACAAAAACAGCAATTTGAGGCAGACAGAAACTGCAACTGACTTCACCACTTATTAAAAACGGTGTAAATATTTAAAATGTAAGCCGATAAAGATAATGTGAGGAGTTATACTGCAGAAATTACCTCTGCAACATTGTGTCCATGACGCCTTTTATCCACAATGGCTAAAGGTGCATCAGATAACTTCTTTGCAAAAGCACGTGCTCTTGCCACTCCACCAACATCAGGTGAAACCACCACCAAGTCATTCGAACTAATGGTCTTACTTGCAAGGTAATCAAGAATCACAGGCTGTGCATAGGATAAACCATAAAAAATAAATAAATGTATAACAACCTCTTTTTGGATATTCAGTTATAATAAAACAGTTCCACTCCATTAACTTTTTTGCTATTACCTGACAATGTACATGGTCCACTGGAATATCAAAGTAACCCATGGATTGCCCAGAATGAAGATCACAAGCAAGAACACGGTTTGCCCCTGCCTCTGTAATAAGGTTGGCAACAAGTTTGGCCGCAATAGACTCACGCCCTTGAGTCTGGACATATAGGACAGAATATAAGCATCTATAGACATAACATTTCCAAAAATATTTGTTCCGCTTAAAATGCAACCTCAAAGAATCATCCTGTTGATTATTTGCAATGTTGATTTCAATACTGATTCTATTAACGTTTTTTTCCTTTTGGTTTTCAAACAAGCATAAAAAAATGGAAGCGATCTTAAAGCGGAAGGTACGGGAGGGTGAATTTAATTCAGTTGAGAAAGGGACAGATGGAGATGCAGCTCTTGAAGTGACAATACAGCTCTGCCATAGATTGAACTGCTCATCAAACTGTCTAGGGCATCTTTATATGGGGAAACCCATCAGATCTTAAAACATTTTATCACTCAAATGCTTGTTGAAATCCCATGTTCAGTTCTAATCTGTGATCTCCAGATATAATTAAAATATAGTTTTCAACAAACAAGTCCATCCAATGAGCACAGCAGATAATACTTGCCTTTCTATCAGCTCTAGCATATCCAAAATATGGAATTACAGCAGTGATATTCTTGGCTGATGCTCTCCGACAAGCATCTATCATTATCAAAAGCTCCATCAGATTCTCATTTGCTGGAGGGCAGGTGGGCTGCAACAAATAAACATCACATCCTCTAACACTTTCTTGCAGCTGAACATAAATTTCACCATCAGCAAATCGCTTTATGTGGATCTTCCCCAACTCCAGGCCCATGTAGCAAGCAATTTCCTAGTAAAATAGCAAGAGTGTTGTCAAATACAAGGTTCCAAGAATTATAAGAAAGTTATGTTGCTTTAGAAAAAAAAAATTTGGAAAAAATAAGTTTTGGAAGTAACATATAATAGCCAAGATATTTCATACAGCTAAAAAGAAAAACCTATATTTTCATGAAAATAATTTTAATAGAGTGCAAAACATAAAAAATTAGGAGAGTGAAAACTTTAAAGACAAAGGTATAAATCAACTAAGAAAGCTTCTTGAAGAAAATATAACTTGTGAAACACCTCAAGTCATTAGACATATAAGAAATCGTTAGTAGTTCTGAAGATGACAGTTTAAGGAGAGTAAGCATTTCCAATTTGACCCCATAGATGATGTGACTGACATCATCCAAAAAATTTGAAAAAAAATAGGCAGAAAATGTAAAGGGAAAAGCAAAGGAAAACAAGAGAGAACAGGAAGTTTTACAAGATAAACACAGGGCATATTCTTTATAAATAAAGCAGAATGTCACACTTCTAAATTAATAATGATAGGTATATTCAACAAATCAA
The DNA here is from genome assembly GCA_946807835.1 of Ailanthus altissimus. NCBI lineage: Eukaryota > Viridiplantae > Streptophyta > Magnoliopsida > Sapindales > Simaroubaceae > Ailanthus > Ailanthus altissimus. The sequence goes on along the minus strand of OX327688.1, from coordinate 30,089,652 downwards.
ATGGCTTTTCAATAAAACTATTTGCAAAATCATCTACTACTGATGGTAAGATAAATAATAAGGGGCAATGGTAGTTTAAACTGCATAAGGTGACTAAGGTTGGTATGCCTCATAAAAGCTTCTGATACTTTAGACGAAAAATTATAAAAACAAATTAAGTAGAAACACATCTTGGTCAAAATAACATGAGATTTGAATATTAAGCAACAATAATCATCGAGATCAAGATATGCAAAATTTTAGAGAGATATTAGCTAGTGGATGTTTCTAGTTTGACATAGAAACTCTTCTTTGTATAGGAAAAAAAATCTGAAGTATAATGGAGAATAAGTAACTCCCTAAAGGAATTTTTATAGCTTCAACTCATGAAAGGAGACAAAAGACTTAAATATAATGAAACCGAAACGTGAGACACCATTTTAAATGGAGTTTTAGTACATTACAGCCAACCACCCAATTGGTCTAAACTCTATCTTGAATTGTGGGGCGGGGACAGGTTTTTTCACCATTAGATTCACCTAACTGCCGAAAGTAGTAATTCTGTTCCCAACAATATTGCTCAGATGATTTTAGACAGTTTATTCTGACAGCCTGCGATATCTGGATAAGTTTGTTTAATGAAGAACCTATTTGCAATGCATTTAAGGAACACCAACCAGTAGGGAAAAGGGTCACAAAACAAGTAACCTTCACCAATCGAGATGTTTATTTAAGTACTCTAACAACAGATAAGAGCAAGAAATTCAAAATCTGTAAAATGAAAGTATTTTTCTTTTCTTTTGGAAACAAAACCAGTTAATTTAAAATATTGATGAACACTCTCAAAAAGACAGCTACATAAAACAGTCTTACAAAATGAGACATAAGCACAATTAATTACCTGGGAAAGTGCGGAATTCGCCGTGCCAGAGAACAACTTGATCTTGTTATTGGGTTTGCTAACTGTTTTCTCCATACGAGCAGATTCCAAAAATTTGGGTAGAGTCCGTCCATTAAGAACAGGAATGTTTGGCTTCCCATAAGGCAAACTCAATGGCTCAGTCAGGTCACATCTCTGCCACATTAAAAATTAAATACCCACATCAATATAACTCCTCGGTACGTAAACTACAAATTTATTTAATTAATTCATATGCTTCCAAACAAATTTCAAATCCATAAAAATAGAAAACTAATTCATTAAACAATTTCCCACCCAAAAGAAAAAAAAGAAGTTATTTTCAAGGAAAATATAATCTCCCAACAAAAGAAAACAGAACCCAAGTTCCATACGAGCAAAATGACAACAACAAACAAAAGTTAAAACCACAAACCGACCAAAAGTAGACATAAAAGAAGACGTAAAATAGCTTACAACGGCGTGAGGGAGATGAATTCGAGAGCGAGAGCGGTTGAAGGATATACTCCGGTGAGTGCGAGAACACCGAGATAACATAGACAAGGAACCAGCAGCAGCAGCCGCTGAGGAGGAAGAGGAGGAAGAAGAAGATAAAAAGGAGGAAGATTGAGAGAGAGTGAGCGAAGAAGCCATAATGAAATATCTTTTCACTAATAAAAATAAGAAAAGGAGAAATTAGTAATGGGGTTGGAGGTTTTGTGATGGCGCTCAGTTTTGTGGTGACGGTGAAGGGTGAAGGTAAGGAGGGAGAGAGAGAGAGAGAGAGCAAGGTTAGCTTTACTGGTTCTTGTTCTCTCTCTTCCTATGTTTCCGCTTGCTCGCTCGGACGTATTGGATTTTGGCGAATCTTTTTCTCTCTATTTATATACGGTGGCGGTGGCTTTCTTGTAGAAAGTCCACGGCGCCGTTTTGGACTCTCACTTAGTTTTCGTTTTCAATACTACCACATTATTTATTATTTAACGTCACAATTTTTGTATTTTGATAGAACGTTCGTTTGATGAACTTTGAACGTGTATATAATATAATATATTTGACGAAACAGTGGAGGAATTTGAACTCAATATCATAAAAGGGTGCGACTCAGTTTAATTTGATTTAGAGTTTGGTTTGTGATTAATTTTATTTATTTTAGATTCAATTTTTAAAAAAAAATAAATTAAAATTGAATTAATTTGTTTCAATTTTTTATATTTGAATTGATCAATTTTATTTAAATAAAATTTAATCGGTTCAATTTTGCTTCCACACGAAATTGAAACCAAATTTTACTCGCTCTTTCACAACTTGAATAAAGAAATAATTTTTCCTAAGTTTTTTATGATTATAAATTTATTTTATGTGTCATTATCTTCTTTCTCTTTAATTATAAATATAATTAAAAAAATAGTTTAATTTAATTAAGCTTTGTAATAGTATTATTATAAAAAAAAATAAGAGATTAGCCGTCGAGTTCCCCTTCACACTCACCAACCAAATGGGGAATTAAATAATTTTAATCATGTGCTTCTAAACAACATTTATTTTATTTCTATTTTGTGTTCACCATTGGATAAGATTAACAATTTAATAATATTAATCAGTGCCACATTTTTTATATATATTTAAATTTTTTTAATATATACATTTTAAATTTTAATTTCTCCTGACATATTAATAAAAATTCAAACAGAATTTTGTTAGAATCATTTTAAATTTGTTAAAACATAATAATTATTAAAATCTCTTTTACATCCTAATAAGTTTTGAAAGAGTTACTAATTTTTTTAAAAAAATTAATATTACAAGTATAAATTAAAATAAAAATAGAATATTATCCGGCGAATTGATTAAATTATTATTAAATTATTTATATTTATTTTTTAATTGTAATAAATAAATTTGTACGATTAATTTATACATATCATATTATTATAAAAAAATAATTCTAAACTATCAATTAATTTTGAAATCACGAGGATCCGATATCGCTGTCATTATTTGGAAAAAAAAAAGAAAAGGAAAACCAGGGGTGAAAGGATAAGAAAATGAAAATAAGGGATAGAGGGGATTAACTTGGTTGAAGTTACCAAATTGACCTTGTATGAAGTGAGTGAAAAATGGAAATCAGGGTGGAGCAAAAGAACCAAAATGGTAAAAGACTAAAAAAGGTACAAGAGATGTGATGAACCTCCCCAGGAAATTGGCAGCCAAAATCCAATTCACTTCCCGGTAGTTATTGCCTCAATTGAAGTGGGTAGGTGCCACGTTGACGAGAAAATCCAAGTGGCGCTGGATTAGGATTCTGCAATCTGCAAAAAGGTCAAAACAACTTTTTTTTTTATATAATTTATTCTTTTTTTTAACAAAACAAAACATAAAAAAATTATTTATTTATTAAAAAATAAATTTAAATAATAAACCATCTATTAAAAAAGAATTGATAGTATATTTATCTCCGTTAAAGTTGCAATATATTTATTCTTACTAAAAAGTTTAGTGAAGTTTTTATTATTATTATTGTTTATTCTTTCGATAAATAAAAAATGAAAAAAAAATTTGTTTATTGGAAATAGTTTTAGATTCTAGCAGTAAAGGTGAACAAATTTTGATTTTGGTTTGAGTAGAATCAAAATTAAACTGATCGATTTCATATAAATAAAATTAATCGATTCAAATATAATAAATTGAATTGAATTAAATTATAATTAATTTGGTTTAGGTTTTAATTTTTTTAAAATTTTTAATTTATTTTAAGTATATTATTTTAATATGAACCGAATCGAACTAAATAAAAATTGAATTAAAACTAAATTGATTGATCTAAAATGAATAAAATTGACTAATAACGGAACTCTAAATTGAATTGAAAATTTTAGATTTAGCCGAATTGATACTCACCCAACAAAATACTTTACTAATGTTAATAGTCCACTGAAAATGACAGTATATTTATTTCTATTAAAAATTCTAAGAGATTTTGAATTCAAATTACTATTCCTATTATAAAAAAAAAAAAAGCTTGACTTAGTGATTGCTTAGGAATTTTGTTCTCCAGTCAAGAGCATTTGATTCTCTTTGGACTTGTGCCAAAATTTGTGGAAATAAATTGCTTTTTTTTTTTGTTCTAATTTAAAGCTCTATGCCTTTTCTTTTTCAAAGGAATAAAATATATAAAAGTGACATGACATGATACAAATATATATAGAATTTTGCATATATAATTATATATATATATGTGTGTTCTTTTTTATTTTTATAGAAAAAAAAAAGAAGAAAACTCTAATATACTTTGAGATTTACAAAGACTTTTGATTGGAGGAATTATGATTTTGTAATATTAAAAAATAAACTATGATTTTGTATTTACATCAATATTTTGGGCGGTGGATGCTTAGAATTAATTGATTGTGAGCGTTTGACAAATGATTGGCAAGTGTGAATGGAGAGAAGAAATGGTAAAGCCAATCACTTACACTTGTAGGAGATAATACGTGCCACTTTTTTTAGCAATTTATTCCTACATTTGTAAACTTATTAATGGTTAATATAAAAAATTTATATTCTTAATAAAATAATATAACATTTAATTTATTAATTATTAATTAATATTATATAACTATTATATTAATAAAAGCATACAAAGTCACAAAATATATTAATTATCAATAATTGATTGCCGTACATCAAGGTGGCGACGATCACCATTAACCAATGGTCATCTACTTCTCTTTTTAGTTCTTTTTTAAATTTATTTAAAACTTTTTTATTATTTTTAAAAAAATCAATAATATATTAATACATGGCCTTAAGTTTTACATTTTTAACTTTTTGATTATTTAAATAAAAATTTTAAAATAACATTTAAAATATATAACATTACTTTTTTATCTCTCATCTCTTGGGACTTGGATCATAATTTGACAAGCCTATTTTACATAAATTTGTTATCATAAAGTAATAATACTAGACTTCCAAAATTTTTATATCTCAATTAATATAACATCTAATATATCTAATATTAACTAATACAATATAACTAACATAAAAAAAAAATTAAAAAAATCAGCAATTATCTACCGCGTAACATTAATTAATAACACATAGTTGAAATATAGAAAATCGTTTTGAGTTTTAACTTTATAAACATAACACTACTCACTATTATAATTCCTTTTTGTAGATGTGAATCTTCAAAAATCTAATATAATACTCCAAAAATTGAAATCCTATCATAATTCATGTGAAATGTAACATGTAAATTGAAAAGAAAAAATTTAAAAAGCATCATTTGGGAAAGAGTCTTTGTTGAAACATGCGTATCATATTATTCATATATCTATTCAACAGAATCATTATAGATTTATAGTGATTAATATATATGAAAAAAGAAAAACAACATCAAGTATAAATCATGAACTTTTCCAATGGGTGCACTGATGACAGAATACGCTATATGCGTCTCCTGGCTTCATTTTTATATGCCAGCATATAAAAATGAAGCCAGGAGACTTTTTCTTTGAGAATACACAGAGAATCCAAGCAAGAACTTTGGTAGAAGCGTTATAATTCACCCAGTTGCATGTTTCACTCAGCATATACTCTTATTCTGGCAAAGTTTGGCAAGTCCCTGTACAAGATAAATATCACTTTGCCACGTCTGTGCTTCATGAGGAAAAGGAAGCATCAAACTATAAAAGCAATAAGTGACACTCTGTGTCCATGTTGAGTCAGTTAACACTTCACCCATACAAGTTTCTATAAGGAAAAATCGTGTTTCATAAGCAAGGAGAAAGATAAATCAAGGAAGGCATGTTCAATTATCACATTCAAAGTATAATTGGACCACAAGCTAGATGGCAGCATGTAATGGCATCAAGGGTACAAAGTGGGCCAGAGCGTTTTGTTACCTTCAAAGAATCTGTGATTGACTATGGACCAATCTGGCCCCATCAGAAACCAATTCCAATTCCTTTGAACTTGAATTAGAATGTTTTGGTACAATGAAAGCCCTAGTTTTAATGTGCTTTTAATGAATTCCACAAAAGGGTCCAAAGTTTGGTCCGTCAATGTGCTCCTGGAGGTTGTTTTGCCAGCTCAGGTTCCTGTGACAAAATTGAATTTAAACAAAAAAAAAAAAAACATCACGTACAAGTACATCGTTAAACATGTGCTATTAAAGATCTCTCTGCAGAATGGCTCCAAAGTTCGGTCAGTCAATTTACTTGTGGAAATTGATTTGCCATCTTAGGTTCCTTTAGATAAAGTTGGAAGTGAAATACAATATCAATTAAGAATACTAGCTATGCAAGCAATTATGATGTAGGACATCAGTAATGGATCATTGGTGAAAACAACTCTTAACTGAGAAAAATTCTGCTGTCTTTTTTCACAGAGAATAAATACTACACTGACAACAGAGACAGAGGGAGATGAGGTTTGTACCTTTTGAGAGAGATGAGATTGAGACAGAGAGTTAAGTTGGCAGTTCTCCATATTCGCAAGTAGCTGGCTTACAGTTTTGAGATGAGGAACACTACAGATTTGTAACGCATGTGAGAAAAAAGTGTCAGAAATAGGATGCTACTGAGTTGATTAACAATTATCACAAAGCTAGAAGAAATTTTTTTTTTTATTTAAAAAGCAACAAAAAGAAGAAAGAAAAAAGATGATTTCTTCAACTATTTTACATGCTATATAATTCATTCTCTTGTTGCAAAGGATCATTCCATGGTTCAGGATGGTATAATCTCAAAATACTTTTTCATTGTATTTGTTTATTTTATGAAAAAAAGGAACTTGTAAATTTCATTGTATTTGATTAATAGCAGATATATACAGTCAATGAGGTTTATCAATTTCTTATTTGGCAGTTGAGTATAGCTAAATTTGTAGCCAGCCCCAAGCAGTTGGCATGAATTTCCTTAGGTTGCATTAATTGTTATTTGTCACAGAAGCTTTTTCTTACTTTATCACATACTTGTATCATCTCCATGTATTTTACATGATTGTCAAATCTTAGTGAACTACCGCACATTACAAATACAAGATACATTAAACTAGCAACCGAAGGAAACACTGGTGCACTCAACGTGCTCATGACTTGCAATCTGATAATGCAACACTGATTTTAACATGTTCTTGTAAATTGAGAGTGGCATTTAGCAAGTTTTCTGTAGCAGCTATAATCTAAAAAACAAACAAGTATGTAAACACAACCTCTGTAATCCATTCTCCATATGTGCATCCAAGGAGGAAATCACCTGAGGCATCTGCTCTAATACCTGCATCAGCAAAGGATGTCATTAAAAGGCTTCTAAGCAATATCTAGGATACAAGAGTATTTTTGCACAGAGGGTCTACATACTTGCCCTGTATTCTTAATCATGGAGGTTTTTGCCAAAAGGTTCTTTGGGAGCTTCATTAGCTGAACCTGCAAATCAGACAAAGGATGTCGTATATGAGCAATTATCCCCATTAGACCAGAAAGGCAAAGTCACAGGGGCTCAATTGGCATTGTCACATCACACAACAAATATATTTTACCAGAACCTTCTCAAGAAGTATTCATTTTGTGCAAACCAGTCATGGTTAAGAGTAGAAATTATTTGGCCAGGAACAGGTTGTTTAGAACCATAATATACAAGGACAATATTCCTTGGTGACAACGCAAGACAATGAGCTTCTGCCACAAGCAATCATAAATAAGACAATTTAAGACATCGTTCAGATGGTGAAAAATTATTTCATATGCATTTGCACGCAGACAGTAAAACAATTTCTACTTGTTTATCTTCATCAGTTTTCCCTTTCCTCTCGGTGGATAGTTCAAACACTGTGCTTGTATTCAATAGAATCTCTGACTCCTTTTCAAATATTTTAACTAAAGAACGGCCGTCTCTGCCAACATTTCTAAACATAATTTGCCTCACTTCTCTGTCCTTGAATGCATAGCAAAAATATATATATATATATATATATATATATATATATATATAAACATGTAAAAAATATTTATAAACATGTAAAGAAAATCAGCATATGCATAGATAAAATTCGGGTCAAAAGCACCAAAGGGCCTTCTAAGTAAAATGTAAGCAAAGAAGCTTTCTTAAATTCTGAAGACTTCTGTCTCTGATTTAAATCTAAATGAGACTGACTGATTCTTGTTTTGCCCACCCAAAAATTTGCTTCTGACAATGCCATAGCAATTCCCATGAATTTCTTAATATCCCACTCTCTCACACACACGTGAAGCAATTCTCCTGCTCACAAAGCACAGCCATGTTGTTGCCATACTTAAAATTTAATTTATGGAGTGCTATGCAGTCGTGCCATGTAAACAGTCATGTAACTATTCCCAACATAGCAAAGTTGATATGCCTGACTGTGAATCTAATCAAAAACCCAACCAAAAATCAGTTAACCATCAAAAGTGGGATGAAATTATTTCAGCCATGTTGATATCTCTAGCACTATAGCTTCCAACCATATTCTTAGTATAGAACCCATGAATTTTTAGTTCTTATCAAAAACAAACTCAGTCAGACAATGAAAAGGATTAAAACCCATAACACATATTACTTGTCAAAAAAATTTCTCCAAACAAATAGCTGAAACCAAACAAGACCCCAGAACAATAAATAGGCTTCCATTTCTCAATCAAAATCTAAGCAAACCCATTTCACCATTTGTCCGTTTCAATAACAAAGCCTCCACAAGTGTTCCCTGGGGAAGAGTGTGTGTGTGTGTGTGTGAGAGAGAGAGAGAGGAGATGCCTGAGAAGGAGAGGACTGTTGCATGAGGTGGAGGAGATTGGAGGTGGACTGAATGGCCTGAGAAATCTGATCAGCCACAATTGCTTTAGCTGTTCCTTCTCTGCCACTTGAACTTGAACTTGAGCTCGAGCTCGACCCTGGCCCCTTTATGCTTCCCGTTCCTCCGCCGCCTGTTGCCATTCTTAATTCTACTCCAATTCTATTCAATATTATTATTATTATTACTGTTTCAGGGATCTGACTTCACCCACCCAAGTTTGGGTTTATTTGATTTCAACTGGAAAAATACCCAAATCACTTTCAACAATCAAAACTCAATCACTCATGCACACAACAATTAGCTTTATTCCCTTTTTTTTTTTAATTTCCCAAAAAAAGATGAGTTCGTTGGCATTTGGGTTTTGCAGCTTAAGATTATTGTCCGTAATATTAAGTATTTTCGATCAAATTAAGAAGGATAATGCAAGAGTTTTAAATGGTTCGTTAAATGAACTATTAGATTATTTCAATATTGTTTTTATCAAAGTAATTGCTCACAATTTTACAAATGAATAAAAAAGAGAGTAAATTATATCACAAATCACTTCTGTAATCTTTTATTACTTTGTGAGCTTAAAATTTAAACCAAAAAAATTAATTTAGTAAAAAGATAATTAAATCCTTCACGACAAGCAAACCAAAATTTAATGGTTTCAAAAATCTCACTACAATTTAGTTAAACAATAATTTTTATCTATTTTAATAAAAAAAATAACATTTAAACTTCTAAATTTTTTTTTTGAAAAAGATATAAACTTTTTTTAATGTTGAAATAAATAAATAAAAAATCATTGCTTAATAAAAATATTAATAAACTTTTTAAAATTATTAGAATTTATATTGCACCTTTTTTAAAAAAAATATTAGAGATTTAAAAATGTTTTTTCCAATTAATTTTAACTCCTCAAAGTGGGATTTTCCAAGGCAATAGTTGGGGAAGAGATACCATAAGCCCTAGCATATATCAAATCATGAATCTTTTATTTTTGGTTTGTTTCGATTAAAATTGTATTCCATTTAACAACTTTATTTATGGGAGAAAGTCTATCCTTATAAAACTATTTAGTATGCCACTTATTAAAAATAATCTCTCTTGTATATATATATATATATAATAATTATTTATTAATTTATATATACAATCATTATTTGTTAATTTATTATTAAATTATGAGACGTTATTGAATAGTCCTAACTTAAGGAGGGTGTGGTATAAATTTTCTCATTTTGTTGAAACAAAAATAATTTTAGTTAAACCGTCTAAACGGAATTGACGTGTGTTTCATAAAGATATCAATAATTTATTGTTATGCATATATAATTAAAATATAAAATTTGTATTTAAATGATGTATATATATGTATATATATGATGTATTAATTATTAATTTGTATTATATAACTATTATATTAATAACAAATAAAAAGTCAACAATTACTTAATAACTAACAAGTTATAATTCCTATTAATAACACGTCATTTGAAATTTGTATAACACTGCTAAATTTATATAATACATTTAACATGTGATTATCAAGTCATTAAAATAATTTTATTAGACAGAGCAACTTTATTAATAACCCTATTTCTCTCATAGGATTATCAACCACATGCTATATTTATTTGAGATGAATGATTTATAAGAAGCATTTATCTTTCTCTTTCTTTAACACCATGTATGATATATGATCTCAATGTGTAATGTTTGAAAGGTAACCAGGTCTCAAAAATGCTATTTACTGGTGGCAATTTAGCTACAAAATCATGTTCAATTTTGACAAGAGCTAGAGTCAAGGCTGATATGCACCATGCATCTCCACCCCTTCAATGTGGAGGTCCAAATTTGAGTTTCATCTCCTCAAATAAAATAAAACGGAGAAATTGAAAAGAAAACAATGTTGAAAGATTTTTCTAACACAATCTCTTAATTACAGTTTGAGTTGCCAATGAAATTTGGCATTCTTCTACTTCATCTTATACTTGTTGAAATACAAATTCATGTGCTTGAGTACGAGCTCAAGTTCATCCGATAATTAGTCTCAAGCATAAAATATAGAACCTCTATAATCATCATTACACGAATAAATTTTAGATATATATAAATCATCCGTTCCTCCAATGCATAATGTATGAACTAAGAAGTGAGAAACATACCGGTGCAAGCGACTCAATTTGAGCCTCGGAGTTTAAACTTTAAGCTAGATTCAGCCCTCTAAATGTTCAAGATGAGCAGGATATCAGTTTTTTCTTTTTTTACTCCGAGGCTCGTAGCAAGAATGAATCCAGCTACTGGAAAGGCCTAACTATCATACTCAATCCACCATAAAAGGAGCAAGATTTAGTGTGTACAATAACATTTACAATCATCACAAAGAGAGGACAACTCTGGCAGAACAAGGAATAAACCAGACATACAGAATGAAAAGCACCACCAACCACAATCAACTATAAAATGCAACAAAATATTATATTGAACATCTATGCAAAACAATGCTTTGGTTCCTGCAATCAATAGTCAGTTCTTGAATGTGGCAGTCCAAGTGAAAAATGGCTCGTTACTAAATGGCCGAGTCATTTGCACCTTACCTAACAAGCAAAATCTCCTAAAGCATAATGTTTTGCTCAGTATATCAGTGGCTCTGAAGTCTGAATATTATAATAATATTTGCTGCAGTGGCTAAAATTGCTTACTTGAATAGGGTAGAGCGGATGTGGCCAAAATTCGAGTAAGTGTAATCTTTGATTTCTAATTCTGTAACAGAGAAGAGATAAGCCTCTCAAAAGTCTTCAAACCACTCTAGGAATCTAAGTCCATTTCTTCTAGCTCAGCTTCATCATACAAGATCATCCAACCCATTTCAATATAATCAATGCAAGATTAGTATTGATATTTCTTAGAAAAAACTTGTTTATGAGAGAGGGGCAAAATAATATGCTTAACTTGAGATAATGTGCCTTACATCCATAAAAGCCTTAAGCAATAGGCACAGGGTCCAACTGATTTCCTTTGCAATAAAGTAAAGATCAATTAAGTTAGATAAAAAGTCAATTGAGCTACTCTAAAGCTACATCCAAATAAGTAAAGATCAATAATGCTTAAAACATAAGGGTTATGGACTTTTCCTATCATATTAGCACTGAAAGCAAACATAAGAACAATCCATTGCTGCAATCATCATAACGGAACCGTGATTTACAATCTTAATACAAAAGAACGTGGCAGAATATAAGTTAGACAAACTTGATTACTATACACAAGGCGAGGAAAAAGCTTAATTTGACCTTGCTAAGAGGAGGCGGCCTTAATAGCTTTCTGCAACTCAGACTCCAAATCACTAGACTGATTCACAGACTTCTTAAATTCAGTATGTCCATTCCCATCACCATTTCTCTTGCTCCTCCACTTCTCAAACTCACCAAAACTCTCACTTGAAGTTGGATAGACTTTCTTACTAGTACTATCACTTACTACACCATAGCTCTTTGCCTCACCAAAGCTCTCACTTGGATATGGAAACACCTTCTTCCTAGTACTATCAGTTACTCCATGAAAACTCCTTGCCGAACCCCTCATCCTCATCTCCTCCAACCACTGCTTCAAATCTTTATTTTCCTTCTCTAATATCTTCAGATCTCTTCTCATCCATAAACACATTCCTTTCAACAACTCCAAATCACCCACATCACTCTCAAAATTCTTCCGTTTCACTTCCTCCATCTTCTCAACTCTCTCAATCCAAATCTTATTTAAAGTTAAATAGGGCATTTTAATCTCTGAATCAGCTGGAAAATTCACTCCCCACCTCAAATTGACCATTATCCTTTTTGTCACTGGCAAGACTGTTTTTGCCTTGACAGCAATTCCAGTAAAAAGTCCACCTTTTTCACCATCTTTCAAAGCCAAAGCTCTCTCTTTAACAAACCCAATTCCATCAGTCCGAATAGAATCAAGCCCATTAAAAATACAATGGTTAGAACTCGAGAACCCATTTTCGCCGCCATTGCAAGGCTCCAATTTCAAATCCTGCCAACCCGACGGCTCATTCGAAACCGAACCATTTGCAAACTCCGAAATTGAAGATGACCCAGAGGGCTCGCAGGCACCAGAAATGAAGTGGGACCCCGAGGTTCTTGGATTAGGATTTGAGGAAGATGTAGTTTTGTGGAGAGAGAAATTGCCGAATTGAGGCTTGAAATGGAGGAAAAAGGTAGGAGTAAAATCATTGGGGTTTGTGGGCGAAAGCGAGAAGTGCGCAGAGAAAACGAGAAGGGAATCGCGCGGGGAGCCAAACAAGCCGAGGCCTGATTTCAGAGAGAAAGAGAAAGGGCTTGTGCTTGTGCTTGACGTCGTGGTTGTGGATATAGGCGTATAGTTGAGTCTAAAAGAAGGGCCTGAAGCGAAGTTTGTGACCAAGGAAAATGAAAGGTGTTGATGGGCCGTTGTTGCGGCGGTGGTAACGGCGGTTGTGGTGAGAGAAGAAATGAAGGGTTGATTGAATATGGATATGGGCACCTTGGCCTTCAGGGTTGGAGGGGGGCTTTGCCCGTTTCGGTAATCATCTTGGAGCTTCAGAGAGAGCTTCATCTTTCTGCGATGGTTAGCAATTTGCAACTGTCACTGAATTATAGGTTAAAATAATGATATTTTATGGTATTTTCATAAAAAAATATTTATTATAATATTATTTTCATAAATCTGAAAAAAAAAAAAGAAAAAAAGAAGAGGTAATTGTTATCTACATTATTTTAATTTTGACTTTATTAATTATTATTCATTTTCTTATTTTTGTTTTGGCATCCGTGACTCTTCTTTTTAATTTTTTTTTAAAAAAAAATTTCTGGTTCTGACGTTATTTTCTTCAATAATATTTTTAACATAAATAACTGAAAAATAAATTAAAACTAATATTTCGTTGCTCAACCAAAAAAAAAAAAAAACAAAATAACGTTAAAACGCACGTTTCATGCGGATGTGGTTTTGACAGAAAGTTGGAACGGAATGCGCTACTGATTTCTCAGTGAGTTTGGTGTTGGGCCTGCATGCTCAATTCTAGGCCCGAAAAGTTCTGGTCTGGTCCATCTTGTCAGTTTGCTAATTTCTCAATATTTTTGGCAACTTTTTTTAAAAAAAAAAATAAAAGTGGAGCTGTGTAAACCCCATTTGTTATTTTTATTATCCCTGCACTCCTATTTAAGTGTGAGAAAAATAGTAAGTGAATAATTCTTTTTTAAATGGTTCAAAAAGAATAAAGAAATGAGAATTGTTGATGGACAAAAATCATCCGCAAAGAAATTTAAACCCATGCACACGATTAAATATGTCGAACATGCATAATATGTGGACACATTATTTTTTGAAATTTAATTTATGTTTCATAGTTAGAGATGATAAATGACTTGTGATTATTAAAAAAAAAAAATTAATAAGACTCAAAACGAGTTTAAAATGAGTTTAGAATACAAAGTTAAAATTTTTAATAAATTTAAAATAAATACAAGTTGGATGAAATATTCGTAAATAATTATGAGTATTTATAAATATTTTATTTATTTTAAAAGAGGATCAAGATGTTGGTGCTTTTTATGTACTAAAAATGTCAAAACAACGTATTTTGGTATTAACTCTAAAATCAAAAAATAATTTATCTCATTTTATTTTATCATTTTTTATTTTTCTCCGTTCTCACAAATTCATTACTCTATCATCTCCACCTTGAGTCTTTCATACTCATCAATTATATCTCAATGATCAGCTAGGATTGGTAAGTCTTGATCTTAGCTGGGATTTAATTATTCTTTATATTTATATATGAAAAGTAAATTTTTATAATATCTTTGTGTTGATATAGGAGAATTTATGATAATTTAGTATTTATTGATTTTCCAGGAAAATGCTAGAAAATGAGAGAAAGTTAATCAAATAGAGGAGAGAAGTTTAAATGATTAAAGAAACTATTTGTGATTTCTTATTCTATTCACAAATGATTACAAAATGAATTTATATTCTATCAGTTCACTAAATGACAAGAGTGGTTAGCAAGAGTATAACAACTTTTAATGAATCAGTAATCAATCATGATCATCTAAATATTGCTCGATCATTGAATCTTCATGCTGCTGCAATCTAGTTGAACATTTTAGTTACCATTGCTAAATTATCTTAGAGTATCCTTGTTGTTCTTCTTCAAGACTCTTCTTTTTATCCCCTTCAAGCTCAATTGTTTAAAAAAAAAAATTAAACTTGAATGTTAGTTCCCTAAACTTGGCAATTGTCAGTGCTTTTGTAAAAATATCAATTAATTTTCAGTGTAGGTATGTATCTAACTTCAATTTCATGACTTAGCACTTTATCTCATATCAATTTTGATATACTTAATTATTTTATGGAAGATAGAATATAAGAGAGGTAACTCTTTGATTGTCACATTATATAATAGAAATTAGGGGTGGACAATTTTGGGTTTAGATCGAGATCAAAATTTTTCGAACTTGATCAGAACGTTGAAATGTGTCTCGATTAGGACACATTTTGGATCGGGTTAGAAAATTTTGTTTTTTTTTTTAAAAAAAAATATTTTAAAAAGACATAATTTTGATTCGGGTTCGGGACGGGTCAGAACAATTGGGACGGTTCGGGCTTATTCGGGATAATTCGGGATGGGTCAGAAATTTTCGTTCGGGTTTGGAAAATTCCCAAACTCAACTCGTCTTGTTCGGGGCAGAATTTTCTATTTCGAACGAGTCCCGAACCCATTCCCGTTCCTGTTCCGACCCAAAACTTCGGATTGGGACGGATCGAATTCGAGAATAATGCCCACCCCTAATAGGAATTACTGTTAATTTTATGTATTCTGAGAACAGAGATTGCAACCATATTATTTTTGTTGTGACCTGAGACAAGGCTCAGTACTAGACCTTGCTACCATTCTTTTCTTCTTTGAGCTCCAAGACACTAGAATTCCAACAAAGTACACACAATAGCCTCTAAATGACTTCTTGTCATCAGTATCACATGCCTAATCCACATTAGTAAATGCCACCAAGCTTAAAGATTTTCCAAGACTAAAGATTATGCCATGCTCATTTGTTCCTTGCAAGTAACTGCGTATTCTTTTGCAGCACTGCCATTGTTGTTTAAAAGGTGTTGATGAAATTAACTTAACTTGTTAACTGTAAATGAGATTTTTAGTCTTGTAAGGGTTACATATTATAGTGCCCCCCATAACACTTCTATATATAAAAGCATCTCTAAATTTTTTTGTTTATATTCTTGAAGCTTAAGCCCTGTACTTATTGGAGTAGGATTACTAGCTCTAACCATATTAGTCTTCTTCAATAGATCAATTATGTACTTGGTTTGGTAAAAGATGCAAGTAGTCACCATATTTTGTCACCTTAATTCCCAAAAATAATTAAATTCCCCTAATTCTTTCAAAGTAAAGTCTTTGTGGAACTGATTTATCACCTTTTGAACTTCTGCTTCATCATCCTTTATAGTTGTAATATCATCTACATACACCAGTAATATTGTGATTCCTAAGCCATTTTGTTTAACAAAGGCAGATGTATCTGACTTCGGATTTGTAAAATTTCACTTGACCAAAGCATAGTTCAACTTATTATACCAGGTTCTTGGAGCCTGTTTCAAGACATACAAGGCATTCAATAGCTTATATATGGTTTTCTTTCCCTTTAAATATAAACCCTTCAGGCTGCACCATATAAACAGTTTCAAGCAAATTGCCATTAAGGAATGCATTATTTACATCTACTTACTTTAATCTCCAACTCTTTGTCACAGCTAGACTAAGTATCACTCTTATTAAGCTTGATTTAATCATTGGACTAAATGTTTCAATGATATACCAGGGATTTGATCATTGCCTTTGGCTACAAGTTTGACTCTGTATCTTGTCACATTAACATTAAAATTCTTCTTTACCTTAAAAACCCATTTATTTTCAACTACCTTGTAATTAGGGTCTAATGGTACTAACTGTCACGCCCCAAACTCAAAAGATCTGACACACGGCATCACTTACATTCATTCAATAATATTTCTAAGCACATTCATTTTAATTTCTTTCAGAATTATAGCAATTGAATTATGACTGAGACAATTAGTAAACCGAAGATACGCAGAGTTTTCTCAGAGATTAACACTTTACTACGTCACCAATAGCAACTTTGTTACCGGAAGCCCAGAATATATTCATTGCAAATTCTTACTTAAAATCAATCCATTACCACACTTGGTGAAACTTAAACTAAATCCAACCACACACAATAAAATAATACATAAGTATTTATTCAATAGGGACAAATCAAATATCTTATCCCACGTGTCCCTAAATGAAACACTTAGCAACCTAACAACTTAAGGAACCCAAGGAACAGTAGAAGCCTTGCCAAATCCGCTAAGCACACATGTACCTTATTTACCTGAAATCACCATAAACTATAATGAGTATAAAACTCAATAAGCATACTAGTTTTTTCATATATCAAAATACAAATACATATATGTACACAATGCATGTGTATGATATGTTGTGATAAATTAAAATCATAATCTTATTAAATCACATGTTATGTAAGCGCTTACACATTCTTTCAAAATATATTACAGGAATACCATCACTCAACTACTATTTAGTAGGACTTACACATCATATATCACATAATGAGCCAAATGTCACTCGTAGGTGACATACCGTATGAGAGAAATAGTACAAGTGAGGTTTAAATTACACATATATAATGCTCAAGCCCGAAGGTAAGAGCCAAACCCTCACCCTGATCATCGGTGAGTACTCTCACATGCACCAATACGCCACCACACGAATGTAATGACTCAATCTTCCTTTAAGTACCAATAGGATCCTCCCTACATACGGCACATATAACATATAGCAATCCCGAAAGAAAGGCCACACATAAAGGCTCTACAAATCACATAAGATGCCTACTAAGTCAACAGTGAGTTCAAGGATCCTCAAAACACAAAATGTTTCTCATGGACATATTACACTTCAAAAGCTCTCTTTGTTAAACACATTTCATTTTGAAAGCTCACTTTCCAAAAAACACATATATGTCATGTATGTCCATGCTCACATTTATAAACACATGCCTTCACATTTCATATCAAAATATACTTTGACATAACATAAACACATTCTTAACCACATTTATAAAATCATTCATAACACTTACTATGTTTATTGTGATTTCAGTAAAAAGTCTAGTATACTTACCTCTTAGCACTTTCAGGTACAAGGCTTAAATCTCCTTAACCTATCAATGGAGATTAATCATTTCATAAGCCTCACAATTCACACAAAATATTTTAAATAACTTACAAAATTATACACAATGCATTTATCACATCAAATTGGTCTAAATACTTGATTTCTCAAAACCTGTCATTCTGAACACTTACACTTAACAAAATTTTATAATACATCAAATGATGTTCAATTACTCCAAAATCAGAATATATCATTCTTGACTCATATATCCTTCTTATATATGAATATTATATCAAAATTCCTACACAATCCATTCCATACACATCATCGAATTCAAACTATTAACCTGACAGGATCAAGATACTTACTGAACAGTATTCAATCTCCAAATTTTATAAAATCATATACTAACTAAAAAATTATAAAAATACCACATAATTACTCTTAATACATATCAAATTCATGATAAATATTTCACTTCAAAATCACTGCCAAAAGTATTTTAAAACTATTTTATTCCATAGCTTTAAAAATCTGTTAATCAAATACTGTAATGAGCTAACACTCTTTAGAAAATCATAACAATTTAACCACATTGATCTAACTTCTCAATTTTGAGTATATTCTATGAGACATATAAAATTAGCATATTACACAAATTCATAATTTTTGAAGATCATTCAATAGGCCAAAAATTGTTTGCCACTGTATCATACTGTTCACACAAAATTTTTAGAATTTCAGGGTCATTTTGGTAAATTCACTATAAATCCAATTTCTTGAATTTTCAATTGATTTAAAGTCTCAGATAATCCTAAACATGTATAATTTAATGTACTCAAAATTCAATACCAGAATCGAATCACAACAATTTATTAAATTTCTGGATCAAGAGACTATCAAATAGAAATTCTGCAATTCATTATGATTTATCAAGCTCTCTACATAGATCATCATCAATTCTCACAATATCTTATGAAATACACATTAAATACTCAATTATACATATTTCTAAAAATAAAAAATTAAAGGAATTAACTTAATTAACACCAATGAATTGAGAAATAGTTGTGATATACCTCTTAAAATCCAAAATTCTAATTTCTTCTTCTTCTCTTTCTCTCCCCTTTCTTTCTCTCTTTTCTCACTCTAAAAGGGATAGCTCGACCAAAATGAGAGAATTAGGGTTTTAAAAGTGTATTTTTATACTAAGAGGCTAATTTTTAGTATTTACGAATTTGCCCCTAAAACTTTTAAGGTATTTCAATTTGGTCCCTAAAATAAATCTAAAGTCTTGCAAATAAATCCAATGCTAATAGTATGTCCTTAACCTATACAAACACTAATAATAACAATATATAAATTAATTATCACCCATATATAAATAAAATACGTAATTTATATATATATATATATATAAATACTTATTCTTACCGGTTGTGGATATTGGGTACTACACTAACTTCCAGGTCTTATTTCTCAAACGTGCTTGAAATTTATCATTCATGGCATTTCTTCATCGAGATCATTTCAAAGCTTCTGAAGTTGTTTCTGGTGTATGTTCTGGACTTCTTTCCCTCTTGAGTAAGTAAGATCTTAGGCTTGTAGATTTTACCTTTTGATCTTGTACTCATATGATGTTGATTGGTAGTGTGACTAGGAACTGGTATAATATTTTGCAAGGATGTTTCTGGTGTTTTTGTTCTAAGTTGTGAAATATTTGTATTTGAGGTTGTGTATAACTGTTTTGAATTTGTTCAATAGGTGAGAAGGTAGCGTTTATGTTTTGGCTACTTTGTGTCTATTCAGATTGTTTATGAGCTATTATATATGGACTATATCTATATTAAGAGAACAAGTCATAAAATTACAATGGAATTACAAGGAAAGAGACTGATGTGATTGTTACAAAGCAATTATGAATATTTGTAGAAGATACAGTATCTAAATCAATAAATGACATATGAGATATGAAAGAAAAATCAGATTCATCAAACACAACATGTCTTGCTACATAAAATTTTTCTTTTGAAGTCATATACTGATATCCTTTGTGTTGACTATTATACCCATAAAGGTACATTTTTTCAATGTGAAAGTTTAATTTGTGTTTTTATAGGGATCTCAAATGTGGATAACAAGTACAACCAAACACCTTTACAAAGGTGTAATCAGGTTTTCTATTGAAAATCAATTCAAATGGTGTTTTGTTTTTTTAGAGTATTAAAGGGTAATATATTGATAAAAAATGTGGTTGTACTAAAAACATACCACCAAAATTTCAATGGCAGCCATTATGAGAGAGTAAGTTAAGTTTAGTCTATATTACATGCTTATGTTTTTTTTTCTTCCCTCTCATTCTGATGATGTATATAAGGACATAAAATTTTATGTATTATCCATTTTTTTTGCTAAGAATTTTTTTAAACTGAGGAACTCTCTTCCATGATCTAAGTGAACTATTTTAATATTTTTGCCAAACAATCATTCCATGTAAAGTTGGAAAGTTTTAAATGTGTTTAGCACTTGTGATTTCTATTGTAAGGGACATATCCAAGTGAACCTAGTGTAATCATCTACTAGACACACATAATATCTATATCCATCCCATGATGTCACACTTGCTGGACCCTAGACATCCAATTGTATGACTTCCAAAGGTTTTGAAGTTTTTGTTTTAGACATACCAAAATGTAATTTATGATTTTTACTATATTGACAAGATAAACAACCAGCACTTGACAAATCTTTATTTATTGAAGTATGCATATTATAAGTTGTAGGAATAAATTTCAATATTTCTTGATTTGGATGACTAAATTTTTTATGCAATACATAATTTTAACCTTTGTCTTTTTTTTTTTTATACAGAACAAAGGCTAATGATATTAGGTTTATCTTACACTGAATTATTTATAGAAGCAAACAAAGATACTTTTGAATTGAAATCAAAAAAATAAATGTGTTTAAACTTGATGAGTAAAGCATTGGCTTTGACTTATAAATTTTTTAGCTGATTTAGAAGTAATCAACTGATAAAGTCTACCTCTAACAATTTCTTAAAGAAGAAAATTATCCTTCACATCCTTAATAAGACACAAATGTTTGTTACATTCAATGGTTAAGTTGTAGTCAACCAGTAAGTTTGGATATACTTATCAAATTTTATGCTAGGTACATAAAGCACTTGTTTTAACTCAATTTTTTTGTAAATTTAAGGTATGCAATACACATGTACTAGTACTTAAGATTTTAAGTCCACTACTATTACCAACAGTGATAACATCATTACCTCTGTACTCAGACCTTATTACCATGCTACCATTGTTGTTAATGACATAATTGGTGGCTCCATTGCCCATGTAACACCCTAAATCCTCATTTGAAGCCTCAATATCAAGTGTAGTGACATATGCTATTGTTTGAGCTTGATTATTATTCTATGCTTGTGCTTGTGGAATAAGAGGTTCAAATTTCTCGTTAAACCTATTCCAGTACTTTAAGACCCCATATCCTTGCTTGAAACATATTTGACACACCATTTTTTACTTGTTCTAATTATTCAAATTTTGTTTGCCTCTACCTTTACAGTTGAAATTCCCTTGGTAATTTTCTTGAAAGTTTTAACCTCTATAATTCCTGTTATTGTTCCCTTTGTTATTGAATCTTACTTTATACTTATATTTACTGGCAATATTAGCTGATATTCCATTTTTAACAGTTGAATTAGAATTAACTATCTCTAATTTGCTTTCTTGACTTAGAAAAATTGCATATACCTCAACCGATGAGAGTTCATTACTTTTATTTGAAAGTAACATAACAACATGATCATAATCAAATCCTAGACCAACAAGTAGATATGTAACCAAATCTTGATGTAGTAAAAATTTGCAGCCATAGATAGGCTATCAGTCAAGTCTTTGGCCTTCAAATAATAGTCATTCATAGACATATTTTCTTTCCTTATTATCTGTAATTGAGGCCTCAACTAAGTAAGTCTAGCAAAAAATTGACTTTCAAAAATTTGTTCAAGATACTTCCAAACTTTATAAGAGGTTTTCATTATATAACTGAGCAAAGAATTGACTCTGTCTTGATAGAATAGAGCCAGCTCAAAAGCATCGAGTCTTGCTTCCTCCACTTATGGTAAATCGAACTCATAGTTAACAATACCCCAGGATTTGAGTTTAAAGAAGCAATAAATTGATTTGGACAGATTTTCTCACCAGATAGCAATTCTTCTAGATCATTACCTCGAGTTAAAACAAGGGCCTGCAATTTTCAAAGCAAGAAGTTGTTGCTATTAAGCTTTTTTGAGATTTGTGCTTACGTGCCATATCATTTTGTATGGATATTTTATTTTATAATATTTATACAGTGTATTTTGTTAAATCATTAATTTCATTAATTAAATGGTACAATGCTTGTAACGCTATATACATTGTATGATTTAAAGTAGGTCAGATCTGGCCTAAAAGAGTTTAGACCAGTGCTAAATGTTAGAAATGCTGAGAATTATAATTGCTAACAGTTAGCACTACTAAGAGTTAGTAGGTTATAAAAATCAGCAAAATTTATGAGTTATGACCTTATCTGTAACAGAACATAGACCGAGAGTATATTGGTAATAATATAGTTAGAAGGAGTTGCAATAAGTGCTAAGAAATATTATTATGCATGTATATTCTCAAACACGATGTTCCTAATCTCATTCGCCAATACGGGTCTGTTGGTGAAACCCTTTATTATAGATTAGTGTATGACCATATCTAGATGGTCTAGAGGATTATTCTTAGCTGACTATAGGCTTACCAAAAGCTTGTATAATATACGAGTATTCAATGAGGACTAATATTGAACAGGCTTAACGAGGAACCCAATAGACATTGCATGAAACCGCCAATGGTAAGTTATCTCGAGTTAAGTAATGTACGTGGTCCTTTGACCTGAGCACCACGGTGAACTTGTGAGTGATCTACCATACTTTGATTCTACATATATCAGAGACCTTTCATGGTCTGACCGCTATATATCACTAGGTATGACCCTATACTCATAGAGTTCGGTGTGTGCAGATATGAGATCCGTCAACTCACATGAGTGGGTTGACCGAGATTGTATCTCATAAAGACTTATAGCCACAGGTAATAAACTCAAAACAAAAGTTGTTTATGTATATTGTTTATCGAGATACGTGTCTAGAGATAAGTTCACAGATGAACGCGTGAAGATATGACGGTGTTAATCTATATCCCCGCTCTTTCATGATATAAATGACAGAAGGATTATATGTATACGTTATGACCTCAACTTGTATGGTTTATTGTGCTGATTTGTAATATTCGTGACGTATGCGTGGGGCATTGATCTCGGATTCACAAAATAGTTTTTGTTTGATCGGGTGTGGACCTAGAGAGTCCCGTAATATAAAGTGTACTCGTTGTGCACTAAGACAGCGTACCGGATTAAATAGTTCAATCCAGTAAATTCCAGCAAATCGGATATTTGCGTCAGTATCTCTTGGGATGTGCACGTGTCAAGACTTAAGTATTAAGTGCATCAATTAGTTAACCATAGTTGTTGACCAATAGGATGATGACACGTGGTATATTGTAGACTAATTATTATTTGACTTAAAAATTATCAAAATGACCTTATTTGTTAGACAAGTAAAATTATTATTATATTCATTAAATTATTTATTGAATAAAATAATTATAATAAATTTAATAATGATTAAATAAATCATTGAAACAATTATGCATGATCAGAGGCCAATATATGAAATGCAAGACATGGAAATTGTTTCCTCTTTTGCTTTGTCTCTCTCGGTCAACACTCCTCCATTGCATGCATTTAATTTGTTTAATATAAATATATCAAAGATAAATACAAATGAGCAAGTCAATGGTGGGACCATAATGTGTAATATAAGAAAGAAAATTGTTTCCCTTTAGTTGCATAATCTGGCCGTGCATCCTATTTTGCTTTTGTTTATTGTAAACAATTATAAATAAAAATAAATGGCAAGTGTTGCCATACTTATGGGCCATTGGTTGCTTGTCGGAAGGAAAATGAAATGAAGCAAATAAAAGAGCAAAAGTTGCTCATTTGTTGAGTGGCATTGCACATCCATTCAAAGGAGAATAAAGAGAGTTCTTTTGTTGTTCAAGTGTTGAAGGCAAATAAAGTAATTCACTCTTTCAATTTGTTCTTCATTTTTCTTAATGATCGGATTTACTACAAGCACTAGAAAATATGTTTTTGTTGTTTAAGTGTTAAACTTGAACAAAAATAATTGATAGCTTGTAGTAGTCCACAATAGCTTAAGGAGTTAAGTTAATTAGTTTAAAAGTTAAACTTAAAATTTAAGTATGTAAACCCTTATTGAAATCAAGTTGCCATTCTAGACTACTAAAGCCAACTAAGTTGGGAGTTAGAATTCATAACAAGCACATTTCAAGGCGGGAACTTCGGCTCAACAAATTCTAAAGGCTTGTTAAGATAATTCTCTACAAACCCTTATAGTTTCATTTATGAGATAATATGAAAAACTTATGTATTTATTATTTAGGAAATTAGATTTGCGATTTTTTGTTGCACACAAATATGTATATAATGCATGTTTTATAATGATGAACTCATACTCACATGTATGCATTCACCGATAATCAACACTCACAACTTCACTGGATTTGTCAAAGTGAAGTTACTGCTTTGACTAATCATGATGGAGTTCATTTGAAAATTGAGATTTGTAGTGCGATTATGTTCTGTGTTAGTAAAGTTTGCCATGGCTCTAACACCAAATGAGATTTTGTGATAATTTGGTGTTTGTCAATTTTTCAAGAAAATAATGGTCAAACGATTAAAGGAACTATCAATGATTTCTCATTTTATACAAAATAATTACAAAATAAATTTATATACTACCAATTCACTAAATGACAAAAGTGATTAAAAAGAGTGGGAAAATTTTTAACAACTTTTATAATTGATTTTATTTATATTTTAACCAGCTTAATTCACGTTAGCAATACATAATGAGTATTCAATCACTATAAGTAAAAGTGATTTTTGTTATGGATAAATAGTTGTAGTAAATGTGGCCACCGTAAATTTTTGCGATGACTATTTAGCTGTTAAAAAAAGGTCTTTTGTAATAGTTAAATAGTTGTCAAAAAAGAGTTAAACTACAATAAAAAAAATGCAATACTCTTTTGCAATAGCTAATTATAATAAAAAAAACGCAATTGTTCATGGCAGTTGCAATTTTTTCAATAATTTTTTTTTGCAAATATAAATTATACAAATTTTTAAATAATCAAATAATTTATATTACAAATTATCATATAAAATCCTAAAAATATCATTTTTAAATGATCATTAAATTTTTTCTTCAATACATTGTCATGCACGGTGCTCCTAGCATACTCGAAATACATTGAAATATAATACAAATTGGATTCAATACAAATTTATCATGATACATATAGTGAAAGTTAATGAAAGGATGTTTACCTCCATGGATATCAAAATTTTCTACATTGTAGCTTGTTTTGGGAAAAAAATGTTCTATCGATATTCTATCCTCGAGGGCCACAAGAAATGACAGTTTGACATCTTAAAGAACTTCTCTTATCAAATATATGAAATAAAATATCACATCAATGTGATCTAATGTCATGCACAATTAAGTCCAACAGTAATATATTAAAGAAATTCAAGTTTCCAAGTATATGAACCTAGAACTAATACTTTCAGAAGATAGATAAATTTGCTGAGCTGAACATTTTAAGGTCCGGAAAAGAAAATGTCTAACCAGCATATTGGTTGCATATGACTAATAAAAGAGTCTAAAAAGTCTGTCCACATGTCTATGCTATAATAACAGAACACAAATTGTAACTAAATTTGCTACTCACCGGGATTATTTATGAAGCTGTTTAGAGTAAGCAATAATAGGGCTCTGTCGTTAGTGTCCTTGGAAGACTTGAAAATTGATATAAAACGCTTGAGTGAGCAGACCCTTGCTACTCAAGTACTCAAATGTATCAGCCATGTTGCTGACTCGAAGCATGCAGAACATAACTTTGCACTTTTGGTCTTTAACCCTTATGCTAAAGCTTCAAACAGCAGATCAAACTCATGGCTTATAAGTTCAAATTTTCTTCACTCTCTGTTAAATATGTGAGCCACACGAGGTAAACGAGCGCACCAAATATTCATAAAAAAATAAAATAAAATTGAAAACTGTCATCTAAGCACAAACCTCTAGACTTGATTACAACTTAAAAGTCCCTTAAACGCAGCGTTTAAGCTTGCGGCAATATTATTATTTATTCACGTGCAAACAAATCCACCCAATCTGACTCTCTGGTTCGTTATAAATTTTAAATTAAAACAAGATTTGCATTTCTGTGGTTCACGGAGCACGTGCTTTGTTTGGCGAATATACTGATAAATCTGATACTGCCGCCAGAATAATGCAGTCCAGCTACCAAAGATCTTCAATACGTCGTCGTCTTGTTGACAGATGTCAAATTAATAAGTGAGCAGATACGAATGGCAGGCCCGCTTTCTGGATTTCGTTGAACTGCTTTGTTTCTTAGTGGGCCCCTAACTGAGCCAAGACAAAAAAAATCATCAGAATGGGAATCACGGTAAATTAAAATACATAAGTTTGATTGTCATGGGTGTCCGCCGTTGGATGAATTCTACTGGTACACGTGGCGGAGATCGGTGGTGACATCGAGGAGAAGCAAAACCCAAAATTCCCAACTGTACACTCGCCGTACTCTCATCTCCACTTCCTCTCGTAATTAACCACACAACACAACACGCAGATTCACTCGTCGCTTTCTTATTATAATATCTCATCTCTCTCTCGGGAGACTTCAGTTCAGTTACAGACTTACAGTTCTGGTCCCCTTTTACTTCCCACTATCTCTGCCTACTGCGTACACATAAACAGAACATTCTGTTTCTAATTTTTCTTTTCCTTCGAAATGGCGGCAATTAACAACATATGTACGAGAATGTCTTCTGCGGATCGCCGCTTGTCGTCGTTCATGAACTTGAGCGACGCGTCCTCGTTGTTTGATTCCAAAATCGGGAGACGGCGTTCCGTTCAAAAGCCACGCTTTGCCGTTAGATCGATTGGGATCACTCACTATAATAACCGAGCTCAGAAATTCTCCGCTTCTCAAAACGGCGCTTTAACTCCTGTAAGTAAAAGCTTTTCAATTTTTTTTGTCTTTAATTGCTCTTTATATAAAGAAAAAAGTCAAAGTGTAAGCAAAATAGAATTTCAAAAATTTTTTTTTTGTTGTTTACGTTAGAGTTGTTTTAGTTATGATGAGTAATTTTTGAATCTTTGTATTCCTTTGATGTCATCTTTAGGTAGTTTGCTTCAGTTAGTTTATCTGTTGTGTCTTCTTCACAGAAGAACTAAACGAGGAGTGATACGTGTTAGTGCAGTGGTTTCGAGTTGGAGATTCCACTCTTTAATTTATAGGATGAATTCATGTTTATTATTCTGTGCTGATTCTACTAGTACTAGCTCCTGATATAGTAAATAATAAGAAAAGAAAAAAAATGAAAAATACTGAAGCTTAATCTTAATTGGGTAGTTATTGTGTTGCTTGTAATGCAAGTAGGTGAGCTTTACTTAGCAGTGTGTCCTGTGGTGTAGGTGAGTGTTTTATGATTGTAATTAGTTAAGATATTTGATATTCAATTCGTTTTAGTAGAAAACAAAATATCGAAATATGTTTCTTCCAAATTAGATTCAGCTGAATGTTACTTGGCAACTGAGAGCACTATAAAATAGTTGCCACCTTTATCCATTAATTTCGTTAACTCTTTTTGGCAAGTTCTGTGAGCTTATTAATTATTCAAACAAGTGCTTACTGAAATTTTTAATTCATTCTAGACTGTATTTGTTCTGTAGTGAAGCTTTTGCCTCTTCATTGATATTTCAGATACATTTAACTGACTCTCGCCTATTGACGTATTTGATATTTTACGGATGGATTGCATGGTTCCGGATTTTGATATTCGTACTGATGCTGTTCTGCTTATGATTTTTTGTGGTTGATTGAAATCACATGGAAGAAAAATGATTTAATATCTATTTCTGCTATGTTTTTAGTGGTTTATTAGCTACTAACCAGTGTGTAGTAAAACAAATTAATAATTTGCCAGAGGTTGATTTGTTCCCAAAACTGCTCGCTTGTGGCTATGCCTTCTGATTTATGAGCCTTCATGCAATCTTAGTCAGGGATATTCCTCTCAGTTTATTGTTATTATTGTTATTATTTTCTTTTTATTTTTCTTCTCTGTGTTTAATCAGCTGAATATTCTGTGGTTGTGGTCTTGAAACTAGATCGCTTTCAGAAACCTCAGATAATAATCTTGGGCCTATTTTAAATGATAAAAACAGGATTTATTTACCTAAAACCTTGTGTGAGATTGTTTTGTAAGATACACTTGTCATAAATGTGGTATTAATAATGTCTGTTTTTTTTTCTTTTACACATGTTTAGGATAGTTCTACAGTTTCCAACCTTGTACTATTCAGTTTCAGGAAAGTTTGAGCTCTACTTTGGAGCTTCCAAATGGTGAGCCAAATTTTGGACAGGCAGTTGTAAGTCCAAATGCCCGAAGAAAGACGAAGATAGTGTGTACAATTGGCCCTTCAACAAGTTCACGGGAAATGATATGGAAACTGGCAGAAGCTGGAATGAATGTGGCACGTTTAAATATGTCGCATGGAGACCATGCATCACACCTGAAAACTATTGATCTGGTTAAAGAGTACAATTCTCAATTTGAGGACAAGGTTATAGCCATAATGTTGGACACCAAGGTATTTATTCTAGAATTTTTCATTCTGCCATTTCACTTGCATGGTAGAATGGAAAATCATACTTATCTCGCATTGTACGTGGAGCTGCAATTTGCCCTTTTATTGAACTCACTCTAAGTTGAGGCAAAATTTCATGTATTCAACATCTGAGTCAATCCGTTGTTTTTTCCTTCAATTTGTTTTTGTTAAGCAACTTTTTTCCTTTGATGGAATTCACTCCATCTTTAACGGTATTTTCATTGATGCTTGTGGTGGAAGTTGAAGCATGTATACTTTTATTATTAACTTTTATATTTATCATGTATACTCCTGTTGCAGCATTCTTTTGAAAAATTTATAAAATGTGTTGGTTGAGATGCACAGACTGCACATAATTATTATATTTACATGTATTATTTCTTGAATCCAGTCATTTGTGTGTTGTTTGGTTATGTAGACCTACCTTTTTCTTTGATAACTAGGAGATGATTATTTATACTGTTGATGCAGGGTCCTGAGGTTAGAAGTGGAGATGCACCTCAACCAATCATGCTCAAAGAGGGTCAAGAATTTAATTTCACTATCAAAAGAGGAGTTAGCACCAAAGATACTGTTAGTGTGAACTATGATGACTTTATAAATGATGTAGAGGTTGGAGACATCCTACTTGTAGATGGTAAGAAATAGATGCCATTTATGACATTGGATTGATGCATGAGTTAAACTGTGTCTGGACTTTGGACTTTGCCTTATCTAATACAAAGTCTGTTGTCATGTATATACTGGGAATAAATAAATTCACAAGCACTTGAGTTCTAGAACAGAGAAATTTTTATCGGGCAGAATAATGGGATAATTAGGATCAAATGTATTTCTGAATGCATGCAATTCTAACAATTACTAAATGAAGTACTTGATTGGGATAAGCTTCTGAATATTTGTTTGTGTTTTGGCGTTATAGTTTACTGTTTATTTGGTTTGTTTTTAATAACAATATCTGTAAATTGGAATCCTCTTGAGCTGGCCTACAGCTACCTGCAAATTGCAATGTGAGGTCATATGGCTTGGTGAGAACTCAATTATTGTTCCATAAACATCCTTTTATTCAATGCAATAAGTTGTTCTACTGTGTGAGCAAAACACCCTGGTTCACAAGAAGAGCTAGATATTGTTTCTGAACTGTCCAAGAAGAAAATCTCGTTTCTTGTACTTTAAAATGAGTGAAGTGTTGAAAAGAAGCCGTAAAATTAGTTTCAAAAGAGTTACTAGCTTGCCAAACATAAATCAACTGTGAAAGATATCTTTTAATCATTATTAAAATTCTGTTTTTGAGAACAGAAACAGAAGAAAACTGCCAAAACCTTGCATTGTAAAATAGAATTCTCTCTCCTTATGATCGGACATTTTCTGTTTACATTTCTTAAGGGTTATAGATCATATTTTGAGTGTTCCTAACTACGTTTCCATCTCAAACACGAGTTTCATGCAAGCCTAAATTGTTTTCTTGTTTATGAGACATGACTAGAGCTTCCTTTTTCTCTATGCCAGGTGGAATGATGTCACTAGCTGTGAAGTCGAAGACAATGGATTTGGTTAAATGCGTAGTAATAGATGGCGGTGAACTGAAATCAAGACGTCATTTAAATGTCCGTGGAAAAAGTGCAACTCTGCCTTCAATAACAGGTTGGTATTTGTTTCTAGTGTTGTTGTGGCCTGAATTTCTGCTGCTTCCTTCATCCTCTTTTTTGTTAAAGTATGAAGCGCTCGTGATTTTTCATTTCTATAGAAAAAGATTGGGAGGATATCAAATTTGGAGTGGACAATCAAGTTGATTTCTATGCTGTCTCTTTCGTGAAGGATGCTAAAGTGGTTCATGAATTGAAAGACTATCTCAAAAGTAAAACTTTTTTCCCATTTCTGCACAAGTTATGAACTTGTAAACTATTTTTCGTTTTATTTATTTTGCTTCCTCAATTAATTGTACTGTTGTAAACCTCTTTTTAGGCTGCAATGCGGATATCCATGTGACTGTAAAGATTGAAAGTGCCGACTCTATTCCAAATCTTCATTCAATAATTTCAGCATCTGATGGAGTAAGTTTCAATTTTCTTAATGGCCCTTATATTTTTTTTCTCCTTGTTTAATTATTACGGAGTAACAATGACTTGAATTTAGTGTGTCTATGTGTGTGTGTGTATATATATATATATATATATATATATATATATATATATATATATATATATATATGCATTTTAATTATATGACATCACGACGTCCACTTGCATCCTAACTAGATTCTGGAACATTATAGGCAATGGTTGCTCGTGGAGACCTTGGAGCTGAACTTCCAATTGAGGAGGTCCCTTTATTGCAGGTAAATTTTGTGCCATTCTCTGTCAATCTCTGCTGCGGATCATTATTGCCTCATTTTTTAACTTAATTAATTAATCATCATGATATAGATATATCTTAAGCGTGTTGGTAAAATTGAATCAGATCCCTTTTGTTTAACCTGGTCAATCTTAAGATTGTATTCTATGTCCTCATTTGGTTAACTAAAACCAACGACGTTGCTAACAATCACGAGTTGTTTTTGACTTCCGACCATGAATGGGAAAAAAAATTAAAAAGTGATCGAAGAAGTTGATTATTAGATTTTACTGATGACAAAGTGCCAACAAGATAAACCAGTAACTTAACAAACCCAAATGGTGGTATAAAACTAATTAGTTAATTTAGTCCTTATAGATGGTCTTCCTGCTTTGCCTGCTTGTTTTTCTTACTTGCTCTGTTAAATGAATTACTAACCCCACTCATATATGGTTTTCTTACTAGAAGAATCAAGTATTATTATTCTTTTCCCTTTATCTTGCTAATTAAATGCCCTGTCATCATTCAAACAGGAAGACATCATTAGAAGGTGTCGCAGCATGCAGAAACCAGTTATTGTAGCAACAAACATGCTGGAAAGCATGATTAATCATCCTACACCAACGAGGGCAGAAGTTTCTGACATTGCGATTGCAGTACGGGAAGGTGCTGATGCAGTCATGCTTTCTGGAGAAACTGCCCATGGAAAGTAAGTGATTTTGCTCATCCGCGGTGGCCTTAAGATTTTTATTCTGATGCAATGCTAGCTATTCAAACTCTTTCATTATACCAACAAGATTAACCAATGGCTTTTAAACAAAAATCATATTACAGTTTCTTAATATTTATTTATTTGTGGAAGCCGAACCTCTTTAAAGTGGTTAACCCTTGATCTACGATAAGAAATTAATGGGGAACTCTTTTTATTTTTAATATATATATTTTTTAATGAGGTTTGCTTTTGTTGGCTGTTGGCATAAATAAACCTGTCTGGAGCATATTTTGTTTTCCAAAACAGAGTATCTTTTTTTCTCCTTGCACCTTGTTTTGTGGTGGTTAGATGCTAGTTGTTTAGCATAAACATTGACTTGATTAAAGGCCTATGGTATCTAGAAATTAGGTTTTACCAACTAGCCTTGTGTGTGGGGGTGGGGCATCGTGATCTTGCTAGCTTAGGGCATTTACATTTAAAAATCTAATTGAATGGTTTAGAGCTACACTACTTCAAACCAATCAAGATGCACGGGGGATACCCCAGCAAGATGGTGCCCGTAGATAATTGATACATAATTGATACCATTCATTGTTGTTGCTATGCTCTAGTTTACTCTTATTTATCATTACTAAATGTGCAATGTGGAGTCTGCAGTCCACACTGATCTTAAATATTCATCTTTCTTCCCAAAATGACCTATATCGTCTTTGCTTGCAAATTTGTTTTTCAACTGATTTTCACTTATGGAAGGAAATTGTTTTAATAATTTGTAATTATATAATGATTAAAGGTATCCGTTGAAAGCTGTTAAAGTCATGCACACTGTGGCTTTGAGGACTGAGTCAAGTCTACCAGTTAGAATTACTCCTCCAATGCAGTATGATGCCTATAAGGTATGGATTCATCGATTTCTGAAATCAAATCTGTTTTAATTATAGGACTGAATTTGGTTTCCTCGTTGCATTTTATTTTGTACTAATTTGAACTTTTATTGCTGTGTTGGTGAGTGTTAAAAGAAGAGTTTTAATTAAAAACACTGAAATTCTTGCTATGTTTCCATTTCATGATCTGATTAATTGGAGGACACTCTTTTGCAGAGCCATATGGGTGAAATGTTTGCTTTCCATTCAACAACTATGGCTAATACCCTCAATACTCCTATCATTGTCTTCACAAGGACAGGATCCATGGCTGTACTTTTAAGTCATTATCGGCCTTCCTCAACCATCTTTGCCTTCACAAATGAGTGAGTGCCTAATACTGTTTTATGTGAAGTATACTTTTAATAATTTGGATTTTATATCTTATGTGCTGTGGCCCGCAAGGCTAAACTTTTAGCGGTTTTCTTTATATGTAGACGGTTAGGTTCCTTGATACCATATTCTTTTTTTGCACAAATTCATACTCAATTTCCTGATCTATGGATTAACACACTTTGAGAGTTTGAGATTAAATCAGACATGTATGGTTAATGCATAATTAATGTTATGAATTAATGCATGCTTAAAATTTAATCTGAGCTGTGATGTTATAATGACCTATAGGTCTAAAAGTTGTGTAAAAATGAGGTGCCACAGTTTAAGTTCCATGACTCTGCATTTTTTTATACAATTTTTTACACAACCTTTAGACCATTGGATCATTGCATTTTCAGTGTTTGAGATTAAAGTTCAAGTGTGTATCAGTTGAACTTGTCAGATTTAATCTCAACAGTTGAAAGTGTATTAGTCCAACGGTTAAGAAATAAAGTATAAGAATTTGTGCAAAAAATATGGTGCCATGGAATCTGTCCCACATATTTGAAGGATTGGAAGTGTTTGATTTGAGACAGCTGGGCAAGTAATTTAAATTAGTAATTCTACACAGTTCCTAGTGATACTAGAGGCAAATGATGTGCTCAAGGAAAAACAATTAATAATTATCATGTAAACAAATGTTATCTTCTGCAAATTAGAATTTTATGATTGACTCACTATGTTTTGTTTGCAAAAATGATCCACATGTTATCTTGGTTTTGGCTTATTAAGTAAATCCATTAATGGCCACCAAGGAATTTGTTTTTTGTTCTTAGGATCTCTTTTTGTTCTTTAATTTGAATTAGAGGCTTAATTGAGTCAGAGGTTTTCGATTTTGTGTGACATATTATCATGTTTTGCAGAGAACGAATTAAGCAGCGATTGGCGCTTTATCAAGGTGTCATGCCCATATACATGCAGTTTTCAGATGATGCTGAGGAAACCTTCTCTCGAGCTATCAAGCTACTAATGGTTTGCTACTTCCAAATAAATTACCTTAATTTTTTCAAATGGATCATTGCTTCATGTAGTTAAACTTTTCTCTTATGTTCTTATGCTTTAGGATAAGAACCTGGTTATGGTAGGAGAATATGTCACTCTTGTTCAAAGTGGAGCACAACCAATCTGGCGTGAAGAATCTACTCACCACATCCAAGTTCGCAAGGTCCAAGCCTGATACTGTACTTAGTGAAAACACTTTTTCCTTTTTAACATTTTGGATTACTAGTTATTAGCTGAAGCCCTATTTATTTATTTAATTTGCTTTTTGTTTTCTTTTTTTTGGAATTTTTGCTGTGAATGCAACTATATAATTTTAAAAGAGATCAAAGAACCATAGACTCGAATTATTTATTGGAATTCTTTTATGTGAAGGAATTTGGAACTCTTTAAAAATTCTCTTGATGTTGCAAGGCATGCCATAAAATTTTCTGCTATATCTTTTGATATAGCAAGTGTAAATGTGATTTCCCTGTAAACTTCATACAGGGGTATTGAAGTTTCCTGTTATATTCTAAAAATTCACGAGTTTCGTTAACTTGGAACTTTACTAGTTCGAAAACTACTTGGTGAACTTTAGTAATATGCCGTGTACGATTCAATTCTCACTGGATTCTACAGAGGCTACAATCTGTTAACATTTTTCTTCCAGTTCTCCTAAACTTGTGCATTACCTACTAGCTGCTCTCAATGCCTCGGAAACAAAAGTACCCAACGGAAGCCAAATCTGTACCCTTTATTCATTTGCGATTGTTTGCACCTGTCAGAGAATTTTGACAGCAAACAGATTCACAGCAGTTACAGCTCCTTGGCCCTCATTTTGTCTTTCTGGGTGCTAGGCCTTTTGTGCGTATGATTTTACGACTTGTTACGTGTTGAAAAATGATCGCAGAAGTTCTCAAAGATCAATATTGGCAGCCAAATAGGTAAAAAGGGAGCTTTCTCGTGGACTGAATGAGAGGAAATGGGTGCTTCTAATTAATATTCAAGAGAGCAGCTCTCAAATACAGCAATTATTATTACAAACAGAGCCAAATTCATATTACATTAGAACTGTTACACGGTGCATGTTAATACTTCGGCATGGGATAGACCCAACAAATGAAAATTAAATGATAAGATCTGAAAGTCCTTTAACCAGAAGTTGCCAAGCTCTTCAGACTCCTACTCCTACAGCTCCAAAAACAGCATGGACAGGATAGGGAAGCTACTGCAATAATGCTACATGTCCCAAATTAGTATTCCAATTTTTTTTTCGTTCATATTAATTTGGGATGTATAGCATTACTCAACTACTCTGAGGTGGGCATTATTGTAATTTTTAGTGAAGAGATAAAAATGGGTTTCTCTAATATTTAAGAACCCCATTTTTGTTTGAACTGAGCTCCCGCAGAGTGATCGTGCTTTCCCCATTCCCCCTCTTATTATATAAGTAGGTATTATAGGGCTTCAAATATTTTAAGGCTGAGGTATAATGTACATCAGACCTTAAAGTTGTCTTGCTCATCACTTTCTGCGTATTTTGCTTCAAGCTCTATACACTTATACCACTTGGCACATGCAATGTAAACAACCAAGTCAAGCGTTGTTAAGCCGGCTAAGAGGAAGTAGAATCTATCTAGATGTCCCTTGTTGAGATTTCCGGGAATCCATCCTGGCATGTGATCAACAGTTGAGATCTTTATAACCATTGTCAATAGCAAACTGCTCACATAGTTCCCCAGAGAGATTGATGTCATGCACAGTGCACTTCCGAAGCTCTTTAAGCCGTCCGGTGTTTGTGCATTGAAGAACTCCAGCTGAGCTACGTACATGAAAACTTCAGATGCTCCTATGAATGCATACTGAGGAATTTGCCAGAAGATGCTCAAGGAGCTAGCGCCTTCACAGTGTCTGCAGTCTGTCTTGGCATACTTCAATCTGTAGCATTCCACAATCCCAGCTGCAAGCATTGCAATTATTGCTATAACAAGGCCAATTCCCATCCTTTGAAGCTCAGTAAACCCTTTGGAATTCTTTTTCCTTAGTCTGCTCACAAGTGGATCGAGAACTCTCCGGTAAAGGAATATGAAAAGTGCCACACTGAGAATGTCGAAGCTAGACATGCTTGCAGGGGGGATTTTGAAGTTCGAGATTGTAGTTTTCATTGCAGCACCTTGCTCGACGAATAGTGAAGCCATTTGAGTAAAGACCACAGAGTAGATGATGGTGCACAGCCAAATGGGCAGCAGTCTCAGAATGCATTTGACTTCTTCCACTTGAGTGATAGGACAGAGACGCCAAGGGCTGGGCCGACCCTGCTTGTGGTTATTTAAATCTCTTGATGAGATGAAAGCTGCTCTGTCCAAAAACCTGAGATAAAATTGAAGCTTATGAGCTATATAAACAACGTACAGATTTAGTTATTCATCAAACGATCATAGTCAAATACTTACTTGAACCCATGGGTGTGAAGGATCTTTCTTTTACCATTCATAGAGCTGTCATTTAGATCTATATCATACAAGTCCTCTGCTTCTGGCGGTAGCTCAGCCCGCCATTTCTTAGCTGCGGCAACAATGACTTGACAAAACCTGGCGAGAGGGTTGCCGCTTGGCTTGAAGTGCCTGTACCTAAAGGTTCCCCCAAGAAACAAGACCAGTGCAGCAAGGGCAGAGCCTGCAGACACCCAGAATCCGAGCGCCCACATGCCTTCGTCTTCAAAGTATCCCAATATTGTGTTGGAGAAGAGAGAACCCAGGTTCAAAGCCAAATAAAAGTAACTGAAGAAGGCTACTTTTGAGTGTCCTTCCCTGGGGTCGTCTTCATCAAACTGATCAGCCCCTAACGTAGCTATATTAGGCTGATAACCGCCATTTCCCAGAGCAACAAGGTAGATAGAGAGATAAAATAGGCAAATCTCCCAGCTCGAATGTGACCCGCATGGAGTTTGTTCATCTCCGCAGCCACTTGGTCGGATCAAGAATAGGTATGATGATAGTGATAGTGAAACCAACCCCTGTCATTTCATGCACACAAAAACAATTAATATTCACTGCCAAGATTATATAAAATTAGCCCTTGTTTTTCTTTGTTTTGCTCTGCATAATGTCATCTTAATTCTGAAAAATTGGAATAAAAGAAAGAAGATAAAGGATTAGGTT
This sequence comes from Ailanthus altissimus, assembly GCA_946807835.1. Classification (NCBI taxonomy): domain Eukaryota; kingdom Viridiplantae; phylum Streptophyta; class Magnoliopsida; order Sapindales; family Simaroubaceae; genus Ailanthus; species Ailanthus altissimus. Next base: position 30,052,330 of record OX327688.1, on the reverse strand, counting down.
ACTTACGATGACAAATATGACCTGAAAGATGGCACAAGTTTTGTATCTTCCCCAGTAGGAGTCACTGAGGAAAGCTCCAACGAGTGAGAAGATGTAGACAGTTCCAGTCCATTTGCTTACATTGTTAGCAGCTTCAGCATTGTTTTGCTGCAATACCCTTGTCAGGAACAGCACCAAGTTCACCCCAACTCCAAAGAACGCTAGGGTTGCCAGACCTTGGTTCACTGGTTATTTCATTCAAGGAATAGAAAAACAAATTAATTCCAGGAGAGAAAATATTTGAATTTTAAGAATTTGTTTGTATCGGGTACTTCATTAATTGATGACACATGCTAGGTAACTCACATGTGGGCACATTAATCAGGAAAAGAAGAGAAGAAAAATGAAAAGATAGCTTTAAAATAGCCAATTTAGGTTGAGAAATCAGGTTTAGCCACGGACCATGAATAGATATTGAAGATCAATGCTAGAAGTTGCTCTCTGAGTACCATCAATGTCCTAAACTGTTAGGAAAACTAAAACTTAGAAAGTGAAATATATCTCATCTTCAACTTCAGGCACGAAATCAGCAGATTGCATGGCAAGTATCTATACATCTATCAAGATCAAACCAATTTTTGTTTTTGCATGTGTGCATTTCTCAGTTGGACGAAAATAGATTGTATATACTCTAGAGACGCTTACTTTTTGTCTATATATAAGATTTAGGCCATCATTAATATGAATCATCCCCCATACATGTGCACTCAAAAGTATGAAATGAGCAACCTGACAGGCACATCAGAGAGAGAATTTAACCAGTACATCCTCTCTTTTGCAAAAGCAGTGGCAAAAGGCACTCCACAGAAAAGAAAGATATGAAGCCAAGAGCAGATCTTTTTGCATTTTTGTCTTAAGTGTGTAATAGCGACTTAATCGATACGTATTTCAGGTTTTCATGAGATCTTTCAGTGCTAGCAATAAAGTTCGATTGATTTTTCTTCTTATTGGCCAACCTATTGTAATAACAAAACGACCAAATTAACTATCATGCCCCTATTGCCGTTTCCTTTTTCTTTTTTAGAGAAAATATGTTGTTGTTGCTTGTTGACTTAATTTTTTTTTTAATTTAGTGATGACTTTAGCTCACCACTCGAGCTAATCAAGACGAGGATAATCTTTTTACAGAAAAAAGAAAGAATTTCCTATGTTGTGCAAATGTATGATTCATATACATGCATGCATATGTGATCACATTAATACAAGAGAACAATGAACAAGTATGAGTCTTTTATCAAATAAGAAAAGTTTATTGACAAATAGTAATAAACATGGGTAAACAAAATATATATTTAGTTAAAAAGAACGAAAAAAAAAGGAAATAGTGGCAATTAGGGACATCAGTGACTAATTTTCAAACACTATTTGCTAAAAGTAGCAAATTTCAAAAGGTTAGGGATATAGATGATATTTTCTAAAAAAAAGATATATAGACAGAGAGAAACCGATTATTGAGATATAACTAGTGAAAGAAAAAAGCAAAGCCTTTTTACAGAGCGCTTTGTGACTTGAAAAGAAAAAGATGGTAGACAAAAAACATGAAAAATATGAGAAACGTGGCAAGAACCAAGTCATGCAAAGCCAAGCCCCGAATTACGTGTAAGGCAAAACTTTATTTCTCTTTTATTATAAAATATCTTGAAATGGGTGGCCGTAAGTTCCAAGCTCCAGCATGCAACAAGGGCTCAACACTTGGTTTTGTTTCAAGTTCCTAGTGTTACACGTCCCTTTGCTTATATTGTCCTTTTCTTTCCCTATCTATATGTAGAAAATGAAGCGAACTGAACATCTAAGGAGCTGATCCCCAAGTGATAGCTTATCTGAAAATAGGAAAAATGTTTGCAGAAAATTTCTCTCTTTCTCACACTGACTGTATGTGTATGTTTACTGCGATAAGTTTTATATGTAAACATAACTATGATCCATATGATGTAAACACATATATATTCTTTACTACGTTGGGATTAAGCAATAAGAATAAGATAAAAAAATTATATGCCCCCATTATGTATATCCATGATACTGTGAGTATCACTGATCTTGTGGACTTACAAAAGCTTGTATACAGGATCTTCTGATGGTGACCGATTCGAAGTATTTATGCAAAAAATGAATTAAAACAAAATTTGACTTGAAGCTGTGTGGGATCTTCTATATATGTTATTTAAGTGATGTGAGTCATATAATAAAAACCATACAATATAAAATAGCTACAATCAAGAAACCATAGTTTTATTGTCAATGAAACTATGATCAAATTAGCATTAAAATGAGATAGAGAAGAAAGAAAGAAACTAAAAGAAATCTTGCCCATTTCAAGTTATAATAATAAATTAACTTGTTATATATAGTTATAGGTGCTGTTTGATTTGTGATATATGGAGCTTACAGAGTATGATAATTCCAGCAACCCATCCTCCAGATTTTCCTCTGATTGCAGGGCGACCATGCCAATCAATTGTTCCATCTTGAGTGGGAGCTTCTTGTTCTTCCTTGAACTTCTCCTACACATATACCAAAAAAATAAAGAAGAGAAATGGTTAAGTAAACAGATTGTCATCATGATCTAAGTAATAATAACAAGATAATTGCATTGAACAGAAGTTTCATATAGGTCTTTGCATGTTTAGTTCATTTTGCTGCTCTTCTTTTTTGCTTAATAGAAAAACAAAATTGGGGAGCAAAAAAGGGCATGTAATGGACCAAAAATAATGCTGAGGAAGAAGAAGAAAGAAAAGGATATGAATGGTTCCATCTTTCTTGCAAAGAAGAGAAGAAATTAGTATAAATCCTTCACTAACCTGCTTACAAAGGTCTAAACAATCCATTTCTATTTTGTTCTTGAAAGGAAGGCTGCTTTTGCAATATAATGGAGAAGAAGAGGAAGGTGGCAATTCTAGCGAAGAAGAGAAAGAGGTTGGGGACAAGAAAGAGGGGGAGGCGAGTGAATATATAGAGGGTAGCAAGGTGATATGGACGGTGGAGACTAGAAGAAGAAAAAAAATGGAGCTCACTTTATTCTTATCATCTAAAGTAAAACTATGTTTTCACAGAGAGAGAGAGTTAATTTCTTTGCGCATACAAGGTTCGAATTCAAGATTTTAATTAATTTTAATATCATATTAATTTATCATTTAAATTAAAATTTTAAATTAATAAATAAAAATTTAATATTAATATTAAAAATAAGTCTTATTATATAATATAGAATACATGATGTTATCAAAATATTTCTTTTACCTAAAGAGAGTGAGTATTCAAGGGGAAAAAAAGTGAGAATTAATTAACTTTAGTGGGTAGGGGTCTCCTTCTAATATATCCATGCTGTCTCTCAATTGCATTGCCATTGATATTGACACTGAGACTACCACCTTAAAAGTCTCCTAGAATTTTGAGTGCCTAATTTGTTCATACATGTAAATTAGTCACTTTCAAATTCACAAATTAATCCCCTCAATTCAATTCAATTCAATTTCATTTGCATTGAAAATTCTTCTGCTGGTATGCGCTTCTTATCCAATCCAAAAAGACTAACTTATTAAATGTACTAAATCTTTGTAAATTTATAGTAAATTTAATTCATTTTTATCCTGGGTTTCTTTACATGTAATGAATAAGTTCTTATGAGTCATCAGAACGATGCTCTCCAATCGAAATTGTGAATCAGATCTGTCATATAACAGAGGAATAAATTAAAGGGATGCTTCTAGCAAAATTAAACATGTTGATCTCATATGGAATAAATGAAATGAATTATTAGTCACATGTTTTGCATCTAAAATCTTTACTTTGCTCCTCTATTATTACAAAGGATATGATTCCATAGTTATTTATGCCGATTTTTGTTTATGATCTTTCTCTCTTTATCGGCAACAATGGCATATACACATTATTATTTGTATCCAAATTATAAGCGAATGTTGAATTATTTGCAAATAATACAAATTCTTTCAAGTCTTTAACACCTCAAGTTGCTAAGACATTCTTTCACATATCTTAATATGCTCTCAATTACTTTTCACTTTTTTCTTTGACAATCTCTCTATATATATACCATAGCCTTATCTATGAACTGTTATTTTCATCTAGCGGGATCCACACAAAAAATTATCGCTTATATACATGTATATATTTTGAACACTTCACTTTTAATTTTTTTTAATCATGTATTTCAATAGTCAATTTTTTTGATTAAAATTACACCAGTTAAATGATAAGAAATTACGACACAAACTATTGACACTATAATAGAGTAAACTCTATGTGAGTTTATTTTATTTTATCATAAAACAAACACATATTTTAAAATAAAATTAATAGCTCTAACAAACGATTAAAATTATTAAAATATCTATTTTAGATATAAATTTGAGTGGTATAATATAAAAGAATATGAAATTTAAAATAAATACTAAATTAAAAAAGCTGATAAATATTAAAATAAAATATGAATAAATAAATAACAAAATCACCATAAAAAGTGGATGTCACTAGTATTAGATTAGAGTTCAATTTTTAACTGTTATATAACATTATAAGAGGTCAAGTGTGAAGATAACAAAATAAAAAAGTATAAATATATAAATTTAAAGTTGTTACTACTTAATAAACTTATGAAATTACAATATTATGTCATATTAGGCATGCTTTTCAATCATGTCATAAGTGAAAATTTATTGGCAGAGTCTAACTAATTCCCTTACATGCGTGGGCAAGATTCCAGCTTAAACTAATTTTTCTTACAGAACCATAAGAGAGAGAGTGAGAGGAAGAAAAAGAATTAGAGCGGACTCCAAAATCTAATCTATGAGCTGTTATTATTCGATGGGATAAATCTTTTCGATTTTCTTTTCTTTTTCTTTTTCCAAAATTCTCTCCATTCACATTAATTACAGTATAACATTAAGTTTCTTTCCCCGAATGCCAACAAAAATTCACCAAAGATTTCAATATTTAAGACACTCTTTAATTCCAAAGCGGGGTTCAATTATTTTAATTAGCCAATAATTATAATATTAACACTTAAACTTTTCATGTTGATCTCAAAAACTTCAAGGTGGCAGTTTATTTTCGGGCTTTTATTATGCTACAATTTATTTGCTTTTGTTTTTAGATCATAAATTCTCAACATAATTGAGTAGATACCAGTAAGGGGAGGTTCATACATTGCAATTGAATGCGAAATAACCTTCTTTGATGGGGACATCTGCCAATAGTTTTGAAGAATAAGGATCTCCCAATAGTTTTGGTGTATGATTCACAAGAATATGTGATTGTAAACATCATTTGAGGAAAAATCTCGAAAACTTCTTGTTGTTGCTAGAATTGTGAATAGTTATTGCAACAAGAACTTTCTTTTTCTTTTTTCCTTTCCTTTTCTTAAATAATTATAAATCTAAGCACTATGATTCAGATCATCCACCTGCCTATGTTACTGTTGAGACCCTTCCCCACTTTCTTTATATCAATTATACAACTTTCTCACATTGACTTATTATAAACTATATATATATATATATATATATATATACATATATATATATATACTTTCAGTTCCATTTAGAAAAGATATGGAAAAATAAAAAGGAATTGCAACATAATATTGAAAATCTTTTAAATAAGAGAAGGATATCAAAATTTAATAACCTTATATTGATTAAGTGCCTTATCAGAAATTTCCACTCACGGCACCAAAAGGGCCATTGACAGTCACCAAAGTGACATCATTATCTTAAACAATTATTCAAGAATTTAGGTATCAGCACTACTGAAGAAGCTACTGTGTAGTTCATAAGTATGAACACAAATAAAAAATTTAGGGTTTTATCATCATAATCTGTTGGTTTTTTTTAATCCCATCTTCTGCTTATTATTGTAGTATTCTTTTGATTGGTTGAGAAAATGTGTGTTCTTTCTATCAAAATAGAAGGATATATAGGACAGTTTTAACTTTCTAAAAGATGAAATTAAGTTATTGTCCAAGAATTGTTGCTTCTTCATTCATACACAGAATTTAAAACTCCTAATTTCTTTCTTACCAAACATAATTAAGAAAGAGAGAGAGGGAAAAAAAAAAAAAACTCTAGCATTTGGTGCCATCCATTTCTATTATGTAATTGTGCCTCACTGTTCTTGCATAAATTCCTTCATGATTTATGCTGATTCCCAGCTTGCTCTTCTAATGACTGGCTTTCTTTATTTCTAGAATGAAAAAGTTGTCAATACGTTCACATGATACACATTCGCCAAAGTTATTTAGTATATATAATAATATATGATATAAATATTATATATGTAGCATGATACACGTTAGGTTGCCAAGAGAAAAAGGACTGAAATTAAAATTAAAATTCATACAAGTTTCATATGTTTTAATGAGAGAAACAGTGCTATACTAATAAGTTTACACCTTGAAGGATGATGAATATTTCGATTCGTGATAAACAATAGACAGAAAACTAAAATTAATTAATACACATCACTTAAATACAACTGTTGTTGGGATGCGAATTTGAAGTATTTAAGAGAAAAAGAAGATGAAGCATATTTTGGAATTAGATTCAGAAGGTACCATAATAGATTTAATTTTAATTAGTTTTGGTATCTGCAATACAAAAAAGGTATTAAAACGAAATCATACAAATAAGTAATATAATCTAAGTAATATATCACCGAATAAGTAATTATGAAATTAAAGAGAAAAAGGTAGAAGAGGAACACATAAAATTTTATGTAGTTCGATAACTTATTTACATTTAACATCACACACTTTTATTATTAAATCTCAATATACTAACAAAATATACCTTTTATAAAAAAAGACTCACAAAATAATCACTCTTTCTTGTAACCAAGGGATTTTCTCTTACAAAAAATTATAAAGTATGTTTCATTACAAAGATCTCACTCTAATCACAAAGATTTGTGTCTTCTCACTAAGATGTATTTACAAGTCAATAGGGAGCTTTTATACAGGTTTTAGGACGATCTAGGTTTATTCTAAACGTGTAAGAGTCGTATTAGGGAGTTTTAGAACAAGTCGGAGATGAAATAGGTAAGATCAAAATAGGAAACACCTTTCTTGGGCTGGGCGTTAGGCATTCCTGCCTGAGCGCCTCAACACTGAGCACTTGGCGCTGTGGCACCTAGGTTGTGTCTTTCACCTCATTTCACGTTTGTTTTCGATCGTCGCGTACCCAACGCATTTGGCTTGCTCTCTAAATCATATCCCGATGATTTTTAATTAACTTTCTCACAAATCCCATCTTTGATTCAAAATCATTCACAAAATAACTCAATCTCTTATCTCCGCATCTTCAGTCACCTTTACAAAATAGTGACTCTGGTTAAGCCCTTACATAAGATGAACTTAACCGAGGGCAGTGGCATAGTCAACATGTCAGCAGGGTTTTTAGATGATGTTATCTTCGTTAGACTAACTTCACCACTTTGGATAATCTCTCGAATGTGATGGATGCACATCAATGTGTTTAGACCTCTCGTGGAACACTTGATGTTTGCTTAGGTGTATGGCACTCTAGCTGCCACAATATACACCGGTGTTCACATCTTCAGTAGCCATTACCTCTGCATATATGTCTTTCAACCACACGGCCTCCTCAATAGCTTCACCAATAGTTATGTACTTTGCCTCTGTGGTAGATAGTGTAACCACATGTTATAGAACTAATCTTTAATACACGCTACACGCAAACACTGTGAATACGTAACCCGTCAATGATATTCTCTTGTCTAAATTACCTGCATAATCTGAGTTTATATATCTTCTTATTATTATACTACTATCCTCATCTCTTTATACATCAACCCGTGATTCGACGTCCTTTTGATATATCTTAAGATCCACTTCACTGCAAGCCAGTGATTCTTACCCAGATTTTCTATGTATCTACTTACCATACTCATAGCCTGTGCTATGTCTGGTCTTGTGCAAACCATTGCATACATGATGCTCCTCATAGCGCTTGCATACGACACTTTACTCATCTACAGTTTCTCTTCTTCGGATGTCGGCGACTGTGCTGCTGAAAGTTTAAAATGCATGGCCAAAGGAATAAAGACAGTCTTTGCGTTGGACATACCAAACTTCTCTAAAATTTTGAGTATATATTACTGTTGAGACAAGAAGATAACATCTCTTTTTTCCCTCACAATATCCATACCCAATATTCTCTTCGTTGCTCCTAAATCTTTCATCTCAAACTCGCCATTTAACTATTTCTTGAGTTTTTGTATTTCTTCCATATCCTTACATGCGATCAACATATCATCGACGTATAAAAGCAAATACATCATCCCATAACTTATGTTCTTGAAGTACACGCATCCGTCATACTTGCTTTTACTAAAGTCACAAGCCCTTATAAACTTATCAAATCTCCTATACTACTGTCTAGGTGATTATTTTAACCCATATAGTAACTTCTTTAGCAAACAAGCATGATCTTCTTTCTCAGGCTCCTTGAACCCTTGCGGCTGTGCCATGTATATCATTTCTTTAAGCTTTCAATGCAGAAAAGCTGTCTTTACATCCATCTGCTCTAGATGTAAATCAAGATTTGCACACATGACTAACAAAATTCTAATAAATGTGTGCTTGACGACTCGAGAGAATATCTCATAAAAATCAACTCCGTTTCTCTGAGTAAAACCTTGTGGAACTAGCTTAGGCTTGAATCTTGTAAGCTCTATCCCGGGTATCCCCTCCTTGACCTTATGTACATATTTACACCAAACTAGTTTCTTTTGAGATCTCTCTACCAACTTCTAGATATTATCTTTTCTAAGAGAATTGATCTCTTCTTCTATGGCCTGTTGCCATTCATTCTTGTTTTCACTCTTTATAATCTCACCATATGTTCTAAGCTTATCATACTCAAGAGTGTAAGCATAATTAAAAGCACGAGTAACTAGATCTGCTTGTACATACCTGATTGATGGATTAATTATTCTCTTTAGCATGTCTTTGGCTAGCTGGTGCTCTTCAAGTTCCATTTCAAGAGTCCTAGTCTTTCCTTGGGTGAACTCGGAGGAACTCGCTAGAGTTCTTGGTTCATCTTTAAGGATCTCCTTGTGGAAGTGCTGATTTGTGGACATATCAGATCTACTTTCAGGCTCTACTTCAACTTCTGTTAATTCGAGTGCTAAGTCTTCCTTGGACATAGGTTATTCTTTCTCATCCTTTTGGGAGACTTTTAGCATGACCGTCTCATCGAATGTCACGTCACGGCTTATGATACTTATTGGTAGTGTCAAGTATTTACACCACACCTTGTATCCTTTCACTCATTCGGGATACCTTATGAATACCCCTTTAATGGCTCTAAGTTCCAACTTCCACTCCTATAACATCGAATGTCACGTCATGGCTTATGATACTCATTAGTGGTGTCAAGTATTTACACCACACCTTGTATCCTTTCACTCATTTGAGATACCCTATGAATACCCCTTTAATGGCTCTAGGTTCCAACTTCCCCTCTTTTAGTATGTACAAAGGTAGGGCAACCAAATATTTTGAAGTGGTCATACTTAAGAGGATTGCTAGACCATTTCTTTTCTAGCAACTTCTCTTCCAGACCATTTCTTCTATTAATCAAATAAGCTGCAGTCACTATAGCTTCTCCCAAAAAAACCTTGGACATTTTTGCATTGGTAAGCATGCATCTAACCCTTTCAAGTAGGGCCTTGTTCATCCTTTCAACTACGCCATTCTGCTGTGGTGTTGATCTTACCGTTCTATGCCTTGTAATCCCATGCTAGGCATAAAACCCATCAAACTCTTTGTTGTAAAACTCGATGCTATTGTCAGTTTTTAACCTTTTCACCCTTTTGCCAGTCTGATTCTCAACAAGAGCCTTCTAAGTATTGAACGCATCAAACGTTTGATCCTTACTCTTCAACAAATAGACCTACAACTTCCTCGAATAGTCATCAATCAAATTAAGAAAATACCTAGCACCACCACCACCAGTAACTGTTTGCCAGTCTGATTTTCAACAAGAGCCTTCTAAGTATTGAACGCATCAAACGCTTGATCCTTATTCTTCAACAAATAGACCTACAACTTCCTCGAATAGTCATCAATCAAATTGAGAAAATACCTAGCACCACCACGAGTAGCTGTTTGAGCTAGCCCCCAAAGATCCGAGTGTATATAGTCAAGAGTCCCCTTAGTCTTGTGCTCGTCGGTATTAAACCTCACCTTATTTTTTTTTCAAGCACATAATGCTCACAAAACTCTAATAGCTAGAACTTATCCTCACCAAATGCCTTTTTACTAAATAACTCTTTCAGGCCTCCCTCGCCTAGGTGAGCCAGTCTAAGATGCCATAACTTGGTTTGCATATTCTCATCATGTACAGAGAATAATGCAAAACCACTCACAACTTTACCCTTAAGCACATGAACGCCTTTGTGTTTCTCTCATTTCATTACCACCATAGAACCTTTCAATACTCTTAAATCCCTCCGTCGATCTTAATGGAACACCTATTCTGGTCTAATGTCCCTAGTGAGATCAAGTTCCTCTTGAGGTCAGTAACATATCTAACATCTGTTAACTCTCTTACTCACCCAACATGCAGCCTAAGTTTAACATTATCAATTTCCATCATCTAACATGCAACGTCATTACCCATTAATACCTTACCACCACTAATGGGCTGAAAATTTATAAATCAAGATTTGTGCGGGCATATGTGAAATGTACAACCAGAATCAAGAACCCACTGTTCAGCGTTCTTACCATCAGTAGCGACAAGTGTCTTTGCGCTGTCGTAGCTATCATTATAGGCAAGCGCAATATCCACTTTCTTCTTGTCTTGTGCTTTCTTATCTAGATAATCCTTTATGAAGTGCTCACTTTTTCTTACAGCAATAACACTTCCTAATAGTTCTAGACTTCGATCTTGAACCTTTTTTTCTTTCATCTCTATATGATAGCCTTCATCTTACAGATAGAATTTTTGCATTGCCATCGATTTGGCTTTCCTAATAACTTTGAGTTTAATGATGATTTCACATCGCTCATCGTTAAACTCTCTCTACTTTAGAGTAATGTATCAACAAAGCTCTCATAAATCTTGGGGAGTGAACTTGGCAAGATAATTGCTCTATCTTCATCCTCTATCTTGATGTTGATAGACTCAAGATCAAGAATGATCTTATTGAAGGCGTCTATATAATCTTTCATTGGTGTCCTCTCTTACATAGACAGCTGATACAGCTTCTTATTTATATGCAATCTGTTGGCCTACGATTTTCGCATAGAAGGGAGTCAAGCTTATTCCAAAGACCAATTGCCTTCGTTTCACCTACTACTTCCCTCAGTACTTCATCGCTCAATAATAAAACGATTGTGTTGTGAGCTCTTTCTTGAATATTCATTCTTTTTGCTTCAATTTTAGATGACTCTGACGTCTTCTATTTTTCACTAGATGAAGCTACAACCTTCTCTAATGCTGAGTCTAATCGTTGGCTTACCAACAATGTCTTTACCTTCATTTTTCACAAATTAAAGTCATTTGTACCATTAAATTTCTCTACCTCATACTTGGGTGTGACCATGTCTGCTTAGAACCTGGCTCTGATACTATTTTGTTGAAGCAGAAGCATACAAACAAGCAATATAACCAAAGTAATATATCATAGAACAAGTAATTAAGAAACTAAAGAGAGAAAGGTAGAAGAGGAACATATAGAATTTTACGTAGTTCGACAACTTTTTAACATCGATGACGGATCAAGATCACACATTCTTATTATTGAATCTCAAGGCACTTACAAAATATGCATTTTACTATAAAGACTCACAAAGTAATCACTCTCTCTTGCAACCAAGGAGTTTTCTTTCACTAAGAATTACAAAGTATATTTGATTACAAAGATCTTACTCTAATCACAAAGATTTGTGTTTTTTTATTAAGATGTATTTACTAGCCAATAGAGAGCCTTTATATAGGCTTTAGAAAGACCTAAATTTACCATAAAAGTGTAAGAGTCATATTAGAGAGTTCTGAAACAAGTGAGAGTCAAAATAAATAAGATCAAAATAGGAAATACCTTTCTCGCACTGGACGCTGGGCATTCCTGCTTGAGCGTCGTGACATTGAGCACCTGGCGCTGTGGGGCCTAGGTGCTATTTTGGGCGCTGGGACGCCTATAACCTAGCGCCGCCAATTGCGTCTTTTACCTCCTTTCGCATTTGTCTTTCATCATTGCGTATCTAATGCACATGACTTATTCTTTAAATTGTATTTCAATAATTTTTAATTAATGTTTTTACATTTTTAGGCGCAACAACACTTATAACCTAGCACCGTCAATTGTATCTTTCGTCTCATTTCTTGTCTATCTCTAATTATCGCATATTTAATATACATGATTTACTTTTTAAATTGTATTTTGATAATTTTTAATTAATTTTTTTTACTGTATATATAAAATAATTTCAACTATATAAATTGGTTCTTAGACATTCGAGTCATAGAATGTACGTATATGCTGCAGCATCTGTATGTATCAACCAATGACATGACTAATTGAATTCGACATTCGACAGCTCCTGATTAAAGACCATTAATATATCGATCGAGCTGTTAATTCATATTCCATTTAGGACTAAACCGCAATAGGTCACATTCAGTTACCTTTCCAAGTAAAAATCTTGAAGAATAGCTTTTTGCAAGGAGTTTGAGTACAGTTGTTACGCATGACCTAACTTATCATATCTTCCACAAAAACAATAAAAAGCAAAAAAAAAAACAGATGTGGAAGGGCCAAAAGACAAAGCCAACTTCATATATGTATGTGGGACACAGCTAGCTTAGCACCGGCTCTGTGGCAAACAAAATTCGTATCAGATTTGGTGGTGTCAAATTTCCATTTTCACTAATTCCTTTTTGATCTTTCAAGTTCCAAAGCAAATGAAGTATTTACCGTAAAACATATTTATGGGACAAACACGTTTAGACCTTTAAAAATAAATTTATAGGATATTTTTATCTTTTTGTTTTAAAAATTATTTTAAAAAATTTCTTTCAGTGACAGTCATAACAAAATTTAACTTATCACATTATTATATGTACTAGAGATTTTAACTTATAAGATAATTTTATCTCTTTATTTTATAATTATTTAAAAAAAAATTCTTTTTGGTGATGGTACTAACAAAATTTTTATTTATTATTAATATTATTATATTTAAAATTTTGTAATTTATAAAATAATAATATTATTTCATTCAAAGAAATACTAGAAAAATTAAAATTGGCGGAAAAAGATAAAAAATTTAACAAGAGTATTTTTAAATAGTTTTAAAAACAGGAGAATAAATTGTCTTTAAATTAAATTTGAATCACATTTTAAAAGTTTAAATAAATTTTTTTTATATTTATTAATTAATAAATCATCTTTCAAAGTGATTGATTGCAGTCCTTTCAAAAAAAAAAGTGATTGATTGATTACAGATCACCTACGGCTAGAAATTTGTGATCATCTTGAAACGCAATTGCTCGTATTGTGTGTGCATGCACCGACTTATCAAACAGTAAATATTTTTATTTTTTTAAAAATGACATATGAATCCTATTTCGATTGATTTTCTTACGCATGCAGACACTTAAAATCTGGCATTTTCAGCGCTGTCGAAAGTGATGATCAATTTCTTCTTTCTTTTATTTATTTTATATACATGGATTGCTTATCATCTTCAGATATGTCTCCAATTGCTTGCTCTTCTCACAATTTCAATTTATTTATTGTTCTAATTAAAGTCTGCGTCCACTAGTCAGATTCCACTCATTTTTGTAAAACATCAACGTCGTTACCGAATTAATCTGAATATAAATTCATTTTCTGATACAAACAATATGAAGTTTTGATGATGCATGCATTATTGATCAAATTAATCGAGGCAGACAGAGACCCGTTTAAAAAATCCATCGTTTACAAGCATATATCTGAAAATTCATTGGTCCGCCATTAATTCTAGAGCTCTGCCCCAACAAAAAGGCAAGGTGATTCTCATGTGTAGGCAAAAAACCCTTTTGTTTTTTTAGCTCATTAGTGTTTGATGTTTCAAACTTACTTACCAATTTGTCAAGTTTGTTACTTACAAAGTCAAAAAACTTGCCATCAAATGTCAAGTATTTTTTACTATTACGTGCGATAACATCATAGCTGTGGTGACAAGAGATGTAAGCAAAGTTTATTGGGACATAGATTGTCACTAGTTTTATTTATTTATTTAATATAGATTTGGCTCATTGATAAAGTAATGACGACTTTTCTTAAAGTTAACCATTGACATCATTGCTTTGGTTGGTCCAGCATGGGATATCTTTGGCCAGTAAAATCAAGAGCCTTAACACAATTGAGCCATTGTCTTTTCGTTAATTTGGCACCACAAGTGCTTTATTTACAAGCGCTTTGGTGGGGGTCAATTGATCTATAGCCATATTCTTCCCCATCTGTGCTATTACGTAAAAAAGTTTTAATTTTTGTGTCCACTAAAACTTGCGCATGCTTATATTCGATCAGCAGACCTAATTTTCGATAGAGCTCCAAACATAAAAGGTAACAACATGAGAAATATCATTATTAAAGACTATTCTATAATGTTGAGAAGGTTTTAACAATATTAATAATGACATTATTTATATCTGCTAAATTGATAGTTGAACATCGTCGCTCTTAATTTTTTTGATTTAATCTAATGATCTAAATTATTTGTTATCAATTATTAAATATTTGATTAAAAAATAATCTAGCTCCTAATGGTAGACAAAGACACGGCTCTCTCTCTCTCTCTCTCTTCCATATGAGATAGAGATAGGATCTATATATAAATTAGAAAAATTAATAATTTAATCTTTGTATTATTGTTGAATTACTCACCTAATTTTAAAAATTATTAATTACGTCCTTTTGGGCATTTGTGCTGTGATTTTCATCTTTGAAAAATACCTTTTTGCTATTATTTTCATTCCTGATACATAATCATTTTTGTTCTTAAGAGATGCAATTAGTAAATTTTAAAATATTAAGGACCTAACGAATAATTTTATAAAAATTTAGAGACTAAAGTGACAATTTTTTATTATAAATTAATGATATTTATGCATGGTTGGGCAAGCCAAGCTCAACTAGTTAGTGCATATGCACAGCATACATTGGTCATATATATTTTACCCAAAAAAAAAAAGAAAAAAATATCTTGATTATAATACAATTTGTGAGAAAAGATAAAAATAAAATAACAAAACAACAAAAATAATATAGCGAATAATAACTTTTGTTGGAGAGAGATAACCTTTATGGAAGAAAGGCAATTTTTCTATAAATTAATGATATTTATGCATGGTTGGGCTAGCCAAGCTCAACTAGTTAGTGCATATGCACAACATAAATTGGTCATATATATTTTACCAAAAAAAAAAAATCTTGATTGTAATACAATTTGTGAGAAAAGATAAAAATAAAATAATAAAACAGTAAAAATAATAAAAAAAAAATTAAAAAATTTCAAAGACTACATTGTTATTATAATTTTGTATATTACAAATGCTACATAGATGATCTTTATATAGGCTTTAGGTTAATATAAATAAGGAACATAAATACATATAAGAAAACTAAATATAATATATTAATTATAAAATATATATAGTAAGAATCAATTATCTTGATTTCTTTATATCTTTAATATCACCCCTCAAACTCAAGATGGTAGAAGCTTGAGTTTGAAAAAGAACATTCTTGATTGTAATCGTGCATGTTGAGATAAACCGCTGTCGGTGAATGATATCCCTTGTTGGAGAGAGACAACGCTTGTGGAAGAGAGGCAATGTTGTCATAGAGTGACAATGTTGTCGGAGTAACAAGCACGTTGAGAAGATCATCCACTATGATTGCAAATGCGTTGATAGAGAAAACAAGAAATCAACCGTTGTGAGTGCAAGTGCATTGAGAAGATTAACTACTGCGATTGCAAATGTGTTGGTAGGGAGATAGAAAATCAACCGTTGCGAGTGCAAGTGCATTGAGAAATTCTATATTAGAAAAGATAAAGAAAGCAACGAAAACTAACTCTTAGAAGTGATCAAAAGACTCTGAGAATGATCGTAATGTAGCTCTGATACCATGTGAGAAAAGATAAAAATATAATAACAAAACAGTAAAAATAATAATAAAAAACTGAAAAACTTTAAAGATTACATTATTATTATAATTCTGTATATTACAAATAATACATAGACGACCTTTATATAAACTTTAAGTTAATATAAATAAAAAACATAAATACATATAAGAAAATTAAATATAACTTATTAATTATAAAATATATATGGTACGAATTAATTATCTTGATTTCTTTATATCTTTAACACAATTAAAACAATTTCCATTGAATATTTATTGCATTGTACTGTCAAAATTAATTTGCGGAATGAAAATGCTATTTGCCAGTTTTGATTAGAAATCGGAAATAGCAGAAATCCTTGGCTTTAATAATAATAACATATATATGCTTTATGTGTGTAGTTTGGCTAGTGAAAGTTTCAATACAATGTGATGACAATTATATGCATGTGAGAGTGAAATGCAAGGAAGTTTTCGTGAATAAAAATATAAGAACTCAATATACCTTAAAGAGAAGAAAAAGGAAAGCGATTCCTAGACGTTTAAAATTTTTCCAACAGCTGAGCTTTCTTTAAATCTCTAAAGCTTTTGTAGCTTTCATCCAAATGAAGAAATTATAACCAGCTCTATGAAAATGCTATACAAAACTTTGAGATCAATAGTATATATTCTTCAAACTTTATTTTGTTAAAGGTTTTATTGACAACTTAACAATGCAAACGAATTTCATGGCAATTGATGAAGAAATTGTTACGGACTAAACCCTAATTTGTTTATAACAATAGTAATTAAAATAGTAAACTAGAAAAATAAAAAAGGTATACAAAATATATAGTGGTTCACACTTAATCTACGGTTACGTTCATTTTTGTTGTAATTTTTTACTATAATAAAGAAAAATTACAATTTGATCCGTTTAGTGCATTTTCATGGAGGGATAATTAAGTTTCACGTATCCAACAAAATTTACTAACTTATTTTTGTTAAGGTTTAAATATATTGATGTTTTCTATTCAATGGTTGTGTTTAATTTTTCTACCAAAAAATTATTGATTTTCCTTTTACAGAAAAACTCTTGGCCTAACTTTAATTGTAGTTGTAGGAAGCTCGTGAAACCTAGTCGTCTGGTGAAGCCTTGAAGTGGTCAATCTAATTTGGCTGCGGTTAACCTATCAAAAGGTTTTACAATTATTTTCTAAAATCTTCAAATTCAAATTGTTGGTTCGGAACAATCCAAAATCCAAAGTAAATAAAAAATTTACTTCTTTTTTTTATTTTATAATATCCATATTATATGTATTAATTAATTAATTATTAATTTTTTTTACATATATAACATGTATTTAATAAAAAAGAGAGCAATGCTCTGAAAGTGTTCAAAACTCTTTCTAAAAATTATTATGAAATGACTATAATAATGGGGAAAACGACCTTTTCTTTTCCTGAGATTTTAATTAATCTCCACTTTCTTCCTTTTGGTTTCAAAAAGTACTAAAATTTTCCTATCTTATCACTGTTCACCATTTTGTTAGTGTTCTGATTTATTCCGTTAATTTTAACTTTTTTTTAATGAATTGACAATTTTATCAATAAAATAGAGAAAAAAAAAGAGAGCTTGAAGGGAATTGAACCCTTGACCTCAAAGATAAAATCACTTATTTTCACCACTAGACCAAACTAAAGCTTACATAATACTCTATAAAGATTAATATAGAATTAATAAGATGAATTGTTAATTCTAAATTAAATAAATTTTGTTACTAAAAATCATAAATAATAATAAGCGTAAAATATTTTAAATATCATCTAATTAAAATAAGCTTACAAAAATGAGTTTTTTTAAAACCCATTATAAACATCTTCTTATTTTCTAATTATTCTTAAATTAATTGAAAAGAAATAAAAAATATTCATAATTATGTTAATTATAAAAAATAGTTTTCCAACAAAACTCAAAACTTAATTTTCATATGTAGCAATCAATTATCATTTAAAAATATGTTTTTAATATAACATAATTTTTTCTTTATTAACAACTCATTTGAGAGCATAGAAGAATTTGGCATTATTTGTAATAATTTTTTTATTTTAAAAATTTATGAAAATGATTTTTTATGAGTTGAATATAATTCTCAATATTTACTATTTATAATTTTTTTTTTGTGAATTTTCATAACTTATAATTTAATTTTGAATTCTTCATGACAATTTATTTTATTATTTAATATTAAATAGTAAAAATTCGCTTATGAGCTAAAAAATAATTTTATTTTCAGTATGTATTACATTTTAGTATTTTT
Organism: Ailanthus altissimus; assembly: GCA_946807835.1. NCBI lineage: Eukaryota > Viridiplantae > Streptophyta > Magnoliopsida > Sapindales > Simaroubaceae > Ailanthus > Ailanthus altissimus. Next base: position 30,033,827 of record OX327688.1, on the reverse strand, counting down.
ATTATTTTTGATTAATTTTAAGAAATTATAAAATAATTCATTTTTATAATAAGTTCTTAAAACTTAATCTTGAAATCTTTTGTTGTAAATGTGTATATAGTTAATTAAATTTATTACTTATTAAAATATTTTACACTTATTATTGTTTATGATTTTTGAGTACCAAAATTGATTTAATTTAGAGTTAATAATTTATTTAATTAATTTATAGGGTATGTAGATATTAGTCTTCATAATAAGTTATGTAACTTTAATTTGGCTGGTAGTAAATATAAGTGGTTTTATTTTTGAAGTCAATGGTTCAATTTCTTTTTTTTTTTCTCTTATTATTTAAAAGCAAAACTATCAAATTATATATTATCAAAGATAAAATTATTAATTTATTAAAAAAATTAAAATTTACAGAATAGTGATAACAAAATAGTAACGAAATAAAAAATAATAATAACGATAAGAGGGTTTTGATATTTTTTAAAATTAGAGGAGAATAAATAAAAATTAATTAAAATCTCAGGAGAAAAAAGGTCATTTTTTCATAATAATGTGTGTATAAACACTTTTTGGTGAGCACCATCCTATCTTACGAGGAACTACAAAGATAATACGATGGTACAATATGCATATAATTGAATTTTATAAGCCGCACATCGTTACACGAATTTTGTGGTTATGTTGCTCGTTATAATATGAGCAACATATCATCTATATTCTTTAAGAATTGGCAACATATATGTAGTAACGTCACGATAAAACCATACCAAATAGCTAGCCTGTCCATATTCGTTCTTATGAAAAAAATGAAAAATGTGAAAGGGGTTTCACGACTTATAAAAGTTTTGGGTCTCCGGGTTCTTGTTCTCTTTTGCTGCCATCCATCGTTTGTGTTCTCTATTTCGTCTTTCACTCTTGCACGACCTTTGGCTCTTGCTTAATTCTAGATTACTTTTGTGGATGATGAAGAGACCACAAAGAAGTTTTCTAAACACTCTTGGTTTTAGGCCAACTAATTCCCAAGAAAATGGAAAAACTATGTAGTGGACAAAGTGGATGACAAAGTTACCACTATAACAAACATTGTTCCCACATTGAAACAAAATCTTTGATGTCCTCCAACTTTGCATAAACTCTTGGTTAATTAGCAAGCAGCCTGTCCTTTACCGAACAAAAGGAGAAGTAAATAAATTAATATAATTTTTTTGGAATAAAAATCCCACTAAGCAGACAATCCATTAAAGGAAAAAAAAAATCAACGAATAGAGGTTCTTTAATCTGCGTAGGAAGAACATTCAAACTAAAGTGAAATGAGAAGATATCGAGACAAAGTTTGTCAAAAATACTCATGAGTTTATGAACAATGCTATAGTATTTCAAATTTTTCTTAACTTAAATAATTATTTAATATAATAAATAATTTTAAAAATACTCGTGAGTTTATGAATAATGTTATACATATTAAGTTTGTATCTTAAATTTTTCTCAAGTAATAATATATCAAATAATTATTTGGTGTAATAAATAATTTTAAAATTGACATAATTTCACTATACACATAATTATTTATGATACAACTTCAGATGTATAGCATTATTCTAAATTTATTTTCTTCACGACGTGTTTGATGGAGAATAATGCCATTAAATCTAAAGAGTTTAGCAAATTTTAATGAATACTACTGCACATCTTAAGTTTGTATGCTAAATTATATCTCATATAATGTGTCAAACAATCATTAAGTATAATGAATAATTTTAGAATTTATATTATTTCACCACATAATAGTAGTTTAATATATCATTACTTGGGATACCACTTAATTTTAATTGTCATTTACTAATTAATGATTTCAAAAAATTGCCTGTTTCTTTTATGATTTTTTAAACATTTCTTAATAAGTACTATATATATAATTTTGATAAGTGATTAATTATCCTCCAAAAAAATTAATATTTATTAAATAATTAAAAAAAATATAAAAGCACAAAATCAAACTCACAAATTACCATATTCTTATGAAAACACTTGGGTGTAATTATGTGAAGTTAGGTAATGTTGATGTCTCACCTATAAATTATTGCCTTAGTGCGGATTTTTGGACAATAAAATCTTTATTATTACTTAAAACAATTAAGAAACTACATCTGAAAAAGACAAGCAAAACCAGATTTTTAATTTGTTATATTGCTTACAGACCTACTTTGAATTCCACATTATACAAGCCGTTCATATTAAATTTTTATTTTAGAAAAACTATTAATTTTATCCATGATTTAATTAATATTTATCAATCTAATATCTATTTTTTTTAATAAATATTCAATTAATTCTTGTAAAAACAAAAATAAGCGTTATTCAAAAATGAAAATAATAAGAAAAAAGTTCTTAAAATAATTAAATGAGTATTTATAAAAAAGTAAAGATTATATATAAAAATTAAATAAAAGATGAAACTGACATTTTTCTTTTATTTTATAATCCAAAAGAAGGTAACTAGGGGTTCAAACTTTTAATCTTTAAACAATTTGAAACACTCTCCTTTTCGTTAGAGATATAACAAAAATTAAAAATGTAATAAACTGGATTTAATAATTCAAACCAATCAATTTATTTTTTGATTTCTTTTCACAAAAGAAAAAAAAAAAAACACTCAGACCAATCAAATCCAACTTAAATACCCAAATTAATTATTTACAAATTAGAATGATTTGACTTGTTTAACATTGATGGTATTTCTCTTGCAAAAATCTACCTAATTAACCATTTTTTTTTTTCAAAATAAAAACACGAAAATGTACATAACAAACCCTAAAGCTCGATGTTCTTTATGTAAAATTTACTTAAACAACTATATCTCTTGCAAAAATCTATCTAATTAAGCAGTTTTTGAAAGAAAAAAAAATGATGAACATGTACATCTCAAACACTACCATAGAGATCGTTGAGGATGACAGTAAGAAAATAAAATCAATAAAGATTAGAAAATCATCATCTAACATCTTTATTGCCATCATCATAAGTGGACACATATGATAAGGATTAGCAATTCTCATTGAAAATGATATTAGATCATGGTTATTAAGAGAACTATCACTAGGTTATTTCTCTGTCTAAGTACTAGTGGAGGCGGATGCTGCACGATCATCGATGATTTATTAGCCAAAACAATTATAGTCTCTCAAATGTATATTATTTTTGAAGACAACTTAAAATGTTTCAGCTCATTTAATTTTTTTTTATGTTCATAGAGAAGTCAACAGGGTAGCTTATAGCCTTTTAAAGTTTGCTTTTTGTGAAAGTTTTGGAGTTACTTGTATTAAAAATAGTGTTTATGTGTCATTTTATTTTGTGTATGAATATTTATTAATATTTATATAATATATATTTTAATAAATTATTAATTAATTAATTATTAAATTTATTATTTTTTAGACATTGTAAATATACAAAAATTTAGATCTGACTTAAAAGTATTTAGGTCAACATTAAATATTAATAATATTAGATTATATCTTGATTATGGTCTAATAATTAAATAAATAAATAACACTAAAATTTAATTGTGAAAATAAATCTCATCTATTCATTTAGTTACTTAATAAACGTATCAAATTAATATTTATTAGATATATAAATTGGTCACTCTCTACTTATTAAAATAATTGAGAAGTTGCAAAATCATATTGAAAAATATATAATGAGACAATAAATGGGAAGATAAAGGGTACATGAAGTTTAAGAGGTACTTCTATTAATACTTCTAAAAAACTCAAATGATATTTTCATTAATATTTTTAGAAAGATCAAAGGGCATTTACATTAATGGCTTTGAGAAGTTCAAGTGATACTTCTATTAATGAGTGCTCTTTTCTATTTGAAGTCTATATAAGGATGATTCTTGCAAGAATTGATAACTAATATCCATCATTAAATTTTCTTCTTAAATATACATCATAAATTAATTCATATAAAGAGTATTGTGGATTAGCAAGTAAATAAAGAGTAAAGGGAGAGAAATCAATTTATAAGGATGACTAATTCTTATACATAAGGTATGTTCCTAAAATAACTTTGAGAGAATTTTACTGTTCTAAGATATTGATTTGTGATTTATAAGCATCTATACATATACTTAAGTTTAAATTAACATGTGGTATTAGAGCATCGGATTTTTAAACATATGATTTCTCCTATTAATGATCTTATTTATGATATAATCATGTGATCACCCATCAATTTTAAGATCTTGTTTTATTTATACATAAAAGAAGTAAAACTAAAATATTAAATGATTATGTCTTTACATGTACATATATTAGTTTTTGTTTTGTTATATATTATGTTGTTGGATAATCTTGATGGTGATTATGAATATTTTTCAACATATTTTACACACATTAATATCTTTTTTATATGAGTTATTGAATATCCATGGCTTTATTGTTAGTCACCAAAGTGACAAAAATTAAGGATGATTCATGTATAAAACTAAAGACCATTTATCCTCTTAAAAATGCCTATTACGTACATAATTGGATAAATTGGTGTTTACTAATCATGAGAATTTTAAGATATACCCAAAGGTGTATCAATTATTTTGTAAATAGTAAACGTTATGGAGATAAATTAATATTTTGTTTAAATATATTTTGCATCCAAAAATCACATGTATATTTAATTGGAAATATTTAATTTCCTAATAAAGATTATAAAGGCATTTAAATTATAATGATATATATTGTAGTTTTTGCCCAAAAGGTAAACTATAATATATTCTTGACCATTTATGTTTCTAAGTCCATTAAGTAAAATTTTGAGCACTTTATGATTGCACTTGTTACTCTTTGTTCGTTTGATTCTTCTGTTACCTTCTTTAACGGATTAAATTTCATTGAGTGGTAAGAATAAGTCAATTTCTATTTAGGTGCTTTATATCTTGACTTAACACTATTGGAAGATAAACCTGTTGACCTTACAAATTCTAACAGTGCAGAAGAGAAATTACATAATAAAGAATGGGAACAATCAAACAGATTAAACCTCAACTTCATGTGAATGACTCCTGCCAACAACATTAAGTCAACTATTCCACAAGCAGAAAGTGCAAACGAATATCTTAAACATTTGGAAGAATGTTCCATTATGTGAATAAATCTCTCGCTAGTGTTGTTATGGCAAAACTTACGACTATAAAATTTGATGGATTGCGGAGTATGCAACAACATATCATCGAGATGTCTAATATTACAGCAAGGCTAAAGACCCCGAGAATGACAATAAATGACTCTTTCTTGGTACAATTTATTTTGAACTCGTTACCACTTAAGTATAGACCTTTCTAAGTTAACTATAACAGTATTAAGGATAAGTAAAATGCTAGTGAATTGTCCTGTATACTTACTCAAGAGGAAACAAGATTGAAAAATTAAGGAAGTCATTCCATTAATCTTATGGGTCAAGAGGTTGGTAAAGGGCTTAAAAGGAAGGCCAACAGATTAAATAAACCTGCTAATATTCCACAGGTTAACAAGAAAAAGGAAAAGGCAAAGAAATGTTACTTCTGTAAGAAAGGGGGATATCTTTAGAAAGATTGCTTGAAATATAAAACTTGATTTGAAAAGAAAGGTATATTTAATACTTTTGCATGTTTCGAATTAAATTTATCTAAAGTTCCTCTTTATACTTGGTGGCTTTGCTACTACTTATGTATCTAACAAGATGCAGGAATTCTTGACAATCCAAACTGTAAACTCAAGTGAGAATTTTTTGTTATGGAAAATCATAAGAAAGCTTCAATTGAAGGCATAGGACTTATCATTTGATCTTGGACACTATTTGTCAACTTAATCTACTAAGAACTCTTTATGTACCTTCAGTTTCTAGAAACCTAATTTCTCTATCAAAACTTGACGTTTCTGTGTTTAATTTTAAGTTTGGGCATGGTTATTTTAGTTTATATAAGAATACTTCCTTTATTGATTTTGATATTCTTACTAATGGTTTATATAAATTAAAACTTGATAATGTCTTTGCTGAATCATTGCTTAATATTTATCATAATATTAGAATTAAGTATAGTATGTCAAATAAAAGTTCTACTTACTTGTGGAATCAACGTTTGGGTCATATATCCGTAGAAAGATTAGAACGATTAGTAAAGAATGAGATTCTTTCAAATCTAGATTTTACTAATTTTGGTATATGTGTGGATAACATTAAAGGAAAAAAACCAAACATAATTAAAAAAAAAAGTACTCAGCTTCTTGAAATTATACACTCTGATATATGTTGACATTTTGATGTTTCATCTTTTGGTGGAAAAAGGTACTTTATCTCTTTTATTGATGATTTTTCTTTTTATAGTTATGTCTATTTGCTTAAAGAAAAATCTTAAGCAGTGGATGGCCTTGAGGTATACATACATAAGATTGAAAGGCAATTAGATAAAAAAGGTAAAAGTTATAAGGTTAGATAGAGGTGGTGAATATTATGAAAAACATAATAAATTAGGACAATATCCAGGTTCATTTATAAAGTTTCTTGACATGCATGGCATAAGTGCTCAACACATTATGCTAGGTACACCTCAACAAAATTGTGTAGCAGAAAGGCATAATCGGACATTAATGGATATGATTAGGAGTATGACAAGTAAATCCTTATCACCTAAATCTTTGTGGATGTATGCTATTAAAACTGCTACATATCTTGTGAACAGGGTTCCTAGTAAGGTAGTTCCACAAAATTCTTTTGAACTGTGGACTAACAAGAAACCTAGTTTATGATACCTGCATATTTGAGGTTATCTAGTAGAAGCACTCATTTATAATCCACATGAAAAAAAATTGGATTCTCAAATTGTTAGCTGTTACTTTATTGGGTATCCTGAGAAATCCAAAGGGTATTTATTTTATTGTCTTAACCATAGTTTGAGAATTGTTGAAATAGGCAGTGCTAAATTTATTGAAAAAAGTGAAGTTAGTGGGAATGATGAATGACTAAGTATGGATATAAAGAAAATTAGAGAAAACATTTCTTTACCCATAAGTATTCCTTTATCCATACTTCCTTAAAATGTTGTTTCAACAGTTGTAGAATGTTTTAGCAATTTTGAATGACATTTGTATAAAGAAACACTCCTTGAAGGAAATAACTCTCAATTATTTATTGTAAATGAACCACAAAGAATGCTATTTAGAAGATCTCAAAGAGAAATAAAAATGACTATTCTAGATGATTATGTGATTTATTTACAAGAATCAAATTTTGATATTGAAATCAATAAAGATCCTGTTTAGTTTTCACAAGCTATAGAAAATATTGAATTTAATAAATAGATTGATGCCACGAAAGATGAATAGAAATTCATGGAACAAAATAATGTATGGGATCTTGTTGTATTGCTAGAAAATTCTAAATGAGTTAGATGTAAATAGATTTTTAAAACCAAACGTGACTCAAAAGGAAATATTGAATGATATAAAGCTGGACTTGTTTCCAAGGATTACATTCAAAGAAATGGCATTGATTATTAAGAAATATTTTTACGCATTTCAAAGAAAGACTCATTAAGAATAAATATGGCTTTGGTCTCTCAATATAATTTAGAGTTGTACTAAGTGGATGTGAAAACAGCCTTTCTGAATGGTAAAATGGAGGAGGAAGTTTACATGGACCAACTGGAAGGGTTTGCAATAAAAGAAAAATGTCATATTGTGTGTAAACTTAAGAAGTAAATATATGGACTCAAGCAAGCTTCCTAACAATAATATATTGAGTTAAATACCATGAGGTATCATAGTCTTTTGGTGCTTATACCAAAAGGTCAATAGGAGCAAGTTTATATTTTTTGTCCTATATGTTGATGACATTTTACTTGCTGCTAATGATTTGGGTATTTTATATGAAACGAAGGATTTTCTCTCTAAAATTTTTGAAATGTAAGATATCGGAGAAGCATCTTATGTGATAAGAATCGGAATATTTTGTGATAGATCACAATGATTATTATGTTTATCCTAAAAGGTTATATCGAGAAAATTATTGAGAGATTTAATATGGTTAAATATTCTATAGGAATTATTCCATTACAAAAAGGGACAAATTTAGTCTTAGGCAATGCCCAAAGAATAAAATAGAATGTAAGGAAATGAAATCCATTCTATATGCTTCAATTGTGAGCAATTTAATGTATATGCAAACCTATATAAGACTGGATATTAGTTTCGTGATTAGAATATTAGGCAAGTATCAAAGTAATATAAGAATTTATCACTAAAAAGCTGCAAAGAAAGTATTAAGGTACTTGTAAGACATCAAGAATCACATGCTTATGTACAAGAGAACTAATTATTTAGAAGTGATTGGTTACTCAGATTCAGATTTTGTTGGATATCTTGATAGTAGAAAGTCTATGTTTGGCTATTTGTTTCTTCTTTCAGAAAGAGTAATATCATAAAAAAGTGCTAAACAATCTATCATTGCTTCATTCACTATGGAGGCCGAATCTATAGCTTGTTTTGAAGCCACAATACATGCATTATAACTGCGAAATATTATTTTAGGACTTAGGGTTGTCGACACCATTATCAAGCCCTGAAAAATTTATTATGATAATTATACAGTAGTATTTCTTTTTCCAAAAATGACAAATACTCAAAAAGTGATAAGCATATGGAATTAAACTATTTTTCCATTAAGGAGGAAGTTCGAAAACAAAAATTATCTATTGAGTATATTTGTATTGACTCATGATTGCAGATCCTTTAACTAAAGGTTACAACCAAAGACATTTAAGGAACATGTACATAAAATGAGCTTGGTTGTATTAATGATGTTTTATGATAATGATTGAGACACTTTGAGCTTATTAGTGTGTTTCTAATATATCTTAAAAAATGAATTTCCTGTTTATCATGTTGGTATATATATAATATTTTAAGATTGTAATAAGAAATTGCTTCTAAAACCTTAAGAGAATCATTACGAAATGATTTTTATATATCATTAAAGACCTAAGCTTCATAAGTTATAAATATTGTAGTATATTGAAAGAAGTATATTGCATAAAATAATATATAACCCCTATAACTTTTATTTAGTAATTTATAATACTAAAGTACTTAAGTTAAACATTATGAAGATTTATTTTTGCATGCATTATGTTTAATATTAATTTTATTATTATCTAATCATGAAGCCAAGTGAGAATACGTTAGATTATGCCTTGATTATGGCTTAATAACCAGATAAATAAAGAATACTAAAATTTAATAGTGAAAATAAATCTTACCTGTTCATTAATTACTTGATGGACATACCAAATTAATATATATTAGATATATAAATTGGTTCTCTCTCTACCCGTTAAAATAATTGAGAAGTTGTAAAGTCATATTAAATGAGAAATAATGAGATAGTAAATAGGAAGATCAAATAATACAAGAAGCTTAATAGGTACTTTCATTTATGCTTCTTGAAAGCTCAAAAGGTACTTCCATTAATGTTTCTGAGAAGGTCAAAAGGAATTTCCATTAATGTTTTTGAGAAGCTCAAGAGGTATTTTTATTATAAGTGTTCCTTTCTATTTGTAATCTATATAAGAATAACTTTTTCAAAGAATTGATAACAAATATCCATCATTGAATTTCTTCTCAAATATACATCATAAAGTAATTAACATGAAGAGTATTGTAGATTAGCAAGTGGATCAAAGGTGAAATGAGAGAAATCATTTTATAAAGATGGCTAATTCTTTCGCATCAGATATGTTTCTAAAATAACTTTGTGAAAATTATACTATTCTAAGATCCTGATTTATGATTTATATGCATCCATGCATAAACTTAAGTTTAAATTAACATGTAATTCTAAGAGTTAAAACCTTGTTTGGACTAGGAAAAAGGCCCAAGAATATATTAGTAATGACATAGTTGTAAAGAGTAGTAAATGGTGCTAAGAAATGTCATTATGTAATATGTTCTAAAAAAATATCATTTCTGATCTATGATTACCGACGCGGGTCGATTGGTATACCTTCCAGATTAGTTTTATATCTATATCTGAATTATTTAGATGGTTAGTTGATGTGTGCTTTAATAGTTAAGTACAAGTGCACGCTATCGTATCAAGTAATATAAGATTTTAAGTCCAGATATCGATCCTACAGGGACTATACGATCTAATTCTATAAATCAAGTACTAAAATTGTACCTACTTAACTTTTATTCAGAAAATCAAAATCTGAAATTTATTTAACTAATCTACTCTATCAATTAAACTGAACAAAGGTAAAAGATAGAATTCACAAATAAAGATAATCTAGGGTTTTGACTTGTCCTCTAGATTTCATTGGATTTATTAACCTCTTAGTTAATATCTTAATACCAATTGTTGGCTTAAACACCAATCTCATCATAAGTCTCTGTCGATGGTCAAGTGACTATATTATACATTCTAACAATCACCTATATATCTATGGTAATCAAATCGGAATGTAAGTTTAACCCTAGATGAACAATTTAGCCCATCACAAAATCAAAAGTATCAAACCAATTCATAAAGATCAACAAGAACAAAAATATAATGATAAAGAAAGAGAAGAAAAACTAATCAAAGTGACTATTTGATGTGCTTCACCCTCAATCTTGACTTGAAGTTTGAATCTTGATCTTGGTTCTTCAATCTTTGGCTTTGATCTTTGATTTTGTGTTGTGAATTCTTTCTATAAGTTTTTGCCTCTTTTTCTTTTTTTTTTTTAATTAGGGTTTTTGCATTCTATTTATAGAATTATGTCTTTAAATTACTATTCATGAGTTACTGTATTGAAATAATGTTTACGTATTATTGTTCACCGCCACCCGTGCCACGGCGTTGAGATACTATTTTGGTCCCGCGGCGATGGGTGCTGTAGCGTATTACAGTAGTAATTCACTGTAGCAATTTGATGTTTTTGGCTTATTTTCATTAGAGTTTCGACCCTATTTGCTCCATTAACTTTAAACCTATAAAAATAATAATAAAATACATCAAAAGTCAAATAATCTTAATTTCTACAAACAAATATTATGTTTGGAAGATGATAATATTAGATTTAATGAACCCTTATCATTAGTCTTAGCAGACCATGAGTTTAGTAGAAGCTTGTATAGGCATGCAAGTATTCAATAAGGACTGAGTACTGAATTAACTCATGAGAACTTCCAATATACATTCCATAAAGCTGTCAATAGAAGGTCTTCTTGAGTTGAGTAGTTTTTGTAGTCCTTTGTCCTGAGCGTCAGGATAGGCTTTTGAGTGATCCACCATACTTAAATTTCATACATATTAGAGGCCTTTCTAGTTTAATCTTTAGGTGTTGTTGGGTATAGTCTAATGCTTATAGAGTTCGATGTGCATAAAATTTATATATTAAATATTTTGAGTTATCACAAAGTGAGATCCATATAAACGGTCAAAACCTTGATAATTTATAGATATAATTTTATGGGTTGAGAGAACATATATTTGTAAGATAGAATCTACTTAATGATGTTCACATAAACTATTTGCAGTACAATAATCATTTAAAATTGTGGCAACAGTTTATTCAATAAATTATTTATTGAATAATAGTATTTATTTGTAAATGTATTTACAAATATAATCATATTGAAAACTAATTATTAGAGTAATAAGTGACTTATAGGTAAATAGGTAATTAAAAAGACGAAATATTTTTTCATCACCTGTCTCTAATTATGAATATTAATTAAAAGGGTCAATTAAATATTTATTATTGATCTAATACAAAGTCTAATTTAATTAAAGGAGTTCTAATTAAAATAAATTTTTATTTATTTTACATGAGTTACTAGAGTGTAGTTTTTTACTTTCAATAGAATAGTCTAAAGTTAACTTATAAGATCGATGAGTCATGAGATAATTTAGATTGAGCCTTTTAAATTTGAGTTAGAAAGTTCATGGGTCTTACAGTCCTTATATTAATTCAAATCTTAATTAAACTTTAAATTTTAAAAAAAGTTGCATATATAAAGAGAGGTAGGAAAAAGTAAAATAAAAAAAATAATAATTTTTTTACATATTTTTTTACGTGAAAATAAGTATTAGACTACTCATCTTCTCTTACTTAAGGGTCAAGCATCAAGTATAAAATTATGTAGAAACAAGTTGCCATTTTAGCAAATTGATCCAACTGACATCACTTATTTGAATTGTTTGCGGGAAAGTTTTAGGGTAAGACCCTACGAGATTGAAACTATTAAATTTTACCAATGGTTTTTAAAAGTATAATTTCTATTACTAAAATAAAACTTATTTTTAAAATGTGATAATTAAAATGAAATTTACGTTTCTACTATATATTGTGTGTGACATACATTTAATAATTGCACCTACAACTTAAATGAAATAACACTTAGAATTATCCATAATGTGCTGTTTTATCTTACACAAATATTTGATTTTTTTTTATAAAAAAAAAAAACTTTCAATGTGTACTTTAACACACCGAAATTCCTTTCAAAAGAAAAAAAAAACCATTAAACTTCCAAATTAACTCAAATTTACCCATAATTTAAAACACAAATATACTTCTAAAACAATAGTTTAGGAAGCAACCCTTACAAAATAAATATTAGTCAATATTGTCCACGTTCATGCATTTTAAAGCTCAAAGTTAAACAAATTTAATAAAAGTAACATAAATTATAAGATGATGTGCTTATCAATAAGTCACCCATCGTAGAATTTTCAATTGCAACACACTTCACTATAAATTTCGGAAACAATGATTGTCTTTTATTTTGAAAACTAATTGGTAATCAAATGGTGGACTTTAAACCATTTAATTTCTTCCCTATGTAGTCATTAAAATGGTCATCGGCTTTTATAAGGCCAATAGTCTCGCCCTCAATCATGACCTACCAAGTCTCCTCTGCCGCATAACTACTAGTTGACAAAATACAAGCTCATTAGTGTTAGTTTAATGGGAGATGGACATTTTTATCTTTTAAATTTAATATAATTTTTAATTTTTTTTTACGGATTTTAAAAAATTTAATTCTGTCCTAATTTATTAGTTTGATTTTATTAAAATTGATAGAATTTTTTTTAATAGTATATTAATAATTTTATCTTTATTTATATATTAATTTGATACGGTGATGCAAGTATATTACATAATGTATACGTGTCACATATTAATAGATCTTGAAAAAATAAAAAAAAACACGTGACATATTGTAATAAGTTGAATAAAATAATAAAATAAATAAATAAAGGAGGTAGTTGGACAGTGGCCGCCATCGTCGGTGGTCGACCGGCCGTCAGTGACCAATTACAATTTGACTCAAAATTAACATCATTGGACTCAAAATTTTGTGATCTACGCAATGGTGGAATTTTTTTTATCAACCAAGCATTGTAGATATGCCAAAAGTGGGGAAGAACATGGTGGTTGGCGATGGCCATCGCCCCCACCATTGGACAGATTGGCCGCCGACATAGTATATGCCACTGCCCGTCGATTGACGGTGAACGACAGTGGCCGCCACCAACCACCACGGGTTGGTGGTCGCTGATGAATGGCTGGGCGGTGGCATGCACCGCCCCGCCATTATGCCACCGCCCAGCCATTCTACGGCAAACGGCAGTGGTCGTCGCCAACCACTATGTTCTTCCCTACTTTTGGCACATCTATAGTGCTCTGTTGATAAAATAAATTTCACCATCGAGTAAATCACAAAATTTTAAGTTTAATGATGTTAATTTTGAGTCAAATTATAATTGATCATCGGCGGCCGGTCGGCCATCGACGACGGCGGCCACTGTCCGACTACCATATTTATTTATTTATTTATTTATTTTATTCAACCTATTATAACATATCACATGTCTTTTTTTATTTTTTCAAGGCCTATTAATATGTGACACGTATATATTGTATAATATACTTGCATTACCATATCAAACTAACATATAAAGGAGGATAAAATTATCAATATACTATTAAAAAGAATTTTCTGTCAATTCTAACAGAATCAAATTAATAGACTATGACAGAATTAAATTTTTTAAAACATATGAGACAAAATTAAAAATTAAATCAAACTCCAAAAATAAAATTATCCTTATCCCTAATTTAATCAGCCATACCTTGATCTTTGCTACTTGGCGCTAGCCCATTGTGACTAGTTACTCTGGTGTTAGTTCACCTCTTCTATTAAATCATTTAACTTTTTTTCTTTCATTACCTTTAGGGTAGTCACTGGCTCCCACAAAAGGTCAATAGAAACTACTAATAATTTTCTTCTAATTCATCTTGAAGATTCGCTCAAGTAAAAGGCAACTCATTTAGGAGTAAATATTCGTACTTATAAGTGGATGATATTATATTGTGCAAAGATTATGGGTTCACAACAATGTCATTTGCCCTATGTTCATTGAAATTATTTCTAGCAAAACTATAAAAAACTTCTCGGACGATTGACAATTTAGGATTAAGTTGGTCTTCAACCTAGAATACTTGTTTTCCTTGAGATGCCGAAATGAATGAATCTATTTTATACTTATTTGTTAAAGGTCAACTAAAAAACGAAGCCTAAGCTCATCTGCTATGATATAATTATGATCATTTTCAAACTAGTCACATTTGAATTCTAGAATTCCAAATTTATTGCAATCCATCTCTCATACTTGTCAAATGACACCATAAGATGACTTATTTGATCACATATCTAGAATACTTTAAAACTTATGGTCTGAGGTCCCCAGACAATCCATGTCCAAGTTTGGGAAATTTCATCAGTTGAATTGATCAACTGTTGTTTAATACACGTTCATTAGAAAAAAGAAAAACCATAGTTTACCCATTAGTTGAAATTGTTTCAACATAATTGCATTGTTAATATAATTGATATTAACAATTGATATGATATCAATTATGTTAATAATATAATATTCTTACATTTTTTAACTTGTAATTATTTTTTTTATGTATATTGTTATTTTTTAATTTTATAATAGGCTAACGCTTATGTAAAAGCTTTCATTGTATAGTTTATAGGTATAATGAAATATATATATTTTCTTATATTTCTCGTATGGTATCAAAATTCTGATTTTTTCACTATCTTTTTGTTTAATCGAAGATTTGCTTGATTTTTTTAATTTGTTTTAGAAACTCATCGAAAGTCCACCAGAGTTTTGCCAAAAAATTAATATTGTATTATTAATATAATTGATGGTATCAATTATATTAATAATATAATATCACATTAATATAATATTAAAGTTAAGGTCTTAAGTTTGATCCTTCATTTTTTGTTTTCAGTTAATTTCTTAGTTTTTTTATTTTCAGTCAACGGAACGGGGAATTCACCTGGATCAGACATACTCGGATCCATGTTTCATGTGAGAAGGACTACTAAAGACTTGTCTTTAACACTAATATTAAGTTTTCACCTATCAATTTAAGCTTTTGGGTTAAGTGGTAAACTAATATGGTATTTAGCCTGTGAGAGATAATACCCAGTAAAGTTGAATAGTACTTTAAGGTCAAGAAAATAACTAAGGGTGCTAAGATTTTTCATTTCAAAGTGTTGCTGAAGAAATTTATTGAGAGTAGAAATACCAATAAGATCATCACCCGCGATAATTATGTTATCAACATAAAAAATAGTAGAATACAACTATGATCTGTTTTGCGGATGAAATGGGCTAAGTCATAGGAGCTAGGATGAAAACCATGTTGAAGAATAGTGCTACTGAATTTTGCAAACTAGACACAATGAGCTTTTTTAAGACCATATAAAGCTCAACAAAGTTTACAAACCTTATTTTGGGGATGTGGATAACCAAGAGGAGGCTTCATATAGACTTCTTCAGAAAGATCACCATTAATATTGCGTTAAATGTTATTATTTGAAATTAAATTACGTGAAATATTATAATTTAATTAATACTGAAATCGAATCGTTTCAATTTAAAATCCAATTGCATAAAATGTTGTCATTTTGATTTTTGAATCCATTTTTCAATTGAAATATGTTTATTTATTTTTAAATTTTTTTAATAGAATCTCCCCTTATTTTTGGACATTTCATTAATTGAATTATAATAACCTGCTAAATATTGTAGGTTTGTAACACTTCAATATAATTCTAAATATTTGATTCCACCGTCTAACCATTAAACTAACTCCAAATCACACTTCTTCAACAAATACCAATAAAATTGTCACGCCCTAGACCCAAAAGATCTGACACACGACATAGCTTACATTCATTCAATAATGTGCACTCATAAATAATATTGCATAAAATTTTAAATTTTAAGTCAACATAAGAATCCTTAGTAAGTTGCTAGTAAGTTAAACACTAAAATCAACCCATAACCACACTTGGTGAAACTTAAATTAAATATAACCACATTTAATAAAATAATACATAAGTATTTATTCAATAGAGACAAATCAAATATCTTAACTCATGTGTCCCCAAATGAAACACTCAGTAACCTAGCAACTTAGGGAACCCAAGGGACAACATAAACCTTACCAAATTCGCTAAGCACACATGTACCTTATTTACTTGAAATCACCATAAACTATAATGAGTATAAAACTTAGTAAGCATACTAGTTTTTCATATATCAAAATATAAATACATATATATACACAATGCATATGTATGATATGCCGTGATAAATCAAAATTATAATCTTATCAAATCACATGTCAGATAAGCGGTTACACATTCTTTCAAAATATATAATAGGAATATCATCACTCAATTAGTACTTAGTATGACTTCCATATCACATAATACATAATGAGTCAAATGTCACTCGTAGGTGACATACCGTATGAGAGAAATAGTACAAGTGAGGTTTAAATTACACATATATAATGCTCATGCCCGAAGGTAAGAGTCAAACCCTCACCCTGATCATCGGTGAGTCCTCTCACATGCACCAATACACCACCACACGAATGTGATGACTCATTCTTCCTTTAGGTACCAATAGGATCCTTCCTACATATGGAACACATAACATATACCAATCTCGAAGGAAATGCCACATATAAAGGCTCCACAAATCACATAAGATGCCTACTTAGTCAACAGTGAGTTCAAGCATCCTCAAAACACAAAATGTTTCTCATGGACATATTACACTTCAAAAGCTTTCTTTGTTAAACACATTTGATTTTGAAAGCTCACTTTCAAAAACACATATATGTCATGTATGTCTATGCTCACATTCATAAACACATGTCTTTTACATTTCATATCAAAATATACTTTGACATAACATA
Source organism: Ailanthus altissimus (assembly GCA_946807835.1). Taxonomy (NCBI): domain Eukaryota; kingdom Viridiplantae; phylum Streptophyta; class Magnoliopsida; order Sapindales; family Simaroubaceae; genus Ailanthus; species Ailanthus altissimus. The sequence goes on along the minus strand of OX327688.1, from coordinate 30,016,516 downwards.
AACATATTCCTAAGCACATTTACAAAATCATACATAACAATTACTCTGTTTATTGTGATTTCAATAAAAAGTCTAGTATACTTACCTCTTAGCATTTTCGGCTACTAGGATTAAATCTCCTTAACCTATCAATGGATATTAATCCTTTCATGAGCCTCAACATTCACACAAAACACTTTAAATAGCTTACAAAATTACACATATTGTACTTATCACATCGAATTGGTCTAATTACTTGGTTTCTAAAAATCTGTCATTCTAACCACTTACATTTAACAACATTTTCTTATACATCAAATGATGTCCAATTACTCCAAAATCACAATATATCATTCTTGACTCATATATCCTTATTATATATGAATATTATATCATAATTCTTACACAATTCATTCTATAAATACTATCAAATCCAACTATTAACCTGATAGGATCAAGATATTTACTGAACAGTATTCGATCTCCCAATTTTATAAAATCATATACTAACTCAAAAATTATAAAACTACCACAAAATTACTCTTGACACATATCTCAATTCATGATAAATATTTCACTTCAAAATCACTACCAAAAGTATTTTAAAACTATTTTATCAAGCTATCTACATAAATCATCATCAATTCTCACAATATCTTACAAAATACACATCAAATCCTTAATTGTACATATTTTCAAAAATTAAAACTTAAAGGAATTAACTAAATTAACACCAAGAAATTAAGAAAGGGTTATAATATACCTCTTAAAACTTAAATTTCAACTTTCTTCTTCTTCTTCTCTTTCTTTCCCCTTTATTTCTTTTTTTTCTCACTCTAAAAGAGGTGGCTCGACCAAAATGAGTGAATTAGAGTTACAAATGTGTATTTTTATACTAAGAGGCTAATTTTTAGTATTTACAAATTAGCCCTAAAACTTTCAAAGTATTACAATTTGGTCCCTAAAATAAATCTAAAGTCTTGAAAATAAATCCAATACTAATTGTAGGTCCTTAATCTATACAAACACTACTAATAACAATACATAAATCAAGTATCACCTACATACAAATAAAATATGTATATTTATATATATATAAATATTTATTCTTATCAGTTGTGAATAAGTGATTACTACAAAAATAATCACATTGACATTCACATTCATATGTCATAACCAACTACAATACAACATAACAATTAACAACATTTTAGAAAGCAATACAAATCAGATCAAATATTAAGTCCAAAATTTAATAATTTATGAAGGATTAATCCTTGGCAAACGCAATGGTTGGCATTTGATAATGTCATACATGTGTATGACTATTAAAAGTCTTAGTGGCAAAAAAAAAAAAGAATACAAATATATATATATAAAATTTAAGCGGTGGCCGTTATATATATATATATATAGTTTTATTTTTGCTTCGTTTAAGAAGAAGCAATTAAAACAAGAGAAGAAGAAGCAAAAATCGAGAGAGAAAAAGAAAAGAAGAAGAAAAGAAAGAAAAAAAGGGGAGAAATGAAGAAAAAGAAATTGAGAAGAAAGAAGGAAGAAAAAGAAAAAGAGAAAGAGAAAGAGAAGGAGAAAGAAAAGAAAAGGAAGAAGGAAAAAAAAGAGCAGCCGAGAGAAATAGAAAAAAGAAAATAAAAAAAAAGTTTAGAAAATTAGTTTGGGTAGTTAGATTTATACCCAGTGATTTAGCGAAAAATAGTTTTACGATATTAAAATATTTATAATACATATCGGTACTAATGATATATTTTTACACCCTATGATATAGGAGGTGTGCCAATAGCGGATATATCTCAGAATCCAAACTCAGCTCAGGATTAGCGCACTTTTGTGAGTGGATAACTATATATATTTTATATGCTTTTAACATAGCCGTTTATGATTAGATTACGCATTATCAAATTTAGTCATAATTATTTTTAGACAAATAAATATTTATACTATTTAGTATATTCATAAATATTTTAGAATTTATTATAATATAGTTTATGATTACATTCAGTACAGAAATAATTATTTCAGAATAATTATAGTCATGATATCATATAATAGTAGTTTTTGAACCACCATATGCATACCTTCTCTTTTAGTGTAGTTGCTCTGCGCATACGTTAGACCAGTTTAGTTTGCTCTGCCTAAGCGATGCAGCATTTTGCAGGGTTAGACCAGCTCAGATCCCCCGCTCTATATGTGCGTGAGTTACTTCGTCAGGTTAGATCACATTTTCTCGAGTACAAGTTTGGTGTGGTTTTCAATATATATATATGTAGTACATATTTTCAGAGCTATGTTACATATATTCAGCCTGATAATAAATTTTATGATAGTTTATACTTCCAGATTTTCAAATCTCCAGTATTATGTTATGATTTTAGTTTTAGCACAGATTTTTATGAGAACTTATATTCAGTACAAGTTTATTGACTACTCAGTATACAGCTTTATGATTATTCTATCTTACAGATTTATACGTATACAATACATATAAAGTATATAATATTTTCAGATTATGTCCACTCACTAAGCCACAAGTTCACCCTTTTTCCTATTTTCCCTATTTCTCACAAGTTGTCACAGAAATTCGTGCAGCGTGATATAGTCATCATATTTTGAGGTTGGCCCACGATATGCATAGCTGCATAAGTGTCTCAGTTTATGTATTTGTATATCTTTTTGTATATTAGAGTACACGTGTACACTTTTTGTTGAGACAGGTAGCCTCATTGTATCTTATGTGTGAGTAAAGAGTTTATTAGTCCTATGTCATCACCGAAGCCACCTCGATTCTTAAGGAGGGCTCAGGTCAGGTCCTGTCAGTTTGGTATTAGAAAATGGTTTTAGATTCTGTAGACTAGTACATGATACATGCATGTTAGAGATGTCATTAATGATTTGTTCCACTTTATAGATTTTCATCATGCGTCCACGTGGCCGACCTCGCACGAAACTTGTGGCTGAACTGGGAGCTCCCTTAGTACCAGATAGAAGGGAGGAATATATTAAATGGGAGGTAGCTGAGTTAGTTCCCCATGTACCCATACCTCAAACTCAGCTTAATCCTATTGTAGAGGAGATACACACTCAGCCAGTGCCACAACCTGTGATACAGCCTATATAGGGACAGCCTGATAGACTTGCCTTAGAGTAATCCATAGATAGACTGGCTTAGTTAGTTATAGCTGCAGTAGAGAGATAAACACAGGGACAACCTAGGAGAGAGAACACAATAGAGCGTGTTCGTAGTTTGGGGGCAGAGATTTTTTCAAGCGCTACAGAGCCAACTAATGCAGAGTCATGGCTGACCAGAGTAGAATGGATATTTGATGTTATGAGATGTGCTGATGATGAGAGGGTTTTCTTTACTACATTTTTACTTGAGGGTATGACATACCACTAGTGGAGATCAGTATCACATAGATATGGAGGGGTGATTAGTTGGGCTAATTTTTGTAAAGAATTTAATGTTAAATTCTTTCCTATGGTTTACTGATAAGGGCAAATTTGTCATATATTTTCTCATGTTTTTATTATTGATATTTTATAATTTTATGAGAATAGATGGCTATTTATGTGCATTATTGTTATTTATAGGGACTTGAATGAAATTTAAAGAAAGAACGCAAAAGGAGCGAAAACAGGGACTAAAATGCAAAGTTTTCAAATTATGAGTCCAGCGCCCCCGCGCCACAAGTATTTTAGCCCCAGCGTTGGAATAGTGATCGAAATTAGAAAAACGACCTGCTTAAGTCGCGTCTAGCGCCCCAGCTCCGAAGAGTCACCGCGCCAGCGACGCTCCATAGCCCCAGCGCTATCAACATACCGCGCCAGCGGTGAAGCCGTTTTCATGCAGCGCCTCAGCGCCAAGATCCCACCGCTCTAGCGGTAATCGCTTTTTCACGAGTCGCCCCAGCGACAAATTCATAGCGCGCCAGCGGTAGTGCGAGTCCTAGTCCGACGAGAATTGAGATTTTCAAGCTCATATCAATCCCTATATAAAGCCACTCGTTCCCAGCCTTCAAAAAGAATCCAAGACGACCTAAGAGCACCAAGAATACAGAGCACGAGTCTTGGAGAGCAATAGAAGCTTAATTGAAGCAACTTTAGAGAGAGATACAAGACGTTCTTCGGCATCAAGAGTTCCTAGGCAGCGCAATTAAGAGCAATTCGACGTCTATATCGATTTGCTAATAATTGTATCATGATTTATAATTATTTTTACTGCTATTCTCTTGTAGCCATGAGCTAACTTATTTTCTAGGGTTAATATTTGAACTCAATATGTGCGCTTAAATTGCCATATCCTTTTAGTATTTAATAAACTTAGTCTTTTATTATTTAAATTACTTGTATTTAATGCTTCAATATATCTGGCCAATATATGGTGAATGAATTGGTAATATTTTGATAAACTCGGAAGAGGAATCATAATATTTAGACCTAGGTAATTTGATGCATGATTGTAGAGTAACATTCAATGTTGCATATGCAAGTTTCAACTTAGGATAGGAATATACCTAATTGGCATGTATGATCAATAAGACCTAATCTTAATGAATCTTAATTTATTACAAGTACCATAGAAATATAGGTATTTGGTAAATTAGGGTATACTTGCATGACCTTGGAAGAGGCTTGTGAATACATTAGTGTCTTGATCAATAATAAAGACTAAGTGAGTTAAATATTAGAGGATTAATCATTAGAAACATATTGAGGGATAATATTAATCCTAGATTTTCTCTACGTTGCTATCTTTAAATCTCATTGCATTGTGTTTTTGCTTTTATATTTCTTACATTCATTCTTAGATTTTTATTTTTCTGAATAATTATTAGGAAGATATAATTTTAGTAATTGGTTAAAAAGAAAGAATTATCCCTGTGGGTTCGACATCCGACTTATTTAGTCTCTTTATTACTTGCATACGATAGTGTATACTTGCACTTAATTTATGATATAGAAATATCGCATCATTTACCAAGACATCCAGGCTAGTAAGTTCTTTGAGCTAGAACAATGATTGATGATAGTGGAGGAGTACGAGAACCATTTTATAGAGTTATCGAGATTCACTTCATATGTAATACAGAATGAGATGGATAAATATAAGAGACTTGAACAAGGCCTTAAAGGTAATATCAGGATAGTAATTACAGCCACAGGGCACAGTGATTTCAGTGAGTTAGTAGAGGTTGTAATAAGAGTTGAAAGAAGCCTAGTAGAGGCACACAGAGCCTAGTGTAGTAGAGTACTTGGAGGAGAGACATCCCATACAGGGTATTTTAGTAACAACGGTATGGTCAGAGCCCTATGCCATTAGGAGGACAGAGACAGAGTTCTAGTCAGAGTTTTGTGCCTCCATCTGTTAGAAGTAACATAAGGAGTCAGAGGCCTCGGGATGGTAGCCGTTAAGTAGTAGTACTAGCATAAGTAGGTACCCTCAGTGTTCTATTTGTGGAAGAAGTCATGAGGGATAGTGTCTGAGAGGTTTTAGAGGTTGTTACCATTGTGGATAAGCTGGACATTTAAGGAGATATTGCCCTCATCTTCTTCGGAGTAGCAGTTTAGTACAGAGTACAGCTTTTTAGGGCTTTCAAGGTGGCAGTAAAAATATTCAGAGACATGAAGGATCTTAGATAAGAGAGCTTATCTCTAGTACTGGTGTTCAGCTTAGAGCTTTAGGACCTAGTAGAGATCCAGAGAGAGGTCAGCCATGTATTTTCGGGATTGTGTTATCAAAGTAGATAGTAGTGAGATGGTAGCAGATTTAATTCCTCTTAATATACATGATTTTGATGCAATATTTGGGATGGACTGGTTAACTAATCACCATGTTACTATAGACTATTTTCAAAAATAGGTTATATTCAGAAGACATAGAGAGCCGAATATTATTTTTTATGGAGAGCGACGAGTTCTTCCATCTTGTGTTATATCTGCTATGATAGCTAAACGGTTGCTCATAAAATGATGTACAACATATTTGGCATATGTTATTGATACTAGAGTCAATGAGGCTAAATTAGAAGATATTTCGGTGGTCAGAGATTTTCTAGATGTATTTCATGAAGAATTTTCAAGCTTACCATCAGATAGAGACATTGATTTTGGTATTGATTTGGTTCCATGCACAACTTCTATCTCCAAAGCACCATACAGAATGACCCCCTCAAAGTTAAAAGAATTGAAGACTCGATTACAAGAATTGGTAGATAAGGGTTTCATCAGACCTAATGTATCACCATGGGGAGCACCGGTATTGTTTGTTAAAAAGAAGGATGGAACTTTGAGGCTATGCATTGATTATCAGGAGCTAAATAAAGTCACTATATGCAACAAGTACCCACTTCCTCGCATTGATGGTTTATTTGATCAGTTACAGGGTGCAAACGTTTTCTTAAAGATAGATCTACGATCAGGATATCATCAGTTAAAGATTAAAGATACTGATGTGTCTAAGACTGCCTTCAGAACTTGATATGGGCATTATGAGTTTTTCGTAATGCCATTTGGGTTGACTAATGCTTTAGCTGCATTCATAGACCTTATGAATATGATATTTCATCCCTATATTGATCGATTTGTTATAATATTTATTGATGATATTTTTATATATTCACGAAGTACAGAGGAGTATGCAGAGCATTTGAGGATATGTTACAGATTTTGAGGAATAAACAGTTATATGCTAAGTTCAGTAAATGTCAGTTCTGGCTAGATAAAGTTACATTTCTAGGCCATGTGATCTCAGTAGATGGAATTATGCGAATCCTCAGAAAATTGAAGCTGTGGTAAATTGGGAGCAACCAGTTAGTGTGACAGAAATCAAAAGTTTTCTCGGTTTAGCAGGTTATTATCAGAGATTTGTTAAAGACTTCTCTAAGATTGCTGCATCACTTACAAAATTGACAAGAAAAAATGTAAAGTTTATGTGGACTGATGAATGTGGAAATAGTTTCCAAGAACTTAAAAAGAGATTGACTTTAACTATTATTTTCACTCTTCCATCTGGCACCGAAGGATTTATAATTTACAGTGATGCTTCTAGACAGGGATTAGGTTGTGTATTGATACAGCATGGTAAGGTGTTAGCTTATGCTTCTAGGCAGCTTAAGAAGCATGAGCTGAATTATCCAACCCATAATTTAGAATTAGCAGCAGTAGTATTCGCCTTGAAGATTTGGAGACATTATTTATATGGTGTTACATGTCAAATTTTCACTAATCATAAAAGTTTGAAGTATTTATTCACACAAAAATCTGAATCCGAGACAACGGAGATGGTGAGAACTAATAAAAGATTATGATTGTACGATAGATTATTATTTAGGTAAGGAGAATGTGGTAGTAGATGCACTCAGCAGGAAGCCTTCTAGCTTTATAACTTATTTGAAAGTGACTTATTTTCCATTGTTAGTTGAGTTAAGGTCTATGATGGTTGAATTGTCTGTAGACAAGTCTGGAGTCCTTCTAGCACATTTTCAAGTTAGGCCTATGTTGATTGATCAGATTTGAGAGATGCAAGATCAAGATCCTAATTTAATTAAACTTAAGCAAGAAGTAAGGAATGAAATGCGAACTGATTTAACGTTGAAAGCTGATGGGACATTAGTTATGGGTAACAGGCTTTGTGTTCTAAATAATTCAGAGTTAAAGAAATAAAATTTAAAAGAAGCTCATAGCTCAGCTTATGCTATGCATCCTGACAGCACTAAAATGTATCGTACTCTGAGAGAACATTACTGGTGGTAAGGTATGAAAAGAGAGATTGCAGAGTTTGTATCTCATTACCTGATTTGTTAGCAAGTTAAGGCAGAACATCAGAGGCCAACAGGATTATCTCAACCACTTCCAATTCCTAAATAGAAGTGAGAACATATCACCATGGACTTTGTTGTTAGGCTTCCTCGTACTCAGAGGGGTCATGATAGGATTTGAGTAATTGTTGATCGACTCACAAAGTCTGCTCATTTCTTGCCTTATAAGATTTCATACTCATTAGATAGGCTGGCTCATTTGTATGTGAGTGAGATTGTACAGTTACATAGGACTCCAGTGTCCATCATATCAGATAGAGACCCTCGATTCACTTCTAGATTTTGGCATAACTTACAGAAGGCCTTAGGCACTAAGCTAAGTTTTAGTACTGCTTTTCATCCTCAGACAGATGGACAGTCGGAGAGAACTATACAGATATTAGAGGATATACTCAGAGCTTGTATATTGTAGCTTAAGGGTAATTGGGATGATTATTTATCATTGATGGAGTTTGTATATAATAATAGTTATCAGTCTAGCATTCAAATGGCGCTGTATGAGGCTTTATACAAAAGAAAATGTAGAACTCCGATTTGCTGGGATGAGGTTAGAGAAAGAAAATTGTTGGGCCTAGGGATTATTCAAGCCACTAGTGAGAAGATCAGTATTATTAGAGACAGACTCAAGGCAGCTTAAGACAGACAGAAAAGTTATACAGATAAACGCCGTAGACAACTTGAGTTTGCAGTAAGAGACAGAGTCTTCTTACGGATCTCACCATGGAAAGGTGTGCTTCATTTTGGGAACTAGGAAAAATTAAGTCCTAGATATATTGGGCCATATGAGATTCTAGAGAGGGTTGGTATGGTTGCGTACCGCTTAGTATTCATGATGTGTTTCATGTTTCTATGTTACGGAAGTATATACCTGACCCTTCTCACATTCTAGATACTCAGCCAGTTCAGTTGAGGACAGACTTGACTTATGACGAGGAACCTGTTCAGATAGTGGACTATCTCCAGCAAGGACTACATAATAAGACTATTTCGCTAGTTAAAGTCTTATGGAGGAATCATGCAGTGGAAGAGGCTACATGGGAGCGAGAGGATCAAATGAGAGTTCAATATCCTCATTTGTTTCAAAGAGGTATATAAATTTTGAAGACGAAATTTTTTAAAGGGAGAAGAATTGTTATACACGTGTATGACTATTAAAAGTCTTAGTGGCAAAAAAAAGGAATACAAATATATATATATATATATATATAAAAGTTAAGCGGTGATCGTTATATATATATATATAGTTTTGTTTTTGCTTTGTTTAAGAAGAAGCAATTGAAACAGGAGAAGAAGAAGAAAAAATCAGAAGAGAAAAGAGAGAAAAAAAAAAGGGCGAAAGGAAGAAACAAAAACCGAGAAGAAAGAAGGAAGAAAAAGAGAAAGGGAAAGGGAAAGAGAATGAGAAAGAAAAGAAAAGAAAAGAGCAGTTGAGAGAAATAGAAAAAAGAAAATAAATAGAAAATTAGTTTGGGTAATAGATTTATACCTAGTGATTTAACGGGTAATAGTTTTACGATATTAGAATATTTATATTTTAATATTTATAATACATATCGGTACTAATAATGTATTTTTACACCCTATGATGTAGGAGGTGTGCCAATAGTGGGTAGATCTCACAATCCAAACCCAATTCAGGATTAGCGCACTTTTGTAAGTGGATAACTATATATATTTTATATATTTTTAATATAGCCGTTTATGGTTAAATTATGTGTTATAAGATTTAGTCATAATTTATTTTAGACAAATAAATATTTATGCTATTTAGTATATTCAGAAATATTTTAAAATTTATTATAGTATAGTTTATGATTACAATCAGTACAGAAATAATTATTTCAGAATAATTATAGTCATGATATTATATAATAGTAGTTTTTGAACCACTATATGCATACCTTCCCTTTTAGTGTAGTTGCTCTGCGCATACGTTAGACCAGTTTAGTTTGCTCTGCCTAAGCGATACAGCATTTCGCAGGTTAGACCAGCTCAGATCCCCCGCTCTACATGTGCGTGAGTTACTCCGTCAGGTTAGACCAAATTTTCTCGAGTACAAGTTTGGTGTGGTTTTCAATATATATATATGTAATACATATTTCTAGAGCTATGTTACATATATTCAGCCTGATAATAAATTTTATGATAGTTTATGCTTCCGATTTTCAGATCCCTAATATTATGTTATGATTTTAGTTTTAGCATAGATTTTTATGACAACTTATATTCAGTACAAGTTTATTGATTACTCAGTATACAACTTCATGATTATTCTATCTTACAGATTTATACGTGTACAATACATATAAAGTATATAATATTTTCAGATTATGTCCATTCACTGAGCCACAAGCTCACCTTTTATTTTTATTTTTCCTATTTTTTTAGGTTGTCACAGGAATTCGTGCAGTGTGATACAATCATCACATTTTGAGGTTGGCCCACGACACGCATAGCTGAATAAGTGTCTCAATCTGTGTATTTGTATATCTTTTTGTATATTGGAGTACACGTGCACACATTTTGTTGAGGCAGGTAGCCTGATTGTATCATATGTGTGAGTAAAGAGTATGTTAATTCTATGTCATCGTAGGATTCGCCTCGATTCTTGAGGAGGGCTCGGGTCAGGTCCTGTCAATTAACTTGCAAGGATGCATAAAAAATATTAACACATTATTACACTAATGCCTAATGAAACATATGAATAAAAATTAAAAAAAATTGAATTATTAAAATTTGATTTATTACCAATGAAGTAAATATGAATAACATGATTTATTGCTGATGCAGTGCTAGTGCCCATGGACGCTCTTGCATCGGTAAATGAGCAAACTCTACACGAAAAAGAAAAAAAAAACAAGTAAAAATGTACTCACATAAGTATAAATATTTGAATTTTATTATAGTAATTTACATTATTTTACCTGTTTTCAGTTGGTCGTAATATTCAACATCTATAAGTAATCATTCTTCTCGATTTGCTTTATCCACCAAAAGCGAACATCGTATCCAATTTTATCCATATATCAAGCCCTCAACTACCATCGAAATTAATAAACTCCGAAATGAATCAAGAATACGACCTCTGGTACTAAAAGATGACTCAGAGGCCACAATAGATACAGGTATAGCAAGTTCATCTCTAGCTATACGTGACAAAATCATATATCTTGGCATTCAACCTCCACCATTGTAAAACATCAAAACGCGGGTTGTGAGGATTCTTAAGTTTATCCATAAAGTATTTTTCCACCTCATGCATTTCTTTTAAATCATTATCGTCCTCTGTAAGCCCAATGTATTCACTTCAAGGGTTTTCACAGCACATAACATTTGGAACTAGTGAGGTCAAAAAGTTACTAGATACTTGTGACTATAAAATAAGTATGCTACTAGTACTACTACTCCCACCACCAACATCAGTACCACTGGCAGTAGATGCACCACACTGATTTGCCATGCAATGCACTATAGGCTTCATAAAGCCTAAACAATAACTCTTTACTGAGATGTTTCGTTTCTTCAATTCTTGCACTGTCATTATCAAAGAGTTTCATAAAAACAAAAATCCAGCGAACTCTATTTTACGTTGTGGATCAAGTAAAGTATCTATTATCAAAATCTTATTAATCTTCTCTATGGATTTCCAATATTTATTAAATTTTAACCTCATCTTGTTTGCCATGTCTCCCAAATAAAAGTCATTACTCTGACTCATTTTTGTTAAGCCAGAATGTATCATGCAAATTTCATTGAAACAGTCTGTAGAGGTAACACTTAATGAAGCATTGAATTTTAATGTTGCTTTATAGAAAGATTGCAAAAATAACACAAAATACTCAACATTCTCCCAATTTAAACTGACTGGTGGCCCTTGTCTTTTCTTTCCATTTGATGGTAGAGGATCATCATCTACCATCAAATCAAAAGCCTTCCGAAATTTAATGCAGTCGTCAACATTAAGTAGGTAGAATTTCACCTAGTTGGCACATCTAACACTACGCTTCCCTTATACTCAATATTCTCTCTTTACTTAAAAGCTTGCAAGTGAAATCCAGAAGATCTAACATATTTTATTATGTTTCATATAGAAATCACACTCTCGTTTAAATCCTTCAAACTACCTATTACAATCAAGTTTAAAATGTGCGTACAACAGTGCACATGCATGTATTCCTCATTCAAAACCAAATAATCTTCTCTCTGACTTTTCAATCTCTTCTTCAAATGAGATAAGGCAACATCATTAGCACTTGCATTATCAACTGTTACACAAAATACTTTATCAATATTCCAATCTAATAAACAATCCTTTAACTGCTTCCCGATTGTATCTCTTTTGTGATTTAAAATGAGGGCAAAGCTCAAAATCCTTCTATGCAAATGTCAATGACTATCTATAAAGTGAGCTGTGACAATCATATAATTATTATTATAAATAGAAGTCCAAATGTCAATGGTCAAGCTCACTCATTGCTCACTAATTAAACTCTTCAATAAGCCTTTCTCTAAACCAAACAACTCAACAACATATCTTATTATGGTTCTACGAGATGGAACATCAAATCTAGGAACTGCCACTCTGTTATAATATTGAAACTCGGTATTCTCTATAAAACTAAAAGGCAGTTCATCCATCACTACCATTTTAATAAGAGCTTGTCGACATGCAGCTTGACTCCATCCTTTGGATATAGCATTGCTACCATTTTCTTCTTCTCCAATAGGTTTTGTTTTACCAAAAACTTATTGTTGATCATCAATCACCTTCTTGTTATACTCAACACATCTCTTTAAGTGCTTTGACATACCACTGGTTCCATGAAGTATTGAATGACAACTAATCAACTTACCACAATGGTTACATTGTGCTTTGTCTGTTAACATTTTACTTATTTTGAAGTACAACCATGCTTTCGATCTTTGTGCTGATGCTTATAAGACAAACTTTTTTTTTATTAGAGCGTGGCAGAAAGGAAGCTTTTTCTTCCTTACTTGTATCCCTCTCATGATCATCCTTAGAATTTGATTGAGAATGTAAGTCCACAAAATTATTACCAGGTGAACTTGAATCTGAGTCTATTATCTAAAATAATTCATATTTATGGACATCATGCATAAGAACCTCAAAGGATTTGGATGACCATAAATAGTCATGATATAGCAAAATTGATGAAATATATTTCAAAATTAATGAAATTTAATTAGGGTGTGTGTTGCAATCAAGTGATAAGTCATTACTAATATTTAAGTTAGTAATTATTATGTTGTTTATGATTGTCTACTATTTCTTATTACCTATTTCTTTACCTTATGAAGCGTTTTCAAATTTGTCTTCGTTCCAAATGTTAATGAAAAGATAAATCTCAAATTTTAATATACTCTCTAGTGTTTTCTTAGTGATCTTATTCGTTTTTACAAACTGAGCAGATCAAGACTCTAGTTATAACATTAGAAAGTAAATTAACGAGAAAATAATTGAAATTTTACAAAATATCATAGGAACATCGAAAACTACAAACATAATTCAAGTTTGCCTATATGTGTAATTGTTTATGCTTCAACTTAGTTTAAAGTAGTAATAACTTAACTGTTAATTATATATAGAGCTTTGCATGTTCAGTAAAATTGTTGCAAGCTTAGTGTCTATTAAATATAAGTTAATTTCAGTTTTGCCCACCATTTAGCTTTAATGAAATTAGTAAATACTGAAACCTAGGCCTAATGCTTGGCCAAAATGACACCTATAACACACACCCACAGTTCTAGATCAAAGTTTTACATCTTTTTAATTTGTCAAAATTCAAATTAACATATTCAACAACGGGAAAAAAAATTACTTACATGAATCTAAGTATCTAACCAAAAAACATTTATAGAAATACTATAATGTTTAACAGTTTATGATTATCAGTATTAGTGAAGTTTTATTTATTTATTATTAATTTTTTAGTTGTCCCTAGAATGTTGCTGGATGGTTGTGAATGTGTTTTGTCATTTGTGTAAGAATTGATGTTTTAATGAATGAGATTTCTCATTTTCATTCAAATTTTTTGTAATTAAAAAAATTATTAATTTAAAAGTTACATGGAAGTAATTGATAATCATTCTTCCAAAAAAGAAAAAAAAAATTGTGATGATGAGGTGCCAACAAAAGAGAAAATGAATGTAAAATGAGAAAGTAGGTACTAAATTTTAAACAGAATAAACTGCGTGCCTACAAAAAGAACAAGATCAGTTTCTTTATAAATAGAGGAGCTCATTCTGATTACATTTATCCCATTTTCAATGTAAAATATTAATTTCTTTTTTTTTCTTTCTTATTTTATCATATTTCTAAGAGAAATAAAATTTTTCTCTTCTTGCAAGTAGAGAGAAAGTGTAATTATCATATTTTCATAGTGAAATTCTCCTATACTTATCCCGTGATTTTTTACCTCAATTTGTTTGAAGATTTTTCACATAAAATCTATGTGTCATTTATTTTCTTTCAATTTCTCATCTCTATTTTAAATTAAGATACTGCTTCAACCTTTAAATTCTCCATCACAAATTTGTTATGAGTTTAGATACTTGGGTGAATGAGACAAGAAATTAGTGAGTTAAGTTACTTTTTTCAAATTGATGAAACAAGCAGGGCTAAGTTTATGGTTTTTAAAGGAATATATACAACAATAATTAATATGTAGAAATTGTCATCTATTAAAATATTTTATGATTTTCAATTAACCGTAATGGAACAAGAAAGAAAAAATATAGACTAGTAAAATAAATAATCATCATTGTAATGAAAACATAATGACTATCGTTGAATGTTTTTAAAAATTAAACTGTTAGACATTTAAAGTTATTTTATGCCCTCAAAGCATGTGAAATAATATTTTATTTGATTAATAAAAGATTATTCATACATATAATTGAGCATACATTAATGAACTCATATTTATAAAGTATGTGATCTACGTAATAGATATATGATGCTAATATAGAGGATGTAGATCACAAGTTCTTTATAAATTAAATCTAGTTCACAACCATTAATGAAAAGGGAATTTCATTATATTGGGTTATAGTTTTTCTACTTCTTGTAAAGAATAATGTGCTATGATCATCGAAGTAGAGACTTTGAGTAGAAAAACTAATATATATGTTACATTGACTATGAATTTTGATATGGTTAACTAAATATCGTAGATCTTAATTTATAAAAGTTTTAATAAGCTTGATTGATCTTAATCCTAACCAAGTAATGAATTTACATTCATGCGTTGTATCTTTTGAATTATAACAGAGTGAGATTCATATAAATGGTCAAAACCTCGATAGCTTAGAGATATAATTTCATGAGTCGTAGGAACATATATTTTCAAGATGGAATCTAATAATTAATGTCCACCTAAGCTGTTTGCAGTACTTGATCATTAGAATATGTGGCCACAGTTTATTCAATAAATTATTTATTGAATAATAATATTTATTTGTAAATTTATTGACAAATATAGACATATTAGAAGTGATCATTAGAGCATTCAGTGACTTAGGGGTAAATAAATAATTAAAGAGGCAAGACATTTTTTCATGGCCTAGCTTTAATTATGGACATCAATTAGAAGGTCAATTAAGTGGTTATTAGTGGTCTAAAGACCAAACCCACTTTAATTAAAAAGAGTTTTAGTTAAATGGGTTACTAAGGTACAGCCATTGGCTTTTAGTGGAATAGTCTGTAGTTAACTTAGAAGAATTGGTGTATTATGAGATAATAAAGACTGGGCCTTATAAGTTGGAGCTAGGAAGCCCATAAGTCTTATATTCTCTCCACTTGCTCAAATCGTAATCAAACTCTAATTTTAAATACTAATGGGAGATTTCTATATATATAAGAGGTATGGAGTAGTAAACATGATAATAACTATAACCAGAAAATGTTTTTTACGTATTTTTACCTGAAAAAAGAATTTTGTTATTACCCTTCTATCAGATTTGGGTATTAGTGTTTTTAGAGATTAAGGAAAGATCCACGTACCCACACGCGTTAAGTTTGAAGATTGAGGATAGTAGAGAAGATTCTAGCCAACCAATTCAAGATTTGTCATAGCGAAGAATTGAGGTAATCTTCTATCCCTATACATGTAATTATGAATAAGACGATTTGGCTTCTGCTACGTTTATTTTGATAAATATTTTTTTTTTATTAACTACCACAACTAGTATCAAAGCCATCTTATTTTATATTACATGTATAATTTATTTTGTGTATGGTAGTAATTATTTATTCTAGACTAAATTGCATATTTAATTCATATTTGTCATTTTTATTAATTATATGATAAATGATTATTTTCATAATAATTCATAGTTAGATATTTGTTTGTATTTTTATTTTCTTGGGAATTATAACAAGAAGGGTTGATGGAATAATATCAAAAATTTTCTTTTTGGTTAAGTTAATTCTTGACGATTCTTTAAATTTCTCTGTAAGCCAAAAAAATGGCTTAGGGTTTTTTTATTTGCAATCTAAAGAAAATATATTTTATTATTTTTGTTGTCAAAAAATATAAAAAACAAAAAAAAAAGAGAAGAAAGATGTGAAAACAAAAAAAGGAAAGAGTAGGAGCGACAATGTGTGAATTTGGGAGAAAGTGGTGTTAGTGTTTTTCTATACGAAAAATAACACCTAGGCCCCTCCTTGTTTAATTAATTTTGTTTTCACCTAGTCAAGTTTGCACAGATTATATATTAACCCTATTAGGTTTGTAAATAGTGCAAACCCTAACAGATTTTTTTTTCACTCACCTCCTCCAGGTATTGGGTAATCACAATTTGGTTAAAAAATTGAGATATTTATAAATAGGTCTCAAATTTGATCCAAATTTATTTTTGGACTAATTTTGGGTATTTTTAACTATAAAGTTAATCCAAACTTCTTTTAATTTTGGTCCAATTTTATAAAATTTTATTTTGGCTATTTTATTAAAATTATGGAGTCTAAAAATATTTTTTATTTAAAATTTTTTAAGAAGGCCCAAAGAAATTTTAAGTCTAAAATATGCTCATTTTATTTTTAAAAATTAATGAACCAAAACAAATTAAAAGGCACAAAATTCAAACCCATAAAAAGAGACAAAGTTAATACCTAAAATACGTCTTAAAATGTGGATATGGCATAAACCAAGTTTACGTCACACACACACACACACACACACACACACACACACATATATATATATATATATATATATAGGGTTGTCTAACTTATGTGCTAAAAGGGAAGACAAACAAATTAGAATTTAAATAAGAAGTTTGTCTGTTTATTGGCTATCCTAAAGGAACAAGAGAATGTCTTTTCTATAGTTCTCAAGATAAGAAAGTATTAGTTAACACTACTGCAATCTTTCTTGAAAAAGACTATATGAAAAACTTCAAGCTTAGGAGTAAGATAATTCTTGTTGAGTTATCTAGAAGTTTTAATATTGTGCATGATAGAGTCAATTAGTTAATTCCAATCTAGATCATAATAATCAACCAGAGCCAGTTGTAAAGCAATAACCACCAATATTTTGTCATAGTAGGAGGATTATTAGACGTCCAGTTAGGTACATGTTAATTGGAGAGTCTTTATAAATAGTTTCTAATAAACATGAACTAAATCACACTTGTTATGATAAAGTAATGGTTTATAGAGTTAATTAAGTGACAACTATTGGTACTTTGTCGTAGTGAGAGGATTATTTGAAATCTAACAAAGTG
The DNA here is from genome assembly GCA_946807835.1 of Ailanthus altissimus. Taxonomy (NCBI): domain Eukaryota; kingdom Viridiplantae; phylum Streptophyta; class Magnoliopsida; order Sapindales; family Simaroubaceae; genus Ailanthus; species Ailanthus altissimus. The sequence goes on along the minus strand of OX327688.1, from coordinate 29,998,955 downwards.
CATGTTAATTGGAGAGTCTTTACAGGCAGTTTCTAATGAACATGAACTAGATCCCATTAGTTATGATGAAACAATGGTTGATAAAGATGCAAACCAATGACGTAAAGCTATAAAATCAGAGATGGATTCTATATATTCTAATAAAGTCTAGAAAGTTGTAGAAAAACTTGAATGGATAAATTTTATAAGATGTAAATGAGTCTACAAGAGAAAGAAAGGGATAGACGGAAATGTGAAAACCTTCAAAGATAGGCTTGTTGCTAAAGAATACACTAAAAAAAAAGGTATCCATTATGAAGAGAGATTTTCACCGGTAGCCATACTTAAGTCTATTAGAATTCTCTTATCCATTACAGTAAATCCTGATTATGAGATTTGACAAATAGATGTTAAGATTGCCTTTCTTAATGGCAATCTTGAAGAAAGTATCTATATGATACAACCAGATGGCTTTATAGCTACAAGCTAAGAGCATATGGTTTGTAAACTGCAAAAATCTATCTAGATCTTGAAACATCATATTTGATCAAGCAATCAAATTATATTGGTTTTGATCAAAATTCTAATGACCATTGCATTTATAAAAGGATTGATGGGTGGTTGGGGGTTTTTCTAGTCCTGTATTTTGATAATATACTACTCATTGAAAATGGTGTAGGAGTGTTATCATCAGATAAAATATGGTTATCTAACTATTTTGACATGAATGATCTAGAAGAAGTTAATAACATCCTTGAGATCAAAGTATTAAGGGATCTCAAATTAAAAATGTTAGGCTTATCCTAAACTGAGTATATTAACAAAATTTCGATTAAGTTTACTATGCATAATTCCAAAATAGATTGTTTTCCTTTAGATATGAAATTGATCTATCCAAGTATTAGTTTTCTAAGACAACTGAAGAGATAGATTGCATAAAAAGTATTCCTTATGCAATAGCAGTAGGAAGACTCGTGTATGCAATGCTATGTACTATACCAGATATTTGTTATGTAGTTTGAATGATCAGTAGATGTTAATCAAATCCAGGACCATATAACTGGATTGCATTACAGTATATATTTAAGTATCTTCGAAGAACGAAAGATTTTATGCTTGTATATTCTAGTGAGGATCTTAATTTATCAGATATACAAATTCAAAATTCCAAGAACATAAGGATACCAAGAATTTCCTTAGGGTATGTGTTCATTTTAAATAGTGGAGTTATAAGTTAGAGGAGTGCAAATCAATCATGTATTGCTGACTCTACTATGAAAGCTGAATATGTAGCTCCATCTGAAGTTGCAAAAGATGCTATATAGCTTTAGAAGTTCCTTATAGAGCTTGAGGTGATACCTAGTACTTAGATACCTATTATTCTTTATTAAAATAATAGTAGGGCAGTAGCACAGTCTGAGGAATCAAATACCACCAAAAAAGAAAAAGAAAAACACATTGAGAGGAAATAATATTTGGTAAGGAGGTTTTATACAAAATGATGAGGTTATGGTATCTAAAATTACTTAAGCGATAATTTAGTGGATCCATTCACTTAAGTCATTACCAGTGTAGAGTTTTTAAAACTAATATGAATAATATAACAGTTCAATAGTTACTCAACATACTTTAGGGCAAGTGGGAGATTATTAGACATGTAATGTTATTTTATACCCTTAAAGCATGTGAAATAATATTTTATTTGATTAATAAAAGTTTATTCTTACATATAATTGAGCATATATTGATGAGCCCATATTTATAAAGTATGTGATCTATGTACTAGGCATATCATGCTAATATAGAATGTATAGATCACAAGTTCTTTATAAATTAAATCTAGTTCACAACCATTAATGAAAAAGGCATTTCATTATGTAAGGTTGTAGTTTTTCTACTTCTTATAATAAATAATTTACCTTGATTATTAAAGTTGAGACTTTGAATAGGAAAACTAGTGTATATGTTACATTGAATGGGACCACTGTGAATTTTGATATGGTTAATTAAATGTTGTAGATCTTAATTTACAAAAGCTTTAATAAGCTTGGTTGATCTTAATCTTGAGCAAGTAATGAACTTACATTCATGTGTTATATCTTTTGAGTTATAACGAAGTGAGATTCATATAAATGGTCAAAATCTCGATAGCTTGGAGATATAATTTTATGGGTCGTAGGAACATATATGGAGTAGTAAACATGATAATAACTATAATCAAAAAAATTCTTTTTACATATTCTTACGTAGAAAAAGAATTTGGTTATTACCCTTCTCTCAGATTTTGGTATTAGTATTTTTAGAGATTAAGAAAAGATCCACGTGCCCATACACGTTGAGTTTGAAGATTGAAGATAGTAGAGAAGATTACAGCCAGTCAATTCAAGATTTGTCATAGCAAAGAATTGAGTAATCTTCTATCCCTATACATGTAATTATGAACAAGACGATCTGACTTTCATTGCATTTATTTTGATAAATAAATTTTTTTTATTAACTACCAACAGCTAGTATCAGAGCTGCCTTATTTCATATTACATGTATAATTTATTTTGTATATGGTAGTAATTATTTATTGTGGCCCCAATTGCATATTTAATCCATATTTGTTATTTTTATTAATTATTTGATGGAATAATATCAAAATTTCTCCTTTTTGTTAAGTTAATTCTTAGTAATTCTTTAGATTTTTTTATAAGCCAATTAAATAGATTAGGGTTTTTATTTGTAATCTAAAGAAAATATATTTTATTACTTTTGTTGTAAAAATATATTAAAAAAAAAAGAAAAACATTAAAAAAAAAAGGAAAGAGTTGTGTGAATAAGGGAGAAAGTGGTGGGGTTTTTCTATATGAAAAATAACACTTAGGCCCCTCATTTAATTAATTTTGTTTTGGCCTAGTCAAGTTTGCACAGATATTAACCCTCTTAGGTTTGTAAATTGTACAAATAGGCCTTAACAGATTTTTTTCACTCAACCCCCTTCAGGCATTGGGCAATCACAATTTGATTATGAAACTTTGAGATATTTGTAAATAGGTTCTAAATTTGACCAAAATTTATTTTTGGACTAATTTTGGGTATTTGTAAATTTAAAGTTAATCCAAACTTCTTTTAATTTTGGTCCAAATTTATAAAATTTTATTTCAGTTATTTTATTAAAATTATTTGGTCTAAAAATATTTTTTATTTAAATGTTTTTAAGAAGGCCCAAAGAAATTCTAAGTCTAAAATATACTCAATTTATTTTTAAAAATTAATTGACCAAAAAAAATTAAAGGCACAAAATTCAAGCCCATAAAAGGAGACAAGCAAGAGGAGACGACATTATGGAAGAGCCTAAGTTGACTTCAAAGAAGATTTTAAAGAATTTAAACTTAATTTTAATATTTTTCTTCTTATGAAAAGTCATGAATTATGGGTATTTATTTATCTTGTTAATTGATTGGATGAATAACCTATCATATAAATTAAGGGTGCCACATTCACATGTCTATGCATAAAATATATAATTTTGTGTGACATTAATGTTCTAATTAGATTAGGATAAAATTATTGTCATTATTTTAATATATTAATTTATTATTTGATGTGATCTTATTAATTATTTTATGATTATAAAATTAGATATTAATAAGTAGACAATTTTTTCTCTTACTTTCTTTCTCTAGAGAATTTTTTCTCAAGAATAGTTTCTCTCTCTAGAGCTATTTATCTCTCTAAACTGTCATACTTCCTCTCTTTATGTCTCTCTCTCTTTCTTTTTCTTCTTGAAGAGAATAGAGAAAAATTAGATTATTTTGAGACGTTTGAATTTGTGCATTATTTATAAGATTTTATTTTAAGGCTTTTTATCCTTTCTATGCTTGTTTTCTCTCTCTATTTAGGATTTGGACTTCAACTCCAAATAAGGACAAGATTAGTCTAGCTTGATCTAGGAAAATGAGAAATAAGTTTCTATTTGGGAGTTCAAAAACCATGCGAAAATTTGCATGTAACGAGAAGAAAATTGAAGTTGTAGGGAAGCCAAAAACGAAAAAAAAAAAAGAACAAAATTTTGAAGGGAAATTTAAACAACCCAAACGACACTGTTTTATGCATTTTGAAGAATTTATGAAAACGCCATTGCTAAGACAATGCGTTTTGGGCTTTAGAATTATTTTTTTGAAAATTATCTTTCACACCACCCCCCCTTATATTTACCTATATTACATTAGAACCAACCACTACATATCCACCTTTATTTCTAATACATTTTTAGTCCTTACATCAGTGCGTTATTTCTTTTTCAGTTTGGATTCTATTTATGATGCTTACCCTTTATCTATATATAGAAAACTTAAGCATACCTTAATTTTGTTTATAGATAATACTTATGTTCCCAGATTGGCTGGATTCTTCTTAATGCATATCTTCTCAAACTTCAATCTTTCAATAGAAACCAACTCCCTAATATAGTGGTATTTGTTATCTATATACTTGGTTTTATCATAGTATACCTATTTTTTTTATAGAGATAAATAGCTGACTAATTATTCGAAAACAAGATTACTACTAACCTATCAAAATTAAGTTTTTGAACCAATCTTTGCAACCATTCATTGCTTACCGCTCTCTGTCTTAAGCCTCTATCTTAGACCTCTATCTCGGACCTCTATTTGAGCCTCTATCTTAGGTCTATATCTTGGGCCTCTATCTTAGACTTTTGTCTTGGGTCTCTATCTTGGACATCTGTCTTGATTTTCTATCTTAGACCTTTATCTCGAACCTCAAATTTGGATCTCTGTCTTTGGTCTCTGTCTTAAACCTCTATCTTAAACCTCTATCTATTGATCATGTATTGTTTCATGATTAATTTAAGGTTATGGTTCCTTTTCTGGTTCAGTTTTCATATTATTTTCAAAATGAGTTTGGGGTTGTAAGTCCACCATAAGTTGAGATCCCTGCACGTCACTCTGAGTTCTCCTCGACTCATTTACTTCCACATGGTCCTTCATTGAGTAGTCATCAACTAAGGATAGAAAATGCTTATTACCACTATGTGTTGCTATATTTATTAGCACCCACAAGTCAATATGGATGTATTCCAAAACTTTATCTGCCTTATAATTATTGGTGTTGAAACTTAACATGCGTTGTTTTTTAAATGTATAATATTAATAAAATTCTAGCTCAACTAACTTTCCATTTCTATTGAGACCTTGTTGTCTCAATTATAATAAGTCTAGTTTCTTTTTGTGGCCTAATCTCCTTTGCCACAAATTAGTCTCATTGTATTATGCATGACCAGCAACAATAATATATTTAGTGATATTGCTTCCTTGTAAAATATATAGACCAACTTGCTTAGATCCCTTTATCATAAGCATAGAACCCCTAATTACCCTTAATTATGTACTTTTAGTTTTACAAGTGTATCTTAATTTATCCATAACCCCTAAAGATATCAGGTTCTTATTCAATGAAAGAATATGTCTTACATCTTTCAGGATCCTTATTATTTCATTCAACTTTATAGGAATTGTACATATCCTAATCACCTTGTATGAATATTATTCTCTATTAGTACTTTACTCCCTTTATATTTTTTATATGAATTAAACCAGTTTTTATTAGGACTTATATAGTAAGCACATTCAGAATCCAAGATTCAATTTTTCAGATTTTCTTTCACTAAAACTATGAGAACTTCTAAACTATTATATCTATCAAATGCTACAGCTTTATATACATGATTTGAAACCTTTTCTTTTAATTCTCAATCCTTTCATAGAAGTTTTTCTTCAAGTGCCCCTCATTTCCACGAAAATAATACTTTCTTCCACAAGCCTTTGACTTAGACCTAAATTTTTTTGTATACTTTTCTTTTACTTTTTTCTCTAGTCTTTCTTTGACAAATAGGTTTTTTTCCTTATTATCTTTTTACTCAAATTTTATTTCTTGTTCCCTTAATCTTAACACAGTTAGATAATCTTCTAGGGTAAAATTAAAAATGAATAGCTGAGGATAAGTAGGCAATCTTTTATGATGGATTTCAAGGAAATGTTTAAAACATGTTAGTTAAATATAATTTATTTTTATTAAAGGTGCATTATAGAATTGAGAAAATATTAGTAAGGCATAAGTGATGTTAACAAACATAATTTTTTTTAAAAAACTCAAAAAGTTCAACTCTCAAAAACCTAAATTTTGAGCTTTGACAAGTAGAGATAAAAGAGTTTTTTAATCTCCAAAAACTCTTTTGCAATTGTAATCAAATATCATTAAAAAAATTTAACATTAGATAAACTTTTTTAGCAATAGAAAAACCCAATCAAATAGGCATTTAAACTTTTTCCTCTTATAAATAGATTAAGAGAGGCTCCAAACATCTTGATCTTCTTCTTAATCTCCATAAAAATGAGGAACATATAATGAGCATGTATAGGGTCTCACAAAATTAGAAGAAAGAATTTTCTTTTTCTTTCTTATATGGCATTGCATACTCTTTTGTCTTTGTATTTTTTTTGTTTTCAACTACTACACAAAACAAGAGAAACCTTTCTCTTATATACTTAGATTTTATGCTTGCTTACCATATAACATAAAACCTATTAAATAGGAAAGAAATAAAAAATTTCTTTGAGGGAATAAATGATTTTATTTTGTTTCATAGTACTCAATAAGGTCGATCTATGTTGATTTAGAAAGAAACTATAGGAGACATATAAATTGGTTTCAAATTAAATTTTAATCCCCTTTAAGACATTATTTAATTTAATTAATAACAATTTATTTCACAATAAAGTTGTCTACTACATGATAAATTAAATTAATTAAGAATTCTTTGAGATTCTCAAAATTTGAAGATGCTTATTTCGGGTGTCATTCTAATCACTAAATTATTTAAATCTTGTCTTACAAATCCTTGTTTATTACCTCTTTACAAATAAATATCCATAATTCAAATAGCCTCCCAAGATATTGTTAACCTCGTGAGTTACATTTTAAATCTATTGAATCCTAATTTATGATATAATTGTTTATTATTTTTCTATTCAAGAAATTAATATCGAGCAAATGTTAAACCTATTATAGTAAGATTGAAGTGAACAACTACACATATATTTCCAATCACATTCCATAAACTTTAACTTAAAAGATATCTATCCTTATTATAGAGCTCATTAATTTTGTTAACAATAATCCTTTCTACTTTCTAATGCGCCTATGAAATCAACCATCCAAGTGATTCAGGATTCTGATAGAATATGACCTTACTCATTAACTACTTAAAAATGCATTTAGTGACAAACACAATTTGTCTTTTATGAAGATTAAGAGTAATATGATAAATTAATTAATTTTATAATACCTTTAATATTAATTAATCTCTTATTCAACCTTGTTCAATGCATCAAGCTTACTCACTAATGTATCAATCTAAAGGGATATGTTCTTCAATATCTCTAAGGTATTGACTAATTTCACTATATCCAAATTTTTAGTAAATTATGCACGGATGTTCAACCGTTAAAAATATTCTATTAAATTAAATAAGCTTTATATCAATCAGCATCAAATGACTAAATTACCTTTACACATTAAAAGAGGCTGACATGACAATGACCATTTACACTAGTTTCAAAGAAGTTTAATTTTCAAGATTTTGACTTTTTATTATTAAAAATTGTACTTATTTTACTAATTAAAATTATTAAATAATTAAAAATATTAACAATTGAAAAAGATTAAGTATTTGAATTTTGTTACATGAGAAGGACCTTCAAATATTTGAACTTTGTATTTTCTAAATTCTAAAAATAAATTATTATGTCATCATGTTTATCTTCTTCTCCCTTCACCGGCCAATTTATCAAATTTGCTACATCTCTCTCTAAATCTAGGGTTTTAGCTTTCTCTCTCACTATACCCAAGCACCCATTCAGATTTTTAGGGATTTGCAATTGATAGCATAACCACCAGATTTATCTATAATGAAATACACAGCTTCAAAAGTTATCGGGAGAAGAAGCATCAAATGAACGAGGAACCTTATAAACATAAAACCCTTCATTGTCATTATTAAAGACTTTTCTTTAATATTAATATCGGGTCTTCACCTATTAGCTTAAAATTTTAGGTTGAGTAAATTAATAGGTATCAAAGTCAAGGTCTTGAGTTCGAGCTTCCATCTCTTTATTTTTAGTTAATTTCTTAGTTTTTTGACTTTGTCTTTACGAGACGGGGAGTTTACCTGATTTAGATATACTCAGATCCACGTTTCACATGAACGAAACTATTAAAAACTTGTCCTTAATATTAACATTGAGCCTTCACTTATCAACTTAAACATTTGGGTTGAGTGGTAAACTAATAGTCAACCCACTAACATTTGTGATTAAATAATTGCTTATACACAAAAATCCCACAAAATAAAACATGTTTTTCTCTTTTACTTAAGATCCAGGGGCACCTTGCATTTGACTCATTCAAAATTGAATCTAATTCTTCTTTCATTGCACGAATCATGGCTTCTTATAGGTTTTCATCGGCCTTCATTTTCTCCACCAATGTTTGGCACCTGTATGAATTGGATTATTGGAATCGACGAGACAAGTCTCGCCGTCGAATAGCTTGAACCAAAGACTGTGGATGTTCTTGGTACCAGGTTTAACTCCCACAAAGTAAAAGAATTGGAGGGGAACGGGGCTTTAGCCAATCAAAGAGAGACTGCAGCATGGCGAAGGAGTGTTAGTGATGGTTCTTACTCTGGGACATGGTGGGGATTCTGAGAAAATGGCGAGGGTTTGATCGAACTTGAAGAAATAGGATTTTGAGGGTATTGATATTGTAAGTTTTTTTAAAGTGAAAAGGAAGAGGATTGAAAATACTGTGAGTACAAAATCGAGCAGGGTTAAAGGAGAAGGGTTGACGATGGTTTTGTAAATATGTTTCAAGGTTTTTGGTTGAGGTGACATGTGAATTGCTTAATTTTGATTTGCTGTTAATTTATATATGTTGATTTAAAATAAATACACACTATGTGACTTTTTATGATTTTATGTGTGTTAATTTAAAATAGACACTTAAACAAAATGATTTTATTATTTTTGAATCTGTTAATTTTGACAACAGATTTTTAATGATTAAGCATTGGTGCATATTTTATTAAAAATTTAAATATTAATGTTGAATTTTCAAATTGATAATATTCCTAATCTAAATACCTTTCTTTCTAGTAGTGTAGATAAACTACTCAACATAATAGAGATTATTGTGTTATTACCATCAAGATGGTATACCTATATCTATCAGGGTTATGAAAATTTGTATATATAAAAAACTCGTGATCAAATATATTGTGCAATAAGCATGCACCTAATCATAAATATAAATAATTGCATAAATAAAACAATGGGCAATTACTATCCAATTACTTTTGTTTTGGCTATATATATCTCAACTAGCTACAACAAATATTGGAGTGTAAACTTGGATGCTATGTATTTGACAAAGTTTTAGCTAACTAAAATATTATTAACTTTCTCTATTTAAAATTAATAACAAAAAGGGTAAAATTGCATTTAACTTCAAAATTAATAATAAAAAAATTCTTTTTTTTTTTTCATTTCCTTCAACATCAAATTCAACCATAATCTAATCACAATCGGTGATGGGATTACTGATTCAAAATTGTGTTTGTGCATGATTTTGAGTTGAAGATTAATGAAGAGTCGACACGAGGTTGAAGACGCATTGGACATACAAAAAAGGGACGAAAATAGAAAATCAGAAGCAAGGAGGGAGTCAAAGCACGCAAAAGAAAATATTTTCTAAGCCTGGGTGTCGCATTGTTGGCTACTCAACATCGCGGCACTGACCTCAAAACCTCTAGTGTTGCGGCTCTAGATTGAATATGCGCGGCCCAGTTTTAGTATTTTTTTTTATTTTTTTAATCTAATTTAATTTGTTTGAATTAGTTTTAAATTCTTTTACATGTGAACTCCTATTTCAATAAAAAAAAAATGATTTCTTGGAATGTTTTGGAGTCTAAAGAAGCCTTTGTAATCCATTAGAATAATCAAGCATAGAAAATAAACTCCAAAAGAGAGAATAAAAAATTAAAGAGCACTTAAGTGCTGAGTGCGTAAAGAGAGTACCATAAGAGTGTGTGTACAAGAAAGTACTATGTGTACAAGAAAGTACTATGTGTATAAAAAAGTATTAATAGATCATCTAAAAACTCGTCTATTATTGTATTTTTTGATAATCTCATTTTAGAGATCTTTGTAATCTAAGAGCGTTTATTGTCGAACCGTATAATTTTTTTATACTTAAATTTTTTTAAAATGCACGCTAAAACTACCTACAATAAAAATTTCAACCACCATATAAAACCGGCCATTGCTGCCATTATCTAAAGGAATCTATCATTATTGTCAATTTTTATGTGGCGAGATACGAAGAGCACTGATATTTTAGTTCTCCTTTTCAATTTCACCGTTCATTTTTTTTTTTTCGTCTTTCACTTTTGCATGCACGCTTCACAATTGTTTAATTCTTTAATTACAATAATCGTGAATATATGAATGATGATGAAGATGCCACGAAAAAGATTCATAAAAAACTCTTTAATCCCCAAGAAAAATGGAAAAATTATAGTAGCTCCAAAATGTGGACAAACTAGATGAGTAAGTTACCACTATAGCAAATCTCTTTTCTCACACTGAAACAAAACTTTGATGTTGCACAAGTCTGAGCAAACTCTTAGTTAATTTAGCAAAGTGTCTCTTAATGAACAAAAAACGAGGGAAGTAATAAACAAATACAAACTACATATATGCATTAAAGTGCTCTTTAATGTTGCTTTATGGTCATTTTCCGAATTTAAATTGAAGGAGATGGAGATATATAGCAAGGCACTGCTGGATCCCAAGAAACTCAGAAAATTAATTCTCAATTATCTTTCCATCGAAACTGGGTGGCAACTGGCAAGAGTTTACCAAATCTTCAAGTCATTAACCACATTTTTCATGTTGTGGGAGTTTCCTAATGTTGCTGTCAAACTCACAACTTTTCCTCGGATTCTTTATTGCTTTTAGCAAGAACATTGCACCTGAAGAAACATGTCAAAACGAAATGTTCAGTTTTCATTTTTTTTTTAAGACCCACTTTGCTTTTCACTTACGCAAGTCATTTGTGTAATTCTTCTCACTTACAAATTTTCTTTTTTAATATAAATTAATGTGATACTGTTATGTTATTGACACATTGTCCACCTTATATATTTTCTGTCTCATTACTTTTATATTCTTACCCTCCCACTAATTCTATGCTACATTAGTTCATAGAATAGTTTAAGATTGTTTGTTTAGAGTAAAGCTGCGCTTGTGAAGTTAGAATAAAATTTGTATTTGAATTGATGTCATTTGGTATTATTTATTAAATAGTAGAGTAATGTTAAATAATTCAAGTTGTATCTTAAGTTATATCCTACTTAATGATATATTAAGCAATCGTTGGCTAGTGAAATTATATAAATTTTATAATTATTCATTAATTTTAATGATTGTTTAACATATCATTATTTGGAATGTGTAACATGACTCTAAATTATATTATGTAATTATTACATTAATTAAAATTTAAAAATTTATAATTATTTAACACATAATAATTATTAATTAATGATTAAAGTTCTTCAATTTGGAACATCCACAATAATTATTAACTTCCCTTTGCATACCTTCAATTAAGGAAAGTGTATTATCTTTTTCTAAAAAAAAATACACCGATGTTCAAGTCTATATTTGTTTGAAAAAGAAGGGGCGTGTGTGTGAAGGAGTATTTGCACAAGCAAGTAAGAAATATAATTGTTAAGGGAGGAAACATCCTTCTCCTTTCTCGAGGTTATGTTGAAGTAAAGAACCTCAAGTTCAATCTAAAACCCTAACCTCCTTACGCAGCGGAATAATCTGTTAATCAAGCAAAATAACAAGAATCCAAAGCAGAAAATAAAATAGCACAACACAATCTTACGTGGTTCGGCCAATTGCCTACGTCCACGGTGAATCCAAGGATCCTAGCCTGTTTTATTATAACTCCCTAGAGATTTTATAAGAAAAACCCAATTTGAAGAACCCTCAAAAGGACCTAATATTTAGTAAACCCTTACTCTACCACGAACAATGATCACCCAAAACGACGGTTCCACCCTAGCGCATATAAGCACTTAGTGTCTACCCAGTTCTTCCCCTCTCTTAGAGTCTATCTTAATGCTTGATCTCAACTAAATAGTTTACAAGTGTTTATATAAAGTGTATTTCGTGCCTACTAACCCTATTCCTTGTTGGAGTAAGAGTTCACTTGTTTTGAAAGTCCAAAACTTTCCAAAACTAGAAAAATCCCAAAGAAAAATAGACTTTTGACGCGTTTGCCGCCGTGGCGCTCGTCCCTGGGCGATGCGGCGCTCGTCCCTGGGCGATGCGGCGCTCAGCCCTGGCAGTACTTATTCGCATTTTCTTCGCTTCCTTTACGTCTTTGAGTCCTGTTTTGCTTCCCCTTTCGTGTCCCACACGTCCTAGACTTCTTCATTCGTGTCTTACACATTCTAGACTTCTTATGACTCTCCACTTTGGTATTCATCTCAATTCTTGTCTAACCAAGATTGTTGAATCACCAATTTTTCAATAAACCATTCCTTGATTCAAAATCTTCCAAATAAGAAGGCTTCGGGATCCGATCCACACCAATACTCTATCACCTAGAGTTGAGTCCAGTTAAGTCTCCACCAAGACTTAACTTTTTTCAAGCTAGTGACTTTGGCCTCCAAAGGTATTCGTGCACCTTGTATAGAGTATGGATACGATGCACTCCTTTTCGACCCTCATCACCTCGATGAGCACGGTTTGAATGTTGCCTAGTGGTCTGCATTACCCCAACACCCCGCATTAGGCCATTCACGGCCATCCCAGTAAGCACATAGAGCCCCTCATTGTGTTTTTCACCCTCAAAACTTGCAGGTTCTTTCTCTACCCTTAGTTTTCTTTTTTTCGCTCTAATCGAATACCCTTCCTCATCTAACTTGCCTAGGGATATCAAGTTCCTCCTCACTTTTGGAACATGCCTTACACCATGTAAGTCCCTAGTTTTTCCATCTTGCATCCTCAGCCTTATGTCACCAACTCTCATGATCTCACAAGTCATGTCATTCCCCATTAGAGTTTTACCTCTCTTGGCTTTATAGTTGGTAAACATTGATATGTCGGGACACATATGGACGCTACACCCCGAATCTAGTATCCATTTACTAGCGTACTTTCCCCTTGAGGATACTAATGTGTCTACAACTTCGGTATCTTCCTCAGTACCGATTGCAGCCCACCCTCCTTGGCCTTTTAATTTCAAACAATCCTTCACAAAGTGTCATTCCTTATTACAAAGGAAACACTTCTTAGATCTTCTCCTTAATTGGTTGCTCTTCCTTCCTTGTGCAAGCAATGCTGCTCCACTCTCGAACTCAGATCTCTTTGTCAATTCTTTTGAGTTCAATGATGCCTTGACATTATTCATCGTTAAAGACTCTTTCCCATACAGCAGCATATCCACAAAGCTCTCATAGCTCTTTGACAACGAACTTAACAGGATAATGGCCTTGTCTTCATCCTCAGCCTTGATGCCCAGTTGCTCAAGACTTATGATGATCTTGTTGAACTCGTCAATGTCAGCTCTCAATGAAGTTCCCTCGTACATTGTTAGCTCATGTAGTTTTTTTTTCACAAGAAGTCTATTTATAAGAGACTTCTTCATGTACAATGCCTCGAGTCTCTTCTATAACCCCAAAGCGGTTTCCTCATCACCAACTTCCCTTAATACTTCATCACTCAACACCAGGAATAAGGTGCTGTGAGCCTTTTTCTGAATCGTATCCCAATCTTTATGCTTGGACTTTGAGGTTGTCATCTCATCGCTAGTTGAGGAGCTGGCTTCCTCCAAAGTTAAGTCTAACCCTTCTTTCACTAGTAGAGCCCTAACCTTCTTCCTTCAAAGATTGAAGTCATTCATCCCATTGAACTTTTCTATTTCTTGCTTGATTGCAGCCCTGGTTTAAATACCCCAAGTGTGTATTATCGAACCTTTTACTCTAATACCAGTTTGTTGATGAAGGAAACGTCCTTCTCCCTCTCAAGGTTATGTTGAAGTGAAGAACCTCAAGTTCAATCTAGAACCCTAACCTCCTTGTGCAGTAGAATAACCTGTTAATCAAGCAAAATAGCAAGAATTCAAAGTAGAAAACAAAAGAGCACAACACAATCTTACGTGGTTCAGCCAATTGTCTAAGTCCATGGTGGATCCAAGGATCCTAGCCTGTTTTATTATAACTCTCTAGAGATTTTATAAGGAAAATTAAATTTGAAGAACCCTCAAAAAGACCTAATATTTAGTGAACCCTTGCTCTACCATGAACAATGATCACCCAAACGACGGTTTCACGCTAGCGCACACAAGCACTTAGTGTCTACCCAGTTCTTCCTCTATCTTAGAGTCTCTCTTAATGCTTGATCTCAACTAAAGGGTTTACAAGTGTTTATATAGAGTATATTTCTTGCCTACTAACCCTATTCCTTATTGGAGTAAGAGTCCACTTATTTTGAAAGTCCAAAACTTCTCAAAACTAAAAAAATTCTGAAGAAAAACAGACTTCTGATGCGTCTGCCGCCGTGGCGCTCGTCCCTGGGCGCTGGCCAAAATTGCGCCAAGCGTCGTGGTGCTGGGGTGCTGTCCTAGGTGCCGTAGTGCTTAGCCATGGGCGCTGTGGCACTCAGCCCTAGCAGCGCCTATCCGCATTTTCTTCGCTTCCTTTGTGTCTTTGAGTCCCGTTTCGCTTTCCCTTTCGTATCCCACACGTCTTAGACTTCTCCATTCGTATTCCACACGTTTTAGACTTCTTGTGACTCTCCACTTTGGTATTCATCTTAATTTTTGTTCAACCAAAATTGTTAAATCACCAATTTTTTAACAATAATAATATAGGTTGTATGTGTATATGAACGATCAATGTAAATGTATAACATTAGTTATATGTGTATATGAATGATCAATGTAAATGTATAACATGAGTTATACATGTATATAAATGATTAATGTGAATGTGAATAAATGTGTATATGAATAAATGATGAGTGGTGAATTAATCAATTAATAATAAATAAATAATTTATGAATAATTATTTATATTTATAGGGTATGAATTTAAATCATTTTCAAAGTAATATACATGAATATAACTTTAACTCTAGTTAATTAGAGAACGAATGTAATTTTAAGTCTGTTTTCACTATTCTTATTATTAGAAAAATTACAAAGGAAACTAATATTTCTCCTAAAATTCTCTCATATGCTGAATCTATCTTATAATGTAGAATTTTTATAATCTTTAATTAATATTTTTTTTTATTATTATTATCCAGTTGGATGTTGTTAAACATATAGTGTGTTATGATTAACCGGTACAAATTATATTTAATTTATTACCTACAATGATATATCAATTGAAATACATATGTTTCAATTATTTATTTAATTCTTTTTGTAAATTTAGCGTTATGTAGTTAGTATTAATTTTAAGATTTTAATTTCTGATTTGGAAATCTATTCATGTAAATTTTGTAGGCTGCAATCCAGCCCAGTTCTACTCAACAAGCAAAGCTAAGCAATTGGGCCTCAGTTGAGCTTAAGATAACGAGAACAGAGTGGGTTGGTGCGGCACTAAAGCTTCTCAAGTGAAAAAAAGAAATACAATTAAAAAAATTAAAAAGAATTGTTATGATTGAAGCAGTTCAGTAATTAATGCCTCCCAAATTTATTTTTTATACGTTTTTTCCTCCTACTTGAATTTTTTTGTAAAACATTTTAAAAAGTAAAACAAATGCACTTTTTCTTTTGTCTTTTTAAATCTGCATTATAGCTACTCTTGTTTATCCTCAAAAGCTAGATGATTTCCACCTTTGCAAAAGCACTATATTTTTGTTTTAACTATTTTCTTAAAGAAAAATTGTTCATTATTTTTCCCACTTCCAACAACTACAATATATATTTTTTAGTTTCTTTTACTTATATTAAATTATATTTAATTATATTATTTTATGGATAGTCTGGTAATTAACTTTATTTTATAAATAACATAAATGTTCAAAATATTTTTTTATATAGTCGCACCTATAATCAAATAGAATTTGGTTGACATTTTCGGCCTAATTGATTGATAAGTTTTCAATGGAAGATAATTGATTATAATTTGTAACTTACACAAAAGATTCTTGGAACTAGCTAGGAGTATAGTAAAATGCTTTTGCTATATAGCACTTTGGTCATTAGTTTTTTTTTTTTTTTTCCTTTATAGCTCTTTTTAAGAAATACAATTAGTATTAGGATAAATTATAAAATGCTTTAGAGTATTTTTAATATTTTGTAGAGTATTTGATTGTATGATTGAAAAATACTTTTTGTACTAGTAAAATAGTTAAATTAATAAATAGTATAAAAATACTTAAATAATATATAAATATTATAAATAAAAAAATTTATGATAACTAATAAATTTTTTTTATTTTTTCTTCTTAACATTCAATTTATTTTTTATCTTTGGAGCTCAAGTTCAATCTCTACAATAGGTTTTAAGTTTAAAAGGTCATGTTTTAGATTTTAAGATTGGGTTTAGAGTATTCTCCAAATCATAGTGTGGCGGAGACCATACGAACCCCCGAGTTCTAGTGAGGGGAATAATAGCCCCCTGATCTTGATATTGAAAGCTTGGATCTTATCATTGAGTCATAAATATAAGGGATTAGGTTACAGAATTTTGAGGTAAATTCGAAATTTGAAAGAGCCTTAGACCACAATATTATTAGGGGTCGAGTCTTAGCATGGAGTCACAAATCTAAGAGATTGAATTTTTGGATGGGCCATGATCTTTTAGTTTTGATGTTAGAAGGTCAAGTCTTAACATTAGGTCTCATATATAAGAATCAAGTTTTGGGTTCTTAAGGTTAGTTAAATGAATATGTAAATATATATATATAATTTTTTAGGGTATTATTGTCTTATTATTGTAGTATTGTATATAGGGATGACAAATTAGCTTGAATTCAGACAAATTCAAAAACTCAACTTAGTTCAAAAAATTTAGATTTTTTCAAATTCGGGTCTGAATTTTTTTGGGTAATTCAGATTTAGGCCAGATCCAAGTTTTTGCCAAATTTGGGAAACTTGGCCTAGAACCTTGATTTTGTTTTTTTTTTTAAAGAAAATTTTAAATTAATTCTTAAAATTTTTAGTTTTTTAATATATATGAATCTAACAATTATTTTACAAAATAAATACCCTAAAAGTTCAAATTTAACCTAAAAAAAAAAAAACTTTTAAAAAATCAAGTTTAAATCTAGATCCAAATTACCCCGAATTCAGTCCAAGTTTTAAACTTGGATCTGACCTAGACCCCAAAAAACTTGAATTCTAAGTTTATACAAAACAAACTCAAATTCAAATCTGAATTTTGACATCTCTAATTATGTAATAAGATAATACAGTTAAATTTTCACGAACAATAACAGTCAACCATCCTATTTAACAAATAAAAAAACTAATTATGTGAGAGTAGAGTGTAGACTTAGAAAAAAAATTATGGGATGGGTTGATGATTGGCATTTAGTGGCTGAGGTCGTTCAATGGCATTGTGTAGCATTCGTCGAAGCTCTTGCGCAACCACAGGCAAGGCCTTTGCTCAGCCATTGGCAAACCCTTCGCTCAACCAGCTAAGTGCTCACTCACTACTAAATCCACTTGAAATAGAGAGAAAGGAAATAGTAAGAGAGAAGGGAAAAAAGAAAAAAAAATTATATCTTAAAAAGAGTATTTTTGTTTTAAAATTAGATATTCTATATATATATTTTTAATAAAATTTTGATTTATAATTATCTATGTTCTTTCAAAAAAATAATCTATTAAGATATTTTTACCCTTTATAGCCCATTAGATTTAAGGGCAGAGTGAGATGGAAAGAGTCTACGGTGACGGTGGTCACAAAATTTAGGTATGTGATTAATTAGGGTAATTTAAAATTTAAAATTTTTTAAATTTGAAATAAATTAAAGAGTCTTCGTTATTCTACCATTTGTCAGGCTGTAGTCACTTTTCCTTATTTTTTTCAGGTCTCTTGGGCAATTTATATTTGTAATTATAGTAATTGTCTTTCTTAATACATTTGTCGAATTTTCTACAACATTTTTATTATTTAATAATGATTATTTCTTTCTAATAATGATTGTTTTTTTTATGTGCGTCTTTCTTGCTTGTTAGCTTAATTTATAAATTTAAGTTATCTTTTTCATTTTGAATTTGAAAAGAATATTAAAAGTAGTAGTAAGTAAATTTTTTTATTACGTTAGTATTTTTCTTCTAGCCTTATTTGTTGTGTATTGTGGTTAGGAATTTAATATCAATATATAAGCGCATATTTATAATTAATACTTGGAATATAAAATGCAGAGACACAAATTTGTCTAATATGGTATCAAAGTATGATATCACGCATCTTTCTTCTAACATAAAATAATCTACTAGAACATTTAATGATATTTTAAAAATTCCTATTATAACCTTATTAATTTAATAAAAAGGCAAATTTATCCTATTTCTCCATAAATTCTAATTTATTAATTAAAATCATATTATACTCGGCATTTTCACGATAGACTTCTCTTTATCAATCATATATTTACTAGTATCAAAATCTTTCATAAAGTAAGCTGACCTATTTTTGCATTGTACTTTTATCATCTCATCTCATCATCTATTATTGGTGATCTTTCTTTTTGTAAGAAAAAAATGATAATTATTAAAATTATGCCTATTATTTTACATATAATTTAAGCGTTTTTTTTATTAACATAAAATTGATTGTTAAAAAAGGAAATAAAAATGTATTTATTATAGTCATTATACAATACTATAACACTTAAAAATAAAATTTATTAAATGCATATATTCTATTTTGAAAAATGTACGCAAATACCTCTTATTTTAAACTCATACTTTTATAGGCACAAAATTGAAATACAATCTTTAATAGTCACAAAATTTAAATTTAGATCATTTTATTCCTGAAGTATATTTTGTCTCTCTCTTATTATTTTTTTTTCAAATCTCACTCAAATAAACACTTACATTTTGACACTCAAATTTAAGCTTAAAAACAAGTAAATTAGATGTTTGGACACTAATATTTTAAAGATGAGAACTAAAAAGATCAGTTGGAAATAAAATTTAAAAAAGAGTGAAAATTTTTTAGTTTTAAATTTGTTTCTTTTTTTGATATTTTTAGTAGACATGATTAAAAATGAGTAGAGTTGGTTAAAAACAACTAGAAAATAAGCAAAATTAGGTGAAAATCACAAGAGAAGATGGTCGAGAACGGTGGAGCCAGAGCGCATGCCTTTCATCAAGAATCTTGCGTTGCGGGAAGGGGTCGCATACCAAGTCGCGTGGCCTGGCGAGTGGTCCCTTCTCGCACCTCACATTGCGAGGCTTGGCATGCGTCTAGGACATGCATCAAGTCCCACGGCCCCTCTTCGTGCCTCGCATGCGAGGCATGAGGAATTTTTATACTGACATTTTATTTTTTCTTCATCTTCGATTTCATTCTCTCCCTCGATTCACCGTATTTTTATACTGACATTTTATTTCTTCTTTATATCATCACAATACACTACTACCACTATATTTTCATACTTATATATTTTTATAAACTAAATAGAAAAAAAATTAAAATACATTGTGAAACAACAAATTTTTTGTTATGTTATTAATAAAGGCAATTTCATCCATTTATTATCTTTTTGGTTAATAAGGATTAATCAAATAATTTTTTGTCATAAAAAATTATGATTTTTTTAAGATGACTATTTATGTACATTTTTCTTCAATTTTTAAAAGTCACAACACTTTTGGTAATATATTTTATCAATCATTTAGTATTTTTTGTCTAAAACTCATTTTTTTTACCACTTACTAATGATATTTTTTTCGACTATATAATCAAGACCATACTTACATTTTTAATGTACACCCCATTTAAATTATAAAGCCCCATAAAAAAAAGGAATAAATACATTAATTTGGCATCTATTAAGACTTGAATTTTTTACTTGGGCAAAAAAAAAAAATAGGTAGGGCTTACCACTGGGACAAGCGCTCCAGTGCATAATTGATTTGTTTTTTCCATTATAACAAAAACATACTATTTTATTAGTCACAATAATACCAAAACAATCCCTTTCCTTTGAGAAGATTTTTAGATAGAACCACATAAATATAAGTCAACTAAAATTTCTTTTACATGATCTTTTAGAGATTCTTTCATAGAATTAACTAATAAAAATTTACAGAAGAAATCTATGGAAGCAGAGAGAGAAAGAAAGAGAGAGAGATATGGCAATTTTTCTTCATTTTCTAGAAGAAAAATATACTTTATTTATTTTGAAGCCTTAAAATTCATTTAATATAACAATTTTGTTTTCACTTTAATTAAATTTAAAGAAGGTTATAGAAAAAAGGAAGACATACTCCTTTCTAGGTTATGTCCGAATATCTAGAGAGGTAGAATTTCATGATTTTCTGAACCCGCCGTCGTCGTTGGTTTGTGGTGGTTGTTCAAGGCTTCATTGTATAGCTATCTCAGTATTCATCTCAGAATGGAGGTCAAGAAAATCATTGCAGGTATAAAAATATGGACCTGGCCGACAAACCACTTCTGTTTTCAAAGCTGTCTCCGCTGGCCTGTAGGGTCGGGATTAAAAGGTGGCTCTTTCATTAGTGGGGAAGGTTTTAAGCCTGAGGCTTGTTAATCGAGATGCCTTCATCAATAGTATGAGGAAGATTTGGCAGACAGCCGACGATTTCCCCATTGAAGTGGTGAACGCTAGCTAGAATCTTTTGTATTTTCCTTCTTGATTGTTTTTGCCAAACCTACGAGTCTTGGTAGATTGTCAAACTTTTCCTTCACTGAAGTTCTGTTTTGGGTTCAGATCCATGGCCTCCCACTTTATTTTACGAACTCAAAAGCTGGAAGGGAACTGGGTTCTTTAATCGGAGAGGTTGAATAGACTGATAAGGGGGTTTCCAAAGAGTGTTTGGGGAAGTTTATAAGGGTTAGGGTTAATATTGATATATCTAAATCCCTTAAACTAGAATTGAGAGTGCCAGTTGGTGGCATTGGTGAGGTGGTGACTATCCTGCTCCATTATGAGCAGTTACCTGAATTTTGCATTAAATGTGGGAGATTCGGACATCTTAAAAAAGAGTGCCCTTTTCCGAAAAGGAGAACCGAAGTTAGGGTAAAGGTTCTATGATGATTGGATACATGCCACGGCTTTGCTCAGAACTGTTATTGGGGTACATAAATGGCATAGGGAAGGAGCTGACAAAACCTTCAAAAATATTTCATATGGGAAGCCAAAAAGGACCTAACCATTGTGAAGGGAAAAGGTGGATGACATGCTGATTAATAAAGGGCCTGTAAATAGGATGAATGTGGCGGCTGGGGAATCCAACAAATTTTCTCTCTCAGAACCTTCTGTCTGAGAAAATAATCTACCTCAGAAGGAATCTGGTTACCGTGGAAGACAGAAAGGCAAAGAACCTCTTATTATTGAGGAACGTCGGCCCCAACAGGCTCTTTTGAAAAAAATGGCAGAATAATATTGCTGGAATTATTATTAGAGAAACAAGAGAGAAAAAGGTCCAGATTGCAATTACAGGGCAAACCTTTGAGCATAGACAAGAAAGGTCGCCTAAACAGATGAAGAAATCAGAAAAGCAACGAAATCCATCTCTAATTTGTAGATGGGTAAACAAGGAATTTTAGTAGATTCGGAGGAGAATCAGAATATTAATTTAAGTTCGATGGGGGTGAATAATCCTTTATCCAGAACACAAATTCAAAACTCCTTTAGTGTCTAGGCAACGCCAACAGTGCAGAAATCTAAAAGAAAAAAAGGGAAAACAAAGTTGAGTCCTAAGAAATCTAAAAGGAAGCAGAATGATTTGAAGAGCAGCCCTAATAAACCGTTTTCCAAGTTTTCTGTAGGCATCTCCAAATGGAAGCCTTCAAAGAGGAAAACCAAAAATATTATGCTTTATGAGGTGTGTGATAAATGAGGCTGTGAGGGAGAAAGAAGGCCTAGGATTTTAGACCTAGAATTCAAAGACAATATCACATAAATGGAGATACCGACAGATGGGATTACCAGTGGTAATAGAGAAAAAGACAAAATTGAGAATGAAGCTTCCAATTCATTAATGGCGATGCCTACTGATGAACAGGGCTGCCGATCATCATGAAAATTCTCAGCTAAAAAATTTGGGAAATAGAAAACTCCCAGACATACCAAATCTTGTACAAGAGAATATAGGAACATAGCCTAAATTTAGTGTTTCTTTCTGAGACACTTGTAGTGGTTGATCAGGTTGAGAAGTTACAAATTGGATTGCAATTCACTGGGAAAATTGGCGGTGGAAAGAATAGGCTGAAATAGAGGTTTAGCATTGCTTTGGTCTGATAAGATAGACGCTTAGCTTATCTCATTTTTCTGTTTTCATATTGATGTGGTTATTCAGTTTCACGATAAACAGAATTGGAGGTTTACGGGGTTTTTAAAGAATCTTGAGACATCTCAGAGGCACCACTCATAGACACTTCTTAGGCGACTCCATACTCTTTCTCTATTACTATGGTTATATTGCAAGGACTTTAACGAAATCCTAACTAACTCTTGAAAGGAGGTCGGTTATGAGCGTCCTCGCTATTTAATGGAAAATTTTAGGCTGGCCCTGGATGATTGTGGTTTAATGGATATGGGTTTTGTTGTTGCATCTTTTACATGGTGTAACAGGCAAAATGATAATGTCTTTATTCAGGAGCAACTAGATTGTGAGGTTTATGATAGCAAGTGGACTAACCTGTTTCCTCGTTTAGTGGTCCAACATCTAGATTTTTGTGGTTCGAATCACGATCCTTTATTGATTTCTGTTAAGGATCAGTTAATGCAACATGATGGGAGTTTTAGTAGAAAGGGAAGGAGGTTTCATTTCGAAGAAGCTTGGGCATCTGATCCAGATTGTGAAGAGATTATAAAGTCCCAATGGCAACCAAGTTTCAATCTAATCTCTTCTTTGTACTCTAATATTGCTAATTTGGGCCCGACTTTGCAGGGATGGAATAAGCATTCTTATCATGAGTTTACAAAAAAGGCTTCGTGATAAACAAAAACAGTTGAAAGCCTTGAACCAAAATGTTACTGTCGAGACTTGGAAAGAAATTCGTCAGGTGGAGAAGACAATAGATGTTTTGCTCTACAAACAGGAACTATTTTGGAAGCAGAGGTTTCGGATTTCTTGGCTTCAAAGTGGAAACCGAAACTCAAAATAATTTTATTATAAAGCATCAGCATGTAGCGCGCAAGAACCAAATTAAAATTTGCGGGACAAAGATGGTATTGTTAGATCTTCAAGCCAAGAAATAGGAAGTCTTATCAGAATATTTCTCTGGTCTGTTTTGCTCTTCTAATCCGAGGATGGATGAACTTTAAAAAGTAATAGATTGTGTCACCAGTAGGCTATCATACTCAAGCAAGCAGTTTCTAGAAGGGAAGTTTCATGGGGATGAAATTCAAAAGGTAATTTCTCAAATGGCTCCTTCTAAAGCTCATAGTAAGGATGGCTTAACACAAAAAATTTTGGTAACTGTCAGGGACGATATATCTAAGGCCTATTTGAACTTTCTGAACAATGATAAGGACTTGAGTAGAATAAATGAGACACTAATTGCCTTAATCCTGAAAATTGACAATCCGAATCAACCTAGTGAATTCAGACCGATTAGCTTGTGCAACGTGGTTTACAAGATCATTGCCAAAGTTTTAGCAAACTGGCCAAGGGAGGTCTTGAATGATGTGGTATTAGAATCCCAAAGTGCTTTCATTCCAAGCCGTTTGATCATAGATAATGCAATAATTAGGTTTAAGTGCCTGTATGCTATCAAGAGAAAAAAGAAGTCAAAAGAGAGATTTATGGCGATTAAACTTGACATGTCTAAAGTTTACGATCGAGTCGAACGGTGTTACCTCTATGAGATTATGAGAGTTATAGGATTTTTTGATGCTTGGCATAGCAATATTCAAAAATGCATAGCTATAATTTCTTATTTCATTTTGTTAAATGACAGTCCCCAAGGTTTACTTGTGCCTTGAGGGGTTTATGGAAAGGGGATCTACTATCACCCTATCTTTTTTTGTTATGTGCAAAAGGGCTCTCTACTATGATTTCAAAGGTTGAAAGAGGGGTAGATTCAAAATTTATGCTGTGGCAAGCAATGACCTACTATTTCTCATCTTTTCTTTGGCGATGATAATTTGATGTTCCTCAAGGCAGATGTGCCCAATGGCCAAAAAATGAAGCAAATTCTTATGCACTATGAGAGAGCTTCAGGTCAGTGCATCAATTTTAATAAATCTTTAGTGGCATCTTAAATAATGATTAGGAGGATGCTATTGTGCAACACTTAAAAGTGACCCGTGTAAGGTGCCACAAAAAATATTTGGGCCTTCCAAGTTTTAATGGAAAAAATAAGAAATTAATGTTCGCTTCAATCAAAGATCGTATTTGGGGAAAACTCAAGGGTTGGAAATCAAAGCTTTTTTTTTTTGGCATGTGGTAGAGAAATTCTTTTAAAAGCACTGATTCAGTCAATCTTAGCTTATTTGATGAATTTATTTAGGCTCCCCGTATCCTTGATTAAAGAGCTTCATCGTTTAAGTGCCCGCTTCTGATGAGGGGAGGGATGACAATACCTAAAAACTCCATTGGTGTAAATAGGAAAATCTGTGTAAAAATAAGAAAGATGGTGGCTTGAGCTTCAGAGATTTTCAATTGTTTAATAAAGCCATACTAGCCAAGTAAGGATGAGGGATAATTAAGCACCTGAATTCTTTAATGGCCAGGGTAATCAAAAGCTTTTACTTCCCCTCTTCCTCTTTTTTACAAGTTAGAAAGAAGTCTTCGGATTCCTTTTGTGGAAGAACATCCTTTGGGGTCGCTGAACAATTTTGCTAGGTTCTAGGTGGCGAATTGGGAATGGGACGTCAATCTCAGTCTACGATGATAAATGGCTTTCCCGGCCATATTCCTTCAAACCCTCCTTTCCCCATAAGTTGCCGGAGCATACCCATGTTTCTGAACTCATGACAGAATCTGGCGGATGGAACATCAATTTAATCCGAGAATCCTTTTCAATGGAAGAGCAACAACTCATCCTCAGCATCCCTCTCCTTGATAGTCAAGGAAATTACACAGTGAAATCTGACAATTGGCTCGAAAATTATTTTCGGAACCAAGCTAGTATCGCAGAAAACTCGGCTGTCCAAGCTTGGTGGCGGAAACTTTGGCAATTAAATGTTCCAATAAAGATCAAGCTGTTCATGTAGCTATAACTGGCTGCCAATGAAGTTGAACCTAAAAACTCACCATGTTCCACTGATGAATGTTGCCAATTTGTGGGGAAGGAGCTGAGAACACTATTCACGCACTTTGGTTTTCTAAGCTTCTTAGGGAGGCTCGAAATTGGTGCGAGTTTCTTCAATGAATTAATTGAATTCATTTAACGTCCATGAAAGATTTCTTTATTGAATGCGTGAACCAGCTCTCCTGCATGGAGTTTATGATGCTAGTAACTATGCTTTAAAGGTTATGGTTTGCCCGAAATAACAGCAGTCATCAAGGTGCAAAAATGGAGGCAAGTTCAGCCTTCAAGTGGGCAAAGGACAATATTGTTAAATTTCAGCAGGTTCAGCCGAAAAAGGTTAGCTCAATCTCTTCTTCGACTATTCGATGGAAGTTGCCTAGCCCTGGTTGGTGAAACTAAACTCGGATGCCGCTCTTGACAAGAACAACAACATCATAAGGTTAGGCTTCTTGTGTCGCGATAATAAAGGGGACATGCTTTCTCTGGTTCTGCTCCTTTCCCTTATCTGGTGCAGTAGGTCACCATCGCAGAAGCCCTTACTCTTTACAGTGGTTTATCTCAGGCGAGAATCTTAGGCTACCCGAAGGTAGAAATTGAAAGTGATTCCCAGATTGTCATCAACGACATTCTATCCTACATAGAATCTAATTCTGAGCTTGGTATTGTTGTCTATGCTATATGGCATCTGATGTCCTCATTCGAAGAGTGTAGATTTCTCGACATTCTAAGAGACACAAATCGCCCAGCCCATGCTTTAACTAAATTTCCTGTTTCTTGTAACTCTTTTTGTCATTTGGATTATATTGATCATTTTGTAAAGGACTGTCGTCCTCTTACTCTTGATCAGTAATGAATTTTCCAGTTTCAATATATATATATATATATATATATATATATGTTAGAATATTGATTGAAAATAATCGGAATATGATTTGGGAAGCAAGTCAAATGCGTAGGGTACACAAGGATAGAAGACAGACACGAAAAGAGGTGATACCCAAGTGTGGGTGCCACGGCGACGAGGTCCTGGGCACTGCGGTGCTCAGAACAGAACTTGAGTGCTACGGCGCCCAGCGCGGAAAGAGTTTTTCGATTTGATACGCCTTATTTTCGTCTTCTATTTATTTCGGGACTCTTTAATACGTCTCCCATACGTTTAGGATAAACTCAAGTCATCCTAAAACTTATATAAAGACCCTCTATTGGCTTGTAAACACATCTTGGTTAACTTTATGAAAATCTAAAAAATATTTGTGATTAAAACATACTTTGTGATTCTTAGTAAGAGAAAATTTCTAGGTTACAAGAGAAAGTGTTTCTTTGTGAGTCTTTCTTGTAAAAAGCATACTTTGTGAGTACCTTATTGTAGTAACCAATATCCACAACCGGTAAGAATATGTATTTATATATATATATAAATATACATATTTTATTTGTATGTGAGTGATACTTAATTTATATATTATTATTAGTAGTGTTTGTATAAGTTAAGGACATACTATTAGTATTGGGTTTATTTGCAAGACTTTAGATTTATTTTAGGGACTAAATTGTAATACTTTGAAATTTTTGGGGGCAAATTTGTAAATACTAAAAAATTAGCCTCTTAGTATAAAAATACACTTTTGAAACCCTAATTTACTCACTTTGGTCGAGCTACCTCTTTTAGAGTGAGAAAAGAGAGAAAGAAAGGGGAGAGAAAGAGAATAAGAAGAAGAAAGTTGAAATTTAAGCTTAAGAGGTATATTATAACTCTTTCTTAGTATTTTGATGTTACATTAGTTAATTCCTTTAAGTTTTAATTTCTGAAAATATGTATAATTGAGGATTTGATTTGTATTTCGTAAAATATTGTGAGAATTGATGATGATCTATGTAGATAGCTTGATAAAGTATGATGAATTACAAAATTTCTATTTGATAGTCTCTTGATTCAGGAATTTTATAAATTGTTGTGATTCGATTCTGGTTTTAAATTTTGAGTATATGATATTAGACTTGTTTAGGATCATCTGAGATTTTGAATCGATTGACAATTTCAGAAATTGAATTTGTAGTGAATTTACCAAAATGACCCTAAAATTCTGAAAATTTCCTGTGTAAACAGTATGATACAGTGACAAACAATTTTTTATCTTCTTAATGATCTTCAAAAATTACAAATTTATGGAATATGATAATTTCATATGTCTAATATGATATACTCAGAATTGAGAATTTAAATCAATGTGGTTAAATTATTATGATTTTCTAAAGAGTGTCAACTCATTACAATATTTGATTAATAGATTTTTAAAGTTATAGAATAAAATAGTTTTAAAATACTTTTGGTAGTGATTTTGAAGTGAAATATTTATCATGGATTGAAATATATGTCAAGAGTATTTCTGTGGTAGTTTTATAATTTTTGAGTTAGTACATGATTTTATAAAATTAGAAGATTGAATACTATTCAGTAAGTATTTTGATCCTGTCAAGTTAGTAGTTTGGATTCGACGGTGTTTATGGAATAGATTGTGTAGGAATTATGATATAATATTCATTTATAAGAATGATATATGAGTTAAGAATGATATATTCTGATTTTGGAGTAGTTGGACATCATTTGATATATAAGAAAATTTTGTTAAGTGTAACTGGTTAGAATGACAGGTTTTGAGAAACTAAGTAATTAGACCAATTCGATGTAATAAGTGCAATATATGTATTTCTGTAAGCTATTTAAAGTGTTTTGTATGAATATTGAGGCTCATGAAAGGATTAATCTCTATTGATAGGTTAAGAAGATTTAAGTCTTGTAGCTGAAAGTGTTAAGAGGTAAATATACTAGACTTTTTACTAAAATCACAATAAACACAGTAATTGTTATGTATGATTTTGTAAATATAGTTAAGAATATGTTTATGTTATGTTAAAGTATATTTTCATATGAAATATGAAGACATGTGTTTATAAATGTGAGCTTAAACATACATGACATATATGTGTTTTTGAAAGTGAGCTTTCAAAGCGAAATGTGTTTAACAAAGAGAGCTTTTGAAGTGTAATATGTCCATGAGAAACATTTTGTGTTTTGAGGATGCTTGAACTCACTGTTAACTTAGTACGCATTTTATGTGATTTGTGGAGCCTTTATGTATGGCTTTTTCTTCGGGATTGGTATATATTATGTGTTTCGTATGTAGGGAGGATCCTATTGGTACTTAAAGGAAGAGTGAGTCATCATATTCGTGTAGTGGCGTATTGGTGCATGTAAGAGGACTTACCAATGATCAGGGTAAGGGTTTGGCTTTTACCTTCGGGCATGAGCATTATATATGTGTAATTTAAAGACCTCACTTATACTATTCCTCTCATACAGTATGTCACCTACGAGTGACATTTGGCTCATTATGTGATATATGATATGTAAGTCTTACTAAGTAATAGTTGAGTGATGGTATTCCTATTATATGTTTTGAAAGAATGTGTAAGCGCTTACATGACATGTGATTTGATAAGATTACGATTTTGATTTATCACAGCATATCATACATATGCATTGTATATATATATATATATATATATATATATATATATATATGTATTTGTATTTGATATATGAAAACTAGTATGCTTACTGAGTTTTATACTTATTATAGTTTATGGTGATTTCAGGTAAATAAGGTACATGTGTGCTTAGCGGATTTAGTAAGGCTTCTGTTGTTCCTTGGGTTCCCTAAGTTGCTAGGTTGCTAAGTGTTTCATTTAGGGATACGTGGGATATGATATTTGATTTGTCCTTATTAAATAAATACTTATGTATTATTTTATTGTATGTGGTTGGATTTGGTTTAAGTTTTATCAAGTGTGGTTATTGGTTGATTTTAAGTAAGAATTTGCAATGAATATATTCTGAGCTTCCAGTAACAAAGTTGCTACTGGTGACGTAGTAGAGATGGAAGAAAACATGGCTCAAGATCGAAGTTTAAAACTTCTATGAAGTGTTATTGCTACAAGAAAAAGGGGCACTTCATAAAGGATTGTCTAAAAAAGAAAGCACAAGATAAAAAGAAAACGGATGCTGCACTTGCCCAAGATGGTAACTATGACAGTGCAGAGACACTCGTCGCTACTGATGGTAAAAATACTGAACAATGGGTTCTTGATTCTAGTTGTACTTTTCACATGTACCTACACAAGTCTTGGTTTGTAAATTTTGCAACCCATTAGTAGTGGTAAGGTGTTAATGGGTAATGATATTTCATGTCAGATGATGAGAATTGGTAGTATTAGACTTAGGTTACATATTGGGCAAGTGAGAGAGTTGACAGATATTAAGTATGTTCCTGACCTCAAAAGGAACGTAATCTCACTAGGGACTTTAGACCAGAATGAGTGTTCTATCAGGATCGACGGAGAGGTTTTGAGAGTGTTGAAGAGCGTTTGATGCGTTCAAGACTTGAAAGGCTATTGTTGAGAATCAAATTGGCAAAAGGGTGAAGAGGTTGAGAACTGACAATGGCCTCGAGTTTTATAATAGAGAGTTTAATGGGCTTTCTGCTAAGCATGGGATTGAAAGGCATAGAATGATAAGATTAACATCACAGCAGAATGGCATAGCTGAGATAATGAATAAGACTCTACATGAAAGGGTTAGATGCATGCTTACCAATGCAAAGATGCTCAAGGTATTTTGAGGAGAAGCTGTGTGATTGTAACCTATTTGATTAATAAAAGTCTCTTATCAGCAATTAACTTCAAGATGCTAGAAGGAAAATAGTCTGGCAATCCTCCAAAGTATGATCACCTCAAAATATTTGGTTGCCCTGCTTTTGTACATGTTAAGGAGGGAAAATTTGAACCTAGAGCCATTAAAGGGGTATTCATAAGATATTCCGAAGAAGTGAAAGGATACAAGGTGTGGTGTAAAGACTTAACACCATCGAGGAGTATCATAAGTCGTGACATGACGTTTGATGAGACAGTCATGCCGGAAGCCTCCCAAGAAGATGAGAAAGAAGAACCTATGTCCAAGAAAGACTCAGCACCTGAGTCAATAGAAGTTGAAGTGGAGCCTAAAAGTATATCTAATATGCCCCTAGATCAGCACCTCAACAAGGAGATTCTTAAAGAAGAACCAAGAACACTGGTGAGTTCCTCCAAGTCCACCCAAGGAAAAACTATGACTCTTGAGATAGAACTTGAAGAGTACCAGCTAGCTAAAGACAGCCTAAGGAGAACGATTAACCCTCCAATCAGGTATGCATAAGCGAATTCAGTTGCTCATACTTTTAATTCTGCTTACACTCTTGAGTATAATGAGCCTATAACATATTGTGAGGCTATGAAGAGTGAAAATAAGAAAAAATGACAGTAGACCATAGAAGAAGAGATTAGTTCTCTTATGAAGAATTATACCTGAAAGTTGATGGAAAGACCTCAAAAAAAACTAGTAGGGTGCAAGTGGGTGTATAAGGTGAAGGATGGGATACCGGGGATAGAGCCTATGAGATTCAAGGCTAGGTTAGTTGCACAAGGTTTTACTCAGAGAGAGGGAGTTGACTTTTATGAGATATTTTCTCCAGTCGTTAAGCACACATCTATTAGGATTTTGTTAGCTATGTGTGCAAATCTTGATTTACATCTAGAGTAGATGGATATAAAGACAGCTTTTCTACTTGAAGAACTTGAAGAGACAATGTACATGGCACAGCCATAAGGGTTCAAGGAGCTCGAGAAAGAGGATCATGCTTGTTTGCTAAAAAAAGTCATTATATGGGTTAAAGCAATCACCTAGACAGTGGTATAGGAGATTTGATAAGTTTATGATGGCTTGTGGATTTAGTATGAGCAAGTATGACAGATGCGTGTACTTCATGAACATAAGTTGTGGGATGTGTTAGGGTTGGTGCTTACGTGTCATCCCTGAATGTACATATACTTATGTATTTATACATGTGTACATTCTCATTAAATCGCTAATAACTATTTAAATGGTATTATGCAATGTAATATTACAGACATTGTATGATCTAAATGAGTTCAGATATAATCTAAAGGAGTTTAGATAAAAGCCCACAATTGGTCACGCTGAGAGATATAAATGCTAAATATTAGCACAGCTAATTGTTAGCTGGCTATAATACTCAGTGAAGATCCAAAAGTTGGAGTCTTATCTGTAATGAGATATAGACCTAGGAATATACTAGTAACTGCATAGTTATAAGAGTTGCAATCGGGTGCCAGAAAATGTCAGTTGCGTAAGTATGTTCTCAAATATTGTCCCTGATCTATTTTTGCCAATGCGGGTCTGTCGGTGGATATTTTTACATAGATCAATATATGTCGTACCTATAGGGTATAGATGGTCGCTCCTAGCCGACTGTGAGCTTTGAGCTCGTATTGACATATGTGAATTCAGTTAGGACTGGATATAAGATAGACTCACGAGGGCCTCCGATAAACACCCTATGTAAGCTGTCAACAGAGGGTCTTCTCGAGTTGAGTAGTATACGTAGTCCTTTGACCTGAGTGCTACAATGGGCTTATAAGTGACTACTATACTTTGGTTCTACGTATGTCACAGACTTTTTATGGTGTGACTGCTGGATGTTACTGGGTATAGTCCGAGGCTTATGGAGTCCGGTGTGTACAGATATGGGATCCGTCAGCTCGCATAGGGAGTTAGATATCTAGATACTTCAAGACTGTATCTCATAAAGTCTTATGGCCATAAGTATTAATCATGGGAAAGATTTTCTGCCAAGGTGGAATAATATGACAAATGAGTTTGCACATATTGTTCAATGGAATATAAGTCTAGAGATATGATATGGATGAGCATATGGGAATTTAACGATAATAATCTATATCCCCGCACATCCAGAATATCAGGATGGAAGAACTATACGTATGCATTCTGACCTCAGCCTGGATGGTCGACGCGTTGATTTATATTTCCGTGACGTGTGCGTGGGGTAATGTTCACGGATTCATGGAATAGTTCCATTTGACAAATTGGACGTGGACCTAGGAAGTCTCGCGATATGGAGTGTACTCGTTGTGCATTGGGGCAGCATATCGGATTAAATTGTTCAATCCAGTAATATCCAGTAGTACCACAGGAATGCGTACATGTCTGTATTTAAGTGTTAAATACAACACTTAATCAATAATTATTATTTACTAATTGTATAATGACACATAGCGCATTGTGGTCCCTCGGTTGAGTTTACTCAAATATGAGATTTGGTGAGACCCGCTAAGAGCTAAACTTGATAACTATTAATGAGGGATAAAATGATAATTTCACACAATAATTATTTAATTATTAATTAATAATAAAATCTCATTCTTTTATATTTTTATATTATATAATATTATTATATTATAAGATAACATATAGTTGTCATTCATTTTATATTATTATTTATTATAATAATATTATTTTTATATTAAGGTGGCCAAGTATTTCATTTTATATAAATAATATTATTATTTCATATATATATATATAGATTAAGACGTGTGTGAACTTGAAGGTAAAATTTCAATCCTTTGTTTTTGAAACAAAATAGTTTGTTTCAAAATGGTAGCCATGTAATTTGATGAAGAAATTAAGAGATTTAATCTTTTGTAAATTAATTTCAAATGTTGAAATTAGTTTATAAATTATATTTATTATTGGCTACTAGTTATAATAACACAAGATTTTATTTTATTGATAAAAAAGTTGATAAAAAAAAAAATAAATTCAAAAAGTTTAAGAGTTAAACCCAATGTTGAATATGGAGCTGTTATTATAATTTATCAAGCCCACCAAGTTGGTGACTAGAACTGCCAACGAGTTGATCTCTAGGCAGACTCTGAGGATACACGTGTATCAGTGATTTCTCAATCCTTTAAATATATTAATGTGATTAATATATTATTTATTGTGTTTATTGTATGATTTAATTATTTCGCAGTATTAAATATATATGTGATATGTATTTTATGCAATAAAAACTATTGCACATGCATATATCCACGTATATAGATCCCGACAGGATGATGTATTTGCTTTTATACGTCGATGATAGGTTGATCGCATGTAAGAATATGAAAAAAAATACAAAAGCTCAAGAAGCAGTTGAGTGACGAGTTTGAGATGAAAGATTTGGGAGTAGTAAAGAGAATATTGGGTATAGATATTGAAGAAAATGAGAGATGTCATCTTCTTGTCTCAACAGCGATATATACTTAAAATTCTATAAAAGTTTGGTATGTCCAACGCAAAGGCTGTCTTTACTTCTTTGGCCATGTATTTCAGACTTTTAGTAACACAGTCGCCAATATCCGAAAAGGAGAAACTGCAGATGAGTAAAGTACCGTATGCAAACACTGTGGGGAGCATCGTGTATACAATAGTTTGCACAAGACCAGACATAGCACAGGCTGTGAGTGTGGTGAGTAGATACATGGCAAATCTGAGTAAGGATCACTGACTTACAATAAAGTGAATTTTGAGATATCTCAAGGGGATGTCAAATCACAAGTTAATGTATAAAGGGATAAGAACATCAGTGTAATGGTAAGAAGATATGTAGACTCAGATTATGCAGGTGATCTAGATAAGAGAAGATTATTGACGGGTTATATATTCATAGTGTTTGGGTGTAGTGTATGTTGGAGATCGGTTCTACAACATGTGGTTGCACTATCTACCACAGAGGCGGAGTACATAACTGTTAGTGAAGCTATTAAGGAGGCCCTGTGGTTGAAAGACATATGCGCGAAGGTATTGGCTAGTGAAGATGTGAACACTGGTGTATATTGTGACAACCAGAGTGCCATACACCTAAACAAGTATCAAGTGTTCCACGAGAGATTGAAACACATTGATGTGCAACTCCATTACATTCGAGAAATTGTCCAAAGTGGTGAAGTTAGTCTAACAAAGATAGCGTTGTCTAAAAAACCTACAGACATGTTGACTAAGCCATTGTCCTCGGTTAAGTTCATGCTATACAAGAACTTAACTGGAGTCACTACTTTGTGAGGGTGATCATAGATGCAGAGATGCGAGATCGAGTTACTTTGTGAATGATTTTAAATCAAGAAGGAAATTTTATGAGAATATTGATTAAAAATCATTGGGATTTGATTTGGAGAGCAAGTTAAGACAGACACGAAAAGAGGCAAAAAACATAAGGGGCTGTGCCCAAGTGTGGGCGCTACGACGAGCAGGTCCTGGGCGCCACGACGACCAGGTCCTAGGCGCCGCAGCGCCTAGAACAGAACCTAGGCATCGCAGCTTCAGGTGATCAGTGCAGCGGCACCGAGTGCGGGAAGAGTTTCCTGATTTGATACGACTTGTTTTCGTCTCCTACTTGTTCCAAAACTCCCTAATATAACTCCCACATTTAGGGTTAACATAGGTCGTCCTAAAGCCTATGTAAAAGTTCTCAATTAGCTTGTAAACATATCTTGGTTAACTTTGTGAAAACCTAAAAAATCTTTGTGATTGTTAGTGGGAGAAAATCCCTAAATTGTAAGAAATAGTGTTTTTTTGTGAGTCTTTCTTATAAAATGTATACTTTATGAATATTTTGTGATTTAATAATAAGAGTAAGTAATCTAAATCTACTGTACGTAGGCAAGTTACCAAACTATATAAATTCTGTGTGTTCTTCTTTTATTATTATTTTTCTTTAATTTCTTAATTATTTATTTTATACTATATTACTTAAATTTTTTTATTTATTTGTGTGCTTCAATTTTTTAAAATTTTTAAAAAAAGAAGGGAATTATAAATTTTAAGCAAATCTTTAAGAAAAATCCCATTCGTTTAACATCATTCGAGTTGTTTTCATACCAAATGGGCGCAAAAATGCTCTATGATATTGTTTTATTTATACATATAAAATAGAAATATAGGTAAATTCAAATAGTTAAAATTTTTTATTTTTGTTAGTTCTTACTACAGAATATCTATTTTTAATTTTTTTCTCTATCTTTAAAATAATGTTCTAATAACAATATGACACGTGTAAAGTTAAGACACAATTTTTTATTTTAATTAATACGACTTATTATATGATACTGATACAAAAACGACAAATTAATAATGCAATCAATAATTATCTTTACACATAATAGTTTGGTAGGTGCAATATCAGTCTGATATAAACTTATGGCACTAATGTTGTCTGTGTATGTTATTGTCTTAACTATATATAAAAGATTAAATATGTTAGATTTTTTTATTTTTTAAAATAATAAGAATTTTTAGAATTTATTTATTTAAGTAAAGTTTTACGAATTATAATTATATATAAATATTAATATTAAAAATAAATTCTAATAAATTATGTTAGAAGATATGTAGATCAAATTTTAAAATTTAAGACAGAATAAATTTTTAATGACCAAAACATAAATAAATTAAAAGATTAAATAAAAACGAACCTCGACTTTAAGATAAAAATAATTAATCACTCAATTTAAAAGTTTAATCTATTATGTGACAACTTGATATTAGTATTAAAATAAGTCTTAATAGATTCTAATATTTTTTTTATCTTAAGTAATATAATTTTTAAAATTACTCATTAAATTATTTAATCACTTAATAGTTATTTAATACATCACTTAAAATAAAAATATTTAAATTAAATTAAAAAATGTAATATTATTTTATATATAATTTAACAATAATATTATATTTATATAATTAAATACAAAATTTGTATTTAATTAATGTGTCGACAATTAATAATGGAGAATAATTAAATAACATTTGGCTTTGTTATCTTTTCTTAATGTGATAATTATTAACTTCATCATTAAATAACATGTCAGATTTCATATTAAATAGTTTATAAATTTTGCATCTCAGATATTAATTTCTTAGTAATATTACCCTTAATCTAATAAGAATGTCAAATGCCATGACGAGAGCCACTGAATTTATTGTGGCGTTGGATTCATCCGATGGTTTTCAATTTATTATCTTTTTACACTTAAATGTAAATAGATAATTTTCTTATTGACATTAACAAGTTAATTTTCACAAAAAGACAATGAATCAATAGCCAGAAGAGTATTGGGTTTTATATCAAATAAAAATTAGAAAAATTTTAAATATATATAAACAGATTTCACATCAGATTTATTTAATAAAATATTTTTTGAGTTAACGATGAATAGGTTGGTAATTTGGCTTAAATCCGAATTTGAATTTGAAAGAAAGTCAAAAATCAAATCTAAATCTAAATTCAAATTCAAATTTAAATTTTTGTTGAAATTTAAAAATCGAGCTTAAATTTGAATTGTCTTTTCTTTTTTTAATAAAAAAGTCTTATATTAATTTTTAAATTTTTTAATTTTTAATATATATAAATTTAACAATTAATTTTTAAAAAAAATTAATACTCAAAAGTTTAAATTTAATTTTAAATTTTAAAAAATATTTAAAAAACTAAATCTAGATTCGTATTATTCAAATCTAGTCCAAATTTAAACCTTGATCTAGCCCACTTTAAAAAAAGAGGTAAAACTAGAGTTCTGAATTTATAAAAAAAATTCAAATTTAAGTTGAACAAAACTTAAATTCAAATTTGAATTTGAATTTTTTCATTCTTAATGATAAGTGCTCAAGTCGTGATTAGTGACATCAGAACATATCCAAAATTTAATTTGTATTCCTAAAATCTTCTTATTAAATATTGTCACGTGAGTATTGGGTATCTCAAATAATGAGGATGTACATTATAAATCAAATAAATTTTAAAAAATTTATATTTTGAACTCCAATAAAAATTAATACGTGCATAATGAGTCTCTATTAATAATTAAAAATAGACAATATATATTAAATTAACTTTTAAATTTGAATTAAATTGTGACGATGACATTATATAATTGAGTAAAAAAAAAAATGTCACTTCATATAATAGATAAAAATTAAGTAAATTTTAAATTTTATTAACAAATATGTATACATATTATTTAACGTGCTAATTTTTTAAGTTAATAACAATTACTCGCGACAAATCTAAGTTAGTGCCTTTCCTCACCTCTCCATGCCCCCAACATTTTTTTTTTAAGTAAATAAGAAATTTTTGCTGTTGAATCCTTTAGACTAATGATTTGACCCCTATATCTTTCAGTATAAACATTTTAGTCTCTATAATATTAAACTGCCCTTATATAAATTTTCAATTAGCATACTTTAGCCCCTCCACAAAATTGACTTTGGTTCAGCTGTAATTGGACTGATCCATTGGCTTGTATTAAAGGCATATTACTTTATCAAAATAATAACATCCGTATTAGAGACTCGTTATATATAGACATGATTTTTTTTTTTTTTGGAAAGAATTACAATTACATACTTATTTCAACTTTAGATAAAAATGTTTTCGTTTGTTTTCTTTTTCTAAAACAGAAAGTTGGATAAAAACGGCTACCTAAATCTGCCGTTAAAAAGGGGATGTTGCAGCAACATTGACGATGCTTTTGGGTTGGCGTTCTAGAAGAATCCAATGCGCATGCGCCAAGAACGACAAGTCATGTTTACGTGTAGTAGGCCCGGGGAAAGCGTAGTTATTAATTTCCCCACAAAAGTCTTGAACTGCACGCAGTCGTAAATCCTCAAGCTAAAATCTTTTTAACAGCTCATAGGTACGGTTTAACTATTCAAATCTTCTTTCTTTTTACATTTGTCTGTACGTTTGTTTAGATATTTAAGAATCGTAATCTGTTAGCTGTAGCTTGATATCACCGCCGCCGGATTCAATTTGTCGATTCCTTTTCTGGGCAGCCCAGTTGAAAAATCAGGTTTATTGGCTTAAATCTTTCTGCTGCTGGGTTATTTTTGCGTTTTTCATGTTTTGACTTTTCTGGGTTTTGAGTATGAGATATTTGAACTTCTAATCCCATATGGATAGGAAAAAAAAAAGGACCGTGTATATGTTATTCGTTTTGCTTGATTGGAAGAGAAATCTTGGAAGTGACAGATACGTATAAAATCAGGTTTATTGGCTTAAATCTTGCTGCTGCTGTGTTATGTTTGTGTTTTTCATGTTTTGATTTTTCTGGGTTTTGATTATGAGATATTTGAACTTCTAATCCCATATGGATAGGGGAAAAAAAGACCGTGTATATGTTATTCGTTTTGCTTGGTCGGGAGAGAAATCTTGAAAGTGACAGATACGTATTGAAGTTCTTCAAAGTATTGAATGAACTTGTATGCTTTCCTGATCGAGTATCGGTTGTTTGTGTCTGGATTGATTTTTTTTTTCTTTTTTTCTTTTGGGATTGTTTTAACGACTTTGTGTTTTTGTTTCTTTTGGCTCAGTATAAGTAGGATCTTGTTTTTGGTTTTGATAGAGGATTATTTAAATGATCATATGATAATTGATTATTAGCTTGTTTTTATTTTTATTTTTCTTCCCTTTTCTCTTTCATTTCATTATTTTAATTTCTCTCGGCTTATAATTCTTTTCCTGTCATACATCGGTTGGTAATTCTCTGTGTCGGAACAATTTTTCAGATACTAAGGTTATATGGATATTGAAGCATGTGGTAAGGAGTTGTCTCAGGAGCTGGCTCGTGAGCTACTTATTTCGATATCTAATTCTGTGCCTGATAAGCTTCCCACTTCAGATAACATTCCTGAAAGTTTTGACAGTGCAGAAAGGCCGGTGATAAATGATGATGGCGCAGAAAAGTATAGGTCTGACTTGATCTCAATTTCATATGCTCAATCACCTGATGTTGATGTGCCACCAGTTGTATTTGGAAATAATGGGTGTTAGTTTGGGGCTAAAATTGTCTAAACTTTTTGTAATGCATAAACAAGGTTTGATGTATGATATAACTTTGTGTTGTGTGGATACTTCTACAGATGTTTTTATTTGGATATTCTGTTCGTCCAGCTTTTGTTTATTGTCAATATAAATAAATAGAAAAAAAATTCAGTTTGTGTACAGATCTACACTGTGACTAAAGAAAATATTTTGTATTCTCCCTTTCTATGCTTCAAATTAAATATATATGTTAGATTACAGCTAGAACTGTTTGCTGTTCTCTGTATTCTAGTAGCTAAACCATTTAAATTGCTTTTATGACCGACTGGTGTTCATTTTAAATTCAGAATTGAGGAGTAGCACTAATACTCACCCATTGGGTGTTTAAATTTTGAAAGCTCAATCAAAGAGCAACTAAAATTGTATAGTGGGATGAGACATGAGAAATGTGCAGTCCATAGTGATTGTTAGTTTTCCATCAGGAAAAATTACAATGCAGATGCTTTCATCTACCAAGTGTTTATTTTGGTTCTTTTTTCTTTTATTTATTCTTTTTTTTCCGGTAATTCTTCTCTTCATTAATATGCAAGGGAACTGTAAAATGGAGCTAGTCTATCATTGAGTTTATACCGTTGTGTTTTATATCTGCTTAAAGTTACTTTTAGCTTCTTAAGCATAAGTATGTGAGGCTAGTGCTGCTCTCAAGTAGTTTGCTATTGACTTCATTTTATACTTAGCATGCTCATTGCTAGTGATGTTAAATTTCAGTAGCACTGCATCTGAAACATGTGATTCCAGATGTGATAGTGAAATTATGATCATAGACTGTCCTGCTAAGTAATTAATTAAGTTTCTCT
Organism: Ailanthus altissimus; assembly: GCA_946807835.1. Taxonomy (NCBI): domain Eukaryota; kingdom Viridiplantae; phylum Streptophyta; class Magnoliopsida; order Sapindales; family Simaroubaceae; genus Ailanthus; species Ailanthus altissimus. The sequence goes on along the minus strand of OX327688.1, from coordinate 29,958,786 downwards.
GCTTAGCATTCATTCGCTGTTTTTTCTTGTGTTCTATATTTACAATGAACCGTCAGAGATTTACGCATTTATTTTTGTACGTGTTTTCCTTTTTACTTCTGAAACAGGCTAGGATGAAGTTCCAAATTTTCTTGGTTAAATTGCTAAGTTTCATCTGTTAGTTTAATAATCAAAGTAGGAAATGTTAGTTAAGAACTTAAATATGATTGGCTGATTGACATAGTGATCCTCTCTACTTGTTCATCTTCCATACAAAGAATCATTGTGATGTCCTGTATATTTTCATATTATTGAATTTACAACTCATGTTGTCATCTTCTGTCGGACGGTTTTTAGATATTTCAACCAAGAGCCAAACCGATGACGTGTCGAACCGAACCAAACTAAACGAGTTTGGTTCGGTTCAGTTTGGGATCTTGTCATTGGATGGGCTTAAATTGGGCTCACTTTTGGCATTGAATGGTCTGGCTAGGTTCGGTTTGGTTCTCAGTTTCGGTTCTATTCATAAGCTGCCATGTGTATTTTCTTTCATTTTCTTAAAAAAAAAAATTTGGTTTTCAGTTTTCCAAACTATAGAACTAAAAACCAAACTGGCCAAAACACAACCGAACTGAACCGGGCCAGTTCAGTTCGGTTTCCTCGATCCGATTTGGTTTTCCAGTTTTTTGCCCACCCCTACTCTTGATGGCAATATAAATTGAAAAATGATCTCCTATATACAAAATTATAGAGTGTGATTATTATTAAATAAAACTGTTCTTTTTTTTTTTTGCTCTTTTTCCCCAGGATAGAAATTAAACAAATTTTGTCTCATTTTATGGTCGAACCTTCTTGCTTGTATTTACATTGATCAAAGATTGTTTGCTTGGAAATATTTGGTCCAGCATTTTATTTCATAGCTAGTTACAGCTTATAATCTGCATCATTCCATTTGGTTGATAGTTCTGTTTTTTTATCAGGTAGTGGTAATTTTTTCCAGTAAGGAAAATATAGCTTCATTCATCTGTGAGATGGACCTATTGTCTATCATTCAGTTCATGCTGTTTGTGACCGACATTCGTGTACTTTACTGTTGTTCAAGGTGATTTTAATTTCTGTAGATTAATGTCATCTATGCATTCTTTGGTAGCTAACTCTTGCTACTTTGTCATTAGCTTGCTTTAGCCCGCAGTTAGGTCTGTGCATTGCAAACAACTTCTACATATAACCAGACAACAATTTGGATTCCAGGAGTCATTTTAGAATTTTTATAGCTACTGGCAGTCTTAACTATCATCAAAGTTTGTTGCTTATGCCATTGAAATTACCTTTAGTTTCATAATTTCTTAAGATCTAAAGAGCATGGTATAAAGATGGTGGATCTATGCCTTTATTTTTTAGTGTTAACCTTTTTGTTAAAAGTAGCACTAGGTAGATGTTCCAAACAACTATTTATTTAGTATTGTAGCTAATATCATTTTGCTTCAGTTTTCTTAAATGTTTTTTTCTTCTCCTTAATACAACCTTTGTCTTTTATCTTCCTCATGTGAAGCAGCATTATCATTTACCAGTACCATTGCATCTCCCATTTTCTACTCCAGTGTCAAATTTCTTTTACTTAGGTTTCCTCATCTCCAGGCTTCCCAAGTCATTTCTCTAGTTTCTTTCTAAATGGTGTCTTTTTTTCTGCTATTGTTCTTGGCATTACTACAGGTGTCCCAGCATAACCAGAAAGTCAGAACTAGAAAATCTTGTGATAATTAAGTTGTAATTGGTTCTAAGCAATTAAGTACTATAGTTGGGAAATTATGGTAGAGCCAGAACTTGTGCGTAAGTAGTGATTGAAGAGAAGCTGAAGTGATGAGTCTAATAATCGGATACTGTGTCAACACCAGATAGATAAGATTTAAACCCGACTTTTTTGGCATAGCTTTGGCTGTGATAATGATTAGTTTGTTGGGTAAGTCTACCATATATGAAAAATATAACACATAAGTTGGGACATATAATAAAACCTTTCAGACGTGTAATGAAAAAATTGGAACAAGTTTTCAAATCTCCTTTGGTGGAGAATCTCATCACTGAAAGGAATTAAACTGCGACCCCGAATTAGCTGAGGAGATGCATATAAAATAATATACCAAAGCATGTGTAATCCATTTAGCCATGAAAGTGAATTTGCTAAGGAGGGGCAAAAACCTCACTGAAGATATATTGCTTAACTGATTGCTAGAGTCGCACTCCATTCGCAGGGAATGCAGCCTCCGGACATTTTTATAGTTATGGCAAATGTCAATGTGGGTTAATCAGAAAGAAAAAATGCCTCGATTGTTCTTTGAGAGTTCATTTGCATTTACCTTAACCCAATTGTTAAGAGGAGTTTTATAATTAAAAGATAAAACTGTTCTCTTTTAAAACTCATTTTTCTCAAAGCTCAGTTCGGTTCATGAGCCTCGACCCATATATGCCGATGTCTTCGGCCGAAAAGATTACAACCCATCATGAAGCATATGGCAGACTATAGTCCTTTATTATTAGAAGGCCCTACAATTGTATGAGCTGCTCTTGAGACACGACCATAGTTGTTTGGGAGTTTCTCGAGATTTATTGAGGTGTTCTCAGTTATCAACATTGGTCGAACAGTTTACTTGAACACTCCAAGTAGGCGGACCACTTCTTTCCTCCAAGTAGACAAGAACATTTATTTACACTCAGAATTAGAGATAACCAATTGGTCTGAAAACTCATATCATATTTATTTTTGAGATTTTTAGAATCGTGAGATTTTAAAATAGATCATCTTACAATCATAGAATATAATTAAAATAGAAAAGAGACAACTTACTCTAATCTTACAAAAATTCAATCATTAAAACACAATAACGTTTATAAATAAAGGGCTTACTAATAAATAGGGTCTATTTTTTTTTTTGTGGAAGGCTTTTTTTCTCTTTAAACTTAATATCTAAATTCTCTCCGGATAAACTATTTGAGGCCTTGAGTGAGGGGTTTATTAAAGCTCTTAAAAGCCCTTGCAATGTTTGAATTCGACATGGTCACTTAATAGATCATTTTGTAAATTGTTTACTTGTAGATGCCATGCCTCTTTGTATCTTTCTTGTAAAACTAATTAACTAATAATATATTAGAAGAGAGCTATGGTTTAATAAAGTAGATGTAAATTCTTATCAAACTCAATTACTATAATATCTCATATTGTGTGTGATTTTATATGTGTTTTTTATTGTTTGATCAGAAGATTTTAAAAAGAACCTAACATAAATTGAAAGCCTGTTAAACACCAACGAATGATATTTTTTTATTAAAATCCAATGACAGGCTCAAATATTGTTCCTATTAAAATATAAATTCAATTAATTGGCCTCAAATTACCCAAAATTTGAGGTCAGTAATTTGATACCGTTTATAAAAATAGAACAAAAGGTTATACAGAGATGATCATCCCAAGATAAAGAGAAAGATGAACACCCAACACATAGTTGCATCTTGCTTATGTTAATAAGCATTGGCGAATGACTAAAAACCCACCTGTACGACTTGAACCCATGAGAAGCGATGAGGACGATGGACAATAAAACACCTAAAAAAGGTCCTCAACCTTGTTGAGAAGGCCGCTATAAAATATGTGGTAGTCAAACCATTGACATATTACTTCAAGCATGTGGAAAATAGACGAGTTCACGAACCAGAAGGATGCCAAGAGCATTACACTATTCCAAATATGTCCTTTGATAACTCTCACTCATTCCTATGAATTGTTGTTATGATAATTTATAAGCGTTCAATTTTTTTTTTTAATAAAAAATATGTAATGAAGGCCATCTTTTTGTTAAAATTTTTAGTGTCTCTACACCGATGCTACTTGAAAGAGGGTTTGTTGAAGAGTCAAGGCGAGGGGATATAGGATAAAGCTCTAGTGATCTCCTTAGTTAGTCAAAGATGATGCCAGGGGATATGGGACAAAATTCTAATGATCTCCTTAGTCGATCAAAGAGTCGAGGCGAGGGATATAAGGCAAGATTCTATTTTTTTTTCATTAAAAGAGATTCGAAGGAATATTATTGTTTGTATGATAAAAGACCTTACAAGAAGGATTCACAACAAGCTAGGAGTCAACTAAATTTTCCTTTTCTTTCCAAGGTGGAAGATAAGGAAAGAATGAAAACAGGTCAATAACAAGTTCTTACCTTTTATAAATCATATCATTTAAAGAGAAATGGACAACTAGTAAATCAGCTCCAATTAATATATATATATATATATATATATATTCAATTTTTCTAAATATATCTCATTCCATGTATAGGCCTTGCTATTATATATATATATATATATATTCAATTTTTCTAAATATATCTCATTCCATGTATAGGCCTTGCTATTATATATATATATATATATATATATATATTGTGTATGAATTTATGAGTAAAGAGCAAGCAAAGTCTTTACAAAGATTATCTTTTCATATATTTCTTTACTTGTAAAGCAAACTTTATAGAGAAACAAAAAAAAAAAAAGACTATAAAAATTTCAAAATAAAAAAAAAGGATTTTTGATTCAATACTTAAGTAATATTATAATATTTTTTATTTAAATATTGTGTTAAGCATTGATAATTTATTTTAATTTTTAAGTAGTATTATAATATTATAATATTTTGTATTTAAGTGTTATGTTAAGTATTCATTAAAGGAGTATTTTTATGGGTGCTCTTGAGATTTGTCTTAAAATTAAGAGTTCTCCTGAGGTATGAAAATAGCCTCAATGCTCTTATTATTGAGAGATGTCATAGAATATTTTAAATTTTTTTATAAAATGACTATTATACTGTTATTCATTATCTTCTTAATTTATTTTGATTATTTTGGTACTCTTTTTTTTACTTGAGTATTAAAATAAAAAATATCTTTTTTTATAAAATATTTATTATTTACATTTTTATCATTATTTAAAATATTTTAATTCAATTTTGGTACTCTATTTTTTCTTTTTTACTTGAATACTAAAATAAAAAAAATAAACAAATGTGCAATTATAAGTTAAATTTTGAAATAAGTGAATTAACTATATTGTGAGATGCGATTTTTATGAATAAATATATAAAGTTATCCTTGTAACTATCTAAATTAATAGATTTCATTATCTATTAAGCAAATGTATAAAATTCTCTTTTATTTCTTTTTTACTTGACTACCCAAATTAATTATATATTTTCATGAGATTGATGATCAAATCATTTGATAATTCTTACATAGTTTATGCCCAAAAATTGAAGAGGATGGGTTATTTTTATTTCCTTTGTTTTTTACTTGACTACTAAAACAAAAAAACTATATGTTTTACAAAATATTTATTATTTATAATTTTCAAGCCTTATTTAAAATTTTATTTTTATTGTAAACATCAATTAAGATTAAAATATTTAAAATTTAAACAAATGTTAAAAAAAGAAAATAAAAATATTTTGTTTAATTTTTTATTTTAAGAATATATATATTTTACCAAATTTTATTTATATATAATTTTTAATTTGTTTTAAATTGTACTTTTATTGTAAACTTCAATTAAGATTAAAATATTTAAAATTTTAAACAAATGTTTAAAAAATAGAAATAAAAAATATTTTGTTTAATTTTTTATTTTAAAAATATATATTTTTCACAAAATTTTATTATTTATAGTCTTTAAAACTTTTTAAAATTTTTATTTTTATTATAAAATTGAATTAAGACTAAAATATTTAAAAATTTAAACAAATTTTAAAAAATAGAAATAAAAATATTTTGTTTAATTTTTTATTTTAGTTCTCAAGTAAAAAAGAAAAAAAGAGCAGCAAAATTAAAAAATATTTTAAATAATTGATAAAAATGAGAATAATAAATATTTTTTAAAAACAATTATTTTAGTACTCAAGCAAAAAAAAAAAAAACAAAAAGAGAAAGTACCAAAATAACCCAAAATAAATTAAGAAGGTAATGAATAAAGGTATAAAGTTATTTTATAAAAAAATTAAATATTCTATGGTATCTCTCAATATGAGTATTGGAAGCTATTTTTCAAATCTCAAGAACACTTTTAATTTTAAACCAAACCTTAGAGGTACCCATAAAAAACCCCCTTTAGGTAATAGATGAAATGTTACGCTTGGTCAATCTTGTATCGTCTATTTTTCAAGAGGTAGAAGCAGATATGAATGTACAATGTTATATCATATCAAAAGGATGGAAGGTTTTCCTTTACTACAGAGGTGTTCATCGTAATCCTAATATTTACCCGAACCCAAAAGAATTTGATCCTTTTAGATGGGATGTAAGTACGATAGATAACCTCATTATTATTACTATTATTATTATTATTATTATACCTTGTATAAATATTACACAACTATTTTCGCACATATACTAGTGCATAAGACGACTGATAATTTCACTTGATCTTGTAACCAAAATCATGCAACCAGATCAGAAGTTTCATTCCCTTCAAAGGAAGATCAAGACTTTGCCCTAGGGCTGAACTTGCCAAACTTGAAATCTGCATTTTCATCTATTATTTTCTCCTTAATTATAAGTGAGTTTACTTCCTCTTCCTCCTCCTCATCATCATCGTCATTATTTTCGTCATTATTTTATTTTTTGATGTCATTATCTGATTTTTCAATGTCATCTAGTGAGACGTGACATTATTTTTTCTTGGAGATCTTTTAGTACAATGGTTTTTTCTTTCTTTCTCTACTTTATGTTTAGTTCAGAAGTTTGCAGAGAACCCATCAAATATTTTACTTTTAATTATCGAAAAGAGATCTAATAATTTTTCTAACAATTTTTGTGTAAGGAATTTTTTATCGCAAAATAAAAGACTCCTTAGAAATATCAACCAATAAGATTTTGAAAGAGATTCATCTTCTAACATATGTAAAAATTCAAACTTGGTAGTAAGCATAACAAGCTTACTACGTTTATTGTCTCTAATTCCTTTAAATGTGGATTAAAGAATATCCCAAACTTTTTTGGCTAAAACACAAGTTGAGATTAACTTAATCTAAACAAAATTCATTCCATTAAAAATAGAATGAAGACCTTTGTTATTATAGTTAGCCAACTTGTCTTCTTTTGTAGTCTATTCCAATTTTGAATTTTCGATGACATTTTTAGATTCATCAATAGTGGTTAGAGGTTTCCAACTTGATAGAACGGACCTTCATGATTTTTCATCAAAAGCTTTGATAAATGTTTTCATTTTAACTTTTCAATAAAAATAGTTAGAACTATCGAACAAAGGTGGTCTTGTGATAAAACTTCCTTCTGCAAGTATAGACTTTAACTGCAAAGCAAACATATCAAATGAAATAAGATCTTTATTAAGAATTTAGTGGCCAACTCTAATACCAATTGAAATATTTGCTTTTAAGAATATTATTATATAGTTATTTAAATAAGATTAATTGTTATTTTAAAATATAAAAACAAAAGAAGAAGAACATAGCACTTTTTAACATAGTGCAAAAATTCCTACTCCACGGGACCACACCCAGAGATTAAATTGATTAGTAAAGTATCAAAAAATTATAAAGAATTAACTTAAACAAAATAAGACTCTCTCTTAATATTTGCTGCAATACTCTTGCAATCACTTCACAAATCTAGTTCAATAAAATCCTTTTGACTTAGTTGATCTTCTTTGCTTGAACTCTCTCTAAAGTGTGAGATTGATATTCTCCCAAAGACAAACGAGTTCTTCATCCCAAAGAACTTATTAGTAAATACACAATGCTTAGAAATATTTAAAAGAATTCCTAAGACTAACAATAAGACATAACAAAATCTATATCTTACAAAAAAGAATTAAGACTCTAAAAAAATACTAGTGAATGTTTTTCTCTTTGTTCCCCTTGAAAATTCCACAGGCTTAAAGAATAGGCCCATTAGACTAGAGATAGCTAGTTTCACCCAAAAAAAGTGAGCCCAAAGGCCTAAACCATTGGATAACACAATACGGGACATGCGTCACTTCAACAACCCCAAATCTTACCTTCCGAGGAGATCCTCAGCCAAAAGTCCACCCAAGCCACGTGTTAGGATGGCAACTCAAAAGTTCTAACTAGCTCGGGATCCCAAGTATCACGGTTAACCCTCGACTATAACAATAAACCCCTATAATGAACTTTGACCTAATCGAGATCCTAAATACCTTGAGTAGCTCAAACCACAAATATGTTGAGCTGCTCATTCATGAACAAAGGCAACCATGTACTAGTCCCAAACCGCTCAAGATTCTATACGTTTTGAGTAGCTTGTACTTCAAAATATCCTGAGCAGCCTAACTATTAAGTTCACAAGACAAAGCTGAAGTCCCAAAAGAAAGGTCAGAACATGTCCACATAAGGAAACTCAACAAAGCCTTGATAAGGCAAGTCATCGTGATTAGCATCCTATAGCACCTTTAAAGGGAACCCCTTATTTTTGGGAGGCAAAATCCCTAAGTTACGCCATCAATCAAGGTAGTAATCATCTAGATATCCACATTCAGATTCTTAAAGACCGATGCTATTATAAAGGGGAAGAAAAACAAAGAATAAGTTCTGATTTTTATAGACTCGACCTACTTTCTCACTCTCTTTACTTTTTTCCCAACACATCTTTGGAGGCTAACTTAAGCATTTAAGGGCTTTCACTGGAACCACCATCAGTGAGGCCATAACATATATTTTATTTATCTTTACATGAGGAGCGATTAGACAAAAGGCCCAAAAACAAGGATTACCGCCCAAGTCAGATAAAACGCAAAGCTCTGTTTTCACGATTAAATAAATTCAAAAATTATTGGCCTAAGAAACCCATTTTTTTAGTCAACAAATTTTATCACTGTCAATAGGAAATAGAACAAAAAGCTTTGTCAACATCCACCAAAGAGTAAAGAATAACAGATCGATAACTAAATAGCAGAAACTATCTCGTAACATAATAATTGGTCAAAAACTTAGACAGAAGTAGAACCCAAAAAGCCCATCTGCCAAATCTAGCTAACTTGCTTGAAACCTCCTTACTGAGATAAGTATAAGAGAAGTTATGAATGCTAAAGGAAGAAAGAAATGAGTTAAAGCAATTGATGATTGAGATGTTAAGAAGCGTGGAAGGAATGAAGGGAGAGATATAAGAAATGGATGAAGGAAGATTTCAAACCCCTAAGGTTTGAATACCTAGGAGAACTTTGATCTTCAAGTTAAGGAGGAAAGGTTAAAAATCCCTTATGACCCTATTTGGGAGGAAGACGAAGCTATATACTAGACGAGTGTGACGTGTCTCGAGTAAGGGACTTGAAGCAGATCTAGAAGCATGAGGATAATGTCCAGAAGCAACTATGTGTCCAACTGTCTCCCAAAGATAAAGTCAGAGGGTTAGAAGAATGGTTAAAGAGCCTTCTTGAGGAAAATGAGAAAAAAGATCAACATCCCCTAAAGAAAATAGACAGGGAGAGGAGATCTTTGTTGACAAATGAACTAAGAGATATGGAGCTCTCGAGCGAGTTTAGATTGCCAGGCCTTCATATTTACCAAGGAATGATAGACCCCAACCACTATATTGACCAAGTGACTAACCTGCTATCTATAGCAGGGCTAAAGTAGAAGCAGATGTGTAGACTCTTCCATACCAGTCTCGAGGGTCCTACCCTTCTCTAACGTCAGGGTTTGAAACAGCATAATATCTTTTTCTACCATGAGCTCACAAAAACATTCATATAACACTTTTAGTGTACTTGTGAAGTACCAAAAGACCCTCGACAATTAAAATAAATCAATGGTGGAATAAAGGCCTTAATGAGTATGTGAAGAGATTCCACAAAGAAGTGATCTCACTAGGGACATTAGACTAGCTAATAGATTTGGAGGCTCTCAAGGCCAGGTTAAAACTGAACCTATTTTAGTACTACCTATCTGAGAGCAATGTCCCAAACTATGCTGCCCCGTATAATATGTCATCCAAATGCATCACTATAGAAGAAGAAGAAAAGGAGGAAATATTAGTCATAGACATGACTCAGGAGCCAAATTTATCCATTGAAAAACAAAAAATACCAAGAGAGAAGGGATAGGACACCGCCCCTAAAATTTTGAATGTCGACAGGGCAGATAAGCCATAACAGAGAGCAATATACCTAAACAAGAGCAACAAGCCTCATTCCTGGACATACGATCTAGCTAACTATCCCGAGCAGCCCACAAATCGAGGAAACTCAAGAGAGAACCATATAGAGGCACAACACAGTATCAATGGTGGGCATTTTCAGTTCAGTTTGATTTTTGAGGTAATCTAAAAATTGAACCAAATTGGTCAATTTTTAGAAAATAGAACTAACAACTAAACTGAAAAATTAAACCAGTTTGATTCGATTTGGTTCAATTTCCTAATTCAGTTTTTGCTTCTGTTTTTTAGTTCATGGAGCTACAAATTAAAAGCTAACATCATATAAAGAAACTAACATAAAGAATAGAGTTCAATTTTTTGGTTCACAAAGAATAAAACCCGTTGACTTCTCATAACATAAAAAAACTAACATCAGATTAGAAGCTGACCCAATATTTAAATTGTGGATGTTTACTAAGTGGGTTCAAAGTATCTTGTCGAACCTTAATACAAATAAATGTATCTTAATAAGAACCATCACATCTATAATACTTTTTAAAATTCTCTAAATTTTTTATGATTAACTCAACAATAGTAGTAATCATCTAAACCACTTGTAAATTGTGAAGCTATATCCAAAAAGGTGTATATCAAAATCAGTTTAGTTGAGTTAACCTGTGTAGATGGAGGAAGAGACAATGACTAGTGGGGAAGTGACCGTACATGTGACCTGATGGCTGGTAAAGAAAGTGACTGTAAATTTGATTTGGTGGAGCCATAGAGGAAGAAACAATAGGGCATCACCATCGACCATCAAGCTACTGAGGAATTTTGCTTGTCCAGGAACATTGACATTGAGTGACAGTGTGGTAAAGCACCGAGCAACAGTATGAGTGTGGCAAAGGACCAAACGGCTGCTTGCTAAAATGGTTGGGCTAGAGAGTAGGGACGGTTTTGGCTGTTGCCGTTTAGAGAAGTAAAAGAGAAGTGTGTCAACTATATTAAGTATGTTCAAAATGAAATTAGGGTTAAGGTTGGCTTGTTTGTATAATAAGGTTATGATTTAGTGTGGCATATTTCACAATAAATTTGTAGCACCACTATTAAAATGATGCCACGTGTACTTTTTATTTTTTTTAAATAATTAATTTTTGATTGGTTTTTTGGTTTGGATTTTCCATACCAAAAACTGAATTGATTGTTTGCTTTTCATACACTTAAAACCAAAGAACTAAACTGATGCCAGAGAAATTAAACCGAACCAACCGATTCAATTCGATTCAATTTACTTAAGTCGGTTTAGTTCTTCGATTTGTTTCCCTCCTTTATGTAAGGCTGTTCAGATTCGAAATTTTCTTCCCTTAGCCACTCTGTTTACTCTCTAAGGCCTCTCATAAGGGCAAGATGATAGAACAACAAACAAAGCCGAGGAGCTAGTGTGAATTCCATCAAAATTTAGGATATGCCATAAGGGAATGCTTTGATCTGAAAAGGAAAGTGAATGCCTTGATAAAGAACAAATATTTAGAGGAGTTCCGAGAAGATAAATAGTATAGAGGCCAACCCACTAACCGTCTCAGCTAATCTGCTCAGAATGCCACTATGATCATCTCTAGAGGACCAACGCTGGTGGGAGATTCAAAGAGACAAAGGAATAATTATTCACGGTACTCGATGGTGAGGCGTCAAGTTATTTGCAACATTCTAATGGCTAAAAATCTATGATTGCAAGAAGTCCCTATCATGTTTATCGAGAAGGTTGCACATAAGGTAAATTATCTACATGATGATGCAATTGTGGTGGTTGTACAGGTAGCAGGCATGAAAGTTAACAAGGTATTCATTGACCCTGAGAGCTTGGTTGATATAATATTCAAGGAAGCTTTGTGTCATGCCTCAACTGTTCTTAGGCATTTCATCGAATACTTGGCATGCAACAAGGTTTCCAATAAAGTATTTGGCCCATGGAGAGTTACATGGGCTGGATTTCTCTAGAATGCTCAATTGAGTTGGGTTAAGCCCACTTTTGTGTGGTAAGTGAGAGATTATTCTAGAGATGACATATTTCATTGAATGTTCTTGTGGTAGTTGGCATCTTTAGAATATTGTTTTGTATATTTTTGACTTTCGATATAGATCATTAGATTAAGTGAATCTTAGCTATTAAAGCTATAAATAGATAGAGCTCTCATTTGAGCAAATTGATTGATTCTATAGTAGCTAAGCGAAGTGCATGCTGTCGTATAAAATAATATAGGATTTTAAGTCAAGATATCGATCTCACAGGGACTATGCGATCTAAATCTATAAATCAAGTACTAAAATTGTACCTACCTAACTTTTATTTAGAAAATCACAATTTGAAATTTAATTTATTTTTCTAACTCTATCAATTAAACTAAACAAAAGCAAAGGATTGAATTTAGAAATAAAGATAATCTAGGGTTTTGACTCGTCCCCTAGTATTTCATTGGACTTATTAACTACTTAGTTAATCCTTTAATACCATTTGATTGGCTTAGATACTAATCTCATCATAACCCTCTATCGATGGTCAAGTCACTATTATTACGCATTCTAAATCACCTATATGACTATGGTAATCAAATCAGAATGTAATTCATTAAGATCAAGTCTAAATTATACCATACATACCACCTAGGTATATGTCTATCCTAGATGGAACTCATAGTTGTTACTCTATGATCATGAATCAAACTATCTTAGATTAAACACATGAATTCTTTTGTTAAGTTCATCATAGTTCCTCAATCATTAAAAATATTGATTAGGTATAATGAAAGTAATAAACACAAGATAGAATGAATCAATTAAATGTATCAACTTTATAAACTAAAAATTAACAAAATTCAAATCCATATTAAGTTCACATAGTCTAACCCTAGATGAACAATTTAGCCCATCACAAAACCAAAAGTATCAAAATAATTCATAAAGATCAACAGGAACAAGATCATAATGACAAAGGAAAAGAAGAAAAACTAATCAAAGTGACTCTTTGATGTGCCTCTCCTTCAATCTTGACTTGAAGCTTGAATCTTGATCTTGGTTCTTCAATCTTTGACTTTGATATTTGATTTTGCGTTGTGAATTCTTTCTCTAAGTTTTTACCTCTTTTCTTCTCCTCTCCACTAATTAAGATTTTTGGCCTTCTATTTATAGGTTTATGTCTCAAATCACTATTTATGAGATACCGTAGCAAAATACTGTTCACAAGTTACTGTTTACTCGGCACTGTTCACTACCACGCGCGCCACGGCGTTGAGTTCTAGGCGCTGTGGCGCAGACACTGTTTTGGGCGTTGCAGCTATGGGTACTATAACATATTACTGTATCTCATTACTATAGCAGATACTGTAGCAATTTGATTTTTTAGCTTATTTTCATTAGAGTTTCGACCCTATTTGCTCTATTGACTCCAAACCTATAAAACTAATAATAAAATACATTAAAAGTCAAATAATCTTAATTTCTACAAACAAATATGAAGTTTGAAAGATGAAAATATTCGACTTAATGAACCCTTACCACAAATCATCTTCAAAGAGTTGTAATTCTCTACATTTGTAGTTTTCTAATAGCTTTTAATTTCTCTTTAGTATTATAAGAGAGCATTGTCTCAAACACTTGGTGTGCTTCTTCTTCGTCTCTTTCTTTGAGTAATTGGTCTTAGAGGCTGCTTAGTACTTAAAAAGTGTCTAAGGCTACACGGGTTCGAGAAAAGTCTGTGACAAGTAGTATCAGAGCGGGATCAAAGAAGATGGTGAATGACGTTGCTACATCATCCGAGGTTACTGAAGAGAATGGTGTTGACCCCAAAGCCAAGAGATATGAGAGCATTCCACCTGAAAATTCTGTTGATCCGAACTATAAACTAGCTCGGTGGTACTGTGATCAAGGCAACGAATCACCTTCGGGAGTTAAAAAAGTAAGTTGAGAAGCTTGAGGTAGGCCTCGACACCCAATGGGATGCGCTATACTCCCTTATCGATAGCTCTATCAACGAGTATACAGACAAGTAATGAGATTGAATCAAGGCTTTTTAGAAGAAGGTCTACAACACTATAGACAAAATCCAAACCCAAGTAGAGGAGCTGCGTAAAGGGTTTGAAGTTGTTAAGGAGGATGTGGTGCTGTGCAAGTGAGCGATCATTAATGGGGTAGCTACTCAAGGTACAGTGGCTGCATCAAGGGTTGAAGCTTCTAAATCGAAGGAATTTAGTGGCAAGCGGGATGCCAAGGATAACACAAACCGCCTAAGTAGAAAGAGCAAAAATGCAATAGCCATAGAAGTAATAGCCCAAAGTTAAGTTGCTTATTTTGCGATGGAAATCATTGGGTGAAGGATTATCCGAAGAAGAAGGCTTTCAGTGCAATGCATAAGGCACAAGAGGAGGGCGAACAGAGTTGTATAGGTTGTATGCAGCTGTTCAATTCCCTCAAAACTAAGCGAGGTGCCAATGCACCAATAGGGATGACGCTCATATATATTAAAGCCTACATTAATTGCATAAAGACTCAAGTGTTGATTGATATCTTTCAGATATGGCATCAATTGTATAGTATCATTGAAAGGTATAATTTTACTAATTATAAGACAGCTAATGTATCTTTCAGACATGGCATTCATCTTTTGAGGAGAATGTCTCCTTAGACAAAAGATGAAAGAGTTAGAATGTCTAAGATGCCATATGCATCAGCTGTAGGTAGCCTGATGTATGCTATAATGTGCACGAGACCTGACATCAGCATGGTTGTAAGTGTTACTAGTCGATATCAATCTGATTCAGGTGACAACCATTGGATGGTAGTCAAATATGTCCTTAAATACCTTAAGCGTACAAAGGACAAGTTTATCATTTATGGAGAAAGTGATTTGCAGGTTAAAGGATATACTGATTTAGACTTTTAGTCTAATCTAGATGATAGAAAGTCTACACCTGGATATATATTTATCCTCAACGGTGCTACAGTGAGTTGAAAGAGCACTAAACAGGGATCCACAGCTGATTTAACAACTGAAGCAGAATACATTGCAGCCTCTGAGGTAACAAAGGAAGCAGTATGGATACGCGAGTTTGTCGCCGTGCTTGGGATTGTCCCAAGCTTAATGGATCCTATCCCTTTATTCTGCGACAACAACGAAGCTATTGCACAAGCAAAATAGCTAAGAGCACACCAAAGATCTAAACATATAGAGAGGGAATACCACATAATTAGAGAAATCTTGGCTAGGAGAGATGTAACAATTTATAGAGTTTACTCTATAAATAATGTAGCAGACCCACTGATTAAGGCCTTAACTCTAAGGTGTTTGAGAAACACGTGGAGTCTATAGGTATAAGATACTATGAATAGCACTAGAGTGAGTGAGAGTTTGTTGGAATTTGTGCTCACGTGTCATCCCATTGTTGTATAAATATTTTATTTTATAATATTTATACAGTTCATTATTTGTTAAATTGTTAATTGCTATTATTAAATGGTTCAATGCTTGTGACACAATAGACATTATATGATCTAAAAACGTTCAGATTTGGTCTAAAAAAGTTTAAATCAATGCTAAGAGTTAAAATCACTGAAAATTATAAATGCTAAAAAGGTTAACGTGTTATATTAATCAGTGAAATCTAAGTGTTAGAATCTTGTCTATGACGGTATAAAAACCCAAGAATACATTAGTAATAACATAGTTGCAAGAGTTGCAATAAGTGCTGAAAAATGTTATTATGCAAGTCTATTATCAAATTATATGTTCCTGGTCTTAATTCACCGATGCAAGTCTGACGATGGAATCTTTTTACATAGACTAGTGTATACTATACCTAAATGGTCTAAATGATTGTTCTTAGCTGACCATGGGCTTATTGGAAGTTCGTATAGCATACATGTGTTCAATGAGGACTGAATACTGAACAGACTCAATGAGGACCCCAATAGACATCCCATAAAGTCGTCAATGAAAGGTTCTCTCAAATTGACTTGTAAGTGATCTATCATACTTTGGTTCCACGCATGTCACAACTTTCATAGTGTGACCGCTGGGTGTCGTTGGGTATGGTCCAATGCTTATAGAGTCCGGTGTGTATAGATATGGAATCCGTCAGCTCACATAGATGAGTTATATATTCGAATGCTCAGAGACTGTATCTTAGAAAGTTTTATGGCTATAAGCAACAAACCTAAGAAAGAGTTTCCCACGGGGTTAAACAATATTACAAAAGTGTTTGCATATATTATTTATTAAGATACATGTTTGGAGATAAGTTTATGGACGAGCATATAGGAATTTGACAGTAGTGATCTATATCTCTGCTCTTCCAAGATATGATTGGCAGAATGATTATACATATGAGCTATGATCTTAACTTGTATGGTCTACTACACTGATTTGTAATATCCGTGACATGTGCATGGGGCATCGATCTCGAACTCACAAAATAGTTATGTTTGACAAATTAGAAGTGGACTTAAAGAGTCCTGCAATATAAAGTGTACTAGTTGTGCACTGGGGCAGCGTACCAAATTGAATAGTTCGATCCAAAAAATTCCAGCAGATTGAACATTTACTTCGATTTTCCTCCGGTCGTGCACGTGTCAAGACTTAAGAGTTAAGTACATCAATTAGTTAACAATTAGTTGTGGACTAAAGGGATGTTGACACATGGCACATGTGGGCTAATTATTGTTTGATTTGAAAATTACCAAAATGACTTTATTTGTTGGACAAATAATATTATTATTTTATTCATTAAAATGTTTATTGAATAAAATAATAATAATAATAATATATGATATTATTATTTAAATTAAAATCAAACAATTAATTTTTTATTTAAATTGGCATGTGTTTCTACCATTAAATCATTTGTTTAATATGATTAAATTGTTTGTTTAATATTTATTAAATGAAATGATAAGTATAAATAGGTGACATTTGTTAATGGTAGGTCTTAAGATGTTTCTTAATAATGAGAAAGTATTTTTTCATTTGGCCTAGATTAAGGCTAAGTTCATTTAAATGATTTTTCATTTTGTTTTGTTTTCATTTGGTTTATAGTAAATAATAATAAATAAAAACTAATGGCAAACATAATGGATGCCATTAGGTGAAAAAATGATAGAAAATAATAAACAAATAAAATAGCAATTAATTATAAAAAATATGTGCAAGGGGTTAAGGGAAATAAGAGAAGTGAATTTTTCTAAATGTTAGAAAATTCTCTCAAGTGTTGAGAGCACAAAAACATAACTCTTCCATTTTTTCCTCTTCCATTTTTTTGGTCACCCATACTATAAGGTAGAAATAAGGATTCAATAGTTGAATCATTTACTAAAAAAGCTGCTATTCTAGCTTCTCCAAGCCCACTGTGTTGAAGAGCTAGAATTGTGAACGAGTTGCTTCAAAGGCAGGTACTCCTGTTTGACCAAATACTAAAGGCTTGATAAGGTACTATTTCTCAACCTTGATGTATTTAACATTTATGAGATAACATGTAAAGTTTATTTGTATTTATCATTGAGTAATTTATATTCCGCTCATCCACTGCGTATGTATGTATGTGATACGTATACTATATTTGAATGATAGACACAAACCCATATGCATGCACCCTAAGTTTAAAATCACTTACAAAAGGAGCCAAGCCTACTGCCTTAACGGAAGAACCGCCTTCAAGAAGGATAATTGAAGATGAGTTAGAGCTTGAGTTTATGCTTCTAACTATAGTATAGATGCCTCAACATGAGGTAGTAGAGTTTTTGAGGTAGCTCAAGAAGTTGACAGATGCGGGTGTTATCCAACAATATAAGGCATCACACAATGTGCATTTCTAACACAAGAAGTGGGTCAAAGACACCTAACGGCATGTCAAGCAAGGTGCAGGGGACTTGGTGATGGAGACGATACTTCTACTACAGCGCAAGTCAGCACATCTACTTCATAAAGTCCTTGATCGTGGGGATAAAAGGCTAAGGCTTATTGCCAAAGAGACTGGCAACATCTCGCATAGGGTGGGGATACCTTTAAGACAACGGCAATAGTTACATCTAGTGCTTACCACAAGCTGTTGAAAATAATACCGTAAAGGTACGAAAAGCACGGAGTATGAGCCATACAGCCAAGAAATTTTAGGGATTTTTACACGTCATGACAAAGAGGAAGAACTCAAGATGAGCCTTGAGTACTTTATCGAGTAGAAAGGATTGCCCAATGAGAGAGCACGATTGAGGCATAAGTGTAATATCCAATCCCTATTAGTAGTATTGGCGCCTAGATTTCGGTATAGAACAAATAAGACACCGTAGGGTTACTCGATTTTAACCCTATTAGAAATATTTTCTTTATAGTGCGCGTGAGAGATATCAGACCTAATTTGGTAATTTCACACTTGATCGGTGCGCCGGACGACCCTAGAATATTTTTAGAATTTTTCTCTATTGGCTTGGAAAAGAAAATTCTAATTTACTACATGAATTTCCATTTAAGGGTTATGAATGGAACAAGCCTTTATTGAGAAACATAATCCATATATTAGAGAATGGACCAATTAGAAGAAATCTCATGGATTGCCAAGTTGGAAGTTCTAGTTAGTTCTTTGAACTATTCTAACTAAATAGTTACAAATGAACTAATTACATAATTAGTTTTTAACTAATGGCAAATTAGAAGTTTTAAGTAAGTTGAAGGGCAAAATGGTAAATTAAGGGAGCACTATATATATGTTAGAAGTGTGTAGAAATTTGAAGAGAGATCAAAACCAACACTTAGCCAAAAAAAAGAGAGAAATTCGAGCTTCAAAGGGGGTGCTGCTACAGTGACTATTCAAGTTTTTTTTTCATGATTTTTCATGTGTAATCAAGCCAAATTAAGGTTACAAACCAATCCATAAGCTCAACTGAAGTCTCTATTAGTGTAAATTCAAGAAAAAGAGGTAAGAAAAGCATCTTTTATGAGTTTGATAAGTGAGAATTCAAGAATGTGTTAATTGATGTTCTTATGTGTATTCTTGGCTTAGATTGAGTTAAATTCTAGTTTAGAGCTTGAAGGAGTCATCAATTTGAAGAAATTGGCAAGGTGAGAATTAGGGTTTTTGGTGATTTTGTTGTAGAGATTTCAATTGATTGTAATTAGGGCTTTAGAATGAAATTGGCATGATTTTGTTGTAATTGGAACAATAAATTGAGAAAAGGAATGTGTTGGAACCTAGGGTGAAATTCTGCCACTTTAGGGAAGTTAGGAATTGAGTGGTGTTTTGATTGAATTGTTGTGTGTAAATGATGCATATTGTGAATTGAATGTATATGGTTGATGAAAAAAACCCAAAAATGAAGAAAATGGGACATAATTGTCCATGTTGGAAAGGTGAAGGGCAAGTATGTCCAATCAAATGATAAGGTGTTCAATAATTTTCAGAGCGCCGGATGGTGAGTTAGTTTCGATTATGGCTCCGTAACTAAAATCGGGAAGTAGTTTACATCCGGGCTTTGTATACCGATTAGGGCATTTAGTAGTTAAATGAGATTCTAGTGTTCGATTTGGTTCTAAATGTCATTTATGGCGCGTAGGTGAGGATAACCGAGAGCGTTAACGGGAGCAGGAATCGGGAGCGAAATTGAGCCCAGAGCGGTTGTGAGTGGAAATCTGCCATTTCTTTTACTTTTCGGTTATTATGTTTTCGCACAATGACTATGTATGTTTTATGAGCTTTCGATGCATAAACATGATTTATGATCTTGATATATTCATAGACATGCTTTTACATGATCGATTTGTGAAACAGTTTGAAAGTTACTACATTTGTTTTAAGGCCATTGGTACCCTCAGATTATAGTGGTGATGATTGTATTAGACCCGGCCGGTATATCCTGTGCACATGGGCAGGTCTTGGGGGTGTGTCACTAACTCTGGGAAGTCGGGATATCAAGTCATGTGAGTCGCTCTATGTGTCCGGGATATTGTCTTGCTATATGCATGCGATGTAGGATTCCGCTGCGTAGCCAGTGAGATGTCTTGAGATGTCACTGTGGGTACTGCTAGTTGAGGTGCCCCGTGACCTACTCACGTATGCGGTGCTAGTTGAGTCGCTGCATGGGTATAGAGCTTTAGGGTTACCATTGGTACAATTTAGAAAGGAAATGGCCGAGCGAGGATTTTACTAGTTTTCGATTTACCGATAGCATTTATGCATTTATATGCACACAGCAGTTATTATGTTATACAGATTCTGAATATAGTTTTTCAAAGATGTAGATAAAACCCGCTCGGCAAAATTTCATTAGCATATGATATTAGAAACTGTTTTACAATTTTACATCCGTTTTAGAAGCATAATTTCTGCATGTACTTTAGAAATTGCTATCTTTGTATAATATTCTTGTAATTGAATTCTCATTTACACTCATTGAGCTCCTTTAGCTCACTCGTTTTATGTTTTATGTTTTAAACCCCTTTCCCAGGTGCAGGTCTCGGAACGCAAGCTGCTAATTCTCCTATCGCCGAGTAGTGGGCTGAATCCAAAGATAATTTTTGTACATGTAAATGTGCTAATAGCACTCTTTACTTTTTGCATAATAGTTGTAGGCATGTATATTTGTAAGTATGTGTTGAATCAAGAAGAAGAGATTTCCAGTTTATGATGATCGTTTTTACTTTTTATGATTATGCTTATTTTGTGATTTACACGAAATAATTGAGTTGTGTTGGATTTGATTTGAAAAGGACCGGAGGTCCGAATTGATAGAATTGAGATGTGTTGGAATTAGAAGTGAAATTTCTTTGCAGGTTTATATGGATTTACCGAAAAACAGGGGAAACTCTGTCCGTTTGTTTTTAAAACTAAAAAGTCATTTTCATGGATATTACTAGATCTTCTTAGTAGTAACAAGAATTAAAAAAAGGGTTCGCCTCGCAGAATTTCTTAACTTACCTAGTAAGGTTCAGAGGAACTTCCGTCGGGGTGCCCAGCAGGGCCGTTGGGATCTATAGTAGAGGGTCTCGGGTCGGGTCCTGTCAATAAGAGTATACAATCAGAGTTTGAAGAACGAGGTGCGCAAGTTCTAGTGAAGATAGGACTAAAGCGTCACTTGAATTTGGCGATGAAGAATGTCATGCCTAAAATGTTCTCAGGCATTTCATCAAATACTTGGCGGGCAATAAGGCTTCCAAAAAGGGTATTTGGCCCATAGAAAGTTACATGAGCTATATTTTCTAGAATGCCTAATTGAGTTGGCTTAAGCCCATTTTTGTGTGGTAGGTAGGAGAGTATTCTAGATATGGCATATTCCATTGGATATTCTTGTAGTAGTGGCATCATTGAAATATTCATTTGTTTATTTTTTACTTTTGATATGGACCATTAGATTAAGTGAATCCTACTCATCCATTGTACATAGCTTTAGTTATAAATAAATAGAGCTCTCATTTGAGCAAATTATCCTCAAAGAGTTGTAATTCTCTACATTTGTAGTTCTTTAATAGCTTTGTAATTTATCTTTAGTATTAATATAAGAGTGTATCCTCTCAAATACTTGGTGTGCTTCTTCTTAATCTCTTTCTTTGAGTAATTGGTCTTATAGGGTGTTTAGGACTTGAAAAGTGTCTAAAGCCGCACGGGTTCGAGAAACATTCGTGATAACGATGAGCTAAAAGCTATATGAAAATACCGTGATGACTAGTTTTATAGTGGTTGATCAACCGTTACCATACAAGATCCTACTTGGGCGACCATTTCTGAGAAATACTATTACGGCCTTGTCCATACACTACTTAAAACTCAAATTCCCCACTAGAGAAGGAATTGAGATTGCTCCTACAGACCAGAATATGGTTAGGAGCTGTTATGTGTGTCAATTAAAAGAATTTACTATATTTCTATCGTCGATCCATGAGATAATAACAAAGAGTCACCTGGACCAGGAGAGGAGATAAGCTCAATCCAGGTGAAATCTAGGGCGTTTGAGAAAGTAATTAAAATCGGGTCCTAGTTAGAACCTAAGCTTAAAGAATGGTTAACAGTGCTGGTACAAAAGTTTTGGCATTGGCCTCTTATATGCTAATAGTCAAGTCTAGCTTTCAAGCTAATCAAACAAAAGAAGAAGATCCTCAACTAAGAAAGGAATGAGGCGGTGATTACAGAAGTGGAGAAACTATTGACCACGGGATTCATTAGGGAAGTGCACTACCCTGAATAGTTAGCTAGTGTTGTTATAGTCAGAAAGATAAATGAAAAATTAAGGATGTGTGTAGACTTTACTGACCTGAACAAGGTGTGTTCTAAAGACAGCTTTCCTCTTCCTAAAATAGATGATCTTGTCATCTCTACAACAAGACACGAATTGCTCAACTTCATAGATTTTTTTAGGGTACAAATAAATCCCAATGTTTCCCCTCAACCAAAAGAAGACTTCTTTTGTTACAAATTAGGGAACTTATTGCTATAAGGTGATGCCATTTGGCCTAAAAAATATACGAGCCACTTATCAAATGTTTGTAAATAAACTTTTTAAACCATTGATTGGTAAGAACATGGAAGTATATGTAAACGACATGATAGTTAAGTCCACTAGGTTTGGGGACCATGCAAGGAATTTGAGAGAAGTTTTTTAGATTCTAAAAAAATACAAAATGAAGCTAAATCTCGAGAAGTGTGCCTTTAGAGTGAAGTCGGGCAAGTGTTTAAGAGGCTAGCAAGAGAGAGATATAAGCCAACCAAGAAAAAAAATCAAAGTTATCCTAAAAATGAAGTCACCAAGCATGGTAAAAGAAATTCAATAGCTTATAGGAAGGATAGTGACCTTAAGACGATTCATATCTCAAGCTACAGAAACATTCTTCGAGTTCTTCTAAATAATAAAAAGAAGAGAGAAAAATTGATGGACTCGAAAGTGTGAAGAAACTTATCAACAACTTAAAACTTACCTTTTTTAACCCGTTCACCTCACTATTCTAGTTCAGAAGGATGAGTTGGTGTTATAGCTTGGTGTCTTGAGCAAAGTAGTAAGCTTGGTACTAGTCAAAGAAGAGATGAAGGTTCAGAGACTAGTCAACTTTGCCAATAAATTTTTTACCGACCTGGAGAATAGATACCCTCCTGTGAAAAAGCTAATCCTCACCCTTATCATGTCAGAAAGAAAGCTATGACCCTACTTCTAGGCCTATACAATTACAATTATGACAAATCATCTTCTTAGATAATTTTGCAAAAGCCAGACTTATCAGAATGGTTGGTCAGATAGTTAATAGAGCTAAGTGAATTCAATATACAATATAAACCCCGAATGGCTATCAAAGGACATGCCCTAGTTGATTTTGTAGCAAAGTTATAGTCGGAAGAAGACGAGATATGTTACACTGTTATATTTAGGTTCAAGGCCTCTAATAATAAGCTAAGTATGAGGCCCTTCTAACTAGTTTGAAAGTGGCCAATGTTGTAGCAACCTCAAATATTTTGGTGAATAATGACTATTAGTTAGTTGCTAATCAAGTGAATGACAACTTTAAAGCCCGATGAGAAAATATGTTAACATACCTAGAGAAGGTTAGAAGCCCGTGGGTCAATATAAGGAAGTTAATGTAGAGTTAATTTCGAGGAGTAAAAATCACCGAGCTGATATAATAGTACAATTAACCTCTGATAAAAATGTTCGGCAACCCAAAACTGTCTTTATAGAATTTATACTCGCACCTAGAAGGAAAAGTAAGTAATGCAAATCGACCCCTGATCTAGTTGGATTGATCATATTCGAAATTACATCCAGAATGGAACCATCTTAGAAAATAAGCAAAAAGCTCGCCAGCTCAGATACCAAGCAGCCTGATACACAGTTATTGAGGGAGTGCTATATAAGTAGGGTTTTTCTTACCCATATATGAGATACTTGAGGCCAAAAGAGTCAGAAATGGATCTTAGAGAAATCTATGAAATGGTTTGTGGAAACATTAGCCTACAAAGTCTTTAGGATGGGCTATTACTGGCCCACCACCTTTTAGGATACGATAGATTTTGTTAAGCGATGCAATGCATGCCAGAGGTTTGTTGACAAAATCTAAGCATCGGCTGAAGAACTAACCACTATGGCAAGACTATGACCTTTTGCCCAATGGGACTAAATCTAATAGGACATTTGCCCTAAGGAAAATGATCTTATAAGTATGCAATAATAGCGGTGGAATATTTCACTAAGTAGGTTGAAGCTAAGCAATTATCAAAGATTACCAAGAAAAGTGTGCAAGATTTCATCTGGAGAAATGTGGTATGTGGGTTCGAGATCCCTTAAATGGTAATCATAGACCATGAAAAATAGTTTGACAATAATAACTTTAGGAATTTTTGCAAGCAGCTAGGGATTCAACTTTTATTCGCATCTCCAATACTTCCCAAAACCAATGGCTAGGTAGAATTATCTAGCAAAAGCATTAATAAGTTATTGAAAAAGAAGCTAACCGATAAAAAAGAGGTTGGGCGGAATAACTACCCGAGTTGTTCTGGGCCTTGAGAACTATAACCAAAATGGCTATAGGAGAAACTTTATTTTCACTAGCCTTTGGCTATAATTCTCATTGAAATCGGAACATCAACACATTGGGTGCTGCACTTTTCAAAAGACACTAATCATTAATTAATCAAAGGACACTTAGACTCAGTCGAACAACTAAGAAAAAGAGCCTAAATCCAAGTTACAACTTATCGATAGAAGGTGGCAAGGTATTACAACAAGAAAGTGAGAGCACGTGAGTTTATGGAAGGTGACTTCGTGCTAAGAAAATTTGTCCTCAATACTAGGAACCCGATAGATAGAGTCTTCGGCCCAACTTGAGAAAATCACTACAAAGTAATTAAAAGAGTGAAAAGGCCTATAAGCTTGAAGGAAACGGTGGACAAGTCGTGAAGAAACCATGGAACGTCGAGCTGCTGAAAAAATATTATCCTTGAAAATTTTATGTACTACTATGTCTAATCCTCCCTAAAAATAAATATTCTATATCATATACTTCTAAGCACTAAGAAATTGAATAAAATTCTACTAATGAAATAATTCTCTTTGCATGACTATGAGACAAAACGGCTGTGAGTATCTACTCGTACCTAAATTTATAACATGAAAACCTGTACGAGAGGGTTTAACGCTCTTTGAGGTTATCCTTAAGGAGATGCGATAATTAAAGAGGTTATCCCAAGATCCAAACGAGAGGGTTCAACGCCCTTTGAGGTTATCCCTGAGGGGGTGCAACACTTAGATGGGTCACCCAACACTCTTTGAGGTTATCCCTGTAGGTGTGCAGCATTTAAAGGGTTACCCCGAGATCTGCAAGTGAGGGTTCAACGCACTTTGAGGTTATCCTTATAGGGATGCGGCACTCAAAGGGTTACCCCAAGATCTGTATGGTAAGGTTCAATACTCTTTAAGGTTATCCCTGAGAGGGTACATCACTCAAAACGGTTACCCCAAGATTCACGCAGGAAGGTTTAATACTTTTTGAGGTTATCCCTGAAAGGGTGCGACACTCAAAGATGTTACCCCAAGATTTGCAATGGAAGGTTCAATGCTCTTCGAGGTTATCCCTGAAGGGGTGCGGCACTCAAAGAGATTACCCTAAGATTCGCACATAAGGGTTTAACGTTCTTTGAGGTTACCCTTAAAGGGGTTTAACACTTAAGACGTTGCCTTAAGAGCTTTATAAAAGGGTTCAATACTTTGAGGTTACTATCCAAATGGCATCACATCTTCTCTGTACAAGCAAGTCTGGACGAGATTTCTCTGACTGGTTTAGCATCACTCTACCATTACTTGCAGGTCTGAAGATTCTACTATACAAGGAAGTTCATGTATCAATCTTATAAACACAAGCAAATCAAGACAAACTTTTCAAAAATAGCATATGGCAAAAACAAAGAGAAAGCAAGAGAAACTTTATTCCTTCAATAAAACACTTAACAATTCGATGAGTATATGAAAACGAGAAAAATACATAGGGAAAAATAAAATTTCTAAGCAATAGGGGTTAAATGATAATGATACCCTTGATCAGTAACAGGTTCACCCTCTAGGGCACGAGTCCCCCTCTCTTGGGGGTAAGGCATTAGTCTGGGGGACCTTGCCTTGGATAGCTTTTGAAGAGGCTTCTAGGGTTCAAGAGCTTGGCTTGAATCGTGAGCCACAAAATCCTAAACAGCCATAAAGTTCAAACTTGAGAATCAATGTTAGAAGCTTTAAAAAGTTAACCTTAGGGTCCTGAAGCATTTGCATCCTAAGCATATGAAGTCTCTCTCATAGATATGTGCCCCCTAAAGACCATGTCTCATAGCCATTGATGGTCAATCTTAAAGGAGCTCTCCTTAAAAAGGCTTAATGACCTCAGCTACCCCCAGACGGAACCCATCGTCATAACAGGTCGACTAGGACTCATGAAGCTCTTCAACCCAATTGGCCAAGTCAGACCTAATCTGCTTAATCAACTCCCTCTCTCTGTGAGCCAAAGTGACCTACCTCTCAAATTTGTCACTCTAATAGATTAGCTCGGAAGCATGGCTCTCTTTTAAGGCCAGCAAAGTCATCATTTCTTGCTCGAGTAAGGTTTTCTGATGTTGAATATCAGAAACCTCACTCTCGGCCTCAGCCTATCCCATCTTAAGAGCCTTAATTTGACCCACCAAATTTTGTGTCCTTTCGTACTCTTGCTTGGACTCCTGTCTAGCCTACCACGCCTCTTGCCTAGCTTGGCGAAGGCTCTCCTCAAGTAGTTGAGTGCCCACCATCATGTTAATAATCTCAATGCAAAATAAAAAAAAGAGCAAAAGTGACTGCAACTAGAAACAAGTTCAGAGTTACAAAGGTGATAAAGAAAGAATAAGAAAAGTCAAGTAAATAAGTCTTACATTTATGGCCTTTCCTAAGGTGATGTATAGCCCCGTGATGGGGTTCTACTCTGAGATTTGAGTGGCCCAGGTAGAATCGATGTATCTCTCCATATCTTGTATGGTGTGGATCAGAAAAGCCAAGTTCCTTAACCTTTCAGGGACTAAAACCTGTGGCATCACCATCAAATGATGGCCTTATCCCAATAGTGGCTCCCCCAAACTAGGCTCTCCTTATGATCTCTAGGGAGGCCAGGGCGGTGTCTAGGTCGATGCCCTGGACGAAGTCACCTGTACTTTTCCCTGGAGGTTGGATGCTTAAACTTGCTCGCAAGGGTAGGCAGGGGCTTATACTTCGGCCACCTCAAGAAAATTTGAGCTCTCTACTAGCTCAAGGGCTTCCTCAACCTCTAACAGGTCAAATCCCTTATCCATAACCTCCATGAATAGGGGTTCTACCTTAACCTTTCTTTTCGAAGGAGAAAAGAAGTCCCATGACACCGTCAAGGTTTAAGTCACCTTAACTCCTTGATGTCGAGCCGAAACCTTCGACCTACCAATTTTTTCTTTATTCCTCTCTTCCTTGTTCAGACATTCTTGAAAAAGAGAATTATAAACAATAAAATAATGAAAAGAGGAAGAAAAACGATGAGAGACCATAAAGACTCACTACATTTATGAGACATATCACGTGGTGGTTCAGATATCAGGCCTAATTATAAGAGGTTGAAGGTAAAAAATAAGTCTTGCGCAGGTGTAATATGTATAAGAGCTACCTTTATCTAAGCCTAACGCATCTCGAATACCTAGTAATTAGTAGCCCAAGTTTCTAAAGTTTTATTAAAAACTGTTTAAAAAAGGAAAAGAAAAAGAGAAGAACTATGAAGAATAAGGATAAAATGAGGGACATGTATTCAAAACAAAACCCGAAGAGACAACCCAATTCTTCTTTCCTCTTCGTCGAAGGACTTCCTGACCTTACTCATTCCTCATGAAGAACTAATTCCCTTTTTAGCCTTTGTTGGTAAAAGGGCGATCAGGGATAGGATTAAGAAGACCGTGAAAAAAGAAGTAATAAAAGCCCATATGTTCCCTTATACTGCTACTAAAATGATATAGGTGTCATAACTCTTGATAGTAGAGCGGGGACAACCCTACCTTGCGTATAAAACATAAAGATCGACCAAGACTCTATGAATTTGGACCTAATTTGGAGGGGCTTACACCAAAACAGGCTACCATCTGAGCAGAGTATAGTTGCATCGAAAGCCTAAGTCCTAACCTAAACAATTCAGCATAAATAGCCATCATCAGGAGATGGAAGTCTCATGGTTACCATCTCAGGAATATTATGCATAATCCTTAATGAGTCAAGACCTTCCTAAGTTATTTGAGATTTTTGGTATTTCTGGTCTAACTCAAACTCAGGGACTTCAATGTCAGAGCCCTCCAAACCTTCACCCTCTATTTCTAAAGTAAGATCTCCTCAAGATCATCCCCTAAGTCCCATTCGCCGTCTACACCTAATGTCTACTTAGGGGAAGCTATGTTAATAACCGAGGTGGAGGTCCCATCACCTTCTTCTCTGGCTCCACCTGTCCTTCTAACAACTATTTATCCTTCTACAAGCATTTTAATAGTGGGAAAAGAACTTGAATTATCTCTATTTTCTGAAGCCATGAAATACGTTTTCTAGACTCACTAAAACATGGGGTAAATGGTAGGTGAGGAAAATGGTAGACAAAGAAATCACACCAAAAAAAGAAAGGAATCGCGGCATAAAAAAGACGTTGAAATGAGATATGGCAAAACATTGTAAAAAGAACCAAGAACCATAGAAGTATAGCAATAGTGAGAAAACATGGTAAAGAACTCATGAAAATAGAAGGGGAAACAAATGATCACTAACCTGTTGAAATGCTGAAATCAAAGCGTACTCTACTAAAAATAGCACCAGAGAAAACCATTGCTTTGTTCTTACTAACACTTGGGAAGAACGATGAAAGTAGTAAATATTTTACACTAGCTTAAGGCTTTTTATAGTCTTTAGACATGTAATGATCATGGTTGTTCATTTGAAATGAATGGTCACAATCTTTACGTAACCTAACATATGTCCCTTTATTAGACATGAACTTTAGTTCACATCTGCAAGTGTAATTAAAACCTATTCCATCAACTATCCTCAACCCGAACCATTCGATTTAAAAAATCAATGGACCAGATCCTTCAAGTTGCCATAACATCACATCAAAACTGAATAGACACGACGCTTTGTCTTACTAAACCCTAACTATAAAATCTAAAACGAATCAGTGGTTAAGAATGTTGCCATACCTCTAAACGTCTCTTCAGATGAACTAATGGGACACTTTAAGACTCACATCATGATGGCTCATAAATATCAAAGATTCGAAGCAAGCACACAAAAACCCCAGAGCATTATTAAACAACCTATTCAAGAATGGCTAGCCTTCTCTGATATTCTTCAAGACATACGACTTAACATTGGGCAGCAAAAGAGCATAAGTTTTAAGCTTTTATTAATCAAAACTAAAAATTGGTAGACCTATGTTCCCCCTGAAAATTTCAAAGGCCTAAAGAATAGGCCCATTAGACTGGAGATAGCTAGTTTCACCCCCACAAAAATAGGCCCAAAGGCCAAACTAGTAAACAACATAGGATGGGATAAATGTCACCTCTACAACCTCAAATCTTACCTTCCGATGAGATCCTCAACCAAAAGCCCGCCCAAGCTACGTGCCAGGATGGTAACTCAAAAGTTCTAACTAGCTTGAGATCCCACGTATCCCGGTCAACACTAAACTACAACAATAGAGCCTCATAATGAACTTCGACTCTATCAAGATCCCAAATACCCTGAGCAGCTCATCACAAATATGTCGACCCACTAATTCATAAACAAAGGAAACCATGCATTAGTCCCAAACTGCTTAGGATTCCATATGTTTTGAGCAGCTTGTACTTTACAATATCCGAAGTAGCTTGACCATACAATTCACAAGACAAAGCTAAAGTCCCAAAAGGAAGGTTAGAACACGTCCTAATAAGAAAACTCAACAAAGCCTTAATAAGACTAACAGTCTATAACACTTTTAAAGGAACAACCCTCCCCCTCCCCCCTAAAAACAATTTTGGGAGGCAAAATTGCCAAGTTACGCTAGCAATCAAGGAAGTAACGACTTGGATATCCGTGCGCCCTCAGATCCTTAAAGACTGATAATATATAAAAACGGAAGAAGAATAAAGAACAAGTTCTTATCTTTCTAGACTTGACATTCTCTATTACTCTCTTTACTTTCTTCGCAACATACCTTTGAAGGGTGACTTAAGTATCAGAGGGTCTTCGTTGAAACCACCACTAGTGAGGCCATAACATTCATTTTTTTTTTATCTTTGTAGGAGGAGAGATTAAACAAAAGGCCCCAAGACCCAGGATAACAGCCCAAGTTAAACAAGGCTCGAAACTTTATTTTCACAATTAAATAAGTTTAAAACTCGTTGGCCCAAAAAATTCATTTTTTCCTGCCAACACCTATTAAACTTTAACAAGAAAAAAGAAGAAGCATATATATAGATAAAATTCACTACCTTTCTTTTATCTAAAAAGAGGGGGTAAAAGAAGTTAGAAACAAATAATAACAAAATCAAAAAAATTTCATCCTTTAAACAAATCGATTTCCTTCAATTTGTTAACAAAATCAATTTAGCTATAAAAGACAATATTCATCTTTAAATCCTTCAATTTGTTAACAAAATTAATTTGGCAATAACAAACAATTAACAAAATCAATTTTTATATAAGGCAATTTCCATCTTTAACCAAAATAATTTTCTTTTGTATTTTTTTCCCAATTTGCCAATTTATTTAATTTACAAAGTCCATCATTTTGTATAAACTAGAAGAATTAAAAGAAATATTTAAAGTTGATAATTTTTCTCAAACAAAGATCTAAAGGAACGCTTCCTTCTTATACATGATAAGAAGATTAAAAAAATGAATAATTTACAAATATTTCTACAACAAATTAGAAGTTCAACAAAATTACTCTCACCAGCTTGAGAGAAAATAATAAAAATTAATGGAGATTCTCAAGCCAGACACAAGTATGACAAGTATATGCAAAATTAGAATTTATCCTAATTTAGTCAAATATCTCAATATTAAATGAGTTTTCATTTCCTTTATTGTTATTTGATTTATTTTTATATTTAGGTCTATTATTTGTATAAATTGAGTTTTGATAACAGCTAATAAAACAATATTGTCATTTACAATTTCTTCTCAATTGTCAATTTCTTCAAAAAGGAAGAAGAAATTCAACACCGACATAAAAAATGGAGTTAGATATCTCGTGGTTAATTATTGCTCTTGCAATTTTTATAGGCTCCTATGTTTTTCTGTTCGGGTTTCTGAGGAGTCTAAACAAGTTGTATTATGCTTGCAAATTGGGTAGGAAGAGACTTTTTCTTCCTCCTGGCGACATGGGATGGCCTCTCGTGGGTAATATGTGGTCCTATTACAAAGCTTTCAAATC
Source organism: Ailanthus altissimus (assembly GCA_946807835.1). Taxonomy (NCBI): domain Eukaryota; kingdom Viridiplantae; phylum Streptophyta; class Magnoliopsida; order Sapindales; family Simaroubaceae; genus Ailanthus; species Ailanthus altissimus. The sequence continues at coordinate 29,927,226 of OX327688.1, read as the reverse complement.
AAATGAACCTGAAAGGTTCATTTTCAATTTATTTGAAAGGTAATATTTCTTCTCCACTTTATGCTTAGATTTTATCAATAAGTTCGATACGATACAAGTGAAAATTGTGATGTGGGGATGTTCGACATGTATTTAACGTGCTGATTATGTCCTCCCCTGAGAATGACTACTCATTATATAAGTGTGTAGACATCATTTTATCTGGAATTTTGCAGATATGGCCGAAAAGGTATATACAAGAACCATATATACTTTAGCCCAAGTGTCATAATTACTACACCTGAGGCATGTAGACAGGTTTTTCTAGATGATGAAAACTTCAAACTGGGTTATCCCCCATCCACCCAGAAATTATCATTTAGAGGATCATCCCTTAATTCGAAAGAAGTACAAAAGCGTGTACACAAGCTAACGGCAGGTCTACTTAGAGGCCACAAGGCAGTAGCCGTTTTCATTGGCAACATCGAGGACATTGTGATTAAATCATTGAATGAAATCTCCAGCGTTGAGGGATCAATTGAGTTCTTGACAGAGATGAGGAAAGCCACTTTCCAGGTCATTGCGCACATCTTCCTCGGATCAAGAAGTGATTCAGTCATCGGACAAGTGGAGAAATACTATTCTGATTACTTTGAAGGATTGACATGTCTACTGGCCATTAATCTCCCTGGTTTCACTTTCCATAAAGCAATGAAGGTAAAAAATCAAATATTATTGACATTATATAAGACATAAATATATTCTAAACACACGCCAAAATATTTGTATCCTGAAGATGATCAATAAGTGAGCTTTTTTTCCTTTTTAGGCACGAGATATGTTGGGAGAGATCCTTCAACCGGTCCTGAATGAAAGGAGGGCAATGAAGGAAATCGATCAGCAAAAGGGAAGGACAAGCTTGATTGATTTATTGATAGAAGTTAAAGATGAGAATGGTACAAAGTTGGACGACATCGATATCATAAATATTCTACTCTCGTTAGTGTCAGCCGGTCATGAAAGCTCCGCGCATATTGCAACATGGGCATTAATCCTCCTGCATCAACATCCACAAGTGTTGCAGAGAGCCAAGGTATCAAGATTTCCTGTAACCTTCAACTTGAAGCACGCATGTTAGTCGACTATTAGATATTTAAGACGATGAAAAACTAGAATGATTTCTGCTTGGCAGGATGAGCAAGAGGAGATTATAAAGAGTAGGCCATCCACACAAAAAGGATTGACGATTGAGGAAATCAAACGAATGGAATATGTCGCCAAGGTACTGTTTCTGTTCTATAATTAGAGGACGTACTTATAGGACATACAATAGAATTTCTAACCAGAAATTATATACGAGTATGTTTCTTCTACATATCAATTGACATGAAGTTAATCTTGATTACACCACTATGCACAGTACATAACAAGTTGCAAATTCTTTTTTTTTTGGTAATTAGGTAATAAATGAAACGTTACGCTTGGTCAATCTTGCATCGTCCAGTTATAGAGCGGCAGAAGCAGATGTGAATATACAAGGATATCTCATACCGAAAGGATGGAAGGTTTTGCTTTATAACAGAGCTATTCATCATAATCCTGATATTTACCCGAACCCTAAAGAATTTGATCCTTCAAGATGGGATGTAAGTACGATAGATAACCTCATTATTTTTATTATTATTATTATTATTATTTGTTTAAGCATTTAAATAAGACGGCTGATAATTTCACTTGCGGCCTTATTGAGTTGTAACCAGAATTATGGAGCCAGATCAGGAATTTTCATTCCCTTCGGAGGAGGATCAAGACTTTGCCCTGGGGCTGATCTGGCCAAACTTGAAATCTCCATTTTCATCCATCATTTTCTCCTTAATTATAAGTGAGTTCATTTCCTCTTCATCATCATAATTTTTTTTTGTCATTATCTTAGTTGTTTGACTATTTATCATTTTAGTAATCTTTACAATATGAAATAATAAGGAAAAAAAAGAAGAAGAAGGGTGATGGTCTATTCTGAAACTATTATCTTATACATAATATTTCTTTTTTTGCAGACTTGAACAGCTTAATCCTGGATGTCCAATTGAGTACTTTCCTGTAACAAGGCCTTCGGATCATTGTCTCGCAAGGGTCATTAAGCTCAAATAATCATCAGAACTTCCGAAGTAGTATTTACCATTTAATCTCTAATGTATGCAAATAATGAAATAAAATATTCTGTCCCTCCTTGTTTGAAGAATTTGTACTTTCATGCTAGGAATGAAGCCAAGAATTTTAAATCAAGGGGGCAATTTTATATATATATATATATTTTTTTTAGATTTTCACATTTTCAAATATTGAGTAATAGTTGTCTTACGTATATGTTGATGAGTTACCACAACAACAAAATGGAAAGAGATCAAGAGAAGTTAACAAGAACGGCGGCCATTCAAAAGGAATTGATGAAAATGGAAATAATTCAAAAAAAATGGAAACAAGTCAAAAACCTAAAAGGAAAGGAATCAATATTTGACAAGGACGACTCCTCTTGCATTGCTTTATCCAACAATTTCCAGCCACACTTGTCTCTAACGACTAGATTTCTCTAAATAGGAAAGATGGTTTAGTTGTACATAAATGCCATTATAGACTTCCAAAATAATGGCTAAACAATCAAGTATATATTGAGCACAAATCGTGTAAATAAAAATAAGGCTATTTGATACAAAAACAGTCTTTGTTATCTTATTTTTATCTGTATGGTATCAGAGTCATGGCCTCATCTTCTTAAAATCCCTCAATGCTTAAAACACAAAAAAAATCTAAACTAATCATTCAATCCTTCCACCAATGAGCAAATTTCACTTCTCTCAAACTCTCATCCAATAATTATCTTGCTTGACGATCACAAATATACCTTTTCATTGAAAGTCTGGGCTTGGAACATCACATTAAGGATGTTAAATCCCTATCACAATGATTTCCAGGAAGATAAAGAAGTCATCAAACCTGACTTTTTGCAATAGAAAAACAATAACAAATTGTTGATGACTTGGCTAAGAGGAATAATGCTTGAAGACATATTAAGCTTTATTGTTGAGAGACAAGCGGCTAGAGAAGTTTGGCTCTCAATTGAAGAGCAAATGTTTCCTACATCTAAGAAGCATGAGGTATGGTTAAAAGAAAATCTCTTTTCTCTCAAGAAAGGATCCTCAACACTAGAGGATTTTTAAAGAAATTCAAAGGGATTTGTAACAGTTTAGTAGCAATTGAAAAGGTTGCGTATGATGAAGACAAGATGTTCCAAATTGCTAGAGCACTTGGAGCAAGATATAATAACTTCAAAACAGCCATGCTTGCCAAGCCACCTCTACCAACGCTGAAGCAGTTCATCCTTGCTCTTTAAAATTATGAACAAACAGTCACGGCACATAAGGAGGAGTATAAACCTGATGCTGATCCAAATCAAGCCTTTTACTCCTAAAGAGGCTGTGAACAGACTCAAAGAAGGCAAAATCATAGAGGGCGTAGAAGAGGAAATTATGAACATGACAATTATCAAGGATAGTACCAAAACAATAAAGCAAGAAACAACAATTATCAAGGATAGTACCAAAATTATGGAGCAAGAAACAACAACTATCAATATGGCAATCATCAAGGACACTTTTAGTACCAAGCCAAAATTCTCTCGCTTCACCAATGAATAACAACAACAAACAAATTGAAGAAGACAACCAAAATGCCAATATTATTTGTCAAATTTATGGAAGGCAAAAGCACACTGCCTTGACTGTTGGTTTCACTATGACACTTGTCCAAATGAAGAAGAAGCCCTTACTGTATTGCACTACAATGACAACACTGACCAACAATTCTATGCAAACACAGGACCTACCTCACACATGACCTATAACCCAGGTAAACTCGATTCAATAAAACTATACAAAAGGCGTGATAAAATATTTGTTAGGAATGGACATGGGTTAAGTATCTCTTATATTAAAAATAAATTGTTAAAAACATCTCATGGAAACTTAAAAATAGATAATATCTTAGTTGTTCCAAAGTCAAAGAAAAATATTTTATCAATTGCTCAATTAACAGATGATTCTAAATATTTATTCATTTTTAACTCTAATGATTTTATTGTCAAAAACAAGGAGAACCAAGTACTTGCATAGAGAACTAGACATAGTAATCTTTATGCTTTAGAAAAAGAAAAGGAAGCAACATTCATTGCAATAAAAGGGATTGACTCTGACATATGACATAAATGGCTTGGACATCTAAATCCAAAAATTTTGTGCAAACTAAAAATAGATGGAAAAATTAAGCTCTCTCATTGGACAAAAAATCCTACTATATGTGTCTTTTCTTAGTTGGAAAAGAGTTGTAAACTATCTTTTAATTTATCAAATAAATAGTTGGAATTTTTCTTAGAAAGATCCATTGTAATTTATAGGGACCCACTTTAATATTTCTCTTAAAATTTTTTATATTGTGCTCCATTTATAGATGACTGTACAAGATTCATTTGGTTATTTCCTCTAAAATAAAAAGATATTTTTTTTATGCATTTCTTTGATTCCAACAAGAAGTTGAAAATCACCTTGATAGGAAGATAAAAATCTTCCAATGAGGTGAATTCTCATCCATTGCTTTTATTCATCATCTTCAACTATATGGAATTAAGAGACAAACATCGTGTCCTTATACATTAGAGAAAAATGGTATCTTCGAAAAAAATCATCGATACCTCATAAAGACAACCCTAATAATGATGTTCCATGCTTTTCTACCATTGAAACTCTGGGTTAAAGCCTTTTCAGTCGCTACCTATCTCATCAATCGAATGTCTCTAACTACCCTTAACATGATGAGTTCATATAAAAAATCTTCAAAACTGCACCTAGTCATAGTGGTCTAAAAATCCTCGGTTGTCGGTGCTTTCCTTATTTATGTGACTACACCAAAACTAAATTTGATAACAAAACGGATCCCTGTGCTTTTGTTGGATACAGCTCATCACACAAAGATACCAAAGTCTAAATGCTGAAACTAATAAAATATATACTTCTAGGTGTATAGTATTTGATGAAAACATTTTTCCATTTTCTAACAAAACTTCCACTTTATTGTGGGATGAGCAAACTTTGACAATGTTTCCATATCTTGATGAATGGATTGCCCCTTTAAAACATTCGAACAAAGACAACATTGCTCCTTCAAAAAATTCAGACCATGATAATTACAAAGCTGAAACAAATCTACTTCTTTTTTTTGGCTTCACCATCATATTCAGAAAACTATAACTCATCTATTTATACAATTCCTTTAATCTTAGAACATTTAACACCTTCTTCTTTTTTCTTTTTAGGGAAATAACATGGGCTCTACTGAAGACATTGAATCCTCCTCAACCTCTAATATAGCATTGTTGCCTCTCCCAATTCTACCATCGTCAGAAAACCAACTTGACTCAAACATCATACATAATAGTCCCTTAGCAATACCTTCATCTGAATCACCACAAAATATTAATCCCTCTTTAATTGAACCTTCTCCTAACTATCCTGATATATCAAAAACCTTGTGATTGAAATACCTATCTCTAACACATAATCTGCATCCCAACCAGCAACCACCAATATTCATCCTATGATCGCTAGGAATAAATCCAAAGGAAATCTATGCTTAGCACTTCAAGCCACTTTTACCACTACTCTTACTCTTAAAAATTTAAAAATATCCCTGCAAAACCCACGTTGGGCAGCAGTCATAAAAAATGAATTACAAGCCTTACACTACAATCAAACCTAGACCCTTGTCCCTCAAACAACCAACACAATCATTGTTGGCTCAAAATGGATTTATCGTATTAAATATAAAGAAGATGGTAGCATTGATAGATTTAAAGATGGACTAGTAGCAAGGGATTTATTCAGGTTCTTAGCCATGTCTATGAAGAAACATTCAGCCCAGTCATCAAATACACCACATTCCAACTGGTGATTGCTCTTATTGTCTAACTAAATTGGACCATGAGGCAACTGGACGTAAGCAATGCATTCCTTCATGGCCACATTAAAGAAATAATATTTATGGAACAACCACCAAGTTTTATTAACTTTATCAGCCATCACATATTTGCAAGTTAAACAAGTCTTTCTATGGGTTTAAACAAGCTCTTCGAGCATGGTTTGAGTGTCTTACTAAAGTTCTTCTTAATTTATGATTTATAATAGTAAAACAGATAATTTTTTATTTACTTTACGTTCTACCTCTACAATAGTTTTAATTCTTATTTATGTTAATGATGTGATCATAACAGGAAATCATAAGCCAACTATTCAATTTGTCATAAGCATTCTTGGCCATTAATATTCATTAAAAGATCTTGGCTCCCTCAACTATTTCTTAGGCATTGAAATCAAGTGTTTTAACAATGGTTTTTTTCTCTCACAGGCCAAATATACTAAAGACTTGCTCACCAAAATAAAGATGTTGCATAGCTCCCACATTACCACTCTGTGTGTCATCAAACCCTCACCACATAATGATGATACTTGTAAATTTAAATAGATATGGTAGGTAACCGAAGAAGGGATGTGAATTGAGTAATTAAAATTAGTGCACATACTAGTAATATAAATAAATTAGAGTACAAGTAAATGCAGTAAATAAGAGAGTAGGAAAAGAGAAAGCTAACATCGGATGTTTACGTGGTTTGGCTTTTATCTCGGCTTACGTCCATGCCTTGAAGCTAACCGTACTTAAGGATTCCACTAGTTTGGTCTATCTTCTAAGACCCTTTAATTAACTTCTCAGATGTTAATCAAACCTTTATAAATTGGCTTTTCCCAATACCAATCACACCCTGATTAGTTTTTCAAGTACTAATCAAATCCTCATAGTATGTTAGTTTTATCGGGTAACAACTAAACCCTTACAAAGATTGGTTTTTGGTTCAATTAAACCCTTATAATTTAAACTCTCTTAAAATGTAGATATTTCTTTTTCTTCTAAAATGATATGAAGATTATAGAATTCTTCACTTATTGTTGAGCTTGAATGAGGCTTGTATTTATAGAGATGGAGAAACTATTCATTTTTTGCCATTGCTACAGTTCAGCTACAGTACTTTGACCATTACAACCATTAAAATAGTAACTAGCCGTTGCACAGTGATTTAACTATTATGGAATAATGTCGTTGCTATAAGACCATGGTACAGTATACGCTACAGTGATCAGAGTTTTAAACTTTTGCACTTTGGTCAATTTTTTGTAACTTTCAAAAATTTGCGCTTTAGTTTATGAGCATGTTTTTCTCTTTATTTGGAATAACCAAAATCTTTAAAGTTGTTTAGGCCAACAACAATGAACTTGTTAACACAACTGAATGTTTCCAAATATTCTACAGCCTACAATATCTCACCTTCACCAGGCCAAACATCACATGCCATCAAAAGGTTTGCTAGAACTTCCAAGCTTCAACCAAAGCCGACTTCAAAGTCACAAAAAGAATATTGCATTATCTTAAAGGAACCCTTGACTTTGGCCTCCAATTTATGGCTCAAAACTCCCACACTCTATATAGCTTCGGTGACTAGGGTTGGGCCAATTGCTCACAAACAAGAAAAAGCACCGCGAGCTGTTGCATCTACCTTGGCACAAATTGCATATCCCAGAGTTCTAAGAAACAACTCACTATCTCTCGATCTAGTGTTGAAGCTGAGTATCACTCACTAGCCTCCATCGTTGTTAAACCTACTTGGATTACATATCTCTTCAAAGATATCGGGATATCTCTCATCAGCACACCTATACATGTTTGTGACAACAAAAGTGCACTACACATGTGCAAAAATACAGTCTTTTATGCACGTATAAAATACATCAAAATTGACTATCACAAAGTCCACGAACAGGTCTCAAGGACTGTTAAAAACTCGATATACCCTTTCCTCTCAATAGACAGCAAACAACTTTAAACACCGCTCACCAACAATTTATTTATCAAATTTTAAATTAAGCTTAGACTCTCTTCTATCACAATTTCAAGCTTAAAAATGGTTGATAAGTGACCACAACAACAAAATGGAAAAAAGTCAAGAGAAGTTAACAAGAACAACAATTATTCAAAAAAAGAGTTGAAAATAAGCTAAAAACCTAAAATGAAAGGAATCAAAGGAATCAATATTTGACAAGGATTCCTCCTCTTGTATTGCTTTAGCCAACAAATTCCAGCCATACTTATCTCCAACGGCTAAATTTCTGTAAATACGAAAGATGGTTTAGTTATACATAAATACCATTATAGACTTCTAAAATAATGGATAAACATGTTGAAAATTGGCTTATATTCTAATTGAGTCAATCTCACATTGGTGAGAGATGGCATGTGGGTGGTTTGGTTAAGTTTATATAAGACAAAGACTTCCTTGATATTAAGTGTACCTTTAGAATAATTCTCTTCTCCCCCTCTATTTGTAGGATCTGTTTACGAGAACTTCATAGTTCAAAAATTTTACATTTAAGCCCCTAAAAGTTATAAGAATTCAATTTTTTCTTTTATTTTTGGACATTTGTAGTAATACCCTATTATTTGGGTAATTACAGTATTGGCCCTACTATTTGAATATTTATAGTTTGACCCAATCGTTTAGAAATTTTTATTGTGGCCCAAAAATTTTGTAATTTCTCTTAAAAATAGTGGATTTGTTCTAGCAGCGCCTGAGGACGTAGGTAACATTACCGAACCTCGTTAAATTTGGTGTTCTTTTTTTTCTTGCATATTGTGTTGGATGATTGGTTGCCTCATTGTGGTATCACTAGCATTATTGATTATCCGCATAACAATTGGTAATAGTGCTAATTGTTGTTCAAATACTTCTTGACACAACAAGTGGTATCAAAGCCCCAGGTTTAGGACGATGAGTGGCTATTTTTTTGTTGAGCACATACTACTATTCTGGGTTAGTGAATTTTAGATTGCTAATTGTTGGATATAAATATTGGTGGAGCTTAGTTATTTATGATATTGTGTATCAAGCTCATTTGTGTGAGGTAGCTATGGCATCATCATCATCTATATCGATGAGGCAGTGACAGTGTCTAGTGCAAAAATAGATATGGAAAACTTTGATGGTCGGAATAATTTTGACTTATGGCAGAGTGAGGTATTGGATAGATTGTGTCAGCAAGACTTAGATATAGTTCTAGAAGAAACAAAACCAGAAGATATCAAGTAGACAGACTAGAATGTACTTAATACAAAAGCTTGTGGGTTGATTCGCTCTTGTCTGTGTAGAGAGCAGAAGTATCCGTTCATCAGAGAAAAGTCTGCCAATGCATTGTAGAAGGCCTTGGAGAATAAATATATGAAGAAAAGCAATGACAATCAGCTGTATCTATTAAAGAGATTATTTCATCTTTAATTGAGACAAGGTACGAGTATCAGTTCTCATATTGATAAATTTAATAAGTTAATTGCTGATTTATTAAATTTAGAGGAAACCTTCAAAGATGAAATAAAGGCTATGTTATTGATTGGTTCTCTTCTGAATGAATTAGATCATTTAAGTATTACTCTCATCCATGGAAAAGATAAATTATCATTTGAATAAGTTTGTTCTTCTTTGACAAACTATGAAATGTGTAAAAAGGATCAGATAGAACATAGATATGAGTCACTAGAAGCAATGACAGTAAGAGAGCGTAGCCAGAGTAGAAAACCAAGAAAAATGAGAAAATCTAAATCGAGGGGTAGAGTAGAAAGAGATGAGTGTGCCTTTTATCGAGAGAAAGGGCATTGGAAGAAAAATTGTCCGAAGTTGAAAAAGAAATGTCTGTTTCTAATGCATGTGTTGTTGAGAGCGTAAGCGATGATAGTATGTCATATTTTTGTTTAAGTAGTCAGTCATCTACGTCTTGTTCTGACAAATGGATTATGGATTTGGGTTGTCCTTATCATATGTGTCTACATCGAGAACGGTTCTTTAATTTTAAAGAGCTTAATGGTAGAGTTATGTATATGGGCAATAATGATAGTTTTTATACTGCTGGGATAGGTTCAATCCGGTTGAAAAATGATGATAGATCAATGATAGGAGCGTAAAAACACTAGTACGAATTGTACCTAAATTTTGTTTTCTACTTCAAATCATACATATTTGGATATTTAATTGTGTTGTATGATCATAAATAGATGCATGACAGAAAATGTGATGTTTAGGAACAAACGGGAGGTGAATCGGACGTCAAACGAAGAAGTTACGCTCAAAATACGAAAGTAGCGCAGCAGGTGGCTGGGCGCCGCAGCGCCCAGATCAGCGAGTGAGGGCCGCGGTGCTTGTCAACTTTGGGAATACCTGATGCTCATACCCAGCGCTGCAGCACCTGTGCGAATGTTTAAATACTCCTCTCAGCTCACCTATTTGGGGGATTGGAGGCTCCTCGTACCGAGGGTTTCCAATAGCAACAAAAATACTATTTTGGGCAGTAAATAGCAGGAACATTAACATTTCATTTGGGTATTGGATGCAAAAATCAATAACAAGAGCCAAGAATCAAGAGAAAAAAGAAGAATTTCTGCATTTTGGAGGAAGAACATCACCATTGCCAAAGAGAAATTTCTTCTTCTCTTCAATTTCGTAATTGTTGATTCTAGCATGTATAATTAGGGGTGGGCATTTTCGAGTTCAGGTCGGGTTCGGAAATTTTCAACCCTACCCGAACCCAATCGGGACAGAGAAATGTATCCCGTTCGGGACACATTTTGAGTCAGGATAATTCCCGCACTGAATCGGTTGGGGACGGATCGGGAATTCCCAAAATATTTTTATTTTTTGAAATTGCTTTGAAACGGTGCCGTTTCGGGTTCGGGACTTTTCGGATCAATTTTGGGATGGGATGGTTCGGAAATTTTTGGGTCAGTTTCGGGACGGGACGAGACAGTTTTGGAATTTTTGAGTCAGGTTCGGGATGGGATGGTCCAATTCGGATCGGATTGAAAATTTGTTAATGTTAAATTCAAATTGAAGTATTCTAAATTTAATAACTATTATAATATTTAACAAATTTGTTAATATTATTATTCTAGATTCAAAATGAATATAAATTACATGAAGTAGAAAATAGAAATATTATAATTTGATTAGTTTTGAAATCGATTCGTTTCAATTAAAATTCAATGGCGTAAAATATTATTATTGTCATTTTGAGATTGATTCATTGCAAATCCAATTATTTAAAATTTTGTCATTATAAATTCAATTCAAGTTGAAATACGTTAAATATTGTCATTTTGAGATCGATTCATTCCAAATCCAATTATTTAAAATTTTGTCATTATAAATTCAATTCAAGTTAAAATACGTTAAATATTTTAATTTAAAATGTTATTTTGATTTTAATTACGTTAAATATCATGGATTTGAATTGCGTTAAATGTTATTATTTGAAATTAAATTACGTGAAGTAGAAATATTATAATTTGATTACTTTTGAAATCGATTCGTTTCAATTAAAATTCAATGACGTAAAATATTATTATTGTCATTTTAAGATCGATTCATTCCAAATCCAATTATTTAAAATTTTGTCATTATAAATTCAATTCAAGTTGAAATACATTAAATATTTTAATTTGAAATGTTATTTCGTTTTCAATTACGTTAAATATCATGGATTAAAATTGCGTTAAATGTTATTATTTGAAATTAAATTACGTAAAGTATAAATATTATAACTTGATTACTTTTGAAATCGATTCGTTTCAATTAAAATTCAATGGCGTAAAATATTGTTATTTTCATTTTAAGATTCATTCCAAATCCAATTACTTAAAATTTTGTCATTATAAATTTAATTCAAATTGAAATACGTTAAATATTTTAATTTAAAATATTATTTCAATTTCAATTACGTTAAATATCATGGATTTGAATTGCGTTAAATGTTATTATTTGAAATTAAATTACGTAAAGTAGAAATATTATAACTTGATTACTTTTGAAATCGATTCGTTTCAATTAAAATTCAATGGCATAAAATATTGTTACTGTCATTTTGAGATCGATTCATTCCAAATCCAATTACTTAAAATTTTGTCATTATAAATTCAATTCAAGTTTAAATACGTAAAATATTTTAATTTGAAATATTATTTCGATTTCGATTACGTTAAATATCATGGATTTGAATTACATTAAATGTTATTATTTAAAATTAAATTACGTGAAGTAGAAATATTATAATTTGATTACTTTTGAAATTAATTCGTTTCAATTAAAATTCAATGGCGTAAAATATTGTTATTGTCATATTTTTAAGAAACTTTTGACAGAATCTCCCCTTATTTTAGACATTTTATTGATTGAATATAATAACCTGCTAAATTAACATTCACATATCATAACCAACTACAATAAAACATAATAATTAATAACATTACAGAAACCAATACAAATCAAATAAAAGATTAAGTCCAAAATTTAATAATTTATGAAGCATTAGTTAAACTCCAAAACTCATCGGGGAACCTCCACATAAAAAAGATATCCCCAACCATACCACGAGTAAATATAAATAACATGATTTATTGCTAATGTAGTGTCTGTGCTCGTGGACGCTCTTGCATTGACAAATGAGCAAACTCTACACGAAAAAAAAATAAGTAAAAATATACGCACATAAGTATAAATATTTGAATTTTATTATAGTAATTCACATTATTTTACTTGTTTCTAGTTGGTCATAATATTCAACATCTGCAAGTAATCCTTCTTCTCGCTTCGCTTTATCCACCAAAAGCGAAAATTGTATCCAATTTTGTCCACATACCAAGCCCTCAACTACTTTCGGAGTTAGCGAACTCCAAAATGAATCAAGAATACGACCTCCAGTACTGAAAGCTAACTCAGAGGCCACAGTAGATACAGTTATAGCAAGTACATCTCTAGCTATACGTGACAAAATCGGATATCTCTCGGCATTCAACCTCCACCACTATAAAACATCAAAACGCAGTTTGCAAGGATTCTCAAGTTTATCCATGAAGTATTTTTCCACCTTATGCATTTCTTCCAAATCATTATTGTCCTCTGCAAGCCCAATGTATTCACTCCAAAGGTCACCGTGTTGCATAACATCTACAACTAGTGAGGTCGAGGTGCTACTGGGTAATACTGACTGTGAAACAAGCATGCTACTAGTACTACTACTCCCACCACCAATAGCAGTACCACTAGCAGTAGATGCACCACACTATGATTTACCATGCAATGCACTATAGGCTTCATAAAGCCTAAACAATAACTCTTTACTGAGATATTTCATTTCTTCAATTCTTGCACTATCATTACCAAAGATTTTCGCAAAACAAAATCCAACGAACTACATCTTACACCGTGGATCAAGTAAAGTACCTATTATCAAAATCTTATTAATCTTCTCACTGGATTCCCAATATCTATCAAATTGTAACCTCATCTTGTTTGCCATATCTCCCAAAGAATAGTCATTACTTTGACTCATTTTTGTTAAGCAGGAATGTACCCTACAAATCTCATTGAAATAGTCTGTAGAGGTAACACTTAATGAAGCACTGAATTTAATGTTGTTTTATAGAAAAATTGCAAAAATAACATAAAATGTTCAGCATCCTCCCAATCTGAACTAACTGGTGGCTCTTGTCTTCTCTTTCCATTTTCCTCCTCTAAAAAATAACTTCCATATAAATGATCATCATCTGCCATTAAATCAAAAGCCTTCTGAAATTTCAATACAATCGTCAACATTAAATAGGTAGAATTCCACCTAGTTGGCACATCTAACACTACGTTTCCTTTATACTCACTCTTCTCCCTTTCCACATAATACTTAAAGGCTTGCAAGCGCGATTTAGAAGATTTAACATATTTTATTGCGTTTCATATAGAAATCACGCTATCATTTAAATCCTTCAACCCATCTGATACAATCAAGTTTAAAATGTACACACAACAGCGCACATACATGTATTCCCCATTCCAAACCAAAGAATCTTCTCTTCGACTTTTTAATCTCTTCTTCAAGTGAGATAAGGCAACATCATTAGCACTTGCATTATCAACTGTTACACAAAATACTTTATCAATATTCCAATCGACTAAACAATCCTCCAACTGCTTCCTGATTGTATCTCCTTTATGATTTAAAATGGAGGCAAAGCTCAAAATCCTCTTATGCAAATGCTAATGACTATTTATAAACTGAGCTGTGACAACCATATAACTATTATTATGAATGGAAGTCCAAATGTCAGTGGTCAAGCTCACTCGTTGCCCACTAATTAAACTCTTCAATAAGCCTTTCTCTAAACCAAACAACTCAACTGCATCTCTTGTTATGGTTCTACGAGATGGAACATCAAATCTAGGAACTGCCACGTTGTTATAATATCGAAACCCGACATTCTCTATAAAACTAAAAGGTAGCTCATCCATCCCTACCATTTTAACAAGAGCTTCTCGACATCCAGTTTGACTCCATCCTCTGGATACAGCATTACTACCCTCTCCTTCTTCTCCAATAGGTTCTTTACCAAACATTAGTTGTTGATTATCAATCACCTTCTTGTTAAACTCGACACATCTCTTTAAGTGTTTTGACTTACCATTGGTTTCATGAAGCACTGAATGACAACTAATCAACTTACCACAATGATTACACTTTGCTTTGTCTATTAACGTTTTACTTTTTTTAAAGTGCAACCATGCTTTCGATCTTTGTGCTGATGCTTGTGGCACAAGCTTTCTCTTTTTTTCTTTAGAGCGTGGCAGAAAGGAAGCTTTTTCTTCCTTACCCGTATCCCTCTTATGATCGTCCTCAGAATTTGATTAAGAATGTAAGTCCTCAAAATTATTACCAGCTAAACTTGAATTTGAATCCATTATCTATAAATAAAGCTTTGATAAAAAAAAAAATTCATCATTAAAAAAGGTATCATGATGTAATAGAAATTAAGTAGCTATACAGCCCAAAACAGCAGCAAAGCATTAATAAAAAAAGCAACAAAATTTGTAGTAAAACAATCCTAAAACAGTAGAAAAATAGTAGCAAAACAATCCTAAAACAACAAAAAAAATGTGCTATACAAAACTAAGATTTAAGTAAGACGTTTCAGAAAATGTAAGTAATAGGATATATCACATTTTCATACTGCACGCATAAGGATATAAATCTGCTTACCATAGTGCACCTCAACCTAAAATCTCAGAAAAATAACTGCAAGAGGGATAAACAGTATTCAAGTTTTGTCAGTTTAAAAGTACAACTGCACATAACAAGGCTACAAAATGTAAAGCAATAAAAAGTTTTTAATATATCAAAGATAGAAAATCAAACTAGCCATTTATCTCTACATGACATAGCTTTCGACCTTAAAATTATTTTTCACTCAAACAAAACATAATTGGCCAAAAATTTAAACTTTATGATTATTAAAGATTGCATTTAAATTATAGTTACAGTATATGATTAATATATAGAGAGCAGAAAAACAAGCAAGTGCAGGTGCAGAGAGCAGAAGACTGCACATGACCTTGACATTATAAATGCAAATCAACCAGATGTTTACAAATTATAGAACACCATTTACTTAGTATTTAGAGTAGGAAAAACAAAAAATGACTTACAGCCTTAGTTAAGCTGACTCGTCAACAAACAAACAATGCTATTTGTACAAATCGGATTACATGAAAAATATATACTTATAGTAGCAATATTGACACTATCAAGACAACTCAATCTACAAACAAAATCCAAAGCTGGGAACAGTGCATTCAACATACAAACCGAGGATCTTCTTTTGGCCCATCAACTTCAAAAATGAACACAACAATATCCATCTTGTTGCACAAAAACAATAATGCAAGATAATTTATAACACAATGACACCCGAAAATTAACAAATCCGACCCGCTTTGGTTAGCCGAATAAACACACAAAACTAACAAATCAGCTTCAATAACGATAATGAAGGATAATGTAGCTTTAATTACGCTAAAAAATCATCATATAAATCATTAAGTTAATTGAGCATTTAGTTTTTAATCAAATAACTAACGAAAAACTAAATTCGAGCAAACTAAAAAAACTAAATGCTTCAAAAAAAAAACTCACCGTGGCAGATGTCGGCGATTACCCTCGGCTTCGGAGGACTTACGGTGGTCGACGACAATCATCTAAATACTGCCCACCCTGAGACTGAGAAGTGAGACCAAGGCTGTAAGGGGGACTGCGACTAGCTCGGTGGCGTCCGTCACTGGTGGTGTCCATCTTTCATAGGTGGGGGCTGTGTTGATGGTGAGATTTTGAGAGAGAGAAAAGGAACGAGAAATCAAAAACTGAGAAAAGAACAAGTTGAGAAAGAATCTATTTCATTTTCATTTTTCGTTCACCAAAATGGCGCCGTTTCAAGCCTCATGAAACAGCGCCGTTTTAAAATTGATATTTACAAAAAAAATGTCGAGCATTCCCGAACGGGTTTAGAAGTTTGGGAATTTTTGAACGGGATCGGGAATTTCCCAAACCCGACCCGGCCCATTTGGGACAGAATTTCCTATCCCAAACGGGTCTCGAACCCATTTTCGTTCCCGTTTCGACCTGAAATTTTAGGACAAGTCGGGTACAGAAAATTTGCCCACCCCTATGTATAATGATGTTGTTAGATGCTCTAAACCTATGTTTTCAATTATGAACTAAGTTTATTGCTAGGATTACAATGTAAACTTATATGTAGCTTAGATTGATTATTTTCCTTTATTTGTCATGTTGGTATTGAATTGTTCAATTTGTTCTATTCTTAATGCTTATAATTATATAACAATGTATTAGATTGATTTTGGAACCTTAATGAACTTTGAAAAGGGAATTTTGTGTTGGCCATGGATAAATTGATGTATGATCATTGTGTAAAAGCATGAGTTCCATATAAGATAGAAATACACTTATATGGCATATATGACCATTTAGAGAATTTGAACTTAATGAATCTTATTTCAATCTGATTATCATAGGAATATAGATAATTAATTGAATGAGATATACTCACTTGACCATCGGAAGAGACTTGTGAGGATATTAGAGTTCTTGATTAATAAATATATTGATAGTTCTAAGGGGAGTAATTGAATTCAAGTGAAGTATTGAGGGATTATTGTAATCCTAGGCATTTGAGTATTTGTGCTATCACGCTTGTTCTCTTTGCTCAATTTTTGTAATTATTATTTTTGTTTAGTTAGTTTAGATATAAAAATCATTGAATTGCTAATAGCTTGAATAAGAATAGGAGAACATAATTTTAGTACTTAGCAAGTAGTAATAACAATTTTTCGTGGGATCGACACTCTACTTATCATTTATTATCTGTTGCGATAACGTATACTTGCGTTAATTTGTGTTATATAAAATAGACATCAATCAACTAGAGTTCTAACAGAAGTTCGGTATATACTGAAGTTGAGAAAGAATCTCATCTCTTTGGGAGCCTTAGAATATAAAGGTTGTACTGTATCTATACGAGATGGAATTCTCAAGGTCACTTCAGGTGCTCTTGTGACATTGAAGGGTATTAGGAGGAACAATTTGTATTACTATAATGGTAGTACAGTGATTAGATCAGTGGCCATGGTTTCTAACAATGATGTAGATTCAAAGATCACTAGATTATGGCATATATGGTTGGGGCATACAGGTGAGAAAGCCTTATTCAGTTTAGTGAAAAGAAGCTTATTGAAAGGTACGAAGACTTACAGGCTAGACTTTTATGAGCATTGTGTTCTGGAAAAGCAGAAGAGAGTGAAGTTTGGCACCGTTATTTATAATACCGAGGGTATTCTTGATTATATTCACTCAAATGTATGGGGACCTTCTCAGACTACATCTATGGGAGGTTTGCACTACTATGTTATTTTTGTTAATGACTTTTCCAGAAGAACTTGGGTGTACGTTTTAAAATCTAAAGATGATGTACTTAGTGCTTTCCTTAAATGAAAAAAGATGGTTGAGACACAAACAGACAGAAAAATCAGACATCTCATAATAGACATTGATGGTGAGTATTGTAGTGATCAGTTCTTGAAATTGTGTCAAGATAAGGGTATTATACGTCATTTTACAGAGAGAGGTACATCGCAGCAGAATGGGGTGGCAAAACACATGAACCAGACATTGCTGGAGAAATTTTGTTGTATGTTGTCTAATGCGGGATTGGGTAAAGACCTTTCCATAAGAACTTGGGTGTATGTTTTAAAATCTAAAGATGATGTACTTAGTGCTTTCCTTAAATGAAAAAAGATGGTTGAGACACAAACAGACAAAAATCAGACATCTCATAATAGACATTGATGGTGAGTATTGTAGTGATCAGTTCTTGAAATTGTGTCAAGATAAGGGTATTATACGTCATTTTACAGAGAGAGGTACATCGCAGCAGAATGGGGTGGCAAAACGCATGAACCAGACATTGCTGGAGAAATTTTGTTGTATGTTGTCTAATGCGGGATTGGGTAAAGACTTTTGGGCTAAGGCTGTGATTTATGTGTGTCATATCATTAATTATCTACCGTTAGCTGCTATTGGTGATAGAACTCCATTAGAGGTTTGGTCTGAAAAACTTATTTTTGATTATGATTCTTTACATGTATTTGATTCCACTACATATTATCATGTGAAAGAATTGAAGCTAGATTCTAGAGCCAATAAAGCAATTTTCTTGGGATTTTCTTCAGAAGTGAAAGGATATCGTCTTTGGTGTCTGAGTTCAAGGAAGATTGTATCCAGTAGAGATGTAACATTTGATAAGTCTTTTATGTTGAAGAAATTAGAAAACCAGACAACAGTAAATAGTACTCTACAACAGGTAAAGCATACTCAGTAGTAGGTAGAGTTGGAAACAACTATATTGAACCCAGTTAAATCTGTAGAGACAGATAATAGTACTCTTATGACAGAGATAGTTTTGGGAGATGATGGAGAATGTTATACTCATGAACCTCAACAGCAACAAGAAATTATTGTAGTAAATAGGCCAAGACGTAAGATTCGGAGACCTGCGCGATTTGTTGATATGGTGGCCTATGCATTTATAGTTGTAGATGATGATGATGATGTTCCTTCCACTTATAGAGAGGCAGTCAACTATTCTGAAGTTGATCAGTGGAAGACAACTATGGAGGAAAAGATGCAGTCTCTTCAGAAAAATAAAACTTATGAGCTAGCTCAACTACCAAAGGGTAAGAAGGTAATTGGATGCAAATAGGTATACGTAAAGAAAGATGAATTTCCTGACAAGAAAAATGTCCACTATAAGGCAATGTTAGTGGCTAAAGATTATGCACAGAGGGAAGAAATTGACTACAATGGGGTATTTTCTCTAGTTGTGAAACATTCTTTCATTAGATTTTTATTGGCCATAGTAGCTCAGTTAAATATGGAACTAGTTCAACTCGATGTAAAAACTGCATTTTTACATGGTGACTTGGAAGAAGAAATCTATATGACTCAGCCAAAGGAATTCAAAGTTGCTGGTAAGAAAAAATTGGTTTGCAAACTAAAAAGATCACTTTATGGATTAAAACAATCACCGAGGCAGTGGTATAAGCGATTTGATCGATTTATGATAGGTCAGAGGTACACAAGAAGTAAATTTAATTATTGTGTGTATTATCAGAGGCTACACGATGGTTCTTTCATTTATCTACTTTTGTATGTCGATGACATATTAATAGCTTTAACGAATGTCAAAGAAATTAAAAAATTAAAGATTCAGTTGAATGGAGAGTTTGAGATGAAAGATTTAGGTAAAGTTTGAAAGATACTAGGCATGGAGATTAGCAAGGACAGAGAATGAGGCAAAATTTGTTTGACTCGGAAGCAATATCTGAAGAAGGTATTACAGCGTTTTGGCAATTTAAATGAGTCAAAACCTATAAGCACCCCACTTGTTCCTCATATGAAGATCAGTGCATCTTTATCTCTTAGTTCAGATGAGAAATAAGAGTATATGTCTCGAGTTCCATATGCTAATGCAGTTGGTAGTCTGATGTATACTATGGTGTGTATGAGACCAGACATTTCACATGCAATTAGAGTAGTGAACATATATATGCATGATCCTGGTAAAAGACATTGGCAGGCTGTGAAATGGATTCTACGATATTTACTGAAAATCGTAGATGTTGTCTTAATCTTTGAGAGAGATGATACATGTGATCAATGTGTTGTCGATTATGTTTATTCTGATTATGTTGGTGATTTGGATAAACGTCGGTCAACAACTGATTATGTGTTTACTCTTGCGAGAGCACATGTGAGTTGGAAGTCAACTTTACAGTCTACAATTGCTTTGTCTACTACAGAGGTAGAGTATATGGCAGTTACAGAGGATGTGAAGGAAGTTATTTGATTACAAGGATTGCTGGATGAGTTGGGAATTGGTCAGAAGAAGATTCATGTTTATTTTAACAGTCAAAGTACTATTCATTTAGCGAAGAATCCAATATACCATGTTTGAACGAAGCATATTGATGTTCGGTATCATTTTGTACGGGAGTTCATTAGTGAAGGAAGAATCTTACTTCAAAAGATTGGGACTGCTGAGAATCCCACAGATATGTTGACTAAAGTGGTGACAGCGATTAAGTTCAATCATTGTTTGGACTTGATTAATATAGTTCGAGTTTAATAGCGTCATTGGGAGCAAATTTGGAGCGCTGCATTTGGATAGAGAATTTTTTGGGAAAAATAAAGCTTTGTGGAGGATTGGCATATTCGTCAAAGTGGAGATTTGTTGAAAATTGGCTTATATGATAATTGAGTCAATCCTACATTGGTGGAAGATAACATATGGGTGGTTTGGTTAGGCCTATATAAGACAAGGGCTTCCTTGATATTAATTGTACCTTTAGAATAATTTTCTTCTCCCCCTCTATTTGTAAGATCTCTTTATGAGAACCTCATAATTCAAAAAAATTACATTTAAGCCCCTGAAAGTTGTAAGAATTTAATTTTTCCTTTATTTTTGGGCATTTGTAATAATACTCTATTCTTTGGGTAATTACAGTATTGGTCATATTATTTGGATATTTACAGTTTGACTCAATAGTTTAAAAATTCGTATTGTGGCTCAAAAACTTTGTAAGTTCTCTTGAAGATAGTGAATTTGTTCTACCAGCGCTCGAGGACGTAGGTAACATTACCGAACCTCGTTAAACTTGATGTTCTTTTTTTTTTTTTGTGCATATTGTGTTAAATGATTGATTGCCTCGTTGTAGTATTGTTAGCATTATTGATTGTCTGCATAACAATTAATAATAATACTAATTATTGTTTGAACGCTTCTTGGCGCAACAAAATAATCATGTATATATTGAGCACAAATTGTGTAAATCAAAATAAGGCTATTTGATAAATAAAAAATTTCTATATCTTATTTATCTCTTTATATGTTACTGTTGCAATGAAAACAAAGTAAAAGAAAGTAAAAGAGTGTTCAAATAAAAAGAAGAGAATACCTCCTGGGCATAGCTTTTAGAAAAGTTTGATAATTTTATTCAAACATTTTGAAAAAATAAATAAATAAAATTATATAAGGTATGTTTAAATAAAATAAAAATAATTGAGACAAGTTTGATCGTTTATAGTAGTGTTTTAAATAAGAAAGAATGGTGAAATAATAATAAAAAAAAGGATATATTGGTACTTATGAAAAAATTTAGAGAGAAAATGATAAAAAATAAAATAAAATAATTATGTAAAAGAAACTAGCTAGCAATTTCTCTTTTGAAATTCTTGAAGGGCAGGCCTAATATAGTTTGGTATGGTCGACCATCTTTGGCAGGTTCATTGTAAACTTGTGGGCTTATTGTTGCTTTTAGGCACGAAGCATGTTTTAAAATTGCAAACACATTTATAGGGAGGGAATAACAACTGCGACAAGATAGCCATTTTAGGTTATCTTTTATTTATTGATATTACAATAAATTTATTGATATTTACAATTAGAAACTATAATTTATGGCTTATAGGGTATCTATTGTGGTTTAATTAGTAAAATCTCACTGTAAAATAAGAATTCAAAAATTGTTAATGTTGAAATTAGGGATGACAGCAAATTGGGTTTTACGGATACTTTTAAATTTGTATTCGTATCTATTTAAAAATAAAATATTAAATCCTTTTTAAATCTGTTGCGAGTATGGAGTTTTATTACTAAATCCGCACTAGTAGATATGTACTTATTATTAAACTCGCAACGAATTATTTGTGCATTTTAAGCGAGTTTTTAATTAATATAATAAAATAAATAAATTTATAATTTAAATTTAATTAAAAATTCATAAAATATAGCAATTTAAATAATATCCCAATTTCGATTTTAGTTATGTTAAATATTTTAATTTTAATTTAGATTTCAATTATGTTAAATGTTATAATTGTAAATCTAATTTCGATTTAAATTACATTAAATATTATAATTTTGATTCTAATATTAATTTTAGTTACATTAAATATTATAATTTTAAATCTAATTTCGATTTTAATTACGTTAAATATTATAATTTCAAATCCTATTTTCATTTCAGTTGCGTTAGATATTATAATTCTAATTCTAATTTCAATTTCAGTAACGTTAAATGTCATAATTTTAATTCCAATTTCGATTTCAATTATGTTAAATGTTATAATTATAATTTTAATTTTGATATCAATTACGTTAAATATTATAATTCTATTTTGATTTTTGATTTTTGATTTTTGATTTTTGATTTTTGATTTTTGATTTTAATTACGTTAAATTATTATAATTCTAATTTTGATTTCAAATACGTTAAATGTTATAATTCCAAATCTAATTTTGATTTTAATTACGTTAAATAATATAATTCCAAATTAAATTTCAATTATGTTAAATATTTTAATTACAATTCCAATTCTAATTTTATTTACTTTAAATGCTATAATTCTAAATCTAATTTCAATTGTATTAAATGTTATAATTTCAAATCTAATTTCAATTACATTAAATATTATCATTTCAAATCCAATTTCAATTTCAATTATGTTAAATATTAAATATTCATATTCTAATTCTAATTTCAATTTCAATTTTAATTACGTTGAATGCTATAATTTCAACTTTAATTACAATCATTAGTCCCTTTGAACTAACTTTATTTATTTATTATTGAACGATATGAGTGACATCAAACTAAATTTAAACCTTTTGATGTGGGCTAAAAACAAAAGCAAAAAAATCAATTCATATTTTTATTTTTTCTCTAAAAATAATTTAAAAAAATATAATATGTGTGAATACCTCTTGCGAGTATTCACGGATTTTTCACCAAAAGCTTATTCGTACTAAATTCATTGCAAGTTTTAATTTTATATATCAAATCTGCTTCAAACCTTACCAAATCATTTCCAATGTAGGTGGGTTTGTGGGTAATTTTGCCATCCTTAATTGAAATTTAAGTATGTCTATTAATAATGAGCTGACTCGACTCAAATCTCTGAAATAATTATAAAGTGATAGTTATTTACACAAATAAATGAGGAGTTACTAGAGAACACCCCCCACCCCAAAAAAATGCAATTGGTTAGTAGAACCAACTATTATTATTCTGCTTTGAATTTTGCAGAAATACAAAGACAAAAATATAGTGAGAAAGATAAAGAAAAATTTTGTTATTTTTTAATAATATGGTGAGCTCTTACAATGTAGATTGAAGAAAATTTTCACTCATGATTGTTCTCCAACCAAAAAAAGTAATAGCACAAATTAATAAACCTACAATTTTAGCAATAACTTTGAGGTACGCTTTTGTTTTTCATTATTGATATCAAAGCCAGTGAAATTCGTGTTTTGTTTTTTATTTTATCATTAATGTATCCCATATTTTTCTTAAGATTGCACATAGAACAAATTAATGACATAATTCATTTTAGTTATTTTAAGGCCAAATTTCTAGTTTTATGATTCTCAGTATGTGAATAATTTATTTTTGAGATCTTAGTTTGCTGCGAATCATCTAACAAAATTATTGAATCCAAACCTTGGATTTACCTGACAGTTCTTATCATAATGAGAGTTAACTACTTATTAAGTTTATTCTATAAGATAACTTGATTCGACAAAGTAATTTTATATCTATCTATATCATCGCTTTGAGATTGAAAAGATGGGCATTTTGATTACTTTACATGATAGTAAGAGACCAAGAACTTTTAGAATGACTATTATATTATTTGTCAATAAATTATGAATATAAATAATAAATAAAAGAATGGAGTCTATAAAGTCTAACCATCTCTGAGACCTTTCGAAAGTGAATTATTTGAAGACTACGTAGGACATTTAGCTGTGGCATCTATAATGTTGTGGTAGACAACAACCAAAATTGATTAAGGAAGTTGAGTTCAAACTAAGTGCCTACCAAATGCATAAGAGTGCTAATCAAATGAATAGGATTGCCTACCAAATGCATAGGAGTGGCTACCAAATGAATAAAACAGCCTACCAAATACATAGGAATGCCTGCCAAATGAATAGGAGCTCTGACCTCCTATAAATAGACGAGCTTATTCTCAATTTTACTCATCCCATGTAATCCCAATCTCTTCTCATAGTAGAATTCAGAGAAAATGCTTTAACTTCTCTAATTTTTAGTTTCTACTTATTTGTTAAGAGAAAAGGTATTAAAGTTGATGTGTATCTCCTATTTATAAGAGAGAGACAAAATTGTTCTCTCTTTGTAATTAGAGAGAATATTGTAATCTCTACTTCTCTACATAGTAAAATTCTCCTATACTTACTTGTGGATTTAACCTCAATTTGTTTGAGAGTTTTTCACATAAAATCTGTGTGTCATTTATTTTCTCCAGTTTCTCATCTTTACTACTTTTAATTAAGATATTGCTTCAACCTATAAATTCTCCATGACAAGTAGTATTAGAGCTGCAGTTGTTCAGATCATGAATTCTACAAGGTTGTTATAGTTATAGAACAGTAGTTAAGTACTATTGATATAAGGATATTGTGCACATATACAGTATCATTATTCTTGCAATATTAGAGTTGTGGATCCTGGAATATAACAAGTAATATCAGAGCTTCAGATTTTTTAGGTGAAGGTATATTATTCATGAATACTATTCATATATATGGTATTGTTCAAGTATATAATACTATTTACAGTGAAATAGTGGGAGCCGATTCGAGTGAGAAGTAGATCGTAGTCAATCAATATAACAGCAAAGTACGAGATAGAGAAGTTCAACGAGAATAATTTCTCATTATGGAATATGAGATTGATGGAAACTGAGGTTTGTTGATGAATTTTGGGGTATTTCTTGTAGGATCTACTCTCCACAAGGTAGTTATCAATAGTTATGACTGATGAAAAATGAGAAAGGATAGATGGTGATCTAAAAAATTAAAAATATATATATATATATATTTATATATATATGCTCCAACCAAAAGATTTTACAAAAGCAGAAAAAGAGAACTTGGTTTATAAGTTGAACAAATCTCTATACAGTCTCAAACCGGCACCAAGATGTTCGGATAAGCGATTTGATTCCTTCATATTAAGCCTTAGATACAATAGACTCAGTGCAGACCCTTGTGTATATTTCAAGAGGTTTTGTAATAATGAGTTCATTATCTTATTGTTGTTGTACATTGATGACATATTGGTAGCAAGCTCCAACAAAGATCAAGTAACAGAGTTAAACACTCAGATGGCTAAGGAATTTGACATGAAGGACTTGGAACCAGGAAACACAATTCTAGGGATGCAAATTCCCCGAGACAGAAATAATAGAAAGATATGGCTTTCACAGAAGAATTACTTGAAGAAGATCTTGTGATGCTTCAATATGCAAGATTGTAAGCCAATTTTAATCCCACTTCCTATTAATTTCAAGTTATCCTCAAGTATGTATCCTCGCAATGAAGCAAAGAGGATGGAGATGTCTCGAGTATTGTATGCATCAGTAATGAGAAACTTACTATTTATAATAATTTATACAAGACTAGACATTGCGCAAGCAATAAGAGTAATTAGTAGATTCATGAGAAATCCTAATAAAGAGCATTGAAATACTGTAAAAAGGATCTTGATTAAGTGTACCTCAGATGTTGCATTATAAAGGATCAGATTGGTGTAGATCCTCATACGACCTGACAAAAACATAAGCAATATGAAGATGGTAAGTATAGGTGATGGAATATGAAGACATAATTATTTTAATCAAGTCTTCAAGTGGGAGAAATGTTATGGTTAGACAATCGCCAAAATTGACCAAAGAAGTTGAGTTCAAACTAAGTGCCAACCAAATGCATAAGACTGCCACCAAGTGAACAAGAGTGCCTATCAAATGTATAGGAGTGACTACCAAATAAGTAGGACAGCCTACCAAATGCATATGAGTACCCGCCAAATGAATAAGAGCTCTAACCGCCTATAAATAGAGGAACTCATTCTCAGTTTTACTTATCCCATATAATCTCAATCTCTTCTCATTGTACAATTTAAAGAAAATATTTTAGTTTCTCTAGTTTTCAGTTTCTCGTTATTTATTAAGAGAGAAAGTATGGAGGTTGAGGCGTATCTCCTATTTATAAGAGAGATAAAATTGTTCTCTCCTTATAATTAAAAAGAATGTTAAAATTGTTGTATCTAATGCTTACATGCTATTCTAATATTGTATGAATTTTAATTGTTAATATTTATACAATATACATTTCAATAAAATTGTTAATATTAATCTTATATGGTACTATACTTATAATGCTACAAACATTGTATGATTTGAAAGAGTTCAGATCTAGTCTAAAGGATTTTAGGTCAATGCTAAGAGTTAGCATTACTAATAATTATAAATGCTAATAAATTAGCAGGTTATAATAATCAGTGAAATCTAAGGAGTTAAAATCTTGTCTGTAATAGGACAAAGACCTAAGAGTATACTTATAATGACATAATTGTAAAAAGTTGCAATAAGTGCTAGGAAATGTCATTATACAATTATGTTCTCAAACACTATGTTTTTGATCTATTTTTATCGATGCAGGTCTGTCAGTGAATCCCTTTCATATAGATCGGTGTATGTCTATATCTGTAAGGTACATATGATTGTTCTTAACTGATCATGAGTTTAGAGCTCGTATAAGTATGTGAGTATTCAGTCAAGACTGGATATTGAACAGACTCACGAGGACCTCCAATATACATCGCACAAAATCATCAATGAATAGTCTTCTTGAGTTGAGTAGTATTCGTGGTCCTTTGACTTGAGCACTACGATGGGCTTATGAGTGATCCACCATGCTTTGGTTCTATGCATGTCAAAGACCTTTCATGGTCTGACCATTGGATGTCGCTGGGTATAATCTGATGCTCATGGAGTTTGGTGTGCGTAGATATGGGATCTATCAGCTCATATGAGTGAGTTATATATCCTGATGCTCCAAGAATTATATTTCAAAAAGTCTTTTGGCCAAAAGCAAATACCCCGAGAAAGAGTTTTTCGTAGGGTTAAAAAATATTCCAAAGGAGTTTGCGGATATTGTTTTACAGAAATATAAATCTCGAGATAAGTTCATAGATGTGCTTTTGAGAATTTGACGGTGTTGATCTATGTCCTCACACTTTCAGGATATAATTAACGAAAGAACTATACGTATGCACTATGATCTCAACTTGTTTGGTTTAATGCGTTGATTTGTAATATTTGTGGCGTATGCATTGGGCATCAATCACAGACTCATGAAATAGTTCTATTTGACGAATCGGACGTTGACCTAGACAGTCCCGCTATGAAGTGTACTCATTGTGCACTTGGGCAACATATTGGGTTAAATTGTTCAATCTAGTAAATTTCAACAATACCGATTATTTGTTTCATGAACCCCTCGGGATACGTGAATATCAATATTTAAGAGTTAAATATATTAATTAATTAACAATTATTGTTGATCAATTAATTAATGACACGTGATGCATAGTAATTTTTTTATTAAGTTTACCTAAGTGTGTGGTATGGTGGGATCCACTATAGAGTTTACTTGGTAATTAAATAATGACTAAAGGTAATTTTACATATTTGATTATTTAATTATTGAATAATCAAGATATTTTATTATTAAATATATTAAATAATATTTAACTTAACCTAAGTTAAAAATTAACTAGGGTTAAGTTCATATTTATTTAATAAAATTTTATTATACTTTGTGGCCAAGTTTATTAACTTAACCTAAGTTAAGGGTTAACTTGGGTTTGATTAATAAAATATTATTATATATAAAACTTGATGGCCAAGTATATTAACTAACCTAAGTTAATAGTTGACAATGGTTATGTTAATAAATATAATATAAATTTGTGAAATGAAATATATATATTAATTAATGAATTTAGAATTCACGAAGATGGCTAATGGTGATAAAGTGGCGAGCCATTATTTTTGGTGAAAATGAAATAAAATGTTCATTTCTTTGAAATGTTAACAAAACACTTATAAGTGTGGCCGGCCAAAAGTAATTGGAGAAATAAAAAAATTGTTTTTTTTGTTTTCAATTGTTGAAAATATTATTTTATTTTCTTCTCTAATTAAGTTAGCCATGGAAGTTTTGAATTTTTACTTTTATATTTCAAGTGCTGAATGATACAAATTTAAGTTCATTGTTTAAAAATAGTTTAAATGTTAAACTATAGATTAAGAATTAATTTAAATAGTTTAAGTGTTAAACTAATGCTAAAAAAATAAGACTGTTATTCTAGTGACTTAAACTCACCCTATTGAGTCTTAGAATTACCAACAGGTTCATTTTAGGCAATACTCCAATTTAAATTATATTAAAAGCTTGCGAGGTGACTATTCTCAATTTTGATATTAATGTAATTAATATTTATTTTGTTAAAATTTATTGTGTTCCTTACTTTAGAAAATTAAATTTTCAGCTTTGATTGCGTATATGTTTGTGTATGAGATGTATGAATTATAAATAAACGTGAATTTTATTTAATAAACACAAATCACATGCACACACCTAATATGATTTTGTACCAAAACACCACACCCAACAATAATCTGCACTTTTTTACAAAGTAAAATTCTCCTGTATTTACTCGTAATGTTTACCTTAATTTATTTAAGAGTTTTTTACGTAAATTTTGTATCATTTATTTTCTCCAATTTTTCATCTCTACTACTTTTAATTAAGATACTTTAACCTATAAATTCTCCATAACATAAGACTTCTTCTAAATTAGCTCGGAAAAGTGACAATTCTGAAAAACTGAATGAGAAATCAAAGGCAATTATTTTAAGACTTCATAAATATTTTGATCTTTTTCTTTTTAAAATTATCGATGAGGTGATTAATAATTCTTGGTGAGTGAAGAGTAAGAATGAACTATATGCCAAAAAAAAACTCCACGTTTTATTTGGACTCTCTATACTATAACGAGCTAAGTGCACTAATTAAATTATAATTGTTAAAGATGTTAGATACTATTATTATTAATTGTTTAGCTAATGATTTTTAAATATTATATAAATATTAATACTTTATGATTAATATATTTTTAATTAAAAATTGAAAAAAAAAATTCATACTTTTGCAACGACAATTTTAACTATTGAAATTTTGTTTAACACTAGTGAATGTTATATATAATTTTTACGATGACTAGATAGTTATTGTGAACATTTTTACATCGACCATAATTGCAACACTCTTTTACTATTGTAATGCCATCATAAAAACCTTTTGTAACAACAAATTAATTATCACAAAAGACTACTTCGATGGGAAAGTGGAGACTTTTAAAGTCAGATTAGTGGCGAAAGGTTATACTCAGCGATCCGGGATCGATTATGAGAAAACCTTCTCACCAGTAGCAATGCATAAGTCAATTCGAATTTTACTAGCAATTGTTGCGTATTTGACTATGAAATTTAGCAAATGGATGTGAAAACAGCGTTCTGAAATGGATATCTTGAAGAAGAAATCTATATGGAACAACCTGAAGGTTTTGCATCCAGCCAAACTTCTGGTCTAGTATGTAAACTGAAGAAGTCTATCTATGGACGTAAGCAAGCTTCCCGAAGCTGGAATCTTCGTTTTGATGAGGTAATCAGAGGATTTGATTTCATCAAGAATGAAGAAGAATCATGTATGTATAAAAAGAGCAGTGTAAGTATGGTAGTCTTCTTGGTTCTATATGTGGATGACATACTCATTATCGGAAACGATATTGGTATGTTGCAATTAGTCAAAAGTTACCTAAGTAAGAATTTCTCAATGAAGGATTTGGGAGAGGCTTCCTATATACTAGGTATAAATCTTTATAGAGATAAAGCTAGGAGGCTTATAAGACTCTCTCAATCATCGTACATAGATAATGTCTTAGAAATGTATAGTTTTAGTAACTGTAAGACAGTTAACATACCTTTTAGACATGACGTTTATCTTTCGAGGAAGATGTATCCTCAGTGAGAAGATGAAAAGGTTAAAATGTCTAACATACCTTATGTATCAGCTGTAAGAAGCCTGATGTATGTCATGATGTGTACGAGACCTGATATCAGTATGGCTGTAAGTGTTACAAGCCACTATCAGTCTGATCCAAGCGAAGGCCATTGGATGGCTGTGAAACATATCCTAAAATATCTTAAGGGTACTAAGGACAAGTTTTTGATATATGGAGAAAATGACTTAGAGTTGAGAGGATACACAGATTCAGATTTCCAATCTGATCTAGATGATAGAAAGTCTACATCTGGATATGTATTCATTCTCAATGGTGCTGCAATCAGTTGGAAGAGCAACAAACAGTCATCAATAACTGATTCTACAACAGAGGCAGAATATATTGCAGCATCAGAAGCAGCAAAGGAAGCGGTTTGGATACGCAAATTTGTCGCTAAACTTGGAATAGTTCTAAGTTCAATGGATCCTATACCATTGTTCTGCGACAACAACGGAGCCATTGCACAAGTAAAAGAGCCAAGAGCACACCAAAAGTCTAAGCATGTGGAAAGAAAATACCATGTCATAAGAGAAATCTTGGCTAGAGGAGATGTAATAGTTCGTAGAGTAGACTCTATGAATAATGTAGCGGACCCGCTTACTAAGGCCTTAACTCCAAAAATATTTGAAAGACATGTGGAGTCAATAAGTATTAGATACCATCGTAAATGGCACTAAAGCAAGTAAGAGTTGTTGGGATTTGTGCTTACGTGTCATCCCTTTATGTATAAATATTTGCTTTATGTTTATACAATTATGATTTCAATATATCACTAATTATTTTATATATATATATATATATATATATGGTAAGATGCTTGTAATGTTTTAGACATTGTATGATCTGAAAGAGTTCAAATCTGATCTAAAAGAGTTCAGATCTGATCTAAAAGAGTTTAGATCAGAACTAAGAGTTAGTAATGCTAAAAGATATAAATGCTAAAAGTTAACACTGATAAGAATTATCAGGTTATAAGAGTTAGCAAAATCTAAAGAGTTAGAGCCTTGTCTAAAATGAGACAAAGACCTAAGAATATATTAGTAATGACGTAGTTACAATGAGTGGCAAATGGTGCTAGGAAATGTTGTTTTGCAAATATGTTTTTAAACTTAATGTTCCTGATCTATCTTCACTAATGCAAGTCTGTTAGTAAAGACCTTATTATATATAGATTGGTGTATATCTATATCTGGATAATCCAGATGGTTAGTCTTAGTAAACCATGAGTTAGTGAAAACTCATATAGAGATACAAGTATTCAGTAAGGACTGAATATTGAACAGACTCATAAAGATCTCTAATAGACATCCCATAAAGCCATCAATTGAGGATCTTTCGAGTTGAGTAGTATTCGTGGTCCTTAGACCTGAGTGCCACGGTGGACTTGTGAGTGATCCACTATACTTTGGTTTCACACATATCAGATATCTTTCATCGTCTGACCGCTGGGTGTCGTTGGGTATAGTCCGATGCTCATGGAGTTCGATGTGTACAGATATGGGATTCTTCAATTCAATTGGGTGAGTAAAATATCCTGAAACTCCAAGATTGTATTTCAGAAAGTCTTATGGCCATAAGCAGAAATACCCAGGGGTTAGTTTTATCCTCGGGGTAAATAATATCGTAAAAGTGTTTACGGATATTATTTATTAAGATACAAATCTAGAGATAAGTTTATGGTTGAGCATATGGAGACTTGACGGTGTTGATCTATATCACTGTTCTTCTAGGATATCTATAATGGAAGGATTATACGAATATGTTATAACCTCAACTTATATGGTCTAATGCATCATTTTGTAATATCCGTAACATGTGTGTGGGATATTGTACACGGACGTATGAAATAGTTTCATATGACAAATCGGGCATGGACCTAGAGAGTCTTACAATATGAAGTGTACTCGTTGTGCACTGGGGCAGCGAATTAGATTGAACAATTAATCCAACAAATTCCAGAAAAGTGAAAATATGTTTCAAGGTTCCTTATATTATACACTTGTCAATAATTCAATGTAAAATAAATTATTAGTTTACAAGAGTTGTTAACCAATAAGAAATTGACAAGTAACACAATTTTGCTCCATAAATGATTTACCATGTATTTACCTATTTACCTTGCTTGGTAAATACATATAAGGTAAATATAAATATTCAAAATAGTTTTGAATTATTAATATTTTATATATTAATGAAATTATGATTATTAATTGGAATAAGTGGCAAACACTATTTAGTAATAATAATAAGCATTGTTGGCCATTTAGAAATTGTTAAATGGTGCACTTATGAAGTGGTGAAACCACTTATCATTGTTTAATGCACATTTGCTCTCTAACAATTGATTCATATGGATGAATCAATTTGTTGGGTCAATTTGCATGTTTGATTATTGTTTGTAATGGTAAACAAAAAGAAGTGGTAATGGAGCACTAAGTGAAGCCATCATTTTATGCACTAAACCAAAAATTGAAATAGCGAATGCAAATTTCGGCAATTAAGATAAGAGAATTTTGAGAGCATTTCCTAAGTGTTTTTCTCAAAGTGTTGAGAGAGTTTGCAAAGGCTAACTAAAGTTTATAACAAAGAGTTGTAAGGAACTAAAGAAAACACTTAATTCTTCTCATCTCTTACTAGTAATAAATCATAAAGACAAATTGTTTTAAATGTTAAAACAACCCATAGCTGAAAATTTATGGCTGCCATTCTAGCTTCACAATCCCATCGATTTTAGTTGTGAACTAGAATTGTGCAAGGGAACACTTCAAGGTGAGCTCAACAAATTAGAGATTGAAGTTCTTGAAGAATTGTAAAGCTACCTTCAAAATCGGGTAGGTTATTTAATTATAATTCATTTTAAATCATGCATTTGAAAAATATATATGAGATATATATATATATATATGTGTGCTTGAATGATCATACATGAGATTATATGCTTGCGTATGTTATATAGTGTATAACATGTAGGACTACCTTCGCTGCGTATTTAATTTTTGAAATTATACGTATCTATACACATCACACACTATATCACAACAAGTGTACCACGTACTTAGTACGTATCTAACTCCTCTATTCTCTCTTATGGTTACATCTTGAAATCTTAGATACTTAATCTTAAACAAATGATTTACAAGTGTTTATATAGGGTGTATTCTGTGCCTACTAACCCTATTTCTTGTTAGAGTAAGAGTCCATTTGTTTTGGAAGTCCAAAACTTCCCAAAAAGTGAAATCCCGAACCAAAACAGCATCCTAACTCGTCTAGGCACCACAGCGCTGGCCCTCCTCACGCTCACCGCCGTGGTGCTAAGAACCCAGCGCTGCAGCACTGGGTTACTGTCTTGGGCGCCGCGGCACTCAATGATAGGCATCGCAGCGCTCAACCCTAGTGGTACCCTTCCTCGTTTTCTTTGCTTCCTTCGCGTCTTCGAGTCCTATTTTACTTCCACCTTCGTGTCCCACACATCCTAGACTTCTCTATATGTGTTCCACATGTTCTAGACTTCTTGTGGCTCTCCACTTTGGTATTCATCTTAATTCTTGTCCAACCAAGATTATTGAATCACCAATTTTCCAACAAACCCCTCATTGATTCAAAATCTCTCTCTATGAAGCTAATCATCGTAACCCTTTCTTGACCAATGCTCACTAGCATGGTCTACAAGTCAAGTCCTAGACTTAACTAAGGCTCTTGAGACTACGGTCTCCAAAGATTCATGAATATCGATGTCTAGAGTAGTTCAATGTTGTAATCTTCCATGTCCCGAAGACACCATAACTACAACCCTTAATGGTGAAAATACATTCTCGCCATTGCTACTCTTCCCACACATTCTCTTTTGACCCCTACCACAAAGTGATATAATTCAAAAGCTACTTTATGGTCTGTTTCAAATCAACAACCCTATATTGATCCTATTCGAAGCACTTTTCTTCAAGCACATAGCCTCCTTCTGTGCTTATCACTCCCTGATCCTTTTGCTTCCCATCTAGTATTCCTTCTTTATGTCTTCCATGAATCTTCTTATACCGATCTAGCAGTCCTGAGTCTACTAGGTCTTCATGAGATGAGGAATGAAATCTCATACCTAGTTCATCCTTTGTCTTTTTTACTATGTAGTCTCAATCTTATACTACTAATCCCCTATGACTTACCATAAGCCATATTTCTCTAATTGGTAAATAACGATTCTCCATGACTAATATGAAAACACTAGCCTAGATCCTAAAAATAGTTCATCCATCAGATACTTATTCCTCCAAAAGCTCTCATGCAATAAAGGTCTTTGCCTAGTCATCCAACAAACTTACAAATCCACTTTTCTTCTATCTTTGTCATTCTCTTAGGATTATCCCTTTGAGTGCTTTAGACACCTTTTGGATCTGCCCTTTACTCTTGATTGTTCTTCTTTTGCCATCTTTATTTTGTGTCCAATCTGAATGATTATTCTGACTAGGACCTAGATGACACCATCTTCTTGGTAGTCTTTCTTTTAAGAGTGATTCTTCCAAAAACAAAAATTCCCCAGTAAGGCCATCATCTTTTCCTCTTTCAGATAATCATCTTCCCTATTGTTCTTCCCTTATATTTGTGAGTCCCAATGACTGACAATCTTTGCTCTGCAATTTAACACTGCTGCCTATACTCTGCAATATGGACTTCAACCCATGCTCTGATACCAGTTTGTTACGAATATCAACTCATGCACTTAGATTTGACACCCTTATGGCATCAACTAAGCCACAGCCTTGATACCCATTTTATTCTATGCGCAACGAAAAACCATAACTCACACCAAAAGTAAAAACATATAAGATTAACACACCAATAAAGATAAAGAAAATAAACCAATCAACAAGACACAAGATATGCGTGGTTCGGCCCAAAATTGCCTATATCCACGGAGGATCCATGATTTAGCTTCTTATTATTGATATAAATCACTAAGTATCTTTTTAAATCATCAATGATCCCTTAGTATCTCCCATAGAGACCTCCAAGTATCTACCTTTGATCACCATGACTCCCTAAGACCTCTTAGTATCTCCTCATAAGAGAACTTTACAAGGAATACAAGAATAGCCCAAGCATCTAAGCCAAAAGGATCTATGGCGTTTCTTTTATTCACTTAAGAACCTAAAGAAAACATTCTCCAAAGGTTACACCTTAGTGCACCACGCACTTAATGCCTACCTAGCTCATCTAGTCTCTCTTATGGTTACATCTTGAAATCTTAGATACTTAATCTTAAACAAAGGGTTTACAAGTGTTTATATGGGGTGTATTTCGTGCCTACTAACCATATTCCTTATTGGAGTAAGAGTCCACTTGTTTTGAAAGTTCAAAATTTTCCAAAACTCAAAATCTCGAACCAAAATGGCATCCTGACGCGTCTGGGCACCACGGTGCTCATCTCTGGGCGCTGTGGCTCTGGGTTGCTGTTTTGGGAGCTACGGCACTCAGGGATGGGTGTCGTAGCGCTCTGCCTTGGTGGCACCCTTCCTCATTTTCTTTGCTTCCTTCGCGTCTTCGAGTTCTGTTTCACTTCCCCCTTCGTGTCCCATACATCCTAAACTTCTCTATACGTGTCCCACGCGTTCTAAACTTCTTGTGACTCGCCACTTTAGTATTTATCTCAATTTTTATGCAACTAAGATTGTTGAATCACCAATTTTCTAACATATATTTTACTATGTAAGCATAGAGTTTTATGGTTTAATCAATAGAATAATAAATTATACGCTTTATGATTTTATTATTATCATCACCTCATTATATATGCAGTTAAAATTAGGTCTTTGTTTATTTTTTAAATAATCAAAAAGAAATTAATATTTTTATTTTTTATCATGTTCTAATTAATTATGGTCAAAATACGGCTAAAGAATACCTATTTGAATGATTATAGGAAGGTATTCTACAACTACATGTATGGGTCTATAAAGAAGACTGGCTTTTTAATTAATAGATGTACTTTTTTTAAGTATAGATATTACATTAGAAGATTACTAATATTACATCTAAGAGATTATTAGGATAAGACATTATATTTTTATATTGAAAGAATTCATACACCCACACTAGAAAAGTAAATTCAATGAAAAAGAAACACAAACTTCATAAAGGAGAAAATAAGAGACCCTTTCAAGAAAGGAAAATATAGACCCCTCACAGAGAGAAAAAGACACTCGGAAAAAAATTATACCAAGACAAAATATAATTATATTTATACATTGATGCCTGCCCGAACACATACCTTACAAAGAATAGAAGAACTCATACTCCACACTAGAGAAGTAGACCCTATAAAAGGAGAACACAAGCCCCATAAAGGAATTACAAAAATATAATACATATAATAAAACTCTTGGAATTACAAATTTTAAAATTCAAATTCATGTTAATTAAAATTAATTCTAAGAGTTACAAATTTTAAATATAAATTACACATTAATATTGGAGTTACAAAAATATATACATTATAATAATGTTAAATTGATATTGATATTAATACCTTAAGCATACTACTAATATATAAAAGGGTTTTTCTATACTCTAAGCATATGCATAATCCCAAGCTTATTCTCTAAAATTTTACATATATTATTTTCTTACAACTTCAATATTGTGAGATTTGGTTTTTTTTTTCGATGATCATACTCATCGAAAAAGAGTAGTTTAAAGCATTTGAGTTGTATTTTAGAGTTGAAAAAAATTACTTTTACCTATATGAGAAGAGATCTCTTTGATTTTAGGACAATGCTACATGCCTCTCTATTATACAGACCATATTTTTTTCTTATTTATATTTGAATTAATTTTACTACTTTATCTATATTATTAAATTTTATATGTTATATAATTTGATGATATGCCTAAAAATTAATTTATGTGTGACTTACAAGTGTCACATTAAAGATATTATTATAAAAGCACTAAAAAGTAAATATTTAACAGAATTGTGTGACAGTGGAGTCTAAAGTAGATTTAAAAAAAAAAATATAAGAACTAAAATGATAATTTTTAATTCTTATTTTCTTAATGTTTATTGGAAATTAAATGAAAGCTTTTACTTATTTTTCTACTAGTTATTTGATCGGGGATATCTAATTTTTTTAGGGTGGTACAAGAGTTTTAAGTTCGACTTTAAAGGGATTCTATTTCCATTTATCTATAATTTAAAATAAAAAAATAAAAGTAGATGTCAAAAAGCTTTTTAAGGTTAATAGAATGGATAAGAAAACATTTCTATTTTGATACAAAGATGAGTTTTGTTAATCGTGTCTTCTTTTCTCAACAGGCACGAAATATCTTAATAAAGATCATTCATAGAGTACTTGATCAAAGAAGGGCAATTAAGAGAAGTGATGTGCAAAAGGAAAACCAAGGCATGATTGATTTAATGATGGAAGTTGAAGATGAGAATGGTAATAAGTTGGAGGATGAGGATATCATATATTTTATATTTGTATTGTTGAATGTCGGTCATGAAAGCACTATATATACTGTAATATGGGCAATAATCTATCAACATCCATATTTGTTGCAAAAGGCCAAGGTTTGGTTCAATTAATTTAAGTTTAAATTATACTTCTAATTAGGCTACTTCATATTATGAAGACAGCATCACTGTTGAAGTTGGAACTTTTCTTGCCAGGAAGAGCAATAGAAGATCATAAAGAAATGACCAACTACATAAAAAGGATTGATTTTTAAGGAGATTAAACAAATGAAATATCTTTCGAAGGTATACTCTATGATAATGCTGTTAGACTAGCTTAAAGTGATCTAAATATGCTTGAAGTAACTTTAAAAGTATATAGATCAATGTGAAATTTAAAAATAGATTAAATATACCTCTTGTCATTGAAGTCATTTTTCAATATTCTAGAGAGATGATTAAGCTCTTCTAAATCTTTCCAATCTCCACTGATGACATATGTGTTTCTTGAATAAAATTGGATGATTTAGAGACCTAACCAAGTGTTATATTTATAGGTGTTTTTCCATCAAAAATGCCACCCCTTATTTATAAATATGGGTTAGTTATTTTACACTTAATGAGTATTATCTTTGAATAATGAAAGACAATGAAAGTTAATAGGAATGATAAAATATGTTGATCATAATGTGTTTATATCTAATATTAGGTATTACATCATAATTTACCTAATACACTTAACATTCTCCCACTTGACTAATATATTATATCATTCACCATAGTAGGAAACAAAATACACAGATCATGGCAATAAATCCTTTAAAAATGAGTATTATCTTTCATGTATAACAATGCATTATGTCTCTTAATACTTGCCCATATTACTTATTGAATAAATCATATTATTCTGAGTCCAAACTTAATGATATTTCTCAAATGAATATGTGCACAATTAATAATCAAATATAAAAAAATATCATAACTTAAATAGAATTTCATAACATTTGTCTTATGACAAAAAATTACATAAAGGAACCAAGTCTCATATTTTCTATATGATCTTTGAACTTAAATGGTGGCATGCCTTTTGTTAAGGGATCAGCTATCATCAATTTAGTGCTGACATCAACATAAAGGAACCAAGTCTCAATGACTATTGTTTTATCTTTTACACGTTCCCTTATGGCTAAATATTTGATGTTGATGTATTTATTCGACTACTACTTTTATTATTTTTGGTCATAAAAACTGTAGCTGAATTGTCACAATATATTTTCAATGGTCTAGAAATTGAATCCACAATTCTAAACCCAAATATGAAACTCTTCATCCATACACCATGTGAGGTAACCTTAAAATAAGATACGAACTCAGCTTCCATAGTAGAAGTGGCAGTCAAAGTCTACTTTGCACTCATCCAAGATACAGTTCCACTGGCCAATATAAAAATGTATCTTGCTGTTAATTTTTTAGAATCAACATAGCCAGCAAAATCTGCGTCAGAGTAGCCAATCACCTCCAGATTCTCTGTTCGTCTACATATAAGTATGTAGTTCTTTGTCCATTGAAGGTATCTCATTAACTTCTTTGTAGCTTTCTAGTGGTCAAGACCTGGATTACTCTAATATCTTCCTAATATTCCAACTGTAAATTGAACTTGTCACCCTTCATAATGGGAGCTATACTTAGTGAACAATCTTTCATCTGAAATCTCTCCAAAATTTTGTTAATATAGGTTCTTGAGACAAACCTAAAATATTTTATAATCTGTCCCTATGTATCTTAATGCTAATGATATAAGACGCATCACTCATATCTTTCATGTCAAAGTTTTCAGAGAGAAATTGTTTCACCTCATATAGCAAACCCTTATCATTTGTTGTAAGTAAAATATCATCCACATATAAAATAAGAAAATAAATTTTACTCCCACTAACTTTCTAGTATATACATTGATCCATAATATTTTCTATGAAATCAAATGAAGAGATAATATCATGAAATTTTAAATACCAATAACGAGATGTTTGTTTCAATCTATATATGGATTCTTTTAGCTTGCACATTAAATGCTCACCATTACTAAAGAAATATCCTTCTGGTTGTTTCATGTAAACCTCTTCCTCTAGATCTCCATTGGAAAAAACTATTTTCACATCCATTTGTTGCAACTCTAAGTCAAAATGAGAAATCAATGCCATAATAATTCAAAAAGAATCTTTTTTGGATACAGAAGAGAAAGTCTCTTTGTAGTCGATTCTTTCTTTTTAAGTAAATCCTTTAGTAACAAGTCTTATTTTAAATCTCTCGATGTTACCCAATAAGTCTTTTTTTATTTTAAAGACCCATTTATATCCTATGGTTTTTGCACCATCAGGCAACTCAACAAGATCTCATACTCCATTAAATGCCATAGAATTCATCTCTTCTTTCATTGTATTGAACCATAAATTTGATTCTTTGCAACTCATACCTTGTGAAACGTTTCAGGATCATTTTCAGCTTTAATATTATAGTCCGAATCTTGTAGATATACAACATAATTACTAGGAATTGCTGGTTTTCTTATTCTAGTAGATCTCCTTAACATTGTACCAACATTTTCCTGAGGAATATATTGTTTAACTGATTGTTCAACAACTTCTTGAAATTCTTGAACAACTTGATCTACTGGATTATTATCAGCAGCAGTTTCTGGATCTTCAATATTTAGTTGTACAACATTCAGTTGAACTTGAAGAGTGTTATTAATAACAATCAATCTATCACTTGAGGTGGAAGGTTAGGGATTAATATGATCTTTCTCAAAAATAATGTTCTAAGATTGATCGCTTCCACTGATCAAGTCATTTTAAAGAAACTTTGCAGTTCTTGATTTCACAATCCTAGTGATATGAGATAGATAATAGAATCTGTAACCTTTAGACCTTTCGATATATCTAACGATATACCCACTAATGGTCCCTGGGTCTAGTTTCTTTTCTTGTGAGTTGTAAACTCTTACTTCAGATGGACATCCCCAAACACGTATATGTTGCAAACTCAGTTTCTAACTTTTTTATAATTCAAATAGCATCTTTTAGATAGCATTAGTTGGAACTCGGTTTAATATATACACTGTCATTTTAAGAGCTTCAGTCCACAAGTGTTTAGAAAGTTTAGAGCTACTAAGCATACTCAGTTTCTAACTTTTTTATAATTCAAATGGCATCTTTTAGATAGCATTGGTTGGAACTCGGTTTAATATATACACTGTCATTTTAAGAGCTTCAGTCCACAAGTGTTTATAAAGTTTAGAGCTACTAAGCATACTCCGCATCATATCCATCAATGCTCAATTTCTTCTTTCTGCTACACCATTTTGGTCAGGTGAACCAAGCATGATTTATTGGGCAACTATCTCATATTCTTGAAGAAATTTCACAAATAGACCAAGTACTTGTCCATCTTTAGTATATCTACCATAATATTCTCCACCTCTATCTGTTCTTACGATTTTAATTTGTCTTCCATATTATTTCTATTTCAGCTTAAATTTTTTTAAAGTATCCAGTGCTTCATTCTTATTATGAAGTAAGTAGAGATACATGTATCGTGTGCAATCATCTATAAAAGAGATGAAGTATTTTGGACCATATGAGTCCAGGTCAGGACTACAAATATATGAATCTCTAATATGTTTGTACTCCTCTTGGCACCTTTCTTGGACTTGTTAGCCTACTTTCCTTTAATAAAGTCTATACAATTGTCAAAATTAGTCAAATTTAAAGTACTAAGTACTCCATCATTTACTAATCTTTTAATCCTTTTAACGAAGATATATCCCAATCTCTCGTGCTATAACATAGAGGAATCTTCATTTATAGCACATCGTTTAGTACCAGTGTGAACATGCATAGTATTGTAAGTAGTATTATTTTATAAATTAATAGAGAAAAACCCATCAGACAATGTACCATTTTCAACAGAATTAGATTCATAAAATAAATTGAAAGATATTTTTGAAAACTTAAAGGATTAACCCAAAAATATAAGTCTTGAAATTGAAATTAAATTCCTAGAAAAACTATGAACATAGAAAGTCTTTTCCAAATTTAAAATAAAACCACTGCTTAAAATTAAACTACATGTTCCAATAACTTTCATATGTGAACACATCTAGTTTTTAGAATAGATGCATTGTTCACTGCCCACTGGCTTCCTTAAATTTTACATACCCTGTAAGGTATTTGAAATATGGATTATAGAACCAGAATCAATCCACCATGTATTATATATTACATCAACCATATTAGATTCATAACAAACAAATGAGATTGGATTACCTTTCTTCTCAAGCTATTTCTGAAACTTGGGGCAATCTTTCTTTATGTGTCCCTTCTTTTTGCAGAAGAAGCACTTGGATTCCTTTTCTATTTTAGTTTAGGGAGGAATTTTGTTATTTCCTTTCTATTTGGCATGTTTTTGGTTCTTTCCTTGTGTTGCAATTAGCGTACTTTCACCTAATTCCATTATCAGTCTCTCTTGCTCTTGAACACACATAGTCATAAGCTCATTTATTGATCATTTATCCTTATATGTGTTGTAGGATATTTTGAAGGGTCTGTATTGTTATGGAAGGATGTTCAATATATAGTGCACAAGAAAAGAATTAGACATCTTAACCTCAAGTATTTTTAATTGAGCCGTAATGTCCCTCATTTGTATGATGTGCTCATGCACACCTCTTACACTAATGAGCCTTAAGGATAAAAACTTCATAATTAGGGTGCTAGCATATGCCTTAACTGAAGCCTCAAATTGTTCAACAATAGCCTTCAGTAAAGATCGAACATTGTTATGCTGATCGACTGAACTAAAGTTCTAATTCAATTAGATTCATTTATTTTTATGGTAAAAATTATCAAATTATGTTCTTTTTTTCAAATTCCTGTGGGTAAATTAGAAAATATAATTTGATATTCATCCTAATTAATCATACAAATGTAATAAAAATTCGTGTGGAATAAAATCTACTATACTTAATATAATTAATCATAATTAATATCATTTTCTATATGTGATCCAAATAATATAATTTTGTATAATTAAAGATGCTGTGGCTACTCCCTAATTAATTAAAATTATATGGACCACAAGACATTTAATTTTATTTACAATTTTTCATATAAAATAAATATAAAAATAAGCATTATTTATAAATATGAACATAATTTTAATTTATGTTCTACTCAAATTATATGTAGAATGAAACAATAAACTATACATACAAAAATTAACATAATTTCAACATATAAATATCTAAAATTTTAATTCATAAATTGATCTTTACAAAAGGCCAAATTTATGAATTATTCATACAAAATTTGCATGTATCAATACATAACTATAATGATACTTACAAAATTAAATATGAAAGTAATACATAAAGACACTAAAATTGAGTAATATAAGAAGTTATTTATACATTTTATAAAAATTTATACTCAAACTATAATTATACATAAATTTTTAGAGTTAACTTAAAATATTCAAGTTTTTTGGGTCTATATGTAAAGCTATTAAAGTATTATGGCCAAAATATAATTACCAAAATATTTGGGAACTAATTGTAATTAATTAAATCTGTAGGAGTATATTATCAAATACTATATACTTTAGAGGTCAAATTATAATTAATAAATTTTATGGGTGCCAAACTAAAATTATTTAATACTTTAAAGGTCAAATTATAAATATTTATAAGTTTTAGGGTCAAAATATAATTTATAAGAGATTGAGGGGCTGAATGAAATTAACCAGTCATATCAACCTGCCGTATTATTTATGCCTAGCCCATGACCTGTATTTGACCCCCTTCAGTATTTTGACCCCCTTCAGTATTTTGACCATATCTCCCTCATTTTAACTCCGATTTTGATGTTTTAAATTGCAAAATACTCAAATTTAAATTTCCTAATGATTTGTAATATTATTTGCTTCATACAATGTCAAAATAATGAGTTTTGATCAAAATAAAATTTGGCCATAACTTTTAAAATTTTCAGATTGTATATTATTTAAAGTAAATGCAACTATGACTCTAATACCAACTTTTAGACTAGTTTAAGGTGATTTAAACATG
Source organism: Ailanthus altissimus (assembly GCA_946807835.1). Taxonomy (NCBI): domain Eukaryota; kingdom Viridiplantae; phylum Streptophyta; class Magnoliopsida; order Sapindales; family Simaroubaceae; genus Ailanthus; species Ailanthus altissimus. Next base: position 29,883,093 of record OX327688.1, on the reverse strand, counting down.
CTTGAAGAAACTTCAAAAGCATCTAGATCAATTCAAAATTTAAAAATGGATTAAACATACCTCTTGCAATTGAAGTCATTTTTCAACAATCTGGAGAAATGATTAAGCTTTTCTAAACCTTCTCAATCCCTACTGATGGCATATGTGTGTCTTAAATAAGATTGAATGATTTAGGGGCCTAACCAAGTGTTATATTTATAGGCATTTTTTCATCAAAAACGTCACCCCATGTTCATGAATATGAGTTAGTTGTTTTACATCTAATGAGCATTATCTTTTAATAATAAATGATAATTAAGGTTAATGGGAATGATAAAAGATGTTGACCATAATGTGTTTATACCTAATATTATGTATTACATCATAACATACCTAATACACTTAACAAATACATGACTATATATACTGAATAGTAATATATAAATTTGTGAATGTTAGTATTGGTAAATTCTTGCAATGGAAAAGATGATTTGATTTAATAGTTTACATCATTATTTAGTGTATGAACAATACACACATATAAATATATATATATATATATTTAAAAAAATAATTTAGTGGCTACATAGCTCACCATATGATAAGATGTTGGACATGTGGCATTATCTAATAAATTTACAACTTTTCATAACTTCTGTATAATTTATAATTATAGTATTTTGTCATTGTAAATGATGCAAAAGTTATGAGAAATTATAGATTTAATATATAGTGTCACGTGTCTAAAATTTACCATATAGTAAATTAAGTAACCCACTAAATTATTTATATATATGTATGTATGTTATTGATTCAGGTAGATGAAACACAACGCACCATGAATTAGCTATTTTCGATTACTCGAGAGGCAAAAATGGATGTAAACATCAAAGGTTAGTGATGACTTCTATTGTAATATCCAATCCCTATTAGTAGTATTGGCGCCTAGATTTCGGTATAGAACAAATAAGACACCGTAGGGTTACTCGATTTTAACCCTATTAGAAATATTTTCTTTATAGTGCACGTGAGAGATATTAGACCTAATTTGGTAATTTCACACTTGATCGGTGCGCCGGACGACCCTAGAATATTTTTTGAATTTTTCTCTATTGGCTTGGAAAAGAAAATTCTAATTTACTACATGAATTTCCATTTAAGGGTTATGAATGGAACAAGCCTTTGTTGAGAAACATAATCCATATATTAGAGAATTGACCAATTAGAAGAAATCTCATGGATTGCCAAGTTGGAAGTTCTAGTTAGTTCTTTGGACTATTCCAACTTGATAGTTACAAATGAACTAATTACATAATTAGTTTTCAACTAATGGCAAATTAGTAATTTTGAGAAAGTTGAAGGGCAAAATGGTAAATAGAGGGAGGACTATAAATAGGTTGGAAGTGTGTAGAATTTTGAAGATGATCAAAAGCAAACACTTAGAACAAAAGAGAGAAAATTCGAGCTTGGAAAGGAGGGCTGCTACAGTGACCTTTCAAGTTTTGTTTTCATGAATTTTCATGTGTAATCAAGCCAAATTAAGGTTACAAACCAATCCCTAAGCTCAATTGAAGTCTCTATTAGTGGAAATTCAAGAAAAAGAGGTAAGAAAAGCATCTTTTATGAGTTTGATAAGTGAGAATTCAAGAATGTGTTAATTGATGTTCTTATGTGTATTCTTAGCTTAGATTGAGTTAAATTCTAGTTTGGAGCTTGAAGGAGTCATCAATTTGAAGAAATTGGCAAGGTGAGAATTAGGGTTTTTAGTGATTTTGTAGTAGAGATTTCAATTAATTGTAATTAGGGCTTTAGAATGAAATTGGCATGATTTTGTTGTAATTGGAACAATAAATTGAGAAAAGGAATGTGTTGGAACCTAGGGTGAAATTCTGCCACTTTAGGGAAGTTAGGAATTGAGTGGTGTTTTGATTGAATTGTTGTGTGTAAATGATGCATATTGTGAATTGAATGTATATGGTTGATGAAAAAAACCCAAAAATGAAGAAAATGGGACATAATTGTCCATGTTGGAAAGGTGAAGGGCAAGTATGTCCAATCAAATGATAAGGTGTTCAATAATTTTCAGGGCGCCGGATGGTGAGTTAGTTTCGATTATGGCTCCGTAACTAAAATCGGGAAGTAGTTTACATCCGGGCTTTGTATACCGATTAGGGCATTTAGTAGTTAAATGAGATTCTAGTGTTCGATTTGGTTCTAAATGTCATTTATGGCGCGTAGGTGAGGATAACCGAGAGCGTTAACGGGAGCAGGAATCGGGAGCGAAATTGAGCCCAGAGCGGTTGTGAGTGGAAATCTGCCATTTCTTTTACTTTTCGGTTATTATGTTTTCGCACAATGACTATGTATGTTTTATGAGCTTTCGATGCATAAACATGATTTATGATCTTGATATATTCATAGACATACTTTTACATGATCGATTTGTGAAACAGTTTGAAAGTTACTACATTTGTTTTAAGGCCATTGGTACCCTCAGATTATAGTGGTGATGATTGTATTAGACCCGGCCGGTATATCCTGTGCACATGGGCAGGTCTTGGGGGTGTGTCACTAACTCTGGAAAGTCGGGATATCAAGTCATGTGAGTCGCTCTATGTGTACGGGATATTGTCTCGCTATATGCATGCGATGTAGGATTCCGCTGCGTAGCTAGTGAGATGTCTTGAGATGTCACTGTGGGTACTGCTAGTTGAGGTGCCCCGTGACCTACTCACGTATGCGGTGCTAGTTGAGTCGCTGCATGGGTATAGAGCTTTAGGGTTACCATTGGTACAATTTAGAAAGGAAATGGTCGAGCGAGGATTTTACTAGTTTTCGATTTACCGATAGCATTTATGCATTTATATGCACACAGCAGTTATTATGTTATACAGATTCTGAATATAGTTTTTCAAAGATGTAAATAAAACCCGCTCGGCAAAATTTCATTAGCATATGATATTAGAAACTGTTTTACAATTTTACATCCGTTTTAGAAGCATAATTTCTGCATGTACTTTAGAAATTGCTATCTTTGTATAATATTCTTGTAATTGAATTCTCATTTACACTCATTGAGCTCTTTTAGCTCACTCATTTTATGTTTTATGTTTTAAACCCCTTTCCCAGGTGCAGGTCTCGGAACGCAAGCTGCTGATTCTCCTACCGCCGAGTAGTGGGCCGAATCCAAAGATAATTTTTGTACATGTAAATGTGCTAATAGTACTCTTTACTTTATGCATAATAGTTGTAGGCATGTATATTTATAAGTATGTGTTGAATCAAGAAGAAGAGATTTTCAGTTTATGATGATCGTTATTACTTTTTATGATTATGCTTATTTTGTGATTTACACGAAATAATTGAGTTGTGTTGGATTTGATTTGAAAAGGACCGGAGGTCCGAATTGGTAGAATTGAGATGTGTTGGAATTAGAAGTGAAATTTCTTTGCAGGTTTATATGGATTTTCCAAAAAACAGGGGAAACTCTATCCGTTTGTTTTTAAAACTAAAAAGTCATTTTCATGTATATTACTAGATCTTTTTAGTAGTAACAAGAATTAAAAAGGGGTTCGCCTCGCGGAATTTCTTAACTTACCCAGTTAGGTTCGGAGGAACTTCCGTCGGGGTACCCGGCAGGGTCACTGGGATCTATAGTAGAGGGTCTCGGGTTGGGTCCTGTCAGAGTGGTATCAGAGCACGGTTTTTGAAGTTTTAGTTAAAAAGTTCATTTTTAGAATGAGATTATTGAAATTGCTTGCATATTTTTCTAAGTTTAGAAAGTTGAATTCTTTGCATTTGATAATCATTTGCATCACTAAATTTTCAGAAAATATGCATCGTCGTGGAGGCCCACGTACTAGGAGAGCAGCTGCGGAGGCTTTTACACCTGAAGAGGAGTAGGGAAATAAGTCAGTAAATGTTCCTACGCCTCAGACCCCTCCCGAATCATCTCAACCCGCTGAGCCAGAGGGTGGAAATGTGAATATAGCTCAAATGGCCCAGATACTAGCAGCGGCGATCCAACAGCCGCGAGAGACCGGAGTGTCCATTGAACGCACCAAGAAATTGGGCGCTAAGGCTTATGATGGAACCGGAGATCCCGAGAGAGCTCTATCTTGGTTAGAGAACAATGAAGAAATTTTTCAGGTTATGGGATGTACGAAAGAGCAGATGGTGGTATACTCTGCATTTCTATTGAAAGAAGGAGCGAAGGATTAGTGGAAGGCCTTGCAAAGGAGAAACGCCGATGGGGTGTCTTGGGCGCTTTTCAAAGAGGAATTTTTGAATAAGTTCTACCCCAAAAGTTATAAAGATGCGAAGATAGAAGAATTCTTCAAGCTCGAACAGGGTTCCCTCTCGGTGGCTGAGTACGAGAAGAAGTTTTCGGAGCTCCTTCGTGTCGTTCCATTTATAGTCGATAATGAAGAGCAGAAGGCTAACCGTTTTGCAGTGGGTCTCAATCCACGAATCAGGGCGTACGTAGTATCGGCAGCCCACACTCAGTATAGATCATTGGTGGAAGCTACAACACGGGTTGAAAGAAGCATAGCGGCCATCCCTAAACTGAAAAGCGGGGTCAGAAAAGAGACTGGTCAGGAAGTTCTCGGGGAGGACCGAGTAAATTCCCACGAACAGAGGAGAGATCTTCATGGTCCAGCAGTCGAAAGCCAAGCCAAGGAGCTCAATCCAGCCAAGCTTCCGTTCGGCAACCATCCGCCGAATTCCGAAGCACTAAGGAGAGTTGGAAGAATTTCCCGGTGTGTAATAGATGTGGCAAGGCCCATCTGGGGGATTGTAGGAAGGGGACTATCGGGTGTTATAAGTGCGGGCAAGAGGGTCACTACATGAGAGATTGCCCGAATGATGGAGCTAGCAGCAAGCCAGAAGATAGACCACCAGCTCCAGGACAAACCAGCGGCGGTCGAGGGTAAATTTGCAACATCAGCTTTTTAAAACTCTAGGAGTTCTTCAGGAGTTTGATGGATCTTACTCTCAAACTCACAGGGGTAAAAAAGACAAGATCTAACTTTTGAGCCCAAGCCGTACTATTCATACAACTTGCAACGTAAATTTGGATTATTACAACTCGTTGTGTTCTACTATGTTACAATCTTCCGATACCACCCTAAACATTTTAAAACTTTGTTGGGGAGATCAAATAGGATCTTGTAATAAAAAAGACCAGAGAAAATGTGAAAACCAAAGAAATGTTATCATCAAAGAGGAAGACAAGTCGCCTCGTCATGGTAACATGCAAACTAAATTTGTCCTTGGATTTAAAGAAAACCCAAGAAAATAATCGAGCTATGAACATTAAGCTAAAGGATATATCTCTGCTGTTGAAAATGCCATGTTAGAAACTTTATAATAAAATAAGAAGGAGTTGCATGAAGCCATTAATCTATCCAAAACAATGGAACCACTTACAGCCATAGTAGTCAACCAAAATGTTGCCCAAGGAATTCCTGAGAAAGGAACTCAAGTGGTCTCTACTAACTATAGCATACCAAAGGACAAGGTAAAAGCCATCACTCAATCTGATATTCTGGCCATAATTAGCTAAATAAGTTGTAACCAGCATATGATAGACATAGAATATATTCCTTTGCCACCATACCCAACTAAAATCCTGGATATATTGTCTGGATATTGAGCTTCTATATTCTAACTAATGAAGACTGTAATAGTTGCTAGTTTTCAAGTATGCCTAATTGATTTGGACTTCGGCTACGTAGCCTTATGGTTTATGTTGTACTAAGATTTAGATAAGTACATTGGTGGTAGCTTTACATGCTTTAAGTCTATACCTAAGTTAATCAAACATGGAACAGAACTATGGATTTCCACTATAAGGCTTTGCTACAAGATTCTATATTTTTTTCTCTTGCTTCTTAGGCTCTTCCTTTGAATGATTATGACCACTTCTTTTGTAATCTTTCCTTTTTTAAAGTTAACATATCTAGTATATTCCAGTAAGTTGACTATAACTACCTTTTCTTCCCTAAGCTAAGGGAGTGGGTTCAGGTCTATGGCCAAAGGTTTGTTAAAAAACTTTAGGGTATCATCTTGATCTTGTTATGGATTAATCTTTAAATCTATCTTTAAGTGTATGGTAGGGTAATTAAATGTCTTATGCATGCATAAGAAATTAGGACTCTTTTTATCCTTCTTGATTGGGTTTCTCCTTAAAGGATAAAATTGAATGAACCCATCTAGTATCCATTAATCCATAAGAGCATTCAAATCTTCCTCATTGAATAGTATGGATTTCTCTTCGAAAGGCTCCTTAGGAGGTAGTCTATTATACAACTTGGCTTGATTATCTACATATAGATCTTGTGGCTTTATCTTCTTTTTTTTTTTACTAGGTCTTCATTGTATACCAATAGAGGCCTTACTGATAAGGCATTTCTCTTAGCAGCTTCTATAAGCTTAATAAGGGAGATTATTCCTATATTTTTTAGGTGGGCTTTATATTCGCTTAACATGTTGTTAATATAGATCTCTATGAGCTCTTCTTCACCTTTCTACCCGTAATTATCTAATTTCAGTCTCTAAATCATCTTATATACTCAATCAATGACTATGTATAGCCTTGTTTAGTTTCTTTGAGTTAGATCTCAATGAACCTTTTCACTCTAGAAGTATTTTTTATATAATTTTGAGGTCATTTTATCTTAGGTGAGGATAAACCCAACTGATAATGAGGCATAGTAGGTATAAGAACGGTCTGTGAGGAATTTAGAGAATTTTCTAAGTTGTAAGCTTTTATAGTTAGTGTGTACAAAAAAAGAGTCAATAAACCTCCCAATGTGTTCTTTGAGCTTCCATATCTTGCAATTAAACATAGAGAAAGATGGTGTATCATAACCTAAAGGGTATAGCATCTCCAAGACTTTAGTTGGATATACTGATAGAAGAACATATTTCATATCAATCGTATGATGATTACAGATTTGATCAATCATGGCTAAGATGTCAAATCGAATTAGGATTTTTGTCTTTCCCTTTAATATGTCATTATTTGTAGGAGCCACTTGAGTTTCCTTCTCAAAAGTGCCTTAGGTAGCATTCGATATTGTCTATTATAGTCATAAGTTATTTTATTATGCTAGCCAAATTGATCGCCTCAAGTACTCTTTCTAATTTTGTTATAGGCCTCTTGTATGACATTCTTGAACAATAATGTATGGTCTTCAGATTACTATTTTTAGCCTATTCATTATCTTAGGTCTCCTCTGAACCTAAAGGCAAGTTGGTGTGTATGTCGTTATGGCATGAGGACTTGTCTTGTTTTTCAGTAATAATTCCCAAGTTTCCACTCGTCTTCTTAGTCTTTATAGTTGCAAAATCATAGCCAAACTCTTCAATAAAATTGTTTAAAATGTTTAAAGTAGTTCTAGGAGATCATAATGTGGAGGAATACCATTGGCTATAGTGATTTTACGCTGATGTGACAAGCAGTATGAAGATATAACTTGGACCTGAATGGTTGATCTCAGCCTCTTCACTACTTATGAGTTCAAAAGTAAAGCTCACTAGACTTTTGAGAGCTCATAAAGTACAAAAGCTAAAGTTGCGAATTTGCTTTACCAGACTTTGATTGTAAGGGACTTCATGGCAAACTCAGTTACAAATTGTAAAAAGTGTGGGAGCCAAGCTTTTATAGTAAACAATAGAGAAATATGAGTTGCTATAGTGTGTTTAAGAAAGGTTACTGATGTTATAAAACCTATGTGAGTTGTGTAGCATGCAATATAAGTCTAAGATTTATGCCACAAGAACTGTAATTACTAATATTATGGGGAAAACACTCCTTGAACCTTATGCTTTTGATTTAGCAACTCGTCTATAGTGAGTTTAGTCTCTGGGACAATGCAAACCAACAATGATAACTAAGTTCTTTTGTGAAGATTGTGAAAGGAAAGGCAATGCAAGTATGTCATATGTGCTAAGGTAGTGATTTATGGTTGAAATAATATGTAAGAGGTTAGGTTGAAGGCAACAAGTTTTTGGTGCATTCTAGGACAATTAAAAACTTGTGTTTCATATAAAAATAAGGATTTTTATAATGTTAGGATTTGTACAAGTTCAAGGCCTATTATTTGGCCTCATTTCTCTTAAAATCTAGTTTATTTAATGAGTTTTAAATTCGCTAAAAAAAACTTTTAATGAATAAAAGTGATAAAATATGATTTTATTCTAAATAAAATATTAATATGCTTATTATATACCAATTTAAAGAAGGAATTTACTCATTTTTATTTTAGGAAGGAATCTAAGAGCCAAATAATGTCTTATTATAATAGTATTTCTTCTTTAGCTTAATAATATAGGCTAATCCTTATTTTTGGACTAAATACATTCCAAGTGAATTTTAGTCTAAGTTGTTAGATATTTTATGTTATTTTATGCCCTTAAAGCATGTGTAATAACATTTTGTTAGATTAATAAAGTTTATTCATACATATAATTAAGCATACATTGATGAGCTCATATTTATAAAGTATATGATTTATGTATTAGGCATAGAATACTAATACAGAGGGTACAGATTACAAGTTCTTTATAAATTAAATCATGTTCACAACCATTAATGAAAAAGACATTTCATTATGTAAGATTGTAGTTTTTCTACTTCTTTTAGCGGATGATTTACCTTGATCATCGAAGTAGAGAAACTAATGTATATGATACATTGAACATGACTACTGTGAATTTCGAACTAGTTAACTAATTGTCGTAGATCTTAATTTACAAAAGCTTTAATAAGCTTGATTGATCTTAATCCTAAGCAGATAATGAACTTACATTCATGCGTTGTATCTTTTGAGTTATCACGGAGTGAGATCTATATAAACGGTCAAAACATCGATAGCTTGGAGATATAATTTCATGGGTCGTAGGAACATATATTTGCAAGATGGAATCTAATAATTAATGTCCACCTAAGCTGTTTGCAGTACTTGATCATTAGAATCTGTGGCCATAATTTATTCAATAAATTATTCATTGAATAATAATATTTATTTGTAAATTTATTTACAAATATAAATATATTAAAAATGATCATTAGAGCATTCAGTGACTTAGGGGCAAATAAGTAATTAAAGAGGTAAGCCATTATTTCAAAGACCTAACTTTAATTGTGGACATCAATTAAAGGGTCAATTAAGTGGTTATTGTTGGTCTAAAGACCAAGCCCAATTTAATTAAATGGAGTTTTAATTAAATGGGCTTTTATTTTATAATATAGGTTACTAAAGTACAGTCCTTGGCTTTTAGTGGAATATCCTGGGGTTAACTTAGAAAAATTAGTGTATTATGAGATAATAAGGATTAGGCCTTTTAAGTTGGAGCTAGGAAGCCCATGGGTCTTGTAGTCCCTCCACTAGCTCAAATCCTAATCAAACTCTAATTTTTTAATCCTAATCAAATTCTAAATACCCAAGGGAGATCCCTATATATATGAGAGGTATGTAATAAGAAAGGTGACCATAACCATACAGAGAAAAATTCTTTTACGTATTCTTACGTGGAAAAGGAATTTAGTTAATACTATTCTCTCAGATTTGGGTATTAGTGATTTTAGAGATTAAGAAAGATCCGCGCACCCACACGCGTTGAGTTTGAAGATTGAGGATAGTAGAGAAGATTGCAGTCATTCAATTCAAAATTTGCCATAGCGAGGAATTGAGGTAATCTTCTATCCCTATACATGTAATTATGAACAAGACGATCTGGCTTCCGCTGCATTTATTTTTATAAACAAAAATTTTTATTTTACATACCAACAACTGGTATCAGAGCCACCTTGTTTCATATTACATGTATAGTTTATTTTGTGTATGACAATAATTGTTTATTGTGGCACTAATTACATACTAATCTATATTTTTATTTTTATTAATTATGTGATGAATGGTTATGCCCAATAATTCATAATTAAATTTTTTTTTTCTTGGAATTGTAACAAGATGGGGTAATGAAATTGTATCACAATTTTCTCTCTTGGTTAGGTTAATTCTTAGTGATTCTTTAAATTTCTTTGTAAGCCAAATAAATGGCTTAGGGTTTTTATTTGTAATTTAAAGAATATATATTTTATTATTTTAGTTGTAATAATAATTAAAAAAAAAAGGAAGAAAAACGTAAAAAAAAAAAAATAAAGCATGGAGATGGGCGGCTACAGTAAAGTGAAATGGTGGAATTAGGTTTTTATTGGTAAATATCACAGAGGCTCCTCTATGTTATAAAGAATTCTATTTTAGCCAAGATTATTTATGAATGTGATAATTCAACCCCTAAAAGTTTGTCAATTATGCAAATAGGCCCTAGAAGAATTGTTTTTTTCACTCAGCCCCCTCAGATATTGGGTAATTAAAGTATAACTAGATAACTTTGAGATATTTAAAAATAGGTCTAAATTTAACCTAAATTTATTTTTGGATTAATTTTGGATATTTGCAAAATTTAAAATTGGTCCAAACTTCTTTTAATCTTGGTTTAATTTTATAAAATTTTATTTGGGCTATTTTATTAAAATTATTGGGTTTAAAAATATTTGTATTTAAATTTTTTTTAAGAAAGCCCAAATATATTTTAAGTCTAAAATAACCCCAATTTATTTTCAAAATAAATGGACCAAAGAAAATTAAAAAGCCCAAAATCTAAACCCATACAAGAAGATAAGCAAGATGAGGCAACCTTATGGAAGAGCCCAAGTTGACTTTAAAGAAGACTTTGAAGAATTTATATTCAGTTTTAAATATTTTTCTTCCTATGAAAAGTCATGAATTATGGATTATTTATTTATCTAGTTAATTGATTGGATGAATAACATGTCATATAAATTAAGGGTGCCACATTCATATGTCCATGCATAAAATATATCATATTGTATGATATTAATGTTCTAATGAGATTAGGATAAGATTATTGTCACAATTTTAATATTATATTAATTTATTATTTGACGTGGCCTTATTAATTATTTTATGAAAATAAAATTAGATATTAATAAGTAAAATATCATTTTATAAATTAATTAAAAACTCTAAGAATTAAAATATTGAGTGAGAAGGGGCTTTAGGCATAAAGCCCATGGCCTCCATTATTAGTCCTATAGTAAGGTAGATTAATACCTTGCCTCAAATCTTGTGAGCTCCCTACGAAGGGTATTAATCAGAACTAGTTACTAGATAGGACTTTCCTAAATGATAAGATCCAATATAGGACTCATGCGAAACTGACTATCCTACGGTGGCTTTTTTAATTGAAAAATATAAAGAATTGAAATAATGGTTGTGCACTCAACTTAGATTGATTGATATCCTCCCGATGGAGTTCTTGTCAATTAAATCTAAGGGCCACAAAATCGATTGTTTATTAGTATTTGATATGAGATATCTAGATAATAATAATAAATTAGTATAATATCAGTCTAATTTATGACGGATACGACCACCCTACGGAGGCGTATTTTGAATGAAAATTATATTACCGATGCATAATGTAGTTAAAGAGCTCTACATAAATGCATTTCATGCATTCACGCAAAAGTTTCACATGCTATCAGATAATGTATGCTCATGTGTGAATTTATTTTACAGAATCTGTCTTCATTCAGCCCACTAGCATCCATCCTTAATCAAAACAAGTTAACCAGAAATAATTATGTGGATTGGGAAAGGAACTTAGATATTGAACTCACAGTTGAAAAGCACAAATATATCCTGACTGATAAATACACTCAAATACCTAATAAAATTGTACCCCAAGATGAAATAGATGCTTGTAATAATCAATTGACTAATGATCCATCTTCATCTTTTCGTCTCAATCCTAGAGGAAATAGTAGTAAGAATAAGAAGAATAAGCCAAAAGAAGCATCTAATTCAGAGTTTGTGCAAATTCATAAAAAGATAGTAAGGCCCAAAGAAAACTGTTTCCAATGTGGCATTAAAGGGCATAGGAAGAGAAATTATCCTTTAGTTAAGTTTTCAATAACTAAAAAGACAGTTTCACCTTCTAGCAAAATTCTTTTCATTGAGACATGCTTAGTGGTTGATTCTACTGATTCCTGGATAATAGATTCTAGAGCCACTAATCATATTTGCAATTCATTACAAGGGTTCTAGGAAATCAGACAACTCAATGAAGGGGAGATTAGTCTAAGTCTAGAAAATGGCGCAATTGTTGCAGTCAAGGCAGTAGGAGTTGTTCAACTTTATTTTGATGATTTTAGGACATTAGTATTAGATGATTGTTTGTTAGTATAGGAACTTAAACGTAATTTGATTTCAGTTAGTTATTTGAATAAATTTAGTTATTCTGTTATATTTAACTCAACTGTGGTTATCAAAAGAAATAAGTTGTTTATATGTTCTGATACACTAGTTAACAATCTATACTGCATATATCCTAAAATCAACTCACTGCATGATACAGAATTGAATAATGAATCTAATCACCATAAGAGAATTAAAGTGACTCCCACTAATCAAACGTATCTATGGCATCTACGCCTTGGTCATATTATTCTAGATAGGATTCAAAGACTGGTCAAAGATGGACCTTTGAGTTCATTAGATATTGAACCATTACCAGTCTGCGAATTCTATATAGAAGGTAAAGTGACCAGAAGACCCTTTAATGCTAAAGGTAATAGAGCCATTGAAACGTTAGAATTAGTGCACTCTGACGTATGTGAGCCCATAAGCACACAAGCTAAGGGAGATTATGAATATTTCATCACTTTCATTGATGATTATTCTAGATTCGGTTATGTGTACCTAATGCGCTATAAGTTTAAGGCGTTTGATAAATTTAAAAAGTTTCAGGCAGAAGTGGAAAGGCAATTAAGAAAACACATAAAAGTACTTCGATCTAATCGAGGTGGTGAATACCTTTATAGTGAGTTCATGATCTATTTGTTAGACAAGGGATATTATCCCAGTTGACTGAACCAGGGTCACCTCAGCAAAATGGTGTAGCAGAAATGAGAAATAGAACTCTTCTTAAAATGGTGAGGTCATTGATGAGTTATTCAACTTTACCCATCTCGTTCTGGGGTTATGCCTTAGAAACAGCCATATATCTTTTTAACTTAATTCCATCTAAGTTAGTCCCTAAAACACCTCTGAAAATATGGATAGGATGTAAACTAAGCTTACGTCATATACATATATGGGGTTGTTCAGCACATGTGCTAAAAGGGAAGACAGATAAGTTATAATCTAAGTCAGAAGTTTGTCTGTTTATTGGCTATCTTAAAGGAACAAGAGGAAATCTTTTCTATAGTTCTCAAGATAGAAAAGTATTAGTTAGCACTAATACAATCTTTCTTAAAAAAAGACTATATGAAATACTTCAAGCCTATGAGTAAGATCATTCTTGATGAGTTATCTAGGAACTCTAATATTGTGCTTGATAGAGTCAATAAGTTAATTCTCAATCCAGATCATAATAACCAACTAGAGCCAGTTGTACAACAACCACCGATACTTCGTCATAGTGAGAGGATTATTAGACGTCCAACTAGGTACATGTTAATTGAAGAGTCATTTCAGGCAGTCTCTAATAAGCATGAACTAGAACCCATTAGTTATGATGAAGCAGTGGTTGATAAAGATGCAAACCATTGGCATAAAGCTATGAAATCAGAAATGAATTCCAAGTATTCCAATAAAGTCTAGGAACTTGTAAAGAAACCTGAAGGGATAAAACTCATAGGGTATAAATAGGTCTACAAGAGAAAGCGATGGGTAGATGAGAAGGTGAAAACCTTCAAAGCTAGGCTTATTGCTAAATGGTACACTCAGAAAGAAGGTATCGATTATGAGGATACCTTTTCGCCAGTAGCCATGCTTAAGTCTATTAGAATTCTCTTATCCATTGCAGCAAATCTTGATTATGAGATTTGACAAATGGATGTCAAGACTGCCTTTCTTAATGGCAATCTTGAAGAAAGTATCTATATGAATAACCATATGGTTTTATAGCTATAGGCCAAGAGCACATGGTTTGTAAACTGCACAAATCTATATATAGGCTTAAACAAGCATCTAGATCATGAAATATCAGATTTGATCAGGCAATCAAATCATTTAGTTTTGATCAAAACCTTGATAAACCTTGTGTTTACAAAAAGATAGATAGACAGTTGGTGATTTTTCTAATCCTGTATGTAGATGATATACTACACATTGAAAATGATGTATGAGCATTATCATCAATTAAAATTTGGTTATCTAACCAATTTGATATGAAGGACTTAGGTGAAGCTAGCTACATCCTTGGAATTAAACTATTGCGAGATCGTAAAAATAAAATGTTAGCTTTATCTCAAGCTGCATATATAGACAAAATTCTGGTTAGGTTTACTATGTATGAATCCAAAAAGGGATCACTTCCTTTTAGATATGGAATTGATCTATCTAAGAATCAATGTCCCAAAAATCCTAAAGAGATAGATCACATGAGAGGAATTCCTTATGCATCAACAATAGGAAGTCCCATGTATGCAATGCTATGTATTAGACCAGATATTTGTTATGCAGTCGGCATGGTCAGCAGATATCAATTTAATCCAAGACTAGAACACTAGAATGCAATAAAGCATATATTCAAGTACCTTCGGAGAATGAAAGATTATATGCTCGTGTATTCTAGTGAAGATCTTATACCTATTGGATATACAGATTCAGATTTCTAATCAGATAAGGATGCCCGAAGATCTACCTCAGGATATGTATTTACTTTAGTTGGTGGGGCTATTAGTTGAAGGAGTGTAAAGCAATCATGCATTGCAGACTCTACCATGGAAGCTGAATATGTAGCTGCGTCAGAAGCTACAAAAGAGGCTATATGGCTCCGCAAGTTTCTTATAGAACTTGAAGTGGTATCTAATACTAAGATGCCCATTGTTATTTATTATGATAATAGTAGAGCTATAGCACAATCTAAAAAACCGAGATACCACAAGAAAGAAAAACACATTGAGAGAAAATACCATTTGGTACGGGAGCTAGTGCAAAAGGGTGAAGTTATAGTATCCAAGATTGCATTACCAGAAAATCTAACGGATCCATTCACCAAATCATTGCCAGCAAAGTGTTTTGAAACTCATATATATGATATGGGAGTTTGACAGATGCCCGACATGCTTTAGGGTAAGTGGGAGATTGTTAGACATTTTATGTTATTTTATGCCCTTAAAGCATGTGTAATAATATTTTGTTAGATTAATAAAGTTTATTCATACATATAATTAAGTATTTATTGATGAACTCATATTTATAAAGTATGTGATCTATGTATTAGGCATATGATGCTAATATAGAGGGTATATGTCACGCTCTAGACCCAAAAGATTCGACACAAGACATCACTTACATTCATTCACTGCATGTGCACTCATAAATAATATTACACAAAATTTTCAACTTTCATTCAACACAGGAATCCTTAGCAAGTTGCTAGTAAGTTCAACACTAAAATCAACCCATAACCTAACATATAAATATAAACTTCTCTTGACAATATTTAAACATTCATTTCAAATTCTTTCAGAATTATAGCAATTGAATTATGACTGGGACAATTATTAAATCGGAGATACGTAGAGTTTTCTCAGAGATTAACACTCTACTACGTCACCAGTAGCAACTTTGTTACCGGGAGCCCAGAATATATCCATTGCAAATTCTTACTTAAAATCATCCAATAACCACACTTTATAAAACTTAAACCAAATCCAATCCACACACAATGAAATAATACATAAGTATTTATTCAATAGGGATAAATCAAATATCATATCCCACGTGTCCCCAAATGAAACACTCGGTAACCTAGCAACTTAGGGAACACAAGGAACAGCAGAAGCCTTGCCAAATTTGCTAAGCACACATGCACCTTATTTACCTGAAATCACCATAAACTATAATGAGTATAAAACTCAGTAAGCATACTAGTTTTTCATATATCAAATACAAATACATATATGTACACAATGCATATGTATGATATGCTGTGATCAATCAAATTCATAATCTTATCAAATCACATATCATGTAAGCGCGTACACATTCTTTCAAAACACATAATGGGAATACCATCACTCAACTACTACTTAGTAGGACTTACATATCACATATCACATAATGAGCTAAATGTCACTCGTAGGTGACATACCGTATGAGAGGAATAGAACAAATGAGGCCTTTAAATTACACATATATAATGCTCATGCCCGAAGATAAAAGCCAAACCCTCACCCTGATCATCGGTGAGTCCTCTCACATGCACCAATACGCCACCACACAATGTGATGACTCACTCTTCCTTTAGGTACCAATAGGATCCTCCCTACATACGGAACACATAATATATACCAATCCCGAAGGAAATGCCACACATAAAGGCTTCACAAATCACATAAAATGCCTACTAAGTTAACAGTGAGTTCAAATACCCTCAAAACACAAAATATTTCTCATGGACATATTACACTTCAAAAGCTTTCTTTATTAAACGCATCTTATTTTGAAAACTCACTTTCAAAAATACATGTATGTCTATGCTCAATGTCAATGTTCACATTTATAAACATATATTCACATTTCATATCAAAATATACTTTGACATAACATAAACATATTCTTAACCCCATTTGCAAAATCATACAAAACAATTACTATGTTTATTGTGATTTCAGTAAAAAGTCTAGTATACTTACCTCTTAACACTTTCAGCTATAATGCTTAAATCTCCTTAACCTATCAATGGAGATTAATCCTTTCATAAGCCTCACAATTCACACAAAATACTTTAAATAGCTTACAAAATTATACACAATGCATTTATCACATCAAATTGGTCTAAATACTTGGTTTCTCAAAACCTGTTATTCTGACCACTTACACTTAACAAAAATTTCTAATACATCAAATGATGTCCAATTACTCCAAAATCATAATATACCATTCTTGACCCATATATCATTCTTATATATGAATATTATATCAAAGTTCCTACACAATCCATTCCATACACACCATCGAATCCAAACTACTAACCTAACAGGATCAAGATACTTACTGAACAGTATTCAATCTCCCAATTTTATAAAATCATATACTAACTCAAAAATTATAAAAATACCACATAATTACTCTTAACACATATCTCAGTCCATGATAAATATTTCACTTCCAAATCACTGCCAAAAGTATTTTAAAACTATTTTATTTCATAACTTTAAAAATCTGTTAATTAAATACTGCAATGAGCTGATACATTCTAGAAAATCATAACACTTCAACCACATTTATCTAAATTCTCAATTCTGAGTATATCACATTAGACATATAAAATTATCATATTCCATAAATTCGTAATTTCTTAAGATCATTCAATAGGTCAAAAATTATTTTCCACTGTAACATACTGTTTACACAGGAAATTTCTAGAATTTCAGGGTCATTTTGGTAAATTCACTAAAAATTCAATTTCCAGAATTTTCAATCGATTCAAAGTTTCAGATGATCGTAAACATGTCTAATTTTATATACTCAAAATTCAAAACCAGAATCGAATCACAACAATTTATAAAATTACTAGATCAAGAGGCTATTCAGCAAAAATTCCACAATTCATTATGACTTATCAAGCTATCTTATAGATCATCATCAATTCTCATTAGATCTTACGAAATACACATCAAATCCTCAATTATACATATTTCCAGAAATCAAAACTTAAAGGAATTAACTTAACTAATATCAATAAATTGAGAAATAGGTATGATATACCTCTTGAAATTCAAAATTCTAATTTCTTCTTTTTCTTCTTCTTCTTCTCTTTCTCTCCTCTCTATTTCTCTCTTCTCTCTCTCTAAAGGGATAGCTCGACCCAAAAATGAGTAAATTAGGGTTTCAAAAGTGTATTTTTATACTAAGAGACAAATTTTTTATATTTACGAATTTACCCCCTAAACTTTCAAAGTATTACAATTTGGTCCCTAAAATAAATCTAAAGTCTTACAAATAAACCCAATACTAATAGTATGTCCTTAACTTATAAAAACACTACTAATAACAATATAAAAATCAAGGATCACCCACATACAAATAAAATATATATATTTATATATATATAAATTCATATTCTTACCGGTTATGGATACTGGTTACTACAGTATAGATCACAAGTTTTTTATAAATTAAATGATATTCACAACCATTAATGAAAAGGGCATTTCATTATGTAAGGTTGTAACTTTTCTGCTTCTTTTAGTGGATGATTTACCTTGATCATCGAAGTAAAGACTTCAAGTAGAGAAACTAATGTATATGATACATTGAACATGACTACTATGAATTTCGATCTAGTTAACTAAATGTCGTAGATCTTAATTCACAAAAGCTTTAATAAGCTTGATTGATCTTAATCCTGAGCAGGTAATGAACTTACATTCATGCATTGTATCTTTTGAGTTATCACGGTCAAAACCTCGATAGCTTGGAGATATAATTTCAAGGGTCGTAGGAACATGTATTTATAAGATGGAATCTAATAATTAATGTCTACCTAAACTGTTTGCAGTACTTGATCATTAGAATCTGTGGCCACAGTTTATCCAATAAATTATTTATTGAATAATAATATTTATTTATAAATTTATTTACAAATATAGATATATTAAAAGTGATCATTAGAGCATTCAGTGACTTATGGGCAAATAAGTAATTAAATAGGAAAGACAGTTTTTCAAGGCCTAGCTTTAATTATGGACATCAATTAGAGGGTCAATTAAGTTGTTATTGTTGGTCTAAAGACCAAACCCAATTTAATTAAAAGGAGTTTTAATTAAATGAGCTTTTATTTTATAACATGGGTTACTAGAGTACAGCCCTTGACTTTTAGTGGAATAACCTGGGGTTAACTTATAAGAATTTGTGTATTATGAGATAATAAGGATTAGGCCTTTTAAATTAGAGCTAGGAAGCTCATGGGTCTTGCAGTCCCTCTACTAGCTCAAATCCTAATCAAACTCTAATTTTTTAATCCTAATCAAATTCTAAATACCCAAAGGAGAACCCTATATATATATATATATATAAGGGGTATGTAATAAGAAAGGTGACCATAACCATACAGAGAAAAATTCTTTTACGTATTCTTACGTGGAAAAGGATTTTTTGTTAATACCATTCTCTCAGATTTTGGTATTAGTGGTTTTAGAGATTAAGAAATATCCACGCACCCACACGCGTTGAGTTTGAAGATTGAGAATAGTAGAGAAGATTGCAGCCATTCAATTTAAGATCTGTCATAACGAAAAATTGAAATAATATTCTATCTCTATATATGTAATTATGAATAATATGATCTGACTTCTGCTGTATTTATTTTTATAAACAAAAATTTTTATTTACATACCAACATATGGGTTATATGTTTTTGGTCTTACTTAATACAATTTTATACCTACTATTATAATCCACAAATTGAATATCAAAAAGTGATTAAAACTTGTGTATCTTACCTTATTATATATACCTAAATATATGCGCGAACTTAGGTTTTTATAAATTTTTATGCAACAACAACTATTAAACTACAGTGACATATGTGATCAACTGCTATTTACTACTGCTTTCTCTTTCTTGAAGATGTGTCAATCTTCATGCTTGTCTACTATCAAAAAAAATTTCCCTATCTTATATAATTGTGTGAATTCTCGTTTCTTGTTTTCTCCAAGCTTTGAGTTTCAGAACTTACGATGTTTTAGTATTTAACACTCTCCCATAGCGAATTTTAATATTAAGGGACTAAGGGTTGTTTATTTATCGAAGTCAAAATATGACTTGTTCTAGTCATTCACATATTTCAAGTTGCTTATTTTTCATAACTTAATATTTTCTATAAAATATTTTCATCCGAATAGAAAAATCATTTTTCTTGAACTTTTATTGAAGTATGAATGAGATGCGTGAATTTATTTAGGTAAAGTAAGAACCAAGTAGACATAAGCTAGTCTTTAATTAAGGAAGTGAAACAATTTTGTGTTAGAAAAGTACTTGATTTAAAACTTTATTGTATTAGGTAAAGACTTAACATTGTTATTAAGTCAAGTTTAACAAATCAATCTCGATCTAATTTTAAAATTACGTGGGTTTAGTGAGACAAGAGGAATGAGTGAGGTGGCACTAGTTTTAAAGTCATATACATCCTAGTCAAACAAACATTGATTGATGCCTCACTCAAATGACAAGGCTTGTACATTGAGTTGTGAGTCTTGACAGCAATAACAAATTGTAAATAATTTTTTTTTTTTAAATAATTGATCTTCTCACTATAAAATTTGGTGGTTGTGGCGATTCTAACATATATAAGTATTAAGTGATGTATAATTTTAGTATAATTTTGATAGGTGGGTGTTTCAGCGTATATAAGTGTTAAGTGATATTTGTATTAAAATTTATGTTTATGTACCATTCAAATTTTATATGAATATTATATTTTCATATTTATGTAATAAATAAATATTTTATTAAATTATTAATTATTTTTTATTAAAGTAAGATGCTTGTAACATTTTAGACATTATATTAGCCTGAAGGAGTTTAGATCAGGTCTAAAGAGTGAAATCTTGTTTAAAATATGACAAAAATCTGAGAATATACTTGTAATAATAGTTGTAAATAGTTACAAGCGTTACTAAAAAATATTATTGTACAAATATGTTCTCAAATTAATTATTCTTGATCTATTTCCATCAATGCAGGGTCTATCAAATGGAACCGATTAATATAGATCAGTGTATGTCTATATCTGGAGAGTTCAGATGGTTAATCTTAGCAAACCATGAGTTTAGTAGAAGCTCGTATAGATATACATGTAAGGACTGGATACTGAACTAGACTCAATGAAGACTTCCAATAGATTTCTCATAAATTCATTAGTGGAGGGTCTTCTCGAGTTGAGTAGTATTCGTAGTCCCTAAACCTGAGCACCACGGTGGGCTTATAAGTAATCCATCACACTTAGGTTCCACATATATCAGAGACCTTTCATGGTCTGAACGTTGGGTGTCACTGGGTATGGTCCGATGCTTATGGAGTCCGGTGTGTGTAGATATGGGATCCATCAGCTCATATAGGTGAGTTAAATATCCAGATGCTCTAAGGTTGTATTCTAAGAAGTCTTAAGGTTATAAGCATTTAACCTAGAAAAGAGTTTCTTGTAGAGTAAATAATATTGCAAAGGAATTTGCGTATATTATATTTTGGAATACGAATCAAAGAGATAAGTTTATAGTTGAGTAATAAAGGACTTGACGCTGTTAATCTATGTCTCTACTCTTCTAGGATATTAATAATTGATGGATTGTACGAATATGGATTAACCTCAAACTTGTATGATTTAACTCGTCGTTTTATATTATCCATAACGTGTGTATGTGAGGTATTGGTTATGGACTTACGAAAATATTTCGTAAGCCAAAATAGGTGTGAGCCTAGGAAGTCTCACTATATGAAGTGTACGCATTGAGCACGTGAGTAGCGCACTGGATCAAATTATTCGATCTATGAAGTTTTTAAAAAAATATGAATTTATTTCAGAGTTTCTCGGGGGAGTAGTTAAAATTTAAATATTAAACTTAAAATTCTACTAAGTGACACTTTTATCTACCTAGTGTATGTCTCTATTTATGTTAATAAATTATATGGATATTAAATTGAGCATTGGTAGATATAATTATTATTTAAATAAAATAATTATTATTTTGTTTAAATTAAGATAATTTGTCACTTATTTATTTCAAGGTCTTCGGGAGTAGTTAAGGTTTAAGTGTTAAACCTAAAATTATGTTAAGTGAGATTTGACACTTTTACCTACTTACTATATATCTCAAATTATGTCAATAATTTGTATGAATACTTATTTAAATAATAATAAATAAAGTTTTTATAAATTAAAAAAAAGAAATGAAAATAAAATTTGTAATTCGGAAGAATCAATATTTTGCATTCATTTCACATTTGTTTAATTTTCATTGGATGGAACAAAAAAACAAATAACATGTGTTAAATTCAATTGGCCATAACAATTGTAATGAGTTGGATTGAATTCCAATTCACAATTTCAAATTGTAAATGGAATTGATTTTAATTGGACAAAAAATTTGATCAATGAGTAAACTTAAATAGGTGACATTGTTTCCTCATATATTTGGCCACCGGTTATCTTTTCATTTAGCCATTTCTTCCACAAATGATATTTATATTAGTAATGCTTTTTTTCTAAGCATCTGGTTGCGTTAAATGGAAATATAATTGTCACCGAGTTGTTTTCTACGAGCATATTCAGTTACTTAAATACCGTCACTTCATCCTTCAAGTTTAAAGTTTTTGATAGACTAGGATGGTATATATAGTGGCCGAATTTTTTTAATATTACAAAAGAAAAAGTTATTTTTAATTTTTTTTGTAAAGTTAATAGTTAATTTTAAATTTGAGAGTCAGTAAAATAAATTTAAAAATAAAAAGTTATTTTAAATATTTTTTAAAAAAAAGTTATTATTTTATCTTAAGGAAGCTCACCACATCTTTAATTAAAATTGTTCAAAACACGCTTTAAGAGTGAGTCTCTTAATCTCATTAGTGTAATGAAATTATTTTAATGTATATTAATTTCGCTATGTTACACATGTGTTATATTATTATTATTAAATTATTTAATTATGCACACAAATACATACGCACACAACACTAACAATTTGTAAAGGTATAAATTCAGACAATTATAAATATTAAGAGATATATAATCTTGGTAAATGTATAAATTGTGTGTCCAAGAGTTCGTAAGTGTTAAGTGTGGGTACGAACGTGCGTAAGCGTTAAGTGATATATTGTGCGTAAGTATTAAGTGATGTATAATTCTAATATATATTATATAATAAATATTTGATATAATATTATTATTTTTAAAAAAAAGTGGGACATAAGGGTTTTGAAAATTTTTAATCTTAAAGAACACAATTGAAGGGAAAATGATTCTTTGCCCTCTAAGATTTCAGTTAATATTTATTTACCCTATATGATTTTAAAAAGTATCAAAACTCTTACCGTTATCATGGTTCACTATTCTATTATTTTTAATTTTTTTGATGAATTGACAATTTAATCATTGATAATATATAGCTTGACAGTTTTACCCCTAAATAAATTGACAATTTTAACCCTAAATAAATTAGTGAGAAAAAAAAAAGTTTAAAGAAAATTGAACCCTTGACCTCAAAGATAAAATTATTCAATTTCACCATTAGACCAAATTAAAGTTTATATAATATTTTATAAAGAATGATATATATACCCTATAAATTAATAAGATGAATTATTAATTCTAAAATAAATAAATTTTGGTAGTAAAAAATTATAAATAATAATAAGTGTAAAATATTTTAAATATCTTTTAATTAAAATAAGCTTACAAAATGAATTTATTTTTAACCCATTATAGACATCTTCTTATTTTCTAATTATTCTTAAATTAATTAAAAAGAAATAAAAAAAAGTATTGATAATTATGTGAATTTAAAAAATAGTTTTCAACATAATTATTAATTTTTTTTCTAATATAACATAATTTTTTCTTTATTAACAGCTAATTTGAGAGTATATGAGAATTTGTCATTATTTGTAATAATTTCTTTTAATTTAAAATTTTATGAAAATTATTTTTTTATGAGTTGAAATAATTCTCAATATTTACTATGTACAATTTTTTTTTTTGTGAATTCTCATAAATTATAATTTAAATTTTGAATTCTTAATGAAAATTTATTGTACTATCTAATATCAAATAATAAAAATTGACGTATGATATAGAAAATAACTTTATTTTTAGTATGTATTATATTTTAGTATTTTTTATTATTTTAGAATAATTTTAAGAAACTTTAAAATAATTCATTTTTATAATAAGTTCCTAAAACTTAATCTTTAAGTCTTTTGTTAATATTTTATTTATTAAAATATTTTACACTTATTATTGTTTATAATTTTTTAGTATCAAAATTTATTTAATTTATGATTAATAATTCTTTTAATTAATTTTTAAGGTATATATATTAGTCTTTATAAAATATTATGTAAACTTTAGTTTGGTCTAATAATGAAAATTGGTGATTTTATCTTTGAGATCAAAGATTCAATTCCCTTAAAGCTCTCTTTTTTTTACTCTCATTTATTTAGAGGTAAAACTGTCAAATTATATATTATCAAAGATAAAATTATCAATTCATTTGTTCTCATTTATATATGGGTAAAACTGTCAAACTATATATTATTAATGATAAAATTGTTAATTCATAAAAAAAAATTAAAATTAATAAATAGTGATAACAAAATAATAATAAAACAGTAAACAGTAATAACAGTATGGAGTTTTGATACTTTTTAAAATTATAAAAAAATAAGTGAATATTAGTTGAAATCTCAAAGAACAAAAGGTCAGTTTTCCCACAATTGAGCATCCTAAGTTTTGAGTGGACTTACAATATAAATAGTTATTAATAATTTAATCTATAATATAATTCTAAAAAAATATATACTTTTCTTTTATTATTATGAGAGAGGAGATTGAAGCTTTCACAAGCTTTAGACTTGATCTTTTGTGGATTAAGATATATTAACTACGTAACAAAATTCTATATTGAATTGTTCCCCAACAAATTTCTAAATTATTGGTAGATCTTTTACTTAAGATGTTCATGTTAAAAAAAATAATTTGTCAACAAATTACATATATAAATATATATTAAAATATAAATTTGTATTTAACTGATGTTATATTTAATATATCACTATTATAGGTATTATAAAATTAAAAATAAATAATTATGTTATATATTTATACTTTACATTTATTAATAAGAAGGATGACAATTGAGTCTAGACAAATCAAGCACTAATCCAACTTAAGCGTTAGCAGAAGTCAAGCCTTCAATTGGGTTAACTTAAAAAGTCTGTAGCTCAACTCAAATATATAATAGTATTTTTTTTTAAATAATCATAATATAATATTGAAACTTAAGTTTTAACTTCAAAGTCTTAATAAAAAATTTAATTAAATTGTTAAAATTTGAGAACTAAGTCAAGCTCAGACTTTATTTGAATTGACTGAGCTAAGTCTGACTCTGTCATCAAAACCCAAGACAACCCAAGCCCGAACCTTTCAAAATATTAACCGTCCAACCCATTGCGAAGCCTAATGAAGAGAGAAATTCCAAATTTATTCATATACTTAACCCAGTAAAAAGGATTCTACAGCAAATCTGAAATTGAAACCCCATCAAATGTTTTCTCTTTTTTCGTTTTCTATTTTCAAGGGTTTACCTGACCTCTAACTTCTAATATTCCCTTCTCAATAAATCTCCTAAGAAAATAGATTATAAATAAAATGCTTATGGTAATATTTTTCCTAGTAAGTCTATTAACTCCCATCAATTTTTACATTATAACATTACTCATTTATAAAAGAGTAAAGTTTCCTTAGTTTAAATTTTTGTCATAAAATGGTGACTTAAAAGTTTTAATTATTAATCTTTGTTGCCTCCTAAATTTTGGGCCCATCCATGAAGGCCCAAAAAAAGATAAGCCCAACCTGAAAGCCAAGTCCAAGACTTCCAACCCACCAAAATCTAAGGAGGTCTAATTTGAAATAGAAGCTACACCAATATCGACTAGATCTCTCTCAATATTTTTCACTTCATAGTCGATAAGTCTCTTATTTACATATGCAGAAGCCTTTCGTATGGGAAGAAACAGTTTCTAACTTACCACCAAAGAGCCCCTCCTTACGAGACCTAGAACTATTAACCTTGAAGACTCCTCTATCTAGGCTAAAGAGATCAAAAATTAATAAAATACAAATTTTTAAGAGATCAAAGACAAATAGAACATAGCACCAAATAGTTCAAAGATGAGTAAAACACAATGCCAAAGAATTCAAAGGTAGATAGTGTTAAACATATAATGTTATTTTATGCCCTTAAAGCATGTATAACAGCATTTTATTTAATTGATAAATTTTATTCATACATAATTAAGCATACATTAAAGAGCCTATATTTATAAAGTATGTGATCTATGTATTAGGCATATAGTGTTAATACAGAAGGTATAGATCATAAGTTTTTTATAAAATAAATTGTGTTCACAATCATTAATGAAATGAGCATTTCATTATGTAAAACTGTAGTTTTTCTACTTCTTATAATGAATGATTTATTTTGATTATTGAAGTAGAGACTTCGAGTAGAAAAGTTAGTGTATGATGCATTAAACTGGACTAATGTGAAATTTGATCTAGTTAACTAAATATCATTAATCTTAATTCACAAAGTTTTAATAAACTTGATTCACCTTAATCCTAAGTAAGCAATAAACTTGAATTTATGTATTGTATTCTTTTGAGTTATCACCAAGTGAGACCCAAATGAACGGTCAAAATCTTGATGACTTGGTAATGTAATTTTATGGATCGTAGAAATATATGATTACAATATGAAATCTATATTAAATGATGTCATTTAAGCTATTAGCATTACTTGATCATATAAATTTATAGCCACAGTTTATTCACTAGATTATTTATTAAATATAATATGTATTTGTAAAATTATATATAAATACAGACATATTAATAAATGATCATTAGAGTATTTAGTGACTTAGAGGCAAATAAGTAATTAAAAAGGTATGATATTTTATAATGGCATAGCTTTAATTATGACATCATATAAATGGTTAATTGAGTGGCTATTATTGGTTAAATAATTAATTTTAATTAAAGTAGTTTTAATTAAAATTTAGATTTATTTATTACATAGGCCAACTAGAGTCCAACCTTGGGCTTTTAGTGGAGTAGCCCGGGGTTAACTTAGAAGATCTAATAAGTTATGAGATGATTAGAATTTGAATCTCTAATTTGGAACTAGAAAGCCCATGTGCCTTTAGTCTTTTTACTAGCTCAAATTACCCATGTTATCTTCTACCTAAAATGATGATTATGCAAAACACAATTATTGTGTTTTGGCTCCTTTTATTTAAATAAACCACCACTTAATTTTATATAAGAGTGTAGTAGTTGAAAAGATAAAGTACAATTATAATTATTTGCCTCTTATAATTTAAATAAGTTATGACCTAATTTTTACTTTTCCATAAAAGTGGAATGGTTTAAGAGGAATTAAGTGCTCATACACTTGAAAGATAGAATTTTAAAAATAGTATAAAAGACTAGAGCCAAAGAAAATTCTCTCTACAACAAAGGAAGAGAAGATTGGAGTTAAAGAAAATTTTATCTACATCAAATATTCTAAGGTCATTTTCTTCCCCCATCTATTTAATTTACATGTTATATAATCATCTTATGCTTCTAACAAATAGAACACTTAAAGATTAAAGAAATTATTCTAAGGCTTAAACAACCATAATCTATATATATATATATATATAAAGGTATTTTCCTATGCATAAGAGAAGAAGGATTATTTTCTAAGCATCATAAGCACTTTTATTTTTCGAGGCAACAATTTCACCTATTTTTCACCATTAGTTCATTTATAACTTAAGATTGAAGGGTTTATTTAGAGATCACCACTGTTTAAGTCATAACCGATCTTATTTATGAAGCGAACATGTTCTAACTACCAGAAGATCTTTAGAAAAAACAACTACAATTCATTCATATGCTAGACTATTTCCTTAAAGATATAAACTCAACTATTAACTAAGAATTTCGGGATTAATTCCAAGTTTGACCATGAGGCCAAAAATCTACGGTCAACCATTTGATGCTATATGTGGGAAACAATGTAAAAAGTTATTTATAGATACCAACAATTCAAATCTGCATAAGAAAATACTCGGAAAAAAAACGATGAGAAATAGATACTTAGATCAGAACACATCGCGAAACTTGATTCAAAAAGCTATGATGAGAAGGAGCATAATCATCAAAAGGGAGATTCCAACCGTCAAGAAAAATTCTAAATAGCTGAACTCAATGTAAAGATTGTTGAAAGAACTAGAAAAAGTCTGAGAAGAAAAAAAACATAAAAAAAAAACTCTTAAAAGATATGTTAAACGCATGACAGAGACTAGGAAAAATTTAAAAGCTCCATTAAGTAAAATGACCGACTAGTAAGAGTATTGGCTGACCACAAGACTCCCCCACCGACTGATCTTGGCAGAACGAACCAAAGACTTATCAACTAAGATGATTATTGATGTTTATTGGTATATTGTTACCTTGCTTTGCAAGTCATTACATATTGTTTTTATTTCTTGGATTCCTAAGTTTATCCCAATGTTATCGACCCCTACGTTATTTTTTAAAAAACAAAGTTATGAACCTAGTACTAAAGTTAAAAACTTAAAAGCTTCCTTTTATTTAAAAGAGTTTAATATGACTTTCTTTTAATTAAAAGAGTTTCTTAAGGTAAAAACGTTTTTTTTTAGGAATAATATTAGATATTTTAAATAATATTTTAAATTTTTATTTTAAATGATGTATCAAATAATTATTAAGTAGTGAAATAATATAATAGATAATTTTAAAATTTATATTATTTTATCACTAAATAATAGCTTGACATCTTTATTTGAGATCCAAAATTTAAAATATAATATTACTCAAATCTTTATCGAGCGACAAGTAGAAAGGAAGAGAATCTACAATAGCAGGAGTAGGGGTGGACAACCCGGGATCGGGTCAGGTTCGAGACCGACCCGACTGGTCCCGGGTCCCGAACGGAATTATTTTCGAGCTGGGTCATGTCCCGACCCGAACCAGGTCGGGTCGGGTCGGGTCGAGACACAGGTTCCACCGAGACATGGGCAAATTTTGCCAATGTCCCTAATTTATTTAAATTTTATAAATTCTATTTAAATTTTATAAATTCGTTTAAATATTTTGGGTTAATTTGTAATTCATGATCCTAATTACTAAAATTTGTATTTTTAACCTAAAAAATGTAATTTTGTATTCTTTTAGACTTTAATAAATTTTTTTAATAACTTAATTTCCTATCATTAATATAATTATTGATTTTAATTCTAATAGATTTTAACGTCTATTACATTATAATTTCAATTTTAATGTCTATTACATTAAATCACAAATATTATAATTTCAATTTAGAAAATTCTAACGTGATAGTGACATCAATTGTTTAAGTGTTATAATTTTAAATCCAAATTTAAGTCTAATTTCAATTTTAATTATGTTAACTTTTATTATTCGAATAAAAATTTTCAGCAGAACCTCCCCTAAAAATTGGACATTCCCATAAATATATATCTACACAAAATTGACACTTCAATATTTACCATATCAAATCAAATCATTCATAATGCCTTTCGCAATAGCCCATTGTCAACCAATAGGTCTAAAATAATTTCAATGACTAATATATATGAATAAACCGAGCCAAGTAGCCAACATCTTCACAAAATAAAAACAAAGTGCAACATTTAGGTAATAAATACATTAAGTCCATAAGTATAACAAACATTAAATATTACAAATTACAATACAAAAATGTCATCAAAATTTGCATTCTTCATTAATCTGCAAAACAAAAGTATAACAAACATTAAATATTACAAATTACAATATAAAATTTAATTACTCATATTTATTGATTTAATTGAACTATTGAGTAATTACCTTAAAATTGAATTACTAACAAGTAACCTCTTGGTAAATTTAATGATGTAGAGGTGGCGGTCGCATAACATGTGCAAATTCTATATGAAAGAAATAAAAAAATAATTTTCACATTATAAAAATATAAAACATTAATAAATAATATGAAAAAAAATCAAAAGGAGAAATAATAAAATAGTAGAATAATATTTTTTTACCTACTTCGACTTTATTATAAAATTCAATATCTTCCAAAAATTCTTCTTTCTTCAGTCTATTTAGCAAAAGTGAAGCTCTAATCCAATTTTGTGTGCATATCAAACTCTCAACCATCTTTGGAGTTAATGAGCTGCGGAATGAATCTAGAATACGTCCCCTAGTAATAAAAGTCGACTCAGAGGCCACAGTAGATACAAGAATAGCAAGTATATCCCTGGTTATCTGTGCCAACACTGGATACCTCGAAGAATTTACCTTTCACCAACTCAAAATATCAAAACGTTGATTTTTGAGATTCTCAACCTTCTCCATCAGGTATCTATCCACTTCATTGGATTCAGCCAAATCCATTTTGTCATCTACACACCCCGCGAATTTTTCCCAAAGATCATCATCCCCTACATCAAACTGTATTACGTCTAAATATAAACTTGATGAACCAAATTGCTATGACTGTGATCCATGTATGCTAGTGCTACTCCCAACTCTACTCCCAAACCCACCAACACTACCAGCACTACTACTTGGCCCACCAACCGCTCTATAATACGATGTATTATAGGCTTCATAAGGCCTATACAATAATTCTTTATTTATTCTCTTCATGTCTTTGACTCTGGCATTGTCATCACCATATAAAAACCCAAAATAAAATCCAGCAAATTGCATCTTGCGTCTTAGATTAAACATTATAGCAAGTATCAACAATTTATTTATTTTCTCCATAGATTCTCAATATTTATCATATTTTGCATGCATCTTGCTAACCATAACACTTAAAGAGACATCTTCACTCTGACTTAATTTAGCTAAATTGAAATTAATCTTACAAATCTCGCTAAAACAAATGTTAGATGTCATAGACAATAAAGTACTAAATTTTAACGTGACATCATAAATTTTTTTTAGAAACTTCACAAACCATTCAACATTTTCCCAACCCGCAATAATTGGTGGCCCACATCTCTTTTTTCTATTTTCATCCTCTAGAAAATAACTTTCATATGACTCATCTTCTACCATTCGATCAAATACCTTTGCAAATTTTAATGCAGTTGTCAATATCAAATAAGTGGAATTCCACCTCGTTGGCACATCTAATACCACACTCCCTTTATAATCAATTCTTTCTCTCTCCACAAAACTTTTAAAACTTTGAACTCTTGTTATTAAAGATCTCACATATTTTACAGCATTACGTATAGAAATAATGTTTTCATGTAAATTCTTTAACCCATCAGTCATAATTAAATTCAAAATATGCGCACAACAATGCATATGCATAAACTCACCATTCAATATTAGTGTTTCATCTTTCCAACTCTTCAGTCTCTTCTTAAAATAATTGACGGCAACGTTATTGGCATTTGCGTTATCAACTATAAAGTAAACACTTTCTCTATACCCCAATCCAACAAGTAAGATTCAAGTTGCTTGCCGATGTCATCCCATTTATGGGATGACATCAGAGAGAAACTTAAAATTTTCCTATGCAATTTCTAATCCGGATCTATGAAGTAGGCAATAACAACTATATAGATTTGATTATAAACGAAAGTTCAAAGATCAGTTGTTAAGCTCACTCGTTGTCCAGTTACACTAAATAAACTCTTTAATATGGCTTTCTCCTCAGCAAAAAGTTCTACTACATCTCTGGTTATAGTTCTACGCGATGGAACATCAAATAAAGGACATGCTACATTGCAAAAATATCGGTACCTATCATTCTCTACAAAACTGAATGGCAATTCATCTATAATCACTATTTTTACAGCTGCATCTCAACATGCTTCTTGACTCCATCCTCTAGGCACAACATTACTACTATTTCCCTCTTCTCCTCTTGTGGGTTTTCTACCAAGTATTATTTGTCTATCATCCAACAATGAACGTGGAACCTTTTTACATACTCGTAAGTATTTTTGCATACCATTTGTTCCATCTTTTGTTGAATTACACGCATACAATTTTTCACAGTAATTGCATTACGACTTATCCATTATGTCATTGCACGGGGTGAAGTGACTCTACACCATTGGTCTTGTTTTCTTCTTAGTGTTAGAATGTCGAGGCAACAATGCTTCTGCGTCGTCAACGCAGCATTTCGTATCCTCATGAGATCCCCCAATATTCATAATAGTTTTTGAAGTTGAATCACAACTCATCTATAATATAATAATATAATAATACACAACGATCAACCAAGATTAATTTGAATCTTTTACGCAAAAATAAATTAATGTAACATGTAAATATTAATCGGATAAAATACTTACAGAATTGTTATAATATTTACAAAGTAAATATTGTTGAATTGACACATGTATTTTATTTTAAGCAAAATAATAAATTAGCTCATTGCATTAAAATAACTGTTGTTAACCAAAATTACCTACATACAGCACTAGATGCAATTGAAAACTATGATTGTGAATCAATCCAATGTATAATCAAGTCCATAATTGACAATAATTTCTATCTCTCAATGTACTTAATTGTTATAACAACATATTCATAGCGATTAAACCATTACAAGCTTACAAGTAAATTTCATTACCAAATTTGTCAACGAACTTTTATAAACAAAATATTTAAGATATTTAGCAAATATAATTGTAAATTAATTAACACAGAACCTAAAGCATTACACTAAAAGCATTTACATTACCATCCTAATTATCATCTCATATGATATCACTCAAATTAGCTCCAATTCTAGAACCTATATACATTAAATGTATATTCATATTCTCTCATAAATTACTGCTTATAATTTCAAAACTATTAAAAGATTTTAAAAAAATATAGCCAAACGAGTACACTCAATCAGAACCTCATCAGTCCTAAACAACAAATTTAATTAAAAGAACGTAACCAAGGTTGTGATCAAATTTCTAATCAAACCACAATTGTGATTTAATTAAAAAAAGACTGGATAATTGAAGTTTACAAAATATACAAGTAACAAAATACTTACATTATGGCCAGCGGCGAGTGTGGAAGACGACAGCAACAGCAGTAGGCAGCAACGCAAAACGGCGGATGCAGAATCGTAGAACGGCACAGCAATGGCAGACACGAAACAGCAGTGGCAGGAGGCAGCACAGGTCAAGCAGCGGCAGGCGGCAGCAGCGGCAGAATAGTGGCACCGAAGACGAGAGTAGCAGATGGTAGTCACAATCCTTACGGTCACGGCTAGCGGCAACAACGGTGAAAGAATAGCGCTGAAAATTTAGATTATTTTGAAATGAATGAAATATTTTTTGCTTCGTTTAAGTTTTAGGTTTCGATTCATTTTTTGTTTTAGCTTATTAAATGGTGCCATTTTAACTTTTAGAAACGGCGCCGTTTTGATTACTTTTAAAAACAAAAAAAAAATCTATTTGATTTTAGAATTACCCAAATCAAATCGGGTCTCATCCCAATTGGACAGAAATAATCGAGACTTACATTTTCTATCCCAATTCTGTCTTGGTTACGAGTCCCGTCTCGTCTCGACCTAATTATTTTTTAATCGAATGGTTCAGATCAGATTGAGATCGGGACAAATGCCCACTCCTAAGCAAGAGTAGGGCATAGAGATCGTAATATTAATTCCCAACCGTCAATTATTATTTTTCACCTGTTCAAATTTATTAATTTTACTTTTCCTTAAATTCATTGGTTCAAAGTTAAAACGAAAACTGTCTTTTTTTAAAAAAAAAAATTGAATTATCTTTAAAAAAAAAGTTCTTGTAATAATACTTGTTTTAAATTTTAATTTTAAAAAAAAAAGAAATTATACGACGTGATAATGCGCGCGTAGGTATCGTGTTCTTGTCTGGCCTTGGCTTTGGCTTTTCTTGTTCGTGTTCAGCTGAATTTGATCGTATTATGTCCGGAAATTAAGAAGAATCAAACGGTATGGGGGAGTTTTCAGAGGAGACGACGAATCGCAGTGATAAAATTGTAGAGATCACAGTCAAAACTATTGGCCCGGCTCGCCTCTCCGTCTCATCTCCCATTAAAGTACGTCTTCTCTCCTCGTTTCTGCTTTTAATTTCATTCGGCATGATGTATTTTTTGGTACCTTAAAATTAAAATTATTCAGATTGCTGTTTTGAAATTATGATCGTTTCGATTTTATGAAATTCTGCGAAATCAGTCGCTCAAGTCGATGGAATCGATATATTGACGGCGCACATTTGTTACAATGGGAATTAACTCTGGGAAAAAGTTTTGGATATTGAAGGCAAGGTGGCATCTGTTATGGCATTGTTTCATATACTTGAATGACATGTATCATAGATAAAAACTTGGTTTTTGAGTTCTCATTGCGTTAATATTCTTTTTTAGGTTTTTAAGATTGTGAAAGAATATATGTATCATCTTTCTTTACTGTGTTCTTAGCCTTCCTTCAAATGTTTCAGCTTTTTGAATGTACTTAGAAGTGATTTTTTTTCTGGTCTAAGTTCTCTTTGGAATCTTTACTGTTTAATTTAATTTTCTTGCACTTTGTTGCGGGAAAAAGAAGACTTTAGCTGTTGAAGATTCTGACCCTGCTATTCATTCTGAGTTGTTATGATTTGCTTGAAATGTTTCTATTACCATCAGGTGTGTGATTTGAGAAAATTGATTGCCAAAAGTAATCATTTACCAATAGAGAATTTGAGGCTTATTTTGAGAGGGAGAGCGTTGGATGACAGTGAAGATGAGGATGTTGTGTATCGGTGGTAATGATTCTTTCTTTAATTAACCCTTGGTTATTAGTTCACCTGAATATTCAATTCTTCACATTTAAACCTCTGCTTTTCTAGAAATTCCTTGCAAAATAGCTCAGTGCTAGCAGAGTTAGATTCTCTGTAACCATTTCACAGCTTTGAGAAATTCAGAGAAAAAATGTGCAAGTATTATATATGTGACTCATTGCTTTTTATAGAGCCAGAACTGGTAGTCATTTTATAGAGAGGAGGACATGTCATTCAAATTTATTTGGAAGTTTCTGGTGCTTACCAAGCAATGTTTTTTTTTTTAATGAATTATTTCAGCTAAACAAGAGTTTGAATCAATGTGGAACTTCAAGTGGTCTAAATCGTTTCGCAATATTTTCTTGGTAAAGTAACAGAAAATAGAAAGTAAAAATAAAGGAATGGTGTGTTAGAGAGTTGACATAAATTGCCTAGTTACATCCTTTTCACTCATGTCAGGTCTTTTTCTCCTCTTTTTAAGTTGCTGCATATTACCTGGTTTGCATATATATATATATATATATATATATATATAAATTAATGGTTTTCTTTAATTGAAATGGAATTTAAAATACTCCAGCAAAAAAGTGGAACTCAGAATAATGTTTGGAAAATATTAATGCAGAAATTACATTGATAAATTATAGCATCGATTTGTATGGAAGACAAATGTTTGAAATATATTATGTGCCCCTTAAATATGCTTCGTCTTCCCCCTTTTTTAATGGTGAAGTTATAAAAACTCATTGCATAATGGTAGAATTATACATGGAACTCTAGTAGTCTCCTTATTGTAGTAGTAATATTGTTGAACAACTTAGATCATTCTGAATTTACTTGAAGTGACTTACTTCTGAACAACTTA
This sequence comes from Ailanthus altissimus, assembly GCA_946807835.1. Taxonomy (NCBI): domain Eukaryota; kingdom Viridiplantae; phylum Streptophyta; class Magnoliopsida; order Sapindales; family Simaroubaceae; genus Ailanthus; species Ailanthus altissimus. The sequence goes on along the minus strand of OX327688.1, from coordinate 29,847,573 downwards.
CCCAGGCAGTGCATATTGTATCTTTAATGATGATTTTAGGGAGCTTCCTGGGACCCTTAATGCCGATCGTCTGGATAGAGATGTTTGGGCAGGTCAATTTTGAGACTGTAGAACACCAATTATGATCATAGAATGTATTAAGTCTGTGATTTTTTTCTTTCAGAACAAAAAAAAAAGGTGAACACAAAACTGCACATAAGTCCTGACTGTTCTTTCTCTCTGTTGGTAATTGATTTTACCAGAAAATCAATTTCCCCTTTCTTATCCCTTTGCAACCATCCATAATACTAAAAGGACTAGCAGTGACAGTTTTGTATAGTGTTAATTGAGATGCTTGTGTAAGATGAACATAATTCTTATTTTGAATGGGAATTAGAGAGGAGATGAGTAACTTAAACCTAAGCTTTGAAATTGCATGTCACAATTCTCAGAAAGTGTGTTTGGTTTTGCAGAAGACATTTTTGGCATTGGTACCAAAGTTCATCAAAGCATTGGTGAGATAGAGAAAGTTGCAGCAAAAAGTTGTCAAAATAAATCTTCCATCCTCAATGCTTGTTAGTTTACACATGGTAGGTAGCCAATAATTTGTATGACATTGCATTGCGTTGCATATGGATTGTGGACCATAAACCCAAATGAGAAATCATGAAGAATAAGGGAAGACAAAGTCCTTGGATCATGCAAAGGACCATAATGTATTTGAATGAATTTCCTTTTTCCCAGCACTGTATGTTAATGCAGCTAATGCAATCGTCTCTTTCAGCTTTCGTACAAACCATCTTCGTCATATTTTGAGCTTAGTCACAGCGTATCCACTCAGTGGTACTGAGGTCTGCAATCAACTTTTGTTGCTCGCCAAAAATGTGATTGATCAGAATGGGTTTGCAAATTAGATATGTAAGTCAAAGGGTCGGTTCCAATTTTTGCTGTGCAGCAAGATGTAGTTATAATGGACGGTGTCTTTCGTGTGGACATGGTGCTTTCTTTGACACAAAAATTGTGCCTCGACATGAAATTGCCAGTTGCTTTTTTATGCACTTCCTCTTTTTTTTTTTCTGCCCCATCAATTTCTGGGTTCAATGGCAAACAGCAACTCCAAATTTGCTTGCAACCTCATTAAATTATGGCTACCGAAAATATAAAAATAAAATAAAATCTCAACGTGAATACAAAAGCCGAAAGAGTAATGTTGTATTTTTTTAATAATATTTTAAATTTTATATTTTAAATTAATATGTTAAATAATTATTAAATAATAAAAATTTAAAAATCATTCATTATACTTATATTATTTTATCACTTAATAATTATTTGATATATTATTTAAATTTAAAAAAATTAAAATATTATTTGATAAATATAACATTACTAGTCAGTATATGCAGGTAACATTGACAAATTATAACCAGTAATGCTAAGAATTTAGAACTGTCCCTCAAATAAACACTCTATGTTGGCCTTCAAGTCCCAACTGCAACGAGTCTCGTAACATTAAATTTTTGGATCGATTATGTCGCAAAATTTAATCTTTTTTTCATCACCATATTCAAAGTTTTTTTAAAAAAAAAATACACAAATGTTGCTACTAAATCATGTCAGATATGTGTATTGAAGCAAAACCCTATAAGATGTTGGTCAATCCAACAACAAATTGCAAATAAGGAGGTTGGTCGTGAGCTTGCGGACTAGTCTTTGGTTTTGACAAAATGACACACAGCTTTCCTATCCAAACACCAGTTTCTATAAGTTTCTAGGGTCAATGAATCCTTTGTTCATATTGTCAAAGAGAAAACTTGCAAGTAGTTGAGACAAAAAAATGAATCTTTATAATAATAATAATAATAATAATAATAATATACTAACTTTTTTATATTAAAAAAATATGGCTTCACCACATTATATTTGTTATTATACATGCAATTGGCATAGTTTTTTTTTTTCTTTTTTCAAAAAGCTGGCATTACTTACATTTGGTTGGAATTTGATTCTCTCATGTCAAATGTGTGCTGTGGAATAATTTTCTTCAACCTCCTTGGAGTATCAAAATTAAATGAAAGCATTGACTTGATAAAACAAAGCTCTTTCTGTTTTTATTGCATTCATAAATTAATTGATTGATTAATTAACCAATATGAGTTTGTCATTTTCTTAATTTTAATGGTGAAACCCTCCTCCAAACCAAATCAAAAACAAAAATAAATAAATTAAAAGATGCTTGAGAGATTCATATACCCAAGTTTTGACCATGTAATTCTAATATGCTAGTAGATTGCTAGAAGCATAATATTTTATTTTATTTTTATATAAACCCTTTTAAAAAATCAAAATTTAATGAAATGGGGTGTTTTTATTTTTGTTAATTAACTGATAAATTGCAGAGTAATCCTGGATAATTACTTAATTAAGGCGTGGGTGGGTTTGAACTTGGAAATTGAATTGCCAATTCTTGACGGCAAGTTAAAGGAAAAAAGTCAACTATCTGTCAATGACTTAATAATAATAAATACAGATTGCTTCTTCTTCTTCTTTCTTTTTTAATTATTTTTCTTTCTTGTTTGCACGTTCACCTACTCCTACCATTTTCTAGGTTTTGTTTTTTCATTAAGCCCCAAATCTACCCTCTTTAAATTAAACTAAACCACGACTCTATGTTCATTACTACTTTTGTTTTAATTTTTTTAAAAATTATTAGGGAGATGCAATAAAAAAAAGGGAAAGAAAATTTTTAACTTGAAATGCTAAAGCTAACATTGTCTAAAAGATATGGCAAAAGTTATCCTATTTGTTTATTAATTTTTTTTTATTAATGAGGGTATTAGATTCAATTTTGGGTCGGTGTAATTTAAAATCGATTTGAAATTAAATAGATTAATTCTACATATGTTAAAATCAATCGGAACATGTCTCGTTTTATAAAATTTAGGGTTAATATAGGGCGAGTTGGGTTTGTAATGACTATTTTTATATCTAAATTTGAATTGGATAAAAAAATTTATATTCACCTTATATTCTAATTAAATATTTCGAGTTTATGATTGAAGATCTCAATGAACTCTTTATATCCAAAGTTTATGTATTTTTTATTTTTTTAAATTATAATAAAAATTAATCATTTTAAATATATGTATTTTTAATTTTTTTTAATTTAAAGTTTTGGAGTGAGTTTGGAGATAATCTTTAAATTTGTCCTAATTAGATATAATCTATTCTCAAATTCATCTCAAAATTTGTAAAAGTCAAAAAAAAATTTCCTAGTAAATTTGAATTGATTCGATTCTCAATTTTTAACTATTGTAATTTTTTTATTTAATTTTATTTTTAAGAAAATCAAAAACAAAAATAATTTTGCCCACCCCTATCTACTAGTCCACCTAAAGAATGCATCCGAATTTACGATGATTTACATTTCTTAGCAAACTTTTTTGCAGAAAAAAATATTTTGACATGAACTATAAAGAAAATCTGAAAATTAATGTGAACCTAAATTTTTTTATAAAATTTACTTCAAATAAAGCAATGTAAGTTAAAGAAATCTTATATTATCATTTGATCTTATCTCATATCATAGACTAAGTGGATCTTTAATTTAAAATAATAAATTAGAATAAAAAAGGACCCATTAAATCTAAATGGCAGCTAACATATTGTCAAGAGTAAAATAATTTGACATCTATAAAACTAGAAAATTATTTATAAATAAATAAATATTATTATTATTAGGATCATGCTAATCAAACTTTGGTATTGATAGCTACAACTACATTAATCCTAATTATATTATTAACATTATTAATCAAAATTTGAAATTGAGGCACAATAGACTCATATTATAAGATGCCTAAAGAGTTGTTGGTGCATTATTCAATTTTGTCTTTTAAACTTTTTTAACACAAAAATAAAAAATCTTTGCTGAAAAACTTAAAAACTTTTAACATTATAAAAAAATAATTTTAAATTATAAAAAAATATATCAATATTTCTTAAAATTTATTATCTATAATGATACTATAAACATGTTTTATTTTTGTATTGATAATATATATTTTTTTTAGTGCTAATAGAATTTAGTAGAAGTATCACAAAAATTGTGTTCGAACAAGTTCAACTATTTATTTGCATATTTATTTTTCATTTAAAAAATTATTTATTCATTCAAGTATTTCCAGAGACTTTTTTTTAAGGAAGTACTTAGAGAGTGAGATATTAACACTATCACCCCTCCGAGGTTTACAGTGTAATTTCTGTCCTTTAAATTAAGGAGAGCCAGGGGGGTGAAATGTAATTAAAACAAAAGCAGCCATTAATGTATAATTTGTGTAAACCTGAGGGGGTTGACAGTGTTAATATAGTTTTAAATCTTGGTTTATGTAATTGAGGTAAAAAGGTTACCATCATCACCTTGACGAAGAGATGGTTTGTCCACTAATTATTAATTAATTAAATTAAGAAAGAAGAAAAAGAAGAAGAAGAAGTACAACGAATTGGTTTAGTTTAGGTTGTGGGCTTGTGGGACTGGGGACGTGTTTGTCAAAACTCAAAAAGAAAGAAAGAAATAAATAAATAAAAAGAAATCCGACAAAAGATGACATCAGCTTTAAAAGGTCCCCACTCCCACGCCGGGATCCCCTGGTCACTTACATGTGGGACCCACATATCACGACTCTGTCCTTGCCTGGTTGACCAATCTCCTCTTTTATGTGGACCGCACAAATATATAAATTTATTTATTAAAAAACTTTTATAAAATATGTTTTGTTAAATTAATACAAAATTAATCTTAATTTTTAATGGCTTTCATCTGAGATTGGCATAGAGAATAGAGTAATAATGATTATATCATTTTCAAATTTTTTTATTTTTGGAAAATAAATAAATAAATAAAAATTGCTCATTAAAGATGTAATTAATTAAATAAACAGCTTGTTAGTATGTTGGAAAGGACAAGCATCATGATGTAATTATAATTCATTTGTTAATCTAAAAAAAAAAGATTTTCTAGCCCCGTTTGAGGACAAACCTTTTAACTTATTTATTGCAAGGTGATTACAAAAATAACTTATAGTTATTCTAATCCAAATAGATGAAATAAAACCGCAAATCTACACGTTTTTTTTTAATAATAAATAAATAATTGAAACACGAAACAACTTTAGTGATGCAGGCATTCATTAAACTCTCGCACATATTCCATTATTAACTTGTCCAAATGATATCACACGAGGGGGGGAATTTTTTTCGGAAGACATAATTATAGTATATTAATATACTAAAATTATATTATATATTTTAAATATTTTTTTTTATCACAATATTTCAGACACGGACATCAAATTTAACTGAATTTGAGAAAGATTTAAAGGTAAAAAATTAATTATTTAATGAGTAAATTTTTCATTTTTACTCAAATTTGTTTTTTAAAAATAATTATCACTAGAGATTACTTAACCCCAAAAATACATATATTTAACTTTTTATTTTAATACAAATAATTGTATGACAACAGTCAATTATTTTTAATAATCATAAAAAATTAAAAAACTCTTTGTTTTCTTTAGACATTTCAACCTGACTTAGATCAAAAGGTGCATAAATATTATTATTGAGCAATGTGATGCAAAATACATGTATTTAATATTTATACTAGATTAAATAATAATAAGGTTATTATTATTGACCAATTTTACAGCAAAAACAATATAACAAAGTTTTATCAAATTATTATAAAAACATCAATTTGTGATTTAACTAAGAAATATAATTTTTTTTTTTAAATAAGAAAACAAAATAAATAAAGAGAGAGAGAGAGAGAGAGAGAGAGAGAATGTGGGCGTTCACACGTATCTTGTGACCTTACATGCTATTTGTCGTTTTGCTCCAAATAAATAAATAAATTCTGAAAACCAACAAACTCTTTGACTTGCAGAGAGAGAGAGAGAGATTTTCCCGCCTTCAGATGCAAATTTCTTCTCTCTCTTCCTTTCTATTTTAAATAGTAAATTATTTCTAAAATTAATAATAATAATTGTTTCCATTCATACGCTATTTTCTTTTTTAATAATTAAAGTGCCTTTTTTTTTTGACCAAGTGGTAAAAAAAGCTCCCTCCAATACTACTACTTTCCAAAATAATATTAATTAATACTATTTTATTCAAGCAATTACTTCATTAATTTAATAATAAATCAAATAATATTGTTTTTTTTTATTAAGGGTTTTTTTAGTATAGGATTACGACTAACGAAGAGTGAAAAGAGAAATTCGTGCCCCTCCCGCTTTGACTAATCAGATAACAGTGCCATGCTACGTTGAATCCTGGCCGTCCAATTCCGGTTAAGTGTCTCATCTTGTGATTCTTGTCGGTTTGAGGCATATTGAAAGATACCCGACCACGACCACGACCTGGATTCCGTGAAGGGCAGGATCGACATCTTCGATTTTGCTTTTCAGCTTTGGGCCTGTCTAGGTCAAACCTTACATCTTCATCTTCTGATTGATGGCCCATCTTCTTATTTCCTAATTACAGAATTACCCCTGATTCCTTTTTTGTTTTTGAATAAAAGTTTTTCCCTCCCCTTCGTTTTTTAGTTGCATTTATTCTGCACTACAGTTTTGTATTTTAACAAATATGTCATCCATTAATAACTGTTTATTAAATAATTTTTTAAATTATATAATACTAACTAAGAATTAACCGATATAATATTATTAATTTTATCAAAATAAACATTAAAAAATCTTAACAGTTAAATAAAAAATTATCTAAACTTGGGATGCTTACTTTGTTGGCAAACATTTTCACATAAGCGTATCTCTCCGATTATAAGTTGAGGATTTAAATTTTAGCAAATATTAAAATAATTAATTTTTTTTTATTTTTTAAAAGTTTTTTAATTTAGATGATATAATTAAAATTGTACGTATTCCTCTCAATGATCTTGGTAATACAATTCGGGTGAATGCACTAAAATGGAGCCGTCTATTTTAAATGAGTTATACTCAAAGCCATACATTTTATTTTCAATGATCTAGTAATACAATTTGAGTGAATGTGTCTCAAAGTCATATGTAATGCTTCGAAAAAATATTATAATATGATGTAATCTCAAAATAAAAAACATATTGTTTTAATTTTAAATTTTAATTTTTAAATTGTCTTTAATTTTTTTTAAAAAAACCTTTGATGTTATTCTTTAAAGTTCTTTGAAAACTTAGCTGAAATTCTTTAACGTGTGCAAAACACCTCCTTTATTTTAAATGGAATAGATGAATTAAAGTTTGCACATGTTTAGTCAAAACTTCAATGGACTTCAACCAAATTATTCTTTCTACCTTTTCTCTTTTTAAATGGGGGGAGATTCTTGTATCAATTTAGATCATAGTTCATTGCCCTCCAATCATGTACAATATAATTACATTATTTTTTATTTAAAAAAAATTAAAATAAATATCACATAGTAATATCATATTTTTTAATTAGTATTACAAATTTTTTATATTAAATTGATCTGTCAAATAATTAATTAACACATTATTTAAAATATTATTTAAAAATATGATATTATTTAAATGCGTATCTAACAATTAAAAAATCACCTTCTAGATAAAATTTTAATGTAATTAATTGAATAAGAAGGAGGCAAAAATGTATTTTCCAAGTTCTCTGAAGTTAAAATTGTTATTATTTTATTAAGCACCACTATTAATGGTATCGGGTTGAATTTGACAAGTTGATCTTTAATTTTATGTTAACTTGCAAAAAATAATAGACCCCATGACACATTTTGAAATTTGTTTGATTGTGATGCATTCAATACAAACACTACAATATCGATTTTTTTTAATAATATTGATAAGAATATTATTTATATATGTTAGATTTTAATTTCTTAATCTGATCCAGCGATTTAAATTAATTTTTATATTATATTAAAACTTTAATTTCAGTATTATAAAATGACCTTATATTTAAGTGAATGATATATTTAAAAAGAATTTTTTAAACATTTTATTTACGGCTGAATTAAACTAAGACACCACTACAATGAATGTACATATTTACATTCGGTTATTGTGAAAAGGGAAAATAAAATAAAGAAGAGAAAAAAGTTAAATTATTTTATTTTTAATTTGTTCAAAAAAAAATTATTTTTTTATTATTTTTATAACTTAAAATATAAACCAGTACCAATTTATATTTGTAATTTAATAATATATAATTGTGAGATTTTTTTATATGAAAGGAAAATATAGCCTATTTGTCTTCTTAATAAAAAAGTAACAGAAGAGGGGAAAAAAAGAAGTAAAGAATGTTTATCTTAAATTATAAGACAACTTCACATTGATATCAAACCGAACTCAAATAAGATAAGGATTGTTTTTTTAACAAATTATAAATTTATGATTTAATTATTTTTAATAAATCATAATTCAAATATTAATGTTATGTTTATTTAATTCAGATACAAAATTTGTATATCAATTAATGTATTATTTAAATACATCTATTTTTAATTAATATTATATAATTATCATATTAAATAATTGATGATATATCAGTTGAAATGATAAATTTTATATTTTAAATTATATAAGTGCCAATTTAAACATCCAATCAAAAATAATATAAAAACCTGTAAACATCTCGTTGATGCAAAATCAATAGTCTTTTTTTAAAAACAAAATAATACTTTTTTTTTTTATCTAAAAAACTTAAGGGTATGATTTTCAAACTGACATTCAACCTAAACAGGAAGTTTCAGAAGTGGATTACCAAATATTTAGCTGGTTTGATTTATTTCTTTTCAAGTCCTTGTGTGATTCCTTGAATGCATTAGAAAAAAAAAAAGTTATATAAAAAGTCATTAATGTTTTTTAAGCTAATATCATTAAGATTTGTGCTGCCAATTTTATGACTTATCTTTTCTTTATAGAATTAAATGTAAGTGATTATGTAATTTAATTAATATTTTATTTTTTAGTTGGACAAATATTCATGATGCATGTTTTCCAAGTGGCTGAACCACTGAAAGGACTTGGACCTTTTATTTATAATCATATTAGTTAAATCAGATAAGATTGATATCCCTATACTTTTGGGTAATTTATGATTTATGATAAGAAGTATTTGTATTAAGGGCAAAATTGTCAAACTGATTTAAGAAATTTGGTTTGGGGGGGCATGGCAAGGCAAAAGGCTCTTGCTTTCCAGACAAGGAGTTTCATTGACCAAACAATGAAAGAAAGAAAAAAAAAAAAGGACAAAAGCAATACCTCCTCCTCTGTTTCCCACTTTGACCCTAAACCCCTTGAAAGCCCCCTTCTTCAGGATCAGGTTTCAGGACTTTGTCGTCATTGAAACACAATGCCATTGCCAGTCCCAGAAGGGGGAAAACCAACCAAACCGTGTATTAAAGCGGACCCCACATGTCACTGACGTGGCATATGACGTGGCGAGCTCCCACCTCTGTATGAGTACTCTCCCCTCTTCTGCTCCACGCCAGGTGTAACCGTCATCCAGGGCCAGGAAGGAGCCAACAACTGCACAGAACGGAAAAACAAAAAAGGAGCCAAAACAAAAACAAAAATACCCACTCTCTCTCTCTCTCTCTCTCTCTATTTAAACAAGTCTACTCAGCTCAAATATAAAATACTCTCTTTCACTCTCTCTCTCTCTCATTACTTTTTTTTTCTTTTTTATTTGGAACTTTGCCAGAAACTGAAGTTAAAATTTTCTCAGCTACCAAACAGAAAAAAAAGAAGAAGTTAAACTAAGGTGTGAATCAAATGTGATGGGAAGTGGACTCTCTTCCCTCCTCCCTTGCTTTAAACCAGTTAACCGTACCAACCGGACCCAACCCGACCAGAACCTGCAGCAACCGGACCTGATCTTCGCCTCATCTGAGCCGTTGGATGAGACCCTGGGCCACTCCTTCTGCTACGTCAGATCATCCAACCGCTTTCTCTCCCCAACTCCCTCCGATCGATTTGTCTCCCCTTCGCACTCCCTCCGGTTCTCCCCGTCCCGGTCCGGACCGGCCCAGCGCGGACCCCAGCCGGAAACCGGGTTCAAGGCCATTTCGGGCGCTTCCGTCAGTGCTAATACGTCTACTCCTAGAACTGTTCTCCAACTTGATAATATTTATGACGATGCCACTGAGCCTACGTTCACTGGTGGTTACGGAGTCAAGAGCAGTATCGTGAATGTAAGTGGCTTCGAGAGCACGTCGTCGTTCAGTGCTTTACCTCTCCAGCCGGTGCCACGTGGCGGTGTTTACGACACGTCGGAGCGGGGCCCTTTCTTCATATCCGGCCCGCTGGAGCGAGGCGCATTGTCGGGCCCACTCGACCCTAACACTGGCTCCGAACCTGGCGGCGGCCGCGTCCATTTCTCAGCTCCGCTCGGTGGCATTTACGTAAAAAGGAAGAAGAAGAGGGGCATTCTGGGGATATCGGGAATCCGAAAAGCGTTTTACGATAAGAAACGGCCATGGGTGGTGCCAGTGCTGAATTTCGTTACTCGAAAAGACAGCAGCAATAACAATAGCAACAACGTGGAAGGTGAGGGTGATGACGCGGCTAGAAACGAGAGGGAAAATGAAAACGTGCAGTGGGCGTTGGGTAAGGCCGGTGAGGATCGTGTACACGTGGTTGTGTCCGAAGAAGACGGGTGGTTGTTTGTTGGAATTTATGATGGTTTCAATGGCCCTGATGCGCCCGAATTTTTGATGGGTAATCTCTATAGAGCTGTTTATAACGAGCTACAAGGTCTATTTTGGGATGTTGAGGAGCCAGATGAAACAATTAAGAATGCTGATGATTTTGCTCGGGAAAACGAAAATAAAAATGAACCAGCAGTTTTAATTAGTGAAAATGAATCAAAAGTCACTAAGAGAGTGACTTTTGAATCAGAGGGAAGTCAGGGAACTGAGATTAGGAGGAGGAGGCTATGGGAATTTTTGGCGGAGGATGATCCAGAAGATGGCCTTGATCTTTCTGGGTCTGATAGGTTTGCCTTTTCTGTGGATGACGCCATAAGTGTCAACACAGCAGGGTCAGCTGCGAGTAGGAGATGGTTGTTATTGTCAAAATTGAAACAAGGACTGTTAACAAAACATAAGGAGACTAGTCAGGGGAGCAAGTCTTTGTTTCCTTGGAAATTTGGATTGGAGGAGAAAGAGAAGGTTGAGGTAGAGGAGAACAGAGTAGAGGAGAGGATTGCAAGGAGTGGGAAGAAGCGAAAAGTGGGTCCAGTTGACCATGAATTGGTTTTGAGGGCATTGTCTCGAGCTCTAGAGTTGACTGAGATTGCCTATTTGGATATGACAGAAAAGGTTCTTGATACGAATCCGGAGCTAGCGTTGATGGGTTCATGCTTGTTGGTTGTGTTGATGAGAGATGAAGATGTGTATGTGATGAATGTAGGTGATAGTAGGGCAATTGTGGCACAGTATCAGATGGAGGTGGTTGAATCTAGTGCCGGCATAAAGGGGCGGGGGGACACTGGGTCATGTGTGGAGGGTATAGTTGAAGAGTCATCAGTGACACTGCGTGAAGCGGGATGTAAGGTGGCAGCAAATGAAGCTCCTGCTCAAACAATGAAATTGACTGCAGTGCAGCTGTCTACTGATCACAGCACTAGCATTGAAGAAGTAAGTATTTTGAATAGATACATGCTCTTTTATTGCTTTACTCTGCTTTCATTGCATGGCTTTATTACATTATAGTTATTAGTGGGTTTTGGTGGTTATAGGCTCCTTCTTGCACTAATGTATATTGGTAGGAGTCATGTTGTTTGGTAATTTGCACTGTTTGGGATTGATTTAGAAACTTAATGTGCCTGCTTGTGGTTCCACATGCATATCAACTCTTGTCGTACCCTGAAAACAGGTTGGCTGTTTACAATTTTGGGAAATAGTGATTTCAACAATTTGTATACTTGATCCTCAAACTGTTCAGTTGCTTGAGATTTCTAAGAACCTGCAGCAACGAAAACTTGCATGCATTTGTCATATTGTTTACTAGGAGTCTCTGACTAGTTGGACCACTTCATAACCTGTTAGGTATTGGTTTTGTTGGGATATTGTCCTCAGATATTTACTGATGATGAACTGGGCCAGCAGCAAGATGGAGATGTTGATTTCTCTGTTGTTTGGAGTTCAGCACCATTGAGGGAGTTAGGTTTTTAGAAGTTTAAAAGTGCATGACTATTTGTCTATTTGACCAGCATTTGCTGTCTTTTTGGCATATTGAATGAATTTGACAATCCAACTTATATAATTAAAGACTTGTTACTTTCCTTGAAATGATATCCTTCATGATTCTGGGCCTCTTGCTTCTTTGATTGCCACCTAAGGATTTTGGAGTATCTTGTTAGATCTTTCTGTTTATGCATATTGGTCTTAGTCTTCAAACCTCAATAATTGTAAGATCAGTTCTGCACCCGATCGTGACATTTTGAGGGATGTTCCTACAGACATTCTTCTTGTCACGTTTCTATCTTTTGCTTCCGTGACTGGATACTACATGCTCAATTCTGTCTCCATCTTAGTTATGTTTTTATCTCTGTGTTTCTTCAACTTACACATGTTTGGTATATCAAGTATTCTTGATCCTAAACTCTCTTTGTTGATCTTCTAATTAAAGATGGGAACAACAACCTAATAAGGTGCCCTGACACAACTGTAGGTATATTTTGAGCAGAACTATTTTGGTGACTTACATATAGACTACTTTTCTGGAAACAGTGGACCATTGTTTACAAAGTCAAATAGAAACACAAATTTCTTATTCTGACTTCAGTTTGATGTAGTTCAATGTTGTAGGTGTTGTTGTGGGTGACTTTTTTGGCTTAGTGTTGATGGTTGTGTGGTGATTGTCAATTGTCCACCAAAATGCAGAGCAGATCAAAGTTTTAGCCGTAAAATTTTTTGTTCGGGAACAATACTTGCTATATATCCTTGTATGACTCATTATTGTGTCCACGAGCTCCAGTCAGTTGCTGATTGCCAAATTGGTAACTAAGTCTTATGCTTTAGAATGCCACATAATTTTCTTGGTGTAGATGGTTATAAATCTAAAGCAGTGTTGAGTCATAAGAAAATGCTTTGTTAGTTATACTGACATATAATTTTTGTCAGTGTAAATGTCTTCAAAGTCAGTGCTGATTTTCAATGTGATCATCTTATTTTGCCTACTAGAATTAGCATTACACGTGATAGGATTTGCAGCACTGTTGACCTTATATTGATAATACATCAGGAGCAACTCTCGAATGCTGTCTTTTGCCATGCTCTTCCTTTTCCCCAGATTATGAGACCAGTAAGGGAGTAAAGAAATTAACATTGGGAGTTTGCAACTCTGGATTTCTGTCCTTGTGCATATTATTTATAACAAAGACTGAATTAGGTAATGCACGTCTGGTGTGGGAGATTACAGGCTTTCCTAATTACAGGTTTAGAATATGAGGATAATGTTGATGTGTTTTGGGTAAAGATTTGTGGTTGTTAATAGATTAATGAAGCAGGGGTGCAGATCCATTGAGAGTTGGAATGTACTCTGATGTTGTGAAAATTTTATAGGATGGATTTTTTGTAAGTGAATTTTAATTGTTTTAAGAGATTGAGATAATATGACTATATAATTGTAAAATTAGTACTTGGTTAATTGAATAGTTACTGGGTTCCCATTGACTGAGGATATTGTATCTGATGACTGGATTGATTCCTTTGGCAATGTCAAAGATATGTTGCACTTCCTTTTATCCTCTTCGATTGTTTGTGCAATTATGTGAAACTAGAACCGCTCCAGGACATATGACGCCCATACTTATGACCATATCACATCATGTGGACATTTATAACTTTGGCAGTATGTCAACATATTGGACTGCCAATGAACATATCACATATATGAAAAAATTAATAGTATGGTTTCATGTCAGATTATGTGTCAGTAAGGACAAGGTTTAAGATATAGCTATCATGTTTTTTTTAAGACTGTGATCAATTTATAATGAAATATAGGTTTGTAATTAGATGTGAGTTAGAATGGTTGACCTGGCATTGTTTTTCATCATTGAGTAAGCCTATACTTATTGCAGATCTCAGTAGAGTTATGCTTTCCTTCTGGTGAAAATTGAAGTTCATTGCTAAAATTTGGTTTTCCCATGAAGCTTTCGATGTTAATGAATGATTCTCTCATATCAAGACACTTATATAATTTTTTTGGTGGTCGTATGTGTACTCGCACCTGCATATATAAGTTCTGCCTTATGAATGATAAACATTCGATTCAATTCTTTTTGGGCTGTGTTTTTGATTCTTTTCATTTTCTTCCCCCCTACATGTGATGACCACTACACTTACCGTGTGGTCATGTCATGATGGGTGATTGTGAACATTTGCTAAAAATTTTCATCACTCAAATTCTGCAGGAAGTCATAAGAATTAAGAATGAACACCCAGATGATAGCCAATGTATTGTCAATGATAGAGTGAAAGGTCGTCTTAAGGTTACAAGAGCATTTGGAGCTGGATTTCTGAAAAAGGTTTGTCAAATGCTTTCTTATAATTGTTTGCCTGAAGGGCTTCTGATAAATGGTAATTCTCGTTAATGAAAGGTACAATCGACTGTGGTGCATGAATAATGCCAATTTGTTTTTTTTTTTTTTGGTTATCTAGTGCTTTCCTGCTGTGGTTTAGTTGAAGATTGTGTATCCATCATGATTAATGACAGCCCCGGCAGCATATAGAAAGATGCACCATCACTTTGTATCCTATCATTTCATTGTATGCATTTTCCTAACTCAAAATTTATACTTCAGTGTTTTCTTTCTTTCTTTCTTATGATTAATTTTTTTCTATACATATTATAATCTCAAAAAAGCCAATTGCGCATCCTTTTTCCATTTTCTTGGAGACTTGCCATCCCAACTTTTTTCTGGAATACTTATTCATGTTTCTTGGAGTGTTGTACAATTTGGCTTGTTTATTAACTGTGTCATTTATCTTCAGTAAGCTTTTTTACATCTTTGTTTCTAAACTAGCGGATCTGAAACTGCTTCAAGTTCTAGGTCAGCTTTGGCTGTTATCTTATATGTTATGTGTTGTATGCAATGTTACGTGACAAACAAATTGCATTACAATTTATTGTGCTTCAGTCATGTGTGCGTACTTTCTCTTTGCAAGCCCAACATATGCTTCATATGCATTTGCATTCTTTGCTCTTCGGCCAGCCCACAATGTGCTTCAGATTGTATGTGTTCTTATGCACACATCATTTTTCACTTGAAGTTTTCAATATATTATTCTTTCTGGATGTATCTAGAACATTATGCATTTTAAACTTTAATAATGATATGGTGGCAACTTGGTGCAGCCAAAGTTGAATGACACATTATTGGAAATGTTTCGAAATGACTACATCGGTACTGCTCCATACATATCCTGCACACCTTCTCTCCGTCATCATAGACTCTGCCCAAGAGATCAATTTTTGATCCTCTCATCTGATGGCTTATATCAGTATCTTACCAATCAGGAAGTGGTCTCTCACGTTGAGAATTTCATGGAGAAATTTCCAGATGGTGACCCTGCACAGCACCTGATAGAGGAGCTTCTTGTCCATGCAGCCAAGAAAGCTGGTAAAATATTTTCCTCTTCCCTACTTATTATCTATTTGATATATTTTTTCTTTTTGGAAAGACATTTACTTGATAACCTGATTCTCCTAAACTGATGCAATACGTGGAGAAGTTATTCTGAGATTAATTTGTGAATGGTGATGCGCATATTTGGTATTTGCTTGCTCAGTAAACAACACCAGAGCTTTCTCTGAGACAACAATGAGCTCATTGTCAATTCTTTCTCAAATCTCCGTGCTCTAGCGTCACTTAATGGTGGTTAAATTATGTTCTACAATGGAATGTGTATCTTCATGAGCAATGCTCTTAATAGTTTGAAATGACAACACTTTCACAATCAGTACACTGCAATTTTTTCATGTTTTTGTGAATTATTCTCAGCTTTTCCCTTGATTCACATTATCTGTGGCGTGGGGATAATTGACTCAGAATTAGTTGCCTGCAGGAATGGATTTGCATGAATTACTTGACATCCCTCAAGGAGATCGCAGAAAATACCATGATGATGTTACCGTTATGGTGATATCTCTTGAAGGAAGAATTTGGAAGTCATCAGGAAAGTACCTTTGAAATCTCATGATTTGCTGATACCAGCGTTGGAAGTTGCAACTCTTCAGCAAGTGGTTTAGAAATTTTGAGACATCCATTTTTGGTGGGTTTTACAAGCATGTATACAGTTGAATAGATGGGGAAAATTCAAATGACAAAGGCAGACTAATGTTAGGTAGTAATTAAGAGTTGAGTAGATGCCTGAAAATTCAATTCAGGATTAAATTAAATGGGAAGGGTTGGTGGGAAATGCTCTTTAGGGACAAACAGGATCGAAAACTTCTTTTCATTTTTCTTTTAATCCTTTTTCTTCTAGACTGCCGTTTTTCTTAGATTTTGCATAGGTGGGGGCTCTAATCATTTCTAGGCGCCTTCCATTGTTCTTTTGTGTTTTTTTTTGTTTTTTTGGTTTCTATTTAGTGCGAAAAAAAAGAAAGAAAAAGAAGTAACAGTTAGTAGTTTGGCATAGGGGGGGTTACAGTTATAGTCGCTGAACTCGAGCATTTCCTACTCAAAAAGGGGTGAGCATCCGTGATTTTGAAGGTGGAGTTCCACCAATGCGGTTGACAAAATTGCAATTTTAATTTGAGGTTCTTGTATAGAAATCATTTTTTCTTCTTACAATTCTTGCTGGATCAGAAAACTGTGCCATGTAATGAACTTCGTGAAATTACTGTTGGATTTTAGGAAACAAGAAATTGGAACATTATAAACAAGCCTGGATTACCCAATACACTTCAAAGGAAGTTGCTATTTACTAAAACTAAAATTACAAGTATCAACATTTTAAGATATGGCAAAGACGTAGGTAGCTCCAATGGCTTCACTATTTAGTCTGTAACAACTGATGGAATTCTTGATTGCACCAATGAAACTAAATCTTCCCTAGTTGCTACAAAACAACCAGCTCTCTCTTCACTTTGCCTAAATGGTGCAGCAAGTTTGTTCACGTGAGAAGCAAAGGCTGTGGCCAAACCTTGTGAAAATTTGTGGGTTCCAGTGCCTGTTTGAGCCAAAAAAAACTGCGGTAATACCTCTTCGCGCTGAACAATTTTGGCCGAAGTCCGCATCCACTCTTCAAGGGCTGTTTGTGCTGCGCCAACAGACAGTGATCGTACATCAAGGCTCCACTCGTCCACAGTTTTGTTATGTAAACCAGGGTATAAACTGTATAACGTTCCCAAAAAGAGCAGCTCATTTGCTCTCTCACGATGATTTCTATTTTGACAAATATCAATCAAGCAATTACAGAAGGCTCTTCTGGCATCAACTGTAGTGTCCCTGATGACATTCCTAAATTCTTCTTTAACAGTCTCAAAGCCAGTTTTCTCATCTTCAATCAGCTTCACCAGGGCAACCAACCTTGGATTAGGTTGCTGCAAACATGCAACAACCTTATCAACATCTTCACTCATCTCACAAAGAGACCAGTTTTCTCATCTTCAATCAGCTTCACCAGGGCAACCAACCTTGGATTAGGTTGCTGCAAACATGCAACAACCTTATCAACATCTTCACTCATCTCACAAAGAGACGTAACAGACAGTAAACAGCCACAAAGCCTGTCATCTGGTTTTACTCCTTGATCAACCGAAACACCCAACACTCTTAACCAAATCATCAATCCTCCAAGCCTTTCCCAAGCACTGAATCAAACAAGTAATCCCCATGACATTGATCGCAATACCCAACTCGGACATTTCTTTGAACAATTCCATTGCCTTGTCAACATTCCCTCCACTCCGATATATGTTAAGCATTGCTGTATAGCTATAACTATCTGGCTTACAATGCTCAGATTGTTTCATGTCCTCAAAAAGTGTTTCCGCCGCCTCCACCAATCCAATATCCGCACACATATTCAACAACGTATTATACAATATGAAATCCATTGGCCACCTATTCGCCCTCATTCGCTCCCACAATTCTAAAGCATATTTACCCCACCTGGCCTTGCCATAAACCTTGATAAGGGCAGTTAATATTTTCTCATCCGGAGTTAAACCTGATTCAACCATTTCATTGAACAAACTCCTAGCCAAGCCAGGCTTCCCTGCCTTGCCCATTGCCTCTAACAATGTATTGTACACAACCACGTTAGGCTGCACTCCTAAAGATTTCATTTCTTACAAAACATACCTAATGCCATCATAATCCTCTGCTTCCCCAATAAAGAAAATGTGATTGGGTCAGGTTGCCACCCAGTAGCCACCCCTCTCTCATGCAAACTCAACACTTCCTCAACTTTACCAGATTTAGCATAAACATCTAAAATAGCAGAATAAGTAACTTCATCGGGCATTAAACCAGTTCTATACATTCTCTCAAACAATTCTATAGCTTTATAAAAAATGATTGCATCTATTGGCACAAGTGATAATAGTAGAATAAGTAATGTTATCAAGCTCAATTCCATTGCTTACCAGTTCATTAGCAAGTTCCTCAATGAGCTGAAACTGTCTCCCAAACCTCAAAACTTCATAGTACCATTGTAGAAAATAGTTTCCATGGGAAACAAGTTCTGGGACTTGATCCAATTGAAGAAATAATAAGTCTTTTGCCAGAACTTCAAGCTGTTGAGTATCAAGAGTGCATTTTCTCTAGTGGGTTGTTGTGGGATTTCACTGATAGCAACCAAGAAAGCTTCTTCAGTGTTGTCAGAGTCATTGAGCTTTCTTGCAAACAGTTTAAGGTCTCTAACCTGAGGATTGTACGCTGAAGGAGAGCACTTTTGTCTTTGAAGTGAAAGCACAGACCTTTTAGGCTTAGTGGGATTGACCCACGTTGACTTTGGCTTAGATAAGAGAGGGGCTAGGTCTTTTTTATTTGGAGGAAGAGTTGTTGAAGACAGAGCCTTCAGTTGCTCAGATAAAGACGGGTTTTTGGGGAGTGGTGATTCTGTTAGATTTTCAGCAGACTTTGAAGAGTTCCAAGAAATTTTAAATTTGGTGGTGTGGTTTCTTCTCACAGCTTTGGTCACGAAAATGGGTCGCGTTGTGTCTGATTTTGGAATGGCAAAATGGACATCCAGGGCTGTAGTAGAGAAAGAGGCAGCCATTAGAGTAAAATAGAGAGGGAGAGGACAGTTCATGAAATATCCGCATTTTGCCTCGAGGATGTTTATATTTAGATTCAGTGAGCTGCTACTTGCTGGTAGTACGGAGATTTTTTTTATTGGATATTTTTGTTGACTTTCATTTTTATTAAATTTTGATTAAAAAATTAGTAAAGAAAAAAGAAAAATTTGGGGTTAGAGATCCAACACAAGGATGGGTAACCTTAATCGGGTGTGCGGGTAACAAGAAAGTCCAAAAACAATCCCATCTCTGTTATGGGGAGATGCCAACCATCTCTCCTTACTACACACACAACTACATGGCCGCTCAATGCTAGTTATAAATTACATAAGCTTTTCCCATGTGGGCGATGCGGGACATATAACTTGATATCTTCATACCACACGACGTAAAATGTACATGAAACAAATAAGTAATTAACCACTTAACGTATCATAATTACTCATAGTATTATGTCAAACATCATAATTGTTAATTCCATTTCATTTTTTCTGAAATATGAGTAATATCTTAAGTGTGTATAGATACAGTTTGTTGTATAACTATTGCATACTAACCAAACTTACCATCTATTTTTATTTCCTTCTCCTTTACTTCCCAAATTTCTTATACAAGCAAACAAATACAACATCATTTTATGTTTTTGATACCCGGGTTCGTTTTTACATGTAATGGGTTTGAAACCAACCAAACCTAACTGCTTCAATAAAACATCTATTAAACAATAACAGCATCAAAATATAGAACCAGATACATATGGATTCCGTTTCATATTCAGACAATCCCTTATCACTTCCTCTTTCTCTATTGCAATGGGAACCAAATTGGGCAATAAGAGCCACCATTTTCCGAACAAGAACATTAGTTTGACTGAATTAATTAATTACAACTATTATTCTGTCAAAAAAAATTGAACATATTGAACAACAATATTGTACATATACATCGTCTATGGCTCCTTCCTACGAGGAAGTATCACTTTTGGCTTCCAGCAATTGTTTGACATGATTCTCAACTTGCTTTCTAAGAAAAGCGTAAGGAAATCGTCCAATCACCTCTGCTCCGAAGGAAATGACGAGAGCCTTTCTGGCCGTCTCCAAGTCAATACCACGAGCTTGGAAGTAGAAGAGTTGGCTTTCCTCCAGGTCACTAATTGCAGCCCCGTGGGAGCACTTAACATCATCAGCAATAATTTGAAGATTGGGTTTGACATTTACTGTTGCACGTGGTGCAAGGAGGAGGCTCCTTGTTAGTTGTCCAGCATCTGTCTGCTGTGCATATCTGCATATTACAAGTATGGGTATGAAAACCACATAAACCATAACGTAAAATCCCAACCATCAGCAAGCAATACGCATTGGAGTAATACATAATTGATCCGTGACAATCATCCACATGAATGCCTTAGTGACATATCCATTCAGAGTTCATCAGGACAGTCACTTGGTGAGGTATTAATTTAGCATCAATTTCAACTATAGATATTATACAAGAACTCAAAACAATTTGGAAAGTTGGGACTTTGATCGCGTAGCAATGTGATTGTATATGTATATGTTATGAACTAAAATGTGTCATGCAAATGATATTACCACATACTGTGATTACCGTAAACAGCATTATTACCTGTTAACCTTTACATTCCCATCAAAAACAGCTTGTCCTAGCGAATGAGCCACAATGCACTTGTGAAGCTGTTGAGAATAACCCCGTGGATGGTCCAAGACTAGCCTACTATGTAAATCTTGTGTTTGATCAGAGACAGACAAATGAAATGTTGATAACTCTGTTGCTGTATCTGGGCCCAATTGCTGAACATGGACATTGTGCCGGCTCAATTTTCCACCAGTGCTTACCTCTACAAGCTCATAAGTACTCGATGTTTCCTACAAAGGACAGATTGATGAATATTACCGCTGCTCAATAAATTCACAGTACGTGATGACTATACAAAGACTATAGAGAGACAGCAAAATAGGTTTAAGAAGTCCCCGAGAAATAAATAAGCAACAAGGCTATGGTAAGGTAAAAATTCCATTGATCAACAGACCACCCATAAGGAACCAAAACATCTCCTCAACCAACAATTGGAGCTAATGAAACCAATTCAAGGACCAATAGCATGGTACACCAGCTAGTTTCCAAAAATTCCAAATAGTGTAGTGAGGAATGACCAGTTTATCATAATTGATTAAAGGAAATACTTTAAGTTGCTTCCATTACAATATCCTGCATTAAGTTGACATTAGAAAACGTAGGTATTTCAGTGCTTACCTAGATGCCATCATCAATACCTGCCAATGGATGATGGTCAAACATTCCAAGTATCTTTTAGTGCTTTTGTAATCAAAGACAAATTTTCAAGATGAATGCAAGAAAATTATTGTTGGTATTTCTTCTTTATAAGAAACAGGTTTTCCGGAATGAGACCATTTTCCCCAGTCAGATCCAATATCCATATTGATAGATAAACTTGTAATATAGCCTTTTGAGTAATGAAACTAGAGCTCTATTATACGCAACACATGTTAACTGAGATTCTTTAAATAAAGAAAAACATGGAAAGCATTATGCAATCACTTGAAACAGTTCCAAATGCCGTTAATCTGATCAGAAACACGTTGTTTACATTCCCATCTGAACAATATGTTATGTTCTCAGAAACAGAACTTCGAGACCAGTGTACTTATAAAATGCTTCCCATAAAAATATGCCAAATAATTTCAGTTGAGAAAAAATTTATCAATTTCTAAGTCAGTCAATAAAAACATTTATCATCTTGGATTTAAGATTTAGATATGACAACTACTAAATCTGAGGGGAAAAAGGATGAAAAATAAAGGAATTTTTTTTTAAAAAAATGCCCTACTGGGTAAAGAATTGTAGGTGTGAGAGCTGATAAAGTACTTAATGAATGATATTAAACATCAATCTCATGGTAAACCATAAAAGAAACAAACATGATGATATACAGCTAGCAGTTCCCCTTCAAATTTTCTTTAGATGGAGATAGACTATGCTACTACTGTCTCTCTCCCATACACATATTGATATTCTCTCACGGTTCTTTTATCTAAAACATTCTAGTTATATTGCAATAATTATTCCATTAAAAACCATTCTTCCTCGGATTTTACATTATGAATATACACTATAAATCTATAAATTCATCTATGGACCCCTTAGCATTTTTCTTTCTAAACCTGAACTTGGGGGAGCAATTAACTCTTTAATTAAGATGATCTATTCACAAGTAGACACAAAAACAACCTAGAGTAAACACCAAGCTGCTACAAATGATCTGATCAAATTGCACTAAAAACCTCACACAACAATCAGCCTGGTATATTGCAATAAAAATCTAAAGTGAAGGGGTATGACTTTAGGAATGGCACTTAATGGACAGACAATAGGCATGCAGCCATGTTAGGAAAATGCTATTGTCACTAAATCCAACCACCACTGATTCATTATTAACAAACAGCAATCCTCCCATGCTACATAACTGAAACTTCAGGTAGACAAACAGTACAACCAAAAAAGGGTAACAAAGAAGAAACGGATTACCACCCTCAATCTGTTTGGTTGTATTTGAAGATAGCAACAAACTCGTAAAGAATTCTGCAGTCGTCAAGAAAACCTAAATTCCCTTTGCTGACCCACAGATATAATCAAATTTGTCATTACGTAATTACTTAGGCGGAGTAACCATCATTTAGAATAGTTACAAGATATAGGCACTCATAACACTAGACCAAGATGATTCAGGTTAATAGAGAAGATAAATATACTAGAAAAGAAAAACCTGATGGCAAGATTTATACTTGGTGCTAGGCAAAAATAAAAGGGACGGAAAAAAGGAATCTAGCAGTTCATGGAACAAAGAAGCTTTAATTTTATTTTATACTCTTTTCAATGAATGAAGCCAAGTGAGTAATAGATGGCTAAACATGATATTTCTAAGTATAGCCAACCATTGGACTACTTTCAAAGTTGAAACTCACATGTTAACTATTTCTTGTTCAATGCTCATAAATACCCAACAAATTCAGCAAATTTCACCATGAGCATGTATAATAAAATCGCTTTCAAAGTCTTCTACAAACTAATGGACTACATATAAACTCCAAGTCAATTAAATTTATTGACAGTAAGAACAAGAATTATACCTGCCTCACTGCAGTCCACTTGATATGAGCAGCACTCAAGGACTGATTCTGCACATAAGAATGCTTAACCTTTCCCCCTTCTCCAATTACTACCTCCAAAACCGAATTAGCCCAATAATACTCATTACCCTCTTTCCCTAAAAACTCTTCAATTATACCGACTTCTCCTCCCTCCTCCACCAATACAAACACCCTCGGATTTGACACCAGCAACTTCTTCGAGGCCTCATTTCCCCCCTCAACCGATAAATACCTCAAGTAAATGGGATTCTCTACCTTACAACCTGCAGGAACATAAATAACCCCTAAATCAGGCGCCCCCATCCCATTAATCGACCAAAACAAATCACCCCATTGAAATTCACCCATAAACTCACTAACCCTTTTCAAAATCCCATCTGGTACACCCATCAAGCTACCTACATAGACCCCATCAGGCAAATTTGGTAAATTCGACACAGATTTTTGAATAAACCCATCAACAAAAACAAGACTGGGGAACTGAATATCATCTGCAACACCCAATTGTGAAGGGCGAGTAATGGGTTCAATTTGGGAGCTTCTGATGAACGACGTGTCAGTGAACCGAAAGGGCTCATCTTTGCGAGAGGGCCAAGGGGTTGAGAGGAGGGTTTGTGAAGAGAAGTCTCGAAGTTTTTGGAGAGGTAAAGGCTGTGATGAAGATGGGAGAGAGTCTTCAAGTGACTCCGCTAATTCGACTACAAACGGATCGGAAAACGTGGCTTGTGGGAAAGTTTGTAGTGAAACTCCGGTTTTGTTGGGTTTTGGTTTTGGTTTTGGTTTCTGAGTGAGTTTGGGGGTTATGTTAATGTGAAGACGTTGAGAGAATGTCAGAGCAGACATTGATGATTGTGTTTACCGTTAATGGGCAGAGATTTTGTAATTCGAAGTCTAACTCGGGAGTTTTGAGTTTCTGATGTCTGCTTCTGGGTCGGTCTGTACTTTGCATCTTCTAGTTCTACTTAAAAGTAATTATGTTTCGACATATTCCCAAAAAAAAAAAAAAACAAATGTTTCGACATCAAACAAAACTTAGCCACAAAGCGTTTTTTTTTGCCTTCTCAATATATAAAATTTGGTTTTAAAAAATAAATAATTAAAGAAATTCTTTTTTATTTCAAAGAAAATATTTGAAATGAAAAATTTAATAAGAAACTCATTTTTTTAAAGAATAATTTTTAAAGATGGTCTTTAACTCTTAAAGTTAGTTTATGTTTTAAAATGTTAAAGTAAAAGTAATAAACTCAAATAATATAATGTAGAAACAAATAATTAAGAATATTTTAGAGAGAGAAAATAGAAGAAAGAATACAAGAATTTATGTGATTCGACATTTGCATACGTTCATAACGGATTAAGATCTCACTTTTTTTATTAATGAATCACAAAACACTTGCAAAGTATGTCTTTTATAAGAAATAACCAAGCTTTACAAAAAATACTCTTAATTGCACTCACAATTGATCTCTCTTGTAATCTATGAGTTTTTTTCTCTTATGTTTGTGTTGTGATTGTTGATGTCAATTACAAAGAGTTATAAGGGTATATATAGTGTTAATACTAATCATAGAAATCATATACCTAATTGAAATAAGAGTCCTTATTTGTAAGAGTCTAAATTTCAGATAAAAAAATCAATTGAACTAAAACAGAAAATATCATAAGTTGTCATGTAAATAGTACTTACTTTCGGCTTTTTCTTTTACTCATTTTATGTACTAGACTTTTTGCCAAATTTTCATTAGTCTAAACTCAAAATAAAAAATTATTCTCAATTTTAAATAACTAATTTTTAATACAAAAAAACTCTTAAAAGTTAGTTTAAATTTAATAATAACGAAAATTAATATTAATATGACTAAAGTGCCCAGGATTGATATTTTTTCGATAGGCCTTTAAGTTACTTGTCATTCGTCTCTTAAATGACTAAAGCTCAATTGTTTATCAATGAAAAAGACTTTGATATTCAAATCAATAAAATAAAAAGGATTAATTCAAAAAATAATAAAGTTTCAAAAAAGAATATCGTTGTTTGGTTTAAGAAAAAATGTGAGTGAATAGTTAATTCAATTCAACAGTGATTAGTAAAATTTGAATTTTAAAAGTAATTCAGTGATAAATTCTAAATAATAAATGAATTTTCTATTTATAAGAGTATTACTATCTGAGAATGTATTTCAAATAAACAAATATAAATCCAACATTAGTGGAGAGAGAAAGAACTGAGAAGAGAAAAAAGGTCAAAGGAAAAGCGCCTAAGCCATTGGAGGCTTGGGCTCCGCGGCGCCCAGTCGGGCACTAATAAAAGCATAAAAGTACTAGTATAATTTATACCAAATATTTATATTTTGCTCCAAATCATGAATATTTGGCTATTTAATTATGTTTATGATCATAAATAGATGCACGACGAAAAATGTAACGTATAGAAATAAACGGGAGGTGAATCGGACCTAAAATGAAGAAGTTACTATTAAAATACGAGAACGTCTGATTAGGCCTGAAGCCGCGGTGTCAATTGCTGGGTGCTGCAGTGCCAGGTCAGTAGCTGGGCACTAGGGCGCCCACAAACCAACGCCACGATGCCTGGTAATGCTCTCCGAAGTCGTGTTTCCAGGTCTTGGCACTACGGCACCAAAGTTCCTACTAGTATTATAATTTTTGGTTTTTAAACTTTATCAACTCATCTTATTTTGTTACCTAAGGTTACTAAAGAGAATAACTACATCTTAGAATTATGGATCCTTCTTCCTCAGAGTCAGTTATTCCTCTTTCAATTCTACTCCTTCTCCAACTACCCTTACCCATTCTCCTTCCATCAAATCTACTGATTCCTCTCGTATGGATCATTTATACGAGATCTCTTACCTATCAAAAGAAAACAAAGTGCCAGTAGTCGATGTACCAATAATAAACCCTTATCATGCCTTTCTAAAACCACAAAAATCTCTTTCTACCTTTATCAAACAATTGATTACCCTAAACTGCATCAAAAACAAAGAATATGTTCAAGCAACCAGATTTGACCAACACCTTCTCCCAACCTCAACTAAAGAAAAAATAGTAACTCTCAGGTTCCCAGAAGATCTCATCCCTCATTGGTTAAAACAAGGCTATACCCATATGTCTTTGGCGTTGTAAGATTTGCCCTAATCCTCCATGGCCGAAAATGACTAGAAATTGTAGCCCGTATTGCTCTGCTTAATGGACACTTTTCCAGATATAAAGATGCCTGTGTTGGCACGATGCAAAAAATATTGAATGTAGGCATAGTATTAGTCACACTGTACCCTAACTTCTGTATGCCTTTTACAGATCCCAGCTTGTTCTCAACACTAAAAGCACAGATCTATATTACGGAAGCAGTACCAGAAGGAAACACATATTCAACCATACTTTTATTACCAAATGGTCTATCGAGTCCAAAATTATGCGTTGGACTTTGGGATACCCCATATGAGTTAAGATGCCATTCTACTCTCTGTAAAATGTAACAAGGTACCTACATGTACCTATGTACAAAGACAACTCTCCAATAAAGAATTGGTAAAACTCATTCTATACACATGGAAACAAAGTACGAACAAATCACAAGCAGTCTCAACCACCCAAAGTTGCAATTTACAAATCATAACTTCTTCTAGAGACGTAACAGATAAACTAAAATTTGCTTTGAAAAACTAGGGCCTTCAGCCCCACCTTTCCTGACACAGTTCACACTTACTTTAATCAATTATCCACCAAAAATAGTTCTTATTATCTCTTTTACCGGATAAAGAAAGCCCATATACCAGTTCAAGATAGAAGATGGCCACTGCCACTAGGACCCATTTTGTAAATGCTAGTTATACCAAGATGACAGACAAACAATGAAAACTTTGTCAAAAGACAAAGATAGAGAAAGCAGAAGTAGAATTCACAGTGTACCTTTAAGAAAAGATATGATAATGGAGATCCAGATGTTGGAATCTTGGGACGACCATCTGAAAAATTTAACTACTGTGTCACCTATTCTGCCATAAAATACAACTTTTCTCCTCACTGTAAACTATAGAGAGAAAATAAAAAACCATCACCAACTTGCAACCAAAACACTAAACTCCAAAACCCTTAAACACCATCTCACAATTGTGTATATTCTCACTTGCAGATTTCCCTCAATTAACTCCCTAATACAATCTTGAAGTAAACACCGTCCAACAATGGAAAATAAAACAACCAAACATCAAACGGGCAGACGGCAGCTTTGAACAAACAAGCCCTACAAATGCAGTGCTTAATTGGTAGTCACAAAATGTTATGGCTCAAAATAATGCACTTAAGAGAATTGAAGAATCTCAGACAAGAATAGAAGCCAAAATTGACACTAGTTTCATGACCCATTAAATGCTGATGGATAAACTCAAATTTAAGATTAAGGTGCTACATGAATACATTCTAAATCTGGTTCAAAATAGCCTTATCTTTCAAGAACAATAAAATAAAATCCACTATTTAAAAGCCCAGCTACGAAGCCTTGAACAAGACTTTTTTCAACCACAGCGTCCGATAGATACCTTATCCAAAGCCTTACAACCTTTACCATTTTCCAAATCTCTGTCCATCTTTGGTGATAGTTCCACACTCATTATAAAGAAGAAAGACAAAAAGAAAAAGCCTACCTCTAAACCATCTTCCACATTTATGGCATTAATCACCAAAACCACCACAGAACCTATCTTTAAAAAATTGCCAACCCCACCACCAGAATTTTACCAGAATTTAAATCTTACACCATATATTTTCCCCTCAACCACTAGAAATCAGCTCTTCACCTTTACTAAGACACCAACACCACAAACAACCTAAAAAACAGAATCTATTTCTCAGTTAATATCATGGTTAACATCCTCCCCAATCCTACCTCAATACATGAATACTACACCCCAAGACCCACAAACATCATGGCCACAAATTGAAGTTTATAAACCAAATTCCTCTGTGGATAAAGCAGGAACTCCTCTACGGAGGCAAGTCTAAACATCACGTGTAGATAACACGGAGAAAAAAATACTAGCTAACTCTTGATGACATCAGCCTACATAAATAGGTTGATCGAATTTTTTTAATTTCAAGCATGGTGTCTAGCTGAACAGCAAAAAGATGGTATGACCATCCATGAAGTCATCAAAAAAGCCATTGGCAGATTTAAGAGAATATTGAAATATTAGTACCTTCATCTTGGAGAATACAGACAATGCATGCTACAACAAAATGAATCAATTGAACAATTCATTAGAATTATCTTTAATGAGTTTGTTGAAGAAAAAGGCCAGATAATAGATAAAACACGTGAAGAATTTTTTAAAATGAAGTGTTGTTCGTATAAAAGGAAAGATCTTGAATTACACTTCAAAACATTTATGACAAAATACTACATTCTAGAAATTGATGATCCTAATCTGAAGAAAGCATATCTAACTCAGTTCCAGATTCATTAGGCCAAAAGGCTTTAAGAATTCTTAATTCTAAGAATAAAAATTTACAAAATTCCTCAATAGGAGTAATCCAATAAGCAATCTTGTCAGCATTCGATATAAATTTTTTAAAGATTTTGATCTCACAGGAAATCTTAACTTTTCTTTGAGTGTAAACTTTGTTAAAAAGGTAAGGCTACATCCAGAAAAGAAAGGATTCTTAACAACCCCCAATTCTACCGTAAGGCCTATTTCAATCCTCCCACCCCACCCCAAAACCCACACACAAACGTACACATATGCGCACACACTCATACACAAGCACATACATGTATACATATGCGTACATACATGTATACACACACATATACAGGCGCATACATGTGTGTACAGGCGAACACACACGCACACTCCACAACAAGAATTTGAATGATTAAGTATGCATGCAGGAAAGCACACATGCATGCATAATACACATACTCACACATGCACACACACACACACACATACACACGCATACACGATCACGTACATAAGCACGCACACTTGTAATGATTTCAGTAATAATTTTAATTTCCCCAGTACTATTTTTAATTCCCCCTTCCTTCTTTTACCTATAAATAGGAGTATCACTCCATAATGATTTTAGAACTACTTTTAATTTTTTTATGTAAGGATAATAATAATGTTTAATACTTTTTTTAGGCGCCTAATAACTTTCAGAGGTGCCTAATACTTTCCAAAGATGCCCTACTACTTGAATGATCTTTTATATTATTATTTATAACATGTTATCAGCACGATTTACTAGTAAGTTTAATTTTTAACTTTTATATTAAGTTATTGACTTATTTTATGTCATTTACATGTTCATTTATATTTAACTATTATTTATATTTATATTATTATATATTATAATACTTATGAGTATGCTATATGTTACCATTTATTTGGATCTTGCACCTTAGAAAATAATAATATATATTTTACCTTAGTTATGTTTTTGTTATTTTATGTTTCTATATTATGTTTATTCTTTTAAATTCAAATATTATATCTACAACCTGAAGCTTGCATAACAAATCAATAAGTTAGAATTTGAAGTTCTAATAATTGATCTCATTATTCAGAATTTAAAGTTATGCATTATAATTCTAAATTAGAACTTGAAATTCTATATCAAATTTTTTTAATTTTTTAATTTACTTTAATTATTTATTCATATAAAAGACTATGCCTCCTCATTGCTATCAAAATATGGAAGGTTGTGCCTCCTTATTACTATTAATACATAGAAGGCTATGCCTCCTCATTAATATCGATACATAGAAGAGTTTACCTCCTAATTATTTTTATTTTATATATATATAAGGACATGCCTCCTAAATATTACTTTTGATATTTATATCTTGTATTACGAATTTATTGAATAATATTTCATCATCCTAATTTTTGATTTCCTATTCTATATCCAAAAATCTCTACAAATGTCTTTGACAAATTGACGTATCCTTGCACTTGATGTCTCTGAAAAAATTACCTATCATGGATACTGAATGCCAAGATACACCTTTAATCTAAAAGTTTAGAAAGTATATTTGGAAAAGAAATAACATGTCCCTATAGGATAAGTCGAAAGCTATAATTTTTCTATGTCATCACCTACATGAGAACTTGAAAGCTCAATATTTGACAATAGAGGACCTATAGATCCTTTGAAAAAATCTAAAAGAAAGACATGTTTATAAGAAAAATGTGTTCCTCTTAAGAACAAGACGTGAGTGGATAAATCAAATTATTGCCAAATATAATTTTGTTTTGTTTAGAATCACCTCACAATTGACATTGTGTGATGAAAAAATTACAAAACAAGATATGTTAGAGAAGACATTCTCTATTTTTATGCCTTTAATATTGTTTTGTAGCAAGCACATGGGGGCTTAGCCAAAGTGGCAAGCCCCCCTTGTAGGAGCACCCCCCTGACCAGAGGTCAGGGGTTCGAGTCCCCCATCCCCCCTGTTGTAATAGTATAGTATACACTACAAAAATGTTATTTTGTAGCAATAGTATCACGAATAATGATATAAAAAAAAATACTAAGAATTAATCTCATGTTTTATACTTACTGAGCAGAAAAATGAGCTCTTGTTGAGGAATTACTAATCATGTCCAACTGATTCTCAATCATTCCTAAAAATGGATGTAAATACTTATAACAATATTATACGTGGTTGTGGAGAAGGGAGAAAGAGCAATTATCGCTGTCGTAATGGCCATAAAACCAAAGGAATATTAAAAGAGGGGAAAAACATCAAGATAATGACTATGGACCATGTTAGGTTTTTTTTGTATGAATATAACTTTTTCGATGTATCATGTTGATATCTACCATGAATTTTTATTTAACGCAAAGAATGATTTTTAAAGATGAATTTTCTACTTTGGAGAGGAAAGTTAAGGATGCTTGTTTGGTTGATAATGGAACTAAACACATTATCCTTTGAGATAAGAAGTATTGAAGGAAAAGTGAATACTATATCAGGTCATGCAGATCTGATTAAGGCTCTAAAAGAACAATAATTTTCTTAGCAAGTGGAATAAATTTATATATAAGTGAAGTTTTATGTACAACCAGATAAAAAAAAAATATACTTAGTGTTAAAGATATGTACTGAAATGGATATCTCATTGAGACTCTGAGTGAAAATAATGTAGAATATCTCTATATTGCTTCAATATCTCAGAAATGAAATACATACTTGAAAAACTTTATATCTTATCACCTTCACATGTTCACACATAAAATATTTTAGCAAAATTCTTAATTAAACAACTCTATCACCCTATAATGTACAAAGATAAGACCTTAACATTGTTGAGAATTTATGTTGGTTTTCAATTCACCATTAATTATAAGGCATGAACTGTTGGGGTGTCGATTTATGCTGATTCATAACCTAAACCTATTGGATGTGTGCATGTGGTACACATGTCCATTTTAAAAATCATATACATACGCATCTAATACATACATATACAAATAATAAATGCAACGGAAGTTAGAAAGCTAATTTCTTAAAATGAATACGATAAATTTTATTCATTACACTAATGAATAAAATTTAAAGCATATTAATCAAATTAATAGTAATGATTGAGAATATCACCTGGCAAGCCTTTGGAACAAATTTGTAGTTGGAGTACCGCATGAAGTCAACCTGTTGGCAGTTCTAGGACTCAACATGGTGGGCTTGAGTCGCTAGAACAACAGTTTATATTTTTTTAGCATCAATTTAACACTTAAGATATGGGATTAATTCTTAATCCCCATAATCTAACACTTAGACTATATTCATTTTGTTCTTGATGTATTCAACACTTAAATTCATCAAAACAAATAACTTAAATGTAACAATAATGGCCATTTGTTTGGGAGAAAAAGATGAATAGCAAAATAACTTTTGATATCAAGTTTTTCTTATTTTTAACACTTAAAAACTCAAAATAAAAATAACTCTTCTTACCTTCAAAAATTAGTTGGCCACTTTGTAGGCTTCAAAGGAAAAATGAAAAACATTTTTCATCTTCTCCTTTCCTTTATGGCCGAAAGCCTCCTCTTAAGTTTTTCTCAATTATTTTTGTTTCTTAAAGACCCAATAAATTCCAAGGCCATAATAATAATCATGGCCAGCCACCTCTTTAATTTTATATTCATCAAAATGAATATATATTTAATAATTAGAAATATCTTCTCTTTTGTTTAATATATATTATTATTAAATAAATTTGGTTTATCAAATAAACCAAATGCGTGTCCAACAATTGGACAAAATGTAATTGGCGGCCAACTCTTGTCTTTGACAAGAAAAATATCATTCATGTCCTCAAAATTTTATTTAATTTCTCTTTTAAGCAACATTTACTTTAACTTAATTAATTGTTCCATAAAATCTCATTTTATTTAGCAATTAAGTCCTCAATTAAATATTTTCTTTGAAAATTTAACCATGAGCTAATCACTTAACTCTTAAGTGATAACAAATATTTAGATAATTTAACACTTAAATAATCGATTAAGAAAAATAACCCTAAAGCCTTTAATTAACCCAACATAGGTCCTACCTTACCCAATACTTAAGTCAATTTAACTAAAAGCTCACAATGCGCTACGTGTAATTATTTAATTAGTCGACAATAATTATTAACTAATTATTGTACTTAACACTTAAGTATTGACATGCGCGCATCTTGAGGGTTCTTGAAACAAATATTCAGTTCTGCTTGAAATTACTAGATTGAACAATTCAATCTAGTGCGCTGTTCCAGTACATAATGAGTACACTTCATATTGCGAGACTTCTCAGGACCATGCCTAATTTGTTAAATGGAACTATTTCATGAGTCTGTGATCGATACCCCACGTATACGTCACAAATATTATAAATCAGCGCATTAGACTATACAAGTTGAGGTCATAACGCATACGTATAATCTTTCTGTCATCTATATCCTGGATGTGCGGGGATATAGATAAGCACAGTCAAATCCCCGTATGCATATCCGAACTTATCTCTAAATTTGTATTTTTCAAGACTAATATACGCAAACACCTTTGTTATATTGTTCAATCCTTTGGGAAACACCTTTCCCGGGTTAGTACTTGTGGCCACGAGATTTACTAAAATACAATCTCGGAGCATCTGGATATACTACTCCTCTATGAGATTTGACGGATTCTATATCTGCATACACCGGACTCAATAAGCATCACACTATACCCAGCGACACCAAACTACTAAAATTATAATGTGATCTCAATTACAATGGCTAGTAAAATTATAAATGATAATTTTGAGCCATAAACTATTAATAAATGCAAAGAAATGCATGACTGGCTCTAATAAAAAAAAAATGCAAAAGCAAAATTCAAATAGAATTAACTTCATAGCTAAATATAAAATATTTGGACCAGTAGTGCAGACACCTCAATATGTCAAACTCATAGATATAAATAAGATTTTTGTATGAAAACATAATGAAAATAAAGAGGTCACCAGATACAAAGCAAAACTCGTTAATTAAGATTTCTCGCAGAAACCTAGTATTGGTTATGATGAAACTTATTCCTTTATAATGAACAAAATTGTATTTGATAGTATGCTGTACATAGGGTGAGCGTGTACATTTTAAATTTTTTTACACGTCGCATGTATAAATACGCAGTGAAAAAAATAAAATATAAATAAATGTTTCATTACACTAATAAAATATTAGAGAACTCACCATTGAAGCGTGCTTTACACAATTTTAGTTTAGGACTTAGTGGGATCATTAGAACTAGAACAATAACTTTCTTTTCTCGACAGAGTATTTTAATTTGAAGCAATTCTTGCGTCTTAACCTCTTTAGATAATTAAGCTTATTAAATACTTGTATTTTAAAACATTCATCTAAAATTGGTACGAATTCAAATGAAGTGAGTTTGATTATTTATAGCCAAATCACCTCACCTATCACCAATTAAAAGCCAACAAATATTGGCTATAAGTAAGTATGACAATTAGTGGTGGCCAAAGGAAATGCACTTGCCAAAGGAAAAACAGTGGCCTTAAGTGACTTTATGAAAGACACATCATGTTGAATAAATTTAACAAAGTCACCTCTTAATATTAAATGCACTTATGACGGAATTTATTTTGGCTTTTTAAATATTTTATAGGCATATAACAATTAGATCCATTTGGCTAATTAATTTATTAAGTCAAAATTAATTATTAACAATTAATAATTAAAAGGACTAATAAAAATATGCCACATGTCATACCTTAATAAATTAATGGCATAAAATGTGACATACAATAAAAAGATTAAAGTGGCAAGTTTCACTTGTAGGAATCTCGGGCTTAACACTTAAACCCTATGATCTCCCCAAGAGACCTCGAAATAATTTTAATTTTTCGAAAACTTTTCAGATTAAACAATTCAATTTGGTGCACTACACTAGTGCACAATGAGTACACTTTATATAGTGAGACTCCCTAAGTTCACTCCCGTGTTATCTTACAGAACTCTTCCGAAAGCCTATAAACGTTATCCCCCACACACGTTATGGAAATAACAAAATAATGTGTTGAACCATACAAGTTCAAGTTAATACATATTCGTATAATCTTTTCGTCATTTATATCCTGGAAGAGCGGAGACATAGATTATCATCGTCAAGTCTCCATATGCTCAACACTAAATTTATCTCTTCGATTCGTATTCCAATAAACAATATCCACAAAGTCTTTTGCGATATTATTTATACCATATGAAACTATTTCCTGAGTTGAATGCTTATGGCTATAAGACTTCTTAGAATACAATCTTAGAGCATCTGGATATTTAACTCACCCATATGAACTGACGGATCCCATATCTACACCTATTGGACTCCATAAGCATCGAACCATACCAACTACACCTAGCAGTCGAACCATGAAAGGTCTTTGACATGTGTGAAACCTAAGTATAGTGAATCACTGACAAGCCTACCATGGCGCTCAAGTCAAGGGACCACGAATACTACTCAACTCGAGAAGACCCTTCATTGACGAATTTATGGGATATCTATTAGAAGTCTTCATTGAGTCTTGTTCAATATCCAGTCCTCACTGAATACCTGTATATCTATACAAGCTTTCACTAAGCTTATAGTTTGCTAAGATTAACCATTTGAACAATTCAGATATAGATATACACTAATCTATATTAATCAATTCCACTCGACAGACCCTTCATTAATGGAAATAGATCAAGAACAATAATTTAAGAACATACTTACAAAAGGACATTTTCTAGCACCCATTTGCAACTCTTGCAACTATGTCATTACTAGTATATTCTAAGGTCTTTGTCCCGTTATAGACAAGACTCCAACTTCTTGGATTTCACTGATTATTATAAGCTGCTAACTCTTAGCAGTCATAGCTTTTAGTAATACTAACTTTAAGCCTTGACCTAAACTCCTTTAGATCAGATCTGAAATCCTTCAAATCATATAACGTTCGTAGCGTTACAATCATAGAACTATAAAAATGAAAGAATTATCGATTTAATAAATGAACACTGTATAGATATTAAATATTTATGCAAAATTGAGATGGTACGCAGGCACAACCCTAACAGTATTTTGATTTTTAATAAGTTTGGTAGTCATAGAAAAATTTTAATGTACTTCTTATGGATATAGTGACAACTTACTTATATAAGTCACTTGACACAGAGATTTATATAAAAATTCTTGAAGGATTCAACATGCCTAAAGTATGTAATGATAATTTGTATCTGATTAAGCTATAAAGATCTTTTTATAGATCAAAATAATCTGGAATTTTATTATACAACCACCTAAGTGAATACTTGATAAAGGAAGGATATATTAATGACTCAATATGTCAATGTACATTTATAAAGAAGTCAGAATCTGGGTTTGCCATTATGGCTGTATATATGGATGAAATGAATCTAATCGGGACTCCTGTAGAGTTCTTAAAGACTACAGAATATTCAAAAAGAGAATTTGAAATGAAAGACA
Source organism: Ailanthus altissimus (assembly GCA_946807835.1). Classification (NCBI taxonomy): domain Eukaryota; kingdom Viridiplantae; phylum Streptophyta; class Magnoliopsida; order Sapindales; family Simaroubaceae; genus Ailanthus; species Ailanthus altissimus. Next base: position 29,811,083 of record OX327688.1, on the reverse strand, counting down.
CGTGAAAACTAAATGTTATCTCGGCATGCAGATCGAACACAAATCACACGAAATCTTTATCCATTAATCTACCTATATTAAAACGATTTTGAAAAAACTCAATATGGATAAAGCTCATCCGTTAAGTACCCATAGTTATTTGGTCTCTTGATCCTAAAAATAATTCATTCTATTCTAAAGAAGATAATGAAAAATATACTTAATCCAGAAGTGTTAAACGTGTTTTAGAGTGCTTGCATGTGATTGTGTACATGTTAAATTTTTTTAAAATGCATGTCTAACATACATTACGCAGTGGAATAACTTATAATCATGCAATATATACACACTAATTAAGGTAGAGAACTCATTTTAATGTGTAACGTTATACACATATTTTCTTGGAGTCCACATAGAGACCAACTCGTGGGCAGTTCTAGTCACTAACACGGTGGGCTTGGTGAACTAGAACAACAGCTCTATATCCATTGGGTTTAATCCTTAAATCCAAAAATGGTCAAGTGTGTGTTTTTATTCTTTTCTCCAAAAGAATAAGAAATAGAGAATGAAGCAATTCTCAATTGCTTCACATGACACCATAGAGAAAAATAAAACAATTTTTATTTTTCCCTTTCCTTTTTTTTTCTCCTTCTTCTTTTCTTTTTCTTTCTTCTTCTCCATTTCTTTCTTCCTCCTCTCTATTCCCGTTTGCTTTTTTTCAGCCAAAAGTCAAAATACACACTTTTTTCATTTTAATTTCTTTATTTCTTCTCTTTATATATATATATATATATAATAAAATAATAATATAATATAAATAATAATAATATAATATACATAATGGGTGCCAACTATTTGACACCCAAATAAAATATTAATATATATATATATACCCGCATCTCATGCACGATCTCTCAAGGAATTGAGCCCGGGACCTTTCCCTTATATTGCCTTAGTGCCTCCCTCTCGGTATCCTTGATGGACCCAAGTTGTTGGGTAGGCCCCCCACACTCTATTAGTTTTAAATTTTCTAGCAGTGGCTGAGGATCAACCCTACCAATTGCCATAAGTTTTCTTTACTGAAATTTATGAGATTGGAGAATCTTCGTACATTTAAGGGGTTGAAACAACTTTTACAATAATGTTATCCTAATTTGGTTTTTATTTTTAAAACAAAATTTTTGGTAAAATGGTAGATCGAGTTAGATGTTGTTTGGGGTTCCAGTTTTCTTTTCAGGTAGATAATGTAGGTAAGAGTGGTGGAATTTTCTCTCTCTAGAATAATTGATGAGATGTCACAGTGCTAGGATATTCATGTTATCATGTTAATGTGAGGGTTGGGGATTAAAGTAAGAATAGGTGAAAGGCTATGGTTTTTATAGGAACCTTAATTAACATGAGAGGCATCTAAGTTAGGAGCTTCTGAGGCATTAGTATGGGGATTCTTTATTTACCTATTATTTGCTTGAGGGGATTTTAATAAATTTTCTCTTTGTATGATAAGGAATGAGGTTCTTTAGGCATCATAAATTCTATGATTGCTTTCTAGGATGTTGTTCGAGAGGTTGAATGAATTAATTTAGGGTTTTTTGGTCCACAATTCATTTAGAAGGGACTATAGTAGGTAATGGATGTATTCTTGAATGATTGGATAGAGCTTTTGCTAATTATAAATATTGGTCTTTTTTTTCAAAAGCAAAAGTTTCCAATAGAGATTTTTCTCCTCTGACTGTTACGTTGTTTATGTGGTTTTATCTCCTCATGTGCATTTTCATGGTGACAAGATTTGGCAGAGAAAAATAAGGTTTATGTTTGAACTATTATGGTTATAAGAAGATGAATGTAGATATGTGAATAAGACTCATTGGCTTCATTATGGGGTTCGACCATTTCAGATAAATTACAGTAGTGTGTGACTTCCTTGCCAAATTGGCATCTTTATAAAGAAAGGTCTATTCCATTTAGAATTAAGAGGATTTGCTTAGAAATTAACTTCTTTTTAGAAGCAAGTTCGATTTTGATGGATATGCAGAAGCATAAAGTGTCGAAAACTAAGTTACAAGTTTTATTAGAGCAGGAAGAACTTCTTTGGTTTCAGGGGGCAAGAGTGGACTAGTTATCTTGGGGTTGTTAGAATACTAAATTTTTTATTGAAAGGTTAACGAGCATTTTATGAAGCATATTATTAGCATACCATTTTTTAGCAAGTGGAAATTGGTGTGAATAGTCGGAGGGTGTGATGATTATTTTAGATTATTTTTCAGAACTCTTCAAATCAATTAACCTGCAAGACAATTTGTTTATGGAAGTTTTTTAGGGGTTAAACTTAAGAATTCCATTGGCTTCATAGGTTTCTTAAAGGCTCAATTTTGGGAAGATGAGGTATGAGAAGTTGCCTTTTCTATGGGGCCATTTGAAATTCCTCGATTAGAAGGATTTCATGTTGTTTTTCCCAAACATTTTAGGATGTAGTAGAGACTGATATAACCAGGTTTTTCTTAGGTATTTTAAATTATGGTAAACCATTAGGGGATGTTAATCATATGAATATTATGTTGATTCCTAAAGTGACCTCACCCTATCGTGTCTAGAATTTCGACTAATAAGTCTCTATAATGTTCTTTACATAAGCCAAATAAAGCATGGGACACTTTTGCATCTCTTAAAGAAAAATAACACGCGACTATAACTTCTAGAGAATGAACTATTGTCGATTGCATAACGCAACATAATGATTAACCAAAACTTCACAAAGGTAAAGTCCCTGTGCCACAAAATATCTAAGTTAAATTCTACCGCTGCTATTGCTAAAACTAGGATGAAATGAATTATTATCCATGGTTTGAGGCCTGTGTATAGAAGTTTTGTTACAGTTGTACAAGGCTAGCCAACCTAACCATCTCTCATTGAATTTGAAAATTTACTTACTGATCAATAAGCGATTCCTAAGCAAATGGGTGAGGTCTCATTAAAAGGCGATGAAGAAGCACTCTACATTAACAAAAAGAAAGGTTGATTTAAATGATGTACTGGTAGAGGATCTAAAGGAGAGGATGATAAAGAGTCATCACCAAAAAGGTAGCTCACAGACAGGGAAATCTTGGAGGACTTGCGGTAATGGTAGTCAGTCCAACTAAAAGAAAATGTTTGACAGAAAATGCTACAATTGTGGAAAATAAGACACATGGCAAAAGATTGTTGGTCCAATATATGTGTGATTTTAAACCTAGAATGCATGCATGTGAGTTTGTATCTATCATTCAAATATAGCATATGTATCACATACATACATGCACAGATAATGAGTGGAATACAAATTTCATAATGATAAACACAAATAAACTTTACATGTTATCCCGTAAATGTAAAATACTTCAAGATTGAGAAATAATATCTTGTCAAGCCTTTGGTATATAGTCGAACCAGAGTACCTGCCTTGAAGTAACCGTTCACAATTCTAGTTTCTCAACACGGTGGGCTTGGGGAAGTCAGAATAACAGCTTTTCTAGTAAAGGATTCAACTATTGTATCATTGTTTCTACCTTGTAGTATGGGTGATCAAAAATGGAAGGAAAAATAAAAGAGGTGTTTTTGCTCTTAACATTTAAGAGAATTTTCTAACACTTAACCTTTCAAAATTCTCTCTCTCATTCCCACTTGTCCCTTGGCCTAATTTTCACTTAATCAATTGAGCAACATATTGCTCTTTCATTTGTTTATTATTTTCTTTCATTTTCTCACCTAATGACATTCATTATATTTGTCATTAGTGTTTTGTTTATAATCTTTCATTTTCTCACATAATGGCATCCATTATCTAGGTCAATGTTTGCCATTGGTGTTTTATTTATTATTATTTACAATAAACCAAATGAAACAAAAAACAAAATGGAAAATCATTTAAATGAACTTGGTCTTAATCTAGGCCAAATGAGAAAAACATTTCTTATTATTAAGAAACATCTTAAGGCCTACCATTAACAAATGTCACACATTTATACTTATCTTATCATTTAATTAATATTAAACAAATGATTTAATCATATTAAATCATGGTATAAACACATGCCAATTTAAATAAAAAATTAATTGTTTGATTTCAATTTAAATAATAATATCATTTATTATTATTATTATTATTATTATTATTTTATTCAATAAAATTTTAATGAATAAAATAATAATATTATTTGTCCAACAAATAAGGTCATTGTGTCAATATCCCATTGGTCAATAACTAATTGTTAACTAATTGATATACTTAACTCTTAAATCTTGACACGTACACGACCAGAGGAAAACTGAAGTAAATGTCCGATCTGTTGAAATTTTCTGGATCGAACTATTCAATCTGGTGCGCTGTCTCAGTGCACAATGAGTACACTTCATATTGTGGGACTCTTTAGGTCCACTCTCAATTTGTCACACAGAACTATTGTGTGAGTCTGAGATCGATGCCTCACGCACATGTCACGGATATTACAAATCAGTGTAGTAGACCATACGAGTTGAGGTCATAGTGCATATATATAATTCTTCTGCCAATCATATCCTAGAAGAGTAGGGAGGGATATAGATCACTACCATCAAATTCCTATGTGCTCATCCGTGAACTTATCTCCAGACACGTATCTTAATAAACAATATGTGCAAACACTTTTATAATATTGTTTAACCTTATAGGAAACTCTCTTCCTTAGCTTGTTGCTTATGGCCATAAGACTTTCTAAGATACAATCTCTGAGCATCTGGATATATATAACTCATCCATGTGAGCTGACAAATTCTATATTTGTACACACCAGACTCCATAAGCATTGGATCATACCCAATGACACCCAGCGGTCATACCGTGAAAGGTCTGTGACATGTGTGGAACTAAAGTATGATAGATCACTTACAAGCCCACCGTGGTACTTAGGTCAAAAGACCACGTATACTACTAAACTCGAGAGGACCTTCCATTGACGGCTTCATAGGATGTCTATTGGGGTCCTCGTTGAGTCTGTTCAGTATTCAGTCCTTACTGAACACTTGTATGCTATACGAACTTTCAGTAAATCTATAGTTAGCTAAGAACAACCATTTAGACCATCTAGGTATAGTATACACTAGTCTATATAAAAGGATTCCACCGATAGACCTACATCGTTGAATTAAGATCAGAAACATATAATTTGAGAATAGACTTGCATAATAACTTTTTTAGCACTTATTGAAACTCTTGTAACTATGTTATTACTAATATATTCTCAGGTCTTTGAACTGTCACATACAAGATTCTAACGTTTATACTTTAATGATTAATATAACATGCTAACTTTTTAGCATTTATAGTTTTTAGTGATGCTAACTCTTGGCATTGATCTAAACTTCTTTATATCAAATTTGAATTCATTCATATCATATAATGTCTGTAGCATCATAAGCATTAAACTATTTAATATAGTTATTAGCGATTTAACAAATAATGTACTGTATAAATATTATAAAATAAAATATTCGTACAGTAATGGGATGGCACGTGAGCAAAAATCTCAACAAACTCCTACTTGCTCTAGTACCATTCATAGTGATATTTTATACCCATAGACTTCACGTGTTTCTCAAACACTTTTGGAGTTAAGCCCTTAGTCAGTGGGTCTACTACATTATTTACAGAGTCAACTCTACAAATTATTACATCTACCCTAACCAAGATTTTTCTAATTATTTGATATTTTCTCTCCACATGTTTAGATCTTTAGTGCGCTCTTGGCTCTTTTGCTTATGCAATAGCTTCGTTGTTGTCACAGGATAAAGGGACAATCCCGAGCTCGGTGACAAACTTGCGTATCCACACTGCTTTCTTTGCTGCCTTAGAGGCTGCAATGTATTCTGTTTCAGTTGTTGAATCAGTTATAGATCCTTGTTTGGTGCTATTCTAACTCACTGCAACATCATTGAAGATAAATACATATCCAGATGTAGACTTTCTATCATCTGGATCAGATATAAAGTCTGAATTTGTGTATCCCTTAACCTGCAAATTACCTTCTCTATAAATAAGAAACTTGTCCTTTATACCCTTAAGGTATTTAAGGACATGCTTGACTACCATCCAATGGTTGTCACCTGGATCAGATTGATATCGGTAGTAACACTTATAGCTATACTGATGTTAGGTTTCGTGCACATTATAGCATACATCAGGCTGACTACAGCTAATGCATATAGCATTTTAGACATTCTAACACTTTCATCTTCCGTTTGAGGAGACATTCTCCTCGAAAGATAAATGGCTCCCATTGACCTTTTTATATACACATAGTTCATCATTATTTTTTATAAAACCAGATCCTTTGATTACCTTATCAAAACAAAGGTTCCAACTCTAGGAAGTTTGTTTAAGCCCATAAATGGACTTTTTCAATTGTACACTAGACCTGTGGATTGGCTGGATGCAAAACCTTCAGACTGTTCCATGTATATCTCTTCCTCGAGATATCCATTCAGGAATGCTGTCTTTACATCCATCTGTCATATCTCATAGTCATAATATGCAATCGTAGGATATCGAGTGTGTGATATACGAATGTATACGTAATTTCAAAAATTAATAATACGCAGTAGAAGCACGTTACAAATACACCCATTTTAACAATTACCTTAATATCATATAATAATGTAAGTATAACAATTATACAATTATAAACATGATGAACAATTGTATTATTTACATAATGTAAAATACTCACCTAATGAAGGTAGCTTTACAAATTCTTTAAGGTCTTCAACAATCCATGTGAAGAGCTCACCTTGAAGTGTATGTTGAACAATGCTAGTCCATAACTTTTAGTGGGATTAAGGAGTTAAAATGGTAGCTTAGTTTTAAAATTTTCAGCAACATGTATTCAAACTTTTTTGAATACAAGTTTGTTTCTTAAATGAAGATGGTAAATATTTTCTATATAACTCTTGTATTAATTAGAAATATTTAACATACAACTCTTGTATAATTTTTAGAAATAATTTCTACATGATAATTATTTTGAACAACTCTTTTCAAAAATAATTATATTTTTCTCCATTTTCATTTCATTCATTTTAGCCATCCATTAAAGAAGGAGATGAAGAGAAGTTTGTTTATTTTTCCAACACTTGAAAGAACAAAAACCAAAACTCTCTCTTACCTCTCTTCTCTTCACATTGTCGAATTCTTCTCCAAGAATTGAATGAATCGATTCAATTGTTTTGCCAAAATTCATTTTGTTTATTCAACACTTTGATTAAACAAAAGGAAGTGCTCCACCAATTTTATTGTTGGTCTCACACTTAGGATTAATTAAACCAAGCACTAGAATAATGGCCACATAAATTAAATTTTACCTAACAAATATAATTACTTTAATTATAATGGGTAATTAAATGGCCAACATCTTGGCCCCTTATTGTATTAAAATACAATGCCAAGATCTATATATATTATAATAATATATAATTTAATTATTCAAAATAATTTTGAATAATTACTTTTTACCTTACTAATTTTTACTACCAACATTAAATGGTAAAAAGGTAAAAACAAATCATGGAACAAATTATGCCACTTGTCAATATTCTACTAATTAACAACCCTTGTTAATTAATTGAGTGATTTACTTAACAATTAAATCTTGACAAATGCACATTCCGAGGGATCCCGAAACAATCGTTTATTTTGCTAAAATTTATTGGATCGAATTATTTAATCCAATCCGCTACCCTAGTGCGCAACGAGTATACTTCATATTGTGAGACTCTCTAGGTCCATACCTAATTTGTCATATAGAGCTCCTCCATACGTCCGTGAACAATGCCCCACATAGACGTTACGAATATTACAAATTGGCGTGTTAGACCATGCAAGTTGAGGTTATTGCATATTCGTATAATCCTTCCATCATTTATATCCTTGAAGAGCATAGATATAGATCATCAACGTCAAATCTCTATTTGCTCAACCATGAACTTATCTTCAGATTTATATTTCGTTAAACAATATCCACCAACACTTTTGTGATATTGTTTATTCCTCTGAAATATATTTTTTGAGGTTTATGCTTGCGGTCACAAGACTTTCTGAAATACAATCTTGGAGCATCAGGATATACAACCCACTCATATGAGCTGATGAATCCCATATCTACGCATACCAGACTCCATGACCATCGGACCATACCTAACAACACCCAACGGTCAGACTATGAAAGGTTTCTGACATGTGTGGAACCAAAGCATAGTGGATCACTCACAAGCCCACTGTGGCACTCAGGTCAAAGGACCACAAATACTACTCAACTTGAAAGACCTTCTATTGACGGCTTTATGAGATGTCTATTGGATGTCCTCGTGAGTCTGTTTAATATCCAGTCCTTACTGAATACCCGCATCTCTATACGAGCTTCCTACTAAGCTCATAGTTTGCTAAGATTAACCATCTGGACCATCTAGATATAGACATACACTAATCTATATTAATGGGTTCCACCGATAAACCCGCGTCGATAAAATTAGATCAAGAACATTGTGTTTGAGAACATACTTTTATAATGACATTTCCTACCACCATTTGCAACTCCTTGCAGTTATATCATTACTAATATATTCTCAGGTCATTATCCTATTTCAAACAAGGCTCTAACTCTTTAGATTTCGCTAACTATATGAACATGCCAACTCTTAACATCACTAACTCTTAGCACTACTTGTTGGGTTGTGTTGGGTTTAGGGTGGTATAAATAAAACTTAGGGTTCTTTGCATGTGGGTTGTGTTCATCATACAAACAATATACATATCTCATACATACATGTGCACAGCGGAAGATTATATATAATGAACACAGAAAATAACATTTGATTAAACTTAAATTCGAAATTGAGAAATATCACCAATGAAGCCTTTGGATTAATTTTCTTTGAAGTCCACCATGAAGTGAATCTTTGATCAATTCTAGCAATCAACAAGGGTGGGTTTGATTGTCTAGAATGGCAGCATCTTAATCCAGCATATGTGTTTAACTCTTAAACATTTTCAAAGTTAAACAATTTAACTTAATTAAATTTGTTTTTCCTTTTATTCAACTCTTGAATAAATAAAACAAATCTTGTTTTTAGTTATTACATTTAGTAACCATTAATTCAATTTGTTTTGTTGTTCTAACACTTAAAACACAAAACAAAGAATTCCAATTTCTCAAATTGTAATGGCTTTCAAAAATGCAAAACCTATAAACTAAAAACAATTTCAAAAGATTCATTATTTTCAATTTCATTTCACTTTATATACTAATGCATAAATTCCAAACTAATTTGAATTTCATTTGCATTTCATTTGGCTTAACCTAACCTTAGTTAACATTTAACCATAGTTAGATTACTTTAACTTAACCTTTAAGTTAATAAATATTTAATTAATTTAACCATAGTTAACTAACTTAACCATGGTTAGGTTAACCTTTACTTAACCATTAAGTAAAGTTAACTAACTTAACCTTATGGTTAACTTTTAACCTTAGTTAAGTTAAATCATTTATTTAACAATTAAACAAATAAATATTTATTTTAATTATTTAACAATTAAATAATCATAAAGTGAAATTACTTTTATATCCTTACTCGGTTACCAAGTTAACCTAAAGTGGGTCCCACCATTTAACCATATACTTTAGTTAACGTAACCTTAGTAATTGCTGAATTATACTGTATTGAACAATTCAATACGGTACACTGCCCAAGTGCTCAAAGAGTACATTTCATATTGGGACTCTCTAGGTCTACACCCGATTTGTCAAATGGAACTATTCCATTAATCCGTAATCGATGCCCCACGCACACGTTACGAATATTACAAATCAGCGTGTCAAACCATACAAGTTGAGGTCATAACGTATACGTATAATCCTTCCATCATTTATACCCTGGATGTGCGGGGATATAGATCAGCACCATCAAATCCCCATTTGCTCATCCAATAATCTTATCTCCAGATTCGTATCTCGATAAACAATATACGCAAACATTTTTGCTATATTGTTTAACCCTGTGGGAAACTCTTTTCCCGGGTTTATGCTTGTGGCCACAAGACTTTATGAAATACAATCTCGGAGCATCGGATATACAACTTACCTACGTAAGCTGATGGATCCCGTATCTACGCACACCGGACTCCATGAGCATCGGACCATACCCAGCGACACATAGCGGTCAGACCATGAAAGGTCTCTGACATATGTGGAACCAAAGCATGATGGATCACTCACAAGACCACCGTGGCGCTCAGGTCAAAGGACCACGATTACTACTCAACTCGAGAGGACCTTCCTTTGACGGTTTCATAGGATATCTATTGGGGTCCTCATAAGTCTGTTCAGTATCCAGTCCTGACTGGATACCCGCATGTCTATACAAGCTCTAAGCTCATGGTCAGCTAAGAACAACCATCTGAACCAGTCAGATATAGACATACACTAATCTATATATTGTGAATTCACCGATAGACCCGCATTGATGATCATAGATCAGGAACATTATATTTGAGACATACTTACATAATGATATTTCTTAGCGCCTATTACAACTCTTTGCAACTATATCATTACAAGTATACTCTCAGGTCTTTGTCCCATTATAGACAAAGTTCTAACTCTTTAGACCTCGCTGACTCTTATAAACTGATAACTATTAACAGTGCTAACTATTAGCATTTATAACTCTCAGCTTTGATAACTATTAGTTCTGGTCTAAACTCCTTTAAACCAGATCTGAACAATTTCAGATCAAACAATGTCTGTAATGTTACAAGCATTTTACCATATTAATATGATATTAACAATCTTTATTCGAAATGTTTATTGTATAAATATTAACAATTAATATTCATACAATATTAGAATGGCACGTGAGCACCAGCTCCAACACTACTAACTCTTAGTATTTATAACTATTAGCGTTGCTAACTTTTAGCATTGATCTAAACTCCTTTAAACCAAATCTGAACTCCTTCAGATCATACAATGTCTGAAACGTTACAAGCATCTTACTATTTTAATAATAAATAATATTAACGATTTTATTAGAAATGATAATTGTATAAATACTATCATCATATATTTATACATTTTGGGATGACACGTAAACACAAATCCCAACAGCAGCAATAGCCAATAAAATTCACATTGACTTCAACATCGCTAATGGTGCAAAGATTTTCTCATAATAGATCTCAGATCTTTGATAATAATATTTTGCAACTAATCGGGTTTTGAAGGTGTAGTAACCATTTATCCACAACCGATAAGAATACGTATTTACATATATATAATATTAATATTTTATTTGTATATGGATGATACTTAATTTATGTATTGTTATTAGTATTGTTTGTATAGATTAAGTACCTAGTAATAGTATTGAATTTATTTGCAAGACTTTAGATTTATTTTAGAGACCAAATTATAATATTTTGAAAATTTTGGGTTAATTCGTAAATACTAAAAGTTGGTTTCTTAGTATAAAAATACACATTTTAAACCATAATTCACTCATTTTTGGTCGAGCTACCCCTTTTAGAGAGAGAAAAGAGAGAAATAGAGAGGAGAGAAAGAGAAGAAGAAGAAAAAAAAGAAAAAAAATTTGAATTTTAGACTTTAAGAGGTAAATCATAACTCTTTCTCAATTTATTAGTGTTAATTAAGTTAATTTCTTTAAATTTTAATTCCTAAAAAAATGAAAAATTGGAGATTTGATGTGAATTTTGTAAGATATATTGTGATTTGATGATGATTATGTAGATAACGTGATAAATCATGATGAATTACAGAATTTCTACTTGATAGTCTCTTGATCCGGGAATTTTATAACTTGTTGTGCTTCTATTCTGATTTTGGCTTTTGAGAATATGAAACTAGACATTTCTAGAATCAGTTGAGATTTTGAATTGATTTAAAATTTCAGAAATTGAAGTTTTAGTGAATTTACAAAAATAATCCTGCAATTCTGGAAATTTCCTGTGTTAACAATATATTACAGTGACAAATAATTTTTGATCTGCTGAATGATCTTCAAAACTTATGAATTTCTGGAATATGATAAATATATATGTCTAATATGATATATTAAAAATTGAGAATTTAGATCAATGTGATAAAATTTTTTGATTTTCTAAATATATAAGCACATTGTACTGTTTGATGAATAGATTTTTAAAGCTATGAAATAAAATAGTTCTAAAATACTTTTGGCAGAAATTTTGAAGTAAACTATATATCAAGGATTGAGATATGTTCTAAGAGTAATTCAATGGTAGTTTATAATTTTTGAGTTAGTAAAATTAGGAGGCTGAATATTGTTCAGTAAATATCTTAATCCTGTCAGGATAATAATTTAGATTTGATGGTGTTTATGAAATAGATTGTGTAGCCATTATGATATAATATTCATATATAAGAAGGATGTATGAGTCAAGAAAGATATATTCTGATTTTGGAACAATTGGACATCATTTGATAAATAAGAAAATTTTGTAAAGTGTAAGTGGTCAGAATGATAGGTTTTGAGAAACCAAGTAATTAGACCAATTCGATGTGATAAGTGCAATATGTGTAATTTTGTAAGCTATTTAAAGTGTTTTATATGAATGGTGAGGCTTATAAAAGGATTAATCTCCATTGATAGGTTAAGGAGAATTAAGCCTTGTACTCGAAAGTGTTAAAAGGTAAGTATACTAGACTTTTACCGAAATCACAATAAACATAGTAATTATTTATGTATGATTTTGTAAATGTGCTTAGAAATATGTTTATGTTTATGTTATGCCAAAGTATATTTGATATAAAATGTGAAAAACATATGTTTATGAATATGAGCATTGACATTGAGCATGGACATACATTTGTTTATGAAAGTGAGCTTTCAAAATGAAATGTGTTTAACAAAGAAAGCTTTTGATGTGAAAAATGTCCATGAGATACGTTTTGTGTTTTAAGGATGCTTGAACCCACTATTTACTTAGTACGCACCTTATGTGATTTATGGAGCCTTTATGTGTGGCCTTTCCTTCGGTATTGGTATATGTTATGTGTTTCGTATGTAGGGAGGATCCTATGTACCTAAAAGAAAAGTGAGTCATCACATTCATGTGGTGGTGTATTAGTGCATGTGAGAGGACTCACTGATGATTTGGGTGAGGGTGTAGCTCTTACATTCGGGTATGAGAGTTATATATATGTAATTTAAACCTCATTTGTGCTATTCCCTTCATACGATGTATCGACAAGTGACATTTTGCTCATTATTTGATATGTGATATGAAAGTTCTACTAAGTAGTAGTTGAGTGATGGTATTCCCATTATGTTTTTTGATAGAATCTGTAAGCCCTTACCTAACTTGTGATTTGATAATATTGTGATTTTGATTTATCACGACATATCATACATATGCATTGTGTATATATATGTATTTGTATTTTGATATATGAAAAACTAGTATGCTTACTGAGTTTTATACTCATTATAATTTATGGTGATTTCAGGTAAATAAGGTGTAGTAACCAGTATTCACAACCGGTAAGTATTTATATATATATATATACATATTTTATTTGTATGTGAGTGATACTTGATTTATGTATTGTTTTTAGTAGTTTGGATTCGATGGTGTTTATGGAATGGATTGTGTAGGAATTATAATATAATATTCATATATAAGAAGGATATATGAGTCAAGAATGATATATTGTGATTTTAGAGTAATTAGACATCATTTGATGTATAAGAAAATTTTTGTTAAGTGTAAGTGGTCAAAATGACAAGTTTTGAGAAACCAAGTAATTAGATTAATTCGATGTAATAAGTGCAATATGTATAATTTTGTAAGCTATTTAAAGTATTTTGTATGAATGTTGAGGCTCATAAAAGAATTAATTTCCATTGATAAGTTAAGGAGATTTAAGCCTTATAGCTGAAAGTGCTAAGAGGTAAGTATACTAGACCTTTTACTGAAATCACAATAAGCATAGTAATTGTTTATGTATGATTTTGTAAATGTGCTTAGAAATATGTTTATGTTATGCTAAAGTATATTTGATATGAAAGACATATGTTTATGAATGTGAGCATTGACATTGAGCATGGACATACATGTGTTTTTGAAAGTCAGCTTTCAAAATAAAATGTGTTTAACAAAGAAAGCTTTTGAAGTGTAATATGTCCATGAGAAACATTTTGTGTTTGAGGATGCTTGAATTCACTGTTGACTTAGTAGGCACCTTATATGATTTGTAGAGCCTTTATGTGTGGCCTTTCCTTCAGGATTGGTATATGTTATGTGTTCCGTATGTAGGGAGGATCCTATTGGTACCTAAAAGAAGTTTGAGTCATCACATTCGTGTAGTGCCATATTGGTGCATGTGAGAGAACTCACCGATGATCAGGGTGAGGGTTTGGCTCTTACCTTCGGGCATGAGTATTATATATGTGTAATTTAAACTTCACTTGTACTATTCCTCTCTTACGGTATGTCACCCGCGAGTGACATTTGGCTCATTATATGATATGTGATATGAAAGTCCTACTAAGTAGTAGTTGAGTGATGGTATTCCTATTATATGTTTTGAAAGAATGTGTAAGTGTTTACATGACATGTGATTTGATAAGATTATGATTTTGATTTATCACAGCATATCATACATATGCATTGTATACATATATGTATTTGTATTTGATATATGAAAAACTAGTATGCTTACTGAGTTTTATACTAATTATTGTAGTAACCAGTATCCACGACTAGTAAGAATAAGTATTTATATATGTATAAATATACGTATTTTATTTGTATGTTGGTGATACTTGAATTATATATTGTTATTAGTAATATTTTTATAGGTTAAGGATATACGATTAGTATTGGGTTTATTTGTATGACTTTAGATTTATTTTAGGGACCAAATTGTTATACTTTGAAAGTTTTGAGGGCAAATTCATAAATATCAAAAATTAGCCTCTTAGTATAAAAATACACTTTTAAACCCTAATTTACCATTTTTAGGTCGAGCTACCCATTTTAAGAGAGAGAAAAGAGAAATAAAGGAGAGAGAAAGAGGAGAAGAAGAAGAAAAAGAAGAAAAAGAAGAAGAAATTGGAAATTTGAATTTCAAGAGGTATATCATACGTATTTCTCAATTTATTGGTATTAATTAAGTTAATTCCTTTAAGTTTTGATTTCTGAAAATATGTATAATTAAGGATTTGTTGTGTATTTCGTAAGATCATATGAGAATTGATGATGATCTATAAGATAGTTTGATAAATCATGATGAATTATGGAATTTCTGCTGGATAACCTCTTGATCTAGGAATTTTATAAATTGTTGTGATTCGATTCTGGTTTTGAATTTTGAGTATATGAAATTAGACATGTTTAGGATCATCTGAGACTTTGAATCGACTGAAAATCTCGGAAATTGAATTTGTAGTGAATTTACCAAAATGACCCTGTAATTCTGGAAATTTCCTGTGTAAACAGTATGATACAGTGGAAAATAATTTTTGATCTGCTGAATGATCTTTAAAAATTACGAATTTGTGGAATATGATAATTTTATATGTCTAATATGATATACTCGGAATTGAGAATTTGGATCAATGTGGTTGAAGTGTTATGAATTTCTAAAGTGTATCAGCTCATTGTAGTATTTGATTAACAGATTTTTAAAGTTATGAAATAAAATAGTTTTAAAATACTTTTGGCAGTTATTTGGAAGCCAAATATTTATCATGGACTGAGATATGTGTCAAGAGTAATTATGTGGTAGTTTTATAATTTTTGAGTTAGTATATGATTTTATAAAATTGGGAGATTGAATACTGTTCAGTAAGTATCTTGATCCTGTCAGGTTTGTAGTTTGGATTCGATGGTGTGTATGGAATGGATTGTGTAGGAATTTTGATATAATATTCATATATAAGAAGTATATATGAGTCAAGAATGATATATTCTGATTTTGGAGTAATTGGACATCATTTGATGTATTAGAAATTTTTGTTAAGTGTAAGTGGTCAGAATGACAGGTTTTGAGAAACTAAATATTTAGACCAATTTGATGTGATAAATGCATTGTGTATAATTTTGTAAGCTATTTAAAGTATTTTGTGTGAATTGTGAGGCTTATGAAAGGGTTAATCTCCATTGATAGGTTAAGGAGATTTAAGCCTTGTAGCTGAAAGTGTTAAGAGGTAAGTATACTAGACTTACTACTGGAATCACAATAAACATAATAATTGTTTTGTATGATTTTGTAAATGGGGTTAAGAATATGTTTATGATATGTCAAAGTATATTTTGATATGAAATGTGAATATATGTTTATGAATGTAAGCATTGACATTGAGCATGGACATACATGTGTTTTTGAAAGTGAGCTTTCCAAAATAAGATGCCTTTAACAAAGAAAGCTTTTGAAGTGTAATATGTCCATGAGAAATATTTTGTGATTTGAGGGTACTTGAACTCACTGTTAACTTAGTAGGCATTTTATGTGATTTGTGGAGCCTTTATGTGTGGCCTTTCCTTCGGGATTGGTATATGTTATGTGTTCCGTATGTAGGGAGGATCCTATTGGTACCTAAAGGAAGTGTGAGTCATCACATTCGTGTGGTGGCGTATTGGTACATGTGAGAGGACTCACCGATGATCAGGGTGAGGGTTTGGCTTTTACCTTCGGGCATAAGCGTTATATATGTGTGATTTAAAGACCTCACTTGTACTATTCCTCTCATACGGTATGTCACCTACGAGTGACATTTGGCTCATTATGTGATATGTGATATGTAAGTCCTACTAAGTAGTAGTCGAGTAATGGTATTCCTATTATGTGTTTTGAAAGAATGTGTAAGCGCTTACATGATATGTGATTTGATAAGATTATGATTTTGATTGATCACAGCATATCATACATATGCATTGTGTACATATATGTATTTGTATTTGATGTATGAAAAACTAATATGCTTACTGAGTTTTATACTCATTATAGTTTATGGTGATTTCAGGTAAATAAGGTGCATGTGTGCTTAGCGGATTTGGCAAGGCTTCTGCTGTTCCTTGGGTTCCCTAAGTTGCTAGGTTGTTGTGTGTTTCATTTGGGGACACGTGGGATAGGATATTTGGTTTGTCCCTATTGAATAAATACTTATGTATTATTTCATTGTGTGTGGATTGGATTTAGTTTAAGTTTTATAAAGTGTGGTTATTAGATGATTTTAAGTAAGAATTTGCAATGGATATATTCTGGGCTCCCGGTAACAAAGTTGCTACTGGTGACGTAGTAGAGTGTTAATCTCTGAGAAAACTCTGCGTATCTCCGGTTTAATAATTGTCCCAGTCATAATTCAATTGCTATAATTCTGAAAGAAATTGAAATGAATGTTTAAATATTGTCAAGAGAAGTTTATATTTATATGTTAGGTTATGGTTGATTTTAGTGTTGAACTTACTAGCAACTTGCTAAGGATTTCTGTGTTGAATGAAAGTTGAAAATTTTGTGTAATATTATTTATGAGTGCACATGCAGTGAATGAATGTAAGTGATGTCGTGTGTCGGATCTTTTGGGTCTGGGGCGTGACAATTATAGTTTATGGTGATTTCAGGTAAATAATGTATATATGTGCTTAGCAAATTTAGCAAGGCTTCTGCTGTTCCTTGGGTTCCCTAAGGTTCTAAGTTGCTGAGTGTTTCATTTTGGGACACGTGAGATAAGATATTTAATTTGTCCCTATTGAATAAATATTTATGTATTAATTTATTGTGTGTAGTTGGATTTGGTTTAAGTTTCACCAACTGTGGTTATTGGTTGATTTTAAGTAAGAATTTGCAATGAATATATTCTGGGCTTCTAGTAACAAAGTTGCTACTGGTGACGTAGTAGAGTGTTAATCTTTGAGAAAACTCTGCGTATCTCCGGTTTACTAATTATTCCAGTCATAATTCAATTGTTAATTCTAAAAGAAATTGAAATAAATGTAAGTTATATCATGTTTCAGATCTTTTGGATCTGGGGCGTGACATAAGGTACATGTATATTTAGTGGATTTGGTAAGGCTTCTGCTATCCCTTAGGTTCTCTAAGTAGCTAGGTTACTAAGTGTTTCATTTGTGAACACGTAGTTTAAGATATTTGATTTATCCGTATTGAATAATACTTATGTATTATTTTATTAAGTGTAGTTGTGTTTTGTTTATGTTTCACCAAGTATGGTCATGAGTTAATTTTTATGATGAACCTACTAGCAACTTACTAAGGATTCCGATGTAGAATTCAAGTTTGAAATTTTATACAATATTAATTATGAGTGCACATTATTAAATGAGTGTAAGTTTTGTCGTATGTCAGATCTTTTGGGTCTGGGGTGTGACAGAAGGTCTCTACCTTTCCATCGGGCCCACGCTTTCGCTTTTAAATCCATTTATAACTGATAGGAACTATTCTTTCAAGAAGCTCAACCAAGTCCAGACTTGATTCTGATAAATTGAGTCAATTTCAGATTTCATGACTTCTTACCATTTTCCTGAGTCGATGTCTAACATCGCATCCTTATAGGTTAAAAAATTATTTTCTTCCACTAAGAAAACTCTAAGTGCACCTTCAGACATCAAACTATACCTAGTAGGTGGCTTGGATATTCTTTCAGATCTACGTGGAGGGTGTGTTAAAGGTATAATGCTCGATTGATTTTGAGGTTCCATCTCGGTTTTATGTTCGTTATGATTGGCTTCATCAAGCACAATCTTTCTACAACCTCCACGATCCATGAGAAACTCTTTCTAAAGAAAAGTGGCATATTCAGAAATAAACACATTTTGCTCCTCGAGATCATAGAATTGGTATTCTATTGAATTCTTGGGATACCTAAAGAATCAATACTTATGCCCCTTGGGTGCAAATTTATTCTGTTGTGTCACTTTTATGTAAGTAGGACAGCCCCAAATCTTAAAATATTTAAGACTTGATTTCTTTCCATTCAGCATCTCTTGTGGAGTGGTTGGAACAGGTTTAGATGGAACTATGTTCAATATATGAGCAGCAGTTTTCAAAGTATAACCCCAAAGATATTTAGGTAGGTTGGTGAAGCTCATCATCAATCAGACCATATCCAATAAAGTCTGATTCCTCCTCTCCGATACACCATTGTGTTACAGAGTACCTGGAGGACTATATTGAGCTATAATCTCATTCTCCTTTAAATAATTAGAGAATTCACTACTCATGTACTCACCGCCTCGATCTGATCGAAGGTATTTGACATACATCTTGGCTCTTTAAACTTTTCAAAGATTTCTAACTTGTGTTTCATAAGAAACAGACACCCGTATCATGGAAAATCATTAATAAAGGTAATAAAGTATCAAAATTCACCCATTGCAGCGTGATTCATTGGACCGCATACATCACTATGAATTACTTCCAATAAATCAGTGGCACGATGTCTAACACCAGTAAATGAAGATTTAGTTATTTAGTCATTTTCCCTTGAATACAAGATTCACAAACTGGGTAAGGTTTTATAGTCAGATCAAAGATCCGACCATCCTTAACCAGACGAATTAAGCGTCTCAAACCTATATGACCCAATCTCATATGCCATAATTTAGTATCATTTAAAGCTTGTACACTATTATTAGTGCTACCCTGTACATTCATGATATTTCTCGTTGTATCCAAAATATATGCCCATTAATTAACTGACACTCAGCTAATAAAACATCAAATATATCACATAAATATAAAGAACGGTTCATAATATACATATGATACCCTTCACTGTCAAGTACAGGAAAAGAGATAATCTGTTTGATCATAGCAGGCACAAATAACAATTATAATGTGCAACAGTTTTATTATAAGGGAGAATCAAATTATAATGTCTTACAGTCTTGACCCATAAGAGATCATCATTTCCTACTCGAAGTTGTACCTCTCCCAACTGTAGCAATCTAACTTCCTTCAGACCCTGCAACATATGACAGATGTGAGAAGGACTTGCAATAGTTAATATCTAGCCAATACTAGTATCAAATGTTAAAGAAATGTCAATAATGGAAAATATAATACCTGAGGGAGTCTTCTTCACAATGGCAAGGTATTTAGGGCAGTTGCATTTCCAGTGCCCATCCTTACAGCAATGAAAGCATTCGCCTTTCATTTTCAGTTTCTCCAGTGGCTTAGATATTTGTCACTACTGAGAACACATCTTGGGTGTGTGCCTCACCTTTCTTTCTTCTTCCCTTTGGACTTCTCAGAAGACCTCGGGGTCAAAGATGAAGCACCATAAATAAGGAGGGTTGATCCTCCTTTATGTATGTCCCCATCCATTGTCTTTAGCATATTGTGAAGATCAGCATAAGTAGAGATCATTCCTTGCATATTGAAGTTGATGAATTGTACATATGACCCTAGCAGCGACTGGAGAATCAAATTGTTCCCTAGGTTATTGCTCAAAGAGATGTCCATGGACTTAAGCCTTTCAATTAATCCTATCATCTTAAGAACATGAGGACTCACTGGACTTTCCTTAGGGAGCTTTACCTAAAACAGCGCTTTGGTGACCCTATAGTTCTCAATTTAGGGTTGGTCACTGAAGAGCTCCCTGAGATTGAGCATAATGCTGCTAGCATTATCCATACAGACATGCTCCCTTTGCAGCTCAGTGGACATTGAGGTAAGGATGTACGATTTAACTTTTAAATCGTCATCCAACCATTTCTGATATGTCACATTTTCTTTCTCGGTGGCATTTTCAAAAACATCTCTGGGCATCTTTTGGTCAATAATATATCCCAGTCTTTCTGAATCTAGAACAATTTTGAGATTCATGTACCAGTCAGAGAAATTCTCGGCACCTTTGAGTTGGTGTGCATCTAGTATACGCACAAAGGGATTTGAAAATGTCATCCTAACTTACACAAGTCAAATAAAATAATATCAAGAGAAGTTAGCAGAAATTATTATTAAATCGCTAATAATACATTTTAAATCATAGGTATAACATTTATACATTTTTTAATTTAAAATATCTTCCCACTGTTTTACATAATCCCTTTAATCTATTTTAAACTATACAGCAGGAAGTGGACCTCATTGACATTTTACTTGGGCCGCACACTGTAACGATCTAGGCCTTTGTAAACCCAACAAGTAGACAACTCTTATTAATTGTATCTTATGCAACTCCTACTCTTGATCCTAAATACACCTTATCCACACACTGTAGCAATCTAGGGTAAGTATTTTCCAGATTAACTTATCAATGATCAAATATATATTATCGGTATTACCCGCACATTGTAGTGATCTAAGGTAACACTTTCGCATATATTTGTCTCATCTCATGTTTAACCGGAATAATCTAAATCACACCGACCAATTCCCTCACACTGTAGCGATCTTGGGAAAGACTGATATGATCCAGCTAACACCGTATTGATAAGACGGATTATCAATAAAATACTATCTCATAATATATTATTGTTCAATCTGATTAAGAGAGATTTTTACTCTTTTTTTTAGTATCACAAAGACTTAATCCCCTTCTCATAAGGAGGTAATTCTCAATCATACATTAATTGTGTGTAGCCATAACTAACCCCGTCAGTAGGGCTCCCATTATATTTATCAACACAAAACAAATGATCTCGGTTTATAATACAATATAATAACTCTTATCATTGTATCTCATAAACCCCCACATGTTTAAAATAATATTTTAAATGATTTAAAATATAATTAGAGTGAGTGTCATGGGCCCCGCAAGGCTGGGCCCACCATATGGCAGCACTGGAGGGAGAGGCAAAGCCCCCGGCACCGCGACACCCAGCTTCTAGCGCTGCGGTGCTGGAGGCGTGACCTCCAGTGCCACAGCGGCAGGGCTTGAAGGCCCCTTAGCGTTGTAGTGCGAATTCCAGAATCAGTGCTTAAGCGCCAATTCTCTTAGCGCTGGGGCACCTAGCACCTAGCACTACATCGTTAGGGCCAGGAAGCCCCAACGCCAGTTACCCAGTGCCTCGGCGCTGAACACTTATGGCCGTGACGCTCCGGTGCTCCCACATTCAGTATACCCATTTCAACAACTTGAAATGCACATTTTGAGCACCGAAATATCACCAACAACAATTTCACACTCAAAACACCCAATATCAACTCACATATGCTCTGATACCATTTTGTGAGTGATTTTAAACCTAGGGTGCAAGCATGTGAGTTTGTGTTTATCATTCAAATATAACATATGTATCACATACATACATGCGCAGTGGATAAGCAGAATACAAATATCATAATGATAAACACAAATAAACTTTACATGTTATCTCATAAATGTAAAATACTTCAAGATTGAGAAATAATACCTTGTCAAGCCTTTGGTATATTGTCGAACCGAAGTACCCGCATTGAAGCAACCCGTTCACAATTCTAGTTCCTCAACATGGTAGGCTTGGGGAAGCTAGAATAGCATTTTTTCAGTAAAGGATTCAACTCTTGAATCCTTATTTCTACCTTATAGTATGAGTGACCAAAAATGGAAGATGTGTTTTTGCTCTTAATACTTAAGAGAATTTTCTAATACTTAGCCTTTCAAAATTCTCTCTCCTATTTCCACTTGTCCCTTGGCCTAATTTTCACTTAATCAATTGAGCAACATATTGCTCTTTCATTTATTTATTATTTTCTTTCATTTTCTCACCTAATGGCATCTATTATATAGGTCAATGTTTGCCATTAGTGTTTTGTTTATTATTATTTACAATAAACAAAATGAAAACAAAAAACAAAATGAAAAATTATTTAAATAAACTTGACCTTAATCTAGGCCAAATGATTTCTCATTATTAAGAAACATCTTAAGGCCTACCATTAACAAATGCCACACATTTATACTTGTCTTATCATTTAATTAATATTAAATAAATAATTTAATTATATTAAATCATAATAGAAACACATGCTAATTTAAATAAAAAAATAATTGTTTGATTTCAATTTAAATAATAATATCATTTATTATTATTATTATTTTATTCAATAAATATTTTAATGAATAAAATAATGATATTATTTATCCAATAAATAACGTCATTTTGATAATTTCTAAATCAAACAATAATTGGCCCACAATGTGCCATATGTCAATATCTCATTGGTCGACAACTAATTGATATACTTAACTCTTAAGTCTTGACACGTGCACGATCGGAGGGAAACCAAAATAAATGTTCGGTCTGCTAAAATTATTTAGATCGAACTATTCAATCTGGTACGCTGCTCTAGTGCACAACGAGTACACTTCATATTGCAGAACTCTCTAGGTCCACTCCCGATTTGTCAAACAGAACTATTTCTATGAGTCTGAGATCGATGCCCTACGCACACGTCAAGGATATTACAAATCAGTGCAGTAAACCATACAAGTTGAGGTTATAGCACATACGTATAATTCTTCCCCCAATCATATCCTAGAAGAGCAGGGAGGGATATAGATCACTACCGTCAAATTCTTATGTGCTCATCCGTGAACTTATCTCCAGACATGTATCTTAATAAACAATATATGTAAACACTTTTATAATATTGTTTAACCATGTAGGAAACTCTTTTCCTTAGTTTGTTGCTTAGGGTTATAAGATTTTCTAAGATACAGTTTCTGAGCATCTAGATATATATAACTCATCCATGTGAGTTAACAGATTTTATATCTGTACACACCAGACTCCATAAGCATTGGACTATACCCAGCGACACCCAGCGGTCACACTGTGAAAGGTCTGTGACATGTGTGAAACCAAAGTTTGATGGATCACTTACAAGTCCACCGTGATACTCATATCAAAAAACCACTTATACTACTCAACTCGAGAGAACCTTCTATTGACGGCTTCATAGGATGTCTATTGGGGTCCTTATTAAGTCTGTTCAATATTCAGTCCTTACTGAACACCTGTATGCTATACGAACTTTCAGTAAGTCTATAGTTAGCTAAGAATAACCATTTAGACCATCTAGGTATAGTATACACTAGTCTATATAAAAGGATTCCACCGATAGACCTACATCGGTGAATTAAGATCAGGAACATATAATTTGAGAATAGACTTGCATAATAACATTTCTTAGCACCTATTAAAACTCTTGCAACTATGTTATTACTAATGTATTCTCAGGTCTTTGTACCGTCACATACAAGATTCTAACTTTTAGACTTCACTGATTAATATAACATGCTAACTCTTTAGCATTTATAATTTTTAGTGATGCTAACTCTTGGCATTGATCTAAACTTCTTTAGACTAAATTTGAATTCTTTTATATCATATAATGTCTGTAGCGTCACAAGCATTGAACCATTTAATAATAGTTATTGGCGATTTAATAAATAATGTACTGTATAAATATTATAAAATAAAATATTCATATAATAATGAGATGGCTCTTGAGCGTAAATCCCAACATAAGAAAGTGTCTGCTAAAGGTAATGCTGTCAAATCAAACTCGAGAAGGAAAAGTAAAGATGAGTGGGATGCTGAAGCATATGTCGCTATAGAGGAAGAAGACTTACAATGATAATGCCTGGACGGATTGACTATGAATATGATTGGATCGTCGACTCAGGATGTTCAAATCATATAATTGGTGATGAAGAAAAGCTGCAATGTATGACTAAGTACAAAAGAAGATGCGTGGTGGGGACAGCCAACAACTCAAGATTGCATATAGCTCACAGTCCTTGCACCACCAGTATATTGTGATAATCGATCAGTAATCTGTTTGATAGAAAATTCAATTTTTCATGCAAGAACAAAGCATGTGGAGGTGCATTATCATTTTATCCGAGAGAAAGTTCTACAAGAAGAAATTGAGTTGTTGTATGTTAAGACAGAAGATCAAGTGGTTGATTTGTTCACAAAAAGTTTGCGTGTTGATAAGTTCGAAAAGTTTCGAAGACAACTCAATATGGTTAGATGCATAAAAGTTGGTGTTGAGAGAGAATGTTAAAATTATAACACCAAGCCCAAGATTAAGTCCAAATATTTACAAGCCCAATTCTTGAAATTTCTAAGTTAGGTAAGATATTTTAGAATTGATAATTAAGGAGATAAGTATTATAAACTTATTTAGTTAATAAATGTTTACAAATATTTTATTTGTGTAGTTTTAGTTTATTGAAACTAAGTATAAATACCCCCCTTCCTTATTTGGTTTCTCAAGTAAGAACATTAAGAATAAAGAGTTGATCAAGTATTTGATCAATTATTGAGAGTTAAGACTGTTAGAGAGTTGAGCAAATAATAAGCTCAACAAAGAATGTGTGAGTGTTGTGTTGTAAATAAGAAAAAGTGAGAGTTTCAAAATTTTTGTAAATTTTGAGTTTGTTATATTAATAAAAGTGTTCTATTTGTGCTATATTATGCTCAACATCTTCTACTATTTTTAATGGAGATATTTAGGTTTAATAAGCATTGGAGGAAGCTTGTGTATAATTTGTCGTTCCTCTGTTTAGTTTTAGTTTCTAGTAAATGAGGCTACAACGGGTTGTTCCATCCAGAGGTTTGCCACAAGACTACCCTTTATCATCATATCTTTTTCTCCTTTACGCTGAAGGCTTGTCTTTTCTTTTATAGAAGGCAGAAGCAGAAGGAGCTCTTTGTTGTTTTGTTTGTGCACATAATGCTCCAAGAGCATGTGCACATAATTCTTTAAGACTAACACATCTGCTCTTTGTAAATGATAGTTTGGTTTTCTATAAAGTCACGGTAAATGATTGTTTATCATTTAAGAGAATACTTATATTTTTGAGGTTGTCTTTGGTTAGAAAATTAGTTATGAAAAATCTATTATTACTTTTAGTCCATCGGTTTCTTTGATAGATAGAGAGGTAATTAGGGATATATTTGGGTTGGCTACGGGTGATATGCGTGACCTGTATTTAGATCTTCCTTCTTTCATAGGGATAAATAGGAGATTGCTTTTTAGTATATTATAGACAGTGTGTGGCGTAGGAAACAATTGTGGAAGGGAAGAAAATTTTCGGAGGGAAGGAAGATGTATTTAATAAAGGCGACGATTCAAGCAATTCTAACTTATGCCATGTCAATTTTTTTATTACCAATTTCTGTAATCAATAGGTTATCTTAGCTATTGTTCCTTCTGGTAGGGGTCGAACGACCAAAGAGATAAATTGTATTGACTCAGTTAGGATTTTTTTGTTTACCTTCGGTTGATAGAGGGCTAGGTTTAAAATTTTTGACAGATTTTAATCAAGCATTGGTGACCAAACATGGGTAGAGAGTACTTATGTTCCCGGATGCATTTTGAAGCCTATATATTTCCCATATTCAAAATTTTTTTCTCAACTGATTGTCTTAGAGGGTGTTCACATCTTTGGCGCAATTTGATATGGGGTTGTGACTTACTCAAACGTGGGTTTCAATGGAGGGTTAGACATGGCTATTCCATTTCATTCTTTTCGAACCCTTGGTTACCTTGACCATTTTCGTTTCAACCTATTACTCCGAGCTTTGGCAGAGAAATGTATTTAGTTTCTGATTTCATATTGCTGGATGGAGCCTAGAATTTTGATATGTTGAATAAAGTGCTTTGGCCAGTTGATGCAACAATGGCTGCCTCTATTCTTGTTGGCCTTTTTCAGGTAACGATGAATTGATGCGGTATTTTACTATTTCCAAAAAAATTCTTGTTAAGTCCGTACATTTGGTGGCACGAATGGGTTCACAAACTCATTCGGATGGGTCTGCTTCAGCTTTTAAAAAAATGGTGGCAGTATAAATATCCCGCCCAAGATTATGGTATTTATTTGGAGAATTTGTCTTCATATATTGAATCAGCGGCATTTGGAATGTTTCTCATTGTTGTTTGCGATGCAGTTTGGAAATTGAAACAAGTTTGCATGCACTTATCTCTTAACCTATTGTAGAAGTTATTTGGGATGGCAGTATCTTGCCCTATATATAATATTATTTTATATTAAAAATACCTTTTTTGTTATTTAAATTTAAATATAATTAATTTTTAAAAACAAATCATTAATTATTATGCAATTAGTTATTATTTATAAAAATAGTAAAATAATTAGTTAGTAAGCTTATACTTGACATATAACATTCCTATATATTTATTAAAAGTTGCAAATATTTGATAAGTGATTGAGTTGGTTCAGTGGTTAGTAGTGTGGCTTTTTTCATGAAGGCTTGGATGCAAGCCTTTATAAATTATTTTCTCATTAAAATATTAATTTTTTAATTTGTAAAATAATATTTAATAAATAAAAATAATTTTAATAAATAAAAAATTAAATTAAAAAATTTGATGGGGCCAATACATGGCCATATGGCAACTAACGCATGCATTGCCATGAGGCCAACGTGTTTGGCCCAGCACAACCCACGCAGACTGTGCTGGACTTGCCCTTAAACTTAGGTGCTTAGACCGACCATGGCAAGAAAGCCTGAGTGGGCCTCAAGTTCATGGGTCAACAAACCTACTTACCACCTTCACTTGGATGTTTTTTAACGACCAAGATCTTATTAGAGGGATTATATATTCAACCACTCTTAACCACTTCACCATTTTTGTTGCCGCTTTAAATTTAAGAGAAAATTTATTTTTTACTGAGAGAAGCTCTAATTTTTGAAGATCTTCAATCTATTCTGTTCATTCAATTTGTTCCCAAGCATCATGTCTTCCCTCCCTGAATAAGTTTCTTCACTATTTGCTTTATTTTTCTCAATTTTTTCTAGTTGTTTTGAGTTTGTTTTTTTGGGTTTTTCATTTCTAAGTTTAGAGTGCTTTTATGTTTCTAGGTTTTGGACTGTGTTCTTCATTTCTGTATTTTTTTTATTGTGTTTTTATATTTTTGTTGTGTTTGTGAGCTTTATTTTAGGTTGTCTAGATCTCATCCTTTAGGAAAAAAAGTCTATTGGTTAATATGTCCTCTGATTAGAGTGTTTAGGATGAGTCCCAAAAAATCTTAGAGTAGGACTTTAGGGGAATTTAGCCCTCGCTAATTTAAAGTAGACTTCAAATTTACTGGGGATGCTAAAGTAAAGCTTATTAATATTAAGTGTGATATTAGGAGGACATTTAGTGAGAGGTCTGACAATAAAGTTAAGGGAAAGGTCTCCTCCAATACCCTTTTGTACAATGGAAAAGGGAGTAAATCAAAGAAAAAAGAAAAAGAATAGCATATCAGCTCCCCAACATCCAATGCTCCTTATCAATTGGATCTCATGGCTTTTCACATCACAAGGAAGATTTAAAGAATCTTAGGGAGAGATACGGATACATGATAGCGTTACCCTAAGAGTTCCATATATAGTCGAGCGTGCTAACAAATTGCCTACTAACAAGATCATAATGCATTTTGCCTACTTCAAGTAGGGATTAAACTACTTTACAACCCTATTGTTGAAGTTGGTGCTTACGTGTCATTCTAATTATTATATGAATATTTATTTATTTAACATTTATGTAATAATATTTCAATGAAATTATTAATAATTAATTATATGGTATCAAACTTGTTACTTTTTAAACATTATTGATCTAAATGAACTTAGGTTAGCACTAACAGGTAGCATTGTAAGAGTTAAGACCTTGTCTGAAATGAGACAAAGACTTGAAAATATATTAATAATGACATAGTTGCAAAGAGTTGCAAATGGTACTAGGAAATGTCATTATGCAATATGTTCTCAAAAACATTATTCTAGATCTTTAGTTACCAACACAAGTTGATTGGTATACCTTTCGGATTAGTGAGTGTCTATATTTGGATTATTTAGATGATTAGTTTTAGCATACTATGAACTTAGTTGAAGCTCATATAGGTATACAGGTATCCAATAAGAACTGGGTACTAAATAGACTCATAAGGACCTCTAATAAATAACTCATAGAGCCGTCAATAGAGAGACTTCTTAAGTTGAATAGTATTCATGGTCCTTTGACCTGGGGGGCTATGATGGGCATGTGAGTGATCCACCATACCTTGGTTCCACAGATGTCAAAAACCTTTGATGGTCTAACCACTGGGTATTCTTGGGTATGGTCTGATGCTCATAGAGTTCAATGTGCGTAGATATAGGATCTGTCAACTCATATGAGTGAGTTGTATATCCTAATGCTCCAAGATTTTATTTTTGGAAGTCTTATGGCCATAAACAGAAACCCTAAAAAAAAGCTTTATATAGGATTAAACAATATTTCAAAGGTGTTTGTTGATTTTATTTACGAAAATACAAATCTAGATATAAGTTTATGGACCAGCGTATAGAGATTAAAACAATCACCTTATATTTTATCTTTTCTCTCACCATCAAAAGAATAACATATAAGTATTTATATTATGGTCCATTAATGGTAAATAAAATATAGTATTCCCAATAGAATTGACATTTTTTTTGTTTTATGCCCAGTCACGGTGATGATTTATATCTCTGCTCTTCCAAGATACAGGTGACAAAAAGATTATACATATATGGTTGACCTTAACTTGTATAGTTCAACATATTATTTTATAACATTTGTAACATGTGTGTAGATAATTGTTTATGAACTTACAGAAGAATTTCATAAGACAAACGAGTGTGAACCTAAGGAGTCTCACAATATGAAGTGTAATCGTTGAACATTGGGGTAGCAGACTAGGTTAAATGGTTTGATTCGAAAAAATTTCAAAAAATAAAATTTGTTTTAGGATCTCTCGGTAAACACATATATCAAGGTTTAAGTGTTAAACCTATTTTTAGTTAAAGTGGTTAACTAATAGGAATGTAACATATGGCATCCATGTATGACCATTTGTGTGACAAATAGCATCATGCATGAAAAAGTATGTGACAAATATCACTAATGCAAAAGGTTTGCATGGTTTAAAGATGACATTTGTCATGCATACAAAGATAAAAAAGAATTACAAAATGAAAAGTGTTCTTATTTATTTTTTTTTTTGTGTGTAAAATTTAGCCAAATAAGAGAGATAGTTTAAAAAAATTTCCATTTTAGTCTCTTTTTTAATTCTTGGCTAAACTAAGAGAAAGTTCAAGTGTTGAACTAAAACAAACACCGCTGAAAATTATTCATATTATCATTCTAGCTTCACAATATCACCAGATCATTATGGATTAGAATTGTTCAACGAAGCACTTCAATGTTACTTCTATAATC
Source organism: Ailanthus altissimus (assembly GCA_946807835.1). Lineage (NCBI taxonomy): Eukaryota > Viridiplantae > Streptophyta > Magnoliopsida > Sapindales > Simaroubaceae > Ailanthus > Ailanthus altissimus. Next base: position 29,780,850 of record OX327688.1, on the reverse strand, counting down.
GATTTCTTTACCGAACATCTTCAACGATGAATTTCTAAAACTCTTGATGTAATTGTTTCAATTCAATGTGTATTTGTTGAATCATTAAATCCTATTCTATTATGTAAATGTATGTATGACATGCATTAATTAATTTTGTTTTTCAATAAATACACTATCACATGCATGCACCCTCACTAAGCACACACATTCTAATACCTGCTTCATGCAAATGTTTGCACAACTCAACTTCTTTCCAGTTTAAGTAAATCTAAGTTCCTTGGCGTATGCTGACTAAGCTGTATATTATACAGGTGGAATCTGATTAATCTGAGCCTACTTTTCAGACTCTCCAACAATTATACCAAATCTGTTTTAACTTGGACAAAAAGATATACTAGCATCCTAGTCCAAAAAAAAGACCTTCTTTATAAATCTAGTGTGAAGGCAATTGGGCTAATTCTTAAGGTCATGAACGATAACACCAAGGAGAAAGTGAAGAAAAAGAAAAGTAAGGAATTTTGATTAACTCTCTTCTCTTTTTTATTGTTTTGGCGTCAATTTTAAGTTCCTTTATGTATGACCTGAAAGGATCCAGCAAGAAAAAAGTCTCAACCACTTAAAGAGTTGATGAGACTCCAAATCCTAAGAAGCTCGCTATAGTGGTTATGCTGACCTAGACCAGTTGAAGGTTGCTTGATAATATACTAAAGAAGGCCACAACTGACCAAAAAGGCTTCTTAGGGAACTCGAAGGGTAAGAGGACCCAAGTTCTATCCAACACCCTTTAAATTCTATGTCCAGCACTACTTGGGCTTAAGGGACATCAATTGTAGTTGTTATTTTGTTGGAATTTGTGATTACGTGCCATCTCATTATGTATAAATATTTAATTATAGTATTTACTCAATTATCATTTCTAATAAAATCGTTAATAGTATTAATTATTAAATGGTAAGATGTTTATTACGTTTCAGACATTGTATGATATAAATGAGTTTATATCTAGTATAAAGGAGTTTAGATCAGTGCTAAGAGTTAGCAACGCTAAAAGTTAAAGTGTTAAGAGTTAACACTGCTAATATTTAGTAGGTTATAAGAGTTAGCAAAATCTAGGAGTTAGAGCCTTGTCTAAAATGGGACAAAGACCTAAGAATATATTAGTAACGACGTAACTGCAAAGAGTTACAGATGATGCTAGAAAATATCATTATACAAGTATATTCTCAAACATTATATTCTTGATCTAATTTTATCGATGCGGGTCTATCGGTGAAACCCATTAATATAGATTAGTGTATGTTTATATCTGGATGGTTCAGATGGTTAGTTTAGCAAACCATGAGCTTAGTGGAAGCTTGTATAGAGATACAAGTATTACGTGAAAATAGGATACTGAACAAACTCACGAGGACCTTCAATAGACATCTCATAAAGTCGTTAATGAAAGGTCTTCCAAGTTGAGTAGTATTTGTGATCCTTTGACTGGAGTGCCACAGTAAGCTTGTGAATGGTCCACCATACTTTAATTCCATACATATCAGAAACCTTTTATGGTCTGACCACTGGGTGTCCCTGGGTATAGTCTGATACTCGTGGAGTTCAGTGTACGTAGATATGGGATCTGTCAGCTCATATGAGTGAGTTGTATATCCTAATTCTCCAAGATTATATTTCAGAAAGTCTTGTGGTCATAAGTATAAACCTAGAAACATATATGTTGTAGGGGTAAACAATATCACAAAAGTGTTTGTAGATATTGTTTTTGAAAATATAAATCTACAGATTAATTCACGGTTAAGTAAATAGAGATTTGATGGTGATGATCTATATCTTTGCTCTTCCAGAATATAAATGATTGAAGAATTATATAAATAAGCTATAACCTTAACTTGCATAGTATAATGCACTGCTTTGTAATATCCATAACTTATGTATGAGATATTATTTACAGACGTATAAAATATCTCCAGATGATAAACTAAATGTGGACTTAGAGAGCCTCACAATATAAAGTGTACTCATTACGCACTAGAATAGCGGATTCGATTGAATAATTTGATCCAAGAGATTCCAGTAAAATCAAATAATTGTTTTGGGATCCCTTGAGATGTGCATTAGTCAAGACTTAATAATTAAGTACATTATATAATTAGTTAACAAGAATTGTTAACCAATATGATGGTGACAAGTGGCAAAATCTAAGCCTTTAATTTTATAACATGCAATATCAATAAAATAATACAAAAATATATATTTTTATAATATTATCAAATAAATTAAATTAATTAAATCAATTAAACATTATTAATATAGATTTTTTATATTATTATTTATTTAATAAAATAAAATAACATTGCATACAAATATTAGAGGGGGCTTATTTTGACCATTAAAATAAATAAAATTACTTATATAATTAAAATATGTTTTAATTGTTAGGTAATGTTATTAAGTGGTCGGCCATGATGGATGAGAACACTTGTTATAGCAATCAAAATATTCTAACTATTAAGAAAGTGGAAAGAGCATTTGAATAAAATATTGGAAGTGTTGAAAAACAATAATGAAATGAATTTTTGATTCAATTTATTTTTTCAACACATTTTGTTAGCTCCCATTCGATCAAGTGATGAAAAGTGAGAGAGTATTTTTTTGTTCTCTAGTGTTGAAAGAATAAACACATCTTCATCTTCATCTTCTCTTATGAAAATTTGGTCATTCAAAAAGGCAAAAAGAAATTGTTTCAATTTTGCAAGAGTTGTAAAAATTCTTCAAATAATTATTTCTATTTCTCTTTGAAACAAAATCAAATTGGTTAAAGAGTTAACCAAAGAATTAAAAGTGTTTAAGAGATAAACAAAAAAAAAAATTCAAATTCTAAATCAAAACTACTATTCTATCTTCATAATCCATCAGAACCATTATGGACTAGAATTATACAAGAATACATTTTAAGGTAAGCTATTCACTTGAACAATTAGAGGATTTAAAGTTTTGTAAAGTTACCTTCATTAGGTAAGTATTCTTTACATGTTGTTTTAGCACAATTGTTCATCATTTAGAAATTTTGTATAATAGTTATACTTGTGCATATATATGATATATGTGTTAATTGTATTAATTGAGTGTATTTTGTTAACATGCTTTCACTGTATGTTGTAATGTTTTTAAATTACATGTATACTCGTAACTCACACACTCAACTAAACAGTTTCTCAGTCTCTAATCGCTTCTACTGAACTTTCATCTAAAAAGACAGTTATTAGGTATCAATAAGGTACTGGCAACTTGCTTCTCATCCTCTGACTTCCCCCCTACCCAAAAGGTGAAGTATGAATACATACTCTTACTTATAAGAGAGGGTGAGCTAGATGTCAAAACAGTGCACTCTGTGGTGACCTAAAAGTTTGATGAGGCCAAATTTTTCTAGACTAGCCTCAATGATTTATTGGAGGTATACTACTTGGATTAATTTTGTTTTCTATTTTTTATGCTAAGTTTCTTGACCTTGGGTGTTCTTCAAGTGGCTTATATTGTCTCTATCACCAAGAATGTATAATGTTTGCGGTAAAACATGGCCATAAGTCAAAAAAAGGTAAAGGTTGAAGTCTTACACCTTAGGAAAGTAGTTGATAAGGTTAACAAGAAAGTTAAGAAGGCCGTAATAAGGTTGAGAAGGAAAACCAGAGGACCATACCAATCAAGAAGAATTCCTTAAGGAAATGAAGCTTCAAAGGGTTATTAAATGAAAAATGATTAATGCTTAAGCTAGAGTTGAGTTTTATAATTAGAGCGTAACAGGCTTAAAGAAAGGTTCAAGGACCTGGATAGAGAGCTTTATAAGGCTCAAGCCTTAGCCAACTGTGTGGCCTTCACCAAGTGGTAACATAGTATATCTTAAGGGTTCTTTAAGTGTGTTAAGTTGTTTAAGGACCATTAACCCAAGCTAGACTTAAAATGGTTGGAAAAGGAGATCATTAAGAAATAGCCACCTCAAGGGGAGGATCTCACACTTACCTCTCAGGTTTTTGATGTGCCACATGGTTTTTAGGTTACATCTGTCAAGGAGTCGCCAACTGAAAAGAGTTCTCAGTAGAACATTATATTTATCTGAGATTGAATTGTATATTTGACATTACTTGACAAATAAGAATTATTGATAAAAAAAACTAGTTTGTTGGTTCAATAAGTTTTGAATTTGTTTATTTGAGAGAATGTTACTATGCCTTGCTTGATTGGGCTTCGTTGAAAGTGGTGATCTGTGGCTGCTTGTGTGTATTACTACAAAACAAGGAAGAGCTCATTAAGATCTCATCGATGGTGCTGTTTGCAACGACCCTCCAATGTTTAAGTCAATATTTCTTCAAGTGAAGTCTAGTTCAAAGTGTTTTAATTTTAAAGAAAAATGGTATTACCTTTCACTGTTGAACTTCTACCCTTTTATAGTTGATCTCTATATTAATTTTGAGATCTAGGGCTAGAGAATCAACTCATTATTTTTTTAATTATCAGTGTAGTCAGGGTGATCACTGTCCGAGATTACAGCCACTAACCTTATGTATGGTGTATGCTGAAAGTTATGTTCACTTGCCTTATGAGGGATGTGCATGACTATTTTTCTTGATTCTCGGGATTGCTTTATAAATGAGAAGAAATGATAGCTTTGTCATAGTCACAATCATACGAGATTCAATAGGCTTGAGGTCTTCTGATGAGAAAATACCTCGAATGGCCTGCGTGGTTTCTTAGGTTGCTAATCATAATGAGCTGTTCAGGTTCAGTTGAGGCCCTAATAACCCTAGAACTCGTTCAAGCCAAGAAAGACTCTGATATAAGCCAAGGTGGGTTAGGTTTGTGGCTAATCTAATTAAGAGAATGTGGCTTGGGAATATATAAGTGATGTTTGTGCCGACCAAGGTTGGTTGGTGTTTTACTTGGGAAGGCCTTTTAGGAGCAGCCCAATACCCTTGTCTTGGGCTGGTGGACTTGGGCCTGGGGTCAACTGATTTCTAGGGGAGAACAAGAATATTTGAAAAAAATTTGTCTAGCCTAAAGGCTATGAAATCTTTACCATTGAAATGGTAAGTTATTTAATATTTCTTAGGAGAACACTCATCTATGATTAATTTCCTAACATTCTCTAATCTTACTAAAGTTTCCAAAATAGAAACGTTGATCTTTCTTGGTAGCTATTCGGATTATTCTCAAGCCATCCTATTTGAACGAGATTGATTCGTCTTAAAATAATCCTCAGTGAATAAATACGTTGATTTGTAGTCGCACACAGCTCGATCTTTAACTAATGCGTATGATGATTAATATAACATTAAATTAAGTTATCCTTCGGGAGCTGCTTGGGGATTTGAAACTACAATGAATAACAGGAATAACGAAAAATAAAAGGTTACAATTCTTAAGACCTAAGTGTATAACACTTAAAAAAAGGTTATGTAATAACATTTTAGAAGCTTAATATTCTAGGGCTTCCTAACAACCCTTCCATCTAAGTAACTGAGCTCATAGATTCTAGGTCTAACCCGTATAAAGACTTTGTAAGGCCTTTTCCAGTTAGGGTCAAAGACTTCATCAATAAGATCTTTAGTATTAATAACACTTTTCTCATAACTAAGTGACTTTTGAGAACTCACAAGCTCTAAATTTCTTATTATAATACATTTAGATCTTTTATAGGTAAGTAGCCATTTTGGTCCTTACTAGCTCTTCTCTGCTCAATAAGATTTAGATGATCTTGTATAAGCCTCTCATTCTCAACTTTATTGAAGTATAGAATACAATTAATATATATACCGATCTTGATTGAGATGACTACTTCACATCCATATGTTCATAAAATGGGGTTTCCTAGATTGAGGTCTTACTGGTAGTTATAAAGGCCCACAAGACCTCAAGTAAGTCTTCCACTTAAGCACCATTTCTCTTACTTAATTTTTTCTTAGTAACTTTTTGATTTGCTTATTAAAGGGCTTTACCTTCCCATTAGTGATCAAATGGGCAAGAGAAGGTTGTGGTAAAAACTCTTAAATCTCTCACTGTCAAATTTTTTACCATTGTCAGTTATGATAGCATATGAAACTCTAAATTGACAAATGAGATTCCTCAGGATGAAGTTGGTAGTTTTCTTCAAAAAAAATATTTGTTGAGGGTTCAGTTTCCACCCACTTTGTGAAAAAATCAACGGCAATATATTTTATCGAGCTCTGTCCTCAAGGTAAAGGACCAATCAAATCAAGTCCCCATTATACAAAAAGCTATGGACTCATATTTAAGTTCTCGTGTGCTGAAAGTATTTGATTAGCATGCCTTTGACAAGCATCATATTTTTTGATATGATCCTTAGTTATTATAAATTAAGCCAATAATAAAACTGTCCGAGGGCATTGTATGCCAAGTACTCCGTACTCGAGTGGTTCTCACAGACTCCTTCATTGATTTCACGATGTATATACTTCTAGACTCAAACATTTGAAATGTAGGCAAGAACAAAAGCATTGATTAAGCCATATTCTTCCCATAAGTTATCTACTTCTTTAATAATTCTAGATATAAAATGGGATTTTATGATACTTGGTGCAAGAAAATATAGTAGTGTCTTTCCATGGTCTTATATTTTATATTGGTTAATAGAATCCCACAAGGAATGGTAATACCATCTAGGTGATTACATCAAAGGGATTCTCTATCCCCGTATCTTTTTCTTATTTGTAGGAAGGGTCTCTCAACATCAATTATTAAAGTTGAATGAAATGGGCAAATCTAAGGATTAAGTATGATCGACAAAGGCCAACTATCTATCATTTATTCTTTGCAGATGATAGACTAGTTTTCTTAAAGGCTAATTTAAGGAATGTTCAAGCTATTAAATAGGTTCTTCAGCAATATAAAATAGCATTAGGCCAGTGTATTAATTATAAAAAGTTTACAGTTTGCTTTTAAGCCGATTGAGTAGGCGACATTGAGGGTGATATTGTTCGAAGCCTTAACATTAAGCAAGTTAGCTGTCATGAGAAATTTTTGGGGTTATTGAGCTTTAGTGACTAAAATAAAAAATTGATGTTTACTAAAATTAAAGATAGAGTGTCAAATAAACTAAAAGGTTGAAAGTCAAAGCTTGTTTTAGAGGAAGGACGTGAGGTATTACTGAAAGTAATTGTTCAATCTATTTTAGCTTATCGATGAATATATTATAATTACCTGCTTTTTCATTTAAAGAACTCCATCAGTTAAGTGTGAGGTTTTTGTGGTTCAGTAATGATAGCACTTGTAAGCTTTACTAGTATAGGTGGGAGAGTTTTTGCCAAAATAAGAAGAAAGGTAGTTTAGGATTTTTGGATCTATTTATTTTTAATAAGGCAATGCTTGCCAAGCAAGGATGGTGTTGGAGCTGGTGCTCATGTGCCATTCCAATATTGTATGAATATTAATTGTTAATATTTATACAATAAATATTTCGAATAAAGATTGTTAATATCATATTAATATGGTAGAATGCTTGTAACATTACAGACATTGTTTGATCTAAAAGAGTTCAGATCTGATCTAAAGGAGTTTAGATCAGAACTAATAGTTATCAAAGCTGAGAGTTATAAATGCTAATAGTTAGCACTGTTAATAGTTATCAGTTTATAAGAGTCAGCGATGTCTAAAGAGTTAGAACTTTGTCTATAATGAGACAAAGACCTGAGAGTATACTTATAATGATATAGTTGCAAAGAGTTGCAATAGGTGTTAAGAAATATCATTATGTAAGTATGTCTCAAATATAATGTTCCTGATCTATGATCACCAATGCGGGTCTATCGGTGAATTCACAATAGATAGATTAATGTATGTCTATATCTGACTAGTTCAGATGGTTGTTCTTAGCTGACCATGAGCTTAGAGCTTGTATAGACATGCGGGTATCCAGTCAGGACTAGATATCCTATGAAACCGTCAAAGGAAGGTCCTCTCGAGTTGAGTAGTAATCGTGGTCCTTTGACCTGAGCGCTACGGTGGTCTTGTGAGTGATCCATCATGCTTTGGTTCCACATATGTCAGAGACCTTTCATGGTCTGACCACTATGTATCGCTGGGTATGGTCCGATGCTCATGGAGTCTGGTGTGCGTAGATAAGGGATCCATCAGCTTACGTAGGTAAGTTGTATATCCGATGCTCCGAGATTGTATTTCATAAAGTCTTGTGGCCACAAGCATAAACCCGGGAAAAGAGTTTTCCACAGGATTAAACAATATAGCAAAAATGTTTGCGTATATTGTTTATCGAGATGCGAATCTGGAGATAAGTTTATGGATGAGCAAATGGGGATTTGACGGTGCTGATTTATATCCCTGCACATCCAGGATATAAATGATGGAAGGATTATACGTATACGTTATGACCTCAACTTGTATGGTCTGACACGCTGATTTGTAATATTCGTAACGTGTGCGTGAGGCATCGATTACGGATTAATGGAATAGTTCCATTTGACAAATCGGGTGTGGACCTAGAGAGTCCCAATATGAAATGTACTCTTTGAGCACTTGGGCAGTTTACCGTATTGAATTGTTCAATACAGTATAATTCAACAATTACTAAGGTTACGTTAACTAAAGTATATGGTTAAATGGTGGGACCCACTTTAGGTTAACTTGGTAACCGAGTAAGGATATAATAGTAATTTTACTTTATGATTATTTAATTGTTAAATAATTAAAATAAATATTTATTTGTTTAATTGTTAAATAAATGATTTAACTTAACTAAGGTTAAAGGTTAACCATAAGGTTAAGTTAGTTAACTTTACTTAATAGTTAAGTAAAGGTTAACCTAACCATGGTTAAGTTAGTTAACTATGGTTAAATTAATTAAATATTTATTAACTTAAAGGTTAAGTTAAAATAATCTAACTATGGTTAAATATTAACTAAGGTTAGGTTAAGCCAAATGAAATGCAAATGAAATTCAAATTAGTTTGGAATTTATGCATTAGTATATAAAGTGAAATGAAATTGAAAATCATTAATTTTTTGAAATTGGTTTTAGATTTTAGGTTTTGCATTTTGGGAGCCAATTCAATTTGAGAAATTGAAATTGTTTGTTTTGTGTTTTAAGTGTTAGAACAACAAAACAAACTAGATAAATGGTTACTAAATGTAATAACTAAAAACAAGATTTGTTTTATTTATTCAAGAGTTGAATAAAAGGAAAAACAAATTTGATTAAGTTAAATTGTTTAACTTTGAAAATGTTTAAGAGTTAAACATATATGCTGGATTAAGATGCTGCTATTCTAGACAATCAAACCCACCCTTGTTGATTGCTAGAATTGATCAAAGATTCATTTCATGGTGGACTTCAAAGAAAATTAATCCAAAGGCTTCATTGGTGATATTTCTCAATTTTGAATTTCAGTTTAATCAAATGTTATTTTCTGTGTTCATTATATTTAATCTTCCACTGTGCACATGTATGTATGAGATATGTATATTGTTTGTATGATGAACACAACCCACATGCAAGCACCCTAAGTTTTATTTGTACACCCCATAACCCAACAGATGGCACATTATACAAAAACCTAATTCTCTAATGAAAGAGAGTGGTCAAAATTTTTTATTTTGCTAACTTCTATTTCCTACAGGCAAAGAAGACTTCAGCATTATCCTTTCTTTGAAAAAATATGCTTTGTGGCATAGAGACCGCCTTATTAGGCTGACATTGGAGAATTGGTGATGGTTCCTCAATTTGAGTCTACCATGACCAGTGGCTGCCAAGGCTATACGCTTTCAAATTGTCTTATAGAAATACACTACCAGAACACTCAACGGTTGTTGATTTAAGGATTGACTCTAGTGGGTGAAATATGAGCCTTATCCGTAACTGCTTCTTACTTAAAGATCAGTAGTATATTCTAAGTTTCCATCCTGTGACATAATGACATAATCTCACTGACTCTTTAATATGGTACTTCAATAAATATTGTCATTATACAGTTAAATTTGGATATTGGCTTGAGTCGTATTTTAAAAACCATGCAAGTAGCTTAGAGGTATCAATTATTCATTTGTGGTAGAAGAAACTTTAGAAGTTGGCAGTCTTAACAAAAACTAAAATCTTAGTAGACAAGGGAAGATTATTCAGACCAATAACCAAAATGCAACTGGTATTAGTAAACCAAACTTTTTTTAGTGGTCTAATAGTTAAGTTACCTCAACACCCGATTAATTTGAGTGGTCAACCTCAATGAACTTTGTTCATAAAATTAGTCCTAGTTGACCAACACTTACCCTTAGTCTTCTACAACGGTATTTATCACCCAATTCCATATTAATTAGCTACATATATATAGAGAGAGCACTAATTAAGTGGGTAAAATTACTCATCATTTAATGTATAATGTGATAAAGTTGATTAAAAAATTATCGAAATATGATTTGGAGAGCAAATCAAGTGCGTCGGGTACACAGGGATCAAAGACGAACACGAAAAGAGGCAAAAGATGCAATTGGCGGTGCCCAGGATTGGACACCAGGTTGTGGGTGTTGCAGCACCCAAAATAGCACCTTGGCACTGTAACACCAGGTGATCAATGTCGTGGCACCCAGGCAGGAATGCCCAGCCCCATAGCATCAGAAGCTAGGCACCACAGTACCTATCGCGAATTGGCTTCCCATTTTTTTTAGGCTTATTTTGACTCCCACTTATTCTAGAACTCTCTAATACGACTTTCACACATTTAGGGTAAACCTAGGTCATTCTAAAGCCTATATAAAGGCCCTCTATTGGCTTGTAAATATACCTTTGTGAAAATCTTTATGATTAGAGTGCGATCTTTGTGATCAAACATACTTTGTAACTCTTAGTGAGAGAAAACCCACTTGGTTGTAAAAGAGAGTGATTACTTTGTGGGTCTTTATTGTAAAAGGTATACTTTTATGAGTGTCTTAAGATTCAATAATAAGAGTGTATGATCTTGATCCACTGTGAACATAGGTAAGTTACGGAACCACATAACTTTTGTGTGTTCTTCTTCTACTTTTCTCTCTTTAGTTTTTTAATTACTTGTTCTACATTATATTGCTTGTTTGTGTGCTTCTGCTTTAACAAAACTGGTATAAGAGTCAGGTTCTAAACAGACATAGTCACACTTAAGTATGAGGTAGAAAAATTCAACATGACGAATGACTTCAATCTGTGAAAGATGAAGGTGAAGGCATTATTGGTGAGTCAACGGTTTGGCTCAGTATTAGAGGAGACTGCAGCTCCATCTAGTGAAGAAGAGAAGACATCAGAGTCATCTAAGGCTGAAATAGAAAAAATGGACATTCAAGAAAGATGAAGTGCTGAAGGAAGTAGTAAGTGAGACGACGACGATTGGTCTTTGATGTAGTAACTAGTATCTACAATCGGTAAGAATAAGTATTTATATATATATATAAATATACATATTTTATTTGTATGTGGGTGATACTTGATTTATGTATTGTTAGTAGTGTTTGTATAGGTTAAGGACATACTATTAGTATTGGGTTTATTTGCAAGACTTTAGATTTATTTTAGGGATCAAATTATAATACTTTAAAAGTTTTAGGGGCAAATTTATAAATACCAAAAATTAGCCTCTTAGTGTAAAAATACACTTTTGAAACCCTAATTCACTCATTTTGCTCGAGCTACCTCTTTTAGAGTGAGAAAGGTGAGAAAGAAAGGGGAGAGAAAGAGAAGAAGAAGAAAGTTGGAATTTAAGTTTTAAGAGGTATATTATAACCCTTTCTTAGTTTCTTGGTGTTACATTAGTTAATTCCTTTAAGTTTTGATTTTTGAAAATATGTAAAATTGAGTCTTTGATGTGTATTTCGTAAGATATTGTGAGAATTGATGATAATCTGTATAGAAAGCTTGATAAATTATGATGAATTGCAGAATTTCTACTTGATAGTCTATTAATCCAGGAATTTTATAAATTGTTGTGATTCGATTCTAGTTTTTAATTTTGAGTATGTGAAATTAGACATGTTTAGAATCATTTGAGACTTTGAATCGATTGAATATTCCAAAAATTAAATTTGTAGTGAATTTACCAAAATGACCCTGAAATCTAATAATTTCCTGTGTTAACAGTATGATCTGCTTAATGATCTTCCAAAATTACGACTTTATGGAATATGATAATTTTATATATCTAATATGATATACTCAGAATTGAGAATTTAAATCAATGTGGTTAAATTGTTATGATTTTCTAAAAAGTATCAGCTCATTGCGGTATTTGATTAACAGATTTTTAAAGCTATAGAATAAAATAGTTTTAAATATTTTTGGCAGTGATTTTAAAGTGAAATATTTATCATGGATTTAAATATATGTCAAGGGTATTTCTGTGGTAGTTTTATAATTTTTGAGTTAGTATATGATTTTATAAAATTGGGAGATTGAATATTATTTAGTAAATATCTTGATCCTGTCAGGATAATAGTTTGGATTGGATGGTGTTTATGGAATGAATTGTGTAGGAATTATGATATAATATTCATATATAAGAAGTATATATGAGTTAAGAATGATATATTCTGATTTTAGAGTAATTGGACATCATTTGATGTATAAATTTTTTTTATTAAGTGTAAGAGGTCAGAATGACAAGTTTTGAGAAACCAAGTAAGTAGACCAATTTGATGTGATAAGTGCAATATGTATAATTTTGTAAGCTATTTAAAGTATTTTGTGTGAATTGTGAGGCTTATGAAAGGATTAATCTCCATTGATAGGTTAAGAAGAATTAAGCCTTGTACCCGAAAGTGCTAAGAGATAAATATACTAGACTTTTTACTAAAATCGCAATAAACATAGTAATTGTTATGTATGATTTTGTAAATGTGGTTAGGAATATGTTTATGTTATGTCAAAATATATTTTGATATGAAATGTGAAGACATGTATTTATGAATGTGAGCATGGACATACATGACATATATGTGTTTTTGAAAGTTAGCTTTCAAAGTGAAATGTGTTTAACAAAGAGAGCTTTTGAAGTGTAATATGTCCATGAGAAATATTTTGTATTTTGAAGATGCTTGAACTCACTGTTAACTTAATACGCATTTTATGTAATTTGTGGAGCCTTTATGTGTGGTATTTCCTTCGGGATTGGTATATGTTATGTGTTCCGTATGTAGAGAGGATCCTATTGGTACCTAAAGGAAGAGTGAGTCATCACATTCATGTAGTGGCGTATTGGTGCATGTAAGAGGACTCACCGATGATCAAGATGAAGGTTTGACTTTTACCGTCGGGCATGTATGTGTAATTTAAAAATCTCACTTTATACGGTATGTCACCTACGAGTGACATTTGGCTCATTATGTGATATGTGATATGTAAGTCCTACTAAGTAGTAGTTAAGTAATGGTATTCCTATTATATGTTTTGAAAGAATATGTAAGCGCTTACCTGACATGTGATTTGATAAGATTATGAATTTTGATTTATCACAGCATATCATACACATGCATTGTGTACATATATGTATTTGAAATTTGATATATGAAAAAATAGTATGTTTACTGAGTTTTATACTTATTATAGTTTATGGTGATTTCAGGTAAATAAGGTACATGTGTGCTTAGTGAATTTGGCAAGGCTTCTGCTGTTCCTTGGGTTCCCTAAGTTGCTAGGTTACTGAGTGTTTCATTTGGGGACACATGGGTTAATATATTTGATTTGTCCCTATTAAATAAATACTTATGTATTATTTTATTGTGTGTGGTTGTATTTAGTTTAAGTTTCACCAAGTGTGGTTATGGGTTGATTTTAAGTAAGAATTTGCAATGAATATATTCTGAGCTTCCAGTAACAAAGTTGCTACTGTTGACGTAGTAGAGTGTTAATCTCTAAGAAAATTCTGCGTATCTCCGGTTTACTAATTGCCCCAGTCATAATTCAATTGTTATAATTCTGAAAAATTGAAATGAATTTTTAAATATTGTCAATAAATGTTTATGTTTATATTTTTAAACATGAGACCCACTCGTAAATAAGAATTTAGGAATATACTAGAAACATTAAGATTGTATGTATGCTAATTATTGAATGAATGTAAGTTATGTCGTGTGTCGGATCTTTTGGGTCTGGAGCGCGATATTTGAAATAAGCTTGACTCTCTTTATATGCAAAAATTGATGGCCAATAGATTGCATATAAAGAAGAAGTTGTATCAGTTGTCTATGTTAAAGGGGACGCCAATGAAAGATTATATAGGGTGAGAATTAGACTGGCAAAAGGGTGAAGAGGCTGAGAACTGACAATGGCCTCGAGTTTTGTAATAGAAAGTTTGATAGGTTTTATGCCAAGCATGGCATTGCAAGGCAGAGAATGGTAAGATCAACACTATAGCAGAATGGCGTAGCTGAGAGGATGAATAGAACCCTACTTAAAAAGATTAGATGTATGCTTATCAATATAAGTATGTCCAAGGCATTTTAGGGAGAAGTTATAGTTACTGCAGCTTATTTGATTAATAGAAGTCCCTTCTCAGCAATTGACTTCAAGACACCAGAAGAGAAATAATCTGACAATCCTTCCAAGTATAATCACCTTAGAATATTTGGTTGCCTTGCCTTTATACATGTTAAGAAGGGGAAGTTGGAACCTAGAGCTATCAAAAGGGTATTCATAAGGTATCACAAAAAAATGAAAGGATATAAAGTGTGGTGTAAAGACTTAACACAGCCAAGAAGTATTATAAGCAATAATGCGACGTTCAATAAGATTACTATATTGAAAGCCTCTTAAAAGGATGAGAAAGAAGAACTTATGTCCAAAGAAGACTCAGCACCCGAGTCAATAGAAGTTAAAGTGGAGCCTGAGAATAAATATAATATGCCCCCATATTAGCACTTCAATAATGAGATCCTTAAAGATGAACAAAGAACACCAACGAGTTCCTCCAAGTCTACCTAAGGAAAGAATAGGACTCTTGAGATGGAACTTGAAGAGTACTGGCTAACTAGCGATATGCTAAGGAGAATGATTAACCCAACAATCAGGTATGCACAAGCAAATTTAGTTACTAATGCTTTTAATTCTACTTACACTCTTGAGTATGATGAGCCTAGAATATATAGACATGCTGTGAAGAGTGAAAACAAGAATGAATGGCATTAGGCCATGGAAGAAGAGATCAGTTCTCTTAGGAAGAATAATACCTGGAAGTTGGTGAAGAGACCTACAAAGAAACTAGTTAGGTGCAAGTGGATGTATAAGGCGAATAAGGGAATACCGGGGATAAAGCCTATGAGATTCAATGCTAGGTTAGTTGCACAAGGTTTTACTCAGAGAGAGGGAGTTGACTTTTATGAGATATTCTCTCCAGTCATCAAGCACACATTCATTAAGATTTTGTTATTCATGTATGCAAATCTTGATTTACATCTAGAGCAGATGGATATAAAGACAGCTTTTCTATATAGAGAACTTGAAGAAATGATATACATAGCACAACCGCAAAGGTTCGAGGAGCCTAAAAAAGAAGATCATGCTTATTTGCTAAAGAAGTCATTATATAGGTTAAAGCAATCACCTAGACAGTGGTATAAGAGATTTGATGAGTTTATGATGGCTTGTGACTTTAGTAGAAGCAAGTATGATAGATGCGTGTACTTTAAGAACATAATTTCTAGGATGATGTATTTGTTTCTATACATTGATGATATGTTAATTGCGTGCAAGAATATAGAATAAATACAGAAACTTAAGAAGCAATTGAATGGTGAATTTAAGATTTCATTCACATAATAATGGACCTCTGCATTCCATATAGCTTAAAAACATTGTCAAAGAAAATGTATGCAACACATATGACTGTGAAAGATGCAATAGTGGAATGAAGTGTGAATACTTGAAAAGCCTAACTATAATAACCAAAATTGTTATCTTCTCTTTCAACACCGATAATCCATCAATAAAATTGATTGAAATATCTTTTCATGTTTGATTAGAAGCTAGAAGTGGCTTAAAATGACTAGCAGAAGTTCAAAATATTCAAATTTATTTTGTTGGCATATATCATAAGCCGCTATAAAATCTCAAGTTCTCAATCTCATAGTTTTATAAAAGTTAGCTCAAATTATTTGTAAGGTTTTATGGTATCCTTCATTGGTGTTATTATGAAATGAACCATTATTATCTAAAGTAAAAAAAAGGAACTTCTAGAAAAATAAATTTAGCCATTGGAAAATACAACTCCATCTATGTATTTTCATGGCCCAAATACTTCTCCATTTGGGTACTTTGAAGTTAAACTATGTGATTCAAAATTTAATCTCACCTCATCGTCAATGACATTTAACCACAAATAATTGGCTAACTTAAAGTTATAACTTGCCTTTCGACATGGCCTTCGAGTTTTAAATCCTTTCCTTTACTAGAAAAAGCATTATTCATAATATTTTCTTTCTCTTTCTTGTACTCAACAATAAAATCGAATCTCATGTACTACAAAATTTAAAGGTCGATTATTTTAAAAATTCTTATTCTAGTCTATTTGGTGTCTTAATTTTTTTAGATTATAAGATAATATTACACTAGCTGGTGAAACATCAAAATATATTACTGATTTACAATGAGGCTATACTATCGGGATTTGTAGGAATCAACACATACAATTTTGAGGTGTATTTTTACTCGAATTGAACTACCAGAGCCACAGGAGCAGCACGTATAGCTTTAAACACATCTTGTCTAAACTAAAACACTCTCGCAATAGGGAGGAACTCCACTGACCCTAGCTTCTACTAGGGCACTTAAACCTTGGTCAGGAAAATACACTTAAAGTGGAAGGTACTTGCCAATTCAGCAAGCACCCCACACACTATTTGGTGTCTTAATTTTTAGCTAGATAATTTTTTATATTTGAGTCATAATTTCAAAAAAAAAAGGTTTAAGTTATTTACTTACTAGGTTTTATATTATTTATTACGATTTATTATTTACTTTAGAATTTAGTAAGTTATTAGTATAAATAAGATTATTATTCATAGATTTTTACAACAATTTATTAATAGTATTGTAGTTATATTTTCCTTTCAGAATTATCTTTATCGTAGAACGAGAGTTATCTTTTCTTGGTAAATTTTAGATATATTATAGAATGACATCTAACAACATTGTGTGATGCTTCAAGTGAAATCACATCTCAACTTTGTGCCAGACATTGTAGTTTTCATAGACCGCCAGTTACCCTTGTTCATCAAAAACATATCTATCTATACTACAAAGACAAATTACCATAATTTCAGATTTTTTTATTTAAAAAATGTTTTTTCAAAAACAATTCCAAAAAATACAAAAAAACAAAAACCCTAGAAACCATCATTCCCGCTATTCATCATGACCGTTCTGGCCACCTAATTCAATGACAAAAATCATCATATGAATCCTCATATATTGCCCGTCAAACCCATAAACCTTAATTGGTAATATGTTCAAAATTTTAAAAATAGCAAGCTCTGCCGCTTGATTTCCCACCAAAAACTGCAAGTCTTGTGCGCTACCACCATGGACTGACTCCTCACCATTTGCTCAATCTTTGTAGACAACCATCACTACTATTTATTAGAATTGCACCAAAAACCTTTTAATCATTTTGTTTTATTGAGATTTTGGTGATTCAAAATTAAAGATGATTTTAATTTTGAGTTGGAGACCAAAGAGGAATCGACATGAAATCGAGTACGCATTAAATATATAAGAAATGAATGAAAAAGAAGAGTTAGAAGTAAGGAGAGGCAAAAGCGCTATGATGAGGTCGCACCAACGCCGCGGCAAGAGCTTTATCTTGTTACAGGACCACCTAAAAATGCATCAGCGTCGTAGCACCAACTTACAAAAAAAGTCCTATTTTAGCTTGGATCGCGTGTTTGGGTTAGATATGGACTTTTTTTTGTATGCACTCCTATTTCAACAAGAAATAAAGTTTCTATAGACAGTTTGGAGTTTATATGAACCTTTATAATTCATTAGAATAGACAATACATCAACAAGAGAGAGAATAGAAAGTTGACAACTCTAGCATTGGGCATAAGCGTAGAAAAGTGCTATTGAGTGCTTGAGCACTGGGCATAAGTACAAAAAAGCACTTGATATATCCTTTAGAAGCTCGTCTATTAATATACATCTTAGAATCTCTTGTGTTAGGTCTTTGTGACATAAAGTTCTATGTAATCCACTATGGACGTAGGTGGTTATTGCCAAACTATGTATAATCTTGTACCTTATGTGATCGATTGTTATCTCTATATTATAGTTGATATTTATTATTCTTATTTTACTTGTAAATGAAGTCTTCTACAAACGCTTAAAGTAATTTTAGAGTACTAAATACTAATTTATAAGGTATTTTTGTCCCAGAGAATTAATTTGAGAAAATTTTTAACTGAATTTTCTCTATAGAAGATTTTTTTGAATATGTTACTATAGAAAAATATATTAGGCATGTGTCTCTTCATTTAAGTGATTATGATAATTTTTGGTGAAAAGTGTTATACATGATACAAAGTCAATAAAGAATAGATAAGGTTAGAATGATATGACATGAAGACATCGTTAAAAACCCAATTTATTACTCTTAATTATATTGAAATGTTGATTCCCCGATACGAGCATTTTCAACAAGGTAAAAGATATGTTCAAGAATATGTAGTTGAATTTGAAAGACTATATATTTGTCTAAACTTTTCAACATCAATCTTGGACCAAGATCTTAATGAGAATGTTTCAACCATGGAATATGACATGGAAGAGTAATCACCCATGTTAATGTGAACGAACTAATTACTCTTGTTGATGAATTCATATCTAATCAATGGAAGAGGATATTTTTGTTGAAAATTTTTAAATGAGTAAAGATGTGTTTGACATTCTAAAAGAAAAAAATAGTCCTTGTTTTTTAGTTTGCATCATATCAAACACCATAGATAAAAAGATTGCATCAGAAAATTAAGTGGTTGAAAATATGAAAAAAAAAACATATTAGGTATGCGTCTCTTCAATTAAGAGATCGAGTTAATTTTAAAGGGGAAGCATTATGTGTAATACAAAGTCAATAAATAAATAAATAAGATTTGATAATGAAATGACATAAAGACATTGCTAAAAGCACAATTTATTACTCATAACTATTAAAATGTTGATTTGTCAATATGAGAATTTTTGATAAGGTAGAAGATATGTTTGAGAATATGTAGTTAATGTTTAAGGACTATATATTTGCCTCAATTTTTTTCAAAATCAACCTTAGACTAAGATCCTAATGAGAATGTTTCAACCATGGAATATAATTGGGAAGAGCAATCACCCGTGCTAATGTAAAAGATCAACTTACTCTTGTTAACAAGGTTCGTGTCTTACCAATGGAAAAGGATATTATTGTTTCAAAAATTTTAAATGAGTAAAGATTTGCTCGACATTCCAAAAGAAGAAATAGTCTAAGGTTGCTCTAACAACATCTAGTATCACTTTCACTTTGCATCAAAACTTCATTAACTTAAAGAGCCGTTATTGCTGAACTATAATAGTAATTTATTTATGTGATAATTGCTTCAAACTTTAATAATTAGTTCATACCAAGAACTAACATTTCAACAAATATGTCCTCCTTTTTTGCACATCCAGTTCTGAATTTAGAATCTTATTTTTATAGGTAGACAACAACTTCTTTTTTTCAATGTAAGATATGACTATAAAAAGCTATAGGTTTGTCTTGCATTAAAACTGCTCCTTTACCTGAACCTCCCTAATCACATTCAATAATGAACTTTTTTGAGAAATTGGGAAATTCCAACACTGAACCTTTTGTCATAGCCTCTTTCAATTATTAGAACGAGTCTTTCATTTCTTATGACCACATGAATGAATCTTTTTATAACAATTTTCTGAGTGGGCGAGCAATTAATTGACCCCAAAAACTCTATCAAAGTTTTCAAGGTGTTTGGCTTGCGCCAACTAACCATTGCTGCAAATTTGTTAACATCTAAAGCAACACTTATACCTAAATTACACGACCAAGGTATTGTACATTGGTTTGGCCAAATTGGCATTTTTATTTTTATTAACAACTTGTGAGCTCTTAATGTTATTAAAGGAAATTTTTAAATGCTCAAAATCTCTCTCTCATTACTTGTTATAGAAGAGAATATTATAAAAAAACATATATATATATATATATATTATCTATATAAGAACATTAAAAACTTGAAAGGATGGGCCATTGATGAGATCAAATTGCATTGCAAAAAAACTCATAATAGCCATTACAAATTTCGAATGCGATTTTTAGAGTATCTTCTAGCACATCATTAATTTGGAAATAACCGCTTCTAAAATCAAGCTTGAAAATAATTTTAATCCATATAAATCATCCATTGACTTAACAATAATAGGAATAGGGAAACAATCATTTATAGTGATTTTGTTAGGAATAGGGAAACAATCATTTATAGTGATTTTGTTAAGTGCTTGATAATCGATACACATGCCTGACTACCTATAGTGTTTCTTTATTAAGATAACCGATAAGGAATATAGGTTGTTACTAATTCCAATCACTCGTATAGATAACATTTCTTCTTTAATGTCTCAATTTTTGACCTTTTGGTAAACATAACTCTCTTTTAAACTTTTGAGGCCCACTAAATCTCAATTCACTAAGTACTTTATTTTTGTTATAAATAATAATATAAAAGATAACTGAAGTCGGTGGAAAGTATTAGACACTTTGAAAAGTATTAAGTACTTCTCAAGAATACTGAAAAGTATTATTATCTTATGAAAGAATTAAAAGTAGTACTAAAATTATTATAGGGGGATTACCTTTTATAAGCAAGAAGGGGGATCGAATCCATTATCTTTATATTACAATACTCTTCTTTAAATTTTATCACTTTAGTTATATTTTACATTATTAAAAAAAAAATTATTAAGACAAAAATTTAAGTAAAATAAATACAACTATAATATATATATATATATATATATATAGTGGTAATGAACGAGCTCAAAACTGTCTCATTAAAAATCTTACATGCAAAACCCAACAAGATAAAACTTAGTCGAAGAAAAAAGAGTATACTGCACGTTTGTAACTGATGTAATTCTTCTTCTTGAAGAATGTGCTTTTCCTAATTAAGTGCTCCCTTTCATAGTAACATCTATTAATTTATTAAGTCGGCACATGTTAATCTTGTAAAATAATTTCTCAAACATTGATGTTGGAGGAGATTTAGTGAATAGTTCTACAAAAACAAATCAATGGAGCATATCTGTTTAACATCAATCTTCTTATTTTACTGCAACTTACGAGTGTAAAAGAATTTTAGAAGAAATATATTTGGTTCTATCTCCTCGATATATCCACCTCTAACTAAAGCAATACAACAATATTTTCTTCACATATTATAGTTAGAATATCTATTACAAATGGTAGGCTGTATGTATCCTGAATGTGATGAATGATAGATCATAGCCATATGCACTCTCTGCATACTTCATGTAGTTGAAGAATCTTATAGTGATTTGGATGAGGTAGCAATAAAGATTTGCTTTGTGGATCAACATGAGATTGTTATAAAGTAAAAATGTATCCCATTTATGAGTGAACTTTATGAGGATTAGATAAGTATCTGGCATCTGTATAAATGACACGTCCAGAATATAAGAGTTTATTCCCAAGTGTAGGATTGTTGAAGTAATAAATAACCCAGTAAGGACGGGGTCGATCCATAGGGAAGTGGAATTAAAATTACAAACTGTAAATACTTTAAAGACAATTAAAGCAGTATAAGATGTTTGCAAATAATAATTTAATTAATCAATTAAAATAAAAGCTAAGGTTAAGAGAATCCACTCTTAGTATATGAAATATAAATATATTCAACTCTTTTTATATCTCAATTGAAATCCTCACATAAAAGAAGTTCCAATCGGAAGGTATAACAATTAAAGTTTATCATCATTTATATATTAACTTGTATTTATTTCTTTTAATTATTATACACCAAATCTTATAAATGAGTTAAAGTATTTATTATGCTAATCTTTATATTTTTCTACAATAAATCAAGACTCATACTTTACAAGAAAGGGTATCTACGCCAAATCTTATAAATAGTTTCAATAATTTATTGTGCCAACTATAAAAATTGTCTAAAATAAATCAAGATACACCACTTTATAAGAAAGGGTATTAATATTGCAAACAAAATAAATACGTCATATATAAATTTGCATAACTTAAAAATGAAACATTGAATTCATGAATAAGAGTTAAATATATCTTATTACCTTGCCAAGAATTTCGCCCTTTTACCTTAGTAAAAAAAAATTACTTTGACATAATAAAATTAAGGAAAAATAAAAGAGACGGAAGAAGAGATAACATGACTTTAGAATAGTAAACAAGAATAATTCTACAAATAGATAATACAAAAGACAAGTATTTTGAACTAAAACCCAGCTCTCTAATTACATGCTTTGAGCATAAACAAGCCACCTATTTATAAAAAAAATGATAAATCAAGACAAATGAAGAGGGAACTATTTGGATAATAAAAGTCAAGAAGGGTGGCAACTAATTTGTTTTGATTATCATTAATGCACCCAATTGATTGTCTAAATTGGAATTGATGTGTTCCGAATTAACTTTTACTCAAAAAATAAAAGTTATAGATAAGTCTCTTATCTTTTCAAATTGAGTTATCTCATATGTATTAGATATATATATATATATTTATAGTTATGGGCTAAATACAGATGACTGTTCAGATTAGGTCTGTACTGCAAATTAGTTTTGTTATAGGCTATGTTTAACTTCTAAATGCTCAAATTTCAAATAACTTATGAAACATAATATATTAGCTCATTGAGTCAGCTCTTCACAAGATTAATAATCACTCCAATTAGATTTCTAGGTAGAATGTTATGCCTATTTTACCGAACCTACCACAAAATAATTAAAAGCTAATTAGGTACAATATTATAAACATACTTAAGTTATGTGGGGTTAAAGAAACCAGTAATATAAAACAATGATGTAAAATTCTTATTAAATGTGTAATTTCAAGTATTCATCAATAACCAACATTCTACTAATGTCGAGTTAGCGCAGAACTAAATTTTTCCAATAAGTTGTTAACGTGTTTTTGGGTGTATGCATGTGATTGTGTACATATTGAAAAATTTTAATATTTATCTCACATATACGATTTGCAGCGGAATTAAATATATAATCAACTTATACACATGTAAACTGAATTATAAACAAGCTAAAATTGCAGAAACATACTTTTGAGGAACTTCGGTGAAGATTTCAAATTTTGGAGCTCACCTTGAAGTCTACTATTGAACAATTCTAGTCCACAACAATTCGGTTGAATTATGGAGCTAGAATGATAGCTTTGATTAATTGCTAGCAGCATGTGCTCAAACTCTTTCAACACATACATATTTATTTTCAAGAAAATAGATTATTTATACAACTCTTGCATAGCATCTTTGAAACTATTTTTCATTGAAACATGTTTTATCCAAAAATATTTTTGCTTTTCAATTTTCTTGTTTTTCTTTGGCATGGCCTAATGATGAAATTGAGAGAGAATTGATCAAATCAATTCATCTATATTTTAGTGGTTGAACCACTTTCATTTTATTTTTTTGTTTTGTTTCTCTACCAAAAATAAATAAATGGCCTACTTTTTAATTTTGTTGGCCATCAATGTTTTTTTTTTTACTATACTTATCCATTAAATAAATTTACAACACTATTAATTAACACAAATAAAATTAAAAATGACATCTTCATTTTCTTTTATTATTGTGCTAGAGTAATTTAATTATCTATTTAATAAAAATTAAAAAAAATTAAATTTTTATAAGTTTTGTAAACTTTACTTCAATAGTGTTCCGTCATTTATAATATTATACCATTATTAATAGGTCATAGTAATAATTATTTGTACCTCCATTGACATTTATAATAATAATTATTATATATAATATTTAATTAATTATTCAAAATAATTTTGAATAATTATTTTACCTTACTCATTTTTACTAGCAAGGTTAATAAGTCAATTTAAAGTAAAAAAAAAATAATTTATGGATCAAATTATACCACTTGTCAACATCCCATTAGTTAACAACTTATATCAACTAATTATATGATATACTTAACAATTAAGTCTTGACAAATGCACATCTCATTGGATTTTTAAATAAATATCTGGTTTGCTGAAATTTTCTAGATCAAATTATTGAATCCAATATTATATCCTAGTGTGCAACGAGTACACTTCATATTGTTAGACTCTTTAGGTCCATGCCCGATTTATCATATGAAACTCCTCTATACGTCCATAAACAATACCCTACACACATGTTACAGATGTTACAAAGTAGTGCGTTAAACCATACAAGTTGAGGTTATAGCATATACGTATAATCTCTCCGTCATTGATATCCTATTAACGCAGAGATATAGATCGTCACCATCAAATCTCTAGTTGCCCAACCTTGAATTTATCTCCAGATTTGTATTTCTATAAATAATATCCGTAAACACTTTTGCGATATTATTTAGCCTTATAGAAACTATTCTCAGGGTTTATACTTGTGGCTACAATATTTGCTGAAATATAATCTCAGAGCATCAGGATATATAACTCACTCATATGAGCTGATGGATCTCATATCTACGCACACAGACTCCATGAGCATCGGACCATATCCAGTGACACCTAGCAGTCAGACCATAAAAGGTTTCTGACATATGGAGAACTAAAGTATAGTGGATCACTCACAAGCCCACTGTAGCGCTCAGGTCAAAGGACCACGAATACTACTCAACTCGGAAGACCTTCCATTGATGGCCTTATGAGATGTTTATTGGAGGTCTTTGTAAGTCTGTTCAGTATCCAGTCCTCACTGAATATATATATATATATATATCTATACGAGCTTCTGTTAAGCTCATGGTTTGCTAAGACTAACCATCTAAACCATACAGATATAGATATACACCAATGTATATTATTGGATTTCACTGATAAACCCGTATTGATAAAATTAGATCATGAATATAGTGTTTGAGAACATACTTGAATAATGACATTTTCTAGTACCATCTGCAACTCTTTGTAGCTACATCATTACTAATACATTCTCAGGTCTTTTTTTCGTTTCAAACAAGACTCTAACTCCTTAGATTTTGCTAACTCTTATAACCTGTTAACTCTTAACACTTCTAACTCTTAACACTAATAACCTTTAGCGTTGCTAACTCTTAGCACTAATCTAAACTCCTTTAGAACAGATCTGAACTTCTTCAGATCATACAATGTCTAAAACATTCAAAGCATCTTACCATTTAATAATTAATAATATTAACGATTTTATTAGAAATGTTAATTCTATAAATACTATAGTTAAATATTTATACATAATGAGATGACACGTAAGCACAAATCCTAACATAAGCTTACTATAAAAAACCATGTTCGGTCTAGTGCATTGGACTAGATATAAGAAAGAATTAATTGTATTGAAATATCATATTTCTATTGAAAATGGTGTTTACGTACCATTTAAATTGTTGTATGAATGTTTATTTATTTAATATTTATACAATAAATATTTCTTTTATTCGTCAATTATTATTATTATTTATATGGTAAGAAACTTGTAACTTTTCGAACATTGTAGATTTAAAAGAGTTTAGGTCAATGTTAAGAGTTAGAACCTTATTTAGAACATAGACAAAGACTGAAAAATACTATATTAATGATGTAGTTGCAATGAGTTACAAATAATGCTAAGAAATGTCATTGTGTAATATGTCCTCAAAAACATCATTCCTGATCTATGGTTACTGACACGAGTCAATCGGTATTCCTTTTGGATTAGTGTATGTCCATATCTGAATTGTTCAGATGATTAGTCTTAGTAGACCATGGGCTTAGCGAAAGTCTGTATAGGCATGCAGGTATTTAGTACGGGTTGGATACTGAACAGACTCATGAAAACCTCTAATAGACATCCTATAAAGTCGTCAATAAAGAGTCTTCTCAAGTTGATTAGTATTTGCGATCCTTTAGCAATTGAGCTCCATGGTGGGTTTGTAAGTGATCCACTATGCTTTAGTTCTACGCATGTAAGAGACCTTTCATGGTCTGATCGCTAGGTGTCCTTGGGTATAGTCCGATGCTTATGGAGTCCAGTGTGCATAGATATAGGATCCGTCAGCTCATATGGGTGAGTTGTATATCATGATGCTCTGAGATTCTATTTCAAAAAGTCTTATGGCCATAAGTAGAAACCCCAAAAAGAGTTTTCTATAGGGTTAAACAATATCGCAAAATAGTTTATGGATATTTTTTTACGAAAATATGAATCTAAAGATGACCCTGAAATTCTAGAAATTTCCTGTGTGAACAGTATAATACAGTGACAAATACTTTTTGTCCTACTGAATGATCTTCAAAAATTACAAATTTGTGGAATATGCTAAGTTTATATGTCTAATATGATATACTCAGAATTGAGAATTTAGATCAATGTGGTTGAAGTGTTATGATTTTCTAAAATGTATCAGCTCATTGCAGTATTTGATTAACAGATTTTTAAAGCTATAGAATAAAATAGTTTTAAAATATTTTTGGCAGTTATTTTGAAGTGAAATATTTATCATGGATTGGGATATGTGTAAAAGTATTTTTGTGGTATTTTTATAATTTTTGAGTTACTATATGATTTTATAAAATTAGCAGATTGAATACTGTTCAATAAGTATCTTGATCCTGTCAGGTTAGTAGTTTAGATTTGATAGTGTGTATAGAGTGGATTATGTAGGAATTTTGTTATAATATTTATATATAGAAAGGATATATGAGTCAAGAATGATATATTTTGATTTTGGAGTAATTGGACATCATTTGATGTATTAGAAAATTTTGTTAAGTGTAAGTGATCAGAATGACAGGTTTTGAGAAACCAAGTATTTAGACCAATTTGATGTGATAAATGCATTGTGTATAAATTTGTAAGCTATTTAAAGTATTTTGTGTGAATTGTGAGGCTTATGAAAGGATTGATTTCCATTGATAGGTTAAGGAGATTTAAGCCTTATAGCTATAAGTGCTAAGAGGTAAGTATACTAGACTTTTTACTAAAATCACAATAAACGTAGTAATTGTTTTGTATAATTTTGTAAATGTCGTTAGGAATATGTTTATGTAATATCAAAGTATATTTTGATATGAAATGTGAAGATATGTATTTATAAATGTGAGTATGGACATACATGACATACATGTGTTTTGAAAGTAGGCTTTCAAAGTGAAATGTGCTTAACAAAGAGAGCTTTTGAAGTGTAATATGTCCATGAGAAATATTGTGTTTTGAGGATACTTGAACTCACTGTTTACTTAGTAGGCATTTTATATAAATTGTGGAGCCTTTGTGTGTGGCATTTCCTTCAGGATTGGTATATGTTATGTGTTCCGTATGTAAGGAGGATTCTATTGGTACCTAAAGGAAGAGTGAGTCATCACATTCGTGTGGTGGCGTATTGGTGCATGTGAGAGGACTCACTGATGATCAGGGTGAGGGTTTGGCTTTTACTTTCGGGCATGAGCATTATATATGTGTGATTTAAAAACCTCACTTGTACTATTCCTCTCATACGGTATGTCACTTACGAGTGACATTTGGCTCATTATGTGATATGTAAGTCCTACTAAGTAGTAGTTGAGTGATGGTATTCTTATTATATGTTTTGAAAGAATGTGTAAGCGCTTACATGATATGTGATTTGATAAGATTATGATTTTAATTGATCACAGCATATCATACATATGCATTGTGTACATATATATATTTGTATTTGATATATGAAAAACTAGTATGCTTACTGAGTTTTATACTCATTATAGTTTATGGTGATTTTAGATAAATAAGGTACATGTGTACTTAGTGGATTTGGCAAGGCTTCTGCTATTCCTTGGGTTCCCTAAGTTGCTAGGTTGCTGAGTGTTTTATTTGGGGACACATGGGATAAGATATTTGATCTGTCCTTATTGAATAAATACTTATGTATTATTTTATTGTGTGTGGTTGGATTTAGTTTAAGTTTCACCACGTATGGTTATTTTATTGAGAGAGATTTTTGTATCATTGGTCTCCATTTTCTTAGGAATGGTGATTCTCAATTAATTAATTTTTCTATGTAAGTACAACTAACCCCTTATCAGTAGGGCTCTCATTGTGGTTACCAACATAGAAAAATTAATCTTAGTTTATAATGCAGACCGATAATTCTTATCACTGCATCTCATAAACCCCAATTTATAATGTAAATTGATAACTTTTATCACTACATCTCATAAATCTACACATGCAAAATTAATTTTGAAACACTGTTTAAAAATACTGCAGTTGTAAACAGTAGAAATACTGTTCATATGCTACTGTTCAAGTGAACAGTACGCTGTCGCGGAGCCAAATTGCATCGCTACACCGCTGGAAGGTTGAACCTCCAGCGTCGCGGCACTAGCCCCCTAGCCCTGCAGCGCCTAATGCTTCCCTATAGGCATACCCGTTTCAACACTTGAAACGCACCATTTGCACTGGGTCTTTTGCATCCATTCACTCAAACAACACCCAAATATATCCTAAATGGCTCTGATACTATTTTTGTCGGGGATCTAATATATTTGGGTGTATGCATGTACAATTGTGTCTATTGCCTAAATATATATCAAATACATATTTAAGTTTGACAGAAGCGTGAAACTTACAATTATTGAACAAAAATAGTATAAGAATCGTATACATACTCTTATAGACAATTTATTGAAGATTGTTGAACTTTGAAGCCTTTGAGTTCACAATGAAGCCCTCTCTTAAATAATTATAGACTCTAATGTTCGGTGGAATTATAGTAGCTAGAATGGCAGCCTTCGATGTCTATCTCATACAGGAATCAAACAAGTTCAACTTTTGAACTAGTTTTAGCATCAAAAGCTTAAACAATGTGTTTAGGGACCAAAATACAACTTTATCAAAGTTTCATTTTCTCTTAACTCTCTTGCACAAATTTTGCACTTCTAATTCAAATTCTGTAACAAATGAAACTATTTCATTTATTTTATGTTGCAAAGACTTCACATGTGGACACATATCCATCATGGAGTCTTGTTTGACCATGCAAGGTCATGAATAAGTGACAAATGTCACTTAACAATGTCCATGCAAGCACTTTGCATATATGACATTTGTCACATACAATTTCATTCATGCTATCATTTGTCACACAAATAGTCATGCATGAATGCCATGTATGCAGTTTACTTTTCCATGTAATAGGAACCTATTTACAATATTTGTAAACTATGTTTTCTACTTTCTAGATAGGTCCTAAAATATATTTTACTTTTTGAAACCTTCCCGAATCAATCCTTACGATCCATTTTGCTACCCCAGTGCTCAACGAGTACACTTCATATTGTGAGACTATCTAGGTTCACACCCATTTGTCTTGTAGAACACTTCTACAAATTTGTAAATGATGCCCCCCACACACGTTACGAATATTACAGAATGACACATTGTACCATACAAGCTGAGGTTAAACATATCTGTATAATTCCTCCATCATTTATATCCTTGTAGAACAAAGATATAGATTATGACCATTAAATCTCTATATGCTTGACCGTTAACTTATTTTGGTAAATTCACAACAAATGCAATTTCTGGAATTTTGAATCAATTCAAAGTCTCAGATGATCCTAAACATGTTTAATTTAATATACTCAAAATTCAAAACCAGAATCGAATCACAACAATTTATAAAATTCCTAGATCAAGAGACTATCAAGCAGAAATTCTACAATCCATCATGATTTATCAAGCTATCTTATAGATCATCATCAATTCTCAAAATATTATACGAAATACACATCAAATTCTCAATTATACATATTTCCAGAAATCAAAACTTAAAGAAATTAACTTAATTAACACCAATAAATTGAGAAATAGTTATGATATACCTCTTAAAATTCAAAATTCCAATTTATTCTTCTTTTTCTTCTCCTTATTCTCTTTCTCTCCCATTTTTTTCTCTCTTCTCTCTCTCTAAAAGAGGTAGCTCAACCAAAATGAGAGAATTAGGGTTTTAAAAGTGTATTTTTATACTAAGAGGTAAATTTTTGGTATTTATAAATTTGCCCCCAAAACTTTTAAAGTATTACAATTTGGTCCCTAAAATAAATCTAAAGTCTTACAAATAAACCCAATACTAATAGTATGTCCTTAACTTATAAAAATACTACTAATAACAATATAAAAATCAAGGATCACCCACATATAAATAAAATATATATTTTATATATAAATAAATACATATTCTTACCGGTTGTGGATATTAGTTACCACACTAGGGTACTAGGAATTACTCTGATTGGTGGATGAATCTCAGAAGCGTTCTGGATTCAGAAAATTTTGGATTATTGTTGATTAGAGTTTTTTGTAAGGTATCTCTAATAACACCTTTCTAAATGATTGAATAACACCTTTCTAAATAATACTAGGGTACTAGGAATTACTCTGATCGGTGGATGAATCTCAGAAGTGTTATGGATTCAGAAAATTTTGGATTATTGTTGATTAGAGTTTTTTGTAAGGTATCTCTAATAACACCTTTCTAAATGATTGAATTGAGAGAGTGTGACCCTTTTTGTTCAAGGTGCTTTATCTTCTACCCCAAGTGTATCTGGTGAGACTAAATGTATAAGGAGAAGAAGATGAGGCAAATACCCAGTATCAATCCTCAAAGTCAATATTTATCCAAAGATCAACAAGAGAGCGTGTAGATAGAAAGTGTTTCCACTACAGTAAGGTTAGGTATTGGAAATCTCTCTACCCTATAAACCTTATCATTGTCAGGAAGACTCCCAGAGGTTTGTGTTTGATAAACATAGACATTTCTATGGCATATAATGCCAGCTCAAGTTGAGTATAAGATATCGTATGTCCCTTTCATATCTGCAATATGTTGCAGGGATTGAGAGAGACTAGAATGCAATAACTTATAGAAGTAAAGTTGAGAGTAAGAAATGGTAATTTCTTACAGGTCCAAATTATTGGGCAACTTGACTTACTTCTTGTATACAATACAATAGTTGTATTGCATAATAAGTATGATGTTTTATTAGCTGAATATCAGTTAATAAATGGACATTATATACAATTAGAAATATCTGTAGATCAGAATCCTTAAATGATACGGAGCTGTGATATATGAGTTTAGGTCATATAGGCGTGAGACGCTTATCTGTTTGGTTAAGGATGATTGGATTCTTAATTTGACCATAAAGACTTAACCAGTTTATAAATAATGTATTCATGGAGATGACCAAACATATCAGAATGTACTTCACATCCCTTAAATTAGATCGAGGTAGTGAGTACATCAACAGCAAGTTTTCATTTGTTTAAGGAGAATGAGATTTTCACCCACTATAGTCCTCCGGGTAATCCACAACATAATAATGTTTCAGAAATGAGGAATTAGACTTTATTAGATATGGTCCGATTGATAATAAGTGTGACTGATCTATATTTGTGGAAATATGCTCTAAATACAACTGCTTATTAAGTAGAGTTCCATCAGAAGCTCTTTTTTCCATTCCGTATGAGATATAGAAAGAAAGGAATACGTACCTAAAATCAGTTAAGACTTAAGGCTGTCTTGCTTACATAAGAGTTATGCAGCAGGGTATCTTGTTTTGTAAGAGTTACTCAATAGGATAAACAACACTTAAGAGGCACAAGTATAAGTTCATTGAATATCTTGTGAATCTAATAAGATACTAGTTCTAAGATTTAGAGAAACTAAGTATAATCATTTCTTAGTACACCATAATTCTTGAGAAATAATTTCTCGTGAATCATGGAAATCATAGAAAGATTGAGTTTGGTGAAGTCAATCTATAAATTAATAAACCAAGGATGGGAACTCAAGCTTAATTAAGTAGTGACCTTTTTGCACACTCTCCAAATGGGTCGGAAAGGATGTCTAGGTCACTTATTAGGTATGTTTGATGCCTGAAGGTGAACTTTGAATTTTTTTGGTAGAAGAAAATCATTCTTGACCTATAGGGAGTTGATGTTAGACATCGATTAAGGAAGCAGCAAAAACCCATAAAAATAAACACTGACTATATGCATCAGAATCAAGTCTGGGACTTAGTTAAGCTACCCGCGAGAATTGTTCTCATTGGTTGTAAAGGGTTTACAAGAGGTAATGGGAGCTAGATGGAAGGTAAATACCTTTTAGGCTATATATTGGTTCTAGAAAGGTAATCCTTAATGATCTTGGATCAATTAAGAGGAAACTTATGGGCCAGTATTGATGCTAAAGTCGATTAGAATGTTATTAGCTCTCGCATCATATTATGACTTTGAGGTTTGGCAAATGGATGTAAGGACGGCATTCTGGAATGGATATCTCTAGTCAGAGATATTCATAAAATAGCCTAAAGGTTTTATATCCAGCCAGACTTTTGGTCTGGTGTGCAAGAAAGGTCCGTGGGGATATGAATCTTCTTAATGCTCTTTATTGATGACATATTGGTCATTGGAATGATGACATTATGTTATAATAAGTCAGAAGAGACTCGTAAGAATTTCTCTATAAAGGATTTAGGAGAGGCTTCCTTTATATTAGGTATAAAGCTTTATAAAGATAGAGTTAAGAAGTTGATAGGACTCTCCCAAATTATTTCACATCAATAACGTCTTGTAAAGGTACGGTTTGTTAACTATGAGATAGCTAACGTATCTTTTGGACCTAGTGTTTATCTTTTGAGGTGAGTGTCTCTTCAAATGAAAGATGAGAGAGTTAGAATGTCACCAGATACGTCAACTCTTCAAAGCTTAATGTATGCTGTGATGTGTTTGAGACCTGAGATCAGTTTGGCTGTAAGAGTTATGGCGAGTTTCAGTCTAATTCAGGTGATGGTAGTCAAACATATCCTGAGGTATCTTGGAGGTACAAAGGATAGGTTTCTCAAATATGGAGAAAGTGAATTACGAATGAAAAGACGCACATAGTCAGACTTCTAGTTTGACTTAGATGATAGATAGTCTATATTTGAAAATGTGCTCATTCTCATTAGTACTTGGGTAGTTGGAATTACACCAAAATGGCATTTACTGCAAATTAGATTGTCGTAGCAGAAGCGACAATGAAGATTTTTAGGTTTATCGCTAGCCTTGGAAGAATTCCAAGATAGATGGATCCTATCTCATAAGTTTAAGATAAAACAAGGCCATGGAACAAGACGAAGTACCAAGAGGACACCAATACTTTAATTATATTAAGAGGAGTCTTACATGACTAAAGGGATCTTGGCTAACGAAGATGTGATTATTTATAAAATTGCTCTATAAATAATTTAGCGAACCCACTTTCTGAGGCTATGACTCTAAAAGTGTTTATGAAACACGTGGAGTCGATATGACAGGACCCGACCCGAGACCCTCTACTATAGATCCCGGCGGCCCTGCCGGGCACCCCGACGAAAGTTCCTCCGAACCTAACTGGGTAAGTTAAGAAATTCTGCGAGGCGAACCCTTTTTTAATTCTTGTTACTACTAAGAAGATCTAGTAATATACATGAAAACGACATCTTAGTTTTAAACACAAACAGACAGAGTTTTCCCTGTTTTTCAGAAAATCCATATAAACCTGCAAAGAAATTTCACTTCTAATTCCAACACATCTCAATTCTACCAATTCGGACCTCCGGTCCTTTTCAAATCAAATCTAACACAACTCAATTATTTCGTGTAAATCACAAAATAAGCATAATCATAAAAAGTAAAAACGATCATCATAAACTGGAAATCTCTTCTTCTTGATTCAACACATACTTACAAATATATATGCCTACAACTATTATGCATAAAGTAAAGAGTGCTATTAGCACATTTACATGTACAAAAATTATCTTTGGATTCGGCCCACTACTCGGCGATAGGAGAATCAGCAGCTTGCGTTCCGAGACCTACACCTGGGAAAGGGGTTTAAAACATAAAACATAAAACGAGTGAGCTAAAGGAGCTCAGTGAGTGTAAATGAGAATTCAATTACAAGAATATTATACAAAGATAGCAATTTCTAAAGTACATGCAGAAGTTATGCTTCTAAAACGGATGTAAAATTGTAAAACGGTTTCTAATATCATATGCTAATGAAATCTTGCCGAGCGGGTTTTATCTACATCTTTGGAAAACTATATTCAGAATCTGTATAACATAATAACTGTTGTGTGCATATAAATGCATAAATGCTATCGGTAAATCAAAAACTAGTAAAATCCTCGCTCGGCCATTTTCTTTCTAAACTGTACCAATGGTAACCCTAAAGCTCTATACCCACGCAACGACTCAACTAGCACCGCATACGTGAGTAGGTCACGGGGCACCTCAACTAGCAGCACCCACAGTGACATCTCAAGACATCTCACTGGCTACGCAGCGAAATCCTACATCGCATGCATATAGCGAGACAATATCCCGTACACATAGAGCGACTCACATGACTCGACATCCCGACTTCTCGGAGTTAGTGACACACCCCCAAGACCTGCCCATGTGCGCGGGATATACCGGTCGAGTCTAATACAATCATCACCACTATAATCTGAGGGTACCAATGGCCTTAAAATAAATGCAGAAATTTTAAAACTGTTTCACAAATCGATCATGTAAAAGCATGTCTATGAATATATCAAGATCATAAATCATGTTTATGCATCGAAAGCTCATAAAACATACATAGTCATTGTGCGAAAACATAATAACCGAAAAGTAAAAGAAATGGCAGATTTCCACTCACAACCGCTCCGCGCTCAATTTCGCTCTCGATTCCTGCTCCCGTTAACGCTCTCGGTTATCCTCACCTACGCGCCATAAATGACATTTAGAACCAAATCGAACACTAGAATCTCGTTTAACTACTAAATGCCCTAATCAGTATACAAAGCCCGGATGTAAACTATTTTCCGATTTTAGTTACGGAGCCATAATCGAAACTAACTC
The DNA here is from genome assembly GCA_946807835.1 of Ailanthus altissimus. Classification (NCBI taxonomy): domain Eukaryota; kingdom Viridiplantae; phylum Streptophyta; class Magnoliopsida; order Sapindales; family Simaroubaceae; genus Ailanthus; species Ailanthus altissimus. The sequence goes on along the minus strand of OX327688.1, from coordinate 29,745,710 downwards.
ACCATCCGGCGCCCTGAAAATTTTTGAACACCTTATAATTTAATTGGACATACTTGCCCTTCACCTTTCCAACATGGACAATTATGTCCCATTTTCTTCATTTTTGGGTTTTTCCATCAACCATATACATTCAATTCACAATATGCATCATTTACACACAACAATTCAATCAAAACACCACTCAATTCCCAACTTCCCTAAAGTGGCAGAATTTCACCCTAGGTTCCAACACATTCCTTTTCTCAATTTCTTGTTCCAATTACAACAAAATCATGCTAATTTCATTCTAAAGCCCTAATTACAATCAATTGAAATCTCTACAACAAAATCACTAAAAACCCTATTTCTCACCTTGCCAATTTCTTCAAATTGATGACTCCCTCAAGCTCCAAACTAGAATTCAATTCAATCTAAGCCAAGAATACACATAAGAACATCAATTAAAACATTCTTGAAATCTCACTTATCAAACTCATAAAAGATGTTTTTCTTACCTCTTTTTCTTGAATTTCCACTAATAGAGACTTCAATTGAACTTAGGGATGGGTTTGTAACCTTAATTTGGCTTGATTACACATGAAAAATCATGAAAAAAAACTTGAATAGTCACTGTAGCAGCACCCCCCTTTGAAGCTCGAATTTCTCTCTTTTTTTGGCTAAGTGTTAGTTTTGATTTCTCTTCAAATTTCTACACACTTCTAACATATATATAGTGCTCCCTCAATTTACCATTTTACCCTTCAACTTACTTAAAACTTCTAATTTGCCATTAGTTAAAAACTAATTATGTAATTAGTTCATTTGTAACTATCTAGTTAGAATAGTTCAAAGAACTAACTAGAACTTCTAACTTGGCAATCCATGAGATTTCTTCTAATTGGTCCATTCTCTAATATATGGATTATGTTTCTCAACAAAGGCTTGTTCCATTTATAACCCTTAAATGGAAATTCATGTAGTAAATTAGAATTTTCTTTTCCAAGCCAATAGAGAAAAATTCTAAAAATATTCTAGGGTCATCCGGCACACCGATCGAGTGTGAAATTATCAAATTAGGTCTAATATCTCTCACATGCACTATAAAGAAAATATTTCTAATAGGGTTAAAATCGAGTAACCCTACGGTGTCTTATTTGTTCTATACCGAAATCTAGGCGCCAATACTACTAATAGGGATTGGATATTACACGATATGTATGAGATGCCATCAGGAATGGCACTAGAGCAAGCAGGAGATTGTTAGGGTCGGTGCTTACGTGTCATCCCTGAATGTACATATACTTGTGTATTTATACAAGTGTACATTCTCATTAAATCGCTAATATCTATTTATATAGTACTGTGCATGTAATATTACAAACATTGTACCTATTTATAATGGCTCATCATTAGCCATGCTGAGAGATATAAATGTTAAATGTTAGCACAACTAAGTGTTAGCTGGTTATAATAATCAGCAGATCCAAGAGTTGGAGCCTTGTTTGTAATGGGATATAGACCTGGGAATATACTAGTAACTACATAGTTGTAAGAGTTACAATCGGGTGCCAAGAAATACTAGTTGCGTAAGTATGTTCTCAAATAATTGTCCTGATCTATTTCTATCGATGCGGGTCTATCGGTGGATACCTTTATATATAGATCAGTATATGTCGTACCTATAGGGTATAGATGGTTGTTCCTAGTAGACCGTGAGCTTGGAACTCGTACTGATATATGGGTATTCAGTTAGGACTAGATATGGGACAGACTCATGAGGGCCTCCAATAGACACCCTATGTAAGCCATCAACGGAGGGTCCTCTCGAATTGAGTAGTATACGTGGTCCTTTCACTTGTGTGCCACTGTGGACTTATAAGTTATCCACCATACTTTGGTTCCACACATGTCACATACCTTTCATGGTGTGACTGATGGGTGTTGCTGGATATGGTCCGATGCTTATGGGGTCCAGTGTGTACGGATATAGGATCTGTCAGCTCGCATAGGGAGTTTGATATCCAGATGCTTCGAGACTGTATCTCAAAAAATCTTGTGGCCACAAGCATTAATCCTGGGAAAGAGTTCCGCCAGGGTAAAACATATATGGCAAAAGAGTTTATGTATATTGTTCAGTGAGATATGAGTCTAGAGATAAGACATGGATAAGCACTAGGGGATTTGACGGTGATAATCTATATCTACGCATATCTAAGATATCATGACGGAAGGATTATACGTATGCGTTGTAACCTCAACTTGCATGGTTCAATGCGCTGATTTGTAATATCCGTGACGTGTGCGTGAGGCATTGCTACGAACCCATGGAATAGTTTCATTTGACAAATCGGGTGTAGGACCTAGAGAGTCCTGTGATATGGAGTGTGCTCGTTGTGCACTGGGGCAGCGTGCCAGATTAAAGTGTTTAATCCAACAATATTTAGTAGAACCATAAGAATGCGTGCGTGTCTGTATTTAAGTGTTAAATATAACAATTAGTCATAATTATTATTTACTAATTATATAAGAACACGTGGCGCATTGTGAACCCTCGGTTGAATTTATCTAAGTATGGGATTTGGTGGGACCCATTAAGGGGTATACTTGGTAACTATTTATGAGGGACAAAATGATCATTTCACACTTTGATTATTTAATTATTAAATAATCAAAATATATCTTTATTATATTATATAATATATTATTATTTTATTTTATTTTATTATATTATATATTATTTTAATATATAATATTATTATATTATATGGTGACATATAGTTGTAATTTTTGTCAAACTGTGTGGGGCCCACCAACTCCTTGGTCCATCGGCTGGATAACACCTCAGAGTCACCAACGCACCCACACAACTAGCTCAGGTTACCTGCGCCCCTAAGGATTCAAACCCCCACCCCCATCTCCAATGAGGCCTTATAGGCCTTTAGAGGTTCGTCCTTGTACCCAGCAGGTTGGCCAACCCAATTGGTACAATGACGAACCTCTAAAGGCCTCTATGAAGATGAGGGCGAGGATTCGAATCCTTGGGGGTGCAGGTAACCTGAGCTGGTTGTGTGGGTGCGCCGGTAGCTCTGAGGTGTCATTCAACTGGTGGACCAAGGGGTTGGTGGGTCCCACACAGTCTGACAAAAACATCAATAAATACCGAAGTCTTTCTTTCAAGAGAATCAGATTAGTTTTACCTTAATCTTTTTCTAGAAATAAATCCTCATTCAAAATAGTACTATGTAAAAAAATCATTGCCTTTCTTCGTAATTCTTGTCTTGAAGATCTGTGTACATAATTTTCTTAGAAATTGTTTTAATCAAAACAAGAAATAAGACATGTTGACATCGTTATCTTATCTCCATGCAAGGAATTACCATGTGAGAATAGGGCAACACTAGAAAATGTTAAAGAGTCTTCAAACAAAGAACTACATGGAACAAAACCATAGTAATCATTAAGTCTTTAGGTAAAAGTAAGAGTTGTGATTAGGGATGACAATGAATTGGGTTTGGGATGGATACCTTTAAACTCGCATATACATCTGCTTCAAATTTGAAGTACCAAATCATTTCCAAACCTATTGCAGGTTTGGAGTTTCATTACCAAATCCATTCTAACATATATGCACTCTTTATCAAACCCATAACAAGTTATTTGTGGATTTTAAATGGGTTGTAAATAGTATAATATATAATATAAAATCATAACATTAATTTTAATAAAATTCATAAAAAATAGCGATCAAAATTTTATCACAAATTTAAATTCAATAAAAATTTTTTTATAAAAGTTAAACTTATTTCTACGTTAAAACTAATAAAAGTAACTCATAAATAATTGACACAAACACTAGACAATATAATTACAAAACAACCCAATTAAACAAAATTGATTTTCTTAGGCTTGATTCAAGAGTTAAGAACATGTTTTACAAATGAATTTATATTTACATATTATAATTTTAAAATAAGTCAATTTGCTAACTAGCTAAGCCAGTAACATATTAAACATTAAAAGAGTAAAAAAATAAAATAAAATAAAATAACTATCAATCTCCATCATGTGAAGAAAAATAAATAAATAACTTAAATAAAATAATTATCAATCTCTATCATGTATAGAAAATGTTAAGGTATCAAGCCTTTTGGCTTTAATATCAGTTTGTTGTAAAAAATCAGCCTTAGTAGTAATTCTTTTTAAGAATTAGCTTTTCACTTACTCCATTGTTGGGGTTTTATGAGCCCTAATATCACCATGACTTGGTATTTAGCACCCTAAGAATGTTATGTATGTGCAAAGACTTCACTCACAAATAATCAAAAATATAAAAGATCAAGACAATAATAAAGATAAAAAAAATAAATCACAAGACACAAGATATATATAATTCGATAACAAACACCTATATCCACGACAGATTTATGATCTAACTTCTTTCATTAATAGTTCATAAAGAACTCTTAGGTTACTAAGTATTTCATAGATCACTTAAAATTTTTAGGCCACTCAGTATCTTACATATCACCTAGATCTAAAATAAGAGATTTAATCAAAGAATACAATAATAGCTAAAGCTCTCTCTTAAATGATCTATCATTACTCTCTTGTACACTCAGCACTCAATTGATCTCACGGTTTCACTTTCGTGCACTTAGCACTTAATGCCTACCGAGCTCTCTATTCTCTCTTTTGTTTATATCTTTGATACTTGATTAATTTTAAAGGGTTACAAGAGTTTATATAGAGTTTATATAGTGTTTATAAAGTCCCTAAAAACCTTAAACCTAATTGGAATAAGAGTTCATATGTGTGAGAGTCCAAAACCCACTCAAAGAAGTCAATTTAAGCTAAAAGTATATGCAATGCTACAACGTTCTATACTTAATGATGGGGCGGTAAATGCGACTTAAGGCTAATGTCAAGGCCTTCATCAACCATCATTGGGGTGTTGAACCAACGCTGGAGCATTGAACCAATGTTGGGGGCGTTGAGCTCTTTGAAATTTTTGCTAGAGCATTTTATTTTCCAACACTGAGGCATTCAGACCTGGAACATTCCTACTTGTGTTTTCACGCTCTCCTTGCTTTTGAATTTCATTTTACTCCTTCCTCATACATCTATCGCATACTTGACTTTGTGACAATTACTCATTGGTCTCAAAATCATACTCAAATATAATTTTAAATTATCAAGTCGAACAAAATATAAACAAAAAAAAAAATTTAACTCATCTATCTTAAAATATTTATATCAATTATTCAAATAATGTAATGTCAGTGAAATAAAGATTAAATCGAAAAATTAAAAAAATATTTAATAAGTGTGAGTCAATAGATTTGTGAGAATAAAGAATAAGAGATGAAAAAGTTACAGGACGACGTTTGCATGACAAATGAGAGTAGAAACAATTAATGATTGAAGAAGAGATAAAAATTAATTTTTTATTTTTTATTTAGATCTAGAATCAAAACAACATCATTTGCTCTTCTTTAAAGAAAAATAAAAAAATGTATGACAGCTATTTGTGAATATTTTATTAAATTTATTACAGATTTTAATTTTGTGTATCAAATTTATCTTAAATTCATTTGAAGTCTTACCAATTTTTTTTTTTTATTAGAGATGGATTCTAATAAGTTTGTAAGTTAGCAGATCATTTTATCTTCCCTATCTGTGACAGTGATAATATTTGAAGAAAAAGGACCTTCTGACAAAACAGCTGCTTGAGGAAAACCCTCCGAGGTAAATACTTTTTGAGTTTTGCGGGAGATTAGAGATACTAGTTTTTAAAGGAGTCAAAGATGAGGAATTGAAATTAAATTGGAACCTCCACTACCAAATTCTTAGAACCCGTTTTCATCCTATCTCGCAAACAAAGTCCTTTTGAAATTAGAAAATTTAAATCTCGTGTTTGCTAAACAACATCCTTCAAATACTGAGTTTTTGAATTCATAAATCCAAAATCTCGAATATCCCTAACCGAGCTAACCACTAACTGATCACCTGAAAATCTGCAAGCCTCCCTTGAAATCCCAACTATAAAACCACCATGTGCATTTGCTAGATAATTCTATAGTTTGAACAAACCTTTTATCCAACCTAACAAAAACACCCGAATCTAAACCATCACCTAGAATCGAAACCCCAGCCTAGCAAAACCCCATCCCTTATCAATCTCACCAAAATAAGGCTTTACTCTATCACCATCCATAGTCGGCAAAATATAATTCAATGGTTGACCTAGCATGGTTGAATCCGTTTGCAATCCCTCCAATCACAAACTTTTTAACAAACCAGAATCTTCAACATAAATTGTCTTCAGCCCTAGAAAACCACCCACAACTCAATACTCTCTGAATATTGATTATTCCCAGGCTTTATTAAAATTATTGGATCGTCTTCAAAATATTCTCTATAGAAATAATCCAAAACAACCACATAAAGTGCAAAAGTTTATTATTTTCTCATACTTAAAATCAACTCAAATTAACTGTTCATCTGACCGAGCTCAAAGAACAAATCTTTACAAATGAGATGTTTGATATCCAATCTGTTGGAATAATCCCCTTCTCTCTGTAAAATTAGATTTAAGCAAAAAATTATAATTAAGTTTAACCTTAGAATCTTAATCTCTCTTTACGTTATAGAATAACTAAATTATTAAGTAAAAACAATAAGAATATAAAATAGATAATCAAAAGTACAACATAATCATTTACGTGATTCAGCCAATTGTTTATGTTCACGGTGGATCCAAAGATCCTAACTTCTCTTATTAACTCCATAGAGAATTTACAAAAAAGAACACTCAAAAGAATCTAATATTTAGTGTACCCTTACTCTCCTATGAATAATGAACACTCAAATAATAGTTACACTCTAGTGTACACAAGCACTTAGTGTCTATCTAATTCTCTCTCTTAGAATCTTTCTTAATGCTTGATTCTCAAACTAAAGAGTTTACAAGGGTTTATATAGGGGTTATTTTGTGCCTACTAACCCTAATCCTAATTGAAATAAGAGTCCACGTGTTTTAGAAGTTTAAAAATTCTCAAAACTCAAAAATCCAGAGCCAAAATGGACTTCCCCAGGTCTGGTGCCGTGACGCTGGCTGGCCAACATTGCGGCTCTGTACTTATGAGTTTTCAGCGTCGCAGCGCTGCTTCCTGGACTTCCAATCCTCGCCTTTCTCTCTTTCTTTCGGATCTTTGAGTCCTATTTCACTTTCCTCTTCATGTCTTACCTATCTTAAACTTTTTTATACGTATCTTATAGGGTCTAAACTTTTTGTAATTCTCCTTTTTAATATTCTTTATAATTCTTGATTAAATAAAATTATTAAATCATCAAATCTCTAATACAATCCATACACATATACCTACCCAAGTAGAACCAGAGCCATCTGCATTCATATCTAAAAATTGCCATTGAGTTTTACAAATTGAACATTTATATGCACTAACGGCAGGTTATGGAAAACCCAAAAAGGAATGGTTTATAGCTCTAGCCTCCTCCATCACTACTTTAAAAACTAAAAGAAATCGACAAAGTTCCAGGGTTCAAAGAGTAAAACTCTCTTCCGATCCTCCTCCTTATTAAATTCACCAAAAAAAAAAAAATTACATCAGACCCAGCCACCGAAATCGTAATCCTCTAAGGTCTTCATAAATTACGCATTGTGTTTTGAAAATCTTGGCGTTGATAATTTTTCTAAGTTAAACTTTGACAAACAAGCCAAACTTGTGTGATGCACTTTTCTAAGTTAAAACTTTGACAAACAAGTCAAACTTCTTTAATGAACGATGCCTTCAAATAATAGAACCATCCATGCCCAAAATTTCCTCGTTATGATAAACAATAACTGTTATAGAGATTCTACTTCATCCATGAAAAAAATCGAAGTAAATTCGAGTCCAAAAGGATGAAAAACTGATCTCTAGATTGATGTATTTACTCTCACGAAAAGTTACATGACGGTTAATATTAGCAGATTCGTTCCTAGAAGAATGTTAAAAACCATCTGTACATTTGACTCCCTTACTCTTTATGACCAAAATGTTAAAAAAATTGTTAGAAATGTCAAAGTGAATAAACTAGAGAATATAGAAATTTGTCTAGTCTTTCAACACTCCAATATAATTATCAATGTGTATAAATTCAAACTCTTATAATGATGCCCTTAGTTGGACACTGCACTTATATTCTTAGTGCAAGCCCCTGATGCCATATTCACAATCTTCATGTCTCAGACATGTCTGCTACATGAATCTTGGCGTGTTTCACAATTCAGTGGTCATACCTTAGAAAAAATTAAAAAGTAATATACATATAACAATGACAATTACAGGAGACATTTTTTTTTGTAATTTGATAATGGCGAGGGATTAGATAGCAAAAGAAAAGAGTTCTTATTTAACATTTGGCAAAAAGTGTTTTTGTCTTGTTAGCTTTTGGGAATAGTAATTGGAGGCTGCTGCCTTTGCTTTTTCTCTCTCTCTTTTTTTTTCGCCAGAATGACGATCAAATTATTGTAGACCCATATAGCCTTTTTTCTTTAAAATAAAATTGGGTTGATATGAATAATATTGATGATGTATGATGCAAAAAAACGAGTGCTTCACTCATGTGATAATACATTCTTTTGTCATAATCATAATCAATCGAGGTGTGGGGAAATCTCAAATCGCGCCCCACTGACATTGGAAAGAAACTTGTCACATCTTGTCTTCTTGGCGGTTCGTCTATTTGCTAAAATATCCTTCGCTCTTACAAATGGACGCACCAACCTCAGCCAAGGCTTGTTTCGAGTCATTTTCCTATTAAGGGTCCGTTTGGTTTGTTTCGGTGCCTAGGTCTCTAAAGACCCGAGTCTTCAAATCATTTTTATTTTCACCCTTTAACGTATTCAACTCTTTATTCTTAAATTTTAAAAAAAAATTAAAATTATATTTAAATATAAGTTTACATTGGAAAACAATGAAAAATCGATATATAAATGATTATACATTTAAACGTACAAAAAAATAATAAAAATTAAAAGCAAATAGAAACGCAAAAGTAAGAGTAGTCTTTTTTTAAACTTGAGTGATATGGCACTAATTTAGTAGCACCAACCAAATATTGTGGTACTCACTTTAAAAAAAATTATATTTTAAATTGATTTAATTTGTTTAAGTTAATTTTAAACAACATAATTTTTTATACTTTATGTATAATTATTTATTTTTATTATATATATAATATTTTATTTTTGTTTTACTTTAAAACAAAGTCTTCTATATATACTTAGAATTTTAAAGTGTTTAACTAGTGTTAGGAGGCATCAAATCTCAATAATCTCAATTATTGTAAAAAAAGAAGTACTAAATTTTAAAGTGAAAATATCAATTATAAAGTGAAGCGGAGAAAAGTGAGTGTTTGATAAATATTCTAATATAAAGTACAAATAATATTTATTAGACATTTTAATTATTGTACTTTTAAAATTAAACAAAAATATTTTTATATCAAATGAAATCTAATTTTGAAGGTGTTTTTTTAAAACTTTTTTCTTCTATTTCCTAACATATTCACGAAGAAAGAGATTTTTAGTAAAAAGCTTCAGTTTAAATAAAATATAAATTATTTTTTTATTTAAAAAGGGATTACAACAATTATTAATAATTTCGCACCACTTAGAAGAGAGGGGAGATCGAACCCAGGTGAAGATGTAAGGTCTTGGGGGGCTCAACCAACTTGCTCAGTTATTTATAAATTCTTAAACCATTTATTTATCTAAATATTAAGATAAAGAATTGTGAATCACTTTAATGATTGGGTGGCAAATTATTTCTCCTCTTTTACAAATTAAAAAAACTCAATTCTTTGCCCAAATAAAATAGATTTTTTAAAAATATTTTAAAGAATATCTATTTCTATTGGTTTTAAATGTTTGGATAATAATGAAAAATGTTAAGGATTTTTCTTAAAAAAAAATTAAATGAAGATGAGATATTTCATCTATTAAATCTCAATTTTTACCTCTTATATTTTATTTAAATTTAAAATCATGAGTATAAAGTGCATTCACGGTGATTTGAATTGCACTCAAGGAGCTAAGAAAGTTATGGATATATCAACAAATTTTAATAATTTTTTAATTCAATTAAACTTAAATTAAGATGGATCAACTCAAATTTCCAAGGTGGAACATGCACTCAAACATGATCATAACTTGCATATTTAGGGAATATATGAAGTTTTAGGAGGTGGGTTGATGGTCAAGAAAACAAATGAGTGAGGGGTTGATTAGAGTGGAGTGGAAGCCAACGGCATGGCAGCAGCCAGCAGCAAGCGAAGGGTCAAAGGGGAGGAAAGCAGTAGACAACACACAAACAGCAACAGCAACAGCAACAAGGATAAGGTCATGGACTTTAATCTAATCTCATGTTCCAATTCCCCCTACAAATTAAATAAAATTTTCTTCAATAATCATCACTCAAAATTTAGACCATGACTATTTGGGTATTTGATATTCTCCTTTTCTTTTTTCTTTTTCCTCATCTTGTTGCTTTTCATGATTGCTAAATCTCATTTGCAATTTGTAAAATGTAAACAAAATAGCTGTACAACATTGTGAATTTTGTGATTGTGAAATGTCCTTGCTAATGCGAACCCACCTTTCTCAGCTGTTAAATACTTTGTTTCCATCCCCCAAAACCCTGTTTACATTTCAATTTTCAAAGCACATTCTCATTCCAAATCTTTACCAGTTGATTACACAGTGATGATATATTGTAGTTTAAGGCATCCAGCTTTCTTTGGAGGGTTTGACAACTGAATATTCTAAATCATTTGGGGTTTGGTAAACAAGTAGCCTGGACCTAATTAATTACTTTTCAGGTAAAATCAAAAGTCTTACAAACGGAAGACTATATCATTGCGAACTATTTGTAAGTTCTCACCTTCTCTCCCATAAGCAATAGGGATTGATTCCCCCTAAATAACTTTTAAGATCTTTTTTATTTAAAAAAATAAATATAGTCGATATTAGACTTAAATATCATTATAATATTTAAGAATTTATTTTAGAAAGAATAGTGTTACACATTTTAAGTAAATTATATCTTAAATAGTGTAAATATTAAAATTATTAATTACACTCAATAATTACTTCATATATAATTATTTAAGATATAATTTAAAATACAAACTTAAGATATATAGTATTATTCATTTTAAAAATAATTTAGCTTTTGAAAATATGATGCTCCTTTTATTTTAGTGCTATACGTGTTTAAGTGAATGGAGTAAAAAAAAAATCAGACTCCTAAAATGCTAGAGCTAGATCTTCTCTATTTTAATATAAATTTTATTAAGTTTTAGATGATCATAAATAAATAATATAGTAGAATACAAGGGTAATCCAGATTCCATAGTCTTAATCAAGACTTAATTTTCTTAATTTAACCATCTCTTTTAAGTGTGAAAACCAAGAAAATCCACTATTAGCTTAATTAATAAAATATTAAATCCATAATCTGTGGGTGGAAATCTATCCATAATCCATTAGGGTTGCTCAAAAGAACACTCTCCAAGCCCAAAAGCAAAACCCTATAAATTCTCTTTATTATTTTGCCCTTTTACTAGTGTAGAAGCAAAAGCAAAAAGAGTTCAACTGACCACTTAAATAGTTTCTTTGCTATACATTACGTTAGTTGGTCCCACTTTCATGACCCAATTAACAATTGCATTTGCATAATTTTATTTTGGTTTCAATTGGATCTTTACATCTTGCATGATGTGAATTCAAACCGGTTTTAGAGCTTTTCCACAAAGGCGTGTTTGGTTATTTTAAGAACTCAAAAGGACTTAAAAGAGTAAGTGAATAAGCACTTTCGGGACTTTTCCTTTTTACAAGAGTGGGTCCTGCAGGATGACACAATCACCTGTATAAAAATAAAATAAAGAAAAAAAAGTGTTTTGTCTGACTCAGTATGACGTGGAAGGAGATTGGAGCGGATGTACTTAACCAAGAAAACCAAAATTCTCAATCAATGGTGACTTTGACCACACTGCTCTTAGATCCCCCTTCGGTAACTCCCCAATTTTGTTGAATGTTAATTACTGTATCAGTATTATGACACCAAAAGACAAAATCATCTGTTAAAGTATATATTATGATTCATTTTTATGCTAACATCTAAATTTGTGAACTCCATTAAGAACTAATTGGTATATGTCTAGGGAGGGAGAGGAAAACTTGTAATTGCATTTGAAATATGCAATCCATTGGACAATATTTTGACACTTGGTGTATGTAAACTAAGGTTTATATATCGATCAGACTGTTAGTAAATTAAACTTAAATGGGTTTTTGTTAATGAATTTTTGTTCATGTATTGGTATTAAAAAGAATCTCTCTCTCTCTCTCTCTCTCTCTCTCTCTCGTGTATGTGATTCATTTCAATTGGAAACAATTAGCGATGAAGGTGACATGTCCAAATGAAGTTCATTTTCTAAGTACAGTATCACGCTTCAAATATTCTCAAGTAATAACTCAAATATTTGACGCGTGACAGGATCATTAAGAGAGTATTTAGTCTATTTTTGGTTAAATGGGCTAGAGTTTCTAAAAAGCCCAATAAAATTGCGTTGAAGTCACATTAATGTGGTAGGTGGGAGAATAATCTAAAAAAGGCATATTCCTTGAAAAATATTTTTGATAGTTGGCATCTTTGAAATATTCTTTAGGATATTCTCCTCTTTAAATGTGAACCATTGGATTAAAGTTAATCCTAACCGTCCATTGTATATAACTTTAGTTATAAATAGGTGGAGTTCTCATTTGAGAATCCATCCGTCAAATACTTCAAATTGTATAGCTTTGTAATTCTCTCTTTAGTAATAATATTCGAGAGCATTTTCTCAAACACTTGGTGTGTGCTTCTTCTTCTTCTTTTTCTTTGGTTAAATTGGGTCTTGTAGGCTGCTTAGCGCTTGTAAAGTATCTAAGGCCGTGCGGGTTCGAAAAATCGGGTCGTGACAAGTGGTATCAGAGCGGGTTCAAAGAAGATGGTGAAGGAAGTTGCTGGAACATCGGGGATTACTCAAGGAAAGGGTAGAGACCCCAAAGCTAGGAGACATGGGAGTGTTTCGCTAGAAAAGTTCGTTGATCCGAACCATGAACTCGGGGACATGGTTATGAAGCTCGATGGTGCTGTGAGCAAGGCGACGGACCGCCGTGGGGAGTTGGAGGAGCAAGTCCAAAATGTCGAGGTAGGTCTCGATACTCAAGGGGACGAGCTGCGCTCCCTCATCGACAGCTCCATTGACGAGCATGCTGACAAGCAACGGGACTGGATCAAGGCTTTTCAGGAGAAGGTCTACAACACCATGGAGAAGGTTCAAGCCCAAGTAGAAGAGCTACGAAAAGGGTTTGAAGATGTCAAGGAAGATGTGGTGTTGTGCAAGCGCGCAGTTACTAATGGCGTAGCTACTCAAAGTGCAGTAGTTGCACCAAGGGTCGAAGCCCCTAAACCAAAGGAGTTTAGCGGCAGACGGGATGCCAAAGAGCTTGACAACTTCTTTTGGCAAATGGAGAGGTATTTCGGCACTATAGGCATGCGAGACGAACACAAGGTAAGTACCGCAACTTTATACCTTTCCGATCATGCAATTCTGTGGTGGCGTAGGAAAAGTGAGGAGATTCGCAAGGGTACCTGCACCATAGACACATGGGATGAATTGCAACGGGAGTTAAAGTGCCAATTCTATCCGGAGAATGTGGCGCACGACGCTCGCAAGCGGTTGAAGGAGTTGAAACAAACAAAGTCCATTGGGGAGTACGTAGAGGAATACTCTTTGTTGATGCTGCAAATCCGCAACATGACCAATGAGGACTTGTTGTTCAATTTCCTAGACGGGTTATAATCCTGGGCTGCCAATGAGTTGAAGCGGCGTGGAGTGCAGAATATATCCGACGCCCTTACAATGGCGGAGAGGCTCGTGGATTACCGCAATGAGGATTCGGGAAAGTCCAAGAATTCTAAACCCAATCACAGCAAGGGTGGCGAAGCCAAGGAGTTTCAACCTCCGGAGAGCAAGGAGGTGAAAAGCAAACCGCCCAAGTGGAAGGAACAGAAACGCAATGGCCATAGAGGTAATGGTCTGAAGTCTAACTGTTTCCTTTGTGACGGGGATCATTGGGTGAAGGACTGTCCGAAGAAGAAGGCTTTCAATGCAATGTATGAGGCACAAGAGGAGGGCGGACAGAGCCGTATGGGTTGTATGCAGCTGGTCAATTCCTTCAAAGCCAAACGGCGTGCCGATGCGCTAACGGGGACGGCGCTCATGTACATTGAAGCCTATGTCAATTGCATCAAGACTCAAATGTTAGTTGATACGGGGGCTACGCACAACTTCATTAAACATGCGGAAGCGGAACGCTTGGGCCTTTATGTAGAGAAAGGAGAGGGATACCTCAAGTCCGTGAATGCAAGAGCCAAGCTGCTAGATGGGGTGGTTCGTGGAGCTGAAATTCACGTTGGCAAATGGCACGGTGAGGTAAATTTCTCAGTAGTACCTCTCAATGATTTTGATGTGGTGCTAGGTATGGAGTTCTTACGGCAGTACAATGTGGTGTTACTTCCTCAACACAACTATATGTGTATTTTGGAAGGAGGGCCTCGAATGATACCGACAGTAAACATGCCCAAGGGTAGGCAATCCAAGCCAAACGCCAAGGTCTTTTCCGCAATGCAACTAAGGGTAGATGCTGATCGTAAATGAGGGTTACATTCAGCCTCAACAACGGGGATGTATGATGCGGCAAATGAGGGCAAGGATGACATACCGAAGGTTGTTGCAGAAGTGCTCAGGGAGTACAGTGGGGTCAAGCCTACTGCCATACCGGAAGAATCGCCTTCAAGAGATGTAATTGAGGGCAAGTTGGAGCTTGAGATTATGCTTTCAACTATGGGGTTGACGCCTCCATCGGAGATGGGAGAGTTGCAGGGCCAGCTCGAGGAGTTGTTGGATGCGAGTGTCATCCAAAAGTTCAACGTGTCACATGATGTGCAGTTTCAGCACAAGGAGTGGGTCGAAGACAAGCAGCGGCGTGTCAAGCACAGTGCGGGGGACTTGGTGATGGAGACGATACTTCCACCACAACGCAAGTCAGCACGCCCACTTCACAAAGGCCTTGATCGTGGGGATGAAGGGCCAAGGTTTATTGCCAAGAGTGTTGGCAATGTCTCACACGAGGTGGGGTTACCTTCGAGACAGCGACAGTGGCTACATAAAGTGCATTCCGCAAGCTGTTGGAAGCAGTACCGTGGAGGTACGGGAGATGCAGAATTTGAGCCACACAACCGGGACCCCTTTTGGGATTTCCACACGCCATGACAAAAGAGAGAAACTCAGGACGAGCATTTTCTCAAATATTTGGTGTGTGTTTTTTCTTCATCTCTTTCTTTGATTAAATTGGATCTTATAGGCTGCTTAACGCTTATAAAGTATCTAAGACCCGCGCAAATTCAATAAATCATGTCGTCACAATCACAGCTAAGTTAATGTGAAATTTCTAGCTAATGCTTATGAATTAATTTGGCGGGAGGGTAGTAACTGTTTCCATGTGTGAACCGAGCACAAGCTCAGTGGCCCACTTCCGTGGAATTTCGGGGACGCTTCAGACAAAGCAATCTCTATAAACTTTCGGTGTAATGTGTTTTTTTTTTTCAAATTTTTGTTTTCCATTTGTTGTTTTTAGAGTGCTGGCTTCTCCAAAATCCTATATATAACACATGCCATACACCTCCCTTTTTACTCTACTCAACTTCTCTTCTCTTCTTTTCTTTTATCACTCTTCAAATAACTTGTCCTCTTATCAAAATTCCCATTTTCAGCCAAAAATCTCAAGGCCCATCACTGAAAATTTTCAAGTTTTTTAATGATTTTAGCTACTGAGTACTGTGAAAGATTCCAATTTTGGAAGTTTTAACAAGTTTCTGTAGAGAACTTTTAGTCTTATTCTGGAGTTTAGTCCATTTTGGCATCTGGGAATAGCTCAAGGGTCAATTTTTTTTTTTTTCATTTTAAACATCATTTTGGGATTAAACTCTGGGGGTAAGTGGGGGTTATTAAACTTCTGATCATAAGAAACATTTCAGTCTCCAGAACAATGATTTTGAAGAACAACGGGTGCATTCTGTGGAGGTTGCACCCGATTCTTCAGGATAAATCTAGCGTTGATAAAAGCTTCTATTTTTGGATTTTCCACATCTTTAATAGGTACAGTTTAGGCACCTAGCAAGTAACTTTCATAGCTCTGCTTCTGCTCTGTTTGGTTCCATTATTATCTTTTCTTTGCTTTTGTTTTCCTTTTATTTTTCAATATAGAATTGTAGAGAGATAGATAGATTGGAAATTGGAAAAATGGGAGGGGCATCACTGCCACCAGGCTTTCGATTCCATCCAACTGATGAAGAATTGGTGGGATATTATCTGAAAAGAAAAGTGGAGGGTCTTGAAATTGAGCTTGAAGTGATTCCTGTGGTAGACTTGTACAAATTCGATCCTTGGGAGTTACCAGGTACTTTATAATCGATCTTTTTGAGCATAAATAAAAAAAGAATTCTGCATGTTTCATTTAATATGGTGTTATATTGTGATTGCTTTTGGAGTTATAGAACTCGTGTTGGATTTATGTATCAGCCAAATTCCATGGAAAAGTGAATGTTGGAACAATCACAATTAAAAAGATAAATGGAGGACTTTCAGTGGCATGTAATTGATCTTTGAATGTTTTACTTGAATTCCTGGGAGTTAGCTGCATTTTAGGTGATGGCCTTAACCAAATCAATCTATTCCATCCATGTAATTAGTGATGAAAGATAGTTCAATGCCAATGTGAACAAGGGATTGTTTTTAGGATTGGAAAGCACTTTTTTGTTTGTTTTTGTATATTTGATCCTCTAATTTTGTTCTTCTTTATGGACTCACTTATTACAAGAGTTCTTTTTTCACATGGGTCCTTTTAACTTTTTATTCTAAAAGCCAATTTCATTCTTTTCTTTTTAATTTTATATACAATTCCATTTCCTTGAACAATCACGAGAAAGAAAGCAGTACTATAGTAACTCCACTTTCTAGTTGATCATTTTTTTAACCTTAATCACATTGTTTTGATAATTCCAGAAAATCTAAATTTGGACCTGTAAATTTGCAGATAAATCATTCCTTCCAAAACGAGATATGGAATGGTTCTTCTTCTGTCCAAGGGATAGAAAGTACCCGAATGGCTCAAGAACAAATAGAGCCACCAAAGCTGGCTACTGGAAAGCCACTGGAAAAGATAGAAAGGTTGTTTGTCAATCTGCTTCTGCAACTGGGTACCGTAAGACCCTAGTTTTTTATCGTGGACGTGCACCTTTAGGGGATCGAACAGATTGGGTAATGCATGAGTATCGACTCTGTGATGATGTTTCTCATGGAACGCCAAATTTTCAGGTAAATTTAATAAGGTCATAATGTGTTTTAGTTGCTTAGTATAAAATAGCATTTGGACAGTTTTTCTGTTCCAAAAATTTTATATGCTTCTGTTTTTCATAAGCTAAAGATGTGTTTGGTTATTGTAATTCTGTAAAGGGAGCTTTTGCTTTGTGTCGTGTTGTCAAAAAGAATGAGCACATCCAGAAGACAAGTCATTCTTCATATGGAGAACTGAAGGCCAAGAGGGTGGGAAGCAGTTCAAGCATCAAGGATTTGAACTCGAAAAAAGTTTCTAACGAGCCCTTGAGCATCTCTAGTGACATTTCTTCTCACGCAAATTGTTTGTACAATGAGAGTCGCTATTCAAGTCCTATGACTTCTCCTTGTCCTTATGAAGTCTCAACAACGCCTGAGTCCGAGCCTGCTCCAATGGAGACCAATCCTGCAAACCTCTGGGTCTCACCTGATCTAATTCTTGATTCATCAAAGGTAAAACATTTGAAATTTTAAAAGGAGGAACTTCCAAGGGTTGAATTGTATTTTGTGATTTCTTAGTGAATTTCCATCGGCTTGTTGCAGGACTATCCACAGGCCCATGAAGCTGTATCTGAGTACTTTCCGCAGTGTGAGTTTCCGAGCTCAGTGACTCCATGGCAGCCATTTGAGCACAGAGAATTCTCTCCTAGTTCATCATACTCTAATTTTAATGGAGAAATTGAACTTGTTGAAGATCTCCGTCGAATTGGCTGCATGTCACCATACTCAGTACATGCAAACTACACAAGTTTTTATGGGGGTGAAGATATGTCCTATGAAGATTATGACCAATGCAGTTCACTAGATTATCTGAGTCTCTTCTGAAAACAGGAGGGAAGCTCATTGTAGCTATCCTTTTCTTTTCCCAGTGCAGGGTCTTAAAATTGGGATCAAGCTGCAATTGGCAGACAAGCAATTGGAGATTGGAGTTTTGGGGAATATAATGGTCTCTGGTTACAGGAAGACAGTCTGGTCATTGTGATGCAGTGTCTATCATTTAAGAATGATTAAATAGCTTACTCCAAGACAACGCTTTTTAAATGTTGGATCTTGGAGAAGAAAATAACCGAGTAAAACTCCTTATAATATGTTAAAGTAAAGAGTACCGTTTTGTGTGCTAAAGATTTAATGTTCTGGTTCTGGTTTGTATTGAAGTTGGATTTAGAGTCAAGTGTTGGTCTATTTCATGTTTAAGTAAAACGTCTTCCGGGTGGTCACTTTTTTCGATTTCACCTGGTGTTGGATTATCGCATGTAGTTTGTATTCTCTCTGTTGTCATGTGAAATAAGCTTCTTGCATAAAAGTTATCTTCTGATATATCTTTCTACTGTTTGAAATCTTTATTTTGCCTATGTCAAGTCTCAAGTCTATATTTTTCACTGTTTTCCAGTGTCACCATGTTCCCCCCCCCCCCCCCCCCCCCCCCCCCCCCTTTAAATAGAATTCTATAGATAAACTTCTCACGCCGCAACAAATTAGTATTTGCCACTGAATGTGGCTCCGGAAATTTTTTTTCAGTAAATAGTGTTTTGAAAATCTCTACAGAATTGGAACATTATTTGGAGTTCGTTCTACACAGATATTATTGCTTCAAACTGTTAGTTTGCAAGGACAAAGACTATAACAACTGAATGTTGTGTATTTTCGATTGATCCATCAAATAAGATTTCAAGGCTTTTAATATTAAATAACAATAGTTCAAACACAACTCAAACTATTTATTTAATAACAAATTACATTCAAATTCAAATAACTTAACTAAAGTTCAAACTTAAACTTAAAACATTCTTTATTGACTTGATCATTGGCAGCAATTATAGCATTTATCAACACTCTTTGCTATTATTGCTGTAAATTTTAATCTTTATCTTAAGATTTTTAAACCTTGTCTTAGACAATCCTTTTGTAAGAATATTTGCCAACTGGTCCTTATTGCTGCAATGCACAAGTTTGATCTCTCCATTCTTTTGCAGTTCTCTTAAGTAACGATACTTAACTTTGAAATATTTAGTTTTTTCATAGAACACATGATTATTTGAGATAACAATAGCGCTTTATTGTCTATAAATAGTATTGTTGCATCTTCTTGCTTCAGCTTTAGGTCGTTCATTAATTTCCTTAATCAAATGGCTTAGTTAACTACAACTGCAACAACTATGTACTCTGCTTCTATTGTAAACTGTTCAACCACCTCTTATTTTTTTACACTCCAACTAAAAAAACCTGAACCAAGATTAAACAAATATCCTAAAGTGCTCTTCATGTCTTCACAAGCACCAGCCCAATCACTGTCAATGTATCCATGCAAAAATAGCTCATCTTCATTCTTAAAACTAATACCATGATCAATAATCCCTTTGAGGTACCTTAGCACCCTTTTTGCAGCCTTTAAATGCATCGCTTTAGCACAATTGAGATATCTTGAAAGAATATTCACTACAAATGCTAGATCTAGTCTTGTTATTGTCAAATACATTAGACAGCCTACAATGCTCCTATAATGACCTTCATCTACTGTTGTTGCTCCATTCTCTTAATATAATTTTTCATTTAAGGCTAAGGGTGTGTCCATAGTCTTATAATTCTCCATCGTTATTTTTTTAGAAATGTTTTAGCATACTTTTGTTGCCCTATGAAAATGCTTTTCTTTCTTTGCTGAATTTCCATCCCAAGAAAGTATACCATCTCATCAAAATTATTCATTTCAAATTCTGACTTCATTTGCTCTCTAAATAACCCTATATGCTCATTGTTACTGCCCATAACAAGCAAGGCATCAACATAGGCAGTTACAACTATCATAACTTATTTTGTCTCCTTAACATATAATGTGGCCTCACTTAGACTTCTTTTGAAACCAATCTTTAATAAGTAGTCATCAATCCTGCTGTATCAAGCTCTAGGAGATTGTCTTAGCTTACAAACTGCCCTTTTTAGCAAATAAACCTTTTCAAGTTCTATTATAAAGCCTTCTGGTTGTTCCACAAAGATCTTCTCTTGCAAATTATCATTTAGGAAGGTAGAACTGGTATATGTTTCATTGTTGTTATGCTACAATAGCTAAAATCAATCTAATGGTGTCTAACCTAGCCACTGGTGCAAATGTTTCAGAGAAATCTACACCAAATTGTTGTGCATAGCCTTTCACCATTTGTCTTACCTTGAATTTGTTGATTGATCCATCAGCCTTTAGTTTAGTCTTAAATATCCAGTTAACTCTAATAACCTTCTTGTTTTTAGCTTATCAACAAGTTCTCAGGTTCTATTTTTGTTGATTATTATGATTTATTCCTTCACTGCTTCTAACCACCTATCATCTTTGACAGCATTTGCATATTCTGGTGGTTCTAGAACTATAACATTGCAATTTTGATAGATTTCAGCAAGAGACTTTGTTCCCTTTATAGGAAAATCATCAATATTATTATCTTGAACCTGTTTTATACATTGTTCTTTAAGGGTTAGTCTCTTGGGTGCTAACTTATCCCAGTCTCATTCTCCATCTTCATCAATGACAATATCTTTACTAATGATAACTTTCATTGTCAAGGGTTGGTACATTCTATAACCCTTGCTAAAATCATTATATCCAACTAAAACACCTACTTTAGCCTTCTCATCCAGCTTTCTTCTCTTAATCTCTGGAATATGTATGTAGCATAAGCTTTCAAATATCCTCAAATTGACTACACTTGACTTGGATTTATGTCAGGCTTCATATGGTGTTTTTCCTTTCACTGTCTTTGTTACTATTATGTTCAAAATAAAAATAGCTGAACTTACAGCTTCTACGCAGAATCTCCTTAGCATATGTTTCTCAAATAGCAAACATTTGACTATGTCCATACATGTTTTGTTCTTCCTCTCACACACCCCATTATGTTGATGAGTGTAGAGTGCTGTGAACTGATGCTTTATACCTGCATTTTCACAAAATTAATTAAACTTCACAGCAGTATATTCAGTACCATTGATAGATCTTATTACTCTAATTCTGCAATTACTTTGATTCTGTACAAAGTTCTTGAATTTTTAGAAAGTTTATGCTACCTTTAATTTCTGTTTCAAGAAATACACCCAACACATTCTAGTATAGTCATTTATAAACAAAATAAAATACATGCTATTATTGAGTGATTCTGTTGACTTAGGACCACATACATCAGTGTATATTAGTTGCAGCTTCTCAGCAGTCCTCTAAGCTTTATTTACTAAAAATGGTCTCTTTGTTTGCTTTCCAAGTTGACAAGCTTCACAAACATAAGACTCCTCATTAGTATAATCCATCCCAAACACTATTTTCTCCTTCTACATATACTCCAAAATTGATTTGTTGAAGTATTTCATCCTCTTTTTCCACACATTTGCTTGATTGTGAACACATGAATGTGCATTATAGTCTGACCATGTTAGGCTAAAATTTTTATCTCATATGCCTACAAAAAATAACTCTACTTGAATCAAAGATCCCATACTTGTTATGTTTAAAAACTATTGAATATCCTTTTTGAAGAAACTATCACACAGTTAACAAGTTAGTAATTTTTCTCCCCTGAACATACAATCTTTACTGTCCCTTTCCCTTTTACTACAATCAGTTCAATATTGCCAATCCTAACATTTGAAATTGCATTCCTGTCAAGGTCATGAGAAATTTAGTCATCAAATGTCATGTGATTTATGCAACCACTGTTTATCAACCAAGTATCACTGGATATGTTATTTCCTGCAAAACAAATAACTACAAATAGCTGATCTTCTTGTTGTTGATGTACTATTTGTGCATGTGTCTGTGCTTGCTGTGACTCCTTTTGTTTATTCTTGCAGAACTTGGCAATACGCTCTTTTTGCTTGCATGATCTACACTCAACTTCAAAATTTTGGTAGCAGCTTGATGGTTAATGATTTTTCTTGCTGCAATGAGGACATGGTAAGTATTTTTGCTTAAACTCACCATTGCTGCTGAATCCTCTTTTCTTTTAAATCTTTTTGTTCTAGTTTTTCTTCCCCTTGCTGTCACCTAAATACTTGTCATTGTCTTTTGCTTGCATTGCCTCTTCAACTGAATCTTCAACCCTATATGACCTATTTTGTTCCTGAGCTAGTAAGGCATTAATCAGTTCAGGCAGTATAATGATAGACAAATCCATTGACTCTTTAAGAGAGAAATTTTTTGCCTCAAACCTCTCTGAAAGTGTTACAATAATCTTTTCTACCACCCTTTTGTCATGTAGCTCTTCTCCCAATAGCCTAATTTTGTTGACAATCTGCATTAGCTTATTAGCATAGTCCCTGAACTTTTCTCCTTCCTTCATCTTTTGCATTTCAAACTCTCTTTTAAGGTTTAAAATCTGCATCTTCTTTGATCTGGTATTTCTCTAATACTCGTGTTTAAAAATATCCCATGCTTGCTTTACTGTCTCATAAGTCATGATCGAGGTGAAGATCACTTTTGATACTGTAGAGAAAATGCATGTTTTAGCCTTGAACATTCTCTTCCTCTCCTCTCTCTGGTTTCGAATTTGTGCTACTGTTGGATCTTCTAGTAGTACTGCAATCTCACCAGTTTCTACTATATTCCACATATCATTTTCTTGTAAGAAAGCTTTCATTCTTACTATCCAAGTTTGATAATTGTCACCTGAAAGAATTGGTCGCATAACCAGATAATTGTTTTTTGCCATCCATTTGATATGGTTTGATAGAATGTTAAAAGAATGAAGAAGTAGTTATCAGGCCCTTTAATATAAAAAGGTCTCTAATACAAATTGCTAATTTGCAAGGATAGAGACTCTATAACAATTAAATGTTGTGTATTTTTTATTGATCCATCAAATAAGATTACAAGGCTTTTAATACTTCATAGCAAAAGTTCAAACACAACTCAAACTTTTTATTTAATCTAACTAATCATATTCGAATTCAAACAACTTAACTAAAGTTCAAACTTAAACTTAAAACATCCAATATTGACCTTGTCTTCAGCAGCTTGACCTGCTATTTGGCAGCAATTATAGCATTTATTAATATAAACACCTCCCTTACAAATAACACCATGTATTTTTCTTATGATGTAGTTCTAAAATAGCTCATTTCTAAATTGACTTCATATGAAAATATGACCAAGAAATTTTGTAATGTCTGAAAATGTAGTTCTTATGTTTCCACCTTTGACGACTCAACATATTACAAGTCGGTACTCTTGACTTAAGCTTTCAGAGAGCTAGCTTTACATAATTCTAAACAAGAAAGATACTAATGCGTAGTGTGTCATGGACTAAATCTTGCTTAGGTAGATGGTGAAAGCACTTTCTCAGAAGAAGCACAAGTAGTTGTACTCTAATCTTCTTTAGGCATGCAAATATCGTTAGATATTCATAAGAAACTTCCCACTTCATGATGTTCAACATATTTAGGATCATTTTCATAATAATTTCAAAAAGCAAACCACATAACTGAAGTAATTTCCAAAAAAGCATGTAAACCTTACTTAGCATGAAGGGCCACAAGCCATTCAAAAGGAAATTACAAAGATCAACACCAAATCACCAACTTTCCTTTACATCCTCCTTTTCCCTTTTCTTCTAAGTGCTGCCATACACATCCCAATAATTAATTCTATGTGAAGCACTTACTGCTACCAATGAGCTAAGAAAGGAATTGATTGTAGCTTTGCATTAAATTGAGTGGTCAATGTGAAGAGGCAATTTATTTATTTAGTTTTAAAAAGGGCCAACCATGTATTGAAAATAAGAATGAATGTCTATTTCTATTTGCTAGAGTTCACAATTTGTTCCCCGCCCATTCTTCACTTTTGTAAGAATCTTGATAAAGAGAGTACATAATGTGACTTTAAGAATGCTTTCCTAAAAGGCCAATTATCTATAAGCACTTTTCACGAAACACGAATTGATATTCTTGTAAAATTAGATTCTCCCACCCACTATTACTTCACCCTCAATACCTATTCCTAAAGCTAAGCTTTAGGCTCCTCCCCACCAAATATATGAAATGATCTGGTTGTTTCGGAAAACCACTTTCAACAATATGTTCCACTTGTTGGATTGAAAATGATGTTGAGAAGGCAAAAAAAAAAGTGCCAAAAGAAGTGCATTATTGAACTTATGTGGGCCGTGCATCATTCACTTCAAATATAAAAACCCATCATCAAAGTGCTTCTGAAACTTGAAATATGTTTGGAAGTGTTTTTGTACAACGTGTTTTGTTTTTGTTCAAGTAAAAGTACTTTCTATAGAACAATCAAGGATGGGTATCTTTTAACTCCATGGAAGTAATTTATCTTACAACATAAACAATTAATATAAGCTAGCAATTTGAGGACTACAAAAAACAAGCACGTCTTCAAGAGTAGCCCTGGAATCATCTCCAAAGAGAGACTCCTTCCCATCCTTCCTCTTAGCATATGACAATCCCAATCTAGACTTGGCTTGCCTCAAGTCACCAATACCCGAATTCGTATCGGGCCCAGCAAACCCGCCCATAACCGGGGAGAGAGGAGGCCCAATTATAAGCCCGTCGGCCCCGAATTGAGGCCCACCCCTTGCATAATCAAAAAGTGCTGCACCACTGCCCCCTACCTTTGGTAGAATGATTGGATCATCAAATTTCTCATTGTCTGTCCAATAACAGAGAAATGCGTCAAATGTGTCATAGTAATCATCTGTGCTCCTGTAGCCTTCGGGGTTAAATGCACCAAACTTGAAGGACTTGTTTGTGTAGCCAATTATCACACATGGTCCTTTGAAATCACAGCAGTTGTGGAAATTGGTGGCACTAAATCCATCAATGCTGGCCTTATAGCAGCATTTTAGTTCCCTACCTGCTCATAAATATATGAAAGAGCTAAGCAACATTTTATGATAAAACATGTATGTATAAAAAGAAGAAGAAAAAGTACCTCGTAAGAAAGTTTTATCCACAAGAGAAAGAGAGAATGGGAGATCAAGTTGATGGTACTTAGGCTGTGGTTTCTGATCAGCAATTTGCCTGCCAAAGTTCCAGCCAAATAGGCTATATGGGCTTTTCCAGCCACAGATTGTGGTGTTCGAGATACAAAAGGCCATGAAGATTGAAGAGATGTCTCTAAATCTAACCTAAAAAGCTCAACACTCAACACCCTCTTTCATTGATGTCCTCACAAATGTTAATGCAAAATGCAAGTGTACCTTATCCATTTCTCTGCATCCAATTAGATTTGTCTGGCTCTGGTTCTGGCCCTTTAAACCAACTTTACTTCATTGTCATATCCATAAGTTCATAAATTAGTAAAATATTTCATTTACTAGTGATAAGATTGCAACATCAGTTGGGTCCATAGCTCAGTGGTAGAGCATTTGACTGCAGATCAAGAGGTCACCGGTTCGAACCCGGTTGGGCCCTTTTGTTTATTTTTATATTTTTTGGAACTTTTTCATTCAAAATGAGTCTACTTGATCATGAGTCATGACTTATTAACTTACCTAGTGTTACTAACATGTTTCTGAAAAACACTGTCCAGTTTATTAAGCTAACACCATGGTGATACAGCCCTAAAATGAAATAATCTCATCTTTATAACTCAAATCAGTTCAACACAAATACAATTCAAACAGGTAATATATCCAATCTAAGGGGGCTTAAATAACCAGCCACGTGCTATTAATGAAGATTAACTAATAATAATATATTCTTAAAAGTACAAAGTATTATCTCCCATCAATCGGCTGGATGAGAAGGCAAATCATTCTGAGTAACATCAACTCGTGGCTTCTCACAAGTCACAACGACCTTATCATCCTCAGGATTGTACTCTTTGAAGCAAGCCACCCTCCCTAATTCTTCGACTTCCTCAATCACACTATCAAGCCTTGCCACTATCTCCACCAGCAGAGAAGCAAAAGCAGCAATAGGAAGCGCTTCTGAGAATTCAAGGCTTGTTATTGCAAGCTTACTCAACTGGGGCCTCAGCACTTTCCGCTCGTTCTCCTTCTCCGATGCCCTCTTGGATTTCCATTCCAACAAGGCTGAAGTGTCTGTTTTCATACTTGATAGTGAGACTCTGTGATCTTTTTGGGTAGCGTGTGCTGCTGCTAAGGCAAGCAACTTGGTGGCATGGTTTCTGTTAGAGCCCAGGAAGAGCCTTGGTTGAGACTTTATGGCCGTGTTGAGGTCTTGTAGGGCTTCGTGGAGGTGATCGGAGAGTATCTCCGGCGAGCAATGGCGGCGATTTTGGATGCTGTTGGCAATCTCCATTATTGCTTTTGTTACTTCATTGGCAAGCCGAATGCATGGATCTTTGAAGAGTGCTCGAACAGATCTTGGGGTCTACATACAAGACATAATCAGATGAAAAAAGTATTGCACAATTGTAAATTAAAAAAAAAAATCTATATAATTAGTTTACAAAGAATCTTCTCTAGAGCCATCGGTACATTTTTATAATACAGAATTTTTTTTAATAAAAAAACAATGATATCATATAATTGATGAACACTAAAAATATTGCATTAGTGGACTTTTAATAGGATAAATAAAAAATCACTAAGATAAAGTATTATATTTGCTTACTAATACCTATTTGAACCTAGATTCTCACAAAAAAATTAGCAACAATTATATCTATATCGAAGAAAGAAGACCCTAAAAAAGAAATACAAACCCTTAAAAAAAAAAACACAAACCCTTCTAAAAGAAAGAAAAATATAAATTGTTTAATTATTTAATTAGTAGTGTGCATATTTTTAAAATACAGATTATTTCACTAGAAACAATGTATTTGTTTTTTAATTCTACAATAATTAAATAACATCTTGTAAGTTTAAACAAAATTGTATAGGTTAGTCTATATTTATAAATTTACAAATGTTCACACTTCAAATTTTTTTTAAGTGTACAAATATATATAAGTTATTATACGTACTTATAAAATTATATAGAAGTTATTCTCATGAATATTTGGATATTTTAAAATTCGAATTTGAATTATAAAGAGATGTTTAGTTCAATATCACCGTCCTTTTTTAACCATAAATATACTAAAATAGCTCAAATTCACATTTTAAAATATGCAAATTTTTACATCTAAAATTTTTTAAAATTACATATATCGTCTTAATTAAGTGGGGCGTATATTAATGTTTTGAAAAGTTCCAAATTTATTCATGGTACACAATAACTCAATATCTAATTACTTCAATTCAATGTCTAAGTTACTAAACATTAGGAACAGCTCTATATTTTATATAAGATAAACATTCGGATCTCAGAATTATTAGATGTATAATTTTGGAGGAATCAAACACTACATGCAAAAATGAGCTTCCATGGTCATGAATTCATCATCCTTAATTAAGGCAAAGCTGCTGTATGTGAATTATTGCCAACAAAGTGTAGTTGGAAAATCATTATAATAAATGATCATCACAACTTGTTAATTATGGAGAATCAAACCTAATGTGCAGCAACGATATAGATTTATTACCTGGATTTCAGTTTGCAAACATCCATGAAGAGCAACAACAGTATATCCAAATTGGCGAAGAACAGCACCCAATTTCACATATTGCTGCCATGGGAATCTGTAACAATGTCTTGAGTGCCTTGGCTCCCAACTTGCATACAATGCCTGCACTCAACCCAAATTCCATTAATTTTCATCTCGTTTATAACACTGAAGAAGCAGCTGGTACATGAAATTACTTGACTATTAATAGGAAAAACATAAATATTTAGCTATTAATTGTTATGTGCAGAATTCATAATAGAAGGAACAACTTACTAGAGTTTCATCAGTAGATTTTGAGTCCAAAACAGCCTTATAGCCTTTGTAAATGGGATCCTCATCTGCTGATTTATCCACGCTTACTCGTTTCTCAGAATCATCGAAATATTCTTTGACACAAGCTGCAGGAATTTTTCAGTAAAAGTGTTTTATAAATTTGCTGAGATATTAATCTGTAAACCAGAATGTATTTATAATGAATTATGCATTACCCTCAATGGAATTAGCTAGCCCTTCAAGCTTGCGGACGGTGTAATTATGGAGGTCCTCCCCAGACCAATTTGGAAAGATGAGAAGACTCATGAAAAGGCAGATTCCACAGCCAATGGCTATGGTGTAGAGTCGCTGATGTGCAATCTTCAGTACATTTTCGACTCGGTAGCTCGACACCGTAATCAAATTGAAGGTCAGGAGGAAAATCACAACCCCATAATCATAATTCTTCTTTATATAGGGAATGAACCTCATGTATGTTGCTGCAGCTCCTGTCAAATTGAAAGTATCAGAAACATTTGATGATCGGAAAAATAAAACTTTAATAAGAATTAGAATAAAAACACTTCTGTAAATGGAAGTAATAAAATTATAAAGCATAGTTTTGTACAGAGAATGTAATCATATATGAAAATAAAGGGTGGTGACTAATATACCAACATGGTCACTGAAAATATATGATGTAATTTAATAAGATCAAATTCTTATTGAGAATTAGTAAATGTTCCTTCAATCTCTAGCTATAATAGAAAGTGAACTTACCAACAATACAAACTGCAGCTCCAATGAAAACAGCTCGAAAAACCTGGCCGGATTCATTTGCAATGTACTCAATGAGGAAGGCCAATGATCCTGCTATTAATGTTCCTACTCCTCTATTCAGTCCTTTGCATAAAGTTGCCCCTATGATCAACACAGACAACCACCAAAAAAATTATGTAAATTACAAAGCATAGAATATTTAAAGCTTGTTCTAATTAACAAAAGGAAACTCTCACCAGCAGTAAACTCAAGAACAACAACAACAGTCATGACAGCCCAAATAGCAGTCTCTCCAATCCCTTTGAACAATGGCTCCGTCAAATACAACAATGAAACCAGTGTCAATGAAAAACCAACTTTCAGAGCATGTATCACTCGTCGAGGATCTTCTCGACCCACTTTCCAAATTGTTTGCCACAACATGCCTGGAAATCTCTTCACTTTCTCGGAGAAAACGTGGATGTGTTTCTTCAACTTCTGCTTATTGCTTTTGCTAGAAACTCCACCTCCATCAGCCATATTGGCCATTTCAATGCCCACATGAACCTTAGTAGACATTATATGTGCATATACTTGACTAGGAACAAAGAAAGACTATATCAAACTAACACAACATGATATATATATATATGATTAATTTGCAGAGAAGGTGGCAAAAATTTTAAGACCAATGTGATCTTACTAAGGTGTTAATATTTTGTTTTAATCAAAACCCTGCACAATATTAGAAAAATAGTACTAAAAAAAGTTGAACTATAATAAAATTGGGTGGCTGGCGGGGCTTTTTTTTTTTTTTCCCTTTGTGTGTATTAAGAGAACCCCACCTTTTGTCCAAGAAGCTTAGCTTGCTTTATATGGAAAAGGAGAAAGGGAAGACGTGTGATGTTCTTTGTGTATTCACAATTTCACATCACATGTCACATGCCTTGCAATATAAAGCA
Source organism: Ailanthus altissimus (assembly GCA_946807835.1). Taxonomy (NCBI): domain Eukaryota; kingdom Viridiplantae; phylum Streptophyta; class Magnoliopsida; order Sapindales; family Simaroubaceae; genus Ailanthus; species Ailanthus altissimus. Next base: position 29,715,746 of record OX327688.1, on the reverse strand, counting down.
CAAAAACAAAAAATGAAGACTGAGTTGCTTTCACAAGGGCTCGAAGTCAACATAAAGTAGAAAATCTCGATTTCACTCAAAATATTAATTAATTAGTTGGTTTTTCTAACGAAGTTGATTAGCAATTTCTATAATTTACCAGTTGTAAGTGAGAAATGAGATGAATTATTGAATCCAATTTAATAGGATCATGAGTTGGTTGGAGCTTACCTTAACTAAAAAATTCAGAGAAGTAGTTGAATTTCTTCTTCTAATGTTTAGCTTTCCACCTTCAACTAATGTGTCTCCAACTATGCTGTGAATCATTGATCTCATGGACATTATCATCATAAACAAAAAGAAAATTTTGGGTTACTCATGTTTTAAATGAATTCTTTTAGAATATGTCTTAAATTAGGTGCATGTTTAAGTATTTGAAAACTAATAAGTGCTTACTCATGTTGATTTTGTTTCTCATCTAAGTTTTCTTTTTTTTTTAGGGTTTAATCTCCCATAGCAAAATTAGAGGAAGTTTTCATTATTGTAATCAAGTTGTTCCGTATAGATTTTCGAGTTAAATTTCAACAAAATTCCAACTAAAGATGTTAGGGTTGAAAAAAATGTTAGTGATCTATTTAATAGAAATAGATAAAGGTATACTATTAATTGAGAATCTATAATAATACAGGGACCTAAGTGTAATTACCGAAAATTTAAAATAACCTAATATATTTCTAGAATTTCGTACTGTAATATTACCACTCGTTGTTAATCATAATTTAAAGGGACTTCGATCCACACGAAACATGTGAATTAGTAAAATATAATTTGTAGGATTCCTTCATTCAAAACAAAACTTGTAGGACTTCCAAAAAAACATATATCTATATAAATAAATAAAATCAACCTGAAATCTAAAAGAGAAATAATATTTCAATTAAAATTTTGTAAAATGATTAAATGATTCAAAATATAATAAATATTTTATTAATATATATAATCATTTTGGTGCCTATTTGGGTATAGTTTAGACGGTATTGGATGCGCGATCACTTAAATTTAAATAAAAATAAAATTTAGTATTTAATAGGTGAAATTTCTTAACCCCATACAAACTTTTTGAAAATATATATATATAATTATCAATTTAATCTTTTTATTTTTATTAAATTATTCAATAGGTTCTTAACATTTCAAAAATAAAAAGATAACTGTTAATTTTTCTACATATAATCATTTACTATACAAAACAATAAACTTATTGTAGTTAAGATGGTAATAGTGAGTGTTTTACATCTTCATACTAAAATCATTTTCCTATATTTCTAAAACCAAAATAACATTCTTGGAAACAAAATTCGTAGCTGAAAATAAACTTAAAAAGAAAATAAAATATATTCAACAATATTTTTCTAGTCAAAGGTCTTGTAGACATTTAGTTAGTTTGATAACTTGTCATGTAAAGGGCAGGGCCGGCAGTACCAAATAGCAACGGTGGTTAATTGAGACAGACAGAGAATTTGTGGTTGAGTCAACGGTGCACCGCCGGCTGACCAAAATCATCAGATGGGTGCACCCAAAAGTGCAATCTAGCTCAAGCCTCACGAGACTTCTGACATTCAAGAATCAATATTTTTTGCCATAAAAAGGAAAATATAGCCTAGATTTCGCGTTACGGTTGACCTAATTCAATTTAATTTATTTTTCTACTCATTATTCATTGTTGGGTCTGTCTCAGTTCTGTTGTTCTCAAACAGCTGTGAAAAGTGTGAAGGTTGGATTTCTTTTTTTTTTCTTCTTCCTTCTTTTTCTAAATTGTTTATATGAATGGGCAATTTGATTGTTCTCGTGTACTCTCTAACTTCTCAATGTGTAGCTTATGTTTCGCCAAGTGTCCACCAACTTTGGACTTAACTTTGTTCATGGGGGAAATGCTTCACCACTTGTTGCTTTAACAAAGAGCATAATAATAATGATATTTCATTTTCTGAGGTCATGTTTTCTTCTTCTTTTCTTTATTTCCTTACTTGAGGTTGAGGGTGATATTTCTTCTCTACCATACTTTAAATTCAAGATCTTTTCTATTTTATTCAAATAATAAGATACTATTAAAATTAATAATAATTTTGAAAAGTTGTGATTCAAATTTCCAATCTTAATTAATATAGTATTAAAAAAATCACATAATAATTTTTAATTAAAAATCAACAAATGCTTGACATATGATAATTATTAATTGATGACAATAAATTTTTTTATTAAATTAAATTTAGGAATATGTATTAATTTAATTGAATTGAAAATCAAATCAAAAAAGTTTTATTCAACTAATTTTAGAATTGGATTCTTAGTCAATTCTATTTATTTAAAATTAATTGATTCAATTTTAATTCAATTTAAATAAGAAAATACAGATAAAATATATTAAATTTTTCAAAAAAATTAAAAACCGAACTAAAACCAGATTTTACTCACCCTTATTTAAACTCCTCCTTATTTTATTTAAACTCCTCATTTTATATTAAGTATAAAGAGAGTGTCAAATCAAATCAAATACAACAGTAATTTGGATATCTGAACTTAAACTTAAAATAGAAGGAAACTATTTTCGAATATAGGGAAAAAATGTACTCATCCAAAGGGCTAATTTGCTATTATAGGCTATTAACTTTAAATCTCTCTCTAAATTAACCGTAGAAAGTATTGAAACCATGCTCGACTTCCATGTACAAGGTATCAATTAATTCCAAATTATTAAATTACTCCAAAAATTGGTTCGGATTTAAAATTTTTAAATATTTGGCCAGAGCAATTTAAATTTTTATCCGGATCTAGGTTAGATCTAAATTTTTTTTACTTTTTAAAAAAATTCATAAATTAATTTTTAATCTTTAATATATATGAATCTAACAATTATTTTATAAAATAAATACTTTAAAATTTTTAATTTAACCTAAATAATTGAAAAAAATAAAATAAGAATAAAAAAATATATTAAATTATAATTACAAATTATACAATATAAATTTCATAATCTAACAATTATTTTATAAAATAAATACTTTAAAATTTTAAATTTTATTAAAACAACAAAAAAATATTTTAAAAAAATTAACAAATAACTCGAATACCCAAAAAAATTCAAATTAAACTCGATTTCGATTCGAAATCAGATTGAATAAAACTTGGATCCAAATTTTGTCAAACTCTTGCTTACATTACAGCTACAAAAAGAAAGAAACTTCAAAACATCAAACTAAAGAAAGTTCTGATGCTATTGGTAATTGAGGTTGCAGCAAAAGCAAATGGATCCAAGCTGCTGAAACGCAATAACAACCAAATTCTTAACTGGATTGGCTCGAGGAAGAGTGAATATGAATTAACTAAACCCTTTTAACATCATATCTTTTATTATTTGACTCAATCATCTTGTTTGTAACTCCTACTCCCACTTGTCCAATTTATACACTTCAGCAAAGGATCCATGATCCATTTTTGCAAATTTTGTATACATCTCATAAAGAATCTAACTATCAGGTCACTAAATACAAACAGAGATTTGCTATAAATTCTTTCTGAATGAAGATCTGGCTAATATTATATAACAAATCACTAGCTCACTTCTCCAGGTTTCAAGCTTATACGACAACAAAGCAAAAAGCAATCCATTTCACTCAACATTGAAAATGTTTCATTTATTTAAGCTTGATGTTTCTTACTTACATACATCCACATTATGCTCAAGCACTTCAGCATATATGTAAAAGTATGCAGTCCAAATGGCGACCAGGAAATTTAAATTGCATAATATCAGTATACCTTATAAGATTCGACACAATTTTTTCTTATGGTGAACTATGGCTACGAACTAGCACCAAAAACACGGATCCTCTGTTCGATTGGAACCCGGCAGAAAGGACAAGTAGCTTTCCCCTTCTTTCCATAATTGTCACTGCAACTGGCACACAAAACTTGGTGTGCACAGGGCAGGAAAACAATGGAAACTTCATCCTTCATACAAATTATGCATTCCCTATCGCAGTTGGTTTCTTTCTCAGAAGAATCTTCTAGTTCATCTAATTCATGAAGCAACTTAGCAATTGTTTCTCCTTGGGGCTTCACCCTCTCTGACTTTCCTGATGGTAAAGTATTTGACTGATGGTTCAGCTCATTCGACTCTGCAGAAGCTTTTAGACGCGAGAACTCCTGTTCGAGCCTTTGGAGATCATCCTTATGGCGCTGGAAGTCTATCTCTATCTTCAGGCGCAATGCCTCGAGCTTCCTTTTATTACTAGCTTCGGCTGCTTCCTTGGAGCGCCGTTCCTCCTCCACTTGGGTGAAGGCTAGCTCTTTGGTCTTCTGCTCCTGTCTCCACTTTAGCTGTAATCAGAAGATTGTGTTACCTAATTAGTCCACTCATGGTATATGGCTAAGTAGTAAAAGCCAACACTAGGTTTTAAAAAGAAAGAATTTAATAAAGCTTGTTAACTTGTCATACAAACTAAGGAAATAAGGAACAGGGTTAAAAAGTTTATACTAAATTTAATATATTAAGAGGCCATTGCCGGTATTTGTTGTCCACCTCCAAACTGCTCTAACAATCACCTCCTAGTATTTCCTAATTTTAATACGTGGATGTAATAGTCATTTACAAAATTGACTCGGCCAACTCATCATCTATTCTTTAATGCAAATCTCACAAGCCACATATTATTGATAAAACTGCTGCTAGAATTATGAAAGTGAAAGGCGGATGACAAACGAGAAGGATACAATAAATCCACACTAGCTTAAGAGTGTACCTGAATTACCAGGACGGTCATTGATTAACTCTTTTTTTCCCCTCATAAGGATGATCAAATTACATGGGGACAAGGCTTTGTTCCCTTAAAGACAAGGATTGCAATTATTATTGACACAAGACAAGAGTGTTGAAACTGGACATCAGGAACACCAATAAATGAAAATTTTGATACATAAGTAAGATAGTTGTCTATAAGATAAACATATGGTAAGACAGAAATCAAAAGCTTGGTTGTGTTCTACAAGTCAGAAAAGAGTTATAAACTGAAAAGAGGATGTGTAGGGACAATAACAACGTTAACTTGCAACTTTCATACCGAACTTCATATAGAAAAGATAGGTCCAAAATTCTAACAAGTTTTGGCCTAACATACGATAGATAAATAGGGCAACTTATAATAATAATGGCACATCAGCCATTCATTCACAGTCAGATGAATCTGTTCATTATGTTAAGAAAATAAACAAGAACCTTAAGTCAAAACCATCAAATACTCAGCTGTTAAAAAGGTATAAGCACATCACAACAACATCTGTACTTAGTACAAGTCATTGTGAGCTAACTTTGTGCAATTAATTAAACTATAAAAATCGATTAAAATGTCGAGTGTAAGAAGAATAACTCAGATAAGAGACTCGAAAATTGAATTGTGTTAACGCTACACAAACATAGTGCCTCCTAGATTAAATCAATATTCTTAATGATTTTTTTTTTTCAACATGTAAAGGATTTGTTAACTTAAACTCAAAAGAGGAGATCTGGTTTATGGTTAATATTCTCGGCAATTCAACATTATGTTCAAAATTCTACGTTCAAACAGATATTAGGAAAAGATTTTCATGTTTTTATGAATCTGTTGACACAGACAAATTAAACTCACCTCAGTTTCTTTCTGATCCTGCTGGATCCGAGCTAAACACTGTTGCAACTCCTTAATCTTCTCTTTCTCAGCAGCAATCTCCTCCTGTAGCTTGGTTTTCTGTTTCTCCCAAGCCAAGAGTCTCTTCAGGCACTTTTTCTCCCTCCTTGCCACCTCTAAACATGCTGTAACAGACTCAGCAGCACTCAGTTTAGAAGCCTCCATCTCCGCTCTGATTTCAGCATTCTCTGTCTCAAGCCGTCTGACAGCCGCATTTGCCCTATCCACCTGACCACTAGCCTTCCGCAGAGCATTTTCCATCTCCGAGAGCCTCTTCATGGTTGTATCCTCAAGAGTCTGCTTTCCCTTCTTCAACTGCTGAGTCTCCTCCCTCTCCATCCTCAACATTTTAAGCTCTGTGAGATCATTACTCAGTTTTCTTGCAGCTTGCATTGCCTTCTGGTGTGCCCACTCCTTCCGCTCCTTAACCTGCCTCTCAAGATCCTTAATCTGCTGAAGCAAAGTAACTACCATCTCATCCTTCTGTTCATCTGATACACACTCCAAATTCTCATCAATATTCAAATCACGCAATTTACTCAACAATACAGAATCGACCCCATTGGGTTCCTTCAAATTCTTCGACTCTTCACACTTCTCAACTGAAACCTCAGCCCCGGATGCAACTGTTGATGAATCCCCACCTGACACAACACTCTCACAAGCCTGAGGTTGCGAATGCATGTGCTTTGAACTAGCCCGGAAACCGGCAGCAAACATTGCAACATTCCTCTTCAATAATGACTTCATAGAAGGTGAAAGATTAAACCTCTTAGGGCATTCAATATCCCTAGGCTGCAAAGTCATTTCAGCACCATATGGGAAAAACCCATTAACCGAAAACTCTGAATTTCCCCCACTTCCAAACCCCCAGCCTCCATGAAATCTACACAATGCTGGGGCCACAACACCACTAACCCCACCATTATTCACAACACTATCCATATTGTTAGAAACAGCACTACCACATATATTAGTACCAGGAATCTCAATACTACTAGCACGACCAACATGAAGATCGCTCATAAGCAAACACCACATTGCATCACCCTTGCTCAAATGTGGCCTAACTTGTTGCAACAAACACACCATACCTGCAAGTGAATACTCTTCTAATTGCCTTAAATCATTAAAAACAGGCTCAGATTCCTCAGAATCCCCATTACTAGAACTATTTCCACCACTATTATTACTATTCAAATAAGCCAACGAATTATGCAATATGTTTGTTAAAACATCCATGCCACCATAACAATGCCCATTTCTCAGAATAGCCTTTAAAGCAACATCCTCATCATAACCTAATGCAACAAGCTTAGATATAGCTTCTTTGTATAAAAGCTCCAAATTTTTCAACAAAATCTCCTCCAATTGTTCTTCTGTGCAGTAACCCCAACCCTGATCATCAAAATTAGAGTTAGGGTGAGGGCTAGAATTCTGGGTGGGATCGTTAAGACCCAGAGGGTAACTCAAGGGTTTGAGACCCGATTCAAGTATCGATTTGGATACGGACGCCTTGTCAAGATAACAACAAGGATCAAACTCCGTCTTAATGGATCGCGCTCTCCGGTTCGACCGGATATGCTTCTCTCTCATAGTGCAACCCATGAATTTTTTTTTCAAAAGAATCTGTTTTTATCAAAATTTTAAATTAAGAACCCTAAAGAGAATCAACAAAATCTGAATATATATATATAAACAAAAACCGGAAAAGGTAATGAATAAAAATAAAACGATTGGATAGAGAAAACTCACAGTGAGGTATCGATGAAGATCGAGATGTTTCGGTTTAATATTGTAAGCAGTCAGCTCGAAAATATTTTTTTATCAGAGAGAAATGATAATTGCTGTGCTGAGTGACAATGGAAGGGAATGGCGATGGCGCTTTGGCTTGGGGCAAATGATACATACGTAAATTTGTCAGTGACACAACCTGTCAGCTTCATGGGTCCCACAGTACATAAAAATAAAAGTGGGCCATCTCTACTTAATCTTTCTAGGAAAGCCATTCGTGGGCCGAGTTGATAATTCTAAATGCACCCCAATCATTTTGTAAATATAACCATCACCGTCTACATGTATATATCAAGGGTCGCGCCGGTGATATTTTCACCCTACATATTATATTATATAATGACACCTCACTTAATATTTATATTTTTTTGGCACACTTTTTTTTTAATTTTTTTTAAATTAAAATTTTCTCTTAAAATTAAATTTATTTAAATTTTTAAAAATTTTTTTACACGTCTTAGTACTTAGATACAAGTAATTAAAATTTATTTTGTTACTATTTTTTAAAATAATATTACATATCTCAAAATATATATAATGATTAATTTTAAAATTTATACTATTTTCACTCAATTATTATTTAATATATTATTATTTAAAATAAAATTAATAATACAACTTAAGATCTATAATATTTTTTTTTTCAATCACTAATCATATATTTATACGTGTTTAGGTCAAAATTTAACTTACGGAGAATTCGATCCATCTTCTTTACTTCTTTATTATGTATTAATATCTTTTACAAAGGAATATAGTCTTATAAATATATATATTATATGCTTTTAAGTTATATTTTATTATACATATACTTTTCTTTCATTATTTAAATTATCATATATATATATATGTTAATTTGTAAAAGAGTACAAGGTAAATATAATATAATAAAATATTATTATATAATTATATAAATATTTCAAATTTTTAAATTTTGTCAACAATATTTAAAAGTTTAAAAAAAAATTCATGGAAATTTTTTGTAAAAATTAATGGAATAACGATAATAAAATTATTTTAACAATTAAATATTTTAAAATTAAAATATTAAAATAAAATAATCTTTCCCAAGTAAATTAAAAAGTAAAGGTCTAAAACTCTAAACCTAAACTTTTTATTTAAAAAAAAAAAAATTAGTCTCTAAACCTAATTCCTAAGCCTGGCCCGTCTTCTTCTGTTCAGAAACCAGATTGTTCTTCATTTTCATCTCTCTAACTCCATCGCCATTTGAACCCAATGAGACATCAGTCTTAGTTGAACCAAACTCTTCGAAAGTCTAAACTTTGTAGATGGCTTTAAGGGTTTCGAACCAGTAGGTGAGCTTGGCTTGGTCTTCAGTCTAGCAGGTAGAAGATCGCTACTTTTCATTTTATTTTTTTATATTTTAAAATTGGCTTCAATTTTCCCTTAAGATGAGCTTTGATATTTTTTGTCTGGGTTTTAAATATTTTCTTTCTCACTGTCAGTGTCATTAACATATGATTAAATTTGAACCAGCTTTTGATCCAATTTCCCTTCTTGATTTCAGGTCTAAATGCAGTAGCATTTTTGCACAACTTCAATTTTCAAGCAAAAGTCGGGGTTCTTTTTTGTGATTCTACAATTAGATCGTAATCTGTAGCTGGTTCACATATTAAATTATAATCATGTTTTCATCCTTTTCTTTTGTCATCAAAGTGTAATAACATTTCAAGTAATGAAATTGGCTTTCCAGCCCCATATATTCTACAATACTTTTGTTACGTTTGATGACATGATCTCTGTTATTAGCCATCAGATTGCTATAAATTATCACATGATCAAATAATAGATATTGGTTTATGAATATTACATAAAGTGCTGGGGAGTGATTCAGTAATTTCACCGTACTAACAAAAATATTAAAGAATAACAAGTCTATTTTTCAAAATGTTAAAAAGTTTATTTTTATTTTGAGAAAATAAATTTTTTTTAGAAAAAGCTTATTATTATATGCAGAGGTAATTTAAACTTTTATGTCCATTGACATAGAATTTGTTAATTTTTAGCTATTGTTGACAAAATTTAAAATTTACAGTTATTTATATAATTAAATCTTATTTCAGTGATATTTATAATAATAATAATTTTAAAATAAAAATTAATGTGATATAAATATTCTTTAAATTGAATTTTTTTTTATTAGTTTATTTAAGGATAAACTTAAAAAGGAAAGGTTAAAACTCTAAAACAACCTAAAAACTCTCAACTCTTATCAATTGTCGCACACTTCAAAACCCATTTCTTGTTTGGAGAGGAGGCTCCAGCGGCTCCTCACCACCATTAGCTTAGGTTTTTCATTTTTCTTAATTTATTTTTCCGTTCTTCTATTTGTTTCAATTTCGTTTTTATTGTCCTCTTCAGTCTCTTCCTCTGACGGCATCGCAAGCAAGATATTTCCGCCATGGATGCCGTTTTATGAAAGATTCCGATTTTGAGATGTTGCCGACTCGGCGAGCCACCATTGAGCTTCTATTTTTACCTTATTCCTCTTCTTTAGCTCCAAACCCGTAACTATTATTCTGGCCAGCAAGCTTCACCATAGGCCATCTTTCGAAGTTATATATTGCGATCGTTTGCTTAATTGTTGAGTGCTGTAGTTAGCTAGATTTTTAGTGTACTAAACTGTGATATCCAACAGCCGGACATATATGTCCTTAATATTGTCTAATGAAAACCCTAAAATACCCTCAAAAAATGATTGTTGATAATATCCAACAATTTAATCTTGTTTTGGCCTACAAAATTCACATGATTTGTCTTGGCCTTCTTCTTCATATGAGACCCTAACTTTCTTCTTCTTGTATAAGAAACCCTAAAATCATTTTTGATAAACCTGTTCATGTTCATTAACGCTTCTGGCTAACTCTGAAGTTTTTTTTTCTTTTTATTTTAATCGCATCCCTTAGTACGTCAACTTGAAGTTGGAATAACATGCTAAAGATTTTTAATTGAGGGTTAATAAAATTCAAGAACAGGTTCTGCAATTGTCATGTGCGAGTTGTTGTGAGAATCTTATAGTCAAATGGCAAGCTTTTTGTGTCAAAGGGAAATGTTATTTCAATACCCTTTGTCAACCAAATCACGAAGAAGTTAGTCAAAAAATCACACAACCAATTCCAACAAGTGAGGTTTATGGTGGACTGAGAAGCTTTAAAAATTGAATTTATATATGCAATTTAAGGGCATTTATTAATATATCATAGTCAAGTGAAAACCTTAACAAACTGTATTTTCAATGTGTTAATAGAAGATATAAATTTTAAAGGTTTTGGAAGCCTTCGCCAGATGAGTTAAGATTCAGAGCATTACCATATAGCAATCCTAAATATCATAAGAATCAAATTGTTTTCATAAATGTTTCTTTTAGGAGTGATAGTAAATATGAGGTTTTGCAATGCAACGTTGTTGGGGATGTAAAGTACGAAGAGGCCAAAAATAAAAAGTTATAAAACCATGTGTTACCATCTGTCATTGTAAATGAAATGTTAAAATCTGTTCATCCAAGTACATAATAATGCAATTTGATATAACAAAATATTAGAAAAAACCTAATGATCAGATCATGATCCAATAAGTTAAACCAAATAACCAACTATTACAAAATCTAGAGTGCTATTACAAAATCAATTCAGCTATTACCAAATCCATTTAACTATTATGAAATCTATACAGCTATTACAAAATCCAGTTTACTAGTTGGTTCATTATCATGACCTTCATAATGGTGGTAGCTGGCTTGCAGGTGATTGGTGTTGGTAGCTTGAAAAAGGCATATCAAGTCTTAATGTCGAGCGTAAAACCTGAGCATGCCTTTGAGACATATCCCTTTTAATTGGTTGTCTATTGACTGGTGAAGAGTTTCTTCTTAAATGGGTTGCTGCATTATTAATGAATTAATTGTTAATTAAAATGGTTTAGTAATATCAGAAAACTAAAAAGCTATTTACTCGAGGGTTGTGTGTTTGTGTTAGAAGATGTAGGTGTTATGACATTGCTAGCAACATATGCCCCACCATCCACAGACCCCTACAAAATATAATGAACCATATTTATCAATCCAAATTAGTGTAATGGAAAAGGAAAAATAATTCCACCTGTAAACATACCAGATTATTATTAGGTGTACTTTTACAAGATCATTTATTATGGCCAAATGCTTGAGATCTGGAGCATTTGACAGTAATCCTTTGTTTGTTATCTTTCCCATCCTTATCTCTTCTTCAAACTACCTTTGGTCTTCCAACTGATGCCTTTTTCACGGGTGTAATGATATTAGCACCATTAACCATATGCTAGATTAATTCATCAGGCAAAGGATGAATGCACTTTGCATATGCATCAAGATATATAACCACTATCAAGTTAGGACGCACATAGTCCATAGATCATCACACTTAATTGCAATGCATGCCATGACATGCTTGGAAGGTATTCTAAAATTTTGAAAAGCCTCACAATCACAAGATCTTTTTTCCAAGTCTATTATATATGTTGTCTATTCACACACCTCAAATGTATTATCATTGGCCCTTTAACACTTTTATATGTTTGTCCTACCTCCTAGTCTCTTTTAATTTATGCTTAACATATTTAGAGGAAGTATACCTTACTATGATCTTGCTTGTGATAGTCGCTTCTGCTATACTTTTATTACTTTTTTTCCTTATAAACTCCAACAAGAACAAAATGGTCTATCTCTGTACCCATGCAAACCAACTATTTCACAACTCAGACATGTTTTTAGTTATATGATCACAATTAACACTGCCTTAAAATGTGTGGCATGCTCAAATTGTCTTTCTTAATAGTTTTAATTTTCTCCATATTCTCTTTCTAATCTCTCTATTTAGTTACTCTGGTAGTAGCTTAAACAAAGATCTGTATACCACATTTGGATATTGTTTCTTCAGGTTAGCAAATATTTGTCTTGTATAGTGCCTGATAAATGTTCAAGCCAATGATCTTGCAATGCTTCAATTATTGAGGTCCCGATTTATTCTGGTTCACAACCTAAATTTAGTGGGTGTGTGGGTGTGTGCATGTGGTACACGTGTCTATTTTTAAAGATTATATATATATATATATATATATATATATATATATACGCATCAAATACAATATACATACACCATTTATGTATCTCATATATAAATATTCATAACGGAAGCTAAAAATCTAATTTCTTAAAAATAAACATGATAAATTTTATTCAATTACACTAATAAATAAAATTAATTATATTAATCATAGTAATATAAAATTAAGATATATCACCTATCAAGCCTTTTGAACAAATTTATTATGAAGTACCTCCTGAAGTAGATTCGTTGGCAGTTCTAATACCCAACGTGGTGGGTTTGGGTCGCTAGAACAGCATCCTTTATTTTTTCAACAACAATTTAACACTTAAACTGTGGGATTAACTCTTAATTCCCATAGCCTAACACTTAAATTATATTTATTTTATTCTTGATGTATCTTAAATTATGGGATTAACTCTTAATCTTCATAGCCTAACACTTAGATTATATTCATTTTGTTTTTGATGTATTCATCACTTAAATTCATCAAAAAACAAATAACTCAAATGCAATATAGTAGCCATTTGTTTAAGAGAAGAAGATGAATAATAAAACAACTTTTGCTATCAAATTTTTCTTATTTTTAATAATTAAAAACTTAAAACAAAAATAATTTTTCTCACTACCAAAATGGCCAGCCACCTTGTTAGCTTCAAAGGAAAATGAAAACCTTTTTCATTTTCTTTCTTCTTCCATTGTTAAGAGCCACACTTAAGCTATTATCATTATATTTGTTTCAAGAACAAAAAATGAATTCAAAGGTACACACCCCATGGCCAGCCACCTTATTCCATTATATATTCATCAAATGAATATATATTTTATAATAATAAGAAAGATCTTTTTTTTTACTAAAAAATTATTATTGAAAGATTTTAACTTTTCAAATAAGCCAATCAAGTGTCTAATAATGAAACAAAAAGGGATGGCCGCCATCACTTATTTTTGACAAATAAAACTTCATTCAAGTCCTTAAAGTTTTATTTAATTTTTTTAAGCAATATTTACTTTAACTTAATTAATTACTTAATAAAATCTCATTTTATTTAATAATTAAGTCCTTAATAAAATATTTACTTTATTAATTTAACCATAAACTAACAATTAACTCTAGTTAAATTAACTAATCACTTAACTCTTAAGTGATAACAAATATTTACATTATTTAACACTTAAATAATTGATTTAGGAAAATAATCCTTAAGCATTTAATTAACTCAATGTGAGTCCTACCATATCCAATACTTGAGCAATTTAACCGAAGGCTTATTATACACTACGTGTCACTATTTAATTAGTCAACAATAATTATTAACTAATTACTGTACGTAACACTTAAGTGCTGACACGAGCGTATCCTGAAGGTACCTGAAATAAATACTCGATTTTGCTGAAAATTATTAGATTGAACAATTCAATCCAGTGTGTTACCCTAGTGTACAATGAGTACACTTCATATTACAGGACTCTCTAGGTTCGCACCTAATTAGTCAAATAAAACTATTCTATGAGTTTATAATCGATGCCTCACGCACACGTCACAGAGATTACAAATCAATGTGTTAGACCATACAATCTGAGGCCACAACGCATATGTATAATTCTTTCATAATCTATATCCTAGATGTGTGGGGATATAAATTTACATTATCAAATTTTTATATGCTCATTCATACACTTATCTTCAGATTTGTATTTTCAAGAACAATATACACAAACACATTTACTATATTGTTCAACCCTTTAGAAAATACCTTTCTCAGGTTAGTACTCGTAGCCATGAGATTTTTTAAAATATAATCTTAAAGCATCTTGATATACTATTCCTTTATGAGAGCTGACGGATCTCATATATGTACACACCAGACTTCATAAGCATTAGACCATATCCAGCGACACTCAACAGTCACACCATGAAAGGTCTATAACATGCGTGGAACTAAAGTATGGTGGATCACTTACAAGCCCACCGTGACACTCATGTCAAAGGATCACATATACTACTCAACTCAAAATGACTCACCATTGATGGCTTTATAGGATATTTATTGGTATCCTCATGAGTCTGTTCAATAATCAGTCTTGACTAAATACTCATATGTATATATGAGCTTTCGATAAACCTATGGTCAGCTAAAAATAATCATATATACCATATATATATATATATATATAATGGATCCACCGATAAATGTGCATTGGTGAAGCAGATCAAGAATATAGCATTTGAGGATATACTTGTATAATGACATTACTTAGCACATATTGCATCTCTTTACAACCATATCATTACTAGTATACCCTCAGATCTTTATCCTATTACAGACAAGGATCTAACCCTTTAGGTCTAGTTGACTTTTATAACCAGCTAACTCTTAATAGTGCTAACTGTTAACATATGTAACTCTCAGTTCTACTAATTCTTAGCACTGGTCTAAACTTTTTTAGATCAAATCTGAACTCCTTCAGATCATACAATGTTCATAACGTAACAAGTATTGTATCATATATTTATATTATATTAACGATTATACGAAATATTTACTGTATAAACATTAAATAATTTAATATTCATGCAGTATTGAAATGGCATGTAAGCACCAACTTTAACAAACTCTCACTTGCTTTAGTGTCATTCGTACCGGTATCTTATATCAATATTCTCAAAGTGTTTCTCAAACACATTAGGAGTTTAGGCCTGAGTGAGTCCGCTACGTCATCCAAGGAATGTATCCTAGATACTCTCACATTTCTAATAGTCAAGAACTTTTTAATTATATGGTATTCAAAGTCCATATGATCAGAATACTAATGGGCCAAATGACTTCTCAGTTTGAGCATTTATCCTGTTTTTGTTGCAATGCAATGGGATAGGATCCACTAAGTTGAAACTATTCTAAATTCTGCAACTAACTTGAATATGCATAGTATTTCTTTTGTAAGGTTCTCAAGTTGTAACTAATTCTACCTCCAAGGAAAAATTAGCTATGATATCTAAATTGCAAGTTTCCAACTAGCTCTGGTATCGATGAGGAAGAACATATAACTAGATATAGACTTTCTACAATCTGGGTCAGACGAAAAGTCTGAGTTTGTGCATTCCTTCACTTGTAAGAAACTTTCTTTATATTTAGAAACTTATCATCTATACCTATAAAGTATATTAGATATGTTTTATAATCATCTAATGATCAGGCTTAAATCCAACTGATACCATCTCACAACTCTTGGATCCATCCAAATCTAGATGTCACACATAATATGGTATGCATCAAGCTACTTTGAGTGGATGCATATTATGAGTTGGACATTCTAACTCTTTCATTTTCTATTTGAGGACACTTCTTCTTAGAAAGATAAATGTTATATCTGAAAGGTACATTTAACTGTCTCACAATTAATTAAGTTGTACGATGATTGAGACTTTTTCAGGACTTAATCTATGTATGATGATGATTGGTAGAATCTCATCAGTCTCCTAGCATTATCTCTATAAAGTGTAATAAAGAAGTCTCTCCTAAATCTTTTATGGAAAATTTTTATTTAGATAACACTTATTTGATTAACTTGCATTATTCCAACGTTATTTTCAACTTTAAGTATATTTTTCATGTAGAGAATTAGATAGATAATCATGTTCTCATAGCCCTTTTTGAACAGATGTGTTTTCTTTTCATTATTGATTAAAGTAGACTTTCTGATTTCATCATTAGATGAAGATACTGGCTTCGAAAAACTTCTTAAGTCTAGAAAATGACTTTTTCAATCTGTACACTAGATTAGAAATAAGGTTGGATGCAAAATCTTCAGGTAGTTCTATACATATCTCCAACTTAAGATATACATTCCAGAATGCCATGTTTGCATCCATCGCTAGTCCTCAAAATCTTAATATGTTATGATAGCCAATGAAATCTGAATTGACTTTAGCATAGTTATTGATGAATATGGTTTCCTTATTACTGATCTTAGATCTATGAGCATAACTTTTCCTCACCAGTTGGGCTTTGAAGGTCTCTACCTTCAAGTGCCCATGCTTCTGCTGTGTAAACTCTTTATAACAACTAAGAACAATTCTTACAGGAAGCACAACCAAGTCTCAGACTTGACTGTCATATATAGAGTCAATTTCAGATTCTATAGCTTTTTGCCATTTTTTCAAAACAATGTCAAACATCGTCTCTCTATAAGTCAAAAGATTATTTTTCTTCAACCAAAAAAACACCAAGGGTACCTTCAAGCATTAATCATACCTAAATGGTAGCTTTGATATCTTATTCGACCTATAAAGAGAGTGCGTTCAAGGTATATCACTCATTTGAATTTAAGATTCCACCATTAATTTATATACTTTCTGATTGACTTCAACAAGTACAGTCATTCTATATTCCCTAAGATCCAAGAGAAACTCTTTATTATGGGAGGTGATATTACGAGCAATGAACATGTTTCGTTACTTTAAATTAGAGAACCAGTGTACAATGGATCGGTACTTGTATCCTTTAGGCACGAGTATATTCCGGTGCATAACTCTTATGTGAACAGAACAACCCTTAAGTCTTAACTACTTAAGACTCCGTTCCCCTTAGTCTATATCTCATATAGAGTAGAAGGAACAGGTTTTGGTGGAACTACGTTCAATAAGTGAGTAGCAAATTCTTATAGCATAATCTCATAGATATTAGAAGATCGGTGAAGCTCAACATCAATCAAACCGTATAAAATAAGGTCTGAATCCTCCCTCCCAAAACACTTTTGTGTTGAGGAATATCGAAAAAATCATGCTGAGTGAGAATTATATTCTCCTTTAAATATTCTATAAATATGAATAGTTTATGTATAATCAGTTTCGATCTATTCAAAAGCATACATGAAGATTTATTTCTTTACTTTTTAGTCAAAAGCCTTTGAACACTTCAAAAGTTTTTAACATGTGTTTCCCATAAACATATGTCTGTATAGTGATAAATCATTATCCAAACTATGAAGTATTAAAATTCACCTATAGTAGTATGATTTATTAGACTAAATACATCATATGTACCAGTTCCAATAAATTAATGGCCTAATGTCTAACACCTATATTGGGATTCAATCATTTTTCCTTAAATTTAAAATTCATTTTTGTCAAGGTTCTATTGTCAAATCAAGTATCTGACAATCCTTAACCAAACGAGATAGTCATCTCACAACCACATGACTTAATCTTATACGCTACTATTCATCATTATTAAAAAATTTTGAACTACTACGTGTTCTGTTCACCTAGACATTTTTTGTTGTATCTAAGATATATCGGTCATTCATTACCTGACACTTAGTGAGCTAAACATTATCTTTATCATATAAACATAAGGAACTATTTCAAATATTTTTATGATAACCCTCTTTGTCAACTACAGGAAATGATATGATACGCCTAATAATGTTTGGCACGTAATATCAATAATACAATATAATGCTACTTTCAAAATAGGAAAGTGACCTAAAAGGTCTTAACAGTTACCACGTGTAGAAAATCTCTATTTCCTATGCGAAGACATACTTTTCCTTTCTCAACTCTGTAGTTGACAAACCCTATACTGATAGCATTATATGCTATTGAAACATCTATATTCTATAAACAATTATCTAAAGGGTTTATCTATTTTCGGTTCAGATATCTTGAATATTAATATTCACTATTTAAACCTTATCACAATTAAAACACTTTTTATTATAGTTATTCTCTAAATGTGGATTAGACATGTTAAATATATCCAAGTAATTCTAAATCTAGAACTATTTTTAGATTCATAAGTAAGTCCTTAATATTTCTTAGTACCTTATAGTTAATGTACATTGATCAAGTGTACTAACAGATTACTCGTATAGGAGATGTGTAGCGGAATATTTTTAATCATTAATTATAACGCTTTAGATCATGGCTATATAATATATACATTTTTAATCTAAAAGCACCATTTCACTTCTTTACATAATCACAATAATCTTTCGAATGAGATAATGACAATTTAAACTCTTTAAACTACACAGTAGGAAGTATACCTCATTTGAATTTCACTCCAGTCGCACACTGTAGCGATCTAAACTTTTATAAACCCAATATGTAAACAACTCTTGTCAATTGTATCTCATGTAACTCTTAATCATAATCCTAAATATACCTTATCGGCACACTAGAGCGATCTAAGGTAAGTGTATTTCAACTTAACTTATCAATGATCAAATATATGCTACCTTTACTAACCGTACATTGTTGTGGTCTAGGGCGATACTTTCGCATATATTTGCCTCATCTCATGTTTAACTGGCATAGTCCAAGTCAAACCGACCAAGTCCCTCACACTGTAGCGATCTTAAAAAAAGACCGATGTGACTTGTTTAACACCATATTAACAAGACGAATTTGTTGACGGATCTAAGGCACATGTAGGTGTATGCATGTGCAATTGTGTCTATTGCTTAACGCAGCAGAAGAGTATAAATTTTGTAATAAACACAATAAGTACAATATATTAATCACATTAATATATATATATAGGATTAGAGAACTCACCATAACGTGTAACTTTACACACATATTTTTCTAAAGTCCGCATGGAGACCAACTCTTGTGCAGTTTTAGTCACTAACTCGGTGGGCTTGGTGAGCTAGAACAGCAGCTCTATATTCAGCCTGGGATTAACTCTTAATCTCCAAAATAGTCGAGAGTGTGTTTATATTATTTTTTCTAAAAACATAATAAATAGAGAGTTTAAAATAATTCATAATTGCTCCAATTGAAAGCATATAGAAAAATGAAACAATTCCATTTTTTCTCTCTTTTTTTTTCTTTATTCTTTCTTCCTTCTCTTTCTCTCCATGTCTTCTTCCCCTCGGCTAAATTGGCTAAAATTGCTTCTCTTCTTTCTTTTTCTTTTTCTTTATATATATATATATATATATATATAATATAATATAATAATTTAATAATATATTATATATTATATTATATAATATAAATAAGAATATAAGAATATAAAAAGAAAGATATTTGATTATTTAACAATTAAATAATCAAAATGAGAAATGATAATTTTGTCTCTTACGAATAGTTACCAAGTTCATCTCATAGTGAGTCTTACTAAATCTCACACTTAGGTAAACTCAACTGAGAGTCTACAATACGCTACGTGTCATTATACAATTAGTAAATAACAATTATTAATTAATTGTTATATTTAACACTTAAATACAAATATGCACGCACACCCGTGGAATTGCTGAATATTACTGGATTAAACAATTTAATCCAACACACTGCCCAGTGCACAACAAGTACACTCCATATCGCGGGACTCCCTAAGTCCTATGCCCGATTCGTTAAATAGAACTATTCCATGAGTCTATGAGCAATGCCCCATGCACACATCACGGATATACAAATCAACGCATTGAACCATACAAGCTGAGGTTACAACGCATACGTATAGTCCTTCTATCATGATATCCTGAATGTACGTGGATATAGATTATCACCGTCAAATTCCCTAGTGCTCATTCATGTCCTATCTCCAGACTTGTATCTCACTGAACAATATGCGTAAACTCTTTTGCCATATCGTTCTACCCTGGTGGAATTCATTCCCAGAATGATTACTTGTGGCTATAAGACTTTCTAAGATACAGCCTCGAAGCATCTGGATATCAAACTCTATATGAGAGCTGACAGATCTCATATCTGTACGTACCAGACTCCATAAGCATCGGACTATACCCAGCGGTCACACCATGAAAGGTCTGTGATATGCGTGGAACCAAAGTATGGCGAATCACTTACAAGCCCACCTTGGCACTCAGGTCAAAGACCACGTATACTACTCAACTCGAGAGGACCCTCCGTTGATGGCTTACATTGAATGTCTATCGAAGGCTCTCGTGAGTCTGTCTCATATCCAGTCCTAACTGGATACCCATATGTCAATACGAGCTCCAAGCTCACGGTCGACTAAAAAACGACCATCTATACACTATAGGTACGACATATATTAATCTACATATAAAGGTATCCACCGACAGACCCGCATCGATAGAAATAGATTGGGAATAATTATTCGAGAACATACTTGCGCAACTTGCGTTTTCTGGCACCCGATTGCAACTCTTACAACTATGCAGTTACTAGTATATTCTCAGGTCTATGTCCCATTACAGACAAGGCTCCAACTCTTGGATCTGCTAAGTATTATAACCAGCTAACACTTAACTGTGCTAACATTTAGCAATTATATGTCTCAGCATGGCTAACTTTAAGCCCTTATCTAAACACCTTTAGATTTGATCCGAACTCTTTCAGATCTACAATGTCTGTAATGTTACATGTATAATATCATATAAATGGGTATTAGCGATTTAATGAGAATGTACACTTGTATAAATACACAAGTATATGTACATTCAGAGATGGTACGTAAACACCAACCCTAATAGAATTATGTATAACATTATCTCATAATGAAATACAATTCAATCTGATTAAGAGAGATTTTTGAAACTGGGTCTCACTTCATAAGATGGTGATTCTCAACCAATCATTTATTTCTGTGCAAACATAACTAACTCCTACTAATAAGGCTCTTATTATGGTTACTAGCACAGAAATATAATATCGATTTATAATGCAAACTGATAACTCTTATCACAGTATCTCATAAACCCCCACATGAATAATTAATTTTGAAATACTGTGCAAAACACTGTACAAAAGTACATTAGAAGCACTATTTTAGAATACTGTAAAAATACTGCTCCAAAAGTACTGTTTGAATGAATAGTATTAATGCCGCAAGGTAGAGCTACCAGTGCTGCAGCGTCCGCCCTTTCACGTTGTAGCGTTGGGGCACACAGGCCTACCATGTCTTATTTGGATTCTCGTATAAATTAATGTGAAAATGAGGTGTAAATAATAATTAATTTCAAATAATTACAAATAAATTACCAGTTGCATTTACATGTGCATCAAAAGTAATCAAGGCATATATAACAGCTAGCAATACACCAGCCTAGGTAATCATATAGAACAGTTCAATTAAAGGGTAGTAAATGAATCGTTTGTTACAAGTTAGAAGTGTGAAAAATCACTTGGTTCAAAAGATATTATTTGTTAGAAAAAGAAAGTGATGAAAAATCAGGATCCTAATAAATATGATGCTTGAACCGATAAATTCACATTCTCTATGTCACTAACATTAGAAGAATTAATAGTTCTTAAAAAGATATAAGCCCCTGAAGAGACATAGGTCTTTCAAGAGACATATGTCTTTGAAAAGAAAGAAGTCTCGAAAGAAACATTATTCCTAGAAGAGGTACAAGAATTTTAAAATTTAAAAAATGATATAAATTATGCTTACACGGGAGAAATGTGAAAACGTAATGAAATAATTATCGATAATGTGTTCTCAGTTGCAGCAACTACTAAAATTATGAGTGTTAATTTTGAGCCACAAACAATTGATGAATGCAGAAAAAGACATAACTAATTCCAATAAAAAGAAGTAATTCAAGCAGAATTAACTTCTCTAACTAAGTGTGAAGTATTTGGATCCATAGTCCGAACACCTGAAGATGTTTAACTTGTAGAACATAAATGAATTTTATATAGAAATATAACAAAAACAACGAGGTCATCAAATATAAAGTAAGGCTCGTTATTAAAGATTTCTCGCAAAGACCTAATATTGATTATGATGAAACTTATTTCATTATAATTGACACAATTACATTTTGATTTTTATTAAGCTTAATAGTCTTAGAAAAGCTTGATATACATCTTACAGATGTAATGACAACTTACTTATATGAGTCACTTGACACAAATATTTATATAAAAATTCTTTAAAGATTCAATATGCCTAGAACATTAAATCGTAATTTGTATTCAATCAGGTTATAAAGTTTTTTGTATAGATTAAACATCCTGAGAGCATGTGGTACAATTGTATAAGTGAATGCTTGATAAAGGAATCATGTAATAATTACCTAATTTATCCATCTTTTATAAAGAAGTTAAACTTAAGGATTTGTCATTGTGGCTATATATGTGGCTAATTTGAATATGATCAAGACCCTAGAAGAGATTCTGAAGACTATAAAATACTTAAAAAGAGAATTTGAAATGAAAAATTTAAAGAAGATTAAATATTGTCTCGGTCTGCAGATTAGGCACAAATCAAACGAAATCTCTATCTATAAATTTTTTGAGATTTGTGCTCACGCATCATCTCATTGTTGTATAAATATATTATTTTATAATATTTATACAGTACATCTTTGTTAAATCGCTAATTACAATTATTAAAATAGTTCAATGCTTATGACGTTACAGATATTGTATGATTTGAAAGAGTTCAAATTTGATCTAAAGAAGTTTAGATCAATGCTAAGAATTAGCAACATTGAGAACTATAAATGTTAAAGAGTTAGCGTGTTATAATAATCAGTGAAGTCTAAAAGTTAGAACTTTATCTATAGTGATATAAAGACCTGAGAGTACACTAGTAATAACATAATTGCAAGAGTTTTAATAGGTGTTAAGAAATGTTATTATGAAAGTATATTATCAAATTATATGTTTCTAGTCTTATTCACTTATGCGGGTCTGTCGGTGAAACTCTTTCTAATAGACTAGTGTATATTATACCTAAATGGTCTAAATAGTTGTTCTTAGCTGACTATAGGCTTATTAAAAGTTCGTATAGCATATGTATTCAGTAAGGACTGAATATTGAACAGACTCAATTAGGACACCAATAGACATCCTATGAAGTTATCAATAGAAGGTCCTCTCGAGTTAAGTAGTATACATGATCCTTTGACCTGAGTACCACGGTGGACTTGTAAGTGGATACTTTGGTTCCACACATGTCACAGAACTTTTATGTTGTGACCACTGGGTGTCACTGAGTATGGTCTAATACTTATAGAGTCCGATGTGTACAGATATAGGATCCGTCAGCTCAGATAGATAAGTTATATATCCGATACTCCGAGGTTGTATCTTAAAAAAGTCTTATGGCCATAAGCAACAAATCCAATAAAAGAGTTTCTCATAGGGTTAAATAATATTACAAAAGAGTTTGCATATATTTTATTTATCAAGATACGTGTCTGAAAATAAATTTATGGGTGAGCACATAAGGATTTGACAGTAGTAATCTATATCCCCGCTCTTCCTATATATGATTGGCGAAGATTTTATACGTATGCGCTATGACCTTAACTTGTATGGTCTATTGCACTGATTTATAATATCCGTGACGTGTGGGGGGGCATTGATAAGGGCAAATTTGTCATATATTTTCTCATGTTTTTATTATTGATATTTTATTATTTTATGAGAATAGATGGCTATTTATGTGCATTATTGTTATTTATAGGGACTTGAACGAAATTTAAAGAAAGAACGCAAAAGGAGCGAAAACAGGGACTAAAATGCAAAGTTTTCAAATTATGAGTCCAGCGCCCCCGCGCCACAAGGATTTTAGCCCCAGCGCTGAAGTAGTGATCAAAATTAGAAAAACGACTTGCTTAAGTCGCGTATAGCGCCCCAGCGCCAAAAATTCACCGCGCCAGCGGTGAAGCCGTTTTCATGCAGCGCCCCAGCGCCAAGATCCCACCGCTCCAGCGGTGATAGCTTTTTCACGCGTCGCCCCAGCGACAGATGCATAGCGCGCCAGCGGTAGTGCGAGTCCTAGTCCGACGAGAATTGAGATTTTCAAGCTCAAATCAATCCCTATATAAAGCCACTCGTCCCCAGCCTTCAAAAAAAAGAATCCAAGACGACCCAAGAGCACCAAGAATATAGAGCACAAGTCTTGGAGAGCAATAGGAGCTTAATTGAAGCAACTTTAGAGAGAAACTCAAGGCGTTCTTCGGCATCAAGAGTTCCTAGGCAGCACAATTAAGAGCAATTCGACGTCTATATCGGTTTGCTAATAATTGTATCATGATTTATAATTATTTTTACTGCTGTTCTCTTGTAGCCATGAGCTAACTTATTTTCTAGGGTTAATATTTGAACTCAATATGTGTGCTTAATTGTCATATCTTTGTAGTATTTAATAAACTTAGTCATTTATTATTTAAATTACTTGTGTTTAATGCTTCAATATATCTGGCCAATATATGGTGAATGAATTGGTAATATTTTGATAAACTCGGAAGAGGAATCAATATATTTAGACCTAGGTAATTTGATGCATGATTGTAGAGTAACATTCAATGTTGCATATGCAAGTTTCAACTTAGGATAGGAATATACCTAATTGGCATGTATGATCAATAAGACCTAATCTTAATGAATCTTAATTTATTACAAGTACCATAAGAATATAGGTATTTGGTAAACTAAGATATACTTGCATGACCTTGGAAGAGGCTTGTGAATACATTAGCGTCTTGATCAATAATAAAGACTAAGTGAGTTAAATATTAGAAGATTAATCATTAGAAACATATTGAGGGATAATATTAATCCTAGGTTCTCTCTACGTTGCTATATCTTTAAATCTCATTGCATTGTGTTTTTGCTTTTATATTTCTTACATTCATTCTTAGATTTTTATTTTTCTGAATAATTATTAGGAAGATATAATTTTAGTAATTGGTTAAAAAGAAAGAATTATCCCTGTGGGTTCGACATCCGACTTATTTAGTCTCTTTATTACTTGCATACGATAGTGTATACTTGCACTTAATTAATGATATAGAAATATCGCATCAAGTTTTTGCATATATTTTATTTATCAAGATACGTGTCTGAAAATAAATTTATGGGTGAGCACATAAGGATTTGACAGTAGTAATCTATATCCCCGCTCTTCCTATATATGATTGGCGAAGAGTTTATACGTATGCGCTATGACCTTAACTTGTATGGTCTATTGCACTGATTTATAATATCCGTGACGTGTGGGGGGGCATCGATCTCGGATTCACAAAATGGTATAATTTGACAAATTGGGAGTGGACCTTGAGAGTCCCGCAATTTGAAGTGTACTAGTTGTGCACTTAGACAACATACCAGATTGAATAGTTCAATGCAGTAAATTTCAGCAGATCGGACATTTACTTTGGTCTCCCTCCGGCCGTGCACGTGTTAAGACTTAATAGTTAAGTACATCAATTAATTAATAATTATTTGTTGACCAATATGATATTGACACATGACACATTGTAGACCAATTATTGTTTGACTTAGAAATTATCAAAATGACTTTATTTATTGGACAAATAAGATTATTATTTAATTTATTAAAATATTTATTGAATAAAATAATAATAATAATAATAATATTCAAATAAAAGTCAAACAAACTATTTTATAATCAAATTGGCATATGTTTCTTCCATGATTTAATATGATTAAATTATTTATTTAAGATTGATTAAATGATATAATAAAATAAATGGATGGCATTTACAAATAGTGGGTCGAAAATGTTTCTTGCAGATGAGAAAATGTTTTTTATTTGGCCTAGATTTAGGCCAAATTCATCTAAATGATTTTCTCTCATTTTTTTTTTTTTTTGTTCATTGTAAATAATTATAAACAAAACACTAATGGTAAACATTAACCATGATAATAGAGACCATTATGTAATTAAATGGGACAAATGTTGTCTATTGAAATTTAAAAAAAAAAGGAAAAACAAATAAAATTACAAGTGGTTGCTCAATTTTAAAAGATGATAGATTCGGCAAAGGCAATTTAGAAGAATGAGATGTGAAATTTTTTTTAAGTGTTAAGGAAAAACTCTCAAGTGTTGAGAGCTTAAAATACACTTATTTTATTCTTCTTTATTTTGGCCACCTATATTACAAGGTAGAAATAAATATTCAAGTGTTGAATATTTTGCTAAAAAAAGGGCTATTCCAACTTCCCTAAGCCCACTGTGTTGAGGAACTAGAAATGTGAATAAGTTGCTTTAAGGCGAGTACTCCGATTCGATTAAAAATCAAAGACTTGT
This sequence comes from Ailanthus altissimus, assembly GCA_946807835.1. Taxonomy (NCBI): domain Eukaryota; kingdom Viridiplantae; phylum Streptophyta; class Magnoliopsida; order Sapindales; family Simaroubaceae; genus Ailanthus; species Ailanthus altissimus. The sequence continues at coordinate 29,689,139 of OX327688.1, read as the reverse complement.
CAAAGTAATAAATTCTTAATATTTATATAGTTTACATTTATGAGATACATGTAAAACTTATTGTGTTTATTATTAAAAAATTAGTATTCCGCTCATCCGTTGTGCATATATGTATGTTATATGTATGCAAATTTTGAATGATAGACACAAACCTACATGTATGCACTCTAGGTTTAAAATCACTCACAATTTACCTATACTAAAAAGATTATAAGAAGATTTAATATGGATAATACTTATCCATTAAGGACCCTTATAGTTGTTTAGTCTCATGATCCTAAAAAAATCTTTTTCATTCTAAGAAAGATGATGAGAAAATACTTAGTTTAGAAGTATTATATCTCAATGCAATTAGTACTTTATTATATCTAGGCCAATGTATCAAATCGGACATAGCTTTTGTAATAAGGTAATGAAATATATATCTACGACGTCATTGGAACGGTGTCAAATATATATTTTATTACCTTTGTAGAATAATAGATTTAGAACTATTTTATTCCAATAAACTTACATAAAATTCAGATCTAATTAGTTATGCAGATGTTGAGAATTTATTTAATCCCCACAAAGCTCGCTCATAAATGAGATATATTTTTACTTTTAACAATATAATAATCTCATGGCAATCTACAAAGAAAATCTTTGTTGCTATTTTCTCTAATCACTTTGAGATTCTTAGACTACTTTAAGTAAGCATGGAATGCGTATAGCTGCGATCTATCATTTATTACATCCAGAGTACATGCAGCCTACTTTTTGCAACAGATATTTCAACTATTATATATGAGGATAATGTTGCTTATATTGTTCAAGTTAGAAATGAATACATCAAATGAGATAGAATCAAGTATATTTCTCCAAAATTCTTCTATGAGCAAGAATAAAAGTAAGAAGATTGATATTAAGTAAATACATTCCATTGACAATTTTACAAACTTGTTCATTAAATTTTCGTTAATGTCAACTTTTAAAAAATTGATTTACAAGATTGGTATGCACCAGCTCAATAAATTATCAAATTGATAGATATTACTATGATGTGCGGGGAGGGTGCATATTCTTTCAAAAGAAAAATTACATTAGTTATAAACATGTATTGCACTATTTTTTCTTTCGAATAAGTTTTATCTCGTTGAATTTTATTGACAAAATTTTTAATAAAGCAATGTTAAGTACATTAATTATCATTGTATATTATAGAATTGTATTTATTTTATTTATATTTTTTGTTCAATTAAACTTTTTTTAATAATATAATATACAACAAAAGTAATAAAATCTAAAGGAATTTTTATAAGGTAGTAGATTCCACCCTCCTACCACTTCTTCCTGCTAATATACATATGTGACCTCCTTGTAATATACATACTTTCAAATATTTTTAAGAAGTATTTTAATACTTTCAAAAAATACTCTAATACTCAACTTGTCTTTAATTTTTACCTTTTATACTATTTATTAATAATATTTGCCACATTATACTTATAAACACTCTTGTTCTCTATATTGAAATTAGTAAAGATTTCTTTTAAAACTCCTCCCATGGATATAGAGATAAAACCAAACCACCTAAACTATATGCTATTACTTTTTCATAGCTACTCTATTTTAATTACTTGTTACGATCATATTTGACCTAAAATTTACTCCCGAGTAGAAACATCAATTAGCACACAAATGTTTAAGATGCCCAACCAATTCTCAATCTTATTGTGTGACCAAAGTCATTTTTTACCGAAGAAAGAACTCAAAGTCATGCCACTACCTTAGAGTTGAAGGTCAACATAAAACTCTATAGAATGCATGCGAAATTAAGTAATTGACTCCAACAAGACGATCAAAATTACATTTTGACCCAACAAATGAACACTATATATATATATATATATATATATATATATATATATATATATATATACAATATGTTTGTAGAGAATGACGAGGTCAAATCATTTTCAGGAATACGTAATTTATGACATGAATTTTTGAAAAAATTTACCACATTCAAAGAATCGAAGATAGAATCTGATGAGCGGACTTTTGAGGCTATAGTCGTCAGTCGTATTTGACTTATAATTATGTTCATAATGCACCCTCAAATTTTGCACATACATTAAATGAAGTTAAGCGTGTGAATAGATTTTTAATTCTATTTTTTTTTAATTTCATATAGAGATTTTACTAATTGAAACTAATACCTTATAAATAAAAATTTTATTTCTTTTTTATATACTCTAATTTATAACCACAAATAAAGTAAATATTAGAAAAATATAAGATTATGTTCATGGACTTATCAAAATCAATAAACATTTCAAACACGAGAACTGGACAAATTAGATTTCAAACAAAGGGTAATTGTTAGTTTGAAAAAGGGTAAGTATTATTTTGAAACAAATTTATATATTAAAAATCAATAAATTACAAGACTTATTGATATGTAATTAGAGAATTATTGAAATAATACAATATATGCATATTAATGTATGTTTGAATTTAAATTTTTTTTAGAAAAAAAATAAATTAGACTTTTAATTAAAAAATTTATCTTAAATAAAAAAAAATCGACTCTTTAAAATAAGAGATCAATTATCTTCTCCTGTATATTAGATAAAGGGTTTTCGGTCTCTTCTTCGACGAAAAAAAGAGAGTTAAAAGCGGCTACTAGAGTTTTTTTTTGTTTTTTAATTGTTTTATTGAGAGAGTTTTATATATATATATATATATATATTTATTTATTTTTTTAAATAATTACAAAGCCCTTTTTTTCTTTTATTAATAAATAAAAAGTCTGATCAAGAGCTAACTCAATAAATAGCCAATAATTACATTCAAAACCATTCAAGATTCGTCTTTGTCATTACTTTGCAACATCCAAAAACCGCCATAGCCATGGGCGAGATATTTGAAACAGATCCTTCACCTTCCTTTTTGGAAACTGTACAAGAGATCATGAGACTGTACAAGTCACTGCCACCGAGACCCACAATTGAAGAAGTTGAAGCGGCCGTGTCTGTGCTTAAAACTGTCAACGATGAAGGGCAGACGAAGCTTGAAGAAATTTCAAAGCAAGAAAGGCCAAAAGATGTCCCTGAAGAACTGTTTTTTTTGTTGCAAGAGTTTAAGAAGAATATGGTTTCGTTTCAGAGCCATGAACAGAGGAAAGAAGCTTCTCACTTGGTTGAAGTTGACAAGATGTATGGGACTTTTGATGAGCTGATACAAAGAGCTTCTGGGTTGGTTTCTGGGGATACCCAGATAGAGAAAGTGAGTGGTTTTAGCAAATCAGTTGGGAAAATTGAGAAGGAATGCAAGATTAGTGATGAGAGTTTGGTGAAGAAAAGGGAAGAGGGTGAATTGGAGAAATATGGTGTTAAGGGTTTGGTCAAAAGTGCTTCTACAAAATCCGCTTTCTTGTCAGGTAAAAAGCATTATCCTTGCTTTGTTATTTTAGAAAATTTTTGTTTGGTTTCTTTGACCCAATTATGTTTATGGTGAGTTCTATAGAATATTAAGAATGTAAAGAGAATATCAGGATATTTGTTGTATATATATTTTTTTTTGCTTTCTAGATATTGAAAATATAAGCTTATGAAGGGTTATGTTGGTTTTGATTGAAGATTTAGAAGGTCAAGGTTATTTTTAGTTGTTTTAATTACGTCTGAAATTTGAGAAATGATTATAAAATCTGGTTGTTTTTTTTTTTTTAATTAAAGGATTTGAACCTTGTATTACGAAAGCCAGAAGGAGATGAAAATTTTGACTAAATGATAATTTTTCTGTTGAATTCCTTTTAATTAACATGATATTTATTTTCATATCTGCCCTTGTTTTATATTTGATGATATGACCTGCATGAGTGTTCTTGGTGATTGAAGTTTCTTTAGCTCTGAATTTAGTTTTTGGTTTGTAGAGCTTCAGGAAACAGAAGAGATGTAGCTAATAAGTGAAAAGGAAAGTTTGTTCTGGCTTGGCGATATAATAACTGCAATTTCATTCCCAAATCATATGGGATTGTTGTTTTGTATTTAACTTAGATCTGATTTTAGTATGCCAATATAGAGTCCATAAGCTATTGAAGTTTCTGCTGTTTATGAATGTAGTTTTTCATGTGTTTACAGGTGAAGTAAACACTGAAAAAATGAGTCTGATGAAGATGGCTGCCATGATCGAAAACTCTGCTAAAAGTGGAGCAGTAGTTCTTGATCTTAGAGGCAAGTTAATGGACCAGATTGAGTGGCTTCCTGTATCAATTGGAAAGTTGAAGGATATGACTGAACTGGACTTATCAGAAAACCGCATCATGGCTCTTCCGTCCTCCTTTGGTGGCCTCACAACCTTAAGAAAGCTTGATCTCCACTCAAATCAACTCATTAACCTTCCTGATACGTTTGGGGAACTCATCAACTTGATTGATCTTGACCTTCATGCAAATTGGTTGAAGACATTGCCAGCTTCTTTCGGGAACTTGGTCAATGTAATGAATTTAGATTTAAGTTCAAATCAGTTTACCCATTTACCTGAGACAATTGGGTGTTTGACCTCTTTGAAGACACTCAATGTTGAAACAAATGACCTAGAGGAACTTCCTTACACAATTGGAAACTGTTCGTTGCTCACAGAGCTAAGATTAGATTTCAATCAGCTGAAGGCTCTACCTGAGGCAATTGGGAAGCTTCAGTGCTTGGAGATTCTCACTTTGCATTACAATAGAATAAAAGGGTTGCCGACAACCACTGGCAACCTTTCCAATTTAAAGGAGCTTGATGTGAGCTTCAATGAACTCGAGTCCATTCCTGAGAATCTGTGTTTTGCAGTAAAACTCAAGAAATTGAATGTAAGCAATAACTTTGCAGATCTTAGAGCCTTGCCAAGATCAATGGGAAATCTTGAAATGCTTGAAGAGTTGGACATTAGTGATGATCAGATAAGGATTCTACCGGATTCTTTCAGGTTCTTGTCAAAATTGAGAGTTTTTCGTGCTGATGAGACTCCTTTAGAAGTTCCACCAAGAGAAGTCACCAAATTGGGTGCTCAGGTATTCCAAGTTCACAACTCTACGTAGTTGTGCCTTCTTTATACTAATTACTTAAAATTTAGTTTTGTTTCATTGCTACATAAGTCTAACTCACTACAACTGCTACATTCTCCAGGCTGTTGTCCAATTCATGGCCGACCTTGTTGCTAATGTGGATCCTAAACCTCAACCAGAAAACAAGAAGACAAGTTTTTGGTTCAGGATTTTCTCAATATGCTGGCCGTCTTGAAGAAGAAGAACAACAACAACAACCATCAGAAGCGTGTAGTCTTTGATTTCGGCTAAACCCATGTCCATAAACTGTGGTTGCTTTGTTCTTTTCAACAGATTTTTCATATCACTTGTTTATACAATTTGTCTATTAAGGTGTGCAGAATTTGTAGCAAATGCCCTTTATTCCATTCAAACTAGAAAACAATGTAATGCCATTTCCATTTCTGATTTTCTCCATTTTTCTTTTCTTTTTGCACGGCCTGCATAATTTGTTGACAAATTGTTTAATCTTAATAAAAAAAAAGAAATAAATAATAGTTAAAAGACTGACTTTGCTTTAATCCAGAAGGCAGTCGAGGCAAATGTTGATAGTGATGTTGAGATTAACATTATTAAATTGACAATTGAAGTTGACGAAGCAAAACGCTAAACCAGGGGGCTGAAAGTCTGTTGTCACTAGTCAATACTTATCTGGTTTTTGGTTCTTATCAAAGAGGAGCAGACGGTCAGCCCAGAAATTCCAGAAAAAAAAATTTATTTCACGAAAAGAATATTTTATACATGTCTACTTTTATTTTTATGGGTATTAACACTGTCACCCCCTGAGGTTGTTACAATTCATACTTTAATGATAATTAAAATTTTAATTATACTGTCACTTTTTTTACTTAATTTTTTTTAAATTATTAGTAAATATAATATCATTAAACAAAATTATACTATTATATTTTAAAATTTTTGATATAAAATTAGAATGATTATCAAGAAGTTACACAAATATCTCTACCAAAGAATGCTTAAATTTACAACTCTTTTAAAAAGGCTTAAATTTACAACTCTTCTAAAAAGAGATACACATAACTTTTTTTATTTAATCAAAAAGATAAAAATACAAAAAATATAATATAATTAAAATTAAAATTATTATCAAAATATAATTTGTGCCAAACCTCAAAGGGTGACAGTATTAGTATTCCTTATTTTTATAGTTTCTGACAAATATTTTAGAATAAAAAAATAAAGATAATATACCCTTTTAAAATACACTCTTTAAATTAAACAATTATAAAAAACTTTCTCTTTCACAAAATTAATAAATTAAAGATAATATGTTAATTAATATAAAATTATTAACACTTACTATTATTGTTTATTAATAAAAAAAATTATATAACATTAATTTTAATTTTAAACACATTTTTCTTATAAATATTATTATATTCGAATACAATTGTAAGTATACTTATTAATAAATAGGTAAATTTGATGACAGTTCTTTAAATCACAAGTTAAACATAATTTTGGACATTTATAAATTTTAAAACATGGCACAATTATATCTATTGATATAATGTAAAACTTATTGAATACAATAAAAGCAAATATAATTTTTTTTTTCAAATTTATTGTTTGTATTTAATCTTTTTATATATTGTATGGTTATAAATTTTTTTTTTAATTTTTTGCAATAAAAATTTGAATGATTTATTAGAATAATTTTATCAATATGATATAATATTTACTTGATGAATTAAAGTAATTTTATCAATAATAATATAAATTTTAATTTTTTATATTACAAATATCATTCGTCACAAGAATATTTTAGAATAATCATACTATAATTTTGTTTCTATAATATTTATATTGCACTATAAATATAAATATATTTTTTTCAATAAATATTATTAAAATTTTAAATTAATTAAATTTTAATAAAAAAATTAGGAAAAAAAAGCAATTAGTTATGAACTAATGTCGTCAACAAGTCGCCATCTCCTCTTCTTTTTCCGATATGTGAAGTTTGAGGATTCAATAGTAGTATTTTAAGATGATCAAGATTTTGAATTTCAAAGTTACAAAATTGCTTAAATCAGTGAGTTTTTTTAGTTTTTATTGTTTGTTTATGATAGATTTTAGAATATTGCTTAATTTTGTTAATGACCAGTCTTAACTATTGGTGGATGTTGTTTATTTAAAATAAATTTTGATGTATTTTTAAAAAATATATATATATAATTATTAAATTTGGTGGTTGTTAGACGGAAAAACTTGGTTCTCTAAACCAAGAAATTTTAAATTTGTTTGTTTGAAGGAACATTTATTAGGCTTTGTTGGAATGAGTTGTGTTGATTGTGGCTTATCTGTAATCGTTCAGATATTTTTTTACAAAAATATGAAGAAAAAAAAATGCTCATTATGATCTTGTCGGTGATATTTTTGCCAATAATCATTTGATATTTAAGTTAATATTCTAAAAGTATAGTATAATTCAAAGTGTTTGAATTTAAAAGAATAGCATACTTGTTATTGTTATTTTTTCCTCTTTTTTATAACCGATCTTCATTTATGTAAATTTTGAAATCTATGATCGAAGGATTAGACTATTATTCCCTTGATTATCGACGTGGTTGATTTGGCTGGAATCCACAATTAAGGCTACTTTTTTAAAGGTGGTATATATTGAAAATAGTAGGGAGTTATTTTATAAGAACGTAATTTTGCATTTATCCTGCTTGATTCTCGGGATAATTTCTCGAATGTAAGAGGAGTGTAGTTATGGGTCTGACTTCAATTTGCTTGAGGGTCTAAAGCTGCTCAAGGTAATGTAGCAAGAATGGCCCCAACGAGTATGCGGTACCTTGGGTCTGAGTCTTATAAGGCTCAGGGTTATTCAAGCCATATTTTTTACTAACCAAAGTAAGAGGTGTTTTAATTAAGTCGTCCTTTAAAGGTTGTTTGCACCCTTTTGTTTTGAGTTAAAATTGGAGATGAGCTTGGGCATAAATTAAACACCATTGTTGAATTTTTTTTTAAATTTCTTCAACGAAGCTAAAGCCCACCATTGTCATCATTTTCCATTGCCACCCATTGTGGTATTCTTACTAGTATTGTAATGTGCAAATAATTTTTTTTCTTTTTACTTTTAGAATTCATATTTTAATTTATGGATTTATGGTTTTTTTTTGTGTAATATAGTGCTCTTTTGGTTTGCTATATTTATTGTTAAATATGTTGAATTCTTTATATAAACATGTAAATATTGCGTTAACAATAAATTATTATATTGAATTTGGAAGAAAAAAATGAGTAAAATTCATATGTGTTTGCCAGTTTAGAATGTTGTATGCCTGTGTAATTAAAATAAATAATATTTTATAACAATTTCACATTGAATTTTTAAAAAATACCTAAATATTATTATAGTAAATTTTGATAATTAGTTATGATAAAGACATCTACTTATTAATATATAAAAAACAGAGCGTAATAATTTTAATGAGAGTTGGCCCAATTTTTGAATTTAAATTGATTTTTCAAAATTGTGAAGCCTAAATTTAGGCCTACTGGTTGTGAGAACTGACTCGAAACACTTTGATCCAATTCGGTTCTAATGCTTTATTCAATTTGATACAATCTTATCTAAGAAAACAAAAATCAAAATTTTCTATTGCAAACTTCATTGTTTCTACCCCTATATTAAATTAATAGACTTTATCTTTATAATAAAATAGTACTAATAATTTACATCAATTAAATAAATTGATGCAATTTTATTTTACCTTTTTGGATTAGTCAAATTTATGTTTGTATATGACATACTCCTCATTTAATAATTTATTAAAACTTATTTCTTATTTCGTGTAATTTATAGAACATGTTACATCTCATTAAAGAGAATGATTGGATAAAATTAATTAAAATTAGATAAGATAGAATTAAATTAGATTGAAGTATTATAGTAGTTTTTTTAATATTTGGTGTAATATTAAAATAGACTATTCATTATAATTTTTTTTTTAAAAAATTATCAAATTAAATGCTCACATATTAATTGGAAACAACTTTTTATTAAATGTGGCTAAAATAAATCCGGGACTTAATTTGAGAATGTTGAAGCTTTTAATAAAAGAATGGGTTTTTTGTACGCTAGAGTACCGAGTTCATATTTTGGATGCCTAATGCATAACTTGGTGAGATAAATTTTAAACTTAGATTTTTTTCTTTTATAAGTAGGTGACTTGGGGAGAGTTAGTGAGTTTATATTTCAAATACCTAAAGCACAACTTGATGAGTTTATATATAAACTTAGGGATTTCTATTAATAAGTTGGTGACTTGAAGGAAAACATTTGCCTAATGTAAACTTGGGATTCTATTTGTAAAAGTTAAAATTTTTAATGAAAGAATGGGTATTTTATTTTGTAGATTTGGTGAGATATTTTGGTCTCTAAAGTACAACTTGGTTAGTTTGATTGAATACTTGGACATTTGCATTCATAAATTGGTGAGGGGAGAAAAATATATGCTTAAAATTAACTTGGTAAACTATTTGCAAAAGTTAGAACTTTTAATGAAAGAGTGAGTATTTTATTTTATGAATTTGGTGGATTCATATTTGGGGTCCCTAAAAAATAACTTACTAGTTTGATTGAAAACTTGGTATTTCTACTCATAAGTTTGATGACTTGGGATAAATATGTGCCTAAAATAAACTTGAAACTCTATTTGTAAAAATTGAAAATAAAATTTCTGACATACAATTTTAATAAATTCTTTCAGGTAATACCCTTATAGATATTTTAAGAGACTAAATTATAAATTTGAGTAACATATAGTTTTATTATTTTCATTTTGTTTCGTTTATAATCTAATTATATTTTATATAAAAAGCTCTTATTTTTATAATTTATTATTAGTATTAAACATAAACTAATTTATGTTTTAATAAATTTTTAAAATTTAAAAAAAAATGCATGTATGCACTTTTGACCTTTACCTCTGGCTACACTTTTATATGTTTTGTCTATTATTAATTATACTAATTTTTTTTATACAATATGGTCTATTTTCACGTTCTCTTAAGAATTAGTAAAATAAATTTTGTACACATTTTTTAAATAGTATAATACAAATGTAGGTTGTCAGTTTCACTTAATAATTATCGTAATAAATTAATCAAAATATTTTTTTTGTAATGGTTAGTTTTACACACTTAGCTATCTTAAAATAGTTACTTGAATTTATGTTGCCAAATAATTTTACTTTTCTCTATACACATGATGTATTTTATTATTTTTAGTAATGAACTTGATACACAGTCTTCTCTCTCTCCTTAGGTGTTGGAAGAGAAAGAAGTAAAAGTAGAAGAAAGTGAGCGGAGATTCATTTTCTTAAAATTTTCTTCCTGGAAAAATATCCATTAATTACGTGTGACGTCTTTAAAGTTGGTGGGGAGTTAAGAAGAGTATTTAAGAAAGGATGGATACAGAGAAGTTAAAATAGGTAGAAGAAGAAGTGGTGAAAATGACAGGAAATAACCGTGAAAATGGTGTGAAGATGAGAGGGGGGTGTTTAGTGGAGTAAGTGCTATCAAATCAAGCAGTAAATTGAAAGCTTTCTATCATGAAAGAGATATGGAGGATTGAGAGCTTGGGGAAAATTAGATTTTTGTGCCACTTCGCAGCAACAGAAGATAAAAGAAGGGTGCTGGTGGGAGAACCCTGGCTAATAGTTTTAATAGAAGTTAAGGGGATTGAGGAAATAAATAAAACTGAGTGTTCTCACACATCATTCTGGCTCCAAGTGCATAATATTCCAATCGCTTGTATGTAGCGTAATATGATGCGAATTCTGGGATGTAAAATTGGGCAAGTTGAAGAAATTGAGCTGGATGAGTCGGGGGGGTTGTATTGAGAAGTTTGTTTGTAAGGGTGAGGGCTAGGGTAAGGATTGACATCACAAAGCCGATAAGAAGATTCATAACGGTGGGGATGAAAGCATTAAAGGAATCCCGATAATTGGTATCAATGTGGCAAGATTGGGCACACTCATAGAGAATGTGAGGAATTTAGAAAACAATTACAAAACAAGGGAGAGAATGGGAGTGATGAGGAGAAAGAGGAAGATAATATAGAAGACTTTGCATGTGGGTCGTGGTGGGAGAACAGTTTAAAGCAGCAAAATAGAGAGAGCGGAATCGAAAAATCAACAAGGACAAATTCCTCAACAAAAAGGGAAGCAACACAAACAAATCTAAGATTGAAGATGGGGAAAACAAGCAGGTGATGAACTAGGGCAAGGAAACACAAAAGAGATTAATGAGAAGAAGATCCGAAACTGAAGCATGACTCGAACCTGCAAAGGCAGAAGAAACCAAACCCAAAAGGGCTATTCCGTTTCGATTAGAGGAAGAGCATTAATAAAGGTTGGGATGACATGCAGATAGATATAGATTCACGCGAAAAAGGAATGATAAAATGGGAAAGGCGTAGGACATTAATGGAGGAGAATAAAACTGGATGGAAAGAGGATGGTGGCAAAAATTCATAGTGTGCTTGAGGGTTTCGGCTGGGAAACAGGGAGGAGGGAACAGAAGGCCCAAAATGGGATGAAGGATGGACCGGTCCCAAACTTGAATAAGGGGGGAATGAAAACATGGAAGCTGATGGCTAGAGAGCTGGGCCTGGAAAGCAATATGCTGGGGCCCGTGAATGGAAAAAGAAAAATTAACTGAGTTTGAATTGGAAAGCCCAAAAGTTAAGAGGGAGAAAGTCAAACCAACAAAACGATCTTTCAAAGGGGATATGGAGGGAACAAAACGAATGGGAAGTCATGCAAATAATAAGGTTTCAACAATGAAGATATTGGCGGAGGCTGGTGTCCAGCCTCGCAGAAAGTAATGAGGCTCCTAAGCTAGAATGTTTGAGGCTTGAGAAATTCTCAAACATTCCGAGCTTTAAATGATATTCTCCAAACATAGAAGCCATAAATAGTGTTTGTGTGTGAAATGAAGTTGCTGTATTCTCAAATGTGGCAAATCAGGAAGAAGCTGAATTTTGAGAATTGTTTTGCTGTGAGTAGAGAAGGGAGGAAATGGGGAGTTGCAATGTTATGAAATAAGGAAATAGACATAAAGTTGTTGTCTTATAGTCAATGCCATATAGATATGATAGTTTAGGAAGAAAAGGGAGAAGTAATGGAGGTTTATGGGCTTTTAGAGACAAACTAGAATAAGTTTATATGGTTATTGCTCAAGATATTGGCTAAAATTGCCAACCTTCCATAGGTCTATTGGGGTGACTGGGGTGACTTCAACGAGACAATGAAAGTAATGAAAGTATAATGTGTTTGGGGTGAGTGTGTATATTTTAAAATTTAATTTATATATTACATATATAAATATTTATTAAAATATTAAATAAGTATTTTATTACGTTAATAAAATATTAAATAACTCATATTTAAAACGTATTTTATATTGTTTTAATTTAAAATTCGGTGGAATCTTTTTAATTAGAATAATAATTTTTTATTTTTATTAAAATATTTAATTTAAAGTAACATTTACTTTTATTAATTTCTCGGGACTCTTTACCATTCTTGTATAAAATTTTTATGTTTATAAACAACTTGTAATTTGCCTCCATTTATGACAACTTGTGCCGCCCTCAAACCAATTACAATTACGAAAGTGACAATTTACATGAAGCATGACAAAGCCTTCATTTTAGCCACATGCTTAATAAATTAAGCTTGGTGGCTTGTTAAAAGAGTTGGCCAATTTTTTTTTCAATTCGCGGCAAAATGCTTCATTAATGAACCGATGATAAAGCTTTTAGTATAAACATATGTAATGAATTCATTGGCCAAATAAATGGCCGAATGAATGAAGCAAATTTGGCCAAATTGAAACCTTTCATAAACAATTTATTTGATTTCAATTTGAAATCAATTCACGCCACCTCTATTTAACAAAAAGATTTGACCGAATTCAAAATTTAATTGGTGACATGATATTACCATTTAAATTATGCATTAATAAATTAAATATAATCTGTTAATAATATGCCATTTGTTTTATTTATATATATATATATAATTTTATAACATTTGTAAATTATATATTAAATTAATAAAAATCTATCACGTGTTATGTTTTAATAAATTAGTGACACGAAATATGATATACAATAGAAGGTTAAAGTGGCAAGTCTCATTTGTTAAAATTTCGGACTTAATATTTAAACTCTATAATTTTTTTGAGAGACCTTAAAATAATTTTAATTTTTTGAAAATTTCTCAAATTAAATTATTTAATCTAGTATGATACCACAGTATAAAACGAGTACAGTTCATTAAGTGAGACTCCCTAAATTCACACTCATTTCGTCTTATGAAACTTTTCTATAAGTCCATAACCGTTACCTCATATACACATTATGGAAATAATAAAATGACGCGTTGAACCATATAAGTTGAGGTTAATACATATTCGTATAATCCTTCCTCCATTTATATCTTAGAAGAGCAGAGAAGTCTCCATATACTCAACTCTAGAACTTATCTCCAGATTTGTATTCCGATAAATAATATTCATAAATACTTTTGTGATATAGTTTCCTACACGAGAAATATTTTTTTTCAGGTGAATTGTTTATGGCTATAAAACTTTCAGGAACACAATCTTGAAGCATCTCAAAATGTTTCTTGTGTAAAAAACAATATCGTAAAAATATTTGTGCATATTATTTATCAAAATAAGAATCTGGAGATAAGTTATAGCATTGAGCATATAGAAACTTGACAATGATGATCTATGTTTCCACCCTTTCAGGATATAAATGACGGAAAGATTATACGAATATGTATTAACCTCAATTTGTATGGTTCAATACATTGTTTTGTTATTTTCATAACTTGTGTGTAAGGCAACATTTATAGACTTATGAAAGAGTTCCGTAAGAGAAAATGAGTGTGAACTTAGAGAGTCTTGTTATATGAAATATACTTATTGTGCACTAGGGTAATGCACCAAATTAAATAATTCAATCTAAAAAGTTTTAAGAATAATCAGAATTATTTTAAGGTCTGTTAAGAAGATCATAAGATTTAAGTGTTAAACTTGAGATCTCGACAAATGAGACTTACCACTTTTATCTTTCTATTGAATGTTAAATATCATACTATTAATTTGTTAGAGTATGACATATGACATATTTGTATTGACCCTTTTAATTATTAAGAGTTAATAGTTAATAAATTGAATAATAATTCTAATAAAAAATATTTGGTGGCATTATTTGATTGCTCTCTTTTATAAAATATTTGGCCAAATACAATTGCCATCAATTGAAAAAGTGTTAAATTCGACCACTTAATTTACTAATGAATTTATCATACTTTTAGCATGACGTGCCTTTAAACTAATGATCTAATGGCCATTTTACAATTTGCTAGACACTCATCCTTCTTATATTCAGAACATAAACAAGTATTTTATGCATTGTCATGCTTATTAAATATTGGTCAAACGGATTTGCATCATGGGCTATAAATTGTAATTCATATATTTTTATAACAAGTGAAGAAAATTTTAGTATATACATATATAGCCATTTAGCCGAGAGATAAAAATTAAAAGAAAGTATTGCTTTCAAGTAGTTAATTTTTGTCAAAAAAAAAAATTATCATTCTAGCTCAAAAAATCTCACATTATTCTTGATTAGAATTGTATAAAACATGCTTTAAGAGTGAGTTCTTTAATATTTCATTAGTGTAATAAAACATTTATTTAAGTTTCATTGCAATTAAATAATTATGTGTGATATATAATTAAATTAAAATGTACACACTCGTTTTACGCATAGCGCACTATCAAGTGTTAGCAGGGGAAATCTTCTATTTTGGATTCTAGAAGGGGTATGATTAATGTCACAGGCCGAACTTTTATCATTGACCCTAAAAAACTGTAGAGTTAAGTGTGTAATATACCAGCGTATATACAATTTCAAAAATTTACCACACGCAACAAAAGCATGTTAACAATATACATCTAATTTAATAAATTAAACACATATATCACATATATGTATAAGTATAACTATTATACAAAAATTATATAATGAACAATTGTGTTAAAATAATATGTAAAAATACTTACCTAATGAAGGTAGTTTTACAAAATCTTCAAGTCCTCCAACTATTCAAGTGAAGAGTTCACTTTGAAGTGTATTCTTGAACAATTTTAGTCCATAACAGTTTGGTGGGATTATGAAACTAGAATTGTAGTTTTGATTAATTTCCAACAACATGTATTCAAATTTTTTAAATACAAATATTTATTTCCATAAGAGGAGAGAAAGATTAAGATATGTTTATTCTTTCAACACTTGAGAAAAGACAAAAAAACACTCCATCTTTTTTTTTTCCTACACCTAGCCAAATGGATACCTTCTTTCACTCAAAACTGAATCACTTTTGTTTTGTTAATTAATTTAACCGTTGGTTGAATGTTGCCACCCAAAATGTGTAGGGAATGAATTGCATTATTTCCTTTTTAAGTGGTAGACACACTTGATTGCCAACATTTTTTCAAGTGCTCCACTTTCTCATTTAATTCACATGGCTTACATATGTCCCTACATCTTAAAATACAATATAAATTATATTAAATTTATGTTATGACCGACCACCTACACTGCATAATTGAAATGATAACATTTCATTTCATTATTGATTACGCTAATGCTTATCAACATTATTTTTCATTTAATATAAATACATGGTCCACTTTAGTATAAATTACTTGAAACATAAATGGTTCATTACTATTTAATATGTTTCAACTTTTACCTTATTAATTTAATTAAATTAATTATTTAAAACACTTTTAAATAAATAATTTACTATATTAATTTTTACTAATAAGATTAAATGGTAAATTTAAGGTAAAATAATTAATGGACCAAATTATGCTACTTGTCAACATCCTGTGGATTAATAACTCTTATTAATTAATTTAGTGATGTACTTAACGATTAAGTCTTGATAAATGCACATCCCGAGGGATTCTAAAATAATTATTCTATTTTGTTGAAATTTACTTAGTCTAATTATTCAATCTATTCTGCCACCTTAGTACGCAACGGGTATACTTTATATTGTGAGACTATATAGGTCCACACCCAATTTTTCATATGGAGCTCCTCCATACGTTTATGAATGATGCTCCCCCTCCTCGTTACGGATATTACAAAGCAGCGCGTTAGACCATGCAAGTTGAGATTATAACATATTCGTATAATCCTTTCGTCATTTATATCCTAGAAGAACATAGATATAGACTATCACCGTTAAATCTCTATTTGATCAACTATGAACTTATCTCCAGATTTATATTTTCCTAAATAATATCCACAAATACTTTTATGATATTGTTTATCCCTTCAGAATATACTTTTCGAGGTTTATGCTTGTGGTCACAAGACTTTCTGAAATATAATCTTTAAGCATCATGATATACAACTCACTTATATGAGCTGACGGATCTTATATCTATGCACACTGAACTCTATAAGCATCGAACTATACCCAGCGACACTCAACAGTCAGACTATGAAAGGTTTCTGACATGTGTAGAACAAAAGTATAGTAGATCACTTACAAGCCCACCGTGGTACTCAGATCAAAGGACCATAAATACTATTCAACTCGAAAGACCTTCTATGGATGACTTTATGAGATGTCTATTGGAGGTCATTGTGAGTCTATTTAGTACCCACTCCTTACTGAATGCATGTATCTCTATACGAACTTCCACTAAACTCATAGTTTGCTAAAACTAATCATCTGGACCATCAAAATATAGACATACACTAATCTATATTGATAGGTTCCATCGATAGATCCGCATCGATGAAATTAGATCAGGAACATAGTGTTTAAGAACATACTTGCATAATGACATTTCCTAACACCATCTGCAACTCTTTGCAGCTACATCATTACTAATATATTCTCAGGTCATTGTCCCATTTCAGATAAGGTTCTAACTTTTTAGATTTCGCTGACTCTAACAATTTGCTAACTCTTAGCACCATTAACTCTTAGTACTTATAACTATTATCGTTACTAACTCTTATCACTGATCTAAATTTTTTTAAACCATATTTGAACTCTTTCAGATCATACAATGTTTAAAACGTAACAAGCATCTTATCATTTAATAATTAATAATAATAATAATTTAATTAGAAATGATGATTGTATAAATACTATAATTAAATATTTATACATAATAAGATGGTATGTAAGCACAAATTCCAACAAAAAATAGTTTATTAGGTAATGTTACCTACTCGCGCATATATATCAAAGATTCATCCAATTTTTATTTAATGTAGAACATGACATTCTCCCTCACCTAAACATGTGACACCCTCGTTACGATTTAACCCAAACTTAAGGGTCATCTTGAAGCCATGAGGGACCTACTATCCATATGGTAATCTCTAGTAGGGCTCAAGACACAAGATTTTTAAGACCTACTTAGCATGTAATGTCCATCCCCACTATTCTTGGGAGACTTATATCGCATATGACAATCTCTATTGAGATGATTTTGTGGGGTTCACATACGAATGAGAATTCGAGTATACTTTGATTTCACTTATTACGAGCTAGTCACTTACCATTAACACAAAAGACTAGCCTGTTAAGTAATGTTGTCTATCTGCTCATATATACCTAAGATCCACCCATTTTCTATTCGATGTGAGACTTGACATTATGATTTGATCCATATATTTCTCTCTAAAATACTGTCTAATGAAGCTTTCCTTCCACATGTTCTTGTCATCAATTAGCATTTCTACTTTATTGTCCAATGGTAGCTTTGTAAGGGAAATAGGCTGAAAGAAGAGGCTCTTGGGATCTAATTACTATTGTAAATTTCAACTCCATCTCCTCAAACTATCAACTATTTGATCCATTTTCAATAATTCTTTCCCTCATAAAATGCTCCTCCATGATGCATTGCTACCTATTTTGAATGCATATTAGCCTTGTCTTCAAAATTATAGTAGTAATATTAGAGGCATGAAACCCTAAGTATCAAAATTTTAGTTATGGCTAAATGATAAAATATTTACGGTACATGTCTTTCTAAAAAAACTCCAAGTTTCTAGCACAATAAATTAGAGAACAACTTAGATGAGTCGGATTTACCACATTATTTATGTGCTTGTCTCACTTAAATTTTGTCGCATATGTATTTGTTTTGAAATGAATCATCTGTATGTGTCAAATTTTTTTAGTAAATGATAAATTAAAATTATCTCACTTAATTTTTTTTCATTAAATTAATAGGTGACTTATAATATGTTCAAGTGGTGTTATTAGAATTTTTTAAACACTATTATTGAGAGTTGAAGAGTTATTCGAATTAATATTGATTATATTTACTATAGCACAATCTAAAATATTAAGATTTAAAAAATTCAAATTTACTTTCATTAAAAAATAATACTATATTTTTTAAGTAATATTTAATATTTTTTATCTTAAATAAAGTGTTAAATATTCATTAAATGGTTAATTTTTAAAAAAATTTAAAATTCTTTTTATATCATCTTATCACTCACTAGTTGTTTTAACACATCTTTTAAAATAAAAAAAATATTAAGAAGAAATATTAATTGAAAAGTATAGTACAACCCCTTGTTAGAAATTATTTGACTTTTTTTTAACACTACAATTAAGAGTGAAAGAGTTATTGAAATCAACGTTGATTGGATTTATTATAGCAAGATCTAAAAATCTAGACTGAAAAGGATCAAATTTAACAACAATGTTTCAAATTAGTATCTCAATTTTTACTTCCATAAAATCTATTCATATTACTAATACTGTACATCAAATTCAATGTTACATGTTTCAAATTAGAGTATAAATAAGGATTTATCTAATACTTTAACTGCTATATTT
Source organism: Ailanthus altissimus (assembly GCA_946807835.1). Taxonomy (NCBI): domain Eukaryota; kingdom Viridiplantae; phylum Streptophyta; class Magnoliopsida; order Sapindales; family Simaroubaceae; genus Ailanthus; species Ailanthus altissimus. The sequence goes on along the minus strand of OX327688.1, from coordinate 29,670,119 downwards.
TCAAAACTTAGTGAAGCACGTTAGTTACAAACATTTCTCAACTTGCAACAATTACGTCAACAAACCATCGAAACTATTGTCATTAATATTCATAATATGGTTAATTTTATATTAATTTTTATTAAAAATTTAGTGATTTAAAATTAAGGACAAATTTTAATTTTGAGTTGGAGATTAATAAAAATTTGAAATAAAGCTAAAGATGCATTGAAAATATGAAAAAAAATCAAAAAAAAAATTAAAAGTGAGAAGGGGTTTAAAGCGTAAAGGAAAATCAAAATCGGCGTCAAAGTCTGGGCACATTTAACGCATAGACACCACCAATTTAGGGAAACTATATTTTTGAGTAGTATTTCATCCCATAGACAATTTTTGAATTTTTACAATGTGTTAACTCTTATTTCAATTAAAAATAAAATTTTTAAAGACCTTTTAAACATTATATAAATATTTGTAACTCTTTATAATTGATTAAGCATTAAATCATCAACAATAGAGAGAATAAAAAACTTAAATTGCACTCGAGTGTTTTGAATACATAAAAAAGTGCGATATAAATCATTGGAAACTCTTAAATATTAAGTATTTATTTTTAATCTATTATAAGTGTTCTTTGTGTATAAAAGGATTGAATAAAAGAAGTTAAGATATTAAAATTTATCGTAAACATAATTAATTATTGTCAAATTATGTATATTATTTATGTTTTCTTTAATATGATTGATTGTTTATCTTATTAATTGTGTAATTTTTATTTATCTTAATTGTTATGAGTGAAAGACTTCAGTAAGACATTTAGAATTTTTTAAAATATACGCTAAAAATTCTTAATAAATTTTATGAAACTAATTAGAAAATGTCATATTTCAATAAAAATTGAGGATTTGTGTAAAAATTAAAATTTATTGTAAATGACTGAATAAATATTATCCCCTCTTATATTTTTGAGTATTATAACTTATTTTTCATAATTTTATTCTTGAATTTCAAATCGAAAATGTGTTTACTAAGTGAAAACCTATTATTTAATTTAATAGATATACTAACATATTATAAATAACTTAATAAATATTATCAACTTCTAGGCCTCGCAATTTTATTTTAATAGGTATTGTTCACAGGTGTTGTAAACAACTTAATAAATATTTTCTGTTCTAGTATTTCTGAGTCTGATATGGTCCGGTCAGACACTTGTTATTAAGTGAAGGGTTTTACCCAATTTAAGCCGCACCGCAACTGGGCAACAAAATTATGTCATGAAATAATCGAACGCTTTAAACAAAAGCCGTTCATTCTTGGCTTTGCTGATTTGTCTCTTCCTCAATTACTCCTAAACCTAGTTTGGGCGCGATCCATCTTCCTCAATATTTCCTGTAAAAAGCAGTTAGGTTTTGTATATAATCAGAAATTATGGGTGACAATGCGGCAGCGTCTGATCAAAAGAACAAAAAAGCCGTGAATCAAATAACTAATGTTTACATTTGGGACATGGACGAGACTCTTATTCTCCTCAAGTCCTTATTGAATGGTGCATTCGCCGAGTCTTTCGATGGCTGATCATCTATTGCATTATGTTGCTTGTTTGAATGAATATGATTAACTTTTAGGTCATTATAGCATATATTTGGTCTGCTCTGTATCTCTTTCAGAAAGCTGTTTATGTTCTTAAAGCCATTTTAATTGTTGTCATGATGGTGTATGACGTAGTGAAATGCTCAATTCTGTTGTTTCAGGGTTTGCAAAGTATCTTTGATAAAGTGATGTTGAGTTTCTGGGATGAATTGTACAATATGACTGATGAATATACAGATAGATGGCTATCCTCAGGTATGTTTTCAACCATTTTCCAGTTGCAGACTAATCCAGTCATATCATTTTGTCCCTCCAGTGTTTTAAGTGTCTGATTGATGAACACTTGTTGATGATGTATTTTAATGATATCACATTTTAACTCTTCTATTTTGAGGTTTTGGGATAGACATAAAATAAAGGAGTGATTCTATTTGGTACTGATGGATGATAAAAAATGGTGCAAGAAAATTCTTTGTTGATAATGCATATCTGCATCTGTTACTTTTTATGCAAACTAATATTAGTGTTCTAACTTTTAGGACTGGATGTGTAAACTTGAAGTCTGAGCATTTTATTTTTATTTTTTTAGTGTGTGGGTGTGTGTGTTGAAAAATCATTTGAAAGGGAATTTGTCATAGCATTGAAATTTCGTCATATATGGGTGAGAATCCTAGCTCATTTATAGGATTTATGACCAAATTATGTTTAGTTAAATTTCATTGTAGATTTTGGAAGTAGTTAGGATTATGTCCAAACTAGCTTAAGTTTTGATAATTCCTTATTCTTTTCATCTTCACTTTGTTAAATCTTATTAGTTATTGCCTTGCTGGTGTTTGCCTTTGTGTGCCTTTCTGGGGTATTATTCTCTTTCCTACTGCTTGTAATAGGCATCCATCAACATTTGCTAGTAATACTGAAAAGATTGTCTGTTCATAATTTCAATCCAGTTTATTTTACACTTGTTCTGTAATATATCTCTCCAATTACTTATTTATAATATAAATTTTTGTTTTCAATGTGTAGCAAGAACCTTGTTGGAGCAGTGTTCAAGTGGGAAGGGAGACTTAAATTCTTCTCTTGGTTCTGCCAATCAAATCTTGGACTCTACTGATACAAAATTCCAGCATGTAAATGTATTGGTGACTTCTGGATCATTGATCCCTAGCCTTGTAAAATGCTTACTTTTTCGACTGGACAAGTGGATAGCACATGGAAATGGTCAGTCATACATTCATCTCATTCTTACTTGAAGTTTGTTTTCCTGTGGGCACATTCATCTCATTCTTACTTGAAGTTTGTTTTCCTGTGGGCACATTCATAACAAGATTATGACTTGATAGTTAATAAGGACTCTCATTATGTGTCTCTTATTTGAGTAGCCAATTCTACACAGCATTTTAGCATATTGTGCATTCCCATACATTCATTTAGCAAGCTGTACCCTCATAATAAAGTGTTCTGAATGATGAAGTAAACAATGTTGATTCTGTTGCCTGAAAAATAATTGTTTGCTCTTGTCAATTGAGCATCAGAAAGTAATGAATATTCATACAATGCAACGAGTACACTATGCTAACAAAGCTGCAGCCTCTCGTTAGCTCCATAGACGAGTTAGTCTAGTCCATCTGAGAAATTACTCACCAGTAGAAACATTAACCTCTTGGTCACTCTGGCTCACAAAAGAATGGAAAAAGGAGCCAAATCTGCTAGAGTTGATATTTGTTGGGTATTGGCTTAGGCTCCTTGTTTCCTCTTGGTTTTTATTAAGTTCATGCCCAACACATTGCAGTTAACCCTAAAATACTGACTCTCAATTCTAGTCTTGAACAGAATTTGTAACGTACCTCTATAATAAATTATAGGTCAATCTGCTATGCACCAATCTTTAAAATCTCTGATTACACCAACTGGCCGAAAACACAACATAAACGTAGTAACAATGAATGGCCCAAGACCACACAACTACAGGTCCTCAATTGACAATAGGTTCCAATTTCTTCAGTGACAAATTTCTTTGAGTAAATTTCTCAAGCATTGATTATTGTGAAGAAATAGAGAGTAGAAGAATTCTTGTCTTTGATAATGAGAAAAATACATCATTATATAGGTGAAGCTATGTGTTTTATTTGGAAGGTTATCAATCTATTTCCTATTCTATGATATTGACAATAAATATATACAAAATACCATATACATTTCAATACTCCCCTTCAAGCTAGAGCATATAAATCATATGCGCCAAGTTTGTTATAAATAAAATCAATTCAAGGACCCCTGAGAGATTTAGTGAGAATGTCTGCTACCTGGTCGTTTGAGTAAACATGACTTGTTGAAATATAGCCAGACAAAATCTTCTTTCGAATAAAGTGACAATCATTTTCTATATGCTTAGTCCTTTCATGAAATACCGGATTGGATGAAATGTAAAGTGCAGCTTGATTATCACAAAGTAACTTCATTTGTGATATGTCTGCAAATTTCAGTTCTTGGATCAATTGTTTTAACCATATAAGCTCACATGTTGCTAAGGCCATGACACGATATTCTGCTTCTCCGGTTGACCTGGCAACAACTTCTTGCTACTTTCTTTTCCATGATACAAGGCTTCTTCCAACAAGAACACAATACCCAGTAGTAGAGCATCTATCTGATGGAGAACCTACCCAATTAGCATTTGAATATCCGATTACCTGTGTATGACCTTTATTTTCTTATAACAAACTTTTTTCTATTGCACCCTTGATATACTTTAAGTTCGAATAACTGCATCCCAATGACTATCACATAGAGACTGTAGAAACTGACTGACAATACTAACCAAATAGGAAATATCAGGCCGTGTGATGTTGAGATAATTAAGCTTACCAACTAGTCTCTGATATCTCTTAGGATCTGCAAGAGACTCCTCCTGTCCAGGTAGGAGTTTAATATTAGGATCCATATGAGAATCTATAGGCCTGCAATCTGACATCCCTGTTTCCTCTAGAATATCTAGCGCATATTTTCTTTGAGAGATAACAATTTCAGACTTAGATTGAGCAACCTTTATACCAAGAAAATAATTGAGCAATCCCAAATCTTTAATTGTTTAATACCGTCTCTATCATCTCCTGTAATGACAATATCATCAACGTAGACTACCAGATATATACATTGGCCCTGTGGTGTATGTCGATAGAAACAGAATGATCTGACTCACTTCGAATCATGCTAAACTCTTGGATAACAGTACTAAAACGACCAAACTAAGCACAAGGAGATTGTTTCAAACCATACAAAGAGCTACGAAGTTTACACACCAAACCAGACTCCCCCTGAGCAAAAAATCCATGTGGTTGCTCTATATATATTTCTTCCTGAAGCTTACCATGAAGAAATGCATTTTTGATATCGAGTTGGTGTAAAGGCCACTGACGAATAGTAGCTATAGACAAGAATAATTGAACAGATGACATTTTAGCCACAAGAGAGTCTTATAATAATCCTGCCCATAAGTCTGAGTGTACCATTTTGCAACCAACCGAACTTTCAATCTGTCCACCTGACCATTAGGTCTAACCTTGACAGTATACACCCATCGACAGTCAACCTTGGAGTGTCCTGGCGGTAACCGAACTAATTCACATGTACCATTAGTATGCAAAGCAGCCATTTCCTCAACAATTTCATTGAAAATAATCAAGTGCAACACGAATAATCATCAATAAACGTAACAAAGTATTTAAAACCTAAAACAGAAGAGACTTGACTTGGACCTTAGACATCTGAATGAACTAATTCAAAAGGGGATGCAACCCGATTATTGACACGCTTTGGAAACGATCCACGAGAGTGTTTTTCAAGTTGACAAGACTCACAATTGAAAGACGATAGACTAGAGAGACTTGGAACCATTTTTCGAAGCTTTAACAGATTTGGATGTCCTAGATGATTATGAAGAAGTGTTGGTGATTCAGTGACAGTGCATGCAACAGATGGTTGAGAAATACTTAGATGATAGAGCCCCTGTGACTCACGACCTAAATCAATCATCTTTCCTGTACTGCGATCCTGTATAAGAACAGAGTTATTAACAAAAGTGATTGCACAGTTTAAAGAGCGAGTGGGTTTACTGACAGAGATAAGATTAAAAGGACAATACGGTATATAAAGAACAGATTCTAAAGGTAAGGAAGGAAAAGGATGTGCTCGACCAACTGCTTGAGCAATAGTTGTGGACCCATTAGCTAAGGTGACAGATGACAATAACCTAGATGTAGAAGTATGAGAAAGTAATTTAACGTTACTAGAAATGTGATCAGAGGCACCAGAATCAAGGACCCAAGGTCCTAAAGAAGAGGACTGGGTAAGACAAGCGACCGAATTACCAGTATGTGCAATGGAGGCAATGGAAGAGGTAGACTGCTTAGCCGCTTGGTATTTAAGGTATTCCTCATAGTCAACACCGGTGAGAGTCACGAATGGAGGTTGCTTGTCTGTTTTAGAACTCTCAATAGTCATATTGGCTCATAGATCGGAGACAAGGAAGAAGGAGAAAACAACTGACAACCAGGAGAAGTTTTTCGGCAACACAACAGCGGTTTTTCGATGGTGGTGATGGCGGTTAGGTGACGGTTTTGCTCGTTGTCAATGTCTGAAGACCGAGACACCGGCGCTGAGACTGCATGCGTGACGGAAAGAAGTAGGTCGGCAGTTGAAGTTCGCCGGAGAACAGGGCTGTTACCGGTGTGTGGAGGCACGTCCGGCGGTCAGTGAGGATCAGATTGCTGCAAACCTGATCGCCGGCACCCTTTGATATCAGTGGAGGTGGCCGCAGAATGGTACGGTTGCCGGAGAGTGCTGCTGTTACCGGTGCGTGGAGGCGCGTCCGATGATGCTCCGACGCTGATTTCTTGGCTCTTGTAGGCGAGATCCTTTTGAACACATGGCCACCGGAAAAAGAGAGCACAGTGGCCGGAAAATAGACAAGTAGTGCTGCCGGAAGAAAACAATTCAGAAGCCAAGTGTTGGCTCTTATACCATGTGAAGAAATAGAGAGTAGAAGAATTCTTGTCTTTGATAATGAGAAAAATACATCATTATATAGGTGAAGCTATGTGTTCTATTTGAAAGGTCAATTAGTCCTATTTGGAAGGTTGTCAATCTATTTCCAATTCTTTAATATTGACCATAAACATATACAAAATACCATATACATTTCAACAATTACATAAGAAAATATAGTTTCTATCTGGACTTGGTGACCAGTATCATATCTCACATACAAGTCCACAAAAGAATCTTTTCCTGATAGCACACGTATATTCTTCAAAATTTGATAATATTGATGGTGCTATATTATTATCCTATCAGCGTAATGAAGATGGAATTTATTTTTGATATATTAACACTAACATATGGTAACTCAGACAGCCTCAGTTGTTACCGAAGAGAACTTAGGATTCAGATATGTTTAGGAGGTTTTACCTTTCTTCTCTTTTAGGAACTGATTACAACTTTAGGGATTGTTCTGGTACAGATCCTTAAACAATGGCTTGTTCTTTGATTGTTGGGTGCTTTATTACTGCTGAGTTGATATGGGGTGATATATGGTTTCTGATTTCTCCTCTTTTTGACTATTTTTTACATGAAATATATAGTAATATAAAATGCCAGAGGAACACAACTATTTTGTTTCATTTTCATGGTATAAAATCATTTGCATATGAGAGTGCAAATACAATTATTCAGTCATCATGAACCGCCTGTATCTACTCGGGGCAATTTCTCCCATATGTTATAACATTGTATGCATTTACATGCTTTTAGATATTGATAATGAATGCGCTGCTGACTTTATTCATGCCTTTTAATTTTGTATTATAATTTTGTTTCATAGTGTCCACAATGAAATGTGCCTTTTATCAGTTGAGATAATAGGTTGGATACTGACTTTCTGTATACTGTGTAATGAGCTTGAACATCCTTTTTGATGCTTTATAGAAAAGGAAGAACAAATAGCTGGATTAGGGGATACTGACATCATATGTTTCTTCAGTTTACAGCTCATGGGAAGTGGGGAAACTCCAATGTTTCCAGTGGATCAAAGAGCGTTACAACAATCCAAATATTCGATTTTGTGTGATTGGAGATGGATGGGAAGAGTGTGAAGCTGCACAAGCCATGCAATGGCCATTTGTCAAGATTGACCTGGGACCAGGCAGTTTTCACAGGTTCCCAGGTCTCTCTCTTAGAACATTAGGCTGCTATTTTTCTGTTGTTTATGGAAGTCCTGATGATGCAAATGACGAGTAAGTAATCTCCCTATGTATAGTAGGCAAGGTTGCCTCTAGACTGGATATTTAGTTGTACATAAAGTGATAAGTGAATATTGCGGGAATTGTTTGCCTTAAGAAAAAGAGAACAAGTGGTATATGTTCGAATCTGGCCTAATCTCTTCTCATGCAATCCACTGATTTTACAACAAATATAACATGCAAATATCTTTTTTAAACATGTTATTAAACTAGATCATAATTAGAATTATCTGGTGAGAAGATTATTTATGGTGTTCACGAATATTTCTGTCATTCAACTTCCTTGAATGGTTTATAACATCTATATATTTGATCAAGATGGTTGTTAGTAGGAGTCTAGAAATGACATTTTCTTGAATGTTTTACTGTGGGCTGTCCATCACTAAATAGGTGTAATTTTAGAGACATATGCTGGTCACATGTAAAGAGATACTCATCTTTGGAGATTTATAGGCAAGGACCACTGCTTTCCCAGAAATAGGTCAGATGCACGGCTTTAAGAAAAGTGCATCCTTTGGCATTCTCTCATTCATAATTGTACAGGTTCTAGAGATGTCAGAATCAGAAAGACCCTGGTTTCTGAGTCTGAAATTGTGATTTTCCTTATTTGTTTGCCATGTCATCCATAGAAATAGAATCCACAAGATCGTGGTTGGAAGTTGAATTGCAGTTTTATAACATAGAGTGGTGTTATTGGCTATGATATTTGGTTTGTCTTTATTTGGTACGACTATGAATTAGCAAGTGGATTAATGTGATTGTTTTATCACCTTGATGTAATATTTTCCTCATCCTCCGATCAGCCTGGGAATTTTCTCTCGTTTTCTCTTTTGGTCTCTTTTTGGTCGAGAGCAATTGAAGAGTAGTCTTTCCTTAAAAATGGAAGGGATTATATCAAAATTTCACAGTTCTTTTCCCACTTCTTTCTATTCATTTATTTTATTACTTTGAAAATTAAAAAAATTGCAGGAGAGAGAGGAACCATAAATCGTCTAATAGAAAAAAAATTATATGTTATTCAAACTATTATACTTTTGTTATTTAATTTTTATTCTTCTTTAATTTAAGGGCTCAAATTTTGTGTAATATATTGTCCCAAAAAAGTGTTGCCTTATATAATATATTATTATAGTAATATCTATATGGGAAAGGATCAAAATCTTTTTTTTAACATTATTGAATTAATTTGTTTTAAATAATTGAGATTAAATTTCATATGTGGTTTAACAATCTTAGTTATTTATTTAGGAAAATGTTCACTAATAATCCTATTTTTAACTCACATTCTTTTATAGTCATAAAATTAAAATATAATTTTTAATAATCACAAAATTTAGATTCGGATTATTTTATCTCTGAAGTATATTTTGTTTGTCTCAAAATACACTTTGAAAAATCTAAACTTGAGAACTAGTAGATCAGGTTGAAAATAAATAGATTTAGTTAAAAATGGGTGAAAAATATGTAAAATTTGGCAAACATCATAGGAGAAAATGATTGAGGACGGCGTGAAGCAGTAGATGTACGATGAATGAGAGGGGCCGCGCACCTCTCTTGGCGCTGTGAGACTCTAATGCTGAGCAACTTTAACGCTGCGAGAAGGGGTTGTGCGCCCCTCCTCGCGCTACGTAACTCTAGTGCTGCGTGAAGGGGCTATACGCCAGGCTGCGCGACGTGAGGCCAAGCGAGCAACCTCTTTACGTGCCCTCCATGCGAGGAGCTAAGAGGGGCAGCTCGCCGCGCAACTAGGTGCATGACTCTCTACTGTGGGAAGGGGCCCATGCTTGGTCTCGCAGAGCGAGGCCAAGATAGGTGACCCTTTCACACGCCTTACATGCGAGGTAGTCGCATGCCCGGCTGCATAGTGCACGACCCCCTCCACAAGTTTCATATGTGAGGCATAGGAAATTTTAGATTTCATCTTTTTTTTCTCTTAATTCATCGTATTTTCTCCTTGACGTGCTTTTTTTTTCTATTTTATTACAATACACTACCACTATATTTTCTTCCCTTTTTTATTGTTAATTTTGTGGTTTAAATAATAATTTTTTTGAGTTATATTATTAAAAAAAAGCAATTTTATCCATTTATTGTATTTTTTGCTAATAAAGATTAACTAAATAATTTTTAATTATGAAATATTATGACATTTTTAAGAGGATTATTAGTGAACATTTCCAATTTATTTATGTGTATATACTGAAAGGCTTATAAACTGTAAAGATTCAATTCAATTTGTTTAAAAGAATATGGTGCACATGTTTAACCACAAAAAAAGGTGTAGTTGACTAATAAGTGTTGAAGTTAGTGCTTACATGTCATTCTAATGTTGTATGAATATTAATTGTTTAATATTTATATAATAATTATTTTAAATAAAATCGTTAATATTAAATATATAGGATATAATGCTTGTAATATTATAGACATTGTATGATTTGAAAGAGTTCAGATCTGGTCTAAAAAAGTTTAGATCATTACTAAGAGTTAACAGCACTGAGAGTTATAAATACTAAGAGTTAGCACCGCTAAGAGTTAGTAGGTTATAAGAGTCAGCGAAATCTAAGGAATTAAAGTCTTGTCTGTAATGGGACAAAAATCTGAAGGTATACTAGTAATGACATAATTGTAAAGAGTTGTAATAGATAATAAGAAATGTCATTATGTAAGTATGTTCTCAAACACTATATTTCTGATCCATTTTCATCAATACAGGTCTGTCGGTAAATCTCTTTTTTATAAATCAATGTATGTATATATTTGTATGGTACAAATGATTGTTCTTAACTGACTATGAGTTTAGAGCTCATATAAGCATGTGAGTTTCAGTCAGGATTGGATACTGGAAAGACTTATGAGGATCTACAATAGACATCTCATAAAGTCATCGATGGAGGGTGTTCTCGAGTTTAACAGTATCCATAGTCCTTTGACCTGAGTGCCACAGTAGGCTTGTGAGTGACCCACTATGCTTTGGGTCTACACATGTCAGAGACTTCTCATGATCTAATCGCTGGGTGTCGTTGGGTATATTTAGATGCTTATGGAGTCCGATATGCGTAGATATAATTTTTTGTAAAGTTAAACAATATCGCAAAGCATACAAGTTTGGAGATAAGTTCATGGAAGTGCTTTTGGAGATTTGACTGTGTTGATTTATGTCCCTGCACATCTAGGATATAATTGACGGAATGACTATATGTATGCGTTATGACCTCAACTTGTATGGTTTAACGCGCTGATTTGTAATATTCGTGACGTATGCGTGATCATCAATCATGGGCTTATAGAATAGTTTCATTTAACGAATCAGGCGTGGACTTAAAAAGTCTTGCAATATAAAATGTACTCGTTGTGCACTAAGGCAACATAATAGATTGAGTAGTTCAATCTAGTAGAATCCAACAAAACCAAACAATTATTTGAGGAACCATCAGGATGCACGCGTGCCAATACTTAAAAGTTAAGTACATTAATTAGTTAACAATTGTTATTGACCAAATAAGTAATAATATGTGGCGGATAGTGAGCCTTTGGTTAAGTTTACTTAAGTGTGTGGTTATGTGAGATCCACTTTAAATTAATTTGGTAACTAAATAAGGGTTTAAAGGTAATTTTACATATTTAATTATTAAATATTCAATATATTTATTTATAAAATAATTAAATAATGATTAACGTAACCTAGATTAATTATTAACTAATGTTAGATTAATTATTAACTAAGGTTAGATTAATTAATTATTTACTTGTTGAAAAAGTAAGTTAACCTAATTATAGTTAAATATTAATTTGAGTTAGGTTAATTGAATATTTTATTATTTATTTGTTGAAAAAGTAAATTAATTTAATTATGATTAAAAGTTAACTTGAGTTAAGTTAAATGAATATTTAATTAATTACTTGTTTGACAAGTAAATTTAACTTAATTTGAGTTAGGTTAAATTAAATTTAAGTTAAAAATTAACTATGATTAAGTCAAATTAAAGAGTTAATTTTGACTTATTATATATGTAAAATTGAAACAAAAATTAATGCTTTTTGTACAAAATAAAGTGGCCGGCCATTTAACTTAATAAAGGGGGAAGAACTTTTTTATTAATTTGGCTATTAAGCAGAGAAAATGAAAAGTTTATTTTTGAGTGCAAAAATATGGCCGACCATTTAGCTAAATGATAGAGAGAAAATTATTTTTTTTTGTTTTCAATTGTTAAAAACATTATATAATCTTCTTCTGCAATTAAGCTAGTTATGGAAGTTTTGGATTTTTTTTTTATAATTCAAGTGTTGAATAAAACAAAACTAAATTCATTGTTTAAATATAATTTAAGTGTTAAACTATAAATTAAGAGTTAATCTAAATAGTTTAAGTGTTAAATTAGTGTTAAAAAATTAAAGTTATTATTCTAGCCAATCAACCTTATCTCCGTTGATTGCTAGAAGTGCTAATGGGTTCATTTTAGACAGAACCCCAGCTTAATCCATTCCAAAGACTTGTGAGATGAATTCTTAATCATTTATTTATTTATTATTGTAATGAGACAAAAATTTAATATGTTCATTATTTTAAAAAATTAGATTTCTAACTTTTCGTTGTGCATATTATGTATGAGATGTATGTATATGTAATAAATGATTACATATATACATAAATTTTTATATGATGAACACGCATCACATGCACGCACTATTGATATTAATCATCACTTACAATAAGAATATAAAATTATCAATAAAATTTATTCAAATAGACGTTCTGAATGAGATTAAGATTATAAAATAATAATAATAATTATTATTATTATTATTACTCTGCTCTCTTAATTACAAATATAAATGCCAATTTCTTAAACAAAAGTTTAGTAATTTCTTGAGCAAATGACATCCACACTTTAAAGGTATTGCTTAATACCCAACTATATCTCAATAATTTTAATAATACTCATCTACATCTTTAACACAAGAGTATTATAGTAAATTGATATAGCGTTATCATAAACAGTATCTCACCACCATTTATCGAACAAAATTGATCACAAGTGGACTGTCGGCGGAAGGTCACTGTTCACATGAACAATAACACATGTGAACAGTGCGGGCATTCATCATGAACATTATCTGTTGTGGTAAACATTATTCACGTGTGGTATTGTTCATGTGAACAATGTAGTGCGTGCACTATTTTCTATATCTTTGCTTTCCCTGTAGCAGTAAGTTACGCTTGTAAGGCCTTTCCGCAATGGGTTGCGGTCGCGTTGCGGCGGATAGCTTACGTAAGTGCAGCCCGTGAAGGGCGTTTAAAGTTTGTTTTTTATCCTTCACTCGTGGCATTCTCTACACTTGCTGTTGATCGAATTCGGATGCTCCAAGTTGTGGAATTGTGAATTTAGGCATTGAAATGATGAAATTTGATCGAAAATTTGATGCTCGAATCAGTAGTTTCATAGAATAGTGCACGGTGGCACTGTTCATATAAACAATGTTTGCCACGTCAAATACTATCCACAGTGAACAGTCTTCACAAATAATATTTGTACTATTCACATGTGGTACTATTCATATAAACAGTGATTGTCCGTCAGCAAAATGGTATCATCGGTGGTTGATTTCGATTGATAAACAACAATGAAATACTATTTATGATAACACTATATTAATTTACTGTAATACTCTTATATTATGGGTGTAGATAAATATTATTAAAATTATCAAAATATAATTGGATATTAAACAATATCTTTAAGGTATGGACCTTTATTCTAATTTCTTTTTTTTTTTAAAAAAAAGAAGAAAAATTAAAAACAATAACAAAGAGATGTCGGCATGGAGGGCCCTCAAAATAGTCTCCCAACATTTTTATTTTTTTTCATACAATGAACCAAAAATACATTATTTTGCTTCAACAAAGTAACTAGTGAATGCAATTCAAGACAATTGTGTTGTTTCTTTCCCTTTTTTTTCTTCTTTCTCCAATTTAGCAATTTTTTCTTAGGGGAAAAGAGGGACGATGATAAAATTTGTGAGATGGGTATGGAGAGCAAACTTTTTGAAATTATTGATGGGAGTTTTCTATAACAATGGCAGTGGCATAGAATATCCAGTTGGGATCAACTATGGAAGTATAACTGTTAAATATACATATATCAAGTTAGATTTGAGGAGAAGAATCCAACAAAAAGTGGACCCTTTGCTCTGCATTTTGCTTATTTGCTTCTGTGTTTATCTTTAGGACTTGTTATGGGTGTTCTTTGTAGTTTTCTCAATGCCTTTTTTCTAAAACCCTCTTACTGCCCATAATTTCATGCCCCCTACTCATCACCTACGTTCTTTTTCTCCCTCCCCACTTCTCTCCCTCTCTTTTATTTCCCCCCTTTTTCTTTGCAAACATTATTATCTGTTGTTTGTTTATTTTTCTCGTTTTTCTTTCAGCCTCATAAAATATATACTCTCAATTTTAGCTGTTTCTTCTTGAGAATATATACATATATATTCTCTTAAAGGGTTGTGTATATATTGTTATTAAATTCATAGCCGTTGGGGATTACTAGGGTAGTTTACTAGTTTATTCAGCTTTTTAATGTGATATTAAGCCACAAAAATATTCACCCTATTAATGAAACGATTAAATGGACGTCTCAATATAGATTGCTCTCATGAAATTAGTTAAATTTTGGTTGGTTAGTTGTCATTTAATCACTAGTGTAGTTTGGTGGTAGGACGAGGCTTCTTTCACGCAAGTGTAGATTATGATAATATATATATAGAGAGAGATAATTTAATAATTTACATAGTTTATAATTTGAAGAATTTTTGAATATGTATTAAATTTTTTATAATATATAATAAATTATAAAAAAATTATTAATTATTAAATAATATCACATAACAGTATTGTTCATTATATAATAAAATACGTAACAATAGTCAATTGCATCATTAGTTATCTCAAGACGCATTAATTCATGAATTAACTTTTAAAAAAGGAAATCGAAATATAAAATAAATATATCATTACAATCAATGGGATGGTTTTTATGGGTAATTCGAGAGACAGGAAAGCCAAGATTGTCACTGTTGAGTGACGAGTGGACGTGGCTGTCTCTATTTGCCAAAGTTGAAACTTAAAATGAGCGTCGAGCGTGTGTTGAGTTGCAAGCAACGGTCACGTGCATGCAAATGAAAATGCAATTGTGATTTTTTTTAATAATAATAAAAAATTATTCTACTATATTAAGAAGTTTTTAACAATTTTAATAATAAGTCATTTATATTTTTTAAAATTTAATTTGATCTAATTATTTAAATTAATTTTGATATTATATTATAATTCTAATTCTAATAATAATAAATGATCTTAATAAAAAAAAAGTTGCCAACTAACGCAATGATTAGTAATAATACTTTAATTATTGAGATGTTAAATTCAAACTGGATTAATATCTCTGCAATAAAATTCAATTGTTGAGGTACGGAATTGAATTGATTCAAACGAAATCTATCCAATGGATTCAATTTTGTTGTTTATTCTATGGAAATTTGGGAAAACTTTTGTGGTTGTTTATTTCAAAGAAATTTGGGGAAATTTTGGTTGTTAATTTGTCAACCCTCTTATTTTTCAAAGTTGAAACTTGAAAGGAGCGTCGAGCGTGAATTGAGTGCAAGCAAACGGTCACGTGCATGCAAATGCAAATGCAAATGAAAATGCAATCGTTTAACAATAGTGAGAGATGTCGGAGTCTTAAAGTGTGAAGGGACCCAATTTGACTGACAGCCGTTGATCTTGAAATACCGCCAACAGCAACAGAAAAATCATACTTCACCACCAACGGTTGTCAGTCAGTCATCCATTTCACCTTCATAAATCATCCAAATTAAAATCCAATTTTTTTTTTTAAAAAAATAATTGGTAAAATATCTTTTCCTCTTCTTTAAATTTTTTTATATTTGATCTATTTTTTTTTTAATATTATAAAATAATTTGCTCGTATTTTGTAACCGGGGTAATGGTTTTTTTAAAAAAAAAAATTTAGGCACATAAAAAGTTTTGTTTATATACAAACTGAAGTAATTTACTTGAGTCTTTAGTCTTGGGCAATGCCAAAGTTGTAAGTTATATCCACTCTTTTCTCTTTCTCTCCACTTCATCTGCAAGTTGCAAAGGTATGTGCTGCTTGGCCCACTTCCACATTCCTCAAACTGAAATTTCTCTGATTTCTTTAGTCTCTATAACTATAAGCTTCTCTCTTTGCAAGTTTCTCAAATTGGGTATTTGTTTAATATTTTATTCAGTTGTGTAATTCTCTCATTCACATTCTTTTTATCCATTTGAGCATCTGTTTTAGTGGTTCTTAGTGCTAAATGGTATTAAACTATTATGCTGTCAATGGTGTTTATGTGTTTCCCCTTTTTCTGGTTTCTTTTGGGCTCTTTTAGTTCCCAACAGGCATGGTAAAAATGGGAGGAAGAGTTGTTTTTTTCTGTATTTGAGGCAAATAAGCTTTTAGGAGCTTGGAAAAGAGAGACAACATCAGTTAGATATTACAATGCCAGTTCCTCTTGCTCCTTATCCAACACCTCCAGCACCATATACACCTCCTGCTAATGGTATCTTACTGAGTTTCCTTTATTTAGCCTTAAACAATGTCATTATTTTGCACTTTTTTTATTCCTCTGAAAAAAAAAAAGAATGTAAATGAAAAAGCATGTTGAAGAATTCTATAGAAAAGAAATGTTCATTAAGGAATCTTGAGATCTTAAAAGTTACTCAAGAGTGAAACAGTGTCAATAAATTTATAAGAGGTAAAAGTTCTGCTAATGGTTTACCTCATGTTCTTGAAAACCAAAGTAAGTAGACAATTAACTTTGAACAAAAGCACTCAGACAGAATGGAAAACCAAGCATTTTAGTAAGAGAATTGAGTATTACATATGTTCTGCAATTGGTAATGAAGAGTATATTTAACATATTTACTTGCATGTGTTGTTGCTCATGAAAAGAAAAGAAAAAAGGTGACTACAAAATTAATTTCCAACTTTTCTCTAGTTTGTAGCAGAATTGTACTGCTTCATTGATTCTATGAAGTAAGAACCTTTTTTTTATGCTTCCATTCATTGGTTATCTGGACTGATCTTGTAGAACATATAAAATATCGGTTGATTAGGTGCACAGAGCCAGCTTGTGTGTTCTGGATGTAGAAATCTCTTGCTCTATCCGGTTGGAGCAACCTCTGTATGTTGTGCTGTTTGTAATGCAGTCACAGCGGTGCCACCCCCAGGCATATCTCTTTCTTACTTTTGGATTGCGTACGATGAAATATTTGATTAATTGAAAGTTCAGTTTACTTCTAAGTGATGAATATCTTTGTTTAAGTTGAAGATAGCAACTTGATTAAGCCAGAGCATAATTGCTTCAGTGTGATTGATTGTGAACAGGCACAGAAATGGCCCAGCTGGTCTGCGGAGGCTGCCATACCTTACTTATGTACATCCGGGGAGCAGCGAGCGTACAATGCTCTTGTTGTCACACCGTCAATTTAGCTTTGGAAGGTATACGATGATGAAAGACAAATGCTCTTCCCATTTTCTTTTTAGTTACCTTGAAATCAAAATTCAAAACAATTTTCTCAGCCATTATTCAGATTGAAACTTTATTAATTGAGTTCATGTTAGTTTGTTGTAAGCGTAAAATATGTGCAATATGACAGCAAATCAGGTTGCGCATGTCAATTGTGGGAACTGCAGGATGCTGTTGATGTACCAATATGGAGCAAGATCTGTAAAATGTGCTGTTTGCAATTTTGTGACAGCAATTGGGGTCAGTGATAATCTTTTCTTCTAACTTGGTATATAAAACAGAATTTATGAGCATCGTCTTGTTAGAGGAGACATCCCCAAAACTAAAAGCACAAAATATTAAAAGAATCAACAATATCTAGCAATAACATTGGAATTTAAAATGGCAGTTTGGAACTCAGTTTATTCATGCTGTAAGTAGAAGAAGGATGATTTTAGATATCACACCCAAATGTTTATTAGCAATTCCTTGAAGATTGTATCTTTCAAGTAAAACTATTGATACAGCCAGCAACGTAGAGATGATAAATTTTGTGGCCTTGAGAACATTTCATTTCCAAACTCCTTCCCCCCACTCAGGTTCTCCCCAGAAATCTCAGTCAAAATTACCCAAATCTAATCTAGTGTGTTTCCAGAAAGCATCTTTGAAAAACAAATTGAATATAATATGGGGCTCATTGAGAGCCACAATACTTTGGGGCAATGTTCATGTTTTCTTAAGCACCAAATACATTTGGAATATGCATTATTTTTTAATTGTTCCCCGTAGACATTTTGCCTATATGTATTCTTAACATCAGCTATTGTCATTACTCCTTAACCATTCCGAGTAAATTGCATTTCAAATGCCTTTGAGCATTATTTTATTTTTACACGAGGGAGGGAGATTTAAACTTGGGACCTCCATTGAAGGGGAAATAGATATACTGTTAACTCTTTAGCATTGGGCTGTTAACATAAGTACGCCTTTGAGCATTACCTACCATGCAACTAGAAATTAGATCAGATTTATGTGTTTATCAGTTGAATATTGGAATCTCTACCTTTTGAACATATGGACTTATTCCATTTTATTCACACCTTGATTATGTCTCCTTAACATCAAGAAGTGGCCATACTTTTGTCTGGATTTTTATTCACCCTCAAGATATATCACTGCCACTGTAAAGAACAGAGTAAAATTTGAGAATCTATGACTAAGGACACCAAATTTTATCTTTTTGTTATTGTATTGTCTTAACTCAATTGGTTGATGCAGGCCTCAACGAGCACTACTGAACAGAAGTTCAATGCTTGATGCTACTTCACACGCAAGTTGGTTAGTACAGACTCAAGACACCCTTAATTTTGCATATTACTACTCATGGCAAGGAATTGCGTCAGTCTTTCAACAAGCAGAGGGAAAGTCTCTCCATCACATGTATAGAGTAATTTTTCCGTCGCGTGATAATTTCAATGAATTAAGAAATTTTGGCTGATAGAATGTATAAGAAAATATTCAATGAGCAAGACTTTTAGGTTGTGCATGTGAATGTATTTGGATAAGCTAAACTTCATTTTCTTTTGCGTTTGATATGTTTGTATGAGTGACATCAAGTACATGGAATAGATTGATTCAGATATCTCTGCTTTTGAATTGTCATGACTCTGTGCGTGTTAAGAAGAAACAGATGGGAAAACTATCATTTAAGAGATGGGCAAAGAAGAACTTTCATGGGGGACCCAAGATATTTCTAAGAAGAAACAGTTGGGGAAACTGTCGTTTAAGAGATAGGCAAAGAAGAATTTTCATTGGGGACCGAAGATATTTCAAAGATTATATCTGAGGGTGAGAATATGTGGTGATTAAATGGTTGATTGTGTGGTGATCTTGAATTTCGAAGTAGCATCCTCACAAGAATTTGTTGCCCAGACACAATCCCCAGTTTAAGATTCCTGCCAAACTTTGGATAATGTTTCATAGAGAGGTCATGAAAGATTTAATAACAATACTCTTGTAAATTATACATACAAAACCCATCCTTCATTCATGTCGCTGGTAGCGAAGGCATCCTGTTTCTTGTTTTCATCGGTTAATAGGAATTGAAATTTTCCTCTGAGATGGGCATAATTTCAGTCAGAGCTTTACAGTTGCAATAATTTTGCAGTTTTAGCCAGGTACTTAAGAACACTCGATTTGAGTTCCAAGTCATTTTCAGGGGTGGTCATACTCATATATCAAAGTAAAATAATCAAAGAGGTATATTCTACTATGCTGAAAAGGTTTATACCAAGTGGGTAACATATTAAATGTTGTCTGGTCCATGGAACTTCCCTTTAGACTCGGTTGCCTATGACAAGCTGTGTCAATACTTAGCAGTCTAGATAAGCTGTGCCCTCTTTTTATGTCCCATTTTTTAAGGGCCCTACTTTTCATTTGAATAAGGAAAGTTTTTATCTAGAAACTACAAACCGGCCAGCCAATGAAGGCAAAGCAAATTTCTTTGGTCTATCAAACATTGTGGTTGTGCTTGACCAAGGTAAAATAAATAAATAAAGAATAGCTGCAAAAGGTAGTGTGGAAAGCTTTATTGCAATGGATGTCCAATGCAGCTTCGTAAATGGCAACATGTAACATGACAGAGATAGCAAACTGACCTTGTTCTGTCCGTATGTTTGGCCCTCCACCACATGGATGTCAGATGATTTTTCAAGGGATGCCAGAGTGACAGAGATAGAGAGACACAAGATTGGAAGCTTACAACAAAACTAGCATAATATATAGAAACTACTTCAGCCACTAAAGAGATAAATATGGTATCATTCCTCACCATTTTGCACCATCATTTTGTTTTGCCTCACTTGGATGTTTAGTAATACAAAGTTCCTTTCAGTTCTAGAGGGGGATTGTTTCAAGTTTCAACATGCTCGTAAAAAATAAAAGTACCTGCAGGAAATCTATAAAATGTACTTCAGCCGTGGCAATACTTTTGAAACAGTAGTAACCATATCACCCTAAGGAGGACCAAAAAATGGAAAAGAAAAAAAAACATTGCATGAATCCCAACTCTGTAAACATTGCTTTATCTCCACAAGCTGTGCCTGCAGTTTCATTGTATATACCTTTATCACACTAATAGAAAATGCGACAAAAAGAGGCCCGATCAATCAATGAAAAAAACGAAATGTTGCAAAGCAACATTCTGCATGGTGAACCATATATTAGAGTGAGATGTTCATTTGAAAGTCCTGATCTTCATAAGAACATCATTCATAAGCTCGCATGTTAAGTATACAATTGTCAGTCTTATAGATATTTAACAACAGACAATCAGCTTGCCAACTACATATCCAACTTGGAATATTTACCAAAAAAAAGATGGACAAGATGGGAAAGACGTTAAAGCTCGAAAAATGAACCAAAAAGAAGTCAGGGTGAAAAGAATCTGTAAGTTTTTCTCAGTGGCTCCTCATATCTCTTGAGTTTTCATCTTCTGCTTATTCATCACCCATGGCTAGCTCCAATGCATAGTCGTCCCTTTCCTGTGTCATTGAATAAATCATTAGTTATAAGTATCCTTGTTTCTTCCATCATTTTGTTATAGTGCATTCTTTATTTCAAGAACTTATCAGAATCACAACTTACAATTGGTCCTCGGGCAAAATATCTTCCAAATTGAAGCCAATATACCTGCACATGGCAGGAGTTTCATATTTCATCTAAACAAACAGAAATCCTTAAATAGTTTCATATCCTCCCAACACTTTAAATACGTTTTTGGAAAGCGTCATTTGATAACACAAAAAGATTAATTCAAGCACCTCATCGCAGTTTCCATTTGAGCACTATAGATGAATCATTAAAAATGCAATTTTAATCATAATGCTATGAATACATTAAATGAAAATTAAATCAATCATTTGCATTTCTAGTGAAGAGCTGAAATTTTGTATATTACCTCATCTTCATCTTGTGTTTCTACTTCAACATCAGAGCACGGGAAACCCACACAAAGTAATGCATATCCCTGTATATCAGAACATTCAACAGGATTTACCAGACCATAATTTGGGCTTTCTTCATTCAAACACAAACTTAATGTCTTAGAAAAGGTACATGAGCATCATTTAAAAGAGGTTCACATGTCTTCCTAGTTTGTGAAAGTATCATCTAAATCTGGTCAATCTAAAGGATCCTAATGCCTTTGTGATTGACACCCCTGAATGCTACAGCAGTTACTTCTCTAGTGCTCCTACACATTAGTAGGATGGAAGAGCTTTCATAAAGGCTTAGTAAACCAAAACTGTTCGCGAAAAGAAATCTTAACTCTAGTGTCCTACCAGTAAAATGACCTGCATTCACATGATCCTTCTCAATCCAGAAAAATGTAAAATAATGTTATATTAATCAAAATCTATTTCCATAAACAAGATCAAACATGAGAACCTTTTACTTTTCTTAGAACCTGAGGACTTTCATTGTCCATTTTATTGCTAAATTGATTGAAATGGAAGAAAACAAATAAGAAGTAGATTGAGGAAGAACAAATTGTCTAGACCTTCTGTATTTCTTTTTTAGCTTGTATACACCAATAGTTTGATATTATGATTTAGCGACTTAACTTTTAGATTTAGATACTCAATCCTAAATAACGCAATTCCTATGAACGTAGTTATTGTCGTTGAATCTGCATCGGCCAAGATTAATATTGGATTTGACAAAGGGATTATACAAATATGCATGACCTCAATTTATATGGTTCAATGCACTATCTTGTATAGGCCGTGATGTGTAAGTGGGCACAATTTACGAATTTATGAAAACAATTCCATTTTACAAACGAGTGAGAACTTAGAAAGTCTCTCAATATGAAGTGGACTCGTATAGTACTAGAAAAACGATTAGTTATGTGATGACTAGTTGGATTTGTGTGAATAATAATTATGAGATAATTATTATTTTTAGGAAAAAGAGCATCTGGACCCTGTAATTTGGAGAAAGGGACATGCAAATTTCAATATTTTCAAAAATCTCATTTACAACCCTGTCAAGTAATAAATTTTGTTAAAGATAATGAAAATTCAATTAAATCTGATGTACATGCCCCCGAATTGAGTTAAGACCGTTTGAAGGATGTCCACGTCAACAAGGTCAAGAAAAATTACAATATTACCCAAACTTATTGACTGTGCATTTATAAAATTACCATTACCATTACCCTTACCCTTACATTTAATTGATTGTTCATTGAGAATAAGGTCAAAGTTTCCTCTTAAATTCAGTTTTTGTTATTGATTTTTCCTGAGAAAGTGAAAAACTTTTTCCAAAATGTGACAAAGTTTCCTCTTTAAATGAGTGTTTTTAATGAAATGAGTGTTTTCATTAAAGACTTAGCCTTGCTTTCCCTTTAAAGTTTAAATAATTTTAAATTAATTGTTTAAAAATTAATTCAAAATCGCCTTTTCCCTTTCTCAATTTCTTTGTCAACTTCTCAAAAGAAGCCAAAGACAAAGAGACCAAAATCCTCACCTTTAGAAAGATTTTTCAATTTTTTTTAATTCAATTACAATTTTCAATCCTCACCCTCTCTAATCTCATGGGCTTTAGAGATGAAGAACCTAACGTTTTTGTCACAAATGTTTCAATCCTCAACCTCACGGTGCAGTTCCAGCATTTTGTCTCGGTTGAATAATCTTTAGGAAATGTATATTGGCTACTTCAACACTTACCACGAAGTGGTGACACTGGCCCAAAATCCACTGCAATGGAGGAGATGAAGGCTGGGGGTGGGTTGAGTTTTGAAAGTCAATAAAGAAAAAATAAAGATTAGGGTATTGAAAGAGAAAATAAAAATAAAAAGGATTTTATATTTTGTATGCATAAGCCACGTGTAAATCAATCTAGTTAAAAAATAATAAAAATATTGTGTACAAGAACCCAATTACAACATGACACGTGGACTATTCTAAGTTTAGGATGAGTTTCTATTTTTACCCTTACCCTAGTTAAAGTTAATAGATTCCGTTACCTAGCAGAGGTGTAGACGGGATTTTTGAAAATATTAGGGTTTGCATATCCATTTCCCCAAATTACAGTGGTCCAGATGTCTTTTTACCTTATTTTTATTAAAAGGTTTTAGGGCCGAAGAGTCCAATCCGAGATATTTCTTTTGGAATAACGGGGTTCGATTTTACCACGTGTCAGAAAAGACACGTCGAATTATAAACGTTAAAACTCGACACATGTCGAATTGTAAGCGTTAGAACTCGCATATGTCATGGCCAATCGTTTTAGTGCTTTATCTAGTAACATTATGTGCTGATTTTTTGCATGCTTAATTTTTAAACAATGCATATTACAAGACAACACAAAAGGCATTAAGTTGGTGACTTAAAAAATTGGTGACACATGTTCCACAAACTTGGCCAAAAAGATGACACGAATCACGCTTAATAATTAAGCAATTACATGATGCAATGACAACACATAAAGCACTTGAGAAGTAGCTTAAGGCATGTGCAACACTTATCCTATTACCTTAGTCAACTCATACATGCTTAAAGGTTAGGCATAGCTTAACAAAAATGAGTGATGTGAGATGAAGACTAGATAGTTATGACATCTTTCATGAAAAGAACCGATTCTTAAAATGTTTAAGAGTTATGCAAGGATTGAACCAAGAATACAAGTTAGAACCACCTTTATTGACCTGAAATTGTTCTCAAGAACATTTCCTTGTTAGGTTGATTGGTTGAAGAGTTCAACAACACAACAGTATTTACAAATTGAAAAGCTACCTTTGCTTAGCACGTATTCAATTATTATTTATGTATAATTGTTATATATTTGCTTATAAGAGATACATGGAATTAAATATGGATTGACGAAAGCTAAGAGAAAGAAAAGAAAAGATGGCGCATGGCGCGTCAGGATAAGGCTTTTGATTGTATGGGATGTTCTGGAAAGTGCCATGCGAAAAAGTTTTTTTTTAAATGTTTCGCTTCCGCAGCATGGCACAAAAAGCTTCTCGTCACATTTTTGTTCTGATTCTGTTCATCTCTTTCAAATTGGTATCAGAATTTGCATAGCTTGCTGACTTTGGTGCATCTTTTTGTGAATATATTACAACTTTGATTCATGAGCTTGCACACTTTTTTTTCTTGCTAATTTTCTGCAGTTTCACTAATATGAACATGCATTTAACTTGCTAACTTTGTACATTTAAACATTTTGTTGAACCCATTTGTTGTTTGAGGCCAATGCGGCGTGCAAGTGTTGCAAGCCGAGATGGTATAACGATGTCGAATATACTCTTTGAGGCTGCTGCAGCCTACAAGTGTTGCAAGCCTACACAATGGCCTTTCGAGCAAATCTTGGTTTGGTGCTGAACTTGCTAGATTTATGCATGTTATATTGTTTTCCGAGTGATCATTTTATTTACGTTGATAACCACAATAGGAGCCTTATTGGCGAGGATTAGTTATGTTTGCATAAAATGCATTGAATATTCGAAAAACTTATCCTCATGAGATGCGGATGTGTTTAAAACCTTTAAAACAAATTATAATGTCTTTTTATTCTTGAAGAACATTAAACACGGTCCATCTTGTCAATACGTGTTAGACAGATCACCTCAATCATTCCCAATATTGCTAAAGTGTGAGGGTTAGGTCGAAGTGATTTTGATTATATCGGTTAAATATAAACGAATGTATTGCCTAATACTGCTAAAATGTGAGGATAGTATCAGTAATTTATATTTGATGATTAACAAGATGATTTGAAACATGACTCATCCAATATTGCTAAAATGTGAGGATAAGAAATGTTTAAGACCAAAATTAAAAGTTGCATGAGATGAAATTGACAAGTGTTGTCTACCTCTTGGATTTACAATAACTAATACTGCTAAAGTGTGAGATCAAAGTAAATTCAATTAGATCTACTTTCTGTAGTACAGTTTACAGAGTTAAACTTTCATATTCCCGTTTAAGAAATTAAAAAAATTACGTAAAGCAATAAGAGAGTGCTTTTAGATTAAATAAATATATATTTGATTTAAATAGCATTTTAACGATTTGAAAATGTTCCGCTAACATCTGTTTCTTTTTGTATGTATTATGAATATATAATGAGTTCAAGCAACACGTTGGCACACATATTGGATACGCATCGACTAATAGGTGCCGAAAATTACTCAGACTAGTTCATGAATCTTAGAATTGTTCTAAATTTGGAGAAACTTGGATATGCAATTGATCAAAAGATGCCTAGAGGTGCTTTTGATTATGCCTCTCCAAAAGAGGTTGATACTTATGAAAAATGGGTAAATGATGACTTGAAAGTCAAGTCATTTACCCTAGCCTCAAGGTCTATTGAACTTCAGAGGAAGTACTTGCATATGGATAATGCAAGTAGTATCATGCTTCATCTAAAGAAGCTATTTGGTGACCGACCACAAGTGGAGATGTATCGGATCACCAAAATACTGTTTTAGGCAAAGCTTGTAGAGGATAGTCCAATTAGTCCTCATATTTTGCAACAGATATCCTGCATTGAGAGAATCAAAACTATGGACATGGTTATGAATAATTCTTTGGAGAATTGTTTGGTTCTCTAGTCATTTTTAAGGTCATTTGCTTAATTCATCAAGAACTTTAATATGCAAGGCTTGACGTCGACTTACACAGAGCTTCATAATATATTGAAGACTGCATAGAAGGACATGAACAAAAGGAGTTCTCTTGATTTAGGGTACTTTATCTTCTGCACCGAAAAGCTTTTAGGAAGTTTAAGGGCAAGAAAAAGGTGAATAAGAAACCATTTGTTGGTCCTTGAAAAAGTGATGTATCTAAGTCACAGAGCAAGAGCAAAGTGTTTTCATTGTAATGAGATTAGACATTGGAAGCATAATTGTCCAAAATATCTTGCTACAATCAAGAACTTCTTAGATATATGTTTTCTTATTATTGACTGTTCAAATGTATATAGTAGGTATAAATATGGTAGGCGTGAAACAGAAAAGCACTAATGATGTTCTTTTTTTGTATAGAGGACTTCCTTTCTAGGGTTGCCCTCTCTCTTATATATTGTACTGTTTTCTTCACAATGAAATATAGAATTATATTCTCTTCTTTCATATAGTAACAGAGCCATTGTGCTCTTTCTAAATTTTTTAGTTTTTCCGACAAATTCATCTCTTTCCTCTTCGGCCACTGTGTTTTCTTCCTTTTCCAATGGTCGTGTCCTCTATTCTCACATCACCAATCGTTCATCGGAGAACCTCTAAGAAAACAGAACTTGAACCTTTGCCGCACGCGCCCCCACGCCGTCGCTAGAAAACTGACTTTTTTTTCCGACATGCGTGGTCTCTCATCGCCGGCATCCTTGTTCTCAGACAGCACCGGCGATCACTTCTGCGATGGCCCGACAGTCATCGGCTGCCATGGGCCACCACGCGCTAACCCTCTCCCCGACAGTCATCGGCCCGACAGTCCGTATCCGGCGAGCGTGAGGCTTTACCGCCAATACCACTCACTTCAAACGACGCCGGCAACCTCATAACCACCCACTGATTCCCTTGTCATCGCCGACCGCTGTCACCATCGCCGAAAATCTGCCACTACCTTGCCAGAAAACTGCTCCTGATTGCCGAAAAACTGATCATCTTTGATTTGTGAGCCAATATGACTACTGAGAGCTCTAAAACAGGTTCGATTTTTCCCTTCGGTTCATTCCCGACTATTTCTACTGAAAAATTGGTAAGGAGCAGCAATTATACTTCTTGGGCCACATCTATTGAATTATGGTATATAGGATATGGCTTAGATGACCATTTAACTACTAGGGTTACCGATCTAAAAAATAAAGATACAATTGAATGGAAAAGGGTTGATGCCTTATTATGTAATCAATTATGACAAACCATCAATCCTCAATTATATCCCATTTATAAGGCCTATCAAACATGTTATGATATTTGCATCAAGCTAAATTCTTATATACTAATGATTTTTTAAAAGTTGTACTCTGTGGTCTCAAGTTTGGTTAATTTGAAACAACAGGGTCTGGAGATGTCATAATTCCTTGGCAAGATGGCTTCCTTTAAAACTGAGTTTAATTCACTCCTGCGGTGTGGTGACACTGTCGCTGACGATCTTGCTCAAAGGGACAAGTTTTTTATGGTTCTCACCCTAGCATCACTTAGTCCTGAGCTTTCATTAGTCCGTGATCAAATTCTTGCTAGTGCAGTTGTTCTTTCCATGGATGATGTATTTACTCGGTTGCTTCGTGTCTCTGCTCCAGGTCATCAGTATGGGCCCTCTACCACTGATTCAAATTCCTTTGTCTTCGCATCTCAGTCATAGCCTTCTTTTAAGGGAGAGCAAGGTGATCGTAGGAAAAAAAGTTAGGTTATATAGACGACTCCCTCAGGCTGCTAACCTTGCTCAATTTGATCATTTTGACATTACAGACAAGCAACCTTCATCCATGACTCTCACTGGTGCCGACTATGAGGAATACCTGAAATATCAAGCAACTAAGCAGTCTACTTTTTTCATTACCTCCGTTGCACATACCGGTAATTCAGTCGCTTGTCTTACTCAGTCCTCTTCTCTACAACCCTAGGTCCTTGATTCCGGTGCTTCTGACCACATTTCTGTTAACCTTCAATTACTTTTTCATATTTCTACATCTAGGTCATTACCATCTATCACCTTAGCTAATAGTTCCACCACTACTGCTCAAGCAGTTGGTCGAGCATATCTTCTTCCTTCCTTACCTTTAGAATTTGTTCTTAATATACTGCGTTGTCCTTTTAATCTTATATTTGTCAGTCAACTCACCCATTCTTTAAATTGTGCTATCACCTTTGTTGATAACTCTGTTGTTATACAGGATCACAGTACGGGGCAAACGATTGGCACAAGACGTGAGTCACAGGGCGCTCTATCATCTCGGTCTTCCGCAACCATCTGTAGCATGCACTGTCACTGAATCTCCAGCGCTTATTCATAATCATCTGGGGCATCCGAGTCTGTCAAAACTACAAATAATGATTCCAAATCTGTCTAGATTGTCGTCTTTAAATTGTGATTCCTGTCAACTTGGAAATCACTTTCGTGGGTTGTTTCCCAAGCGTGTCAATAAACGGGCTGCGTCCCCTTTTCAATTAATTCATTATGATATTTGGGGTCTTAGTCGACTTCCTTCTGTTTCAGGGTTTTAAGTATTTTGTTACATTTATTGATGACTATTCATGTTGCACTTGGTTTTTTAATGAAAGATCGATCTGAACTATTTTTCATATTTGAATCTTTTTGTGCAGAAATTAAAACTCAATTCTCTATTATTCGTACATTGCGTAATGATAATGCACGTGAATATTTTTTTGCCCCTTTTACTAAATTTTTGTCTTCTTAGGGAATTTTACATTAGTCCTCCTATGCCTATACTTCACAATAAAATGGAGTTGTTGAGCGTAAAAACAGACATCTTATGAAACTGCTCGCACCTTACTTATCCATAATCATGTTCCTCTTCATTTTTGGGCCGACGCCGCTCTTACTGCGTGTTTCTTAATCAACCGTATGCCCTCTTCTGTCTTACAAAATAAAGTTCCCAATTCTCTTCTACATTCTGATACACCATTATATCCTATCTCACCTCGGGTTTTTGGCTGCACATGCTTTGTCCATGTCTTTTCTCCTGGCTAAGACAAGTTATTTGCTCAATCCATAAAATGTGTCTTCCTCGGGTACTCCCGTATTCAAAAAGGATATAGATGTTACTCTCCTGACACACGACGGTATTATATATCTGCTGATGTCACATTTTTCAAGTCTTCTCCTTTCATCTCTTCCTCTTGTCCCCAAAACACTTCGTGAGGCTCTTTCACACTCTGACTGGTGTAGAGCAATGGTTGAGAAAATGACTACTTTGCATGCTAATGGTACATGAGAATTAGTTCAGTTGCCACTAGGACACTTTACAGTTGGTTGTTAATGGGTATACACTGTCAAAGTTGGACCTAATGGTCAGGTGGACAAATTGAAAGCTCGGTTGGTTGTAAAAGGATACACTCGGACTTATGGGCATAATTATTACGAGGCTTTCACTTCTGTGGCTAAAATGTTATCTGTTCGGTTGTTTTTATCTATGGCTGCCATACGACAATGGCCTTTGCACCAACTTGATATCAAAAATGCATTTCTTCATGGTAAGCTTCAGGAATAAATATATATGGAGCAACCACCTGGATTTGTTGCTCAGAAGGAGTCTGGATTGGTATATAAGCTTTGTCACTCTTTGTATGGTTTGAAACAGTCTCTTCGTGCTTGATTTGGCCGCTTCAGTACTGTTATCCAAGAGTTTGGCATGATTTGAAGTGAGTCAAATCACTCTGTTTTCTATAAACATACACCACAGGGACAGTGCATATATTTAGTAGTCTACGTTGATGATATTGTCATTACAGGAGATGATCAGGAAGGTATTAAGCAATTAAAGAATCACTTGTTTCGTCATTTTCAAACTAAAGATTTGGAATTGCTCAAATATTTTCTTGGTATAGAGGTTGCCCAATCTAAATCTGAAATTGTTATCTCTCAACAAAAATATGCACTGGATATTCTAGAGGAAACAAGAATGTTAGATTGCAGACCTATAGATTCTCTTATGGATTCTAATGCTAAACTTCTACCTACACAAGGGAAGCTGCTTTTAAACCCTAGGAGATATCGAAGACTGGTTGGTAAACTTAATTATCTTACTATCACACGGCCTAATATTTCCTTTTCAGTCAGTGTTGTCAGTCAGTTTCTACAGTTTCCATGTGATAGTCATTGGGATGTAGTTATTCGAATTTTACGATATATCAAAGGCACACCAAGCAAAGGATTGTTGTATGAGAATAAGGGTCACACAAGTTGTGAAATACTCAAATGCAGATTAAGCAAGATCTCCATCGGATAGACGGTCTACTACTGGGTATTGTGTTCTTGTTGAGGCTAATCTTATATCATGAAAAAGTAAGAAACAAGATGTTGCTAGGTCAAGTGCAGAAGTAGAATATTGTGCCATGGCCTTAGTTACATGTGAGCTTATATGGTTGAAACAGTTAATCCAAGAATTAAAGTTTATAGACATTTCACAGATATGTGATAATCAAGTTGCACTTCATATTTCATCTAACCTGGTGTTTATGAAAGAATTAAGCATATAGAAGTTGACTATCACTTTATTCGAGAGAATATATTGTCTGGTTGTATCTGCTAATCATGTTAGTTCAAATAACTAGCTAGCAGGTATTCTTACTAAATCTCTCAGGGGTCCTCGAATTGATTTCATTTGTAACAAGCTTGGCGCATATAACTTATATGCTCCAACTTGAGGGGGAGTGTTGAAATGTATATAGTAGGTATATATATGGTAGGCGTAAAATAAGAAAACACTAATAATGTTCCCTTTTTGTATAGAGGACTTCCTTTCTAGAATTGCCCTCTCTCTTATTTATTGTACTATTTTCTTCACAATGAAATATATAATTATATTCTCTTCTTTCACATTGACATTTCACTAGCTTTTGATACCAGCACAAGTTGGGTATTGAATGCAACCTGTCATTCTTATATCTATAATATGTTGCATGGACGGGGAGTTGGAAAGCTGAAGAAAGGAGAAGTATAACGTCGTGTAAGAAATACATTAAATGCATTTGTTCAGTTCGAGGCAGTGAATATACGAGTAGTAAATTCATTAATTATTTAAAAAAAAAATAAGATTCTCGCTTAGTATAATCCTTTAAATATCCCTCAACACAATAGTGTCTCAGAGAGAAGGAATCAAACTTTATTAGATTTTGTTCGACCGATGATGAGTTTTAACAATCTTTCTGAATATCTTTAGGGATATGCTTTAGAAACTACTGCTCATTTATTGAACAAAGTTCCATCAAAGGCTGTTCCTACCACTCCGTATGAGATATGAATTAGTAGAAAATCAAATCTTAAATATATTAAGATTTAGAGTTGTCCTGCTTACATAAAAGTTACACAATAGAACAAACATGCACCCAAGGGATACAAGTATTAGTTCATTTGATATCCCAAGCATTTTATGAAATACTAGTTTTATAATCGTGAGAAACGAAATGTGTTCATTCATGCCACTTTCCTAGAAACACAATTTTTGTTAGAACGTAGGGATTGTAGAAAAGTTGTACTTGATGAAGTCAATGAATATATCAATGAACTGATGATGAACCTCAGGTTCAATCGAGTGAGATACCCTTGATTTACAGAGAGGCGATATTGGACATCAATTCACATAAATGGCAAGACGCCATGAAATTCAAAATTGATTTCATCTATGACAATCAAGTTTGAAACTTAGTTAAACTTCCCGAAGGAATTATTACTATCAATTGTAAATGGGTTTACAGGCGGAAGCCTAGATCTAATATGTAGGTGGAAACCTTCAAGGCCCGACTGGTTGCAAAAGGATATAATTAGAAATCGGATAGATTATAAGGAGACCATTTTGCCAGTAGCCATGCTAAAATCAATTTTAATTTTATTAGCCATTATCGCATATTATGAATATGAAATTTGGTAGAGGAATGTAAAGATGGCTTTTTTAAATGAAAATCTCGAGGAGATTTACATGGAACAGCTTGAAGGTTTTACATCCAGTGAGAATTCTAATCTAATGTGCAGATTGAAGAAATCCATTTATGGATTTAAACAGGCTTCCCGAAGCTGGACTCTTCGTTTTGACAATGTAGTCAGAGAAAATGTTTTCATAAAAAATAAAGAAACGTGTATGTATAAAAAGATTAGTAGGAGAATGATTGTCTTTCTGAAACTCTATGTGGATGATATACTCATTTCTCCATAAAGGATTTGGGAGAGGCTTTTTTTATATTGGATATAAAACTTTACTGAGATAGAGTTAGGAGATTGATTGGGCTCTCCCAATTCTTGTATGTAAATAGGATTTCATAAAGGTATAATTTCAGTAATTATAAGATAGTCAATGTGCTTTTCAGACATGACATTTATCATTCTAAGAAAATGAGTTCTCAAAAAGAAGCTAAAAAAATTAGAATGTCTAACCTATATTATATATCAACTATACCATAATGTATGTCATGTTATATACGAGACTTGACATCAGCATGACTATAAATGTTACAAGCCATTATTAGTCTGATAAGATTTTTAAAAGAGATAAACGAAATCAGAACAAAATGTGTGCAGGAAGCTTTCCGTTGCATGACATTATCCAGAACTTCCCATACACTTTCATCATTCCATATTTAATTCTATGTATCTCATACAAGCAAATGTATAACAATTATATAGAAATTTTAATTGAAAACCTACCAAGTGAAGGCAGCTTTCCAGTTTGTATATACTATTGTGTTGTTGAACTCTTCAACCAATCAGCCTTACAATGAAGTATTCTTGAGAACAATTCTAGGTCATTATAGGTGGCTCTAACTCTAAAATGGTAGCCTTCTCTAACTTGTGTTCTTGGTTCAATCCTTACTTAACTCTTAAGCATTCTAAGAATCGGATCTTTTTATGAAGATTTCATAACTCTCTAGCCTTCATCTTGCGTCACTCATTTATGCTAAGTTATGCCCAACCCTTAAGTATGTATGAGTTGACTAGCTTAATGAGACAAGTGTCATATATGCCTTAAGTCATTTCTCAAGTGCTTTATGTGTTGTCATTGCACCATGCAATTGATTAACCATTAAGCATACATTTATGTCACTTTTTTAGTCAAGTTTGTGAGACATGTGTCGCCACTTATGCAACCAACTTAATGTCTTTTGTGTTGTCTTGTACCATGCATCACTTAACAATTAAGCATGCAAAAAATCAACACACAATGTCACTAGATAAAGCACTAAACTGAGTGCTTTACAAGGCCATGACACGTGTTGAGTTCTAACGCTTAAAATTCAACATATCCTTTCTGACACGTGGTAAAATCGAACCTCATTATTCTAAAAGAAATATATTAGATCAAATTCTTCGAGCCTAAAACCTTTTAATAAAAATAATAATAATTTCATAATTATTATTCACACAAATCTAGACAGTAGTCACATAACTAATCGCTACCCTAGTGCTCTACAAGTACACTTCATATTATGGAACTATTTAAGTTCACACCCATTTGTCAAATGGAATGTTTTTGTAAGTCCGTGAACTCTACCCACCTACACATCACGACTTATACAAGATAGTGCATTGAACTATACAAATTAAGGTCGCGCATATTTATAAAATCCCTCTATCACTTATGTCCAAAAAAGCAGACGTAGATTATATCATCAAGTCTCTATTCGCTTGACCATGAACTTTTCTCCAGATTTGTATTTTGACAAACAATATCCGTAAACTCTTTTTGTGATTATTGTTTCATTTTACGAAAACTCTTTCCAAGGCGTATGATTTTAACCAAAGACTTTCTGAAATATAATTTTGAAGTATCAAAATATAGGACCCAACTATTATAAGCTGACGAATCCCATATCTACGTACACTGACCTCTATGAGCATCGGGTCATACCCAACGACACTCAAAGTCAGACCATAAAAGGTTTCTGACGTGCGTAGAATCTAAGTATGATAGATCACTCACAAAACTACCATGGCGCTCAAGTCTAAGGACTATAAATATTATTCAACTTGAGAAAAACATCTATTGACAGCTATATGGAATAGTCTTCGTGAGTCTGTTCAGTGTCCAGTTTTTACTTAACACCCGCATGCGTATACGAGCTTCCACTAAACTCACAATTCGTCAAGATTAACCGTGTAGACAATTTAAATATAGGCATACATCGGTCTTTATGGTTTATCAATTGACCTATGTCGATAAACCAACAACCAAAAACAATTTTCGAGAATACACTATATAGTGACATTTCTTAGTACTATTTGCAACTTCTTGCAATTATGTCACTATAATAACTATTCTCGGGTCTTTGTCTTAATTCATACAAAGTTCTAACCCTTTAAAAATACTAACTTTTAGTTTTAATTCAAACACCTTTAGATCTATAATATATAAAAAGGAACAAAACTAATATCATATTAAAATAAATAACGATTTATGAAAATGTGCATTGTATATATATTAACAAAATTCATACAAAAATGGAATGTCACTTGAGCACTAACTCCAACAAGATTAGCAAGTCATGTGTCACCATTGGAACGATTTGTTGAAAAATTCCTTTTTACATAAATAATTATTACAAACACATAGAATGCATATCCTTGGGAATAATATGCCATTAATACCTAAAAGGAAAAAAGTACTTTCATAAGATATTCTCATTGAAATATTGAATTGCAAGTGAATATATTTTTATATTTTATGCATTAATTCAAGTAAAGAGACTCTTTAAAGAACAAAAGCCAGTTGGTTATAAAGATTAACTATAGACCTACAGAATTTAAGGGTCATTAGAAAATAGAGGTTTATATAGAAAGAAACCATTCATGTTTGAATGTGTTTCTAAAGATGCAAATAAATGCGCAATAAGATTGAAAAAGCATTGCTGGTTGAAAGACAAAGGTGCCAAACATGTGCTACAAGGTAGAGTTAGGAACTATCCATAGACATTTTGCTGCAAAATATCCCGAATTCGTTTTTCATGGATCTTAAAATATCCTGTCCAATTACACTGGACTGGTAAAAAGGCCAGTTCATGTTTTTTTCAGTCCCGCTCTGATAATTATGTTAAAAATTATTTGCATTTTTCCAAAATTGATTCAGCTATCGAACAGAGCCTCATGGTGAATTTGCCTTCTCTATGGACAAATGTACCACTTGTAGCTGTGTTTTATAACAGATTAATTGGTAAACTATTATAGTAATGCAACACAGGTAGAAATTTCAGAATACAGCCTTTGTTTATAGGTGCAAAAGAAAATGTGTTAATGCAAACCTAAATTTTAAATGAAGGTAAAAATACATGCCTTTGATTTCAGTTCAGCAGATATCCCAAGTGCTTCAGGCTGTTTGATTTCTCCAGATTTTATACGTACAGCACAG
This sequence comes from Ailanthus altissimus, assembly GCA_946807835.1. Classification (NCBI taxonomy): domain Eukaryota; kingdom Viridiplantae; phylum Streptophyta; class Magnoliopsida; order Sapindales; family Simaroubaceae; genus Ailanthus; species Ailanthus altissimus. Next base: position 29,634,618 of record OX327688.1, on the reverse strand, counting down.
CTAGTGCAACAACCTACCATTCAGAAGGAAAATTTTTATCAAGAACAATTTGATTAAAGAGAATAGCAAAGATTACAGTAACATCAATTAGACTTCCACTTCAAAGGAAAATATTATTGGATATAGAATCAGCAGAGAGAACTCAGCGACAAATGGCATCTGAATCAATCTTTTAACAAATTGTTGTGAGTTTAATACCAAATGCATTTTTAAAGTTACTTTAAATTCACAAGGAAAAAATCTACCTCAGTACCAAACATTTTTCCTTTTTTCTCTTATTTCCAATACAAGTTCTTTTTTCTCTTATTTCCAATACAAGTATCCGTTAGCTAACTTTCTATTTTCTTTTTTCAACAAGCTTAATTATAAGAATGGAATAAAATGTAATCTAGACTGAATTATTTTCAAGAATAAATATGCATATACTTATGAGAAGTGATCATTTATGTAATTATACTACGAGAAAATATTTAATTTGATAAAATCTCATAATTAGCAATTTGTTTTTAGCGAGGAACAGAACAATACCGTGCCTGCAAGCGAAAGGAAGAGTAATATTCTGAGATTCCGCTGTGTGCAATATATACTGGTCCTGCATTTCATTTTATTAACACAATTAATCACTCAATTTTACCAAAATTAATTTAATGAAAAAAATAATAAAACAAATTTGATTTTGCAGCGATTTAGTTATCGTACCTCGGGAACAAGGAATTCGTGGATGACGCCTCGTTGTCTGTCGTGAACTGTCACTTTATGAGTCAAAATCGATGGGCAAAAGTTACCGGTTTTACCGTTCACTCCCGCCGGAGTTTGGAGCTCCGACAAAACCACTCTACGGCGGCATTTTAAGGAACTGCGGCCGTGAGTGTTGTTTTCCTGAGAATAAAGTTGCCGGTGAAGTGGCGGTTTCCGGTGTAGGGAAGTACAAGAACCGGAGGGAACTAGCAGGTCCATGGATAGCTTTGGTCCGTAGCTGCTGCTTACGCAACGTGGAAATTTAGATAAATTACGATGGATTTTCAAAAAATATGGCCGATTCACACACTAAAATCTGTATGAGTGATCTGTCATCGCACACAAATACATAAATAAACGGTTGGGATTCTTTCTGACTTCCCAAACAATCGACGAGCTGATCTTACGTGGCAAATAATGAAAGCACGGTGGCTGCATGATTGATACGTGTCAAAAAAGACACGTGAGCGCTACATGGTATGGTTGATATACAGTAATCTTTTACGTATTTAAACGTTTTGGTTTCTTGATAATGATGGATGAACATTCGTAGCTACTAGAAACGAACTTTGTTACTGCAACTGCTGTTTCAGAGATAGAGATGGAATCGATAAAGGAAAAAGTGAGCAACGCGGCCAGCTCCGGCAAGGCCCATGTCGACATCTACAAAGCCAAAGCTGAAGAGAAGGTAGATCTCCTATTTTCATTTGGTGAGTTAATAATAATATTTAATATGCATGGAAATGGAAATTAATACGCAGGCAGAGAAAGCGACGGCGAGGACGGAGGAAGAGAAAGAGATAGCCCACCAGCGAAGGAAGGCTAAGGAGGCTAAAGCAAAGATGAAGCTGCACCAGGCCAAGGCCGAGCACGCTGCTGAGAAATTGCGAGCCAAGCAATCCCATCTTTACGGGTTGAAGGTGACGGGAACTGAATATGAGCCGGTGGTTGAAAGCCAAGGGCACCGCCCCGTTGGACTGACGGATCCTATGTCTGGAACCACTGTTCCTACGTACCCGCTGGGAGGGGTCCCGTTTCCTCCGGGGCATCATAACAAGCACATTTAGACGAAGAGTTTATATATACATGATACTTGGAGTCTTTTTCTTGTAGTTTTAGTATTCAGCATACTGCACTTTTCACATCACATCACTGAACTTTGAAACTGTTCTCTCTTTTGTGTGTGTGCATTGTTGCCAGAAGTTTGTTCTTTGTTGTAGAATTAAAGTTTAACCAGTTGGGTTTGCTTATGGAGCTTTTGTAATGTTGTACGCAGTGATGAATTAGTTTGTGTTTGATCTTTGTTTTTTTTTTTTTAACACTTAAATCAGGATTTCCGCATTTTAACTTTTCTACCCGCACTCCTGTATATCACTTCACTTAGAATCTTATCAATTGAACCAATTAGCATTCACATTTTCAGTTTTTAATATTCAAACTAAATTACACATACAATAAGAAACCATGCTGCAGTTACATCTTGTATGATTCCGAGAAAAAACTGTGTAATATTTTTACCCAGCTATGTTTTCATTGTTGCGGGAAAAAATATTAGAGCCGCGGAATTATACCGTTTTTCTAAACGAATTGATATGGCAGTTGTCAAGTTCAGAGTCTACAAGATTAACTCCAATATAAAAATAGCCAAGAATGTGTGCGATACGGAGAGTGCTTAACAGACGGCAGCAAAGAAACAATAACCAAATCAAAAGTGTTCATAATGTCAATAATTATTGCTAATAACAATAACAGTTTGATAACTTAATGTCAAAAAGAAAAAGGAAACTAACCACTTTGATCACTGAAACAAATGCCAAAAACATTGTCCCCATCCTTGGAATATAAAGAAATAAAAAGAAGGAAAACATCTGGTTCATACACCAAAATACTTTGAAGAAAAAAACATTTATCTTAATTCTAGTTTATCTCCAGTTCCGTTACAATCACTACAACACTTGCAATAATCTTACTAGGACTCTTAACAGAACAATTAACTTGTGTTGTAAAGGTCAAGGTGAAACATGAGAATTTTGAGACAGACAAATCGGTTCACGGTGGACACACAGTAGCTCTGCTGACAACACTTGCATGTATGGAAGAAAGGTACAGTTTCCTAATACCATGAACGATGAATAGTACAATCAAAACCCTCCAAGAAAGCAGTTGTGGGAACCCTCTATAACATAAACATGAATACAATACGATGCTACAAGCAGAGGCAGGGTTCCGCATCCATAGTTGGAAGGATATAAAGAATTTAACATACTTTTACTATATAATGTAAAACCTGTACGCTCTGAACGGTCACACCCAATGCAATCTACCTTGGTACTCCACACATTGCCGGATTCTGCCATCAGAGGTCATGACCTGATTCCGCACTTTAGCTGGTTTGGTATTGTATCTTACTTTGAACTTTGGCAATGGTCTATGTTGCTCCTCTTCACCAGCTGAAGTCTGTGGCAAGACCTCATCAAGGAACTCATCTGCTACATCTCCATCTTCATCTATCCTGAGACGCTTTGCATGCCATGTCAAACCCTGGATCAAGAGAGAAGCAATGATATATAAATAAAATATTTTATACGAGAAGGCACCAAAACGTCCACAAGTAGCTTTGAAATAAGAATAAATAAATAAATAACAATGAGAATGGAAAATCAGAAATCAATAGGTTAATCACATCAGAGCAAAAGGTCCAAGAGACAGAGCCTTGAGAGAATCACATCCTCGAAGGGACACCAATTGGTGCTAGGTACACTTAAAGGTAACAACAGTGGACCCATCAGTCTTGCCATATTGATAAGTGGCAGTCTTATGACTATAAGATGTTATCTCAAATGAATGATGGTGCTGGCAAGAAATCTCATAATGTTAATACGGTTTATATCTTTTCAGTATATAATAAGAAGAAAAAAGTCTTATCAAATAATGACAAGTTAACTTACTGTCAAAAGCGACATTGTGTGTGTCTGACTAATTAATGAACAGTAGATTGAAAAATATCACAAAATATAAGAAGCACCAGTGAATAACAAGAGACAAAATGAAAAGAGAACTGGCAGTTCCTTTTCCCCACCTCTTGTTTGTTGATTTTTTCCTCACTTTTGGCAGCTAAGAGAGAGGGTGAACCAAAAAAGCAATGCATAGTTCAATGCCAACCAGCAATTTAATATTACTCTTCTAAAGTTTTCATATTTTCTGGAAATAGTATTAAAGAAATAGCATTCCTGATTCATATAACATGGCTACACAGTATTCAGTACGGCTATGCATACACTCTCCTCTAGACAAATTAAATACGAGAATTGCACAGATGTGCACAGATTACAAGTTTTCAAACCTGCACCTGTACGAACTCTAAGAGTTGTTCACCCAAAGATAGCCAACTATAATTAGCCCACTTGAAAATTTTGTGATTCCTATTGTTTCTACTCATTGAAATCAACATAAAAAGTCAATATGTGCTTCACTCCCAATAGAATGAATACAGACTCTAGCTTGTAATTTTCTGGGGATGTCTTTTGAATTTTGTGATAATAAATCTCAAGGAATGAGCAGAAGCAAATAAAAATAAATAACAAAGGAAGACCACAGGCTTGCACCTATGAATAGAAGGGGATAAGAGCACTAACACATGAATAAATAAACCTATGGTGGAAAGGAAACTTAAATATAGTGAAGGGGAGATCCAGTAACCAGAGTCTGTCTCTTCATGATCTGATATCGAAATAGTATGGTTGTGTGTGTGTGTGTCCCTGTTTGTGGAGAAAAACAACTGAGTCCACTTGCAGTACTATCAGCTTAATTTGCAAGCACACGGCTGCTAGATTGAATAAACTATGTGATCTAAACAGAAGAGTAGAAGCAATTTCTTTTACAAAGCAAGTAGATGGATCTACTAAGACTAGTGACCTTCAATATGAGCTGTCCTACAAATTAGATATTGCTTATAAAAAGAAGCAATAGTTTCATAATTGACCCTATGGAGACCAGAACGATATGTTGGTCTGATTTGGGACAACCTTGGAAACATTGGGATAAAATAGTAACTTCAAAGGTGGTGGGAACTAAATGGAAATGAGGTTAGCAAAAGATTCAGGTGGTCAAGGAGTAGAAGAATGTGAAGTTTGGTGGAATCCACACTAAGAGGGCTTAGAACAACAGAACTTTTGGAGAGAACTCAACTTTGACACAACTCCATAGCATATCCTTGTAGACTTTATAAGATGCAAGTTTTTATTCTTCTTCTGTGCATGACAACTGTATCTGTGTCTGTGCAAGAAAAATGAGACTTGTGCAACCAAACCCATCCTTTGTATGAGAGTTACTTCTCTACATATTTATGACAATTCCAAGAGAAGCATTTAGGAAAGCCCATGCGACTATGACACGAACAGAGGCGGAGGTAGCAGCTGCCAGCTAGCAAGCCACTGGTTTCTTTCTCCCCTGTGTTACTCTATGGTGAAGTATTCTCATCTTAAAGAACCCGCTCCTATGTTCTAGAAAAACTACTAAACTTTCATTTAAATTTATCAATACTCCAGTAGTAATTAAGCTTATGTAATCATCAAGCACCCAAATATCATAAGCTTGATTCTTTCTTTTAGCAATTCCTTCAAAATATGATACTGCATTCACTTAATTAGCAGTCAATATCTTCTAGCTGTTTATCTAAAACCAAGTATGTTGCTACTGTTGATAAGGTCCAGGTCTCAAGTTTCACTTCTTATGTCCTTGGCCTTTGACTTCAAAGAAAGAATTCTTTAATCAGCCACAAATTCCTACAATAAAATTGACACATAAGCATGAATTGTCCTAAAAGATTCTGACTAAACTACATGAGTGCTTCCCAGTAAGTCACCATTGTTAATCTTTTGGATATGGCATGAAACTGGATCAAACGTGATGTTGTTTGAAAGTCAAATGGAGTTCCTATCACATCACCTCTCCTCTCATTCTATCATTCTTAAAGGATTCCTTCTTGTTCTCTATCTTCCACTATCACTATGTTGATCTTCAAAATTCTCTCTTCTCTTTCTCCCCTGCTAAAATCCACTCCAATATAATTTTCAAACCTAGTTCTTCCATCTAGTAGCATAATATCATGATTCTCTTCCACTATCCATTTCCAAAATCAATTCCCATTACCTTGCCAACCCAATAACACCTAAATAACAAACGCACCAATCCATTCAGCATGGCCATGAAATACAGTTAACTGAAGCATATAATACATGAAATTTTTTTATAACAAGATGGAGAAGTCAACTACTAGAGCATCTTAGACTCACTATCATAAGCTTTATAGACATAATATATTAAAGGCCTACGAAAAAAAATTAAAATATAATAAATAGGGTTCCATTGGAATTCTTGTAACAAAGGAGTCTTATGAGACGAAGCTAAGGTCCTTGTGCATCACCATAAATTTAGTTCAACACAATTGTATTGTGAAAGAATATTTTGTCCCTGAATATTTTCTTTCTTTTTGCTTCTATTTCTTCTCTCACCGCTATAGGTACTGTCGTAACACCACTCTTGGTCAATCCAACACACCATTTCCATAACATCTCTCTTTGTTCAATATTTCTTTTTTTCAAAACCTTCATCATCCATCCTTGTAACTGGGAAACTATACAGGTAACAAGTTACATGCCTCTTAAAACTTCAAATAGTGATACTAATTCTTTCGTTTTTACATCTTAACAGGAAATTCCATCTGAAGAATAATAGCAGTAATTAAGGATGTAATAAACAATGAATCATCAAAAGTAAAGTATTCCAATTTCACATTTCCTATGCCATCTCTGGCGGCTACTTCATCAATTGCTTCCTTTAAAAATAGTGAACTTGTGTAAAATACCAATAGTTTCTAAAGTAAGTGGTCCACGATCACATTGGCATTATTATATTAAATGAAGCACAATGCAAAGTTACTAAACCTCAACCCCTAAAAATTCATCAACGTCAGCCATAGCCCACCAGCGAACAACTCCAAATTCGGCTTAACATAAGGTCAACACAACATAAACTGTGAACTCCCAAGTAGTTGCCAAAAAAAATCCAAACAATCACCTGAAGTTATTCACAGTTCAACTTGAAAGACTACTAAGCACGGCACTAATAGCATAAATATTATTACAATCTTTACGAATTCGAGCAAATCTAACAGACAATAACTTGAACACAAAACTAAGAGATGTATTCAGCAGAATCAACAAACACATTTCACTACATTCCGAAAACACAAATATGAAAATTTATGATACAAAATATACTAATGATTAGAGAGAGGAGACGTGAGAGAGGACCTGGACGCCGCCATCGCGGGAAGCACAGGGGACGATAACGGGGCCGAGCTGAGGACGTTCGACGACGTGTTGGACTTGGACGCCAAAGCCTTGGCGAGGAAGTCCGGTTTCCTGAAAATTGGGGCGGTTATCATCGATGTTACTATTATGATGTTGTTGTTGATCTTCTTCGTTTAGTTCGTGTTCATTGTCTCTAACAAATCCTAGAAATCCTGCTATTCTCCTAAAGAATCGCATCCCCAACCAATCTAAATCCCTCACGATTTTACAGATTTGTTGGACAAGACAAAGACGAGACCAGATCGTGTCTCTTCTCTCTCTCCCTTTCCTTTTTTTTTTTTCTTTTTCTTTTCCCTGGTTTGCCTAACTGCTGACTTTTGCTTTAGCAGTTTAGCTGCTTGTGCTCTGTGAAATTTTTGAGGTTTTGGTACGGTTTTTAACTGTCAAATTTGTTAGGTTTTTTTAGAAAGCAGAAAATTTATCCAAAGTGAAAAAGCGGTGATAATAATAATAATAATAATAATAATAATAATAATAATAATAATAATAATAGTAATAGTAATAATAGTAATAGTAATAATAATAATAATTTTAAAAAAAAATTAATATGAGTATATGTTTTAAAACTTTACTAGTTTTCATTTTCACAGTCGGATTAAAAAGCGAAAATAGTAATTTTTTTGTTTTCTTAAATATTTTTAATAATAATATTATTATCAAAATAGTATTAATAATAATAATAATAATTTATAAATTTTAATTTGAGTGTATATTTTAAAATTTTAATAGTTTTTTCATTATCACAGTCGTATTAAAAAGCGAAAATAGCAATTTTTTGTGGTTTTCTCAAATATTTTTCCATAATAAGAATTCATATATTTATTATTTTAACGTTGGAAATATGAAATATAAAATAATAATAATAATAATGAAAGACAACAGATTAATAAAAATTAAAAAAAGTAGAGTGATTTCGTGCCCAAAATCCTCTGGCCATCGAAGCTCTAATAACCCGATCTATATACATCAGCAGTAAACCTAATCTATGCAAAGTTTCTTATTTCTGGATCTTTTTGCCAGTAATGGTAGTGCATCAGTAACAGTGCAAGATAAGAGGTAGAGCGTTTTCACAAGCAAGGTGAAGCTGTGGGTTAATTTGATGAAAAATTGTCACGGTCAGAATTTTATTTTAAATTATTAAAAAAAAATTAATGGAACCTAAATTGATGGGGACGCAAAGAATCGGAATTGATAATTTTTCACACTTAAATATTTTTTTAGAGAGAGAATACCTTACTTTTCTTAATCATGAGATGCAAATTAATAATATGTTATGTTTAAATTAGAGATTTTAACATATTTATTTTATTTTATTTTAATCTATCTTAAAAATAAAATAAAATAATTAGTCTCTACACATTATATTATATATTATATAAGATATCTTTAAATATTAATAATTAATAAATTTTATCTTATTATTTTTAATGGATAACAAAATAAATATTTAATAATTTACATAGACCCACTTTTTATATAATTTTCTAACAATCTCTCACCTGAGCCTTATATGTTATTTTATAATTGTATATTATCAAATAATTTTATCAGCTCAATATTTATTATCTTAACAAAGAGATATCTCTAAACAATCTGGTCCATCAATAATACCAATATAGGATTAAAGAGTTTTTTAATACCTTTTTTGTATTAGATCAATCAATAGTCACATATATCAATATAATAAATGACATAAATCAAATATAGATATGTAGCATAGAAATTTCATGTAATACGATCCCTTAATATACCTATTTCTAACTGATCCTATTTTATAACTAAATAAAAGTTCAACAATATATTTTAAAAACACTTTAAATGGTACATTCTTAGTAAATGGATCCGCAATCATAAAGTTTGTACTGATATGTGCAATAAATATCTGAAAACTCAGAACTCCCTCTTTAATAATAAGAAACTCGATGTCAATATACTTCAATATCGACGAGTTTTTGTTGTTTTTAGAATATAACTCAACAACTTTATTATCATAATTTATCTTTAATGGTCTCTCGATGCCATTGATAATTTGTAGCCTAATGATAAAATTCTACAATCATATTCTTTAATTTGATGCCTCATAACAAGTTATAATTCTATTTTCATGATGGAAGAAGTTATGAGTGACTACTTGACATTTTTTTATGACATAACTCCTCCAGCCAACATAAAAATATAGCAAAAAATGGATCTTTTGGTATTGAGGCAATCGATAAAATCAAAGTCTGAATACCAAATGATCTTTAAATGATCTAATATCTGATATGTGAGCATGTAATCTTTTGTTCTTTGTAAATATCGTATAACCCGCTTAATGGCTTTCCAGTTATCCATTTTTGGGTTACGTAAAAATCTGCCAAGCATTATAATTATATTCGTAATATCCAAATGTATATAAACTAAAGCATACATGAGACTCCCTACTACAGATACAAAAGGGATCTTCTTCATCTCTTTCTTTCGATCTCATTTCTTAGGCATTGAAATAGATTAAATTTATATCCTTTAGCAATAGGTGTGTCTTCTAATGTACAAATCTTCATGTCAAATCTGTTAAGCACCTTATCGATATATGCCTTTTATGATAAGTTAAGTATACTATGAGAACGATCTCAGTGAATCTGTATGCCCAACACAAAATATGCATCCCTAAGATCTTTTATTTCAAAATTATTTGAAAAAAAATCTCTTAGTTTCATACAACAAACCTATATTGTTGCTTACTAGTAGAATATCATCCACATATAAGACAAGAAGAATAAACTTGTTCCCTCTAATTTTATGATAAATGCATTGATCAACAATATTTTCTTTAAAACTAAAAGAGATAGTCACTTGACAAATTCCTGATATCATTAATAGGATGCTTGCTTTAAAGTATAGATTGACTTTTTTAATTTACACATAAAATATTTTGAATATTCGAGTTCAAAGTTCTTTAGTTACACCATTATATGGTTTCTTTAATGTCACCATTGAGAAACACAATTTTTACGTCTATTTGTTGTAACTCTAAATCATAATGAGTTACAAGTGCCATAATAATTCTGAAAGAGTATTTCGATGAAACTTAAAAAAAGTCTCTTTATAATTAATGCCATCCTTTTAAGTAAAATCTTTTGTGACTATATGTGACTTATATCTTTCGACATTGTCTTTCGAATTCTATTTGGTTGTCAAAATCCATTTACAACCAATTGGTTTCACTTGAATTGTTCATTTAGGCAATTCGACAAGATCCCAAATGTCATTGTCTTATATTGATTTCATTCCATATTTTATGGCATCTATCTATTTCTAAAAGTTCACACTTTGTTTGATTTGACTTAAAAGTTATTTAATCATCTATCAGTCATATATCAAATTCATGTTCTTAGAAATATATGACATAATCATCTGATATTGTTATTTTCTTCTCTCTAGTGGATATCTTTAATAGAACTTCCAATTGAGGTTGTTGTTCCTCTATATAAAAAGGAGCACATTCTTTAATATTAGTAGGAGGTATCTCATAAATGTCTTGATTATTTATATTTGTATCCTTCAAAATGATAAGCGCAATTACCTGGTTATTATCAGTTACAATATTAAGAATAGTTACATATTCTTCTTTAAAGACAATATTCCTGAGTTTAGCACTCCCACTATATCAACATCCTCGATGAATTTAGCATTCCCTATCTAAAAAAAGGATCTACTAAAAGGATCATAAAATTTAAAATCCCTCGATATTTTTGAGTATCCAACAAAATAGTAGCTTATTGTTTTTAAGTCAAACTTTCTTTCACTATGCCTGTATGATATAGCCTTAACTAGACAACCCTAAACATGCAAACGCCTAATATTAGGCTTTTTTTTTCAATCCATATCCTATATGGGATTTTAGCTATTGCTTTACTTGAAACTCAATTAAGGATATACATTGCAGTATTTAAGAGTTCACCTTGAAGAGATTCTAGTAAAGAAAATTAATTTATCATACTTCTAACTATATCTTTTAGGGTTCAATTTTGTTTCTCAGTTATACCATTTTGACTTAGAGTCCCCAACATATTGTAATAAGGAACGATAAACATTCTTGTAAATATCTCGCAAAAGGGCATGGATGTTGTTCACCTGATCTATTATATCTACTATAGAACTCACCATCACAATCATATTTAATGGCTTTATGTTTCTTGTCAAGCTAATTTTTAACTTCAACTTTAATGACCTTGAAAATGTCCAAAGATTGAGTTTTCTCATAGATCAAGTACAAATACCCATAACGATAAAAATCATCTATGAAAGTAATAAAATACTATTGATCATTCTAAAAAGATGTACTAAATGGACCATAAGTATCAATATGAATTATTTCCAGGACATTGAAACTTCTATTAACATTATTTTTTTTTTATATTTGTTTGTTTTCCCTTAATGCATTCAATACATAATTTTAAATTTTGAAAAATTAAGAGAATTTAGAATTCCTTCTAGTACAATCCTTTGAGTTCTTTGTTTAGAAATGTGTTATAAACGTTTATACTACAATATGTAAGAATTCTCATTAATTAATTTGTGTTTGATACCATAGTTGCTTGCATGAAAAAATTCATTAATTTGTAACGCATTAATATCCAATTTATATAGATTCTCAATTAAAGAACCAGTACCAATAATATTTGAATTTTAAAAAAGATTAAACTTTCCATTTTCAAATGAACAAAAGTAACAAAATTTGTCCAAACAAAAAATAAAAACTGAATTATGTCTAAATAACGGTACATAAAATGTCTCATGCAAATTCAAATAAGAACTATATTCTAATTATAATCTAAATAATTCAATTGACTCAACAGGAGCCTTGTCGCCATCACCCGCATAAATGAATCTTTCAACATCAGTTGACGATCGGCTCTTTATACAACTCTACATAGTCATACTTATATGAGTAATTACACTCGTATCTATCCACTAAGTGTGACTTAGTACTAAAACTAAATTAATTTCTGAACAAACAAAGTTGAGAAGTTTACCCTGTTTGGCGAGCTATTTTGTATACCTAGAACAAATTTTCTTCTTATGTCTAACTTTCTTATAAGGGTAATAAACGGTTTCGTCATTCTGTTTCTTTTGCACCTTAGGCTGTGGAGTTTCAATATCTGCAACTCTTTTTTCTTTTATTATCTTTTTGACAACATTGTCATTGAAAAAAGTTGCTAAGTGAGCACTCTCTATCTTTTCTTGCTTCAGTCTCTCTTCCTTTTACACACATTGGGCAATGAGCTCATTTCTCATTTTGAGTGTTGTAACTGATCTTAAAAGGACTCAATTGTGCAATAAGAGAGATCAAGATCAGATGCATAATAATGTTATCAGAAAACTTTAACTTTAGTGCCTTTAATCTTATAACAAGATTAGACATTTTTATGATGTACTCTCTATTGTTTTCTTTGACTTTGTACCACATTGAACCGAGCTTAGACCGAATGGTTTTCATTTTGACCTTTTTATTACTAGCAAATCAGTTTGCTATTCGGCTTAGGAACTTCTTAACATTTTCCTCTTGAGACATTGTACCTTGATGGTATTTGGATTAGAGTGCTTTATGATCATTAGACTCATACGGTTAGAATGTTCTCATTTCTCATAAAATGCCATTTGTTCAGCAATACTGCCATTAGTATGGGTGGGAGGTTCTTCTTGTTAACGTGGTTTATGGTGCATGCATGTGATTGTGTACATGTTAAAAAATTTTAAATGCAGATCCAACATATATTACGCAGTGAAATAAAATAATATAATCAACATATACATACTACAACTGAATCAAAAATAGTACTAGAATTGAATACATACACTTTTAGATGATTCAGTGAAGATTGTTGAGCTCACAATAAAGTGCTTTCTTGAATAATTATAGACTCCAACATTTAGTGGGATTATAGTAACTAGAATGGTAACTTTTTAATCTTAATTTCATATAAGAATAAAAAAAAAATAACTCAACTCTTGAATTGGTATAAGCATTAAATGCTTAAAATTGTGTTTTATGACCTAAATGTAACTTTTTCAAAGTTTGCATTTTCTCTTTTCTCTTTTGTACGAAATTTCCATTCACAAAATGAATTCAATTCAAATAAAACTGTTTTTGTTTATCTTTAAATGACTTAAGACATTTTGTAGACACATGTCTTAAATGTATTCATGTTTGGCCATGTAAGGCCATGAATGAGTGACAAATGTCATTTATGTTATCCATGCAAACACTTTGTATGGATGACATTTGTCACATGCATATTCATGCATGCAGTCATTTGTCACATAAATAGTCATATATAGATGCCATGTATGCATTTGCACTTTTTCATCTAATAAGGACTTATTTGTAATATTTACAAATTATAGTTTTCACTTTTCAAATAGGTTCTAAAATATATCCTACTTTTTAAAACACTTTCGCTAGTCCATGAATAAGGCCCCATACATATGTTACGGATATTACAGAATGAAGCGTTAAACCATACAATTTGAGGTCAACCATATCCGTATAATCCCTCCATCATCTATATCCTAGAGGAGCAAAGATATAGATTATGACCGTCAAATCTCTATATGCTCATACGTGAATTTATCTTCAAATACGTATTTTCGTAAACAATATCCGTAAACTCTTTTGCGATATTATTTAACCCTAATGAAAAACTCTTTTTCTTAGATTAATGTTTATGGTAATAAGACTTTCTAAATTACGTTTTTAGAGCATTTGGATATACAACTCATGCATATGAGCTGATGAATCTTATATATACACTTCATGAGCATCAGACCATACCCAACAACACGCAGCGGTCAGACTATGAAAGATTTTTAACATGCGTGGAACCAAAGTAAGGTACAAGCCCACCATGTTACTCAGGTAAAAGGATCACGAATACTACTCAACTCGAGAAGATACTTTATTGACGGCTTCATGGGATGTCTATTAGAGGTCCTTATGAGTTTGTTCAGTATTCAGTTCTTACTGAATACCTGCATGTCTATACGGACATTCACTAAACCGATAGTCTGCTAAGGCTAACCATTTGGATAATCCAGATATGGACATATATTGATTTAAAAGGAATATCGATCGACTCATATCGGTAACTATAAATCAGGAACAATATTTTTGAGAATATATTACGTAATGATATTTCTTAGCATTATTTGTAAACTCTTTGCAACTACGTCATTACTATAATATTATCAGGTCTTTATCCTTATTTAAGACAAGGTTCTAACTCTTTAGAATTGCTAACTCTTAGCATTGACCTAAACTCTTTTAGATCAAATCTAAACTTTTTTAGATCTACAATGTCTGAAAAGTTACAAACTTCTTACCATATAAATAATAATTATTGGAAAATAAAAGAAATGTTTATTGCATAAATATTACATAAATAAATATTCAGACAATAATTTGAGTGACACATAAGCACCATTTTTAACACTTTCATCAAGATCATATAGTCTAAATCCATACACCAAAATACAATAATAATGTGCTCCTTCTATTTCCTAAAGTTAATGTCGTTAAACACTACAATATTGTTCAAGTTAGTAGATATAAAAGAAGATTTACTGTATACAAAAAAAAAAAAAAAACTCACAATTAATAGCCATGCCATTCAATCATGCATACATATACACACATGGCATAAAATATAACAAATTGGATTATTATAAGATATCAAACACAATATTAAAATTTAGTCTTTGAGCATAAATAATAATTTGTAAATGATACTCTCAAATAATTGGTCAATAAATATTGATAATAAATTCTGTCAACAATATATCTATTTTTGGACCGATATATTACATACATGAAAAACACCAAAGTTTATTACATATTTACTACCACATATGTATATTATTAGCCAAAAAAAATTTCTTTTATGCCGATTATTTCTATATAAATTTAAATATAATCATTTAGTTTCTTTAATGATATCAACGTATTTTAAAATAAATAAATTTACATAAAAAATGTCACTTTAGTAAAATTTTATTTTAAAATATTGGATTTTAATTTTCAAGAAAAGGGAGAGAAAGAAAGAAAAAAATTAGTCAAAATCAAAGTCAAAATCAAAGCTTAAAGTCAACACAATGATCACTTGTCAAAGTCAATAAACAGGTCAAAGTAAACTGGGTCAGTGTTGGAACAGGTCTAAAGTGGATTGGGATTAAAGTTGTTGGGTTGGGTCAAATCTAACCATACATATTTACCCAAATCTTAAGCTTTATGCAATGGCTTAAGCCTAAAAAAAAAGAGCACAAACTTATCTTGACTAACTTGATCTGATCCGTATATTAAGCTTAAAAAATTTAGGCTTGTTTGAGTCCTTATAAACTCTATGAAATTGACATAGTAAATACCCTAAATTTAAGGACACCAATTATCCAAACGTGCAACATAACTAAGAAGAAATTTCAATAATTCAGCATGATCACTTTGAACCCATAAAATAGTTTTCCAACTTTTGCTCCCTTTTTTTTCTTTCTTAAAATATTTTCCAAGAATTGAATCCCTAATACAACAACAAAAAATAAAAATAAATAGTGATATATGTATATACATTCATAATTCTATAAACGTGAATATAATGAAAAAAATAACAAGCCATATATAAATTAATCTATTTATAACAATATGTATATATGTTTATTCTTTAGTCCAAGACTAATATTGCCTTATTCAAGATTTCCAAAATTCAACAAAACCAATATGCATCTGACCATATCTTCGAATTCTCAAAATGAAAACATCACAAAAATTCTCAAATTCAACAAATAATTCCCCAAATTTTCCGAATTTGAAAACCACCAAATTTAAACATAACATTTATGCATATGATTATATATACAATTCAAATGGCATATAGTTGCTCTAACTACAAATCATGGTCAAAAAGAGAATTTAGTTTTGAAAACTTTATCTTTCAATGAGGTGGCTTTGATACCACTTATTAGAAAAAAAATTTAATTTGATGAAAAATCATCATAACCAGAATTTTATGTTTAATCATTAAAAAAAATTGAACAGAAGCATACTTAAATTCATAGAGACGCAGATGATCAGCGTTGATAGCCTTCCTTATCTAAACCTTATTTTAGATAAAGAAAATACCTTACTTCACTCATTGATGAGATGCAAATTAATAATATGTTATGTTTACATTAGAGACTTCAACATATTTATCTATAGTATTTTATTTTATTTTGACCAATCATTAAAAAAAAAAAATTAAGTCTCTACACATTAAAACTCATACCATATGAGATGTCCTAAAAATTCAATAACTAATAAACTTTATCTGATCACTTTTAATGGGCAACAAAATAGATAGTTACTAATATATAATTAAATGATATATGTAAGCCAATTTTTTATATAATTTCCTAACAACCCCATAATCAAAACACAACCCCTCTTGCTTATTCCTAATTCCTATTTATCTTTTTCTTTTTTCTATAAATTGCATACTTTGTGTTCAAAATTAATCAATATTAACACACCAGAAGGCCACAACACATGCAGTGCCCACAAACTCGTCCTTTGTTTAATCTTCCAATGTTTTATTTCCTAACACACCACCACACTTCTCCATTATTGCCACCCCCCCCCCCCCCCCCCCCCCCCCCCCCCCCAAGCTCTTTCTTTGTTTAATTCTCCGACGTGTTATTTCTTAACACTAGTACCAATTCATTTTTTTAATTGATGCCTCACATAAACTTATGCTTCATTAAACTTTAACTCTTCTTGAAGACTTATCCATAATCGTGGTATTCTCACCACAACCCCATAAAGGCCAACTACTTACTCTTGTTAACAAGTTGACTTGGTTACCCTATTACATGCTAACATGTAACACAAAACTCTTTATAGGAAACCATTAAGTCTTTTATTTCCCACAAGCGTTCTCTATCCAATCACGATTGCTAGTGTAGCCTATTTCATTTGCACATGTGGCATTTTATAATTCCCTCAATCTTTGTTGACAGTGACACAATATGTTGCATGCATATAGTAGCTACATAGTAGCTATGCCCATTTTTCAAAAGGATGTAAACTATTTCAAATTTCGACTAATGGGTTATAGTTTTAAAAGCAAACTTCTTATTTTACAAATGACATTTTAAAAAGAATAATATTATGTATACATAAGTGAGATACAATTTTTGTTAAGTGATTGATATTTGATATATCAAATTATTGATTAATATTGTATAATCACTATACTCATTAAAAGTAAAAAATTAATAACTATCAAATAAGAGGTAATTAATAATTAATGACATATTATTTAAAAGCTCAGGCAATTATGCAATGACAATATCCTTATTGCACATAAATGATGCCCGTCAGATATGACCTCACAAGATCCAAAAGTTATGTATTTAAGCAGCCAATTATTGTGAAGATCCAATCATTGGTGACATGTTATTTAAAAGCTCAAGCCCACCTAAACTTTTAATAGCTCTCAAAGTCTAAAAAGTTACTATTGCAAATTTGTTTAACCTGACTTGAGTGAAAAAGATTTAACAAATAAATCTTATCACTGCCTGTGAGAGGTATGAGAGTTAGGTTTGCACATTAAATAATAATACTACAAAAAAAGCTTTAATTGATATCAATTTGGTGTCAGTGAAACTATTTATTGATAACTATTTTATTCTATTAATATTATTCAAGTTAGAAATTTATTAACACTATAATAAGTATTAGTCATTCACTAATCCATAACAACACCAAACATAGTATTGCTCTAAATTTAATACATTCTAATTCATTTCATTCTATTACAATCTAATCAATTTTTTATAATCTAATTCAATGCAACGTACCACATATCCCTTTTAGGTATAAATATGAATGAAAAAGAATTCTACGTTATTTTAAAACAAAATAACTAAAGAGTTATATTTTAAATAAACTCTTAAGGTAATAAACTCATAACAATAAGGAAAAAGATAACTGAACTCTTAAGGTATTAGGAAATGAATTGGTGCATTATAATAATTTCAAAAATCAATAAAATCCTATCAACTAGAGTTAGCAATGAATCATGATATATTTATTTGTGCGCACAAAAAATGGAAATTACAAATGTGATCAAAAATTTATTGCAATAATAAACAAATCAAATTTAAATTTAAAAAAGTTATTTGAATTGAGTTTGTGATTTAGCTTTTTAATTTGCTGATTCACTTATGATTTACTACTTTTTATATAGAAAACTAGACAAATTTAAATAAGACAAATTTGTTTAGAATTTGTGTAAAATATTTACTTTAAGATATTTAAAATTTAAAATTTATTAATTTTAAAATTAACATTTAAAAAAAAAAGAAAGGACTAAATTGCGGATCAAATTAAAATGAATTATGAAAATGATATTATTTATGTTAAATGCGAATAAAAAGAATCAAATTTGAATAATTCATTTAAAAACGAATATGAATTTGAATTCTTTATTTAAATTATCATGCAAAACAAAGGTAAATTTATTAGATTCTTGTTATATTCTACTTGTCTTTGACATAAATTCAATACATGTTTGAATGTTTTGATTTGCCTATTCATTTATGATGCATTACTATTTGAATAATTGAATTGGCTAATTTATTTAAAACACAAATTTGTTTAGGGATTAGCTAAATTAAAATTAAAAAAAAAACACAAATATTATGAGGGTTAAATTCATGTTATCAAATTTAATAATCGTGTCAAATTAGTTGCATATTTCAATTTGCCAATAGGGTTGGGCAAAACAGTTGAAGGACTAAAAAAATCAGATCAAACCGAGCGGTATAGACCCCTAACGTTTTAAAAGAGTCAACCAAACCCCTATCAAAGAATAAATTCCGTCAAAGTTAACAGCAAAAAAAGGCAAACTTGTCTTTTTGAGTACAAAATATAAAGAGGGGTAAAGCATGGCTTTGAAATAGGCAATAATTCATCTTCCCATTTTCCAGTCATGTAAACACTTGAAAATAAAACATGACAAAAAGACTTCTTCATCTAGTGATTAAAAACCCAAAACAAAAATCATACAGATCGATGTTTAGAAACAAAATATCAGGTAAAACCTTGCATTTTGTAAAAAATGTTTTTTTGTTTTGAAAAAATTGGATTTTTGATATTTATGTTTGAAAATTCTTTATACTCTTCGATTCACTAAAAATCCAGTTTTATTTTAACAATTTGATATATTGCGGTGAAGGTTTATTAGATGCATGTTTAGTTTTAAAGCTTCAATTTTTAATTTTGTTTGAAGTTCTTTTCATTTGAATGGGTTTTCTTTGAAATCTCTTCAATGTCTTTTTTGGGTTTGATTCATTAAATTTTGTCATAAGATTGAACATGGTTGTTAGAGTTGTTGTGTTTTAAATCTACAATGTGTTTGATTGATTAAGTATTAAATATGTTGAAATGTTGAGATATCTCAAGGTGGTTGATGCATTTCAGGGGAAAATAAGGTTTGCAGTAAAAAATGTTATTACCAAGAAACTTAAAGAAGGGGTTTCAAAGCTTGATTCATTTCTGCAATCTCTTCTAAAAGAAATTCCATTTGATGATCATGCTTCTTTAGATGTAACTTTTGTGGATGACCCTTTGTTGACCGGTTCTTCAATTGGATTTGATATCAATGGGCTATTTATAGCTAGGAAGAAGGCTCTAGTTCTTAACTACTACTTCAAGAATTTGCAACCTTTAGCCTTTTGCTCTGACAAGTCTAAAATGATTGAATTTCACTAGATCAAGCTGTCTTGAAATTTGCCTTAACTTTATATTGTGATGTAAGTTTGTAAAATTAACTTCTATTGACTATATCTTCCGAACTACGGTGTACAAGCTTCCTAAGTGAAGAGGTGTTGTCAATAGCTACATGATTTTTAGCAAAATAAGTCATAAACAATATAAAAAAAAAACAACTTTCAATATGTTATATCGATGTGATATTGTTAATATTAGTAAGTCATAGATAAAAATAAAATAATTCTAAAAAATTAACTTTCATTGATTATATTTATGAATTGCGGTGTATAAATTTCCCCAAGTAAAGAGGTGTTGTTAATGATTACATGATTTTTTGCAAAATAAATTATAAACAATAAAAAAGACCTTTAATATTTCATATCGATGTGATATTATTAATATCAATAAGTCATAAATAAAAATAAAATAATTCTAAAAAATTAGCTTCTATTGATTACATCTACCAAACTCCAGTGTATAAGTTTTCAAAGTGAATAGGTGTTGTCAATGACTACATGATTTTTAGTAAAATAAGTCATAAACAATAAAAAATAACTTTTAATATATCATATCGATGTGATATTGTTAATATCAGTAAATCATAGATAAAAATAAAATAATTCTAAAAAATTAATTTTTATTGATTATATCTATCAAACTATTATGATGTATAAACTTCTCAAGTAAATAAGTGTTGTCAATCCCTATATGATTTTTAGCAAAATAAGTCATAAACAATAAAAAAATAACTTTTAATATGTCATATCGATATGATATTGTTAATATCACTAAGTCATAAATAAAAATAAAATAATTTTAAAAAATTAATTTCTATTGATTATATCTATCAAACTACGATATATAAGCTTTTTAAGTGAAGATGTGTTGTTAATAATTACATGATTTTTAGCAAAATAAGTCATAAGCTATAAAAAAATAATTTTTAATATGTCATATTGTTAATATCAACAAGTCACATATAGAAATAATAATGAAATAAGTAATTAATAATTCTGAAAAATAGAACCATGCTAATTGATAAACATTAGATGCCATGTATTACGCTTCATTTACTTTATGTATATTAACTTTTTTATTATTTTATATATATAATTATTTGCATTCAATGTTTAACTTTTTGATCTTAACGTTTTTGTTATATTATTAAGATAAATTTATTCACATTTTACCTATAAATACTCATTCTTTGCTTAATTTTTTTTAATCTCATTATTTTATTTTTTAAACCAATTATTTGTTATTGTACTATCATTTATTCTTATCAATTGCACATGAAAACTCAAGCTAGTAATCATAAATCAATTTTACCATTTATTATTTTCTCTCTCTTTTTATTTTTATTGACATTTTCAATAACTTTCTTACTTTGGCTACATATAAGTCTTTATCTTTATTTAAAATTAAAATTTTATGTCCCAATTATATAAAAATAACACTATTCTTTAAAAAATATATACATATTTTCAAAAAAGTATTTTTGCCTTTACGGTATGAAAACTAGAAATACATTTCACCAAAAAATACCGATTACAATCCACCAAAACGTAAACAGAAAAGGGGCTTCACATGGAACACACTTGCCGGCACGTGCGATATAGAGACTAATAACACTTCATCGTTTAAGACTTCAGCTCTGGAAAACTCGCACCAAACTCTGAAGATTTTCCAATTCTAGTTTTCGACAATAAAATCTCCATTTTCCACATTAACAAAGCTTCGCAGCCTGCTCCGCTCTCCTTTTGTTCCGTGATCTCCAAATCCAAATCGAACCACCATCGTCCTTTTCGTCAAATTTCCCCTCAGATCTGGGACTCCTCACCTTTGATTTGTCAACGTTGATCCCACTGGATCCGTGATGCCGGTGGCCGCCTCCGCTATCTACTTCTTAAACCTTCGCGGCGATGTCCTCATCAATCGCCTCTATCGCGACGACGTCGGGTAAAATTTCCTTCATTTATTTAATTTCAAAAAATTATGTCAAAATATGTGTAAGTAATTGGTTACAAGCGGAATGGAATTGAATTTGTGTATAAATGGATGTCAGGGGAAATATGGTGGATGCATTTCGAATGCATATTATGCAAACGAAAGAATTAGGCACGTGTCCGGTGCGGCAGATCGGCGGCTGCTCATTCTTTTACATGAGAATCAGCAATGTTTACATTGTCATTGTTGTTAGCAGCAACGCTAATGTCGCTTGTGCATTCAAGTTCGTTGTCGAGGTATTTCAATTTATCTTTTAAAACCCTAAGAATGTTTGCGATGAACAGTTCAAATGAATTTTCCTTTAGCTCATTGTTACGTGTCAGTGGCGAGAAAGAAGAAATTATTTGTTTTCTCAGGTGGTTGATATTACCATGGTGTTTTACATGCAGGCAGTTGCGTTGTTTAAATCTTATTTTGGCGGGGCTTTTGATGAAGACGCTATCCGGAATAATTTTGTTCTGATTTATGAGTTGTTGGATGGTAAGGAATTTCAGTTGAATATTGATCATATCTCTTTTCATTTGCATGCTTTGACTTAGTTATGATGTTTTAATTAAAATCAAGCCTTTGATTGGTAAGGTAACAATGCGTTTTTGTAGCCATGATGATATTGGCTTTGAGAGGCACAAAATTAGTATTTTATTTTTTATGAGATAAGCAGAGTGTTCAAGAATTTGTGGAAATGAATTAGTGTTCCTTTATTTTTTTTTCCTTTCAAAGATATGTAGTAAAGCGCCATAATGTTGTTTATTAAATGTTCCCATTAAAGCAAACATATTTTCTTTGGTGTTGTAGCATAGGATAAATCATTATAACCCTTATTCTGCTACATTTTCTACATATCTTGGATTTTATTGACTTTAATTTTATGGTTATTTAGTGAGTTTCTAGCTTTGAAGATTAACTTCAACCGTATGTTCATTATGCTCATGGAAAGAATTTAACTGTACACAGTAGGCAGCACTTGAACATAATTATTCCAAGCAAGAGATAAACAGAAGGCATAGTGCCCAATCACATGGTTAATACTCCTTAAGTTCAGATGTCTAGTTTGTCTTTGTAAGAAATGGAAGAGATCCATTAACAATTGCTGGTTCGATTACTTATCAAACTGTATGAGTTAGTTCTGTTAAATTCAAAAGCAGTCTGTATTAACAACAATGTTAAGCATTTTTCACTTCATAAATTGGTGTCAAAATTGCCGTGAAATTGCTTGAATGATTGATATCAACCCTATAATGCAGAAATCATGGACTTTGGTTACCCACAAAATCTTTCTCCTGAGATATTAAAGCTTTATATCACTCAGGAAGGTGTGCGCTCACCATTTTCTTCGAAGGTTAGTAGTTTGATTGTAATTTTTTTGGGTAAATGCTATTCTTACTGCAGTCTTCATAGACTGTTCTTATTTTTTCCTCTGTACATATTGTTCATCATCCCCAAACAATGTATCTACTACTACCCCCTTTTTTTAGGGGTTCAGTTAATCTTCTATGTTCCTGTTGTTTGAGTAGTTCTTAATTATTTCTTTCTATCTTGTGAAAAAATAAATAGCCTACAGATAAACCTGTCCCAAATGCGACTTTACAAGTTACAGGTGCCGTTGGTTGGCGGAGAGAGGGACTGGCTTATAAGAAAAATGAGGTGATTAAATTCTCTTCTCCCCCCCCTCCCTCCCTCTCTCTCTCTCTCTCTATTTTTGTGATGACCAATCTACTGGATTTTGCCATTTGTCTGGTGCAGGTCTTTCTTGATATTGTGGAAAGTGTAAATCTTCTAATGTCATCAAAAGGTGGGTGATGGTTTTTCGAAGTCTTCTGGATGAATTTTATTTTTTTCATTGTTGCTGACAAACAAATTTGGTGATCATAGGTACTGTTCTGCGTTGTGACGTAACGGGAAAGGTTCTTATGAAGTGCTTCCTCTCAGGAATGCCTGATTTGAAGTTGGGTTTAAATGATAAAATTGGCCTTGAGAAAGAGTCACAGCTGAAATCACGTCCAACTAAAAGGTAGATTTTGATGACATGCATGTATTAGGTTTCAGAGCTGCAATGCCTATGATGTTAATCACCTGCTTACTTGTTTGTGCAATGTCCTGCTTCTAGTGTAATGATACATTAGCATTGAAAATAGAGTTTTCAGTTTCTATAACTATAGTTTTAGAACAATCAAAATACAGTTTTCACAAATCCGTGTTTGATTCACTAAGTGTGGATTTTATTTGAATTTGGGTTCTAGAATAGAACTTTGCTTTATCTTTTTGTTACTTTTTTTTTCTTTTGAATAGTACATATTTAGTCACTTCTTATTCTAATATTTTAAAATGCTATTCTTTGCAGTGGTAAAACAATTGAGCTTGATGATGTTACTTTCCATCAATGTGTAAACTTGACAAGGTTTAACTCGGAGAAGACAGTGAGTTTTGTGCCACCTGATGGTGAATTCGAATTAATGAAGTAAGTTGAGAGATCTTCTATCATGATCTTACATCTTTAGTTTATGGTAGTATACTTGTTATATTCTTCAACTTGGGCATTGTAATGACATGCTATTTTCATTTAATTTGTGAAACATACAAACTTTCCTATGTTTTATGTGTGAGTGAAATTTCATTTTCTGAAGATGCCTGCATTAGATGGAAATATCAGTCATTTTGCCATGAGTTTCTTGTCAGGGATATTACTGAGCTTACTTAGCAATAAATGTTAATTGCTATGATGTATTCAGCAGTCGAGCATGTCATCACATTGTTTTATTCCAATGTTATTTCTCCCATTTATTGTGCTTCTCACCGTCTTAGAGATTCTGCTTTTGACAGTTCCACTTCATCAAACATGTTCATACAAATAGTTTGCTGTCAAGTTTATATGTTATTGTGTTTTTGATGAAGTTGTCTTTATAGACTGTTTGGCCTTTTCGACTTCTTTTTACCCTTTCAATTTTCACAATGTTCCTTGTGTTGGCTTACAGCCATTTTGATTTCTTACTCCTTTATTGTTTTTCCTCTGATCATGGATGCATTACTTTAGAGTTTAATACTCTTGGTTTAAATTGGACTCGCTTATTATTGTATTTTAGAATGCTCAGTTTTTGCTTCTTGTTTCAGCTCTAGTTTCACTACTAATATTCTCTTTACTATGAACCGATGTCTCTGTCATTTCATAAATGGGGGTTCTCTAACAATATCAGACAGTGTTTTACTTCTGTACTGGTGCTGATTTGTTAATTTCATACCCGGTGATTTGTTTTTATTGCTCAAGGTATCGTATCACTGAGGGTGTTAATCTTCCATTTCGTGTCTTGCCAACAATAAAGGAACTTGGTCGAACACGTATGGAAGTAAATGTTAAGGTTTGTGGTATAACATTTCAAAGTTGTCTATAGATTGCTGTGGTTCTGCATTTGGCTTATATAGTTTATGGTTCAGGTTAAGAGTGTTTTTGGTGCAAAAATGTTTGCACTTGGTGTTGTCATCAAAGTTCCTGTACCAAAACAGACGGCAAAGACAAGTTTCCAAGTGACCGCAGGTCGGGCGAAGTACAATGCTTCAATTGATTGCCTGGTTTGGAAGTGAGTATTTCAACTTATTCCTTGGAGCACTGATCTAATCTTTATTCTACATTGTTATGGCAGTGATGTCTATATCACTTTTCCTTTGCATCTGAAGTAAATCTCTCTTCAGAAAGGGATGACCTCTCAGTAAACCATATTTAACCCCAATAGGGAGCAGAGGGTCTGAAATTGTGTATGTGCTAATTATATCAGTGTAATTAACTTCAAAAGCCGATACACACATTGTAAGTGTAGAAAAAATTATTAGGATGCTCATCGGGGAGATGCTTTTGGTTCCTATAATTATGAGATCTTGGTAACTGAGTTTGGCTGTAAGAATCCACAATTAACATCAGAAATTCTGTGAAACTTACTTGAATATATTTTCCATATATAATTGCAGAAGATTTTAAGGTGTAACTTGGTTGGTTTTCTGGTCTAGGGTAATTCACCATATAACAAATAAGGTCTTCTGTTAGTTATTTGTTTCCTAAAAAGTAAGAAGTTTAAAAAATCCCATTAGCTTTACAGATCTTCAGATTATACATGCTGTGTATACATCTAAAATCGCTTGCCTTAATTGGCAACAATTGCTTCTGCACATTTGTAAATGAGAAATTGAAAATGGTGTTGAAGCTTTGCTCCTGAGGTTTAAACTTCTGTTTTTTTAGTGGTGAATTGTTCATTGTTTTCATGTTATTATACCTTGATGTCAAATTTAGTTTTGCTCTTTTTGTATTTTGAAGCCAAATGCAGTATATTTTATTCGTACCATGCATATCATAATACTCCATGGATGACATATAGCTGTGATAATTAAGTCCCCTTTGTTTCTTTCACCAACAAGAAAAAATGTGGCTGGGTAGTATTGTTTTACATGTCTGCAATTACTAATTTCATGCTTATTTTTGTTCTATCAGTTCATGTTTCCTTTTTAGATTCGGTGCCAAAAGGTTGCTTTTTTTAATGTTCTTTCTCTTTCCAGGATAAGAAAATTTCCTGGACAAACTGAGCCAACCATGAGTGCAGAAGTCGAGTTGATTTCCACGATGACTGAAAAGAAGTCTTGGACAAGGCCTCCAATTCAGATGGAGTTCCAGGTTCCTAATTGTGTTGCTCTTTTATGACTTAATTAAGTAGGATTGATCCGAATTATTGTACTTGTCTCATGATAATGTTCAAATGCATTGTTGTTGTCTTGTAGACATCATATTATATCCCAGGTCAGGACATCAAATCAAAGGCCTGGCTGCACTGGGTTTCTATCATGCAATATGAATGGATTTAGTAGAATATTAAACATTAACTAGGAGAAAATTTTCCTTGTTATTGATTGTCTTTTTATTGGACAAGAATAGAATATTGCTTAAGCACATGAATCCTTGAACCCTGGAGCAGGGATTGCTCTCTATAACTTAAGATCTAATGCAACATCACTGGTTACAGATGGAACTTAGGATATTAAACATTAATTAGGATAAAAATTTCCTGGTTGTTGTTATTGTCTTTCCTTCAGTCAAGAGCAGCATGTTGTTCAGGCTCATGAATGGATGAACACTCAAGTAGGGGATTGTTTTATCACTGGATTTGTAAATAAGTTGAAAATATAATAGAGTTTGATGCCTCTCTATAACTTAAGATCTGATATCTCTTTGTAACATAGGTTTGATTAAATAATTGCATTATGATTCTAGTGAACTGCAAATTCCTAATAGTTAAGTAGCTTTGACTATTGGTGTTTTATATCTTTAAAATTTAACATAATGAGAAGATGAAAAGTGCACAAGAAATGTGAAACATTACCTTCAGCCTTTCATCCACTCGTATATAATCTTCATAATATTTTATGAACTTACTGATCTGTATGATTGTTTTTGCAGGTTCCCATGTTCACAGCGTCGGGTTTACGCGTTCGTTTCCTCAAGGTAATCATTTTTGCTTTAACAAGTCGATTCTTTTTGTAGGGAAAACACAGTAATCATCCCAGCAATTTTCTGCAGGTATGGGAGAAGAGTGGATACAACACTGTTGAGTGGGTTCGCTATATCACTAAAGCAGGTTCATATGAGGTTAGGTGCTAGAAACATGCCATTGCTGCAGTAAAGACTTCTACAGACAACTTTGGCGAGATGGGAATGTTTGTCAGCTATTGTTGTTGAAAGGGAATTATTTCGCAAATTTGCCTTGGTGAAAAGGTAAATATGCCTCCAGCGACCCTCTCAGAATGGTGCAGCTCTTCTTTCTAGGATTTTGGGGCATGGTGTAGTTCTGTCAATATTCATTGTTATTGAATATTTTGGTTTGATGTTTGTGTTGTAAAGGCTAGCTTTATGTTAGAAATTGGAAAATGAGGTATTTTTCTGACATTGTTTATTGCATTTTTTCTACACTGACACTTGTAACGATAAATTTTTTAATGGAGAATGAGAGCGACTGTGATTGTTTGCAGTTTAGCTGAATCTAAGATGCTGTGCTTATTGATGTAGTGCTTCTGCCTGCGCGCTAATAACTTCTCGAGCGTGTACTTTTAGGAAAAGTAATTTCTTTAAATTCTTCCTACTATGAAAATAAACACCTTTGTGCTTTGTGCCAGCAGGAAAAAAATAATTTGATAATTTAATGCGGATTTGAAATTTTGGCTACTATTTATGGACAAAAGCCTCCTCGGAGCAGATTGTCATTTTATTTCTTTGTTGTTTTTGACTTGCTCTTGAAGACCGGGGCAAAAGTACGCTACACATAAAGTATTATATAATGATAATTTATATATATGGTGTCAAAATGTTTAATATCGGATAAAATATAAATAACTTAAAAGTTTAAGGGAAATTTTCTTAATTGACCAAAATTTTAAATATATAAGTTTTTTTAACTACAGTCAAATCTTTTATTCTTTAGTGATCAAACACATACTTTTTCCATTTTTACCTTTATATGTATAATTTACATACAAAATATTTTATCTTTTAATTTTTAATTTTTTAAATTTAAGTTTTTTAATTAATCAAATAATTTTTATTTAATTTGATTTTTATTTTTTTTAAAAAGGTGACATGCAGCATTGTAAAGTATTGTATGATAAGCTATGATCATAAATAGTATAACATTGACTCGTGCTAATTTAGGAGAATTCTCTTTTGAAACTCTTGCAGGATTGGATTCTCATTTTGAATCAGAGACCAAAGAGAGCCCTTGTTTTTTAGATCTAGAAATTGAACCAACATAACTTGAGAATGTAGGCTTCTACTCATCTTTTTTTAGGAATCTTTCCTATAGAAGTTATGTAACTCGTGCCTAAGCTGATGTTTGAATTAACAGAGGAAGTTATTTAAAAAAATCTCTCTTCTCGACCAGCTTTCATGCCTTCTCTCTTTGCCTTAGTAGCCTATCTATGGTACTAATTCCTCTCTCTATCTTTGCTTTATGGTTGTTAGTTCAAGTAGGCCAAGTTGAAGTCAGTTCGGTCAAGCAAGCGTGCCAGTACCAATAGTTGTCCAAGGAAGCAAGGTACCCCTCTTTTGCCCTTTAAAAATAAAAATATAATAGAAGGTAAGGCAAAAGCAACTTAAGCCCTTACGATCACTTGAGAAGCCTTTGATGAACTGCCTATATATATATATATATATATATATATATATATATATATATATTCTCTTGATCCAACCAACAGCTCTCTTCCTATGTATGGAATTTAAAAGAGCCAAGCGAGAGTTGATCCCCCTTTTCCCTTATTCATTGGACGCGCTGTGCACATAATTTAATATTATATTATTTTATTTTTATTAAAATTTATTATTTAATTTATATTTATTAACATTTAAATAATTTATTTATTTTAGTTTAATAAAAAATTTATTATTTAATTTATATTTATTAACATTTAAATAATTTATTTATTTTAATTTAATAAAAAATTTATTTTTAAATTTATTTAATTAATTGAATATTTTGTTAAATTTTTTTTTTATATTTTGATAAGGGGATTCAAACTCAATTTTTTTTATTTTAGTGGAAGAATACACTACAAACTATAAAATACTATTTAAACAAGTGTAATTTAAGCAGACGTGTTATGTGCTGTGCAATAGTGTGTAGCACGCGAGTTGCATAATGCGATAATTTTTAAAAAATTTAATTTATTTAATTTTTTATTTTTTGGAAACAACATTATATCATCATTTTAAGGTTATGATTACTTATTTATTTTTTTAAAGTTATAAAATAAAGAAAATTTGTAAAAGATTAATCTTTTAAAAGAAAAAAAAATTACACTTGCTTAAATAGTTTGTAGTGTATTCCTCTATTAATTAAGAAATTGAGTTCCAATTCCCTTACCAGTTGAGGTCATGGCTGAAATTTGAACTAATATATTTTTGATATTGTTACAGTGGTTGATATTGTTGGATTAATTCAATATTATTGAATGATTGATTTTGTGATGATATTTTAAAAAAATATTAATATTATTAATTTAAGGAGAAAAATTTAAAACAAACATAAAAAAAGATAGAGATACAATTAGTTGTTTCTTTTAGAACAACCAGATAACAAAGACAAAGGAGAAACAAGTAACATAGACATGATAGTCCTAGGAAATAAATTTCTTATTGCAATGATAGATATGCTAACAAAGATACTTAAACAATTTGAGGAGGCGAGGAAAGAGAAACATGAATTGTGAGACACAATGACAACGATGGAAGGATATGAAGAACTGAATGATATTTTAATAGATTCTCAACAGTAAGAGAATAGACCCAAACATTCCTAGTGAGCATGGTCACAGGAGAATGAGGCCAAAAAGGAGATACCCTAGAGAACAACAAGAGAGGAGACCCAGGAAAGAATAAGGAAAACATATGATAAAGAGGACATAAGAGCCTCCATTATGAAAGAAGCAGAAGAGTTGTACAGGAAGATCAATAAGCCCAAAATTAATTGAAGTGCGATATTTTAGGAAATGAAGACAAATTAAGACCTGTTCGTGGAATCCATTAGGTGAGCTGAGAAGCCTCACAAATTTATGATGTCAAACTTCTAAATGTAAAACAAAACTGGGGACTTGAAATAGTATATCTTTCACTTTGATGCAAAGATGATCAAAGTGCATAACTTTGTTATCGAGCTAAAAGGGACCTATACAAATGTGATTTCGTAAATTAAAAGAGAACTCAATTGCATCATTTAATAAATTGACAACCCAATTTATTGTATAGTATATGTAGAGCTACAAGAAGAAGAAAACCACATTGAACCTATTCTTTATGGAGTAAAGGGAGAACGAGACAATCAAGAGCTTCCTTAACTGATTCAATTGAGAACTTAGTGAGCTAAGAAGTGACGACACCTAATTATTGCGTAGGCTTATCAAAAGGCTATGAAGATATTGACTTTCTACAATCGATACTTTATTTTACAAGAAATTCACCTTGTTCAAGGTAATAAACCAAAAGTCCAAACAGTAAATTCGAGAAGAGGAAAATGAAACAACGATAACCAAAGAGTCACTCATGATTATAACCTAGAAGAAAGGAGGCACATCCTAGAGGGAAGGTTATAGGAAATGATCTTCCACTAAAAAAGGCGATGGAGATAAAAATTGACTATGACACATGTTCCACCCTTTGATTCTGAATAACATACCTACAAAAAAAATTTAGATGAAGTATAAAGATGTAGGAATTTTTAGAAAACCAAGGACTATATTAACACTAGATGACTAAAGGGACCATTGAAGTCTTCAGAACTAGAAAATGATTTAAAGATGAGTGGGACAAAACTTGTAGCTACAAAAGAAGTAGCACGACTAATATTAAACATGGTCCATGAATCATTATTTAATTTTTGTTATTAGAAGGAGGAAGAAGAAGGCATAGGAGAAATAAAAGTAGACAGAGGACATAAACCTCACTAAAGAAGCTTTCACTAAGCCCAAGGATGCAGAGATAGAAGGAAAATATGGATTGGACGAATAGAAAACAATATTAGAAGGGTTATAAACAATAAAGGACCCCATTGAAGAATCCATATAAGCATTATCCTCAAAAATTGACATAAACCAGTTCTATGTAGCAGTGCTACATGGAAGGCCACTAGATAAAAACGAAGGGATGAGAGGTGGAAGCCACTGTTCAGAAGAGCAACAGAAGTTCAAATGCAAAATTGGAGAGACATTTGCTACATCAGTCATGTCAATTGAACAATTGCTAGGGGAGATCACATTCTCTTGAGAAGACTTAACCTGTATAATGCCTTTTCATTTGGACCCGTTATATAGTAATTATAACTATAATAAGGATAATAGTATAAAGGGTGTTAGTCGACAGAGGAAGTAGTGTGGATATCATGTTCTGGGATGCCTTCTAATGCATAAAGTTAGACGAAAAAGACATTCGATGATGCAATGCTAAGGTTATAGCATTCGAAGAGGAAAATGTACAAGTTAAAGGGATAATCACCCTACTAGTGAAAATAATGAGAAAGCTTTTAAAAGTAGACTACCTGGTAGTTGATGCGCCCTCCATTTATAGCATCGTGGTTGGGCGTTACTAGCTACATTTCATGGAACCTATCCCTTTCACCCTATATCAAGTAATGAGATGTATTTCAGCTAATGGAAGGAGAACAATAGACATCAAATGTAAGTAACTCTAGGTCAAATAGTGTTGTACCAATTCAATCAAACCATAAAAAGTGAAAAAAAAGCAAAGAAAACAACCATAGTTACCAATAAGAAAACAAATGTCAAAATAGAGATCTGATAGTTACAAGACAATGCCACTCTATTAACCGAAGCATAACTTCCACCCCTATTTAAGGTGAAAGCACATAAATATGAATATAAATTAGTGGATTAGTGGCAAAAGGGGCTTCCTTGAAAAGAAAGAACAGAAATAATCAAATTGCTAAAGAAGAATCATGACATCTTTTCTTGGTCCCATAAAGATATGATTGGTATAGACTTGGAAGTGACTAAGCATTAGCAAATATCATACCCCAATAAATAGAAAGACAATTTATACTAAAACAAAATACGATTATTAATGATGAAGTGGATAGACTACTAGAAGTCGGGTTTATCTAATAATTTCATTATCTAGAATGGTTTTTTTAACATGGTGGTTGTAGGAAAGAAAAATAGAAAGTGGCAAGTTTGCATGGGCTATACAAACCTCAACAAAATGGCCTTTAAAGACTCCTTCATACTTTTCAAGATAGATTAAATGATGGATGTCATAATGATATATAAAAGATTGTCATTCTTGGATGCCTACAATGGGTATAACTAGATAAAGATAGACCTAAAAGATGAAGAAAAGATAAGTTTTGTAACTGAACATGGAACCTACTGCAATAAAATAATGTCATTCAAAAGTGAAGAATGTAAGAGCCATCTTTCAAAAGCTCTTCAAGAAAGTTTTTGGGATGCTAATAGAAAAAACAATGGAAGCATATATTGATGATACAATAGTCAAAAGTAAGGAGGCAAAAAATCACGTGGCAAGCTTATAAGAAGTATTTGACATGATGAGGAAGTTCATGATGCATTTGAACTTAACCAAATGAACATTCAGTATCTCGAGGAAACTTTCTATAACACATTTGAGCACAAGAGGAATCAAAGCCAATTCGTCACAATTTCAAGCTTTCAGAAACACCACAATCCCTAAGACATTAAAGGAGGTACAGATCTTAAGTGTGAGTGTAGCAACATTAAACAAGTTCATCTTTTGGATGTTTGGTAAATGTTGACCTTTCTTTCAAGCCATCAAAGTAAAAAAAAAAGAAAGAAAAAAAGGAACCTTTATGGGCCATAATAGATGGAAGCACTTGAAGAAATCTCAAATCCTAACCATATTACTTTTTACGAGACTTTATTTCTTTATATTACAGTTTCTAAGGTACTAGTCAGTGTGGTACTATTCAAAAAAGAAGACAAACAATAGAAGCTAATCTGTTACACTAGTAATGTATTATTGGATGCAAAAATTAGATACGTTATAGTTAAGAAGCTTGTCCTTACCTTCAAGCAAGCCAAACACAAGCTCAAACATTATTTCAAAGCACACTTTATTATAGTCTACGATATCTATCATTAAAACGCATCACGTCTAGACTGTATGTCATAGGAAGGGTTACTAAGATGGCAATGTGACTTATACATTTAGACATTAAGTATCAGCTGAAGACCACAATCAAGAGACAAGCAATAATAGACTTTGTATAAAATGCGAACCTGCAATGAAAGATGTCATGCTGTTATCAGAACCATAGACATAGGGGAAGCTTGAAAAATGCATATAGATGGACTAATATTAGAAAATATAGTGGGACTGTTATCCTAAAAAAAGGTCAAGTTTAGGTGTAAGAATTGAAAGTCCAAAAGGACTAGTACTAGAAAATGTAATAAGACTTCTCTCCTTAACATCTAACAATGAGGCAAAATACGAGTTGTTTAGTGAATGATTGATGATGGCTTGCCAATTGATGATAAAAAGATTTCAAATATACAGCGATTTAGCTTTAGTCACTTCTCATTTGAATAGAGATTACATAGCCAAAAAAGGGAGGATTAAGAGCTATCTCACTAATTAAAGGAAGTAGCCCAATAGCTGAAGGAAGTTATAATCACTTACATACCTAGGAACTAGAATGTAGAAGTAGACAGACTTGCCAAGAAAGCCCCATCTATAGAATATTTACTTAAAAGAATAACCCCAACTTCTACAAAAAAGAAGACAACAATGGAAGAAGCCATAACACAATAGGAAGTAGAAAAACAAAGTCTATTAGAGGTCATAATTTTCACCCGTTGAATGACCCCTTATATTGATTTCTAGTAAGATGGGAAGCTACCCTCAAATAAAAAAGATACTAGGAAGCTTAAAAGTAAGGTTTGAAGATTCATAGTATTGGAAGGATAATTATATAAAATGTCATTCTTTAGAGTATATATTTGATGTGTGTCCAATGAGAAAGGAAAGAAAATAATAAAGGAAGTACACGAAGGGGTGTGCAAGAACCACTCTAGCGAAAGGACCTTTGCCCATAAAATCCTAAGGCAAAGTTACTATTGATTACTATACAGAAAGATACCTAAGACTATATGAGGAAATGGGAAAAGTGCTTGAAACATATTATACTTATCCACCTTCTAGTTGGGAACCTAAACATTATCACAAACCCAAGTCCCTTCATTTAATAGGAAATAGACATCATGGGTTCCCTGTTTATAATAGTCAGCAAGAAGTGATTTATCTTCCTATAACAAATTATTTTACAAAATGGTTGGAAACCAAAGCATATAATAATATAACTAACACCAAGGTGAAGAAATTCCTATGGACTAACATCATTACTAGATATAAAATTCCATAGGTGTTAGTTTTAAAAAATGGAAAGCAGTTCATCAGCACAATCATGACTATCTTCTGTAACAGATACTAGATTCAATAAAATTCTCTTTCCATAGCTATCCACAGGGAAATAGATAGGTAGAGATCAACAACATGACCATCTTCACCATAGAAGAGATTAGAATAAAAGAAAAGGAAGTGCCTGAAAGAACTCTCTAGAGTTCTCTAGGCCTATAAAATGACTAAAAATAAATCAATCGAAAGTACATCCTACGCACTAGTATATAAAATGAAAGTAGTACTTCTGGTAGAAGTATTCATTTCCACTTTGCAGACCAAGCTGGTAAGACAAGAATTGAACGATGAAGCCATTTTCATAGCCAAAGATATTGTCATAAAAATTCTCCTTCTATAGCTATCCACAAGGAAATGGATAGGTAGAGATCAACAACAGAACCATCTTCACCATAGAAGGGATTGGAACGAAAGAAAAAGAAGTGCCTGGAAGAACTCCTTAGAGTTCTCTATACCTATAGAATGATTGAAAACAAATCAACCGAAAGCACATCCTATGCAATGGTATATGAAACAAAAGTAGTACTTTTGGTAGAAGTATTCATTTCCATCTTGCAGACCAAGCTAGTAAGACAAGAATTAAACGATGAAGCCATTTTTATAGCCAAAGATCTTGTCAATAAAGGTTATGACATTGCAGCAATCCATGCCATAATTTATAAGAAGAAGATGAAAAAATAGTACGGTAACAAAGTTCAAAAGAGGAAAATCAATGAAGGAGACTTAGTGCTAAGGGAGGCATTTGACATAAATAAAAAATAAAACACAAATACAAATGGCAAAAATATGGGAATGATCGTATAAAGTCATTAAAAGCCTAGGTTGATGAACCCATTCATTCTGTAAAGCATATTTTCAATTTCTAGCACAAATAATTATTTTAATTATATTAGTAAAGAATTTGTAAGTATACATGATTCAATATTCCATTAAAGCTACTTTTCCTTGGAAGGGTCATGTGCACATAGGCCACTTTACCTTAGGAAGCTCGTATATTCAAATTATCAGAATTACCTTCCCTTGGAAAGGTTGTGACCTATAGGACATCATATCTTAGGAAGCTCATATAGCTGTTGGTCAGAATTACCTTACATTAGAAGGACGTGCCTTGTCCTAGGAATTGCTAAGATATTAGATCATCTTCCTTGGAAAAGGATATGTATCCTAAGATCACTTGCCCAAAAAAGCTCAACGTATTCACAAAAGCAAAAACATAAGCATCCAAAATAATGTAGAAGATTAGAAAACCAAAAAATCAAAAAACAAGCAAGACCAAAAGAACAAGAAATCATTTCTAGAATAATCAAGGGAAGCTTAAATCACTTCTTTAATCAATACTTCAACACTAAAACCACAGGAATAAAAAAGGAAACTATAAAGTACAAAAACCAGAAAAATATTGGGGAAGTAACATTTAGCTAGTTTTTATATTTACTATAATGTTTACACGAGAAACTAAGACTTTGTAAATTTCAAGTAAACATATAAAACAGCATTTGACAGCTTCCTTCAAAAGAAGCAACAATTAGTAAATTTTTAACAAAAAACAAAAATAAACAAAGCGCTCAAAAGAATGCTACAAAGCAATTAAATCAAAGCAAAAATACTTCCCATTAATTCAAATATTTATTATAGGAGTTTCCTTTTTTCATTGATACAAAAAATCTTTTACAAAAATTATAACAAAGTCTCAAGCGAAGCTAAGTACAATAAAAGGCCCAATTACTCTGTATTAGAAGACTTATTAAAAAGCTTAACTACATCAAGTTCAACCTCAAAAGCTCTTTTACTAGCCAAATTATAATTGATTTACCTTAACGCATCTTCAAAGTGCTTGGTAGACCAACCTTGGTACCATTAATAAACAACATTAAAATCCTTGGGAAGTTATCTGTAAGAGGAAGGATCGCGTCTTACCTTAAAACTATGCCACAAGCATCAAGTAGACGCTACCAAAACTTAATGCTCGTAATGATCACTGATAGCATCTATTCTATTCTTCCAATAGGTGTTGGTTGTCTCAATTTTAGCCGTGGAAGTAGTTAAGATTTTTTGCAAGTTCTCCAAACCTAATCTCTGCTCCCTTGCCACCACTTCTAGCTCAACCGTTCAAGCCTCTAATGCCTTTAGCAAGTCAACATCCATGACAACCCAATTACTGACTTTTCTCAGCTCGTTATGCTTTTTCTAGAGCTGAACGTTAGTTGTAAACACCCGCTCTTACAACTGGCTAATTATCCTCTCAATAGTCCATTTACTTGAGTAAATGTAACCAAAGGCTTATTATATGTCACGTGTCATTAATTAATTAGTCAATAATAATTGTCAACTAATTAATGTACTTAATTTTTAAGTAGTGACATGCGCGCATCCCGAGGGTTTTTGAAACAATTATTTGGTTGTGCTAGGTTTTACTGGATTGAACTATTTAATCTAGTATACTGCCCCAGTACACAATAAGTATACTTCATATTGCAGAACTCTCTAGGTCCATGCCCAATTTGTCAAATAAAACTATTTCATAAGTCCGTGATCAATGCCTTATGCACACGTAACAAATATTATAAATCAATGCATTAGATCATACAAGTTGAGGTTATAGCGCATACGTACAATCCTTCTATCATTTATATACTGGATGTGCAGAAACATAGATCAACCCCGCCAAATTCCCATAAGCTCATCTATGACCTTATCTCTAGATTCATATCTCAATGAATAATATATACAAACACCTTTATTATATTATTCAACCCTGTGGAAAACGCCTTTCTTGAGACTATCTCTACTATAAAAAGAAAAAAGAGAGAGAAAAAAAGAGAAGAAAGAGCAAATACACGAATAAATACTAAAAAAAAAGGCTTTCTTTATTACTTATGGCCATAAAATTTTTTGAGATATAATCCTGGAGCATTGGATCTATAACTCCCCATGTGAATTGACGGATCCCATATCTGCATACACCGGACTCTATGAGCATCGGACCATACCCAGTGACACGTAGTTGTTAGAGTATAAAAGGTTTCTGATGTCTGTGGTACCTAAGTATGGTAGATCATTCACAAGCTCATCGTAGCGCTAAGGTCATAGGACCACGAATACTACTCAACTCGAGAGAACCTTCCATTGACAGCTTATATAGGATATCTATTGAGGTCATCGTGAGTTTGTACGTACCTAATCCTTATTGAATACTTGTATACCTAAAAGAGCTTCAAGCTTATGATCAGCTAGGAACAACCATTTGTACCATATAGATATAGACATACAATGACTATATAAAAAGAATTCACCGATACACTTGCATCGGTGAGAATAGATTAGAAACATAATATTTGAGAATATACTTGTATAATAACATTTCCTAGCACCTTATTGCAACTCTTGCAACTATGTCATTACTAGTATTCTCTTAGGTTTTTGTCCCGTTACAGATAGGGTTTCAACTCCTTAGATTTCACTAATTCTTGTAACCTGCTAACTCTTAACAGTTATAATTCTCAGTATTGCTAACTCTTAGCATTGATCTAAACTCTTTTAGATCAGATCTGAACTCCTTCAGATCATACAATGTCTGTAACGTTACAAGTATTGTACCATATAATTAATGTAATTAGTTATTTAATAAAATACACATCGTATAATTATCAAATATTCATTCAAACAAGGATGACATGTAAGCACAAACCCTAACCAATCCATGAGGAGGCCTTTTTCAGCTCTCGATCTTTCCATCTTATTAATGGAATTAGCTCATTGTCAGCAAGAGTGAGGAGTTTCCCCATAATGGCAGTTGCACTTTCAAGTTCCATCATCGGAATGGAGAAAGTCTTTACCACGTCTGAGTTTTCTCTCTTTTTGAAATGAGGAGCAAACTCATGTTCATCTCATAAGGCTACCCTCAAAAGTGATCAATAAAGAGACCACTTTAGAGATACAGTAGGCTTTCTCCCTCTTCTCACTCTTATTGTAGGGGGAGAAGGACTGCTCGAGTTACTTTATATGTGTTAAATCTTCTACAAAATGAGACTGTGAAGAGTGAGTATACCAAAAAAAAAAAATAATAATAATAATAAATAAAGAGAGGAAAGAGAACAAAAAAAAAAAAAATTTCCTAGACGAATAAAACTTTCTCGAGTAAGATCGAAAGCGGCAAAAGAAGCTGGTTAGCTTGAGCAGGCTTGAAGCATCCCCAAGGCCTACACCTCAAGTAGTTTTTAAAGTAGCTTCAAGGACTGAACCTTCAACAGAAGGCTTATAAGTTCTTTACCTTTTAGAGGCAATAGAGGCTTTGAGTTCAGAACCTTTAGGTATGTCATTGAACATCTTTTTTTCTTTGGTGTCTAAGCCTTTTTAGCTCCTTATTGCAATAAGTTCAAAAGTATGTCAAGAAGGTCTCCTTGAAAGCATGAAGGTCTGTAAAGAAAAAATAATTTGTCAAAAATAACAAAACATAACACACCAAAGAAAAACAAAAATCCATTGACTTACTTTTCTACTAGGGTACAACATCAGCTAGAGGGATGGTAGATGCTTCTACAGTAGCACCAATAGACCCATATCTTCTTAGGAAATGAATTAGTTAGGAAGGCTTAGAAAGATGGTAGGGACAAATACGTTAGTGAAGAGGACAACATCTTCAATCATTGTGGAAGTAGAAGTCTATGGAGTGAGCTGGAACCATTTATGGGTTCCTCACCTACATCAATACACTTGAAAAAGCTGTTAGAATCAAAGAAAGTACTAGCAAATGAGAAGTCAAAAATCTCACCATTCAGAGAAACCCAAATAGCCTCAAGACCAGCAACTGCATCAATAATCGAAAGTTAGGAACTCAAAAGATAAAAGAAAGGAATAACAAGAAATAAACTCATTTATGTCAGGGAAGAACCCTATAGAGGAAAAATAACCAAAGAAATTCTCGTTATCACCTTCGTAAGAATTATGAAGGAACAAAATTTCATTGGGGAGGAAAGTATGGAACACCACGTGGCAGGATAGGCCGTAACATAAAAAATGGTAGAACCGTCCACAACCCTAAGCATGAGTTCATTGGGGTTAAGGTCAACATACCTTCTTTCATGGTGAAGGTGCACGGGAAATGTCACACCTTGGGAAGCTAGGCGTATCACAATGGCATATCACGA
Organism: Ailanthus altissimus; assembly: GCA_946807835.1. Taxonomy (NCBI): domain Eukaryota; kingdom Viridiplantae; phylum Streptophyta; class Magnoliopsida; order Sapindales; family Simaroubaceae; genus Ailanthus; species Ailanthus altissimus. The sequence continues at coordinate 29,594,580 of OX327688.1, read as the reverse complement.
TTGAATAGATGGTGATTGGAAGGTTGTTTCTTCCAAAATTACTTTTTTAGAAACCTTTCTCTCGTTAGGATGAAGAAAAAGGTTAGAGAGGCTCCTTTATATAGTCTACATCACATATAAGAGGCTAGGTTTCTTCTATTCCCCACTAGCCATTATAGTATTTTTCTCGAACCCAGCTTCATTCTCTTCAAACTCATAGAAAAACTCCCTCTCACCTCTTGGAGCATATTGGTAGTCCATCTTAAAGCTTAAGAGGTTATAAGTCAGAAATACATGGTAAAGTGTAAGAGCATAAATAGGAGGTATTATATGGTTTAGAAGAGCCACATTAGATGGAAGACATTTAGGTATATTTGAAAAGGAGAAAGGCTGGTGGCATATAAAAATTCATGAAACAAAAGTGGTTAATGGAAAGTGAAAGCATTCAAGATGCTTCGAAAATAATAAAAACTCTATAGGTCTGACTGAAAGAAGATCTAATGATGATATCTAGCCAAAATCAGCTGGACGTGTAAAATTATGGAGTCCTCTCACTATTTTTTAAATTTTTTTTAAAATTCTTGCCAATTATAAAGGAAGAGATTATTTTATATTGCAAATAATAAGAACAAAAGTAAGAGAGTAAAGAGAATTCTAAGTTTGCCAATCAAAATAGAAAGATGAATAGAAAAATGGCTACTAAAATATTTAAATAGGTTGTAACTGTCCACATGTCAGTTTGCAAAGAAGGAAATGTCTCTTACAAAAGAAATGTGATTGTTGGAACTAAAATAACATTTATGAGCAAAAAATTCAAAAATAAAATTTGGACAAGTGACTCTTAGCTTGTTGGTTGAAATTGAAGAAGTATGCTCTAAAAGACTTTTCACATAAATGACACACTACTTCATTAAGAGGGGACATATATTGTGCCTAATCCTAGTAGGTCCAACTAACCCAAGCACTAGCAGTTTATTTTCTTTATTTACAACGCCAATGATCTAATTATTTTTACTTAAAGAAACCCGTGTAAGTGAGCCTATTGACTTAAGATAAGAGCCCAATTTAAATTCGAATCCATCTTGTAAATAAGTAACTCATTTTTATTGACTTGTAATTTTTACAAACGAGTTGTGGATATTGTAGAAAGGTGGAAAGAGATTTAATTAATAAATTTCAATTAAACATAAAGAAATATTTCTTAAAAGAATAGATAATTTATACCCTACTACTAATTAATAATGAGATGAACCCCTTAAAAAAGAATATAAATTGTCTTTATCATAGTTTAAATTGAAATATACTTTTATGTTATTGCACATTAGGATAACTAAAATTCTTACCCTATAAAAACTATGCAATCATTTAACTAGTGAAAAGTAATCAATTCATTCACCTAAATTGCATATGTAGCAACATATTAAGTAATATTTTATTCATGCATACATTTCGCCATATACAGTACCTCTTTTCTTCCTCAAACATTGATATAAACGTGGGAGTGTTTTCTTTTGCAAGAGAATGAAAAGTTATTTTTTTATTTGAGAGAGTGATGCAATGGCAAAAAAGTATAACCCAGGGAGCTTTAGGTATAAAGGACTGATTGGAGAATTTTTGAAGTTGTAAGAAGGAATTATAAGTCCTCTGAGGACAAAAATAGATTATTAATCTCCTTTTATTCGGTAAGTAATAAGAAAGCAACGTCTTGATCATTTCTCATGTAGATTAAAGATCAAAAAGCACTTGCTTAAGTACCACACAATCCACCAGGTCCTCCGTAAGTAAAAGTTTCAGCAAGAACGCCACCTTGATTACCCCAATATTTGACGTCATAACAACTGCTATTATCAACAACTGTCTTCAGATCTCCAACGTCAATGAATTCATCAGAATCATCCATGGTTTGTATCTCGGAAAAATACGAGGATCTCTGGTAATTCTTGTCTGGAAGAAGACCGCTTCCCATCGCTGGACTTACTCCATCTGGGGAACTAGACGTCCATCCACCAAATTGGAGAAAATTTATCCCATCCTCGATTAAGTGAGTAAAAAGCTCCCTTGGCCAATACCCTACTTTTATGCCATCGTCAAATACCAGCCACCAATTACCCGATCCCCCATCCTATTGATTTATCAATATCAATTATCAGAAATATGCAAACTACATGTCAGTAAGTTTTGCACGAGCTGTAGCTTAAAACCACTACTTATTATCTTGTAATAAATTCATCACCTGGTATATCGAAGGCTGAGTTGAAAACTGCTGGCCATTAGGGACAGAAACGTTGGCGTAAATTTGACCTAGGTGAAAAGTTGAATCCACTTGTACAAAACCTGGGCACAACGTATTGTAACAACCAGTTTTTTGAGAACCATCTACCTGTTCATATGAAAAATTAATTTCAATATTAACCATAAAAAAGAAAGACTTAGACTTACATAAATATTACGCATAAAGGAAATGATTCTTACTGTCCAATATGCAGTTACTCGCGTTTTGGTGTCTCCATAGATGCCAGGGTGCACCTGAAATAACATTAATACAATCACATAAATCACATAAAATAATATTAACAAATCCATACATGCTGAAGATGAGAGTTACTTACTGCCCATCCGGCTTGAATGCTGTTAAGTTCGGCCGGAGGTCCACTTTCAACCCATAATTGAGACATACTAACTTGATTCGTTTGAACAGATACGTTATATAAGCTTATTTGTGCTCTTGCTCCAAACATCGTTTCATCCCCCTCTTTATACATTGCTGCGAACTTTGTAAAAAGGATATCATAATTTTAGATGACGAGTTTCTACACCAAAATCCTCTACATTTTGTCATGAAAAATAAAAGCATATGAATTCAGTATTATCAAATTCATATGCTTATTTATCTGTCGTAATCACAAGTAACTTACATGTCTGCCGGGTTTATCTTTCGTAAGCGGTTGAATATTAATATTGTTTCCAAGATGCAATTTTGCAAAAGATCTTAATTCTGTCTCGTTATAATTAAATGGAGCTCTTTGGATAGGCACCATTCTTGATGGACAGCCTTTCGTTGGAGCAACAAAGTTAGAATATTTGCTATTCTTTTTGAATTTTGGCAAGGAACTTGGACTCATCTGCAGAGTAAACAAAAGTATTTATATTCATAAAATGAAATTTAATACACCAAAATCTTATGAGTGATCAAACATTATCAAAATAAATAGCTAATCGTATACCTGAATCTTGTGATTTTTTAGCAAAACATTATCAAAAGCAGGTTGTTTGTATATATCCACGCAGTCAAATTCCTCGTCACCTTTTAGCTGAATATTAAACATATATAGCAAATGATTAAACATAACAATCGATGAAATAAGATTAGTGTACTAACATAAAATCTATCGATCAAATAAGTTCTGATAACCAAAACAAAAACTAAAGCCAACAAATGAAAACTCCTAATAATTAATATGAAAGATGTATTTCCAATTCATGCATGTATGATAATATACCTCGACTGTCGACCTCTGCAGTTGATTATATGTTTTTCGAGTACCTTCAGTTCCATGACAGCTTAAACTAAGACATAGAGCTACTAGCAAAAACCACATTGTTGACATTGTTGATTCTAAACCTCCGATATTTTTTTGCAGTATTTTTGAAGCCACTAGTAATTTTAACCATTCTCTACGTACTTTCAAACAATATTTATACATGGGTTTAGTCTACAAAATAAATTGGCATTCTCCTTTTTTTTTTTCCATTTTCAGTTGATCTCTGCTATAAATGCTCCCTTCCATATGCCAAAAAATGTTCATCGTCTTTGTAAAGCTTTCTGCTTAAAAGGGAAAGTAATCATAGGAAAATGATGATGATGATCCGTTGGGGGCTATTTACACCCGGAAAATTCTCTACACACCTATGTTTTCAAAAAATATTATATTATCAAAGAATGGACTATTTAAACCTACTAAAATAACATACTCAACAAATCTACTTTCCTAATAAACCCACCTTTAAAATTTAAAACTTTAAATTTTATGTTATAAACTTACCTTAATTATATCCTTGCTAAATTAAATTATTAGAAAAAATTAATTTTACTAAAAACCCATATTAATTATTAATACTAAATAAATTCTATAATCCTTTTTCCATGAAAATTTGCTTATGTAAAATTAAAATCCAATGACATTATTGACCAATTGAAAAATTTTAGTAATCGTAAAGAAAAATAATTTTTTGTGTGTTTAAATTAAATGTTTATTCCTAAATAAAAAAGTCAACAGTGTTGTTTTATTAAATTTTAAATATTTAGATTGATTGAAAAAATTGTTTACATTAACTTTTAATTGGATTTTACCTAATGAGTGATCTTAAGTTTTTTTTTAAACACCTAATAAATTATTTGTATAAAATTCTGAATTTTATAAACCAGCCTTAAACTATTAAAAAATTATTAGTTTTTAGTAAATACCTGTATAATTATTCTTAATATCAAAAAACTTTTACAATTATTTTTTCACAAAATTTAAGATCAATAATTAACAATTAACTCTTATATGGGTATTTAATAAAAAAAATATAAAAAATTTATTTAGTAAGATTATATTAGAAATTAAGGCTGACTTGTAACATCAAACTTAAAAGTTTTAGATTTTAATAGTGAGTTTATTAAAAAAAATTGGGTACATTGAATATTTTAATAGGTTCAATAGCCTCACATATTATCAAAATATTCATTTAATAATTCAGTATTAAGGACATTTAATATTATTAATTGTCTTTATAAAATTTTTCCATTCATTCAAATACAGCCATCTTTCCTTTCACTCTCAAGTTTTCACTTTTTAAGTAACAAACATAATTCTAATGTTTATCCGTTAGTGCGTGCAATTAACTTTAGCAATTAATGCATATATTTTCGGGAATATTGTTATCTTGAATGAAAATTTGATTTTGGTAGTAGAGAACGGTGGTTTGATGGTAAAATGGGCTCATAAAATTAATTTAATTCTTCAAAATTTATAAGCTATTGTTGCAAATTGGTATTTAATTAAAGACTAGCTACCAAATCTTGTCATAAATGTATGACTCATATGGGATTGATAAAATCTTTTATGGCATTGAGTTAGTATGAGCTTTAAATAGTGCAAATTAATTGTAACTATAATAGATTCATGTGATTATTTATATTTTTATAATCGTGCATGAATGTTATGTTAATGATTAAGGATATTATGATATGAGGCATTGTGGTCAGGTTTAGTGTGCTTTCATTTTTAATGGTAGTTTCATTCTAGTTGTAAGAATACAAAGCATATTTCAATTTATTCTCGTTATAGTAAAATGCATGGACCTTATGGAAGTGAACATATTGATCACTTTATCATAATATTTTTATATCATACTTATATACGACTATTATATCATGTGTTTATAGGTATCATGTTGTGTGTAAAACACCTTGTCAATGCTTATGTGACTTGATACTTGCAAACACCTTTTGGACATTATTATGTTTTAGGTATTATGCTCTCATTTAACATCTTTTGATAAAGTCACATATGGATTAATTTGAGTATGCACTTAATTGTATTGGAAGGACTTATGTTGTTCAAGTGGGAGATTATGGATTATTTTAATTAATCTCTCTATTTTGGTGGATTGGATGATCATTCATTTTCTTGTTAAATAAAATTAGATTATTACATGACTGATGACAAATCTTTTAGGAGACTATATTATTAAAATAGGTCATTTTGGTACACTTATATTAATTGTATATTATTTAGACAAGTGCGATCTTGATTAACATTAGTTTGACCTACAATAGGATGTGTATTATTGTCTTTTGTTGAGAAGAGGTTCCTATCTTCATCTTATATATTGTCGGGGTTAGCCTATTGAGACCACAATATTTAGCCAATATAATAGAGGGTAGTAATTTCTCTTTCATCTCTTTTCCTTCTTCTCTATCCTCTTTTTCTCTCTATCCCATATGTTTTAGCCACAAAGAAGCAAGAAAAGCCAATCATGTTTGCTGAGATCTAAGTCATCTTCTATGGTTACAGGCTTAGGTATGTGTTCTATAACTTAAAAACTCATGTGTTGTTGATGAAAATGCCAGATTTTAAGTTTAATGTTCTTGAATGAGAAATTTTTATACTAATATAAAGTTCATGAGATATTTTATCCCTCACACTTCTATGCATGTCCATGAAAAATATCAATAAAGTTTGGGAAAATTTTCATAAATAGCTAAAAATTAAGGCCACTTAACTAATTTAACTACAGTTTAAAATTTCTAACTTATTTAGCCAAACACAATAAATTTGAACGAAAATAACATTTTTACTATTTCAACAGTACCCGTTACAGTAACACATTATCAGCTACAGTGTATAGTGTCGCTATAGTACCTTTTGTTTATTCCAAATTAAATTTTTTATTTATTTATATTATTTGTTAATTATGTAATCATAATACTATAAAATTTAATTAAATACTATTTATTTAATGCAGTTAAATTTAAATAAATAATATAAACTTAAGTTTAAATAAATAGAATTATAAATTTGAGATATTATCATGAATACCCTTGAGTTTTGACTTAATGTCATCAATACCCCCAACTTTTTAAAATAGGCAGTAATGTCCAACTATTAGAGAATTTTCTGTTAAGTTTAACGTGTTGAAGAGCATGTTTGTCTTTTTATACTGTCTCTGACTCAATGAGCGCAAATACAGCACGTGGTAGTTTTAAATGATAAAAATTATTATTTCACATAGGGATGCATTGAACCCTGAGCCCAAATAACTTGATTGCTAATCCAACACATTAAGTCATTCTAAAAAACCAAAAGACGTTCTCGTAAACTGAGAAGATTGCACTTTACCATTCACAAACTCACAAAATTTTCTCTTACATTCTAGATTTTCTTACACTTTAATCAGTACTTACAAACTCTTTCATTTTCTCACACACTACTCACAAATCCTCCACTGAAGCACTGTCACCGTAATAGTGAGGCCAGAGGTCATTAACAATTAAGCTGAAACAATGTTGAACACCATGAGAAGCATACACAGGTTAGTTTTTTATTTTTGCCAATAATTTTTTAGGGGTTGCATGTTGATTTTGAGGGTTAGTTTTGGTTTTTGCTAATGGATTTTTGAGCGTTGTGGATTTAATAGGTTAGTTTTTTAGCACCAAAAATGTTAAAACAATATTTGATTTACTTATGAATGAAAAAAAAAAAAAATTTAGCACCAAAATATTAAACCATATATCTTTTTTAAGACAATAAGTTATTGCTTAACATCGGTCAAATTTTTCTGAACTTCTAAGTTGTGCTTAGTGTATAAATGATTTCTTTTGGTTGTATGTACCATTACGTGTATTAGATGGTTTAGATTTTGTTATAAACCATATGTCTTTTTAAGACAATAAGTTATTGTTTAACATGTGAAATTTTTCTGAACTTCTAAGTTGTGGTTAGTGTAAAAATGAGTTTGCATTTCTGTGGTTATTATGAGTTGATTACAACTTGTATTAGTAAGTATTTTTAAGTTGATTAGAACTTGTATTAGTAAACATTGCATGTAAATATTTGCATTATGTGGTAATGTAAAATATGACTTATATTGCACTTATTGTTGTTTAATTTGAATATTTAAATATTGCAATTAAGTTATTTATTTTAATTTTATTTCAGGATGTTGCCGTTTACTTTGAATATAAATGTTTTTGGTGAGAGAAAAACTTTAATAAATGTAGATCTTGATGAATTTAGTAGAGTATGCTTGTTGAATCATGTTATGCAAGCTTTGAACAATAGGGTAGTTCATCCTAATGAGAAATATAAAGTAGAAGGTGTCTTACCTTGGTCTGAAGGTAGGCTGCAATTAGAGGATGACACTGATGTAGAACTGATGTTTTAGTTACTTTAGTCTGAAAGAATTGACAAAATAGATATTAGCATAGAAGCAGTGCCTCTAGATATCATACACATTCCCCTACTAGAGGATCTAAAGCCTAGAAATTCAAAACATAGAAAGGAGGTTGACAACACCTTGAGTCAAAATTCATGCATCACTCAATGCTATAGATAACCACCTGTACAGGAAACACACTCATCTAAGCCTGATATATACCTACCTAAGCATGAAATACATTCACCTGAGCCTAAAGTATACCGACCTAAGTTTAAAACACACCCTCTTGAGCTTGGTACACCAGAGGTTTTTTTTTATTTTAATGAAGAAGCAGATGACCTGTTCTATTTCTCAAATAAAGAGGAAAGTGAGGCAAGAAATGTTTAAGGTTCTGTAGAGTGTCCAACTAAAACTTTGGTTAATAATAATATGGAACAGTATTAGTCAGATGATGATGACTTTGTCATTAGTTCATCTGAGGATGAAGACCCAACATATAAGATGTTAAGAAAGATTTATGAAAAAGTGTGGGTAGAGAAACCTAGAGAGCCAGTGTCCTTTGAAGTTAGTCATACTTTTATTAACATAGAAAATTTTAGAGAGGCTATTTCTAAATATATTATCCAACAAGGGTTCACACCAAAGAGAGTGAAAAGTGAGCCTACAAGAGTCACTGTTAAGTGTGATTCAGAGGGTTGTCCTTAGAAGATACATAGAGGTAGGTTGCTAGATAGAGTATCCTTCATGGTTAAGACTCACAACCCTAAGCATACATGTCTGAAATGTTCTAAAATAATAGAGGCTAAATCAAGATAGATTGTCAAAGAGTTTGAAAATCTGGTTAGAGCAGTGCTTAATGTCAACCTGAGGTTTTTGAGCAAGAGCTATTACAAAGGTATGGTGTGACAATCCTTAGGCTTAAAATATATAGAGCTAAAAGAAAGGCCTTAGGTATGCTAGATGAGGATTATATATGGCCAGTTATGGAAAAGAGCGATGGCCCTATTTGTTAGGAAAAAAATTGAGAAGTTAAGTGAACATGGTAGATAGTTGAGAATACTAAATGTTAAAAATGTATTTTAAAAAAAAAAAAATTGGACCCTAAGAGAGCTTATTTAGTGGATATGAATGTTAGAACTTGTGAGTGCTTTGCATAAAAAGTTAATGGTATACCATGCAAACATGCAATGAGAGTAATTATTGACTTGAGGGATAACCCGGTACAGTATATGGACAAGCTGCTATGTTAGAATGCTTTTTTATCAACTTATAAAGGTATGATTAGGCCAATACCCGACAAAATGTGTATGGGATGATGTGAACTTGCCTACCTTAAATCCCTTATAAGTAAAAGGATTTGTTTGGAGGCCTAAAGTACAAAAAAATAGGGAGCACACTGAACTTCCCAAGTCACAAAGGTCATTTGCTATGAAATGTAAAACCTATTAGAGCTTAGGGCATAATACTAGGACATGTGCATTGACCAAGAGTTATTCTGTAAGTGCAATTATAACTACTTTTATTTTATCTGATCTGATTTAGTTTACCTTTTTCTTATTTTTTTTAATTATTTGTTATGAAGAGGACTGGTTCAGTTGCATCAAGTTCAACCAATATAGAGACAACAAATAGGAGAGTAAGAGTAAGATTATACACTACCAGGACAATCAATAGGCTAGCATGAGTTATGGTACGAAATCTTTATACTATAGTAACTTTGATAAATGCTTTAACTTTATTAATTTTTACATAATCTACAGGTGGAAGTGCAGTGCCGAGTAATACACTTATGGATGCTAAGAGTTTTTAATTTTTTCTTTATGTTGTCAAAAGTTTTCATTTTTTACTTTGGACCAATTTAGGTAATAGAGGAAGGGGAAGGCCTAACAGGCTTAGGAAACATTAAGTAATCTGAACAAGAATGACCGAAGAATGAATGTAATACTTTTTGTAATACTACTTATGGATTTAGAGTTCTTGATATAGATTTTACAACTGTTTACAATTGTCTTCATGTTATGCACTGTTATGATTTGTTATAGATGTTATGATGCTCAGAATTTTGCAAACACTACTCTACTGACATGGATGTTATATTTATCCATCATTTCGGTGGTAATTATAGTATTCAGAAGCATTCTTCAAGCTTTACTTTACATTTATTTCTGAATTATGAATACTAAATCATGCTCAGTTATTAATATACTTTATAGCAGTAGTAACCATGCACTATTTTATAGTAAACATTTCACTTTTATTTTCCATTTTTTGGTCTAAAATTTGAATACTAGATCATGTAGCCATTTTATTTTTTTTCCATGTATATGACAACATTACACCTATCAAGACAATATAAAAAAATACGTAGTAGTTTCTTTAGTTCATCAACTTTTTTTCAAATTTCTACATGACCAGTAGTTAACTTAGAAACATCCCAATCTACACTTTGAATTGCTTTTACCAAGGAACTCATTTTTGGAACTTTTAATATCCAAATGTTTAAATCTTCTTCGTTAGGTTTCCAAAATCGGTAATAGTTGCATTTTCTTCCTTCACAATAAAAGTACAACTTATAAGGATTATTTTGACTATGATATCTCCACACATGCCTTTCTTCCACACAAACAAGTTTTGTTTCTAAATTTGATAATTTTTCCATTAACCTTACTCACATTTATAAATGTTGACATGAAGAAAATAATTGTGCCTTGTGAGGTTGTTGAAGAAGAGAGGGAGTGTTGTAAGTTTGTTGAAGAAGAGAGAGAGTGAGGTTGAGATAAAAATAAATTTTAGAGTTATATGGAGAATTTGAAAAATACAAGTACAAAATAAAATGTACTTTTGAGCATTCACAAATAATCATAATAGCAATAGGTTTAGATAATTATTGAGTAGTAAGTCGAGGGTATTATTTAGTATTTTTTTAATGTCCACTAGGCTTTGGGAGTGATCATATATGCTTGAGTTGGTTTGTGTTTGATCGAGATTAATTTGAGTTCTCAGGTTGATCAAACTTCGACAGATTTGAGTTTGGTCGGTTCTCATGGTCAGCCTTAATGTTTGAGGGCTTACATAGCCTCGGTCTTTGAGTGAGAGCTTACATGGCCTTGGTGTTTAGCTTCTTCAGTTTTTAGCCCTTGATTTCGTAGAAGGTCATAACAAGTACCTACATGACTCTTGTTTGGGGTCTATTTATAAAGTGTTAAAAATATACCAGCTAAAAATTAAAATTTCCAAAATTAGAAAGGGTTTGAGTGAGAAAAATATTTTTGTGTTGGGCTCATCTATAAAATGTTAAAAATATATGGTCAATATTTAAATTTCTTAAAACTTAGAGGAGGTTAAGTGATAAAAGTCAAATGATGCCCTAATTTCATATTTTTCTTTTCACGTCACGTAGAGACTTTTGTCTTTAGCCATGTTGATCTCTATCGGCCGCCATAAGTAGGTTGTTGGTCATTTTAGAAGACACTGACCGTCATCAAGAATCTACCGACCATTTCAGAAGGTATCGACCACCATGAAGAAATCTTCAGTCGGTAATGATTTTTGTTATTTGCTAGCTGGTGCTGTTAACAGGCTTCAAAACTTGAGAGTTGTGGTGGACTAAGTGGTGGAAGGCGATAATAGTGGTTTTGCCAACAATGATTGTTGTTAGTGGCAAAAAATGATGCCTTCAATTTGTTTTTTTTTTTGGGTGATGATAGGTAGTGGCATTGTTGAAAATTTTTGGGTTGATTGATGGGTTTAATGGTTTAGTGTGGCGGCAATGAACGGTGGCAGCGATAACTTATGGTGGAGAAGGTTGCGACTTTCATCTCTTTATGTTTTTTTGTTCGCATTTTTTGGTCATCATAAACCGATTATTTCGGTGGTTCCTCTGCCACACTTTGCTCAATGCCTAACCAAAGATCTAGGTTTAAAACTCGACAACAACTTCTTCTTTTCCTCTTTCTTTTTTTTAATTAAAATTTATAGCAGCAAAGATGATTGAACTAATATTCTTCAAACTGTTGATATTTATGACTTTTGTGTTGCTCTTGATAGTCGGCGCTAAATTGTTGATCTTAAAATTTGGTCAATTTGAAGCCATTGAGTTAAATTTGTTGATTTTTTAGAATGATGATTAGAACTAACAACATAAACAAAAATATATAATAAAAACACAAGATTGTAGTGTCTCAACTCAACATGGGCCTACAACCACTCTACTAAGCTTGATAAGCTCACTCATATGACATTATTAAATAGTAATTTTACAATGATGATACAAAGAATCACATCTATTACAAAAAAAAAAGAAAGAAGAAATAGAAGAAATCAAAAGAGATTGCGAAAGTTGATAAAGACGTCCATCCTCTCTTCCTTTAACCTCTTTTTATAAGTACTATTAAGCTTTAATTGTAGAATCATTTTAAAAAGGTAATTTATCATTAATTTCTTAATTAGAATCATATCCTGAGATTTGAAGGATATAATTCCTTTTAAAATTAGGATTTTTTTTAAGATTAGGATATTCAAAATTCGGTAAACCTAACTTAGTTATGAACAAGTTAATAATTTACATATTTGATGTTTAAACTCAATATATATATATATATATATATATATATATATATATTTGTAAGATTATCTTGCCTTAGTTTTGTATATGACAAACATTTTTTTCCTATTTAATATTGCATTATATTGATAAGAAAGGACTCATTTACTATTAACTTTAGAATCTCAACACCCAAGTACTAAATTGCACCTTTCCTCCCATTTAATTACGCCATTATCATAGAGAAAATAAATTAATCTAAACCAAAATCAACTTTTTAAATTGGTCTTAACAATTTTTTTTTAAGTTACTCCTAATAATTTTTAAATTTGTCATAAGAAAATTTTTGTTTTGAAAAAAAATTTAAATATGAAATTATACCTTTTCTTCCACCAAAATTTTATTCCATATTTCAGTTATCAATATATTTCCAATAAAAGATGTCACTAAAATTTAAAAAAAAAACAACTAATTTTAGTTTAAATGATATCATAAAGTATAAACTCATACCAAACCATTCAAGATTCTACCCAATCTAGCAATTTATGGATCAATTTTATATGTTTTTTTTTGTATTATCCCTTTTTATTGAGTTAAAGATAATTTTAGCCCTCAAGTTTGACCTAATAGATAAATTTACTCTAATTAAATTTAAAATACCCAATTTTACGCAAATTTGTTATTTTTTTCTATTAATTTAAATGGACTAAGGACATTTTGGTCTAATTATACATAAATTTAAATTTAAAACAACTTTAAAAATAGCATATGAAAAAAAGAGCCATGACCATCGGTCATGCATGGTCGTTGCCTTTGTCGTCAGTTGGCTAGCCAGTTGTTGGTGATTGACAGCATTTTGACTCAAAATTGACATCATTAGATTAAAAATTTCGTGATCTACGTGATAATGAAATTTTTTCTTCAACGAAGCACTATAGAAGTGCCAAAAGTAGGGGAAAGAATGGCGGGCATCACGGTGTCGCCATCAAACTGTGGTGCATGGAGGCTTAATGCTACCACCATTGGAGTCACCGGTCAATAATCCATCCAATGATGGTGGCAATGAATCTTCACTGGTCGCCATTTGATGGAGGTGTCATAGTGGTCGCCACTCTTCTTCTCACTTTTGGCACCTCTATAGTACTTCGTTGATAAAAATAAATTCTACCATCACGTAAATAATAAAATTTTCAGCTTGATGATATCAATTTTGAGTTAAATTACCATTGGTCACCAATGGTGAAGTGGCGGCGGCCACTAGTTAGACTAGTGGCTGCCTACTCCATTTTATTTATCTTTTATTTAATTTAATTTATATTTTAAAATTAGAAATTAATTACATAATGATATATGTCATTTGTAACTTATCATATTATGATACCTATTATTTTATGAGAATTTATTTTTTTTAATTATATTAAATTAAATAAATGGATGAGATTGTGCCACATATTCAAAAATAGTAAATAAATGAGATTTTACCACGTGTCTAGAGTTTAAATTAGCATACATTTAAGTTAGAGAGAAAATAAATCATTTAAACCATAAGGAGCATATTCCATTAAAATTAATAGAAAATCTAATAAACTAGGATAAAATTGAGTATTTTAAATTTAATGAGGACAAAGTTGTCTATTAAGTCAAATTCAAGGGACAAGATAGTCGTTACCCCATTTCATACTCTACTAACAAAACTTGGAAACCCATAATAACCTGCTAAGTGTCCAAAGAGTGGGCAAAATAATTGAAAGAGAACATGACATCTAGACCTCTAATGTTTGAGGAAAGGGTAGGGATGGCAAAATTTGAATCCATAATTGTTTTATAAACCTAGAACCCAGGTTTTATCGGGTCGAGCAAGATCCAAGTTTAAACTCCATTTTTTTCTAATTTTTTAGGTTAAATTTGAACTTTAGGGGTATTTATTTTGTAAAGTAATTATTAAATTCATATATATTAACGATTATGAATTTTAAGAATTAATTTAGGACTTAAAAAAAAGAAGAAAATTTTGAATTTTGGTTGTGTTTTTGAGTTCCAGCAAAAACCCAGATTTAGATCCAGGAAAAAAGCTTGAATTTTCAAACTTGGGCCGGGTTTGTGAATTTTTTCAGATTTGAACTAAATTACCATCCCTAAAAAAAGAACATACAAACCTCCTAAAATTTCAAAAATTCTATTTACACCTCTATTAAGTAGCAGAATCCATTAACTTAAATAAAAAATTTGTTAAAATTGGTAAAATTATCATTATGTCCTTTATTATGACCGTTTATTGGTCGATATTGACAAGCAACACCGTTGTTAATCGTCGTTGGTTAGCCATTGATCACCATTGATCGTCCAATGATCGATGTTGACTAGTAGTCGATGACTAATATTGACCAATCATTAAAGGCGTTGACTGCCATTAATTGTCTATTGGCCAATATTAATCGTGCCCGTTAACCAGCCATTGATTAACCGTTGATCGAGATTGACTAAATTTTTTATTTTTTTAGCTAAAATGGGGTGATTTTTCATTTGTACTATGTCTACTATTAACTTTAACGGATTTCATTACCTAACAATTACATAAATAAGATTTCATTGACCAATGTCCTTTTCCTCTGACCTTAAAGATCTAAATAGCATTTTATTCAAAATAAAAATAGTAATTACTCCAACTCAAAACTCTTAACATTTTAAAATTCAACCTAAAATAAAAAAAAAATGTTTGGACCCTAACAATTTTAGAAAGAGATACAAATTTTGGTGATTTTAAAAATTGTATAATACTTTTGTTGACCCAAAAAAATGACTTTTTGAGCCAACAAGTTTTGAATTTGTTTTGTTGTAAGAATCAGCACGTTGGACTTTGTCTAACTAAGCCTGAAACTCTGAACTTCTCTCTTGTAGCTGTGATGGTAAAACACTGAAACTGTCATTAAGACCTCACCAAGATGGGTTTTTTTTGTGAGGTAGAATAAGCAAAAAATCTGAAGAGACAGTAGAAGAAGTTCAATACTAAAAAATTCGTCTTTTTTTTGTGTAGTTTTCTCATCTATTTGTAGCATTGGTCCTCTAGGAATATTCCTTATGCTTATGCTTATCTTTATCGATATTTGTGATTGTTTGGGTAATCTCTTTGATTTCGGGTAAGTCTTAATTATTTTGAGTTATCTTTTGATCTCTTAGAGTGATTTGCGAGATCCCTTCATAAAAGCGCTATAGTTCTCCTCTTTCTATAACTCTATTTTCTTTATAACGTTAATTTTCTCTTTTAAGTCTTTTTCATATTAAGACTGATAGTTTCTGCTCAGCTCAGCTATTTTTATTGTGAGAGCGGTTCGACATTTCTTACAGAGCTAGTTTTTCTTATAACCTGCTGGATTCTAGCTATCCTAAGTCTTGTTTCTGTGACTAAGCAGATGACTATGTATATGTCCTTATGGTAGTACTTGATTAGAATGTAAGCTACTTGGTTTTGGGTAGATCTGGTACTTTTACTGAGATAGTTTCCTTGTGTCTTATCCATTTTGGTCGTGTAGAGGTTTATGGTTCTGGTCAACTCAGTCGTGAGTATGTAAGGCTAGTACACGAGCGGTTCGGACTAAATTTGATCTAAGCGATCAAGTAGACTTTAGACTTGAAGCTTATCCTGAGGCCTGATTTTATTATGCCCTGGTGATTTCTATTACCTTGGGTTTGGACCTTCGAGGCTGACCCATAAAGGACTATCTTAGATAGTTGGTTTTTTAGGCGTCAAGAAGCTGGGCATTCATGGTGATTTCTAGGGGGAATATGGGTCTACCAGTTCCTAGTTTTGATTTATTCAAAACTTAAAACTCTATTTTTGTTATGCTTGCTTGGAATATTCATTCCTATACCTACTCAAAACCTTTGTTCTTTGAGAGTTTCCTTAAATTTGCTCGGGTTTGCATATTTGAAAGTATTTTTTATTTATCCTAAGATGTTGAATGAGCAGAAATGAACATGTCTTCTTATGACCGCTCTGATCTTGACAATGGTATTATGCTGAGCTACTCAATTTGTTCTATTGTTGTAGTTGCTTGGATTGTAATGTTGAGTCGATAGTTACTTCTAGGGTTTATACTTTTGGAGATATTCCCAGTAGTCTGATTTTGTCAGGTAATGATGATAAGTATTCCAAAATGTCATTCTTGATCCATGCAAAAAGACATCTTAGGCATGGGAACTGATCGTAGCCGTTGGCCTCTCATTTGATCGTATGGTTACGGGGTAATTGAAGCCAGAACGTCATGTCTCTTTTGTTTCTGAGTGACGTTTAAGCCACTAAGATGATTTGAACCGTTGAAATTTTAAATTTAAACGGGCCAAATTAAAATCTTTGAAGAGACATATATTAAATGTTTTGAGAATCGGAGACGTTGCACCATTTTGTTGAGAGAGTGTCATTTGATTTTCCCTGATGATCTCGTCTGTTCATTCTATCTAAATGGTTGTGACTCTTCAACCCTGATGGCTATAAAAAGTTGCATTCTTAATTCATTTTTTTCTTTACTTTATTTTTGCACTTCATTTCCTTTGGTTCCAGTTTCTTTGTGTAGGCATTCTTTTAGCAATCTTTGGTGATCATTGTTCTGTTCTTCTTTTCTTGATTTCTATACTTCCACCTAGTAAGTTTTCTTCTCATTTCCTTTATTTTTCTTTATTAGTCTTTTAGTTATTTGTGAGTTCGTTACCCTGTATATATATATATATATATATATATATATATATATATATATATATATAATGATGATGTCTTTATTTCTGGATTTCTGTTTTTGGTTTTTATTGTTGATTCTCTTTTCTTCTGGTATGTTCATAACTTTTTTATATTCCTATTCTTCTTTTCCTAGGTATGATTGTCTTGATCGTGTCATTTGCATCACCTTTAGTGTTAGGAAAAACTTCGTTTCTTATGGCTTTTGGTAGAAGAAACTTAGATTTAGGGTTTTCCCAACATGATTGAGAAAGAAAAAAATGTCAGCCCTGAGGTCTCACTTGTCAGAAGAACTAGTGGGGTCAATGGCAGTGGAGGGGCGTCTACCTCAGCTAGTGACATGCCCTCTTTTTCCCTTACTATAATTACTAAGGCTGAACCAGTCTCTATTATTAAAGAGGACCCAGAAGATGACCTTGAAGACTTGGGTCAGGATATAGAACCTATAGAGTTTGAGCTAAATGCTAAATACTAGATGTCCAACTTAAATGAAGCCGACTTGGAATCCATTAGGTCCACTTACAATATCCCTATCTATTACCCTTAAGCTGCCTTCTCTAGATAACTTTCTAAGCAGCCTTATAGAGGGGAGGCAGCCATCCATGTAGAGTTTTTAAGGTTGGGCCTCAGACTTCTTATATAGCAATACTTTGCTAAGAAGATAACATGTTTAAGTATAGCTCATTCCTAACTAGAGTATAAGTGCTCAGATTATAACTGCTCTTGTTTATATTTATCCCGCTCAGGACATTCTTTCATCGGCCAGCCTTATCTAATTAGGCTTGGTTTCATTTGTTCTTAGAGAGCCTCATGTTCGCAGTGAGTAATATTTTTCTTAACTTTGTTTTTTTTTTTTTAATTCCTCGTTCTTTACTAATTTATATAGCCTGTATAGGAATGTCCAAACAAGGAGGTGGTCAGAGAAGAAAATGTGTAGCATAGATGGATCTGGTATGTCTTCTAGAAGTTGGGGTAACATCAACCCTAATAATGTTATAGGGCTTCTATTCAGCCCTGATGGAAGGGGTCACGGCATGAGCCTTATTTGTGGATGCGGGCCAATTAGCCAAGTAGGCATAGGCTAATTGTGCCCTTAATGAGAAAGAGTCTTAAGCCTCTCTGTTCAGGGTAAGGGGCAATTTCTGGCTGGTTCCCAAGGGAGGGGACAAGTAATCTCTTCGCGTCTCCCTTAAGCACAAGGTTAATCTTCTCAGGTGCAGGGCAGAGGGCCAGGTTCTTTGGTTTGTTCTTCAATGCAGATTCCTCCACCTGCCCATTCTGTGAGGCATCGAGTTCAGAAGGCAATGAGGAACTTCTGTTAGGGGAAAGGTCTCATCTGTTAGTCTTGTTATCTGTTCTGGTCTGGAAGAGAAGGGAAGACCTGGGCTTTTTGCTACCAGTGACCAATAATAAGAGAGATGAAGAGATACTTGAACCCGACAAAGGTGGGCTGGGCTTCTTCTCTATACCTTATCACAGGGTTCTATACTATTGTAGGATCCGTTATAGATGTAAGTTCTCTTTCTCTATGTTATTGTAATGTACCATTATTTTATGAATTTTAACTCTTTTCATTCTTCAGTCTATATATCTTTTTTCTCAGTTCTAGACTGAAATTTTAGAGATGGTGGCTTGGGCCTACCGAAATGAAGAGAGCTTAGCACAGGTGAAGTAAGAGGCTGTGCAGGCAAGGAGGGAGGCCAACCAGAAGAGGAGGTAGGGCACAGGAGCTAGCTGCTCACATTGAGGGTTTGGAGATCGGTTGGACTAAGGCAAAGAGTATAGTCTCTGTCTTGGAGCGTTAAAAGAGGTTGATTGAACAGGAATTTGCCAACTCTAACAATGGCTGAGAGTCGTGCTGCTGAGGTCATGAATCAAAATGATAAAGCTAGAAAAGTAACTCACAATAGCTTATAGGGAGAGGAAGCTGGTCGAGCAGATTAAGTACAACTTGGCGACTCAAATTAAAGATCAGTGAAATTTTTAGTCTGTGGTTATGATGAAGGTTTTTGCCAAGGCACAGTAGAGGGCTTCCAAAGGTTGATCAGTCTTTTTAAAGAGAACTATCTAGACATTAACCTCTAGTGGATGTGGGACTTAGCCATTAAGAGGCCATCATTAGAATGAGAGACTTCCCAAGCCTCTAATTTTGAGGTGGATGAGCCTGCTCTTACCGATGTTGCTCTTGCTAGTGCTGAGGTTGCTATTCAAATAAGGCCCAGACGACTGCTTCTTCAATCGATCAGGCATAAGTTTCCTCTGAGAGCATTACCCTGTCCGATGGTCTATTGGTAACCTCATAAGTGTTGCTTCTTATAAAGTATTGATGCGATATTTCTATATCATAAATTAAGTGTAAGTATACATTATCGTATGCAAGTAATAAAGAGACTAATTAGTCGGATGTCGAACCCACAGGGATAATTTCTTCTTATTAACCAATTACTAAAATTATGTCTTCTTAATAATTATTCAGAAAAATAAAAATCCAAAAATGAATGTAGAAAATATAAAAGTAAAAACACAATGCAAAGAGAATAGAAAGATAGCAATATAGAGAAAACCTAGGATTAATATTATCCCTCAATATGTTTCTAATGATTAATCATCTAATATTTAACTTACTTAGTCTTTATTATTGATAAAGACACTAATGTATTCACAAGCCTCTTCCAAGGTCATGCAAGTATATCTTAGTTTACCAAATACCTATATTTCTATGGTACTTGTAATAAATTAAGATTCATTAAGATTAGGTCTTATTGATCATACATGCCAATTAGGTATATTCCTATCCTAAATTGAAACTTGCATATGCAACATTGAATGTTACTCTACAATCATGCATCAAATTACCTAGGTCTAAATATTATGATTCCTCTTCCGAGTTTATCAAAATATTACCAATTCATTCACTATATATTGGCCAGATATATTGAAGCATTAAACACAAGTAATTTAAATAATAAAGGACTAAGTTTATTAAATACTAAAAGATATGACAATTTAAGCGCATATATTGAGTTCAAATATTAACCCTAGAAAATAAGTTAGCTCATGCTACAAGAGAATCATAGCAATAAAAATAAAAATAAAACATGATACAATCAATCGCAAACCGATGTAGACGTCGAATTGCTCTTGATTGATGTTGCTCTGGATTCTTGGTGCTCTTGAACTGCTCTAAGTTCTCTTTTTCTTGCTCTAAATTCTTTTCTGGTCTATTTGGATGATTCTTGAAGGTTGGGAACGAGTGGCTTTTTATAGGGATTGATATGAGCTTGAAAATCTCAATTCTCATCGGACTAAGACTCGCACTACCGCTGGCGCGCTATGAAGTTGTCGCTGGGGCGACGCGTGAAAAAGCTATTACCGCTGGAGCGGTGGTATCTTGGCGCTGGGGCGCTGTCTCGTCGCTGGGGCGGTGACTGTCTGGCGTTGGGGCGCCAGATGCGACTTCAACAGGTCGTATTTCTTATTTCGATCACTATTCTAGCGCTAGGGCTACAATAGTTGTGGCGCGGGGGCGCTGTACTCATATTTTGAAAACTTTGCATTTTAGTCCCCGTTTTTGCTCCTTTTGTATTCTTTCTTTAATTTTCGTTCAAGTCCCTATAAATAACAATAAAGCACATAAATAGCCATCTCTTCTCATAAAATAATAAAATATCAATAATAAAAACATGAGAAAATATATGACAAATTTGCCCTTATCAAGTATACAATGTACGTCCATAGGATGCTCCTTTAAGAGTGTTATCCTGTCCAGTGGTCTGTGGGTAACCTCATGAGTGTCATCCCCTACGAAGTATACGCTACACATCTATAGGGTTATTCTCTGAAAGCGTTACCTTATTCGATGGTCTGTGGGTAACCTCATGAGTGCCATCCTCTATGGTGTGTTATTCTTTAATGTCTTCATAGATGTATATTCGTAAGGTTCTCTTTTGAGAGTATTGCCATGTCTAGTGGTCTATAGGTAACCTTATGAGTGCCGCCCCTATAAAGTGTTTTTCTTCAATGTCTTCATAGCTGTATCTTCGTAAGGTTCTCCTCCGAGAGCGTTACCTATTCAGTGGTCTGTGGGTAACCTTATGAGTATTGCCCCCTACGAAGTATACACTGCACGTCTATAGGGTTCTCCTATGAGAATGTTACCTTATCCTGTGATTTGTGGGTAACCTTATGAGTGCTGCCCCTATGGTGTGTTATTTTTCATTGTCTTCATAGTTGTATCTTTGTAGGGTTATTCTTTAAGAGCGTTACTTTATCTGATGGTCTATGGGTAACCTTATGCGTGCCACCTCTACGAAGTATACGTTACACTTCTATAGGGTTCTTCTCTGAAGACGTTATCCTGTCCGATAGTTTATGGGTAATCTCATAAGTGCCGCCCTCCTATAGTGTATTATTCTTCAATGTTTAATTTACGGATGTTAATAATTATTTAGCCCAGATTTTGAACAATCATTCATGTAGAAGTACATGCAAGGAAGTAACAATCTTATTAGAAAACAATATCCTTACATAGCAGGTGTGTAATGCATAAAAATAGAAACTAAGAGTAATATTTCTTTAGTAGCTCAGCATTCAACGATTTTCTCACGGCTCGCTTATCTGCCTCTTTAAGTTCATAGGCTCCCCTGATGCATTTGATAACTTTGTATGGGCCTTCTCAGGTTAGCTCGAGCACCCCATCTGATAGGTTCTTTGTGTTTAGCATGACTCTTCTTAGTATCAGGTTACCTTTCCTGAATTCCTTTGCTTTGACTCTCTTATTGTAATAACTGACGACCTTTTATTAGTAAGCAACTACCCGAATCTGGGCCTTCTCTTTTAACTATTCAGTTGAATCCAATTGTCCATTAATCAGTTAATTATTGCTTATTTCAGAGAAATGTAGTACTATGCGTGTTGGAATTTTAATATCATTGGGAATTACTACTTCATAGCCGAAAGCCAACACGAATGGTGTTTCTCCGATTGCAGTTTTGCTAGTGATTGTAGTGCCTATAGTACCTCTAAAAGCTCTTCTACCCATCATTCCTTTTTATCAGTTAACTATTTCTTAAGCAGCTTCTTGACTCCTTTGTTGGAAGATTCTACCTGACCTAAATGTCCTGGGATGAGTTGGTAATGTGAATAACAGTTATACACTCTTTTTGGTTATTTTTTATAACGGTTCGGCCTCAATTCACTTAGTGAAGTAGTCCACCTTCACGTCTACATATTTATAGGATCATTTTACCCAAAAAATGGCTTTTTAGGCCAACAAGTTTTGAATTTGTTTGTTGTAAGAATCATCACGTTGGATTTTGTTTAACTGGGCCTGAAACTCTGAACTTCTTTTTTGTCGCTGTGATGATAAAACACATACAAGATACTAAAACTGTCGTTAAGACCTTGCTGGAGTAGGTTTCGATGAAAACTCTCTGATGCTTAAGTCAGGTAGGTCTTTTTCGGTGAGGTAGAATAAGCAAAAAATCTAAAGAGACAGTAGAAGCAATTCAATACCAAAAAGTTCATCTTCTTTTTGTGTAGTTTTCTCATCTATTTGTAGCACGGTCCTCTTTTTCGATCCTCTGGGAATATTCCTTGTGCTTATACTGATATTTATTGGTATTTGTAGTTATTTTGATAATCTCTTTAATTTCAAGTAAGTTTTGATTATTTTAAGTTATCTTCTGATCTCTTGGCGTGATTTGCAAGATCCCTTCCTAAAAGTGTTATAGTTCTTCTCATTCTATAACTCTATTTCCTTTATAATGTTAATTTCTTCTTTTAAGTCTTTTCCATATTAAGACAGATAGTTTTTGTTCGGCTCGGTTATTTCTGTTGTAAGAGAGGTTCAGCATCTCTTATCAAGTTAGTCTTTCTTATAACGTGTTGGATTCTAACTGGTCCAAATCTTGTTTTTGTAGACTAAACAGATGACTATGTATTTGTCTTTACGATAATACCTGATCAGAATTTAAGCTGCTCGATTTTGGATAGATCTGATACTTTTATCTAGTTTATTTTCTTGTATCTTATCCATTTTGGTTGTGCAAAAATTTATGATTCTGACTAACTCAATCATAAATATGTAGGATTGGTACACAAGCAATTTAAATTAAATCTAATCCAATCGATCGAGCAAACTTTAGACTTTATTTTGAAATCTAATTCTATCATTTCATTGTGATTTCTACTACTTTAGTTTTGGGCATTCAACCCTATCCCATGACTATCTTAAAGAGTTGATCTTTTGAACCTTAAGGAACCGGTTTTTTACGGAGATTTTTTAAGAGAATAACTTTTATTAAGTAACATTTTTTATTTATGTCAACATTAAAAAAGAGTTGATATACATATATATATATATATATATATTTTAAATCGTAAGATCTATATATATATATTTTTTATAATTAAAATAAACAGTCGTTACTATTAAGAGTTCTGCTGAAAATTTTAAATTCATTGGAACTGCCACGTCTCTTTCCCGTAAAACAACCAACACATTCCCAATTCCTCCAATTTCTAATTTTTCTCGGTCTTTCTGTCCGACACCGACTCTTTTTAAGTTTTCAAGTCTCTTAACTGATGAAACTGGAGTTCCATTTTCAAGTAGATAACTCACGCAACACGAACTGTTCTGTTACTTGAATTCAACTCTTACAATAACTCTCCCTCCCTCTCTCTTCAACACCCCGTTTTCATTTTCGGCCAAAAATGGACCCGAGGGAGCCACCGTCTCACCACCCCCATCACCACCAACCCAACATCCTCATGGGTTCCACCTCCTACCCCACCAACACCATGATCCCACCCACCGCCGCTGCCAGGTTCTCTTTCAACCCTTTGGCCGCCGCTTCCCAATCTCAATCTGAATCCCATTCACACCCAAAGTCCCTTGATTCTTTGCCCTCTGCCGCCGCCTTCGACGGATCGCCTTCCATGAGGACCGGTGGGTTTAGCATTGATCCCGCCAAGAAGAAGCGCGGCCGTCCCAGAAAGTACACCCCCGAGGGTAACATTGCGTTGAGATTGGCCACCGCCCAATCGCCCGGTTCACTGGCTGATTCTGGCGGCGGCGGCGGTTGTAGCGGTGCTGCTTCCGCGTCTGCGTCTGAGCCTACAGCTAAACGCAACCGGGGCCGGCCTCCTGGTTCGGGGAAAAAACAGCTCGATGCGTTGGGTAATTTTGTACAGGTTTCAATTACGTGGTTCATTTGTTGGAATATTTTTTTAGATACTGGCTTGATTTGATTTGCTTTTGTGTGCAGGTGGGATTGGAGGAGTCGGATTTACTCCGCACGTGATCACTGTGAAAGCTGGGGAGGTATCAATTGAATTTTCATTCTTATTCTTCATCATTGGAAGTATTTAGTGAACCAGAGAGGACACTTTGTCAGGATTAGGAGTATTTAACCAGAAAGAACAAGTTTGTTTCGCGATACATTAGGCATTAGGAACAATTATTTGTGAAATATAATCCCATAATTTGGTGGATGTCAAAATATCCAATACGTATTTGTATTTATATATGTGGAATTATTGCTTCGTCAATAACTACCCTTAAAGATTTTTGTTTTCTCATTTTACTAGAACAGTTCCTTTTAGTCTCTAGAATGTGCAGTGGTTTGACTACACAAGTCTTTGTTCACTAAATTGAATTCTCAAGTCTTGAGCACCAACTTACCTTCACAAGATGATGTATGTGGCACTGAAAGCAATCGATTGAAATGGTTGTAATGGATAGGAAGATGTTCATGCTCTTGAACTTAGAGCTGCTCAAAATTTTCTTAATTTACAGAGACAGTGGGTGTTAGGCACAAAAACACTTGAACTGGTATTCTAAACAATTAGCCGGATTGAGCCTATCTTCTAAAGAAAAAGAAAGAATATGGACTTGGAAATATTGGTACATATATTCTTAATGTAGATATGATATTTCTATATGAAAATAAATGTGATTTGTCATTCAAAATTGGTGAGACATTGTCAAAGTGTACCTAACAATTGTTATACTACTTTTGGAGTTTGAGATTGTTCAATTTGTCAACCAGTAAGTATTCTCGAGTATTTCTGTACAATGTTGTTTTCTTGACATGAGCTTTCATCTATAGGGTTGATGACTTCCTAGTTGGTTGGCATCCTATCATATTTTCCTTTGATACCTTAGTGAACAGTTATATTCTATTAATATTGCTACTAATAAAGGAAAATGTGAAAGTTATTATTCTATATGTTAAGATAAAGCAATATAGAGTGATGTTGAGTACCTTTGTCAACTTGTTTGGGTGATCTTTCTTTTTAATTGTAATTATATATCACATTACAGTATCTGAGTAATATCTATGTGGCATTTAATACTTGTAATTGCTATTGTTTTACTTAATACAATTAAAGAATATCAGGATTTAAATTATCAGTTTTAAGTCTCATTAATATTTTGCTTCTAAAATCTGCTAGATTTTCTCTCTTAAATTTTTTCTTTTTTTTTTTAAAAAAAAAACTAAACAATTTGGTACTTCTAATCCTTTCAATGGTATGTGCAAAAATTTTTTCCTTTTTAATTTGATGCTTGTTCTTGTCTTCGGTGGACTTCATCTTTTTGAGATACTTGATCCACCTGCAAGAATAATTGCATTGGCAAACTAATTATGCAAACTCTTTCATAAAAATTGACTTTGCATTATTGATTTATTGTCATATCATCTGTTTTCATTTGTTTATTTTTTTTCTCTTTCGTTAGTTTATGTCCTATCAGTTCTATATAAGTTCTATATATGCTTAACCTGTAGGTCTTGTATTTTTTTCTTGCGGCAATTTCAAGAAATTTCAAAATGATGTTTTACTGATAGTTTCTGAACTTAAGTTCTTTATCACTATTTTATTTTATTTTTCATTATTGCTTTTTATTGACATCATTGTTCATTTGGATAAGCATATCACTTGCCTTTAATGTTTTCAGTTTTTTCAATCAGTTTGTAGTTTGATTCTACCTAGGAAGTGGGAAAATTTGGAAGTCTTAGCATAGATGCCAGAAATTTGAAACATTGGTTAGACAATATGATAGTAATAAGTAAAAGCATCTAAATGTTTGAGGCTTATGCTGTAATCTGGTATTTACTTCATATAATTATCACTAATACAATTGTAGATGGTTTATATTGTGTACACGGTTTCTTATGTTAGGACCTGTTGTCATTTCAAGTGTCAAGGTCCATAGGAGTATTGATGTTAAGAAGGACTATGACATGTCCGAGCACACAGAATATACTAATTCAACATTGGCATATATTCTATTTCTCATCAAAGGTTTAAATAGGATGATGGGAAGGGAAATGAGACATAGATTGAATATGTGAGACTGTGTAGCATGCATATTTCCTGGTCAACTGCCAAGGGTTTACAGAAGGCATCAACATTGATCCATTTAATGTCATTTTGAACATTTGGTGGTCATAATGAAAAAGGGATTTTATAAGTTTAGTGTTGTCAGTCTACTTGATGGGATTTCTGGTTGTAGATATGCATTTCCATGCAGGCAAGTGTTAGTGACCCTAGAACTTACTTAGTAAAACTTATGTGTATGCTTCCATACCCATATTTGATTTATGTTACGAGAGGAAGAAACCGGTGTTGGTGCTGGCAAAAGAGTTGAATATTGAAGGCAATTTGTTCAAATAAGCAGAGCGACAAAAATATAGTTCTTTGTATCTCAATTGTCGATAAAATAGAAAAATAGTTAATTAAGTGGTATATGAGGGATTCGACTTGAGCTTGCTTTAGCTGTTGTGATTCTTCAGTAATTTGCAAAGTTATCACATAATTAGAATTTTATAGTAAAGGCATTGAAAGTAACAACTTCCTTTTCATGTCTCTTGGTTTCTTATTCTGTATAATTATAGGAACATTGAACTTTTGGTTATCCATACTAGGTTTGAAAACTTTCTACTCTTTCTGCTGGTGACAAAAAAGGGTGTTTAGTCTCTTTTCGATAAGGATATATTTTTTTTTCTGAATATATTGTGTTTCTATAATTAGTATTTTATAGAAAAGGAATTGAAAGTAACAACTTCCATTTCATGTCTCTTGGTTTCTTATTCTGTATAATTATAGGAACATTGAACGTTTGGTTAGCCATGCTAGGTTTGAAAACTTTCTACTCTTTCTGCTGGTGAGGAAAAAGGGTGTAAGGAGTCCAATTGTCTCTTTTCGATAAGGATCTATTTTTTCAGAATATATTGTGTTTCTAAATAGTGTGTCCCTCTCATTTGCAGGACATTGCATCGAAAATTATGGCCTTTTCCCAACAAGGGCCTCGGACAGTTTGTATTCTCTCTGCAAGTGGTGCCATCTGCAATGTTACCCTTCGCCAACCAGCCATGTCCGGTGGTACCATGACATATGAGGTACTTTTGATAATCTTGTATGACCAATTTATGAACTTCAGTAATGTACCCTATTTGTGACCCAGCATAGGTAGGATGTCTTCAAAATTTCAGGCTGTAGGATGATCCCAAAGGAAAAACATGTCGACATTGCAACTACTTTATCTAAAATAAGTTTCTGATTAAATTTTGTAAAACAAGGTGGAGGAGACACGGTCCTGGTACAGTGCGTGCATAAAAGCACAAAAGACATCTAATATAGCTGTCTGTACAGATACAGGTCATAATTTATCATGGATTGACCTATGTGATGTAAATGAATACACTGAAACCTATCATGCATAAAAAACTCCCTACTTCTGATATCTGTTGTGACATGTTATAGTTCTAATTCTTGTCAAATTTTTAGTATATCTATTATTTTAGGCGCGTCAGGTAATATGCTTCAAAAATTGAATAGGGCTGTTTTTTCAAATTAAATGTTGCATAGCAGCTCAATTGCATATCCATTTCCAGAATATGAACCATAAGGTTTTCTTGGTTGACTTGTTGGGGCATGTTGGTCCTTTTTGTCCTTCAATGTTGTACAAGAAATGATGATTTTTTTAAAAAAAATTTTAATTGAGAATAATTATGTAATTGAGCTCTTGATTAAATTCTATCATCCACATGAGATAACATATTAGATTGGAAATATTGCCTGTTGGATCCTTTTATAAGCTTTTAGAATTGGTGATTATTCAAAAGTATGAATTTTGAAATTTGGAAAGCAATATTTATTTACTTATGAATATTGAATAATGAAATAATAAAAAGGGGGCAATATTTTGCAAAAAGTTGTAAATAATTGCACATGGTACTGTACTTGGTTATGTGCTGATGGATTCATAATAATCTAGATGTTGGCTTTGTGCACAAGATTGTGTAATTGCTAGGGTAACAACTTTACTAACTGTTATAGAAGAAAGCACCTCCTGCTGATAGAGCTTGGTCCAGAGGTGATACTAATTATGAGGTCAAGGAGACCTGTTAAGAAAAGCAAGAGTTTATTCTTTAGTAATTGCTTTAAAGGGTAAAGGGTATGATATTCTACTTATTTGGTTGTCTTTCTAGTTTCAACTTCGTAGCATTGGGGTTTTTTTTTTGGGTGATTTTGTAGATGAAGGTAAGGCATGACATCTGGGATAAAATGTTTTCAGGATGATTTTTAGGTAAACTAGTTATTATAATTCCTATGGTAGGGATTTGAAACTAGCTAGGATTAATACAAGACTTATGCTGAAATTCAGTTGAAGCAGGTTGGCAATATTTGTCTTGGTTTCATCAATTACAGTCAAGTGGGCAAATATATTTTCCTTTTTCCTCCCTGAAAATATAGCAATAAAGGTCTTTCTGTGTACCCTTTAAGCCCCCTTCCCTCAGTAAGTGGAGTAACGGACATTGGCCTTCCATCTGTTGGTTGACTGTACAGATTATATTAATTTAATTTGTCCTATTATTTTAATACCAAAATTGCTGATCTGACAAAGGGCTTATGTCTTCTTGGTGCGTAATGGCATTGTTGTCATTGTGAATTCTATAGTTCTTCAAGGAGACGTGTTAGTGCTATCACAGAAGCCGAAGTACAATGCAACAGGACTGCTGGAAAATTTTCCCATAAGAGTGTTTATCAAAATGCTACTGGGAGGATAGAATTCTGTATATTGACTGACAGCACAATACAAATAGGAATTATGTTTCATTCCTAGCTGATGCTGGATTGTATTTGACAAGTATAAGCTCATGTCACTTTAAGGCTTGACAATAGTCCTTCATGGTTTGGATTTAAGCTAACTGCACCACAGCATGCAGCCATTCTTTACCTGCTTATCTTACAGTCTTCAATGATTATATCTTTTGATATGTTTAGCTTTGCTCTCCAAAATTTTTTACCAGGATTATTCATTTATTGAGACCTTTTTCTCTCTAAAAGGCTCCTAAGAGAATGATGGGCCTTTTTCATTTCAGTGGCATAAAAAATCAATTTTTACCTGATAACTCTCTCCGTCATGTTTGATCATTGCATATGCTGCAGTTTCTGTGCTAGATAACATGCACTCTTTACCTGATATTGTGTAATTTAGCTAGCAATAAATATGAAGACATTTCTTTAGCAAGTTGGATTCCTTTCCTGATTATGCATAACTTACCTCTCTTGTAGTGACCTTTTTCCTTTGCAGGGCCGATTTGAAATTATTTCTCTATCTGGCTCTTTCTTGCTCTCTGATAACAGTGGTAACTGCAGCAGAAGTGGGGGCTTGAGTGTGTCCCTTGCAGGGTCTGATGGCCGAGTTTTGGGTGGTGGAGTTGCAGGGATGCTTATGGCAGCATCCCCTGTGCAGGTATGGCTACCATTTCCATCTTTGTAAAATCTTTATACTTATGATGAACATTTTGTTTTGCAAGTTTCTGATGCATGATGACTTCGAAGACATAAGCTCTAATGTGAACTGTATTTTCCATTCCTGGCAGATAATTGTAGGCAGTTTTGTTGCGGATGGGAAGAAATCAAACTCAGGTGTATTGAAATCTGGGCCTTCTTCAGCACCAACACCCCATATGTTGAACTTTGATGCACCTCTGACAACATCTAGTCCGCCCTCCCAAGGAGCTTCGAGTGATTCTTCTGATGACAATGGTAGTAGCCCTTTTAACAGAGGACCTGGACTTTACAATAATGCTGCTCAACCGATTCATAATATGCATATGTATCAACTATGGGCTGGCCAAACTTCACAATGAGGATGTTTCACAATTAACAAGACATTGCTTTGGGCTATTGACGTGGTGATCGTTCTTGCATAGAGGATAGAGGTTGATTCCAAATGCTAACATGCTTTACTGAATGAATACAAATGGTAGAGGATCTTCTTTTTTTATTTTTAAATTTATATCCATTTGGATTAGCTATTTCTCTCTTTCTCCATTAGTTTTAAGCCTTTTTTTTCCTCCTGTCTGATTGAGACATGGCTATTCCTGATAGTTGAGGAAATGCCATCTTTTCCCTTAGAATGTCATTAGATCAATTGCATTTTTAGTATGTTACTCTGTTTCTCATTACTATTTTCACTGACACCTACTAATCTGGGGTGAGCAAAGAAGTTGCTGGTTGGAAGACATGACGGAATTCTAAATCGATATCCCTGATTATTAATCAGTTTTAGAAGAAGCAAGAAATTAACTTAAGATTGAGATATCAAACTCTGATAACAAAAATTGTACAATTTGGTCGCTAGCTAACTGCTCGAGCACTTGTTAGTTTACTCAACATTCAGACTCCAACACACACTTTGATGACCTCATTTTTTGTGTCATAAGCTGATGTTTATCATTAATTAAAAAAATTAATTTATTAGATAATATTAATATATATTTAAGATTCACAATGTAAAAAGTGATATTCTCTCATGATACTTTTTGCGGCTTGATTTAAATTCAGAAACCAATTTGACTAGTGTTGATTATATCTTTAGGGTTATAGAGGCGCAATATTTATATAATAATTTTTATTAAGATTTAAGATATAAAATTTTTAAAGTATAGGTGGCCTATTATATCTATTCTCATTATTTTTTTAAATTTATATTTTACGTGATAATTTTTATTATAATATTTTAAGAGTTTACATATGAATGAAAATTTAAATTTATTATAATATCATTTATCTTACCATTTGTCTCGGGCTAAAAGTTTATCATTAATTTAAAAATTTAATTTTTTAAATAATATTATTTATCTATTCATATAAATTTAAATTTCATTTAAATTTAATTTGATATGAAAAGTGACATAGAGTTATGTTAAAAGAATATAACGGTATTTATTTTCGTCTTGCGCTGATTCAATCATGGCAGAGATTTGGGTTATTTTAAAACATGAGTATGCACTGTTTATAGGATAGCTATGAGAAGATAACGTAAAGGCTCTGATCATGAAGTTCATCACATTATCATAATTCTATGTAACCACTCCTATGGTTGGTCATGGACTCTGTTTATTAGGTATCTTGCTTACTTTGTAGTTAAAGGCTACCAAATTACACACACATTTTTTGTTTAAAGGAGACTCAGGTTAGTTGTTAACCGGCCTTAAAACTTAAACAGAAGTTTGCAAACATCCATGAAAGTCCATTCCATTATCATTGGTGCTTATGCAACAACAACATTCAAAGCATGTGCCGACACAAATCCTATCAAACAAATTGCTTTCCCAAGTGTTAGCCGAATTTTTAAACCCGTTACATATGGAGGTTTCTTAATTTTGAATATGTGAAATTAAAATTGATCTAGTATGAATAAAATAAAATAAAAAAATAAATAAAAATATAATTTTTAAATGAGTAATGTTACATATCTCAAATTATATTTTAGATTATATTTTAAATAATGATGTATCAAATAATTATAGAATGATAAAATTATATAAATTTTAAAATAATTTATTTTATTATTTTATCATTTAATAATTATTTAACATATTATTATTTAAATATAATTTAAAATAGTGTGAAACATTATTCTTTTCAAATATATTCGTATACCTAGCATTACTCCAGTTTGCGTGTATTATTTGCATTTGAAAATTGAACTTTAATCCTAACGCGCCCTTAGATTTGACCTAGACATTGTTGCTGGAGCGGAGCCTTAGCTGAAAAGGCCCAATTTAGGAATTATGTCATTGATGCTTTATGTGAAAGTTAGTAGAATTAGCAGAATAAGCTTAACCAATAAGCTTAATGCATTTACATCAATCTTAATCCTAAGAAGAATAAGCTTAACCAAGATTTGAGATTAAAAAAATTATGTGCTTGTATTTGAAGGGTCCTTTTTTTTTTTAGGTAGAAAATTATTTTCAAAAAAATACCATTATTCGTTTAATTTAATTTACCGTTTGTTTTGCTTATAAATACCATTTACTCATACTCCCCAATCTCATCTCTCTGTGTCATGTCATTAGCAGTTAGTTGGTCTATTCAGTCGGAACTTGTCAAAGTTGTTTCTCTTCAAAAGCCCTTCACTTTTTCACTTCTAAGCAAAACTAAAACAAACCATCCAAATTTTAACGTTCGTTCATATATAAACAGTACACATACATCATTTCTATCATTATACGGGATACTAATACACATAATTTTGTTTCTGCTAATTTATGGATTGCTTGTTGGTTCTGCCCATTTCAATACTGAGAAGGTGCGGCAGTAGATCACGGTGGCTAGGCTACCAGCCTTTAAACAAAGAAGTGTTTGGCAAGGCAGACCTTGAGGGTCCTGTGACGGTCGTCGTCGGAAAAGAGAAGAGGGAGTTTCTGGTGGATCCATTCGTGTTAGAGGAAAACCCTTTTCGGGTTTTGATAGATTCAGTCAACAACAACAACAATAACAAGGAGAGTTTTATTAAAAATTCGAAGATGATGAAGGAGAAGAAGGTGATATTCGTGGACGTGGATGCCATCTTGTTTGAGCATATGTTGTGGTTGATTCACAATGATTGTTCTTCTTTGTTTCAGCTCAACGTCAAGGAGATTATTGATTTCTATGCTCAAGATTCTTAATACCAAAACTAAGATTATAGTTTGTTTTAACATAACATATATCTCCGTTTCTGTAAAGTGATTATATTTCTGAATTCTAATAATAACTGATCACAGCAATATTCTTTCCTCTTACGATCCTATATATTGGACTCTTTCATTTCTTTTTTGTTTTTGTTTTAGCTTTGATTTAATAATTTCATTTATGTGATTAGAGATAACAAAATGATTCACGACACAATTATTTAACATGTGAATATGAGTAAATAAAAAGAATATATTTATTAATCATGTCAAATACTATTTGAAATTCATCCGTTTATTAATTGTGTTTATTTGTTTAAGTCATGTGTAATTAAATTATAAATAAATATTTGTGTAAACGAATCGAATTTAGTGTTATTAAATATTTATACAAATATAATCATAAATGAATCGAACCGTGTATAATCGTATAAACGAATTGAATTTAATCTATTTATTTAAATATCTCTAATTATATCGTATTGTGTAAGTTGTATATTAAAAAAATTAAATATATATTTAAGTGTCTGATTCAATTACATAAACAAATTATATACAAATATAATAAAATTTTGTTAATATCCCATATTGATATGTTCTAAGTACAATTTGGTTGCACGAATTACCATTTCTAAGTATAACAATTGAACAACTAATTTTGAGTAAAAAACAAATTGATGTCAATAATGAAAAGTATATACGGCATGGAATGGAACACCTTATTAGATAAACAGATTGATGATACATATTGGAGTTTTGATTTTGGACCAACATTGTTCATTATAAAGAGTAATTAGATATATAGTGTGATTTATTGCGTGGTAATGTCACTAATAATAATATTAGTAATGTTACATACAGCGAGTAGTCCTTTATATTTATGTTATGATTTTGAAAATATAGATCCTGATTCAGTCTTGTCCAAAGTAAAGAGAAAGACGAACTCAAGTCATTTGGTTAACGGCAGCTGTAGCTCTCTCAATTGCATCACCCAAAATTCTATCTCGAGTTGATTCTAAACTCAAAATAAAATCGATTTATGTAATATTTCCAAAAATAAATCAAAGTGAAGGGCAAACAAAGTCAACTGAATTGACCAGAATAGTTACCCGATTAAGACAATACATATACATTGTTGCATTTTTTTTACCCATTTTTGTTTACCATTCATCTTTTACACTTGGTGCCAGTGGATTGAAGTTAATGAAGTCTGAGCAAAATCTGTTATATTTCCATCTAATTACGTTGAATAATTCAATTGCCGGAAGGTATATCTTCAGTCTTCACTTACACGTACAGTGCAAGTTGTTGAGATTGACCACATCAATCTCCTACCACAAGTTTTCTTGTAATTTACTTCTGTAAGTCGATGTCATTATTTAATTATATAAATTTTAATCTGAATCTACTGAATATATACCTAACTCTTACAGTCTCTTTCCGCTGAGCCTCAGTCTAAAATGACTCGAAATTTCGGTGGATTGCCAATTATTTTATATATGAAAATGATTTAAAAAATTACATAATTCATTATACGATGAATAATATTATAATTATTACGTGATATTATTTAATTAATTTATAATTTTTATATAATTTATTATATATTATAAAATTTAAATAGTGAATAAATTTGTTACATGGTACTGTTTAATTAATATATATGATTTTTGTATAATTTATAATATGTTATAAAATTTTATTATATATTTAAATATTTATTATATAATCTATTAAATTATTTTTTATATATAAATATATTTTTTATATAAAAAAATAGGTTTGGGATTTTCATATACCTAGGACACCAAACTTGACGAGAAAAGGCCTTTGATAGGCTTTGTGACTTTGAATAAGGGAGACAACTAGAAATTAACGAAACAAAGAAATCAGGGCTCTGCAAAGCTTAAATATTGTGGTCGTGTTAAGCTTCTTGCAGTACATTGGGCCTGCAATGAAAACTTTGAGGTTGACCCAACTCAAATAGAATTGACCTAACCTCCCATCTCATCTCTAATATTTAGTTGTTAGAGATATACTCTTAATTTATTTTTTTAAATCATTGTCTTTTAAAAAAAAATTAAATTAGCGATATAATATCCAGACATTTACTGCTTAAATTAGTTTTATTATATAACACACTTTCAATTTATTATTTTTATTATTTAGTCTGAATGTAAATGTTTGTGCTTAGACAATTTAAATTCGAAGTGAATAATGTCAACTCTTAAATATAAGAGAAATTTATTTTCTATTAGAGCATGTCACTTAGTTCAAGCAAGGTCTCTTATATATATATATATAGACAAAAGAAAATTTTGATTAATAAAATAAATTAATGTATTTTTAATTAGGATTACTCATTTTTATCATAATCGGGATTTATAAATTTAATCTTATTGATGCATATTGAGAATTTTTGTGAACGGAAATCCACACAAAAAATACCACCATATATATGCATATATTGTGAGCACTCTATCTTTGACTCTTTTTTATCATCTGCCTTAATAATTAATTTTTCTAATCAAGATTTCACCAGATAAATCATAAAAAATTACGATACAAATAATTTACTATCATAATAGAGTAAATTCTTTGTGCACTTATTTTACATTATCATAGAGTAGACATGTATCCTAAAATAAAATTAATAGTTCTAAAAATGACTAAAACTAATAAAGCACCCACTTCAGATCTAGATTTGAGTGGTACAATATAAAAAATATGAAATTTAAAATAAACATTAAATTAAAATAATTGGTAAACATTAAAATATATTTATTAAAATAAAACAAAGATAAGCAAATAACAAAATTATTGTAGGAAATGAATGCCGCTGTTATTAGATTTGATGAAAAAGTTCACTTTTCAGCTACTATACACCACCACAAAAGGTCAAGTGTGAAGACATAAAAAATAAGAGGGATATAAATATACAAATCTGAAGGCATTGCAACTTAGCAAACCCGTGGAATTGCAATCTTATGCCATATTCTAGGTGAGTCTATTATATCATCAGTGAAGATTTATTATTGGAGGTTTGTCAACATGCGTGTACGCGTGGGTAAGGCTCCGATTCATACTAATTTGTTTATTTTTTTTGTGTAGAACTGAGAGAGAGGAAGAGAAAATTGCAAGGTTTCTTATGTTGAAACATGGGTTTTTGAGTGCGAGAAGATGATTAAAAATCATGTTAGAAAAGATTTGG
This sequence comes from Ailanthus altissimus, assembly GCA_946807835.1. Taxonomy (NCBI): domain Eukaryota; kingdom Viridiplantae; phylum Streptophyta; class Magnoliopsida; order Sapindales; family Simaroubaceae; genus Ailanthus; species Ailanthus altissimus. Next base: position 29,558,218 of record OX327688.1, on the reverse strand, counting down.
AGTTGAGCCAATAAGGAAGGGATGTGAAGTGGAAGTGTGAAGACATTCGAAAAGAGTGAACAATGTAGCGTTTATAAGGGAATGCTGCAACGACAATTTTAGTAAGTAACCAAAAAATGGTCGTGAGAACGTCTCAGCGTTCTGAGACAATGTCTCAGCATTCTAAGATAACACTGTAGTGTTCTAGCTAAATACCCTAGCGTCCTTAATGCCCTAACATTAAAAAATTAACTCTTTAACATTAATGCGACCTGTTCCCAAAATAAGAAGACCCCTAAGTTGATTAAAACACCCTATTTGGTTCCAACTCGTATTAAAGTTAACTTAGAACGTATGTAGCTATATAAAGGGCATTATTTTGGCTTGAATAGGTATCATAATATAGATTATCACATAAGAGCAATTGAGAAAGTAATTGTTGTAATTCCTTCTAGAAAGAGAAATGCTGGAGTTGGTGTTTACATGTCATTCAAATTATTGTATAAATATTTATTTATTTAATATTTATGTAATAAATATTTCAAATAAATTGTTAATAATTAATTACATGGTACCAAACTTGTTACTTTTCAGATATTGTATATTTAAAGGAGTTTATATCTGATCTAAAAGAGTTTAAGTTAGCATTAAGAGTTAGTATTCTAAACGGTTAGAACCTTGTCTCAAATAGGGTTAAAGACCTAAAAATATATTAATAATGATATAGTTATAGGGAGTTGCAAATAGTGCTAAGAAATATCATTATGCAGTATATTTTCGAAATATCATTCTTGATCTATAGTTGCTAACACGGGTCGATTAGTATTCCTTTTGGATTAATGTGTGTCTATATTTGGATGGTCCAAATAGTTAGTCTTAGTATATCGTGGGCTTAGCAGAAGCTTGCATAGGTATGCATGTATTTAGTGAGGATTGGATACTGAACAAACTTACGAGGACCTCTAATAAATATCTCATAAAGTTGTCAATGGAGGGTTTTCTCGAGTTGAATAGTATCTATGATCCTTTGACCTGAGTACCACGGCGTGATTGTGAGTGCACCATGCTTTGATTCCATGCATGTCAAAGACCTTTCATGGTCTGAGTGTCGTTGGATATAGTCTGATGCTCATGAAGTCTGGTGTGCATAGATATGGGATCCGTTAGCTCATATGTGTGAGTTATACATCTTAATGCTCCTAGATTATATTTCAGAAAGTTTTATGACTATAAGCGTATACCTCTAAAAAGAATTTTTTTTAGGGTTAAACAATATCGCAAATGAGTATTATTTACAAAAATATAAATTTATAGATAAGTTCACAGTTAAGTATATAAAAATTTGACGGTAATGATCTATATCTCTACTCTTCTAGGATATAGGTAACTGAGGGATTATACGGATATGGTTGACCTCAGCTTGTATGGTTCAACTCATTCTATAATATCCATAACATATTTTTGGGGAATCATTCACGTACTTACAGAAGAGTTCTATAAGACAAACAGATGCGAGCCTTGGGAATCTCACAATATAAAGATTACTTGTTAAGCATTAGAGTAACAGACTGAGTGGAATGGTTCAATTCGATTTTTTTAAAAAAATTAGGATTTATTTCAAGATCTCTTAGAAAAATGAGAAACAAAGTTTACAAATGTTATAAATAGATTTTTTTTTACATGAAAAAAGAACGTTTGATACATAGAAATGTATGTGACAAGTATCACCTATGCAAATGGTTTACATGATTTGAAGGTTACACTTGTCAATCATATAAAGAAAGAAAAAAAATAAACAAAACGATAAAAGAGTTTTCATTTGTATATGAATTTATGATTCGGCCATGGATAAGTGATTTAAGAAAAGAAAACTTCACATTTTAGTCCCAAAAATATACTTTGGCTATTTTAGAGATATTAAGAGAAAGTTCAACTGTTGAACTGAAACAAAGCTTGTTGGAAATTCAAAAACAAGCTACCATTCTAGCACTTTAATTTCATCAGATTGTTGAAGTCTAGAATTGCTTCCATGTGAGACTCAGGGTCGAATTCTGCACTGAAGTTCTTCAAAGGTATGATTTCAAAACTATATATATAATTGTTTCATCTTTTGTTTGTGTTTTTTGATTAATTATATACTATTTCGCTGTGCAAATGTGTGTTGGACTTGCATTAAAGAATTTATTAATGAATATACTTTTATATGCATGCACTTAGATAGAGCATCATAAAGAAAGTATTCTTTGTAAGTTCTTTATAGAGAGTTCTTTCTAAGCTTTCATTGATTTAATAAAAGAAGCGCGATATTGATCTACTGTAGACGTAAGCAATTTTTGAACCACGTAAATTGTAATATGCTTTCTTCTGCTCTACTTTCTTTATTCTCTTTTATTTTCCTGATTATTGCAATATCATACTTGTGTGTGAAGCATTTTCGTCAACAAATTGGTATCAGAGTTTAGTTTAGCAATTATGACCACACCTAAGTATAAGGTAGAGAAATTCATTGGTGAGAATGACTTTAATTTGTGGAAGGTTAAAGTAATGGCTTTATTAGTGAGTCAAGGATTAGGCTCAGCTCTAGAGGAGACTGTAGCTCCGTCTAGCAAGGAGAAGAAGCCAGATTCATCTAAATCTAAAGTAGAGAGAAAAGACATTAAGATATGACTCATAGTGCAATCATTCTGTTATTGAGCAATAAGGTTTTGAAGGAAGTTGCTAGAAAGAAGACAATTATTGATCCTTAAAAGAAGTTAGATAATCTTTATATGACAAAGTTACTAACAAATAATCTTATATAAAGAAGAACCTTTATCAGTTATTAATGTCAAAAGAGACTTCGATTAAAGACCATACAAATTCCTTCAATAAGATCATTATTGAACTAGAAACAATCAATGTGAAAGTTGAAGATGAAGATAAAGCCATCATCCTATTGAGTTTCCTTCCTTGGAGTTATAAGTACTTTATTGATACGTTACTCTATGGTAGAGAGAGTTTAACCATAAAGGATGTAAAATCATCATTAAATTCTAAGTAATTGGGAAAGAAAATAGAGGCTAATATAGAATGACTAATTGTAAGAGGAAGGCCTAAACAAAGAGAAAAAAGTCAAAGAAGTGTTTAAGATCAAATTCGAGAGGAAAATTAACAAAGTGCTATTGCTGCAAGAAAGAGAGGTATTTTATAAAGGATTGTTTTGAGAAGAAGGCCAAAGACGAGAAGAATGAGGCAGATGTTGGTATATCTTATAAAGATAACTATGACAGCGTAGAGACCCTTGTTGCTTTTTATGGTGAGAGTTTTAGTAAGCAAATTTTAGATTCTAGTTGTACATTTCATATGTGCTCAAATAAGTCTTTATTTACCAATTTTCAGTCCATTAATGGTCGAAAAGTGTTAATAGAAAATGACATGGCTTTTCAAGTGTCGGAGATTAGTAGTATTGGGCTTAAGCTACATGATGGAAAAGTAGAAAGTTACTAGAGTTAGGTATGTCCTGAATGCGAGATGACCTTGATTTCGTTGGGTATGTTAGACTAAAATGGTTGTTCCATCAAGGCTAAAAATATGATTCTTAAGGTGTTAAAGGGTTTTATGATTGTGATGAAAAGTGTAAGCACAACAGTGTGTATGTGCTAGAGGAGAGGCAGTGGTGGTTCTGCATCATTATCTGTTGATGATGAGAATATGCAAACTAAATTATGGCATCTAAGATTAGCTTACTTATATGAAAGAAATCTAAAAGAGCTATATAATAAAAAGGTGTTTGGTGAGGATAAGTTCTAGCCATTAGAGTTTTGTGAGTATTATGTGCTTGGAAAAGCACATAGGGTAAGGTTTAATACTAAAAGCACATAAGGTAAGGTTTAATACTAAAAGCATAAGATAAAGATATACTCGAATCTTTGGGGGCCAACACAAATAATTACACATGCTCAGGCAAGGTGTTTCCTTACGTTCATTGATGATTATTCTAGGAAGCTATAGATATATGTATTAAAGAACAAAGAGCAAGTGTTTAAGGTATAGAAGGCTCTCATTGAGAATTAAACTGGCAAGAAATAAAGAGGCTAAGGATAAAAAATGGTCTCAAATATTACAACAAAGAGTTTGATGAATTTTGTGCAAAGCATGATTACAAGGCACAAAACTGTAAGATCAACACCACAGTAGAATAATCTAGTAGAAAGGATGAATAAGACCTTACTTGAGAAATTTATATGCATGTTGATCAATATAAGAGTGTCTAAAGCATTTTGGGGTGAGACTGTAATGAAAACAACTTACTTAATCAATAGAAGTCTTTCTTCAGCGACAGACTTTAAGACACCAGAAGAGAAGTGGTTTGGAAGTCCTTCTAAGTATGATCACCTTAGAATTTTTGGTTGATCAGCTTTCATACATGTGAAGCAAGGTAAACTAGAACCTAAAGCGTTAAAGAGGATGTTCATAGGGTATCCTAAAGGTATGAAAGGATACAAGGTGTGGTGCAATGGGTTGAAGCCATCTAGAAATATCATCGGTAGAGATGTGACGTTCAATTAGACGACATTGTTGAAAGTTCCTCAAGAAGAAGCAAAAAAAGAGCATGTGCCAAAAGGAGTTTTAGCACAAAAAATAGTTGAGGTTGAAGTAGAGTTTAAGAGTAGATTTGAGATGCTTCTAAATCGATACTTCAATAGATCAATACTTCAACAAGTCAACCCAATAAGGTATGCACATACAGACTTAATTGCTCATGTCTTTAATTCTACTTTTACTCTTGAGTTTGATGAGCTTAAGACATATAAAGAGACTATAAAGAGCGGGAATAATAAGAAATGGTAGTTGGTCATAGAGGAAGAGATTAATGTTTTTTTTTTTTGCAAGAATAATACATAGGAATTGGTGGAAATACCTAATAATAATAAATTAGTTGGGTGCAAGTATGCGTATAAGATTAAGGAGGAGATATCGGAGGTAGTGCCCATAAGATTTAAGGTTGGGCTAATAGCACAAGGCTTTACTCAGCATGAGGGTATTAAATTTTATGAGATATTCTCACTGATAGTTAAGCACACGTATATTAGGATTTTGTTAGCTATATGTGTGAACCTTGTTTATATTTGGAGCAAACGGATGTAAAGACAATTTTTTTTGCAAAGAAAGCTAGATGAGAAAATATATATGTAACAACCATAAAGGTTTGAAGAACCCAACATAGTGAATCATACTTGCTTATTGAGGAAATCATTGTATGAATTAAAGCAATCTCTTAACTAGTGGTATAAAAGATTTGATAACTTCATGATGACTTGTGGGTTCAATAAGAGCAAGTAAGATGGGTGTGTATACTTTAAGACCCTAAGTAATAAGTTGAGTATGTATTTACTTATATGTGTGGGTGATATATTAATCGCATATAAGAGTATGGAAGAAATATAGAAATTGAAGATGCAGTTGAGCGGCGAGTTTGAAATGAATGATTTAGGAGCAATAATCTTAGGTATGGATATTTTTATCCAAACAGAGGTATATACTCAAGATACTTGAGACGTTTGGTATGTCCAATGTAGAAGTTGTCTCTACTCCTTTGGCCATATATTTCAAATCATTAGTAAGACAATCGCCAAAAATCAAAGAGGATAAACTGCAGATAAGTAAAGTACCAAATGTTGATGCTGTTGGGAGTATCATATATGCTATAGTTTGCACAAGACTGAACATAAAATCTAAATAAATCATTTTTTTTCTAGGGTTCGGCGGTATGGTTCATTGAAACAAAAAAAGGCCCAGCTGGGTACTGACCTGACCAGGCCAGGCCGCGGAAGTGGAAATCAAAACAGGACTTGTTGAACAAAATTAAAAAGATATTTCTCAAACTGTAAGCATTGTAAGTAGGTATATGACAAATCTAGAAAAAAGATCATTGGTTAGCAGTCAAGTGAATTTTAAGATATCTCAAGGGAACATCAGAGTAAGGTTTATTATATAAAAGGGTTGATGGAGAGGGTGAAATGATAAGAAGATATGTCGATTCAGATTATGCAGTTAACGTTGATAAGAAAAGGTTGTTGACTGGGTATATATTCACGGTGTTTGGGTGTAGTGTGTATTAGAGGTCGGTTCTATAGCATATTGTGGCACTATCAACTATGGAGGTGGAATATATAACTTCGGGTGAAGCTATTAAGGAAGCCGTTAGTTAAAAGGAATCTGCATAGAGATGATGGCTATTAAAGACATTAACACTGATGTATATTGTGATAGCCAGAGTGCCATACACCTAAGCAAGCATCAAGTATTTTATGAGATGTCAAAGCACATTGATATGCGGCTCCATTTCATTAAAGAGATAATTCAAAGTAGTAAGATTAGTCTAATAAATATTTAGTTATCTGAAAATTTTGTTGATATATTGATTATACCATTGCCCTCAGTTAAATTCGTCTTAAGAACTTAATCAAAGTCACCTCTATGTGAAACAGAAATATGATGCAGAGATGAAAGATCTTGAAAGCTTCTTAAATAATTTTGAATCAATAAGAAAATTTGTGAGAAGGTGATTAAAAATTATGTTAGAAAAGAGTTAGAATCAAGCCAATGAAGAAGGGACGTGAAGTGAAATATGGAGACTCGAAGTGTGAAGATATTTGAAGCAAACAAACGTTGCAATGTTCACAAGGGAACGCTGTAGTGACAATTCCAATAAGTAGCCAAGAAAGTGGCCATGAGAATGGCCCAACATTATGAGACAACGCCCTAGCTTTCTAGCCAAATGCCCTAGCATCCTCGATGCCCCAACATTTAGAAATTAATACCCTAGCATTAATGTGACCTATTCTAAAAATAAGAAGACTCTTAAGTTAATTAAAATGCCCTATATAATTCCAACGCATATTATGGTTAACTTAGAATGTATGTAGTTATATAAAGGGCCTTATTTTCGTTTGAATATGTATCACAACATAGATTACAACATAGGAGCAATTGTTGTAATCTCTTCTGGAGAGAAAAATAATTCTTTGTTGAGAGTTCTTTGTGAACTTTTATTAATTTAATAAAAATATAAAATCTTAATTTATTATAAACGTAAGTAATTGTCAAATCATATAAATTATTGTGTACTTTCTTCTACCCTATTTTTTTTTATTTTCTTAATTATTATAATATTATACTTGTATGTAAAGTATTTTCATCAACATTGAGTTTAAACCTCGTTCATACTAAATGAGGTGGAATTTGATTTATATTCAATATAATAATTTTTTAAAATATTCTTTCAATTAAAAACAATATAAGTCAAATGTAAACTTAATAGTAGCAAACCGTGAATATAACCATTAAACTAAAAGAGTTTCCAATACCCCTTTGATTTATTTTGAACCATTTCAAATCGAATTGAGGGTCTGTTTTGAATTGGAATTTGTTCGCTCTCCTTTGCATTTGACTCGTGATTGTTATGATGATATCTCATTACGACTTTTCTCACTAGGGTTTCTTATCTTGTTTGACAAAGGAAAAATAAATAAGTAAATAATGATTCGTTTCACAAAACATGCAATTACTATTGCATGCACCTGTGCCTCCGTAATTTGAAGCTTATACACAAACAACCCACTTATTACAAGATTTAATTTTGAACAAACAACAAATTAAGAAGTACATGTTCCTTTGTTTTTTGAGTTTTACTAAACTTTTTCAAATTTTATGACATGTGGCAGTTTATCACATCTGAAGGCCAAAATTCGTTTCTCATTTATTTTTAAAGGTCAAGATTTATTTCTCAAAACTCAACAAAAGTTAAGATCAACATGAAATTCAAATTTATAAAAAAAAATACTCATCTTGCTATAGATTAAGTTTGTTTAGGCACTCCAATGTGAGTCATGTGAGATCACCATGATGTTCACTTAACGCAAATCAATGCTCTTGTTCCTTTAACTACATCTTCTCACATAATCAACCTCATAATTTTGTCTTGCTTTCGATTAATTTATTGCTTTCCACAATGCTTTCAGTCAATTTCTCATCATGTTACATTTTGGAGCTTATAAGCACTGTTTATAACATCTTAGACAGCATCATTAAATTTCTTTAGCACATTTATACCGAAATCATTTTCATGTCATATGGATATATTAAACGGTAAATATATGTGTGTCTATATGTATATATATATATATATATATATTTAGCATAATGTTCGTAATATATATATATACTCTAATTGTTAATTTAGAAGTTTCATTTAATTTTTTTTTTTAAAATTATATAAAATTACAATGTTGATATTATATCAAACTATGCTATTAATATTACAATTAAATTATACTATTGAGATTTTTCAAAAATACACATATAACTTTAAAATATTCTTACTAAAATTGCATAACATGTATAATTTTGAAGCACATCTCATCTTAATTAGACAATCGTATAATCTTAAATATATCTCACCATAACACGTATGATTTTGAGACGCATTTTATTCTAACTATACTATTGTATAATTTAAATACTTTTACTTAAATTAAAATAATTCCTCACAAAAGAAAAAAAAAATCTCCAGAGAAAAAATTCAATTGACCTTTACATTCACCGAGATATTTGAACTCCCGACATAATTGAAGAGGTGCGCCTCAAAGAACGGTACTTACCAACTCGACAAACATCCCATGCGCTCATTTAGATTATTATTAATTTTAACATTAATTAAATAGTGAACGATCAGTTTGGTTTTTAATTAATAATTAAGCATTTAGTTATTTCATAAACTTAAAAACAAACCCCGTTACAGGGCCAAGAAAGGAGACTCCGTAGTACGATGTAATCATGGCTGTCGCTTCTTCTATGATCACTAAGCATATGTAAGCATAACCATAACCATAATCTAGTTCTCGGAAATGTAATTTACGTGCCTTGTGTCATTATTAATATTTAATTATTAACATTAATTCATATTAACTCTATAGTTTAATGTTGTTTCTTTATAAAATTCAATTGCTCTTGATTATATGCATAAAGGTGACAGCTTAGATTCAAATAATTTATATGGAACAATATAGCAACAATATTGATTTGATATTAGACAAATCATAGGGACCCGGTCAGCTCGTTTTTCAGTCCAGCTTTTCTTAATCATTGTTCCACCACCACACACTTGCATTACTTTATTTTATTTTGGCGAGCTAAGCTAAGATCTCGTCTTAGCTACCTATTATTATTCTGCTTTATCATTACATATTCTCTCTTCAACAACATCAACATAACTGCAAGTCATAAACAATGTAAATTATATGGAAAATCGAGGCTGGTATTTCATTTGGGGATGTTGGACTGATCAAAGATGGCTTAAAAGTTGAGTCAATTCAATGATATATTGAAAATGAAGATAAGTACTAATGCTTTATTTGGTGATTCAGGATTGATCAAAGCTGGCTAAAATGTTTAATTAGCAATTAAGTGGACGTTCTTGTGTCCTTTGTACAGAAAAATTAACTCTCTCTCTTTATATATATGTGTGTTTCCTTTGAGAAAAATAAATTTCGGTTGTTAAAACACTTAATATGCTAGATGATTAACATACTAAAATTTTATATTTTGTACAAATCATGGTGATTAATAAGGTGAAGCCTGCAGGAATTATATACTTGTACGTATCTTGTGTATTTTGATTTGAATATAGTTTTATATTTATAATTTGAACTGGAATTAATTCCTAAATTCCATGCCACTTCCAAGGTTTTTTTATATTGCATAGAGATAACTTGCACAAATCAAACTTTTGATTTGGTAGAGCTCTGAAAGTACTTAAATATGTTTTAAGTTGGTTGAAATTAACCAGTTTATACAGGGAGAAAGCAAATTAAGACAAAGTAGTGGTGCACTTATCGTTGTGGCTCAGTAATTACTGATTTATCGTGTAATTTACCTCCAATATCATGAGTTTAAAACCCTTCTTCGAAAGTTAAAAAACATTTGTTTTTCTACAATTTCATATGTGATCTACAAATGAAACTGGGGCTGAAATTTAAACGGTTTTGATTTGTTTAAAAAATTGTCTTGAACATTTAAATAAACCGCCATATAGACAAACCATAGTATCCAAAGATGGTGTGAGAATTCACTAGGAAGAAACATGTTAAGCATATTATTAATATTCCTTCTATACAAAGTGCTTTAAGGAATCAAATGCAATTCTCCAGAGACGAGCACTATGAGAATTTCATTTCATTAATATTTGTTTTAACAAGGGTTTCATTATGAGACGCAAGGCAAAGCATTTTCTTCATCAGCATGAAACCTAGGTAATAGGCATGCTTGTATACAGATTCGAAGTGGAGAATAATTAAAGTCATTTGACGATATCTCTCTAAGAATATTAATTAAGTACAATACCTCAAGTATAATAATCCAACTGATCATCTGATGATTCATGCAAATGGCTTTAATCTTTATCGAAAGGTTACTGGCTAGCTACTGAAACGGCTGCTCTATATGTTGTGTAAGAAAGGAAATTGATATAGATAAATCATGTCACTTGCATAAGAGTTCGAGATGCAATGGGATAAAGGATCATTTGCCCCTTCATGTTTAATAAATACTATTTTTAACTCCACTATTAAAAGTTTATTAAACCCCTAATATTAGTTTGTTTGATATTCTGCTTAATTTTTGAAGTACAATTGTTAAAATATTTAATAAATATTATCTCTATTTCACAATTTAGTGTTTATCAAACAGACCCATCTGCTTTTGTTTCATATCTAATTGGTGCTTCAATTCTACTATGGCTATGGCTTTAAAACCATAGCTCCCTAGCCCTTAATTTAATTGAGATCCATAAGATTATGGTTTTCAAAGAAAAGGTTTTAAGTTTAGTAAACTTATTATAATAAGCACCACAAGAACAACAGCTGCAACTCAATCTGATCTATCAACTGGGCAAGTCACGGTGTAAATTAACGTGGCCAAAGAAGCATAAAAGTGGATAACATTTTAGTTTTAGCAGGAACAACAGAGGTTAGGTTAAGTTCACTTAATTAATTCTACGAGATAACCAGTGGAAGGAAGCTACTGTTGGGGAAGAAAGAGTGTCAAATGCAAAACACTGAGCTGAGCTTCAACCCCGCGGAGCACTAATTTACTATAGTGATTCTACTGTAAAGAGAATGCTTTAGTAATTTGTTAACTGAATTCTGAACATCTAAAAGAGCTGACTGTAGAGATTTAACTTTAGATTTCAAGCAGACCGCTTTGAAATTTAAGTAATGATTCTGCCTGCGAACTACAGTATTTTACTCGGATTAGTTCATTCTTCCATGGAAATAGCAGTTAAATATGCTACAAGTGCCTATATATATAAAATTAAGAAGAGAATAAATTTAATACAAGCACATAAGCTAATAAAGTGGACAGACAAGTACGTTCGCACAGACATAACACAACATTCTGTATCAAATTCAAGGCATCACTGGGAGAAGAAGAAAGAGAGAGTAGATTTATATATTTAGTGTCTGTTTCCTTTGCTGCCAGTGAGCTACTAACTGCTTTAATTTAAGGGAACGTTGACTGTGTTAAGAGACGGAAATGCAAATCCTTCTCTTATCCTAACACTGTTCTCTAGTTTCTCAACCAATGGAACAATAAAGGGCAAACATATTGGAGTGTGAGTAGATCACCAAATGATCAAAATGTTGCGAGCTGAATGAATGTACGGGGATGACTCTTTGCCCAAACTGTACATAAATGGGTCAACTACTTACACACCTAAGAGATCAGAAGTTTTAAAAGCTGGTGTTAAAAGTGCTTCCAAAAATCCCATGCACCTCGTCAAGTATAGATATATATGCTGACGGAAGAACAAGTGTTGGCTTTATATAAAAAAAGAAGGCAACTCATGGAGGAGCTTCAAGCAGTGTAGTATTAGAAACTTGAAATGGAGCAGTTGCTGTAGTTTTTGAGTTTTGATATCAAAGGATTTAGAAGAGAAGAATCTAGTGTAATAGAAAAACTAGACGGACCTTATTCCGAAGAGAACTAGATCAGGAAAGTCAGCTTCAACATTAATGAAAACTAGTGTTGGTAAAGACACCAGCACAAGTCTATCCAACAAAGAGAATCCCCATTGAGAAAATTCTTGCTCTTGATTATATTTTTATGCTGTTGTTGTATTTATTCTCTCCTGAAAACAATGCAAGAAACACAATCCCATGCCACCAAACTCTACAATGATATATTTGCTTCAATTTTGAAAAAAAAAACTTTTATTTATAGCAATAAATAACTATTGTTAGAAAAACGAAGGGAGAAAGATCATCAGTTGGCCTAAATATGGAAGTTTAATGAGATCCTGCGCATTAATGAATCCAAGAAGAAGAAAACCCTAGTTGATTTATTAGTATCAGTGAAATTCTGTTGAGCTTCCAGCTTTCCATACATAAGTAAATAATCGTCAAACCATTCATTCCTTCTAAAGAAATTAAGAAGGGAATTTCACCAGAATAAGAAGACTATATAAATCACAGTTCAAAACCCCAAGAAGAAAAGAAGGAAAAAAAAGGCAAAAAAGGTAACCTAAAATTAACATGAACAATAGAAGAAGAAGAAACAAGAAAGAAAGATCCCGAGGATAATAATAACAATACATAAAATTCCTGACCTTTTTCTAATCAAAGATCCCCCATCTCTCTAACCCAATGCAAACTGGTCCAGTTAACACAGCCAAAATCAATTCCCCATTCCATAGATCACATCGCCGCCCAAATTTACCAACATCCAATACAATTCGCTTTCATTAAAACGGTGGCCTAACGCTTGCGTTTGATCCTGACCACCCCTCGACCGGCAACTGGATATTCGGAGGCATATTCAGCGGCAAATTAAAGAACGGAAGTCCCCCAGAACCCGCACCCGCAGCACTAGCATCAGCTAAGAAGTTATTAGGAGCACCGCCGCCGCCGCTACCACCTCCACTAGCCTGCATCTGCAACTGGTCGTCCTCTTCCAAGGGGAGTCTCTCGTATGCAACATTGGTGAAGGACGCAGCGATCACTATCACAGGCCCAGCTGCCGTCAGCTCACCCACCACGCTCCCACCAACAACTTGTCCTTGACCACCAGCGAGAAAGATTGTCAAGCTTGTTGCACCTGGTGGAGCTGGCGGTGGCAAGAAAGATCCCGAAAGAGATAATATCTCGAATCTTCCATGAAGAGTAACTATAGCTCCAGCTGCAGCTGGTTGCCTAATGCTCACGTTAGTGACTGTCCCGCTTCCACTGAGTATACAGATTCCCCGCTGCCTTCTCCTAGCGTAATTAGCAACACAGTCAAAAACATCGCAGCCGTTTCCCACTTCTAGAATGTGGGCGCGAAGCGTGTTAGCGCTCTCCCGGGTGATTATAACGGGAGGCCTTGGCTTGTTTTTGGAGCCGGGAGGGCGGCCCCTGGGGCGACGGGCAACGATGTCTCCAGGGCCAGAGTTTCCGGAGGCGTTGACAAGGTCAAGGCCTTGGTGGTCCCCGCCGTCGCTGTTGTGGAAGTGGCCAACTCCGCTTCCGCTACGATTGTTGTTGTTATCGTGGTCGTCAGATTGATCAGGTTGGTTCTGAAGGTGAAGGTCAGGTCTATGAAGGTGATGAACATAGCGAGAAGCTGTGCCTAAATCCAAACCGGCCATGCCAACATCAAAAGCAAACAGAAAACAAGGAAAACAAAATTAAGATTAAAATAAAACTTAAAAAAATGTTCCTGGGGGGTTCTAGTTTTTTTGTTTTTGTTTATTTTAAGCAGCTTGGAAGTGGGAAAAGAAAATTATAAAACAAAGGAAAAAGAAAAGGAAAGGGTAAGGCTCCGGGACTCGAAGAATATTAGATTTGAATAGAGAAGAAACCAAAAAAAATAAAAACAAAAAATATTTTCAATAATAACACCAACAACAACACCAACAAAGAAGAGGATTGAGTACAGAGAAAGGAAAGGGAAGAAGGAAGAAGGAAGAAGTAAGAAGGAGAGAGAAAGAGAAAGAGGAGACACTCTCAAACGCAGTCATTTCTCTCACCCTAAAAGTTTAAATATATAATTAAAATATTGTATTTTTATATAATTAAGTGATTTGCATTTGCTTTCCTTATTTTGAGAAATGTAAGAGACAGCGTTATATTTCTGAGTTCTCATTTGCCGAGCGTGGTAAAAACGCGACAGGCGATAAAGGAATAAATTTTGTTATTGTGAATAAGTAGGTGGCCTAATTTTTAATAAAAAAATTATAATTATAAAAATGTTTTGTTGGAGAAAATATGTTATTAAAAAAGTATGTTTATGAAAATGTTGTTTGAGAAAAATATGTTATTTTTCACTCACTTAAGTAACTTCAATCTGCATATATTATTGCATATCAATATCAGAAGTCCTTTTTCATGTGGAAAATATTAATAAATATTTGGTAGCTATTATATGAAGTTATAATTTTTTTTTTATGTATATCCATAACTTAAAAAAAAGTATTGCTTTTCAGTATATATAAAAAAAATTCGTACATATTTATAAGTTAAATCATACTAATATATGTACATGATAAAAATATACACACTTTTTCAGAGTATGAAATATAAGGGTATTAACACTGTCATCCCCTGAAATTTATACAAATTATATTTTGACAACAACTTTAATTTTTACTTATATTATATTTAATTTAAAAGATGAAAATACTTTTTATAGTTATATTTTTTTGTCACATCAATAAATAAAACATTCTTAAAAATATAAGAGTATTTTCATTTTTTAAATTAGATAAAAAAATGATAGTACAATTATAACTAAAACTACTATAAAGTGTAATTTATATAAACCCCAAGGGGTGACAATTTTAATAACCTCTGAAATATATATATATATATATATATATGTTAAAACAGATTGTTGACCAATCATTTTTTAGAAAACAAATGCGACAAAAATAAAATAATTTTAAATGATATACGGTGGAAGGAAAAAAAAAATTGTGTGATTGGATAGTGATTTCACGCGGTACGAGGGAAATGTGTAAAAATGTGTGATATTAATTTAATGTTCAAAGACAAAAGAACCCTAGAGGAAAAAAAATTGTGTGGGTGGGGTTAGATGATACAAGTTGTTGGACATGGAGTTTTGGACTTACTTTTAATTAGATTAATTTAATTAGTAATTGATTGATTAATTAATTGAGAAAACCAACTATGGTTAAGGGTGAGGAAGTTGACCAATTATTATGGTTAAGAAAATTAGAAACAAACGTGAGAGGAGAGGGACGTTTTGATTAAACAATTTAATCAATAAAACAAATGGAGGAGAATGACCAAGTGGGGGAGATGGTACAGCGGCGCGTGGGCCCCAGTTTTTGTCGTCTCCGCGTCACCATCTTGGACGGACGGCCCTCCTCAGCCGTCAATGGCCATCCTTGCTTGACTTCATGATTATTATTTCGGCACCCCTTATGATTTATATAAATTATATTTTAATAATAACTTTAATTTTAATTACACTGTCATATCCTCTATTTAATTTGAGGATGAAAATTTTATTCTTTTAAGTGATTAAAAAAAATATAATTATAAATTATTTTTATTTTTTAAATTAAATACAGAGAATGACAGTGTAATTAAAATTAAAATTATAATCAAAATATAATTTATATAAATCTCAAGAGTGATTGTGTTAATGCCCCTTATTATTTATCACACAATATCATCTTTTTTTTATTATTTCCGAACAAGAAAAAAAAAGAAAACAAGGCCCTTTAAAAATTTTAAGTCGTAGTTGGGTTACAACAAAGAATTGTATTATGTGATTGTATTTCTAAAACCTTTAAATCGTTTTATTCGAAAATAACATTGATAACTATCAATTGGGTTTTCATTGTAATTAAAAATTATGAGTAATATTAGGCTTTTTATATTAATATCTCAAAATTATAATTCTAAATTACTTGTTAAATAATAAAATAATGTAATTTTTAAAATTATATTACATTATTTCACCATTTAATGATTGAGTGTCATATCATTTAAAATTTTAATTTTGAAGTCTAACATTATTCATTGTGTAAAATGTGGATGACAAGATCTAAGGATTATGAATATCTTAATGAAGATTTAATTAATTAATGGATGAATTTGAATCATGAACCGCGTTTTAATCTTTTGCTTAAGAAAATAAAGAGGTGCAGTTCACACCGACTAGCAAATTAAAGAGTTGATAGGGATATAGCTTAATAAACTGCTCTCAATACTGTAGTGATGCTCTGACCAGGCCATATTTCAAGCTTTTATAATTTATATATATTTGCTCAATTTATCCAATTGGGGGGATTCACCCCGTATCGAATTATTGATTTCGCTTTTAATTTAATTTTGAAAAGGGCCTAAGTTAATGAAACAACACCTTTATAATTTTGGTCTACATTTGATACCTAAACTACGTGTTCGAGCAGCCGATTATATATTTGTTTTTTCTTTTTGTTAATATTTAAAAGGTTTTTGTACTTATATCTTACAATAATTTTCTTTTTTTAATTTATTTTTGGTCAGAACCCAGAATTTGAATTCACATTAAGTTAATTGTGGTGCACTCGGTTGATCATCAAACTACATTAATAAGTATATTTCAAGTAAAATACATTTAAATTAAAGAGTTAAAATCTAATTCATTATCCGTTCAGAAGTCCATATATTTGAAAGTTCACTAGAAGTTGAAGATAAAGACTCCTAATTATTTCTCTGCGTGATGTATTAAATGGAGATGTAAAGGGATAAATTTCGATCGTTTTCATGTTAATTTGTATTAATTCAATTTCTTTAAACAAATATGTCTCTTGACAATAATAATTATTTAAAAAAAAAAGGGATACATATATGATTAGAATTAAGTGAAGGGGTGCAATGCACATTGAAAATTCCTAAAATATTTCTAGGGAGGCAGGCAATTCTTGTATTTCTTGCCGGTTTTGACTCAAAATCTAATTTGTGACATGCACTGCTAGCAAAGATCTGTTAATGTATAGTGTTGATTTGTTGTTGATATGGCATGACACTTTGAAACTTAGGAAACGTATTTCCTATGGTGTAGGTTATAAGTAATTTTATACTTTTTAAATGATATCTCAAATTTTGTATTTTAAATTGATTAAGATGTTAAGTAATTATTGAGTAATGAAATGATATAAATTTTAAAATCGCTCATTATACTATTTCACCTCTAATAATTATTTGACATATCATTTGTAATGAAAAAATTTAGAATATTATTTAAAAAGTGTAGCATTATTATTAAGTTATTTAATTTGTGGATGAAGTCTCTCTCTTAATTTAATTTTTTTTTATATAAATAAATTGATAATAACAAAAGAGAAAATAATAAAAGAACATATGTTGGCTACATTAGAGTGTGCACTTATAAGAAGATCTTACAAGCAATTTTGAAAAATAAAAAAGATCTTATAAAGATTAGAAATGTTTAAACTAAAAAGAAAGATATGAATAGAGTACAATATAAATTTTAATTATAATTGGGTTAGTCACTGCTAATAATCACTTTGTTTGAGGTATTATGTTAATATATATAAAATATTAAAATAAAAAGATGTAATTAATTTAAAAGCGATAATTAATATTATCGCGACTGACATTGATAATTTTCTTCAATAGATTGACAATGTATTAGAACAAAATAAACAAATAAATAATGAGAAAAATAGAGAGATTGCTTGTCTCCAAGAGAGCAATCAGCATAGAGAAATGCATAATTGTGAGTCGAAAGGAAAGGTATCCAATTTGTGTTCATCGGCCTTTGTAAGATAATGCAGGGTTGATAAATATGAACCTAACAACTTGGCTTTATGCATAATACATACAGGGTTGATGAGTATAGAAAGAGGAGAAGAAAATATTAAAAGACAGGGCATAAGATATCTATCACAAAGTCAAGGAAATTAATCCACATCGGAGAATGCTTTTTCTTACTTGTTTGAACTGATAAAATTTACATTTGACTATGACTTTACCTACTTCATAAACTATTGATTAAAACCCATAGTTTATGAATTCAATATAACAATAGCCATCTTGAAATTCTTAAATTCATAGCTATCTTGCAATTCTTACCGGAAAGATAAACTTTACTAGTTTATGGTCATATAATATTATGTTTATATACATATTTATTCATAAAAGAAAAGTTAAACATGAATCAAACCAATCAATAGCAGCCACTTTCGACCTTTTTTTCTTTCTTTCTTTTTGGAAAAAAAATGGAAATTAAAATTAAGGTAATATAGTGTCTATTTCTCTAGATTTCGGCTTATAAGCCTAAGGGCTTTGCCCATCAAATCTAAAAAGATCATGGCTCACATGGTTCAAAGGCCTCAATCCACAAAGTTTTAAAGATAACATCCACCTAAAAATATTCTCAAACCATAGGTATTTTTTTTGAGCTTATTAAAACACTAGTTATAATTCAGCTACCAATTCAATCAAATCTCAAAAGAGAAGAGGCAGTCTACAACTTTCGAGCTAGTTAGCAACTTAGCTACTATGTTCGATCAAACTTCAAAATGAAAACTTGTGCTTTCATTAAACTGGTCAAAGTATTGATCATAATTTATCTTGTTTGGTCAGACTCACCACTACAGAATTGGTCAAAACACTAGTCATAACCCAACAAACTTATTCGATCAATCTCCAAGTGGAACAATCTCTGCCTATGTTAATTAGAAGACATGTCCAAACTTGACTACCCTAAAAAGTCAAAAGAAAATTCTTAAAAGGACATAACTTATGAGAGTCGTATGAGAGATGTAGATAAGGTTATTAAGGACAGATTCATAAATCCAAGAGACACCTTAAAATTATGGCATGAGTCTTACTAGAGTAAGAAAGAATCTAACCTAGTTTCGGTAAGTCTCAAATAACAAAATCCTAAAAGGAAATATCTATAAGACTTCTGAACCTTAATGAAATTTTAAGTGCTACGAGTTAAACTTACATCCTCAATCTACAAATAGTGGGAAGAGAGAATCAGAGATACCCATATACAAACACATAAAAAAAGATACATTAAGATTCATATTCAAAAAAAGAGAAAATGTATAGAATTACATATTTTGCATTCTTAAAATAGCTCCATAATACTCTTTCAAAAGTTTAAATTTTTAGGATCACCATTCTTAAGACTGCGAGAGAACACTTTTATTAAGTCATTCACTACAAGTTCTCTTTTTATATTCTTGCATATCTTTTATTTTTTCAAATAATTACTAACTTAAGTATCGAAATGCTTACATTGAAAAAATATTCGATGCAACCTCACTTTTACCTTTAATTGCAAGGTTCTCATAAGAAAAAGCATTCGTAAAGGAACGAGGTGTCAAATTAATTTAATTCCATCATATTTTTAAAGTCTTAGCCCAACTTCTCAACAATCAACAAATTTAATTCATTAACTCTCAAGTTATTAAATTTTAAAGTCAACCGTATTTATTTTATTTGAAGGAAAAACCAGTGTCATTTTTACCATGTAAGATAATTTGATATATATTATCAAAGAACATTTAATAATAATTAAAATGTTTTTTATATATCTTGGTTTAAAGTCGGGTTTTATTCTATAAATTTATTCATTAATCTAAAGTTTTGAAAGTGTTTGTTTTTTAGTATATGGTGGGGTTCAATGACTATTGCAGCAGTTGCATGTTTAATGTAGCTTTGCATTACAGCAGGATATATTAAGTCATGTGAGAGTGCATTTATGACAAGGATATGTTAAATTATATAACAAACATATTGTCCCTAAGTCTCCAAAAGTTATATTCTAATATTGATTTTAAACTAATAAAACATATATTTATGGGTCCAAACATACTTTTGTACTAATTTCTTAGTCATGAATGATTATTGTAAGAGAATAAATAAACTATATATATACCACTAGTAAGGTCCATGTCACTTGTTACAAGTTAAAAATATAGCACTAGCTATTTTATATATGTATTTTTTAATAAAAAAAACTTAATTATCAGAAATTTTAAACCATGTATAAATAGAAAATATATATAACTCTTTTGAGATTGATGTGAAAGAAATCAAGAATTCAACCCTTAAGACTTCTTATACGCTAGAAGAGAGTTAAATAATTAGACTATTGTTTACTCTAAAAAGACATGAATATTAATTCTTGTGGATTTCTATTGTGATAGAAATAATTATTATAGATCTCTATTTAGTTTTGATAAATGAATTTTGCCTTAATAGCAGGCATGGGTAATTAAAATGGGACAAGGACAATTATATCTTGAATATTTGGCTTAATTATTAAGTTTACTCTAATTAAATTTAAAATATACAATTTAATCCCAATTTATTAATTTTTGTTGTCAGTTTAAATAGTAAAAAAGTAAAAAAGTAATTTAACTATATAAATATGTATCAAGCACTAATTTGTTAAGGGATCAAAACCCACCTGTCACTAGTGGCCGGTTGCTCCATTTTAAATTTTTTATTTTTGATTTATTTTAATTTATTTAAAAAATAATTTATTACACATAAACTAATTATTTAAAATTTATCATATTATGACATGTGTCATTTTATTAAAATTTATTTTTAAAAAATATATATTAAATTAAATAAATAAATAAAATTGTGTCACGTATTTAAAGACAATAAATGTATGATATTATGTCACGTATTTAAAGTTAAGGAGCAAATAATGAAATAAATTGGTAATAGTATATGAAAACTATTATTTTCATTCAAATTGACGACAAAACTTTGTCAATTAAGCTATATTCTTGTAAAATTGTCCTTAACCCAATTAAAATTTATCATTCGAATTATCAAGCCTTTACAACATAATGCATACTTATATATTACATACAATCTAAGAAATAACGGTGATGATTCAGAATATTATATATTATATATGTTATCTTGTGATTTAAAAGAGAAGAGTATTCGAATTTAAAATCTAGTATTAATTAAAAATTCGTGCATTTATCTTTAAACTTGTTTGTAAACACCATAACTTTTTACTTATTGACATCCTTTAAAAGAATAATAATAATAATAACAATATAATTATTATAATAATTTTTTTTAAAGATTTAAATAAAAAAAAATTTCATTCACTAAACATTAATTTTATCTCTTATTTTTACTCGAATTCAAGTAATTATAAATACAAAATGCATTAACTACAAATTAAGCTATACAAAGCATGCCATTATTACTACTATTAATAATAATAAACATAAATATTTATATATAATTTTATTTAAGTGAGCAACATAATTTATTATATTATAAGTATTTTTACATGTAATCTAATTTTGTAATACGTTTTAAATAGTATTAAAATTGTAGATTAACAGATTAGCTCACTAAATTATTTCGATATATATATATATATAAAATTGAGCGACCATAGATTTCAAAGATGAAAACCTAAACATGGGGTGGAGAGGTAGCTGGTCCAAATTGATGCCACTTCCCTCCGATAGAGAGTAAAGTTGATGGAGATCTTTTAAACATGCGTATTTTGGTACTTGTTAACATTAAAGGCTAAAGACGAGACGATGAAGATCTTTTAAGAAAAAAGAAGATTTAAGATTTTTAAACGTCAAATCCAATTCATGGTCCACGTAACCTCAACGCAGACTCAAAGCCAAAGGGGGGTTTTTATATACATATATGTTTATACTTGTTTTATGCTGCTCCTTGAAACGACAATAATGCTTGCATTTCATTTTTCTTTTTCTTTTCATCGTCACGTTT
Source organism: Ailanthus altissimus (assembly GCA_946807835.1). Lineage (NCBI taxonomy): Eukaryota > Viridiplantae > Streptophyta > Magnoliopsida > Sapindales > Simaroubaceae > Ailanthus > Ailanthus altissimus. The sequence goes on along the minus strand of OX327688.1, from coordinate 29,536,448 downwards.
GAAATTTGAAGAATATTATAAATATTAAATTACTTCTCATTTATATATATTCTGCATTCATATTTTTGTGTGAGGATTTGTTTATTTTGTCGTTCTGTATAAGGGTACTCGTCTTAAATGGAAATAGTAATATTTGTTATGAGGCTTGTTTATATTTTTTTTTATATGAGAGTAATAAATTTGGATGAATTATAATAAAATTATATAATTCTTATATAACGATCCGATAATTTTTATTTTTATATAAAAAATTTATACAATATAATATTATAATTCCTATCAATAGTATTATATTACTGTTATTTAGAAAAAATATTCTTGTGTGGGTCCAAGCAGTAGAGTATAACCTTGATCAATATAAATTAATTATGGCATTAAACTTTTTGGTCAAATTTCTATATACTGTTTTGGAGCATTTATTATAATTTTAATTTTTGAAGCTTCAAAATCAAATGAGTAATGCTACACTTTTTAATGAATAATATTAAATATTTTAAATTTTTTTTATCTCAAACGATATATCAAGTAATTATTGAATGAAAAAATAATAGAATTTTTAAAATTATCTATTTATTATCTTATTATCTAATAATTATTTAAAACATAATTTGAAATAAAATAATTTAAAATACTATTTGAGAAGTATAACATTACGCAAATGAAATTAGAATGAGTTATTTGAATCTAAAGTACAAAATTATTTTATAAATCTACCTTAATTTTTTAAAGATAACTTTAGTAAATTAAATTATTATAAAAAATTAATTTTACAATCTTTTCTTCATCAAAATTTACTTATCTAAAACTAAAATCTAATAACATCAATTTACCTATAATTTTTTTTTGTTAATAATAAAGAAAAATAATTTTTATATAGTTAAGTTAGAGTGTTTGTTCTAAAAAAAGTTCAAGAGTATATAATTTATTAAATTTTTAAACAACAATTATATTTTGATTGATTAGATCAAACTATTTGTTATATAATTTAATTTCTAGTCGAATTTCACTGGGGGACTAGTCTCAAATTTGCTTATAAAGTTGAACAAGTTTCTTGGACTTTTTATTTTTTGTTTTTCTTTTTTTATTAATTGTTTGTGTTAAATATTTTCTAAGGATTTAAAAATAGATAAATATAAAAAGTTGTGACCTTTCATTTATATATAGAATTATTCATGAGGTTGCATCCTTTCATATTAAATATGAAATAATACAACAATTAATGACACTTTTTGGTTTAAAAATAGTGATGGTTTATTTAAAATCATTGATCAAATTTGAATTTGATCTAACGGTCATAAACTAAGAGATACATGTAAAGGGTTGTGTCTCAAATGAAAGGGTACTTATCAACTATAAATAAGTGTGTTGATATCAGAAGAAGAGAGTGCATAACGTGAATATAAAGTGCATGGGTGCACATGAGAGCATAATAGTACATGGGTGCATAAGAAAGCATAATGGTGCATAAGAGCACAAGAGATAATGTCAAAGAGTTGTTCTACGGTTCTATTTCATGGGAGTGCATTCACACAGAATTAAAGCCATTGAATGCTAGGGTTAGACCGTCATAGAACCTTATTGCACCAGGATAATGTCCTAGAAGGGTAAGAATCTATCATTAAATACAGTGCACTCTTACACGCCTTATCTTACTATCCGTTGTATATGTGATCTATATTGTGAAGCATCCATCAATATTCCAATATTTTCAACAATCTTAAGGATAAAAATTCTGCTTGATGGATGGAGAGATCTACAATGGTAACAATGTATGTTTATTCTTATTTGTTCTATTTGATGGCTCTTGACATAAAATTTATTATGCATGATATATCATAATTTTCACTTCTTAATGCATTTAATTATATGCACATGAAAGGAATATGTGATTTCATGAGAATTGCTACAAAATTCATTATGCATGAAGTGATATATATGTTGTTATTCATCATGAGACATTGCATTTGGAGAGTAGTTCAAATGTCAACAAATTAGAATTTTGAAGTCTTCTTTACTATATATTAGATGATGAATATTGAGTGTAATTGAATAAAGAAAAATTGGTGCAAGTGAAAAGTCGAGCACTACGACACTTGGGGAGGGACGTCATAGTGCTAAATGTAGAAAGCCCAAGGGTGTGGTACCAAAAGAGTGACGCCGCGACACTACTCACAAAATGCCCAATGCCGCTGCACTAGAAAAGTAACACTGCGGTGCCAGGAATACATTCTGCCATTGTTTCTTTGATCTGAAGAATTGGAGTTGTAACACTAATTTGTTCAGGTGTGTTTAGTTATCTCTAATATATTTAATTTATCCCACTAAAATGAATATGTTCAAATATTCAAAAGTTGTCATTGAATATCATAATGGGAATGTAAGCAATTGCTTGTGTTTAGTTATAAGAGGCAAAATTTTATAAGGTTAGAGTTAAATTTGGCTAATTCTCTGACAAATCACTAAATGAGGTTAATGATTCAAAATCGAGGGAAGTGAATTATGTCATAGTATAAGGCAAGAGTGATGATAACCCTACCTATTTGATTAGAGATCCTATGAAGTAGGTTCATACGGGTAAGAACAAGTTATTTACTTATTGTATTACTAATAATATATAGTAATCCCTTTCTAAGGCTAGATAGTATATCTGTAGTGAGATAAGATGAGTTGTATACTCTTAATAAACTCCATAACTCGTTATTGTATGGTGGTATTTTAATTGAAAAATATACTTGATGAAAGTTCACATATATAAGTGTAGAATTGGGTTGATTCCTATGAGAGTTTAGGCATGCATCTTTAAAGCACTCATGAATCTCGCTAGACGTAGGCCTATAAAGTGCCAAAACTATAGAACAACTCACTTGAAGAGAATTTAATGTAGTAGCTAGTCCTCTGACTCACGCCAAAAGGGCATAGGTTGATAGAAACCTAGTTTTATCAAGTTTCTGTGAGATACGATTAATTATCTAATTGTTGGTTTATAGCCTAACAAGCACCAAATCATATATATTGAAATATATATATATTCTCTGGTACTTTTTTGTATATTTTGAAATCAAGAGGGATTGTTAGATATTTTATAAGGATTTAAAAATACATAAATATAAAAAGTTGTGACCTTTCATTTATATATGTAACTATTCATGAGGTTGAATCATTTCATATTAAATATGAAATAATACAATCATTGGTGACACCTCTTGGTTTGATAATAGTGATGATTCATTTAGAATCATTGATCAAATTTGAGTTTTATGTAATGGTCAAAAATTAAGAAGTGCATGTGAAAGGTTGTGTCTAAAATGAAAAGGTACTTATCAACTATAAATAAGTGTGTTGATACCAAAAGAAGAGAGTGCATAATGTAAATATTAAGTGCATGGATGCACATGAGAGCACAATTGTGCATGGGTACACAAGAAAGCACAATGGTGCATAGGTGCACAAGAAAGAATAATAGTGCACAAAGATGTATATAATGTCAAAAAGTTATTCTAGGGTTCTATTTCATAGGAGTGGATTCATATAGAACCAAAACTATTAAATGTTGATGTTAGATCACCTAAACCTGATTGCATCAAGACAATGTCCTAAAGGGATATAAATCTATCTTTAAGTATAATGTACTCTTATACGCCTTGACTTACTATCTGTTATGTGTGTGATCTATGTTTGTGAAGCATCCATCAATATTCTAATATTTCTAACAGTTTGTCCTTCACTATAAATAACACACTAAATAATATTTGGTCCTTATTACATTTTCATTTAAGAATAATTATATGGATATTATATAAAAATTAATATTTTTATAATAATTTGAATTAGTAAGATTATATTAGTAATTAAGATTGGTTTTAAACTAAAATTAAACTTTTTAAATTTTAATAATGGATGTGTTGAGAAAGTAGGTTTATTGAATATTTTGATAGGTTCAAATAGCTCAATCCAATTAAATTTAATGAATTAACAAAAATTAATTGGGAAAAAAACAAATTGAAGTTTTATAATATTGTGACTTTAAATTAGTCTTCTTACCTTTATTAAAGAAATAATTAATAAATTAAATAAAATAATTATATCTCCAAGAAGAACACACGACTAATAAGAAGTAGCAGATATAAGAAATATTCTTTTATGAAGAACTTATGACTCTTAAGGCATTGTTATTTCGGGCACTAATGTACAAACCTTAATACCAACACAAAATACGAAATGTCAACTAAAGATTAATAAACCAAATGGCCAGTATTCTTCTTATAAAAGAATCCTTTTGTAATTAGGCTATCCCTTATAATTAGTTTTTTAAAACACTTTAATTTGATTGTTACTCTCTAATTTTTAGCATATTCTTTCTTATTGTAGACAAGTAATGAAATAATGAGAACTTTAACTTATTTTCTCTTACAATTAGTTTTCTTTACTAATAAGCTACAGAGATAATTAGTTAGCCATTTGATCAATTGTACTTTGAAAAGTGTCATAAATTTAAAAGCAAGTGTATATAAGAATAGCAATATATCAAATTTGGGACGAATGCGTTTAAATTTACATTACATTCACAAAGAAGTCACGAACCCGTATCGATTTCAAACCACAACATATTTTTATCATTATAATATAATATATCAATAGTCATTTATATTATTTAATTATTTAATGTTTAAAAAATAATATGAGTTAGTTTATGAATGCAGTATCTACATATATTTAGGTGTATATGCACTCGCACTAAACCCTAATTGATATATATATATATATATATATCTCAAGGCTTGTAGCAGGGCTTACATTACTTATATTTACATGTAGCACGGTTTACATTACCCATGTCAAACTGCCAGGGTTCGATCTTTGGGAGGTAAGGAGTAAAATCTTTTATACTTTGGTACCCTCCCTTACTTTTAAAAAAATGTTCTAAACCCGTCAACATAATTATCAAATTCGCACCATTAGAGAGGGTATCCATAGATTCCTGCATCGGCAACCCCTCTCGCCTCCTTACCTCTAAAAAAAATTTGCTCTAAACCTATCAACATAATGATCAAATTCGCACTATTAGATGGGTATACAGTAGATTCCCATATTTGTGTGTCAAAATAAAATCTCTAGGTGTATCATATATGTTTCAGTATATTTTGGTGTCAAACTCTAAATCTTAAAAAGGAGTTTCATTTCTTTTTAGGAGCTTAATTAATAAAAGAATTATTTATCTAAAATTATGAAATTAATGAGAAATTATTACCCCTAAAATTATAGAATTAATATCTCTTGAAATCATGAAGATTAATTATCTTCTCAAAAAAGATTTTACTACAAGGCCTTAAGGGAGGCTCTATAGCAAAGGTGGTGGGTTTTGGATCTCTTCTCTCTCTCATTTTTATTTTTTTTATTGAGAATTCTTATATAATTGGGCTGAATTAGACATCGAAGGGTTTTGCTAGCACCCTCATCGACCAAACGATAATCAATTTTTATTTTACATCATGCAACCCTATGGATCTACGTGAAGAACAATAATGATTTTTCTTCCTATATGTTCACGTGTTAAATATTATTTTTTCAAGAATATAAATTTAACTCATGAGCGTAGGATTGCTGAGATTTTTGAGTCAACAATTTGGCATCATCTGTAGGAAACGACACAAAAAGGCATGAAGATTTACAATGATCCAAAGATAAGTTTTTAATTTTTATTAACATTTAATTTTATACTAATGCATGATTTTATGATGATATGTCTCAATTATAATACATTGTTTTAAGTGATGCAACATTAGTTCATCTCAATTAAAAAATTATAGTGTTAATCCCCAGATTTTTTTGATTGATTTGATGGTAGGGCAATTTTACTATTATAAAATAATAGCTTGTCTGCAAGTAAGTCCACATGTCAAACGTCATTTTTTCAAGAATTCGAATTTAACTCATAGGTCTAAGATTGCTTAGATTTTTTGGTCACTAGTCTGGGACTATCTGTGAAAAATAATACAAAAAGTTATGAAGAATAATAACGATCCAAAAATAAATTTTTTATTTTTACTAACGTTATATTTTTATGCTAATGCTTGATTTTATGATGATATGTCTCAATTTTATATAAATTTTTTTTAGTAATGCAAGATCAATTCATCTCATCAGAAAATTGTGGTACTAATCCCCTAAATTTTAGAATTGACTTGGTGGTACGAAAATTATGCTACCAGAAAAAAAAGGATTAATTTATTTATTTATTTATTAACATTATGTTTTTATGCTAATGCTTGATTTTATGATGATATATCTTAATTTTATATAAATGCTTTTGAGTAATGCAAGATCAATTCATCTCCATCAGAAAATTATAGTGTTAATCCCCTAAATTTTAAAATTGATTCGATGATGAGAAAATTCTTCTACAAAAAAAAAAAAAAAATAGAGAGGAGCTGCTATCAAGAACTGATGAGAGAGATAGCAACAAACTTGTGGTAATAGAACTATTAAGGCAATAGCCTAAAGCTGATCAACACATACAAACAATAATCTATAAAGGATGAAAACAATAACGCCTGCCACCATAAACCTCAATTGCCATCGCTCACAACCACCACACCAATTGTTGTTTGTCACCAATAAATCCACTAACCAACCTAGAAATGTTTGGCGACCTTGACTTAAGCAATACTGCCACCTTCTATTGCTATAAAAACCCAAATTGAAGCAACCAAATGTTCGACCGCCCTTTACCATCTTGGCCATCATTATCATCTCCTAAATTACCAGTCGTTGACAAATAACCACCGCGGCTAGCCTGTGAACAAATGTCATTCGAGTCACCTTTCAAACCAGCCAGAAGTGGGCGAAAGATGCTATAGAGAAAGAGATAAAAACTAGGGCTTCATTTGGATTTCTATATTAGCTCTTATGGTTTTACAAAAATTGAATCTGACTAAAATTATTTAAAAAACTTTATAAATAGGCCTCCATAGTATGCATTATTCATAATGGCCTTCTATGGAACCGAGGATCCAAGGTCGAGAACAAAAGTCCACATAAATCCCGAGCACATAAGTGTTAACGTGATTAATGCGTGGATGCATGTGAAAGTGTAACTATAGAATTTTAAATTACATGTCATATATACAATGTGCAACAAATTGAAATCTAATATCCTATTCAATAATTACACTCTGAAATTAAAAGTTTTTTACATTAACAAAATTAGAAAAACTCACCATTAAGGCCATTTGATAAAGAATTTGATTTCGGAGCTCACACCAAAGTGAGTTCGTTGGCAATTTTTGTTCGTAATATCTAGTGGGATTACGAAGTTAGAATGGTAGTTTGTCTTAAATTTCTAGCAAGTATTTAGATTACTCAACATTTAGAGTATTTTTGTAGTATTTAAGTTTCTCTCAATTTGGTTAAATGAAGAAATAGGACTTAATTACAACATTTGTAATCTTTTCCTTTATATATGGCCTAAATGGGAACTTCTTTATAATATCTGTAAAGTTTCTTACACTTAGCCAATGAATGCTTGACATTTATCTTTCACACTTCCCATGCATAAAGACAAGTGTCCCATGTCATTTTTTATTTGTCATCCAATAAAACTATGCATATGCCATGTGTCACATATATGGTAATGCATTATGCCACTTGTCACATTTCTATTAGTTAACTACTTTAACTTAATAAAATATATATTTAACACTTAAACTATGACAAGTGTGCTTTTTGAGAGATCCTAAAATGAATTCTACTTTTTGAAATATTCTCATATCAAACCTTTCGACTCAATTCACTACCCCAGTATACTTCTTATTTTGAGATTTTTTAGGTTCACATTTGTTTGTCTTACGAAACGCTTTTGTAAGTCTATAAATAATGCATTCCCCACACATTATATGTAGTAACTAGTATCCATAACTGGTAAGAATAAGTATTTATATATATATATATATATATAAATATAAATATACATATTTTATTTATATGTGGGTGATACTTGATTTATGTATTGTTATTAATAGTGTTTGTATAGGTTAGGGACATACTATTAATATTGGATTTATTTGTAAGATTTTAGATTTATTTTAGAGACCAAATTATAATACTTTGAAAGTTTTGGGGGTAAATTTGTAAATACTAAAAATTAACCTCTTAGTATAAAAATACACTTTTGAAATCCTAATTCACTCATTTTGATCGAGCTACTTCTTTTAGAGTGAAAAAAGAGAGAAAGAAAGGGGAGAGAAAGAGAAGAATAAGAAAAAGAAGAAGAAAGTTAAAATTTAATCTTTAAGAGGTATATTATAACCATTTCTTAATTTCTTGGTGTTAAATTAGTTAATTCCTTTAAGTTTTGATTTTTAAAAATATGTACAATTGAGTATTTGATGTGTATTTCGTAAGATATTGTGAGAATTGATGATGATCTATGTAGATAGCTTGATAAATCATGATGAATTACAGATTTTCTATTTGATAGTTTCTTGATTTAGAAATTTTAGAAATTGTTGTGATTCGATTCTGGTTTTGAATTTTGAGTATACAAAATTAGACATGTTTAAAATCATTTGAGACTTTAAATAGATTAAAAATTTCAGAAATTGAATTTGTAGTGAATTTATAAAAATGACCCTGAAATTCTAAAACTTTTCTGTGTTAACAGTATGATACAGTGACAAACAAATTTTGATATACTTAATGATCTTTAAAAATTACGAATTTATGGAATATGATAAGTTTATATGTCTAATATGATATATTCATAATTGAGAATTTAGATTAATATGGTTAAATTGTTATGATTTTTTAAAGAGTATTAACTCATTACAGTATTTGATTAACAAATTTTTAAAGCTATGGAATAAAATAGTTTTAAAATACTTTTGGCAGGAATTTTGAAGTGAAATATTTATCATGGATTGAAATATGTGTCAAGATTCATTATGTGATATTTTTGTAATTTTTGAGTTAGTATATAATTTTATAAAATTACGAGACTGAATACTGTTCAATAAATATCTTGATCCCGCCAGAATAATAGTTTGGATTTGATGGTGTTTATGAAATGGATTGTATAGGAATTATGATATAATATTCATATACAAGAATGATATATGCGTCAAGAATGATATATTCTGATTTTGGAGTAATTGAACATCATTTGATGTATAAGAAAATTTTGTTAAATGTAAATGGTTAGAATGACAGGTTTTGAGAAACCAAGTAATTAGACCAATTCGATGTGATAAGTGCAATATATTTAATTTTGTAAGCTATTTAAAGTATTTTGTGTGAATGTTGAGGCTTATGAAATGATTAATCTCTATTGATAGGTTAAAGAGAATTAAGCCTTGTAGCCGAAAGTGTTAAGAGATAAGTATACTAGACTTTTACTGAAATCACAATAAGCATAGTAATTATCTATGTATGATTTTGTAAATGTGCTTAGAAATATGTTTATATTATGTCAAAGTATATTTGATATGAAATGTGAAAGAAATATGTTTATGAATGTGAGTATTGACATTGAGCATGACATATATGTGTTTATGAAAGTGAGCTTTCAAAATGAAATGTGCTTAACAAAGAAAGTTTTTGAAGTGAAAAATGTCCATGAAATACGTTTTGTGTTTTGAGGATGCTTGAACTCACTATTTACTTAGTAGGCATCTTATGTGATTTATGGAGCCTTTATGTATGGCCTTTCCTTCGAAATTGGTATATGTTATGTGTTCCGTATGTAGGGAGGTATCTATTGGTACCTAAAGGAAGATTGAGTCATTACATTCGTGTAATGGTGTATTGGTACATGTGAGAGGACTCATCGATGATCAGGGTGAGGGTTTGGCTTTTTCCTTCGGGCATAAGCATTATATATGTGTAATTTAAACCTCACTTGTACTATTCCTCTCATACGGTATGTCACCTACGAGTGACATTTGGCTTATTATGTGATATGTGATATGAAAGTTCTACTAAGTAGTAGTTGAGTAATGGTATTTCTATTATATATTTTAAAAGAATGTGTAAGCGCTTACCTGACATGTGATTTGATAAGATTATGATTTTGATTTATCACAGTATATCATACACATGCATTTGTATATATATGTATTTGTATTTTGATATATGAAAAACTAATATGCTTACTGAGTTTTATTCTCATTATAGTTTATAGTGATTTCAGGTAAATAAGGTACATGTGTACTTAGCGGATTTGGTAAGACTTCTACTGTCCTTTGGATTCCCTAAGTTGCTAGGTTGCTAAGTGTTTCATTTGTGGACACATAGTTTAAGTTATTTGATTTGTTCTTATTGAATAAATACTTATGTATTATTTTATTGTGTGTGGTTGTATTTGGTTTAAGTTTCACCAAGTGTGGTTATGGGTTGATTTTAAGTAAGAATTTGCAAATGAATATATTCTGTGCTTTCGGTAACAAAATTACTACTGGTGACATAGTAGAGTGTTAATCTCTAAGAAAACTCTGCGTATCTTCGGTTTACTAATTGCCCCAGTCATAATTCAATTGTTATAATTCTGTAAACAAAATTGAAATGAATGTTTAAGCATACATTGAATGAGTGTAAGTTATGTTATGTGTCAGATCTTTTGGGTTTGGGGCGTGACATTACAAATATTACAGAACGACTTATTGAACCATACAGGCTGAGGTCGATCATATACGTATAATTCCTCCATCACCTATATACTAAAAAAACAGAGATATAAATTATCTCCATCAAATCTCTATATGCTCAACCATGAACTAATCTCTGAATTTTTATTTTCATAAACAATATATGCAAATTATTTTGCAATAAAATTTAACCCTACAAAAAACTCTTTTTTTGGATTTATTCTTGTGGCTACATGACTTCCTGAAATATAATATTGGAGCATCATGATATATAACTTACCCATATGAGCTGACGGATCCCATATTTACACGCACTAAACTTCATGAACAGCAAACCATACCTAACGACACCCAGATGTCAGATCATGAAATGTCTCTAACATACATAAAATCAAAGCATAATGGATCATTTACAAGCTCATCGTAGTGCTCAGGTCAAAGACTACGAATATTACTTAACTCAAGAAGACCCTCCATTAACAACTTTATGAGATGTCTATTAGAGATTTTTATGAGTCTGTTCAGTATTCAGTCCTCACTGAATACCTGTATGCCTATACGAACTTATGTTAAGCATACAATCTTTCAAGACTAACCGTTTAGACAATCTAGATATGGACACACATAAATCCGTAAGATATACTAATTGACTTATGTTAGAAACCATAGATTATGAACAATGCCTTCAAAAATATACTGCATAATGACATTTCTTAATAGCATTTGCAACTCCTTGTAACTATGTCATTATTAATATATTCTTAGGTCTTTGTCCCTATTTCAAACAAAATTCTAACTCCTTAGAATGCTAACTTTTAATGCTGACCTAAATTCTTTTAGTTTAGATCTAAACTCCTTTAAATCTATAATGTTTGAAAAGTAACAAGCTTGGTAGCATATAAATAATATTAATGATTTTATATGAAATGTTTATTATATAAATATTAAACAATTATTATTCATATAAAATCGGAATGACATGTAAGTACCAATCTCAAGATTAAGCTCTTTTTGAACCTGACCACCTAGGTTCCCCATAAGCTTGGGCACTTAAGCTCTCCCCGAACTCGAGCATTAAAGCTCCCACTAATCTCGAGCACCTAAGCTTTCCTTGAGGTCAATCACTTAGGTTCTTACCAAGTCCAAACACTTAGGCTCTCCCTAAGATCGACCATCTAAGCTCTTGCCGAAACCAAGCACTTAAGCTCTACCCAAGCCTGACCACCTAAGCTCTCACTGAGCCCAATCACTTAAGCTGTCACCAAGCCCAATCACTTATGCTTTCACTGAACTCGACCACCTAAGCTCTCCCGAGCCCAACTACTTAATCTCTCATTGAGACCAAATACTTAAGCTTTCACCGAGTCTGAGTACCTAAGCTTTTCTCGAGGCTAATCACTTAGGCTCTCCTTGAGCCCGACCATCTTAGCTCTTGCTGAACCCGAGCACTTAAGTACTTTTCGAACCCAAACACCTAAGCACTTGTGCTTCTACCGAGTTTGACCATTTAAGCTCACCTCAAGGCTAGCCACATAAATTTGACCTAAGTTTAATCACATAAGTCATTCTGAAGGCTGATCACATAAACCCACCATAAGGCTGAGCACGTACGATCAACCCTACGCCAAGCATATACGTCTACCCCGAGGTCGACCACATAAACTCATCCCTAGGCTGAGCACACAAGTTCACTCTGAGGCAAAGCATATAAATTCTCCCCAAGGTCGAGCACGTAAGTCCGTTAAGGCCAACTACGTAACCCTGTCCCTAGGCCGATCACATAAGTCTACTTTAAGGTTGACCACATGAGTTTGCCTCAAGGCCGAGTACATAAGCCTCTTTTTACTCACTATTATTTATCAACTACATGTTTTCTTTTTAATCATTTGCTCAGGACCTCTACCCGACACGAGGAGCAAAATGGTAAGGTTATTGCCCGAGGTATCCTAAGCCTACCAAAGCAATAACATAATTTACGAAGACCCGAGCCCACTTATGCTAGGACAACCTTAAAGGCATCTTGAGTCCTCCAAGGCAAGGATAACACCATTTACGAAAATCAGAGCCCACTTGTGTTGGGATAGCCTCCAAGGCATCCTAAGCCCACCGGGGCAGGGATAACACCATTTACGAAGACCCAAGCCCACCTAGGCCAAGATAATCTCTAAAGTATCATGAACCCACTAAAGGAGGGATAACACCATTTACAAAGTCCCAAGCCCACCAAGGTTGAGATAATCTCCAAAGCATCTTAAGCCCATCAGGGCGGGGATAACACTATTTGCGAAGACCTAATCTTGCCTAGGGCCATATAGGAATCTTGAGTCTAAGCACCTAGGACCAAAATAACACCATTTACGAATACCTGAGCTTGCCTAAGGTTGAAATGAATTTCAATAAGTATCCCAAGTCCACCCGAGGCAATGATTAAAACTTAGGCTTTCAGGTACTAAGAAGGGTGCTCACAATGAATATCTAGGCTCTTGGGAACTAATAGAGGTGCTATCCCTTAACACACATAAGCCTCCTTATAAAAGCTGTTGTAATCTCTTATCAAGACCACATAAGCCTCCATTAAGGCTATATAAGCCCTCATCGAGGTTGCATAAGTCTTTATCGAGGCCACATAAAGCCCTCTTTAAGGTTAATCATGTAGTATCAAAGACCTCTTCGGTTAACTACCTATGTGATCCTCAAAGCTAAGTTTTTGAGAGACCTCCTCGATCGAATTTCCTAAAAAATTAAGAAACCATTTTCCTATGGAAGGCTTCACCATGACCGATCACTTCTAAAAATACCCTGAGGACTGAGGAACAAATCGACCTGAGCATATAAAAAAAGAGCTTAATCCGAGTTTAAAATGAGCACACCTAGTTTTTGGAAAAGCTAGCTAAATTGAATTACGTCGTCAAGACAGATGTAAAATCTACGGTTGAACCTTTTAGCCTAAATTTCAATAAAAAATTTTAGTATCAACAAGTTAAAAAAAAAAATTGCCACTTGTTCTTTTTCTATTTTGAGATTAAACCTTAAATTCTAAAAAGGGATCCTTATCCTTTTTTAAGAACCTAATTAATGAGGAGTTATTATCCATTAAATCATGAAATTATTGAAGGAATTATTATCCTAAAATCATTGAATTAATGAAAAATTTAATATTTTTTGAAATCATAAGGATTAACTATCTTCTTAAAAAAGACTTTATTACAAGGCTTATAAAAAGGGAGGCTTTACAGCTAAGGTGGTGGGTATTGAATCTCTCATTTTTATTTTTTATTTTAAGATTTTTTATATTATTATGCTAACTTAAATATTAAAGAATTTTTGTCAGTACCTTCACCGGTCAAATCATAACTAATTTTTGTTATATAGCACGCAACTTTATGAATCTAATGAAAAATAATAATAATAGCTTATTTGCATGTAAGTCCAAGTGTCAAACGTCATTTTTTTTAAGAAATACAAATTCAACTTCATAAGTTTGAAGTTGTCCAAAATTTCAGATCAACAAATATATATATATATATTTTATGAATGTCATTGTTAAAGTCCTGTGATAGTATATAATCACTATATATAGTACACACGGATAATAGGATTGCTCGTGGAAAAACATATTTGAGTTTGTATGATTTTTCTTTTCTTTTTTCTTTTTAATATAGATATCATTAAAAAGACAATCTAATAAAATCACCAAGATAAAATCAATAAAAATATTCCAGAATTCGGTACTTTTAAGTAGGGACCAGAATCAAACTCTCCAATTTGTTTTTAAAAAAAAATGCGGTTATTCTATCTTACAAAATGAAGATTATGCAATTTGTATAATTTATATTAAGATAATTGTGATTATAAAATATATTAAAAATCGAATTCTCAAAATTTGAGCAGAAAGTTATCCATTTAAGTGTCATATTATCTTTCTCTGAAGTACATAAAAGGAACAATTGAAAAGTGCATTTATCTACCCCAACTGAGACTGCTTGCTTGGAGTCAAATAGAAACTTCAGAAATGGTTGCAATAAAGTGTGTTAGTCTTAGTCATGTAGTGGTTGGTTCCACCAAGTCTTTGTGGAAATAAAGCTTCATGGGGATTGACTATTGGCAAACCGATGCATGCATTTGTTGTTTTGTGGGCAAATTATACAAAATCATACCCGGAACCCTAAGGCCAAAACCCTAGGGCTAAGGGCATCGTCCGTTTTTCCTATATCACAAAAATCATCACGAGCTAGCAAAAAGGCTCTGCCTCGTGGCATTGTGCCCTGGTTTAGTTGATTTGAGTGAAAGACAAACCCACACAAAGCAACAAGTGTCTATCTGTTGTCAGCAGTAGTACATGTACATAGATTTTAGAAGGAAGATCACGTGCGGCCTCGAGGTCAAAATGTGTGTGAGAGAGAGTGAAGGGGTCATATATTATATATGCAATACACAATATACATACAGAGAGCGTTTAGCTGTCGGCCACGAGGCAGCTGTCACTTTCCATTGGGAATTGATCTCTTTTTTTTCCTGAATTTCTCCCCTTAAATTCCGGGGGTCTAAAAGTGTAAGACCCAAACTCCAATCACTCTGCTTCTGCTTCTGCTCCTGCTCCTGCATTTACCTGCTCACATTTCACCGCCCCCAGTTCCCACTCAGTCCTCTGCCATTTCTCACTCTCATTCTAATCGCCTGTGGTTACTACTTTCTTGGGGATGAATCAACTGTAACGATTTAACATGTTATCATATATTATCAGTTTTTGATCTATTCTAGTCGTTTTCTTTTTCTTTTTATAAGCAATTTTGTTCGGTTTTGTATATCATAACATAATCGATCCAGTAATATAAAAAGGGTTTTATAGAAGTAGTCAAATGATTTTCTCTAATCAAATCATGCGAGATTTAAAATTTTATCCTTATTTTATTAATTTTAATTGACCTCTCTAATTTTATTTATAACAACTTAAAAGAGTTTTAAATTTTGAATGTAACATGACACACAATTACATATTTCATATGCTACTAGTTCAATTAATAAAATGTCTTGCGATAACATAAGAAGTTTAGAGTTTAAATCTTATGCTCGCATGACTTATATTAGAGAAGAATTTAACTTCTATTTCATGGCGGCTTTGTATAGGGAGGTCAAAGCCTCCAAATTTTTTTTTTTAAAAAAAATTTGTTGAATAATATATATTTATAATTTTTATCTTTTAATATAGATATTTTTATCATTTACCTTTTAAAAAAAAGAAATTAAAATTGACACTAAAACTTCATATACTTAAACTTTAATTTAATATAATTTTTTACTTTAATATTTGACTTTCTCATTTTAAAATTCTGATTCCACCTTCCTTATATTCATACCAACATTTAAAATGATATTATAATTAATCTAAATTATTTTATATATAGTCATCATAGAAAATATGAGTTAGTACACTTTTGTGATTATGATATCATGGAAACAATTTATTAAATGAGTTAGATTAATTTTGTTTGCAATTTTGTGCGGGAGACCAGCTTCAAGAACATACACATTCTTGTAAAAGAAAAGAAAAGAAAAATGAAGCATATGTGTGTGTGTATATATATATATATATATATATATATCGAAATGATTTAGCGGGCAATGGGTTTGTAGGGCACTATTTTTCAATATTTGACACTATTTTAACAACTTAACAGTACAAAAACAGTGTCGTACAGTGAACCTACTAGATCAACCTCTATATATATGGTTATTTCCCACACATGTTGTGAGCGCGTGTGAAATGTAATATTTCGGCAAGTTTTTAACATATTCATGTGTAGATTGCTTGAGGCTTTAATAAAAGCTAAGATAAACCTTGTCCATCACAAATCGTAGAAAAAAAAAATAAGTCACCCCCCATAGGCCATAGTTAGGTATGGCTTCAGTTTATCTCTGTAAACACTCATTCCATCCCTTCTATCTCTTTCAGAGTCAGAGTTGCATAAGTCTCAGTTTGTACTGATGAGTCTGAGCCTGAGTTTGAATGTGGAAGATATCATTCATAATTCATAAAAGCCAAACCCACGAGGCAAAGTAAAGGCTAAGGGCAAAACCCCGTCAAAAGTTAACAAAACAAGCAATCAAATAGAGAGAAAAGAGTAAATAAGGCCAAAGAATCAAAGCCTTGACTTGGTTGATTAGACTTGACCTGCCCTTGGAAGAACCACCAACTCTGCGCCCACATCTCCCCTTGTCTCCATCACATTCAAAAATCACACGTCTTTTATTGTATTTCTATCTCTGTCTCTTTGTCTCAGTTTCAAGGAAGTAAGAGTTGGCCTGGTGTATTGGTTCTATATTGATCACGTAGCCAATGGGCTGTGGCAAACTTAGAAATTAAGACACTTTACTTCCCATATGCACGGGCGCTCCGGGACCTGAAGAGTTGCTGCTCTTGTTCGAAAACCTCATTTCATAGTCATAGATCCATGGTTGCACTTTGATCATTCCAATTCAATTATCGACGACACAAATGTTTGCCATATAGCATGCCTTTTTTTAGACTAATATTATTGCATATTTTGATTTAGAACCCAAAACGCAAAAACTTAACTAAGAAATAAATTTTATACTACATCAAGTGATCATATATGATGAAAGTTGAAACCCACTTCGCTTTCTTTTCTTTTTTTTTTTCATTTCTTTTTCTTCTCAATAAACCTATTTTGTAGTACAATATAAACGGGAAACGGAATTTAAAAACATTATGAATAGAAAGCCGGGAACTCGTGTAAGTGATCCAATTTGATCCAATTATGGAATTATGTAACCCTAAATTCCATAATTCAAAAAAAGCTTCACTATTAAGTTCATTAGAGAGGCTTGAAAATATCAACATTGAAATCCTAAATTTATGCATTTTCTTGAAATGCTTTCATTTTGTCGATAGTCAATATTGAATTCTTATATGTTTCTAGATAAGAGTATTGAATCTTCATCAAAGGTGTATGACAGATTAATCGTGTACCAAAAAAAGAAAAATTCAATAGTTGTCAAAGAAAGACGAGATTAAAATACAGCCGTTGCTAAGGATCGGATATGTTAACGTGTTAGAGATCAATGTTTTGACATATATGTTGTTTGAATCTTTTTATTTTATTTTTAATTTCAATAATACTCAAGACGGTAAACATTGAGATGCTAAATATGATTTGAAAATTAATATAAAAATTATAATGGTTATCTTCTTAACAATTGACTTAATCAAATAATTGAGACCACTAGGCCCTTATGATTCTTCCAAGTAATTGCTCCCATATTACATGCGTTATATTGTCATCTTTAATAAAGAATTAATTACAATATCTTTTGGTAATCTCTTTGATAACATCACCCTCAACAAATGGTATTGAGTCTCGGACTCAAAGAAAGTAATTAACTTTCCCTAATCTATGCTTAAATCCGATTACCCCACTAGCTTTTGAGAATCAAACTAATTGATTTTAATAATCGTGAACACTTTGATACAATATTAAAATAAAATTTTTAATTAAACAAGGAATGATAAAAGATGATGAAGAAGAAGACCGCTATGTTACAAAAGATTGGTTTGATTAGTAAAAGAGAAAATAATATTTTAGTCTCTTATTTTAGAGGTATTTATTAATTTAGTCCTTTATATTTTAATAATTACCATGTTAATTTATACCGTTAAAATTTTACTATTAAATGTTTAATTTTTTTGTTACTTTTATCATAACACCCTTAGTCAAATTTCACTAATTATGTGACATGCATCGTTACTTAATTAATTTAAATATTTTTAAAATAAATTAAATTAAATAAAAAAATTAACATAGAACTACCATCGTTGTCGAAAAAGGGTGACCGTTCAGTTGCCATTTTTTGGTAATATTCTAATTATGAAATTTATCAAATTTTATATCATTAGACTCTATTTTTTCCTGATCTACACAATGATAAGGTCATTTTTTACAAAACAAATGCAAAAAAAATTTCAAAATGGTAAGAAAGGCGTGGTGGCCACTGCCGCTTGCCGTCAAATGAAAAGGGGGGGGTGGTGACTTGCACCGCTACCACCTATAGAGAGGTCGGCTGCTGATCTATCCATAGGTGGGGGTAGTGCAGGTCACCGCTACCTTGTTTGACGGCGAGCGGCGGTCCCTCCCTCACCATTTTGGCATTTGTTTTTCATTTATTTTTTTAAAAAAATGACATCACTATTGTATAGATAAGAAAAAATTGAGTCTATGGATATAAAATTTGATAAATTTTATTGTTAGAATATCGACAAAAAATGGTGGTCGATGACCGGCCCGTCGCTATTTTTCGGCAACAGTGGCAGTTCTATTTTAATTTCTTTTTATTTTTTTTATTTAATTTTAATTTATTTTAAAATATTTACTAGGAATATAAACCAATTACATGATAATACGTGTCATTTGTAACTAATCATATTATGACACGTGTCCTTTATTAGTTAAAAATATATTTATTAATTTACTTTAAAAAAAATTTTCTTTAAAAAAATATATTATTAGAAATATAAACCAATTACATAATGACATTAGTCATTTGTAACTAATCATATTATGACACGTGTTTTTTTATTAATTTACTTAAAAAAAAATTTCTCTAAAAAATATATATTTATTAGAAATGTAAACCAATTACATGATGACACGTGTCATTTGTAACTAATCATATTATGACACATCTTTTGTTAATTAAAAATATATTTATTAATTTACTTTAAAAAAATATATTTATTAAACATATATACCAACTACATGATGACACGTGTCATTTGTAACTAATCATATTATAACACGTGTCTTTTGTTAATTAAAAATATATTTATTAATTTACTTTTAAAAAAATTTCTTTAAAAAAATACATTTATTAAACATATATACCAATTACATGATGACATGTGTCATTTGTATCTAATAATATTATGATACAGGTTCTTTTATTAAAATTATATTTATTAATTTATTTAAAAAAGTTCTTTAAAAAAATATATTTATTAAACATATATACCAATTATATGATGACATGTGTCATTTGTAACTAATCATATTATGACACTTGTCTTTTTATTAAAAATAGATATATTAATTTACTTTTAAAAATATTTATTCCTTAAAAAAATATATTATTAAAAATATCAACAAATTACATAATAACACGTGTTATTTGTAACTAATAATATTATGACACGTGTCATTTATTTAAAATATATATTTTTAAAAAATATATATTTATTATAAATATTAACCAATTACATATGACACATGTGATCATTAACTTATAATATTATGACACATGTCATTTTTTTAAATTTTTTTAAATTGACATTTGACAGCTTAATTTTAGAAATGGAAAAAGTACTATTTTACCTTTAAGTAAACTCATTTATTAATAAAATTCTAACAACAAAAATTAGCGTGATAATTATTGAAATATAAGAGACTAAGTTGATATATATCTTTAAAATAAGAGACTAAAATATTATTTTTTCTGCACTAAGATTAATAGTTTTTTGTTATTATGTTAACCCTTTTAACTGTCACATCTAAAGGAAAAAGATATATTTGTTAGCAGAAAATGTGATGAATGTTTAATTATTATTCATTCATTTTCAAAACTTAACCACCTTCATTTAAATATTGATGACTAGAGAAAGTTACTATACTAAAAATATGTTGAAACTATTGACTCTTTTGAATAAATTAAATCAAAATTTTAATAATATCAACACTGTTTTTGAAGATTGGATCAAGGAAATGACTAAACTAGGATAATTTCTGCCAATCATTATATGTTGAGAACTTCTTTAAGTTTTGTTGACAGAAGAATCGATTTCCTTAATATAATAAAAAGAAAATCTGCAAAGCTACTTGGATCTTTACAAAGTAACATATTAATTTTCTTATTTATTATATGTTATTACTATATATATATATTTACCAAGTAATTTAATAGTTCTCTCTTTTGTTTATTAAGAAAAAAAATAATATAAAACTACAAACATAAATAAATACGCCAGCCCGCAGAAAGAACAGTTTTAATTCTTTTTATTATAGATTAATTTGTCAAATTGGTTGCATAGATTAACACTACAATTTACAGGTCAAATATTAAAATAAGTTTTCAGGTTATCAAAAAGTGGGTAATTGAAGCATTATCAAAATTGAAATGATGAATGAGTGTGATACTGATCATTATACATAAGCAGTTCATATATAAATTTCAACACACATGTTAGATCTCACCTTCTCCTCTAGATATTGTAAATTACTATATGTGTATATTTGTTGCTAATAATTTTAGCTTATAGAAAGAGACAAAGTATTTGGTAAGATATTGGGCATCTTAAGTACAATTAACAAAGAGAAAGTGAGTGATGTTGAGCATCAAGATCCCACTTAATTACTTGGATAAAAAAATTACTAAGCAAATCAAGAACTTAGTACCCTAGTAGGGAAATTAATTGTTAAAATTCTTTATCATATTTCGAAGAAGTAAATTTATATACAACTTCAACTCTGGAAAAACAAAATTAATACTTATATTAGAGAAGAAGCTTCCATAAAATTTCTGTGTGTGTCAAGAACCGTTGAACAAACTTTCATTTTCTTCTCATTGTTCATCTTCGGCCATCGATGACTTTTGGTTTAATCTTTCCCATTGAATTGAACTAAAGAGTACCAAAGCAGTCATTTTTAGACTGCAGAAATGGTAATTCCATTGAAATATTTTTTGATCAAATCATACAAAAGGATGATGATACCAAGATTGGTTCAAGTCAAAAAAGAGGAAAAACATATAACTTTATCTGGCAAGCAACTTCATTGTAATCACGTTAGCTGTACATAGAAATTCTTTAAAAATAAAATTTCAAACTCACCAGCATCATATTGACAGACACATTCGAACAAGCTTTTTGAAAAACGTTAACACTAAAGCCAACTTGTAAGCACCATTTTAATATTCAATCAATCAATTAATATATAGTAATCAAAAGTTTCTTGTTGCTTTCATAAAGGTCCAACTCCTACCCTAAACATAAATAAATTATAAATTAATGTCCAAACAAACCCCATTACTGTATAGATTCCATCGTTATAACATGTTAATTAAATTAATCAAGCAAAAGGTAAAGTTGAAGAAAAAAAATCATGGGGGTACTACACTATGATCATGAGCGGTCCATGTGGCCGATTATGACCCAATTGTCGTTTTTTATTATCATATGGAGTGGTGGGCTTTATCTTCTCAACTAATATCATTAAAACTTTGATCATTATCTGTTTAATTTATATTATTTTGTCCAATGTCTAAGATCAAGGCTTTAATTTCTTGTTATAGAAATAAGGAAATTTGTTTTTATCAACTTTGTCTCCTCATCCAATTATTGGACTGCTGTATAAGAGACAATTTTGTTAGACAATGGGAAAAATTTTGCAGAACATTTGAACAAACTAATAATTAGAAATGATTGTTGAAGTAAAATGGATTAAGAAACACTAAATTTTATTAACAACAATGAAAAACAAACCATAGCATACAGTTTAAAAACACAGTTGAGTGTATGTATATTTTATCATTATTGAAAATTTTCTGGGAAAGAAGACATTTTGCCAAACATGGTCTTTTTAAAAAAAATTTTGCATTGGGGGAAAAAAAGGGGTCGTTGTATAAATAAATTACTTGTCACCTTTGCGCGGAGACATTGTATGAAAGAGTCCTAACAAAGTGGCACAGTAAATGGTCGTGGTGTAATTGGGAGCCAGAAACTTAGAATTGAATAATGAAATATTTATAAACCAGCTCTATATCTTGGGCTTCACATGGTTTTTAATTACTTAAGATTATCCATTTATATATGTTGTAACTTTTGCCCACTTCAATGCAAATATATATATTTCTTCTATTAAATTAACTTAAAGTTGTTTTGATGTGAGTTACTGGAATGTATTGAAGTACTTATGGAGCTTTAAATTATTGCCTTTGCTTTATTAGGTCTGTCTTTAATTATATGTTTTTATTTATTTATTATATTATGTATATATATATATTATAGATTAGTCAATAATGTAAGATACATTTAAAGTATTATAACAAATATTAATTGATAATTGTAACATGGTTCATATTATATTCTAACCCAATATTATACACAATCGAAATTCGAAAGTCATAGATAAATCATGATAAAATATTATACTAAGACTTAGAAATTTGTGATCTTAATCTATATGTTCTTTTCATTGTCGAAAGAGAACATGATTTTTTTTTTGTATTGTAAAGATCTTTGGCTTAATCCTTTTTTAAAAAAAATTGAACAATCTTATTTGTTACATTCATAGAATATATATATTCTATTCCAAGCGAGGGAAGAAACAAAAAAAAAAAAAAAACCTCGTAACAATTTAATATTATTGTACTAATTAATTTAATAATTCGTGAGGTTAATTAGTAATTTTTTTTCACAAACCTACTCCTTGCCGACCGAAAAGGTTTTCTGTAAGATGGTGATCAGATGGAACTTTAACCAAAATATATGAACAATCTAAAACTTTAATGGTGATATTGTATAAGTTCAATTCAATTTGCTTTATCTTTCACAGGTTTGAGTTTATAAAACAATTTTTTTAAACAAGAAAAGAAAAAGAAAAAGAAAAAACTAGACTTTCATTCTCATTCTGCATGCATAGTTATTTACTAAACTTTTAGTATGTTCAATTATATTTCTCTTAAAAGCTTAAAAACGAAACCAATCCATCTTCATATTTTCTTTTTGAAAACTTATGTGTCTTATACTCAAAACTATACATCACACAAGAAAATCAATAGGGTAGGAGATTAGAGATAGATTACTTGCGATAATTAAGCAACAAAAATTAAGATTAACATTATATAGAAATGGTACATCGCCAGGGGATCACGTGCACGAAATTCTCCAATTGTCAGAAAGTCCAAAAGTCTCGCAAGAAATAAAAGGGAAAGTTGAAAAGGTCACGACTCAAAGTTTGCCACGTGACTTGGTTTTTAAAACCCTAAAATAAAATTTACAACACTAAAAAAGGGATCAAAAATCAAGGAATTTGCATGTGCATTTCGGGCCTTTTCATTCACTCCCTTTCACGCTCCCACGTGACTCCACACTATTTGCTGGACCTGCTCAGATCCAGTGAGTGAGTCCCCATTTTGACAGTTTTTGCTTCTCTCTTTTTTAAATTACGTTTTTTTTTTGTCATCTAATTCACATTTTTTGATATGTAAATTTGTAAAAGAAGATTGAACATAACAATGCTCTCCCTAAAATTTCTAATTAATAGCCACACACTGTGGTAAAAACAATTAGCACTGTCCACCATCTTTTGATTAAGTGGTAAATAACTGTTAAAAAATTGGTGATTCAATAATTTTAATTGAATAAGAATTGAAATGAATACTAAAGTGGAGAGTTACAAGAAGTCAAGAATGTATGAGATATGAGAAGTTTAGAACGTGTGGAATACGAAAAGGAAAGTGAAACGGGATTTAAAGATGCGAAAGAAAAGAAGAAATCGCAGGGAGCTGACTAGCGCCGTCAGAACGCGTGAAAAAGTTTGTTTTGGTTCGGGATTTCGAGTTTTGGAAAGTTTTGAACTTTCAAAATAAGTGGACTCTTATTCCAACAAGAAATAGGGTTTGTAGGCACAAAATACACTCTATATAAATACTTGTAAATCCTTATTTAAGATTAAACATATAAGATTTCAAGATGTAACCATAAGAGAGAATAAATAAGGTAGGTAGGCACTAAGTGCGTGGTGCATTAGAATGTAACCTTTGGGGGTGTTTTCTTCTTTAAGTTCTTTGAGTGAATAAAAATAAAACACTATAGATCTTTTAGGCTTAGATGATGTCATAAAGGTATCAAATTGAAGTGTATGACTTAATATCTTCAATAATAACATTACCTTTTATTACTTGGTCGAGTGGTATATCAAATAATGGGTAATCTTGACTCTTAATTAGAAGTTAAGATTTGAGCCTTATTTCATATAGTAAGAATAATTTAATTTTAATAAAATAGATTTAGTCTTCTTTTAAGTTTAAATTTGTGAGATGCATTTCAACGAATATTATTATTGTATATTTTAATAATTTTTTTATTATAAATATTAGTAGATTGTTGTAATATTAAAAAAATGATTGGCGTTTATTATATAAATGAACTTTTAAGTCTGAACTTTTAAATCTCATCTTCTTTAAGAAGTCAAATAATTTACTTTACAAAATTATTCGTTGCCATGTAGGTGATTGAGACGAGTTTTAATTGAATTACGTGATGGGAGAAATTATTTCTCATTGTCTACGTTTAATCATCTCATAGATTAAACAAAATAAAATATAGTGAAATTGTAACTCACTCAAAAATTAAATAATATGAATTGAACGATTAATACAACAGAACAAATGATATCCACCCAAAGTGCTATTAAATAATGATAAGAAAACCAACAATCTATTTGTAATTTGTAAATACTGTGAAAAGATTTGTCGATATTTGAGCATGAATATTATTGTGAAATATTTGATTATATTTAGGGTTCATTATATAGAGATGTTTTTTTATTGTGTTTTCAAAACATAACAGTTAAAAGTGTACAATAAACACAACATTTACTCCATAATTAGGTGGTTATGGTGCATTCCCTTGATTCATTCTATAGCTAGCGTTTTCACTCCATATCAGTTGTGCTTGAAAGCTATGACACTTTTATATCAAACAGACTTAGTTCAATCGTAGTGTTAATATTCGAAAGCTATGACACTTTTATATCTGCCCTTTAGTTCAATTCTAGTGTTAATATTCGGTATGTTTCAACCTCATGAGAATGAGAGAGAGAAAGATCATGCTATTTGATAATGAGAGCACTATTCCTATAACTTGTTTCTCTAATTTGTTTTTTTTCCAAAGTTGATTCTATTGACCTTTGTCCATGTGGGGTTCATTCGTAGATATGATTTAAGTCTTTTCATGAATGGAATAGAAACCCTTGGCAATATTTTATTAATGCTAAAGTTAAGGTAACTAAAAGTCTTAAACAAGATAATTGTATTAATAATAATTACTAACACAAAATCAATAGCTAGCTGAAGATAAAGCAAAAGCGAGGATAGTTATTGGAGCCAAAAAGAGTCCAAAGATGAGACCTCTTTTTTTTTAGCAGGAGAGGGAATATGCAAGTGGGGGTGGTGTTGTGTGGTGCCAAGAGTGGGTAGAGAGTGACAAGCCGCGAGAAACGCTCTTTGCTAACTGCATTGATTCGCCCTGTCTAAAAATTGCTGGCAATGTTGGTGGGCTGCTTGTGTCAACTAAATCAGTCGCCTTTTGATGAGCTCCAAACATACGCAAAGTGCCATCGAGTTAATCCTCAAAGTCAACCAACACTGTTATGATGAAATCCCCCGTTGAGCCGATATCCGCGGAAAGAGATAAGAGTTATAGCTGTAAGAAGGCATTTTCCACTCATATGAGATTTGTCAAAGTTAAGTTTTGCATTCACATGTAAGCAAGCTAAATGGGCAAATGAAAAACTTATCAAGGATACTGGCTGGCATAGGAAAAGCTTAGTTGATCCACTTGATGTTGCCAGGTTGAGTAGGTATTGACAAAGGATAATGGAATGGAAGCAGAAGATAAATACTTTTAACTATATTTATATATAAACATTTGCATTAGACTTTGTAGTAATCCAAAAAGTGTATTACCTTCACAATGGACTTTCTGCATTGGTGCAGGACAAATCAGAGCTAAGGAAAATTAATTATTTTCTTCATAATGTTAATTCAAACTAGTAAGTTTCATGCAATCGGGATAAAAGGCTGTACAACTTCTAGATGCTATGCAGATTTGCACTCATAGACTCTTAGCTTCTGCTAACAAACGTTGTTATTGACACAACTTCATCTCTAAAATTTAGAATCCTTTCATATTTTTTCCAGAAGATACATTAAGAATTTGAAGAACTTAATATAATCAAATTATCTTTAGTGAGGCATATACATCTAGATGCATGCATTAGATGAAATGGATGCAGTTGCCAACAGAGGGATAAAAAGATCAATTCATGTGACAAAAGATTGAAACCTAATGCAATGTTAAATTCAAACTTCTATTGGCTAAAATATTGATATGAGAAAGTTAATATTCTGATACAGCTGATGTATAAAATTATGAAAAATGAGTTATTCGCATAGTGCTAAAACAGGTCTCTGCTCAATCAAGCATAGGCTAATTGGCCTGCATAGTTAAGGTTATAAACATTTGAATCAATTCATGTTTATCATGACTTGTTCTGTTCAAATCTGAGACGCTCAAAGTTCGAGCCAACTGAACTTTATTAGAATTTATAAGACTTAATGATCTGCCAGGGAGATTGGGGATTGGCAAGCACAGTAAAATTCAGAATGAGCTTGCCAGAAATTTTGAAGCCTATTAAAATCTGGTTAATGTCATTGATTTTGAAATATGCTTCATGAAGATGCTGACATTGGTTGACAAGATTTTTGAGGAAAATAAATATAATGCTCTCTAACTCAAATCCAGCAGAACTTAGGTGTTTTGAAAGAAAATATGGAAGAAAAAAAATGAGAAATCAATTCTTTCAATTTCATGATGTTCATGAAGGATAAAAAAAGAAGAGAATGAATTCTCTTGAAGAAACTATATAAATTTTGAGATCAATCCTCACTGGATTTTATGCTACAAAATTTTCGGTGCTTTGTAGCAAGGGGGTGTCTAACCTAGGACTAGAAGAAGCTAGATATAGTTATAGCTCATGGATTAAAAATATATTGGCACAACCTTATGGCTTAAAAAGCTCCAAAAATCAATCATGAAACCACGTACAAGGATGTATAGACATGCAATAT
Organism: Ailanthus altissimus; assembly: GCA_946807835.1. Classification (NCBI taxonomy): domain Eukaryota; kingdom Viridiplantae; phylum Streptophyta; class Magnoliopsida; order Sapindales; family Simaroubaceae; genus Ailanthus; species Ailanthus altissimus. The sequence continues at coordinate 29,508,891 of OX327688.1, read as the reverse complement.
TTATTCCTGACATAAGAGAACTGAAAAGAAACAAGCCCACCTAATGAATTAAAAATGACCCTCTCTTCTTATTCCTGGCTCATCTTTTACACATGTCTTGAGGACAGATACTACATATACACAGCTCAATCCCCAGTTCTTCATCTCGATCATAATTCCTCAACTAATTTTTCTGCAGGAAGATAAGCAACCATATCATTTGGTTTGGGGTTAGAGAACATACTTTTATACAACTAGCCCCGTAGTTTTCCTATAAACTTTAGGGTAGATCTCGATTACTATCTTATAGTCAATTTTATAGTCTCTTTATAGTACAAATTCTATCAAAATTTTGGTAGAATTTACCTTATTTTTCGCTCATTCCCAAATATGTAAGTTAAAATATAAACACTTCTATAAATTTAACACAAATAGCTATATTTCCAAATTTCCCATTTTTCATCAACAACACGCAATTGACATCATCAAGTTAAAATACATCTATAAATTATTTATCAACATATTCTAAATATTTAGGACAATGTTAACAACATTATGACATCAAAAGTCCCAATTAACAAAATGCATAGCCAAAATCCAAAACTTTAATACAATAAGTTACATAGGCCCAAAAAAATAACAAAAAAGTCTATGAGTCCCGTATGGCTCACAAAACTTAAAGAACCATATAACTCATCTCAACTAGTCACCGAGTTGATGAAGTCTACAATCTCTTGAGAGAAAAAAAATAAGGGGGTGAGTTTGCGAAAACCCAGTGGAGTGGAATAGTTTTAAATAAATAAGAAACATAATAATAATAATAAACTTTTAAACTATCTTAATGTATATAATATAAAGTTCCAAAATCTTATGAGAATCATCAAACTCCTTTTTGTTCATGCTAAAATATGAAAGTTTTGCAAAATCTAACATAATCTTGAAATGATTTTCATAAATTGGTTAATATGTAATACATGTCATAGAATTTAAATATTTTTCTAAAATCTTACACTAAACTGATGCCTAGGAAAAATCTTGTAGTACTCGAAATACTCATTGGGTAGACCATTAGACGTACATATAATTTACTAATCATATCCCCGTCTTATACATACATAGAGCAAAACTCATCAACAGAAAGATGGGTATACATACCGTCCAAAGTCTATGTGTGTGTATAGATAAGCCCCAAAGACTTGAATCTCATCTATAAATCTAAAGAAAAAAGGGTATTGTTTAGTGATTTGAAAACCACTTCTATTATGTAAATATAACTCATAGAGTATCATTATCTTATACTTTATATTTTACTCTCATAAATTATTTAAACATATTTTTACTAATATCACTTACAAATTTTAGGGGAGTCAAATAATAAATTGAATGATTTTTTCATAACGTAAAATCAATACTCACAAAAGTGATGTCGCTAATGAAATAAATAAAAAAGCGTTTTTGGGACATGTCATATACAAAAACCCTTTAAAAAAGGAGAAAAAAGTGATCACAATTATTTACCAGAATAAAAATTAGTACTCGAATTGATAATTTTAAACAAAAATTTATTTACCAAAATGATATCATGATGAGTTACGCACGTACCAACTTGTGAAATTGATACGGACTTTGTAACTCAGGTCCAAGTTATTCCGTCAATCTCCTACGAGTCCTAAAATGAAAAAAAATAATAAATTAAGTTAATCATACATTTAAATTTCAAAATAGGCCCAAATCAAATAGTTAAGGTTTTCCAAAACCCAAATCCTTCTTTTTTCCATGAAAATCCAACACCACAACAAAATTATATAGTTAAATTTTTTAATTAGAGTGATGAGCTTACTCCCATAAGCTTGAACACTCTTCCTCACACTAACTTTCTCTCTCTAAAACTTTAAACATTTAAAATCTCCCTCTAATTTGAAACATTCCAACATTCTAGAATTTTAGATCTTACTTAAAACACCATCCACAAGCTATTTGCACTAAAATAATTCATAATTTTTCATAAAATGAAAATTTCCCATGAAATTTACTTTGAAATCTTTGATTTTGTCTTCTCCTTCTCTCTCGGCAATGATAGCCTCATACTACCAAATTTTTGCCCTTTTTTTTTTCTTTTAATGGTTTAAAGAAAAAGTGCGAGAATTTAGTTTTTGAACTTTAACAAGCGAGTTTTAACTTTTCTTTTTTGTTTTCTTTTGGGCCTAGAATATTTAACAATCCATTTGATTTATGCTTCAGAAATCAAATTGAAGTGTGGTACAACTAGCGTTAATTCCTCTATGCAAGCAGTAAATGACTCTCTACTTTCAGTTGTCAACAGTTCAAAGTCATAACTGAATGTATCATAGATTGGACAAGCCTAAAACTCATATTTATTGTTCATAGACAATAGATTCACCATTACAAAAATGTCCCCGATGCCATGAAGAATGACCATTTCTAAAGTTAATGGAGTCAATAAAGAACATAATGCAGAAATCTTGGTAGACAAGCCTCTTTATACAGGCATTTATGTACCATCTCTCTTTAACAAGTTTCAAAAGCCATAATATCTTTAAGAATACTTGCCTTGTACTTTAAGCAACAAATCATATGTACGAGAGCAAAGATAGATTGGATAATGCTGACAATATTATTATTTGGTTCAATAAGGCTTAAGAGATTGTGTTACCTCTCGCATAAAGCCATAACAAATGGGACTATACTAAATAATTTTTTTTTTTTATCTTATTGGCTTGGGCTTTTAAAGATGTATAATTTATGGCTTCTTGTGTTGACAGCATGGTAATGTTTAATGTGTAAACAAGAAAATAAGAATCTTGTGAAAATGCAAGCCTAAACATTATCTCAAAAAAAAGAAAAGAAAAGTAGTTCATGATCTTCAACAGGACAATTGAAGTTTAGGGTTAAGATCTCAAGGAAAATCTCTCTCCTCAAAAACATTAACTTTGGATATCCTAGAATATGTCTAGCTCAAAAGATATGGGAAAGGATTTAATGTTATGATTCAGATTTGGGAAACAAAAATCTATTATGTTTTAGTAAAAGAACAACAATACAAATTCCAAGAAATCACAACGAGAAGGTATAACCATATACTTCAATTAGATTCCATATAAAAATTTGCTTAATTTCATTAAACAAGCACCACATTTTCAATTTCGTATCTTGTAAACTTAAGTTTTGTAAATCTTAAGTTCGATTCTAAATCTTTGAACCTATCACACCCTTGAGGATTTGATACGATGCCCTAAGAATTTTATGAAGGGAAAGAGTAGTGTTGCTAAACATGAGTATTGTGTTGATGAAACTAAATTGATAACTAGTTGTAGAGTATAATCTACTCATATCAAATAACGTTTAACGTTCCCAAAGCATTACATAGAGTTGTAGAAAATATGTAAACTTCATTTTCTTTTAAACGTTAACTTTACAAACTTGTTTGTTGATGTTAGAACTAGAACTCTTTATTTATCATACTTGTCTTTGGCTGCTTCATGGTCCTTACTAGCTTCTTTCTTTATATATTTCTGCTCTTTACCTTTTGAGCTCCTAGCAATTCTTTATACAAATGGCACTTGTGTAGTACATTTGAAAAACCTAGCAAATTAGTTATTTTGAAATCCTTAAGCACATAACTAGGTTTTGGGCCTTTTGCTAGCACTTGTCACTTTAATACAGATGGTAGGACTTTGACTAGGACTTAAAGTTGCATATTCGAATCAGACTATATGAGGTAGGACAGATTATCAAGGAAAAAAAAGAGGAAGAAAATGGTGAAAATCACATTACTTTAATTCAATAATCCATTAATAACATCTAAGTCTTACCAAAAACTGAATTATAAGGCTCTATTTTCTAATAGCCAAGACTTAATAAAACGGGAATTAAATAGGAATAGAAATCTACTCCTAATAAGTAATATAAACCTAATTAAACTATGTTAGGAAGATAAAAGCTACTAGAAATGTATTGTCATGAATTTAAAGCCATAACACTATGAAATGAAGCCTTAATAAAACAAGAATTAAATGGGAATAGAAATCTACTCCTAATAAGTAATATAAACCTAATTAAACTATGTTAGGAAGATAAAAGCTACTGGAAATGTATTGTCATGAATTTAAAGCCATAACACTGTAAAATTGAAGCACTAGTTAGGAGTAAAAAGAAGTAAATAGACATAACTTCTAATGATTTAAATTTATTATCAAAATAGTTGTAGAGGACAATAAGCTTAACTTTGAAAACAAAGCCATATGTGTTTACCCCATACTTAAGTTGCTATGCTTCCAAAGTTAAGTAGAAGAACATCAATTTCAAATGAAGCCGAATTATGACTTAAAAACCTAGCAAGATCTTGACTTAAATAAATAATAATCTTAATCCTAAATTTCTAAATAAATGTTTCTTGCTCTGAATCACCATAATTTTACAATCCATTGACATTTAATTTTGTGTCATGAGCTTGTTATAGTTTACATGATTGCAATGTGTACTTGCTAAAATCTCTTAAGCCTACTTGTTTCAAGTAAATAATGTCGAAGGCCTGACATAGAAACATATCCATCATTTGCTAGTTGAACTTGATTCTCACTTGCCATCAAATCATCATGTGACTTCTAACTCATTACTTATGGGGCGAACGGGTCTATAGTTGATGCTATTCGTTTCCTTTGAAATTTCTTGAACATACTATCTTGCAATGATCAACATAGTAGTAATATTGTTGAAATTAATGCACTTTCTAAAAAAAAGGCTCAAAATATTTAATAACTAAAATATCTAGACAAATCTACAATTGTCTAGAAAATTATGAAAAAAATTTGTAATAATGTAAAAATATCTAGAGTTAGGTGAGATTGCGTGGTGTGTGTATCTTGATGAAATATGTGGTAAATATTACACACATAATTCGATTGCTACAACTATAAAAGGGGGGCAAGTTATTTGTTGAAGCAATGGTTGTAGAATAACAACTAAGCCCTCATAAAATCATAAGCTTTGTGTTTCTCCTTTCTATTTCAATAAAATTGCCTTTTCAACCTAAAATCTTTTCCATTCTCCCACAAAACATATTTTCTCAAATAAAGCTCTACACACTTCACTCCACAAATATCCCTATAATTTATATCAATGGTATCAAAGCCTAAAATTATTAAAAGTGTTTTCAAAGTCTAGTTCGATCATAGCTGGGAATCATAAATTATGGGTAATGTTGTTTTTGAATAATTATTAGAGCTACTTCAACAAAGGAAGCTTGGAATATCTTGGAGGAAGAGTCCAAGAGAATGCCAAAGTACACATAATCAAACTTCAATCTCTAATAAGAGATTTAGAAAATATTAAGATAAAAATTTTGAGACAGCTCAAGATTACTATTTAAAAGTAATTAAAGATAAATTTATTGTCTCAGAAAAAAATTAAAAAAGGGTAAAAGTCTAGTAAAAATACAAAAGGAGGAGAAAAGAAAAATTGAGAAAAAAAAACTTAGTTCATACAAGGAATATTTTAAAAAAAATCATTACAAAAAATTGTTGACAAAGAAGCAAACCACGATGTCCAAATTACAAATGTTTGGACATAAAGAGAAAAACTAATGAAGAAGAGGAGCTCTCATATGCTTGTCGAACAGTGACAAAGGAAAAAGAAACATCACATTACAGGTGATGAAAAAGAATACTACAAGGCAACATACACACACTACACAATCTCACATATCTTTAGATATTTCTATATTATTACAAACTTTTCCATAATTTTTTAAACAATTGTAGATTTGTCTAGATATTTTAGTTATTAAATATTTTAAGCCTCTTTTCTAGAAAGTGCATTAATTTTGCGCTCCTCCTTAATGTACTTTCGTTTCACATCTTTCCTAAAGCCCATCTCTCATCCTTCTCCCTTCATCCGCACTTACTCATAAAAAATCTACTCTGTTCCAATAATGGCCTCATTTTTCAAACTTGAACAAGCAAGGGCTATACTCGTTATTCTTTTGCCCACTCCTCTTCTCTCCAAGTTTAAGATTGGACTTTTCCAATTATCGGTGAATGCTGATAAACAAAGGAACATTGCACATGCTCGTAGAGCCATTGAGGACGCCACTGAGAAAGGCATTGAGCTTGTTTTTGCCTGAAATATAGAACAGTCTCTATTCGAATGATGGCTTCCCAGTTTATGTTGAAGACATTGATGCGGGTGGAGATGCATCCTCTTCAATAGCCATGTTTTCTAAAGTTGCATGTCTTCTTACGATCATAATAGCCGATGGTTCTAAACCAGAATGTTCTAGGGATTAGTTCTATAACACTTGTTGTGTCTTTGATACTAATGGAAAATTGAAAACTAAGCAAAGGAAGGCAATCACAGAAAAAGATAAAGGTGAAGGGACAAAATCAAAAGCTTCTAGAATGCCTCCTGTTTACACTCAAAATATAACGCGGCTATCGCAGTATAGATTGGGGTGTCGATCCCACGAGGAAGCTCTTGGCAAAATAGGTTGATGAAGTAAAATATTAAAGTAGTAGCAAAGGATAAAATTAATTGATTTAAGTGGATGAGATAGGATTGTCTATGATTTGAAGGAAATGTCTTATGATAATTCAAATAAGGCTTCGAGAATCACAATTATGTTTTATAAATCTACTCTACACTTTAATTCAATGCTTATAACTCAATTGAAAGTTTCACATTCCAAACAATCAATCGAAAGATAGGAAAATATAGCACATTTGATAACACATGTATTTGACGTAATTAAACTCTTTGCAAGCATTAACATACATCATGTTCATTTATACAAGTTATCTAAGATCGACAATATATCACTTTGACAATATTGCAGTAAAAGATCAACTTGAATATTAAACATTTATTGCCCTTATATGTTATCCAAGATCGACAATATATTAATTTGACAATACTGCAGTAAAAGATTAACATATAAAACAATGTCACCAGTAACAATTATAGTTCACCAAGAATCACATAAGAAAAGCATGACTGAACTTATATGAGACGTGAGAATTATAATCTCTAGATTATAGAAAATAGAATAGATAAGAGTTTAATCAAAACCAAACTTACAAACATTTGTAACTCTTTGCAACGAATCAAAGTATAGAAGTAGAATTACTATACATAAAAGTTCATCTCTTAGCCTTGCCAAGAACTCTAGCCTAAATTACAATACATGTTAATGAGAAGAAAAGAAGAGAGAATTATCTAATGTTAAAAATATCCTAAGAGTCTCCTTATATAGGCAATGAATGGACATATGTCATGGATGACATCAATCTTCAATAATTTTAAGTCAATAACTCGTTTATCCACTTGCAGTACATTTTTGATAATGTAAATGACCGATTTAGCTCCTACAGCCGACATGAAAGTTGTAGAATTTTGTCTTTTCTTTCCATAGGCACTAGTTTCATGCAAATTGGATGAGTGTCCAATGAGATATGAGCAAAATTCCAAAGACACATCAGATTTTGGCCAACAACCATTTTACCCACTTGCAATGCAATTTGGTCCATGCTAACGGCTGACTTAGACTTTACCATCAACATACGAGTTATTGATAGTTAAGTCAGTATTTCACAGCTTCAAGAATTATACCAATTGAGTATGTATTTTGTGAGATACGGTCCAAATACGTGAGTTGGGTCAAGCTAGCCCGATTCTAATGTATCTCAATTTTTTGGCCCATAACATGTTGGATTTGGCTTTTCCACTATTCTTCAAATTTGTGTAAGATTGAGTCATGTTACACCAGGTTCAAGAATTTCTCCATTTCGATTTCTACATTGAGAGTTATGTCCATTTTACCTAAACTTGTCCAAATAACATTCATTAATCACAATTTAAGGAGAACACTTTATTTCAAGCTAAAAATATAGAAAATACTAAAATTAGTGACATTAAATGGTGACTGAATCTCGTAATAAATATGCATTTTCATGTGTTCATCACCTCCAGCATCACCAACAAGGCAAGATAAATCATCATTTGAGTCACCACCAAGAAAAGTTAGGGAACCCAACCATTGCATTAAATATGTATGTCACACGGGTTCTATTTCATATTCTCCTCTATATGTCAATCAAATATCATGATTGTCCCTTAATTGTAAGCTTTATTATAAATACCTTTTTTAACAAATAATCAATCACTTTAGTCCATAACTAAAGTTACCTAATAATAGTAACACACCCCATAATTACCAATAGTGATATCAGAACCTAAAATTACTAACAAATATTAGTTCTATTAGCTTCAAGATGTAAAGGCACACCAATAAATTTTTCTTTAATCAAGTCCTTCATCATAATCAGATATTAGAATCTCTTCAAATAAAGTCATGCAAGCACTTAGTTACACTTTCCACTATCCAAGTTGCATAAGTAGAATTTTTATAAAGGGATGCTTTATTAATCAAAATGAATATCGGACATCAAATAGAAACATGATTAAGCAATGAAATACTCATCTAACCCAAATATTTGCACCGACCATGGGTAATATCAATAGTAATAACCTGTGTAGAGATTGTATGTTCCATTGTTGCAACCCTCAATGACTAATGCATGCGACACAACCATGTGAAACAGACATAGCTGCTATTTTTAACATATTATTCTACAATTTCATTGTGCTAGATCCATATATTACATCTATATTGGAATGCTTCCTTGCATGTAAAGTTAGATACAACTAATTTAGGATTTAGTAAGTTATTATTTTTTCCCTTAAGTTTAAGAATTATGGGAAATTTTGAAGTTAGTGGCAAAGTATTATTTTTTGGTTCAGACATAAAATTTGAATTTAACTTGTTTAGAGGAATTTTCATAATTGCAACATGCGTTTTTGAAGTTTTTAATGTATTTCTTAAGTTAGGCTTTTACGAGCTTGTAAGGTAGACTTTAATTAGATAGAATTTTGAGTCCTTATCTTAAAGGGGTAATAAATCATTTATGAGCACATAACTTTGTATGTACTAATACATGTATTATTAATTTCTGAGCTATGAAATATGGCAGAAGTCTTATTTGAGTCTAATGGCATGGTTGCTTAAAGATTATTCCTCTCTTTTCCTATGCTAATACTTTTTCCCTTAACTAATAAATATCAAAAAGCATCTAAAAAGAGGACACACCCTTGGGCAACTAGAAGGATATAATAAGATCAACTCACAGCAAAAAGTTGAAAATAACCTAGCATGAAATCAAGAAACTAGAAAGTGGGTGGAAGATAATGAAAACCAAGGTAAAAAGGAAAAAGGAAGAAAAAAGGAAAAGAAGGGAAAAAACAATTGTCTTTAACATTTAACCAAATCTTTCCTTCCCTTCAACAATTAACTAGTTGGCCAAGGGTTCAGTAACAGACTGAGAAATCACTACATGCATCACAAAAGTAATGAATCCAAAAGGCCATAATCCATGTAAAAGTATGTTGTTTCCACATATAAATTTACTCGTAAAGCACCAAAAGAATACTTATCACTCTTAATTTTTTGAGCAATAAGGGTAAATTTCAGTTCCATCACTTGTACAAAGAACACTTGTCATCAACAATACCATGATTGACTAGCATCATGTTCCATTACTCATAAGAGTTGACCTATGCACTTCTACAATCTATAGATTTAATGTTGTTATTGAATATTGATTGAGTTGAGCTGAATTACGTCGTTTGGCTAGGCAAAACAGTACCAAATGGGTTTTGCCTCTTGATTGGAGCACAAAGACTGTCATAGATACATACAGCAAAAATCATTCTAGCACAATTGTATGGGAAAATAAGCTGCATTTTCTTTGGAAAAAGGTCTAAGTTTCCCCTACAAGATGATGAAAAGGTGCAGCTTAGCCAATGTGCAATGAAACCTAATAGTAGACAGTGGAAAAGAAAAGAGAAGGGAAAAAGTTGATGCCAATATATCTTCCCGAATTTAGGACCCAAATAATAAATATTAATATTATTATAATATTTATGTTTTATTATTTGAAACTCTCTATTTTGATGAACAAATATCATTTAGCTATCACACACAAACACGTGTATCTCTTTTATCCATTTTGATATTAGAAATAACTTAACCATTCAGATGACTGGGCTAAGCCAACATTTAATAAACGAAAACAACTCTAATGGTATAAAATAAGAGTGATCACCGGATAGTGTAAGTCATCAAATTTAATAAATGAAAACAACTATAATGGTATAAATATAAGAGTGACCTGCAGATAGTCTAAGTCATCAAATTCACGTTATGTTTTGGATGATTCTGAATATTCTAGCATGTTTACCTCGGTGAAATATATTCATAAAAGTTTTGAGCATTTCAAAGTAATTCCAGCACAAATTCTGAAGCAAACACTGTTCTTGCCACAAGGGCAGCGATACTTTTATTAACAAGTCATGTGAGCAAGCCAAGCACAAAGAGCCAGTTATGTGTTTGTTAACATTTCAGCAGAATGGCAAGAGAATACTATGTAACAAAGTTAATGTTCATTACTCATGATAATGTACTGTATCAACAATTGAAAAAAAAGTGTCAATTATATTTTCCTTTGCCCCCACTGCCTGCTCTCCTAAGTCCCTCTTTCTTACAGTAGGAACTCTTAAAACATTTTTCGTTCAAAATTAAATTAGAAGAAGTTGATGCCCAGAGAGACCAAAGAACTGCACCTTATCCCCAAGAAAACAAGACACTCCCCATTAGCAGCTTCAAAATCCTTCAATTCAATTACCACCAAATCACCTAAAGAAACAGCTTATACTTGTGCTTTGTTTTACTCTCCTAAAGCACCAAACCATTCTATGAATAAGGAGGAACAAGATTTTGGAATCACCCAAGAAATCTCAGCTGCCCACAACAACTCATACCACAAATATAACACTGCTTTGCAATTTTAATTTCTAACCATTGTATAACTATACTTGTATATACTCTTCTTGCACACACACACAAATCAAAACTCTAGGATAAAAACCATGAGTTGCCCAATTTACTAATTAAAGATCCTACAACTGAAATTATCAATTGATTAGTGGTTGAATTGACAGCAGAAAGAGGCATAAGCATACCAGTTGCAATATCAGAACCTTGTCCATTAGTTGATGCTCATTTGAAATCCTGGCTGTTTTAGGATGGTTAAAAGTAAATGTAGAAGTAAAAGAATAGGATGTCTTCTCTATTGACATTTGTCCCAAATCCTACAAGAAGCAACAAGTGACGGTTAGCATTGTGACACATTAACATTACCTGTGTATGATTCCTGGTGGAAAAATCCAGTAACCAAGCATTACTAACTACAATCTCTGATGGAAAAATACGTGCTTACTGTCCCATTACTTCTGCTGCACTCTATTTTGGCAATCAACTGCTAGTTAGTTACATGATTAAATTTCTCTTTGTAAAGAGAATGTGGTTTGTAACATTAAATGCTCCCGAATAAAGGATGAAGCTGTAGAAAAACTCTAATCAGCTAACACCCATTTGTAATTCAATCATGACTTGCCCAACACATAGCAATTAGCAAACCTTTTGGACATAAGTTTATACAAACAATGAGACTTAAGTAGCAACTTTCAGAGACTTAATGTGAAGAAAGTTGTATTTAAAATCAGCTACAAGATTCTCATTTACATACCTTTAGTTTTGGCTATTCAATTTGAGACATTATGGCTCATACTTGGACACCAGAAACTTCCAAAATTGTCTGGGTGGTATTATTGGTATGATAATTTCTTCATTATGTGTGAACCATTGGCTTGAACCAATTAGAAGCATATAAAAGGATTCAGGGACACCATCTAGAATAGAATACAAGCTCTTCTTTTCCCACTCTCTGCATGCTACCTTTGACTGCAAAGAAGAAAAATAAATTCTTAGTGTCCCAGTAGAAATATAACTTTAAGAAAAGTAAAATCTTATAAGAATCCTGAGTATTAATGACAACAAGCTTGCCATTTGAAACAACAAGATGACATGTGAACCAATTAAACTAGAAAGTCATAATAAATATAAGCAAATTAGAGCTCTTTGGCTCTGGATCTTTTTAAGTAGTTCATTAGCCTCAGTTTCCCATGTTAAACTCAAACCTCTGATTACCCTGCTACAACTTTTTGTCCTAGGAAGCTGTTTCTTAAGTTACAGTTTCAGTACTACAGTCACTGATAAAATTTACAAACAAACAAACTCAACTTCCTTAGCCATTAATAAATTTCTAATGTTGACATTTAAATTAGTTTCACTTTCATTTTTACAAAATGCAATTTATGTTAAAACATGGATGGAATTTCACTCCTTTATCATAATTAAGGTTTGCTTACATTTAATGAGTTATGAGAAACCAAAAGCTCACATCAAAGTCATTCTAACTAAATTCTACAAACAAAAAATTAAAAAAAAAAAAAGAGCCTAGTAGATAACAACTTCCTTGAAGAGATAGGAAAGGAACACAGAGACTTTTCCCTCTGAAGGGACAATAATAGCAATAGGCAAAAAGGGTAAACAACATTGCAGGTGAAGAGATGAAAGAAGGAATAGACACACTGCTAAGTGCCATAGATGGGGATTTTTAATTTGCAAGGAGACATCCATGTAAAGCTAATACAACCTAAAATCTATACAAAAGAACTTAAAAATTAGAGCTCAAATCAATAAGCACTGACAGCTCGTCGAATGTTGACAGTACAAAGTAATAAGTGTATAAATATCCGAGTGCATGCGTTTGAACTCAGCGGATTGCCTTGGATTCCCTGACTCTTACCCCTAATCAAGATTCAATAACTAAAGCAAGTACAAGAAAAGACATTTGAGATATTTACCGTACTGGCGGGTCCGGCTTGAGATATCTCATATCTGCACCTCCAACTCTTGCGTTTTGTTGGAAGCCTGTAGAACGTACGGGCACACCGCACTCGCAAGACAAGCGGGGAGTTCATACTTCATATTCTTCCAAACAATCTCACAACAGTTGCACAATTGAACCCTCTGCGCACTACGCTGTATGTTTCTGCAAAAGTTCGCTTGCTTTTTGGTTTATTTGGCCATTCCCAAATCAAATCTAGATTTCCCCTTCTAAATTTAAAAAAATTGGACAGCTTAGTCCTATGTAAAATTTTAAATGATCTACTAAATCTCTAATTTTTTAAAATACTTTGATTAACTACTGCGTTCAAAATGTTGTAGTACATTAACATTTCAATGATAAACATATTTTTTTATAATACTATAAATTTGTTACAATAAAAAATAATACTAAATTTTAAAAAATTAAAAAGACAGAAATTATCCCTTGAGTCTTTGTATGAATTTTAAATTATTTATTAGGTCTCTAACTTTCTTAATATATCTCAATTAGTTTTCACTGTCTAAAATATTTTATTAAAATTAATTTTTAGAATATTATATATTTTACATTAAAAAATATTAAATTTTTAACTTTCTTTTTTCTATAAATATTAAATTTTCATTTCCATTGCCCTCCCTAAACCAACCTCCAAACTTTGATCTAGGTTTGACTTTTTGAAAAAATCAATTATATTAGTTATTTATGTATTATTTATTTATTTATTTTAGATATTTTAAATATTAATTAAATTAGTATTATTATGTTATATTTTGTTGTAATTATAAATTTTAAATTTGTGATATGATTTTTGTTGATATATTTTGAGAATTTTTTTTAAAATTAAGGATATAAATTTATATTTTTATTATATTTATTTACAACCCGCTTAAAATCTATAGATAACTCATTGTGGGTTTAGTATAAATCACATATCTACTAAAGTAGGTTTGATAATAAAACTTTAAATTTGTAACGGGTTTGGGTCTCTAAGAAAATAGCTAAGGTTTAAGTGTTAAATCTAAGATTGTGTCAAGTAAAATTTGACACTTTTATTTACCCAGTGTGTATGTCTCAAATTGTGCTAATAATTTATATAGATACTAAATTGGGCATTCATGGATAAAGGTATGAAACAATTGTTGTTTCATAATATATTTAATTTGGTTATTTATTTATTTCACAGTTTCTCAAAGAATAGTTAAGATTTAATTGTTAAACTTAAAATTATGCCAAAATTTAACACTTTAATCTACTAAGTGCATACCTTAAATTGTGCCAATATTTTGTAAGGGTACTAAATAGGATATCGGTAGACAAAACTATCAAATAAATGAAATAATTAAACTATATCAAATGAATATGTTTCATTTAATTATGCTTTGCAAAGTGTTAGTTTTTGATTATTTGATTCAAAATCAAATTGCAAGTTGTGGTAACTTCGTTGACTTAACAAAAGCTAATAGCAACTTGTTAAATTTTAATTGGTGGAAGTGAATTGATACAAATTCAGTTTGAATTTGTTTCAAATTGTAGAAGAAACATAACTTTAGCCATTAATAGCTTCACGAATTCGCCATCAAATTCAAGTAAGATGATTGGCCATTTTATTTGCCTTATCATTTTGTTACACTTGACATTTTATTTCTTTTTGAATGGCCAATCAAGCGGCAATCCTTGGCTATATATAATGGCTGTGAACTCAAAATCATTGAGTGAATTGTTTCGGTATTTATTTTTTAGAGGTTAAGTGTAAATCTTAATAGTTTGAGAGACAGAAATTTATTGAAAGTAAGAGTTGCTTCAAATATTCGAAGGGATAGTTACTATTTTAGCTTGAGAAATTTCACAACGTTTTCCAACTAGAATTGTTAAAGCACGCTTTAAGAGTGAGTCTCCTAATCTCATTAATATAATGAGATAGTATTGTGCGTTATATTTTTGCTGCGTTGCATATGAGATATGTAATATTTAAATTGTGTAAAATGCACATATTTACCCATAGCACGGCCTACACGAACACAACACTCATAAAAAATTGGTATCATAACACTTTGTTGTGTGCAAAATGTGCTTAAATTTAAAGTATTCGTGGCGTAATTAATTTCTTAGTGTTATTGATTATGTGTTTTAAGTGTTTAAAAAATTTATAATCGAGACTTAGCTAAAAGGGATGCCGCAACGCTGTAGGCTAAGTGTTGCGGTGTTTGGGTGGAGATCCTAGCACCGCAACACATTTAGATTGGTTTTGCGACATCGAAAGCTGGGCCTTCAATATCGTAGATCCTGAAACCTAAGAAAGCCTTAATTACGCCAGTTTATTTATTTTCAAAGAGTTTAAAAATAAACGGTTTATTTTTAAAATTTATAATTGTTATATATGCAATAAAAATTGTAGGTCATTTGTTTGTGTTGGTAACCACAATGGGAGCCTTGGTGGTAGTGATGGTTAGTTGTGTTTGTACAAAATAAATGTCTAATTAATAATTACGGCCTTATGAGGCGGGGATAGAATTAAGTAATCTTTCTTGATCAGATTGAATAATATGCCAATATAAGATAATTTTACACATTGATCCAGCTTATAAATACAATATTAGTCAGATCATATCGATTTTTTCTAATATTGCTAAAGCGTGAGGGATTTGATCAGTATGATTTGGATATGTGATAGATCAGCGTCTGCTCAGAGGAATTTCTGATGAAGCTACCCTAGAGGAAAGGGTGACTTATCATAAATGGTTAGATGATGATTTAAAAGTTAAATCTTACGTCCTTACCTCTATGTCTATAGGTTTAGAAAGAGAACATGCTTATATGGGTGATGCTTTTAGCATTATTTTCCATCTAAATGAGCTATTTGGTGACCGTCCTTAGGTTGAGGCATATAGGGTTGCCAAATCACTTTTTCAGTGTAGACTTTTTGAGGGGCAATCTAGTGAGTCCCCATATCCTTAATATGATTTCTATAATCAAGAGGTTTGAGATAATGGACATTACGCTAAACAAATATATGAGGAATAGCTTGATTCTTCAGTCGCTTTTGGGGTCTTTTAGACAGTTCATAATAAATTTTAATATGCAAGGAATGATTCTGTGCTATGCTGATTTTCATAATATGTTGAAGACAGTAAAAGAGGACATGAATAAGGTGAGATTGTCTCTCTTTGTTTAGGGTGCTTCATCTTCTGCACTTAGGGATTTTGGGAAGCTTAAAGGAAAGAAGAAAAAAAAAGATAAGGCAGACACCCAAGATTGATCCTCAAAGGTGACCTATATCCAAACCACAGAAGAAAGAAAAATGAAAATATTTTCACTGTGACGAGGAAAGACACTGGAAGAGAAATTGTCAGAAATACCTTACCTTAGTAAAGAAGACTCTCTCAAGTATATGTTTACCTATTATTGAAATTTCTTTAGCATATGATGTTAATTCTGATTGGGTATTAAATACTGCTTGTCCTTCTCACATATGCAATATGTTGCAGGGTCTAAGGAAAGTTAGACTATTGTAGTTGGGAGAGATTCAGCTTCGTGTTAAAACTGGAGATTTTCTTCAGGTTGAGGCTGTGGGACATTTTGATTTATATCTCTCATGTAACAGAATTATAGTGTTGTATAATTGTCTTTTTGTACCCTATATTTTAAGATAAATAGTATCCATTCCTGTACTTGACAGTGAGGGTTATCATATGTATATACGAAATCATTCATTATATTTATATGATATGTATAATGTTTGAATAGCTGATTGTCAATTAATTAATGGTCATTATATATTGAATACAACACAAAATGTCATGAATGTATAGGTAAACGCAGTAAGTAATTCAAAAACTTTAAATGAAACAGAATTGTGACATATAAAATTAAGTTATATAGGCGTTAGACACTTATCCCGTCTAGTTAAGGATGGTCAAATATCTAATTTGACTATAAAACTTTTTTTAGATTGTGAATCATGTATTTAAGAAAAATAAAAAAATCTTCCTTTATTGGTGTTGGACACCGTGCCACTAGTTTATTAGAACTTATACATAGTGATGTATGTGTTCTAATGAATCACGCTGTTGTGGGTGGATTTTTATACTTCGTAACCTTTATCGATAATTTATCACGATATAGTTATGTGTTTCATATGAGACACAAGTCTTGAACCTTTAAATTTTTTAAGGAATTTAAACTTAAAATAGAGAAATAAACGGTATGTATGTCAAATGTCTTCGATCAGATCAAAGCGATAAATACATAGGTAGTGAATTTTTGAATTATTTAAAGGAGAGTGAGATTCTCGCTCAGTATAGTCCTCTAGCTATTCCACAGCACAATGGTGTTTCAGAGATGAGGAATTAGACTTTATTAGATATAGTCCGATCGATGATGAACTTCATTGATCTCCTTGAGTATCTTTGGGAATATGCTCTACAAATTGCTGCCCATATATTGAACAGAGTTCTATCTAAAGTCATTCTATCTACGCCTTATGAGATATAGACTGGAAGGAATCCAAGTCTTAAATATTTTAAGATTTGGGACTGTCCAGCTTATGTAAAAGTTATATAATAGGATAAACTTGCACCTAGGGGGTACAAGTATTGGTTTATTAATTATCCCATCAATTCAATGAGATACCAGTTCTATGATCCCGAGGAACAAATGTGTTCATTGTTTGGAATGCCACTTTTTTAAAGAAAGAATTTCTCATAGATCATGGTGTTTATAGAAAGATTGATCTTGATGAAGTCAATCAAAATGAATCAGAGATGGAACCATAAGCTCAGTCTAGTAAATTACCTTTTACACACCCTTTACGTAGGTCATAAAGGATATCAAAGCAACCTGAAAAGTATGGTATGATACCTAAAGGTACCTCTGAGGTTTTCTTAGTGAAAGAAAATGATTATTTAACCTACAAAAAGGCAATATTAGATATTGATTTAGGAAAATGGTAAGATGCCATGAAATTCAAAATTGACTCTATGTATCAAAATCAAGTCTAGGACTTGGTTGAGCTTCCCAAAGAAATAGTTCTTATCGATTATAAATGGGTTTACAAATGAAAGCATGGGCACAATGGAAAGGTAAAGACCTTAAAGACCCGTCTGGTTGTAAAAGGTTATACTCAACGATCTGGGATTGATTACGAGAAAATATTTGCACTAGTTGCGATGCTTAAGTCAATAAGGATATTATTGGCATTTGCTGCATGCAATGACTTTGAAATTTGAAAAATAAACATAAAGACAGCGTTTCTGAATGGATATCTTGAGGAAGAGATATTCATGGAACAACATAAAAGTTTTGCATTCATCCTTACTTCTGGTCTTGTATGCAAATTGAAGAAGTCTATTTATGGACTTAAGTAGATTTTTCAAAGTAGAAATCTTTATTTTGATGAGGTAATCAGAGGGTCTGGTTTCATAAAAAATAAAGATAAGGCATGTGTGTATAAAAAGGTTAGTGAGAGCATGATTGTTTTCTTAATTCTTTATATGGATGACATAATGATCATTGAAAATGATATCGGTATGTTACAATTAGTAAAAACTTACCTTAGTAAGAATTTCTTTATGAGAGGCTTTCTATATATTGCGTATAAAGCTCTACAAAGATAAAGTAAGAAGGTTGATAGAACTCTTTTAATCTTCATATATTAATAGTGTCTTGGAAAGGTATAGTTTTAGTAATTGTAAGACAGTTAATGTACCTATTATACATGGCATTCATCTTTCGAGGAATACGTGTCCTCAAAAGAAAGACGAAAAGGTTAGAATGTCTAACATTTCTTATGCATCAGCTGTTGGAAGCTTGATGTACGCCATGATGTATACGAGACATGATATTAGTATGGCTGTAAGTATTACAAGGTGGTACCATTATGATCTAGGTGACAGCCATTGGATGATAGTCAAACATGTCCTTAAATACTTTAAGGGTACAAAGGACAAGTTTCTTATATGTGGAGAAAATAGCTTACAAGTAAGAGGATACACTAATTTAGACTTTTAGTCTGATTCGGATGATAGAAAGTCTACTTCTGAATATGTGTATTCTCAATAGTGACGCCATAAGTTGGAAAAGTGTTAAACATAGATCCATAGCTGATTCTACTACAGAGGCAGAATACATTACAACTTCAACAATAGCAAAAGAAGCGATGTGGATTCAGAAGTTTATCACTAAACTCGGTATAGTCATAAGTTTCATGGATTCTATCCTATTATATTGCAACAACAACGAGGCCATTGCACAAGCAAAAGAGCCAATACCACACTAGAGATCTAAACATATGGAGAGAAAATAGCACAT
Source organism: Ailanthus altissimus (assembly GCA_946807835.1). Taxonomy (NCBI): domain Eukaryota; kingdom Viridiplantae; phylum Streptophyta; class Magnoliopsida; order Sapindales; family Simaroubaceae; genus Ailanthus; species Ailanthus altissimus. The sequence continues at coordinate 29,489,743 of OX327688.1, read as the reverse complement.
TGTTAGAGAGATCTTGACTTGAGGAGATGTTATATTTCATATAGTTGACTCTGTAAATAATGTAGCAGACCAACTAACTAAGGCCTTAACTCCTAAGGTGTTTAAAAAATATGTAAAGTCATTAAGTATTAGATATCACTACCAATGGCATTAGAGCAGTGGGAGTTGTTAGGATTTTTTGCTCATGTGACATCCCAATTTTGTATGAATATTATATTTTCATACTTATGCAATAAATAAATATTTTTATTAAATAGCTAATTATTTTTTACAAGGTAAAATACTTGTAATATTTTGAATATTATATTGATCTAAAAGAGTTCAGATCAGGTCTAAAAAGTTAGAACCTTGTCTGAAATGAGACAAAGACTTAAAAATATACTAACAATGACATAGTTGCAAAGAGTTGCAAGTATTTCTAAAAAATATCATTGTACAAATATGTTCTCAAATTATAAGTTCCTGATCTATTTCCACCGACGCTGGGTCTGTCGTGTGGAATCGATGAATATAGATTAGTATATATCTATATCTTAATCCTTCAGATGATTAATCTTAGCAGACCATAAGCTTAGTGAAAGTTCGTATAGATATACAAGTATTCAGTAAGGACTGGACTGAACAAGACTCAATGAAGACCTTTAATGGATATCTCATATAATTATCAATTGAAGGTCTTCTCAATTTGAGTAATTTTCATGGTCCTTTGACCTGAACACCACAGTGGGCTTGTAAGTTATCTATCATACTTAGGTTTCACTCATGTTAGAGACCTTTCATAGTCTGACCGTTAGGTGTCATTGGGTATGGTTCAATACTTTTGGAGTTTGGTGTGTGTAGACATAAAATTTGTCAGCTCATATAGGTGAGTCAAATATCCAAATGCTCTAAAATTGTATTCTAGGAAGTCTTATGGCCATAAACATTAAACCCAGGAAAGATTTTTTCATAATATAAACAATGTCGCAAATGAGGTTGCGGATATTATTTATCAGAATATAAGATATATATGTCTCCACTCTTTCAAGATATATATGACGAAAGGATTGTACGAATATAAATTAACCTCAAACTTTTATGGTTCAACGTGCCATTTTGTATTATCTATAATGTGTGTGAGGCATCAGTTATAGACTTACAAAAAATATTCTGTGAGATAAAATATGTGTGAACTTAGAGAGTCTCATTATATGAAGTATACTTATTCAGCACGTGGGTAGTGTACCGGATTGAATTATTCGATCTGAAAAGTTTTCAAAAAATATGAATTTATTTCTAGGTCTCTCGGGGAATAATTAAAGTTTAAGTGTTAAACCTAAGATTGTGTCAAGTAAGACTTGATACTTTTATCTACCTAATTTATATCTCAAATTATGCTAATAATTTGTATGAGGTACTAAATTGGGTATTGGTTGATAAAGTTATGAAATAATTATTTTTTATAATATATTTAATTTGGCCATTTATTTATTTTAGGGTCTTTTAAAGAATAATTAATATTTAAGTGTTGAATTTAAAATTGTACTAAGTGAGACTTGACACTTTAATCTATCAAGTGCATACCTTAAATTGTACTAATATTTTATAAGGACACTAAATATAATATCGCTAAATAAAACTATCAAGTTAATCGGCCATTAAACTATATCAAATAATATGTTTAATTTAATTATGCTTTACCGAGTGTTAGTTTTTTATTAATTGAATCAAAATCAAATTGTAAGTTATTGTAACTTCATTGGCTTAACAAAAGCTAATAGTAACTTGTTAAATTTTCATTGGCAGAAGTGAATTGATACAAATTCAGTTTAAATTTGTTTCAAATTAAAAAGCATGAAGTGGCATAACTTTATCCCCTAATAGCCTCACGAATTTGCCACCAAATTCAAGCAGGATGACTATCCATTTTATTTGTCTTGTCACTTTTTTACACTTGTCATTCGCTTCTTTTTGAATGATTGATCAAGCGGCAATCCTTGTCTATATATAATGGCCGTGAACTCAAAATCATTAAGTGAATTGCTTCCGTTTTTTTTAGAGGTTAAGTGTGAATCTTAATAGTCTGACTAATAGAAATTTATTGGAAGTAAAAGTTACTTCAAATATTTGAAGGAAAAGTTACTATTTTAGTTTGAAGAAGCTCATCATGTTTTCCAACTAGAATTGCTAAAACACGCTTTAAGAGTGAGTCTCTTAATATCATTACTGTAATAAAATAGTATTGTGTGTTATATTTTTGCTGCGTTGCATATGAAATATACGATATTTAAATTGTTTAAAATGCACACATGCACATAACACCCACAGATCTAATGTTTAGATCAATTTTGTTTTGATTGTAGGTACATAATGTTCCTTTAATTCACATGAACATTAAATTTGCAGAGTTGTTAAGGAACATGATTAATGAGTTTCTGGATGTGGATGCTGACAGTGGAGGTTCTTACTGGTGGAAATATATGAGAATTCAAGTTCGTTTAGACATCGATAAGCCTATTCGTAAATGGGTGTTTTTAAGGTTGGGGAACACTGACCGATATCTATGGGTGGATTTTAAGTATGAAAAATTGCAGGAGTTTTACTCTCTTTACGGGTTTCTTACACACTCTTACAGGGAATGCATGAAAGGCTATCCTGCAATCTTAAAGAAACCTGGCAACCATCGTTACTCTGATGATATCAGGGCAGTGGTTAACGCCCGCTGTTAGAAGAATGGCAACATTTTCAAAAAGGGTGACAGATAGTCTAAACCTAAGGCAAACTTTCGGTTGACGATGGCAGAAAGGGAAACAATGGATACTAGTTCTGAGGTTCTGAATTCTTTGCGGTCAATGTATCCCTCTCAACAACATCTTAATTTTATGGAAGAGGATAAGGCTTAAAATTTGGCTGTCTCTTAGAAGTCGAATTTAAATCCTCCTCTAATTTTGGTTGGTGTTTATAAGGTTGTTAAGAACTCCAATTCGATTACGCTACCAGCAACGTTTGACTCCTTAAAAAACTCTCTTTCAAAACTAGTAAGTCCTAACATTCGAAAGATGGTTAGTGAGTCACCAGTTCAAGAGAAGATAACGGGGAAACATTTTGCTTTGTTTGAATGCATTTGTTAAGGATGTATCTTAAGAGAATCTCGGGGTTCAATGATCACTTCATAATGCTACTAAGGCTAAAGAACTCTAAAAAAAGGTTAAGATATTTTTCGATTCTTATGATGCGGATAAGGAGAAACGGGATGCCTCTGGTAACAAGCGAAAACATTCTGAGTTTGACTTAGGTACCGGATCACCCTTAAAAGATTCAGATGGCTGCTTCATTTTCCTCTTAGGTGGTGGATGCAAAGCATCCCCACCAAGTGCCACAACTATCTTATGCTGAAATGCACGGGGTTTGGAAAAATCCCCGTGCATTTCCAAACCCCGTGCATTAAAGGATTTACATAAACTCATTTTTGAGTGTTCCCCAAGTTTGGTCTTTATTCTGGAGACCAAACTCTATGGTAAGAGAGCTGAAAAGGTAAGGACAAGTTTAGGCTATCAGGGTTTTTTTCAGGGGAATAGTATTGAAAAGATTGGTGGCATGTTTGTTCTATGGAATGATATGTGGGATATCTCCATTCGAGGGTATTCCCGATTTCATGTTGATGTGAAGGTTAAGGATACTATCGATAAATGTTAGAGTAGTGGGATTCTATGGAAATCCCAAACAATAATATCGGTGTATAGGTTGGGAATTATTGCATAGGCTATATCGGGATTCCTCTCTACCATCTTATTCTTAGAAGACTTCAACGAGCTACTATTGGTACTAGATAAACAAGGGGGGAAAGTAACTGAAAGGCGATCGATAGGTGAATTTCAAGATGTCATTTCAAAGCTTGAACTATTGCAGTTGAAATGTTTTTGACCTCGGTTCATTTGGAAGGGGCCAACGATTGATGGGGACACTGTCTTAGAAAGGTTTGACAGAGCTTTTGCATGTGAGAGCTAGGTGTCTTGGTTTCTTAAAGGTACGATATTATACTTGGATTTGTTTTCTTCTGACCATCGAGCCATCTAGGTGGTATTGACTCCGCGAGCGCCTTTCCAAAACATGATGAGAAGACCATTCAGTTTTGGACCATTATGGGTTAAAGAGGAAGGTTGCTTGGAGGCAGTGAGTTCAGCATGGCAATAAGTTACTTCGGGCAAGGATATTTCAAGGAAACTGAGGTCATGTGCGAAGGCTTTATTGGGTTAAATCGAGCACAAGGAGATTGACAAGCTAACTGCAATCCCAAATCGATTAAGAATGTCTGAAAGGAGATTGACAAGCTAACTAAAACAGTATCGGGGAGGTTGATGGTAAATGACTTAAGCAACTTGAATGCTTTAGTATGAGGAGATTTACTGATTCCAAAGAGCAAGAACAGACTGGATGGCTTAGGGCGACCAAAACTTAAAGTTCTTTCTCCATAAGGCCTCAGACAAGCGATTTAAAAACCAGATCAATGGACTATTTTTGGAATTAGGAATTTGGTGTGAGGATGGTAGTGCTATATCTGAAATCATCTCTGACTATTTTAGAAAGCTCTTTCGATCCCAACATACTAGTAGTAACTTTTTAGTTAAAGGTTTTAAAGACTTGCAGCCCCATATCTCTTAGAAGCTGCTGGTTTGCTTGAAGCGGAATTCATGGAAGAAGAAATAAGTAATGTTATTTTCTCAATGGGTTCCTTCAAGACATTGGGACCTAATAGGTATCATGTATTATTCTTCCAAAAATTTTGGAGAGTGGTCAATGTTGATGTTATCAGTTTCTGTCACAAGGTGCTTAATGAAGGATTCTCTTTTTTGGAGTATAATGATACTAATGTCGTGTTGATACCAAAAGTCCACTTACTAAAAAATCTAAATTTTGACTAATTAGCCTTTGCAATGTTTTGTATAAAATTGTGGCATGTCTAGCTAATAGGCTAAAGGGTGTTCTCCAAGATATAAAATCACCATCTCAAAGTGCCTTTGTATCCGGTAGATCGATAACAGAAAATGTTGTTGCGGCTTTTAAGCTTTTGAGTTGATACACTCATTGAAGAAGAGGAAGAAAGGAAATTCATGGAGTTTGGCTTTAAAGTTGGATATGAGCAAGGCATATGATCAAGTTGAATGTTTTTTTTTTTTGGGGTTTAATGTCAAAGTTGTGGTTTAGCCAAAGATGGATCAACCTTATCCATAATTGTTTATCTATTGCTAGTTTGGGTTTTTTGGTGAATGGCAATGTGGTTGGTAGAGTCATACCATCTAGGGGATTGAGACAGGGGTGTCCATTATCCCCCTATTTGTTTTTGCAGTCTGCTGAAGGTTTGTCTTTTATGCTATAATAGGCTGAATTGCAAGGGTTGATGTGTGGGTTTACTTGTGCACATAATGCTTCGCGAGCTTCTTATAAATTCTTTGCGAATGATAGCCTGATCTTCTGCAAAGCCACCTCTCAAAACTGTTCAACAATTAAGAATATCCTATCCAGGCATGAGTCTTTCTCTGGGCAAAAAAATACATTTTGATAAGTATTCGATTACCTTCGGTCCTTCTGTTTCAACTTTAGATCAAAGACAGATTTTAGATCTATTTGGCTCAAAAACAGTGGTATGCGTGATTGTTGTTTAGGGCTTCCTTCATATATTGGCATGAATAGAATAATAGTGTTGCAACAAATTATTGAGAAAGTGTGGCATGGGTTACAGTTATGGAGAAGACGCTATTATTCAATTAAGGGAAAATTGTTTTGATCAAGGCTGTAATCCAAGCTATACCCATCTATGCTATGTCAATTTTCCGACTGCATGTTTCTATATTAAATAGGATCTATCAACTCATTAGGCAGCTTTGGTGGGGATTAAATGGTGGAAACAATAAATTATACTGGATGGCCTAGGATAATCTTTGCGCGCCTATGGTTGATGGAGGGCTCGACTTCAAGAACCTAGAAGACTTCAACAAAGCTTAAGTGGCCAAGCAGGGGTGGAAGATAGTCACTCAAGTTTCTTCTTTGGCTAGCCGTATACTTAAGCTAAGTATTTTCCATCTACAAATTTTCTTGTGGCTTCATCAGTTCGAGGATGCTCATATACTTGCAGGAGTTTGATATGGAAAAAGGAATTACTGCACTTAGGAGTTAGATGACTAGTGAGGGATGGAACATCAACTTCTGTTTACTCAGATCCTTGGCAACCAAGGCCACCTTCATTTCGTCCCATCACGCGTAGCCTCGGTAGAGATGTATATGTGGTTTCAAAGTTATTTGAAGAGAATGGAGGGCGGAATTTTGAGCTGTTAAATTCTTTGCTTTGGCCAATAGATGTGGAGTTGGTGGCTTCGATTCCAATGACTAATTTACAAGCTAAGGGCCAGCTAATGTGGCATTACTCTTCTGATGGAGAATATTCGGTAAAATCAGGGTACCGGTGTCAAGGATGGCGAGACAGACAAATCAGAATGGTTGTTATTTGAATCTCCTCTGCGGCACTTGTGGAAGAGCGTATGGTCCCTACAACTAACTCCAAATGTTTAAGTGTTTTTGTGAAGAATTATTCATAACATCCTGCCAACTATGTCTAATTTAGTTACAAGGCACATTGATGTACATCTGACCTACTTTCGGTGTGGAGAAGATGAAGAGACTAACCTTCATGCACTGATCAATTGCCATTCGATAGTTTCAATTTGGGAAGAAAGTTGCTTTGCTTCTAATATCCTAGACTTTGGTGCTTCGGGGGGGACGAGACTTGGGGTTATTAATCATGGATGTTTTCCACAATTTATCTACTCGAGACTTAGAATTTTTAGTGTCTTGTTATGGAGCTGCTGAAACTTACAAAATGGATGACTACATGGCGTGCATGGGGACGCTTCAATTGCCTTGGTGCTTCAGAAGGTTGGGGCATGTTTATCCGAGTTTCAATTGCTAAGGTGGAAACCACCGCCAACAGGTGTCCTAAAGGTAAATGTAGATGCGGATGTGCAATCGGGATGAAACTTGATTGGCATTGGATGGATTCTCAGGGACTCAAGAGGATTGGTGCTTATGTGCTCGACAAAATCTGTCATCTCCTCATGCTCGCCTCTCTCTACGGAATGCCTTGCGCTATTCAGTGATTTACAAGATTTGTGGGAATTGAGGTGTCAAGGCAGGATTAGTGTTTGGTCTTTGGAGGCTGAATCGGATTGTAAATTAATGATGAATGTCATTTCTTTGCAACCGTTTAATGGGGTTGAGGGAAATTTGCTGCAGTCGATTGTTGCGTTTTTACACAAATATGAAAATACCTTTTGTTCATTTATTAAACATGAAATAATTACTATTGCACACTTCTTAGCGAAATGAGAGTCCATTTCCTTTGTGTAGGAGATTTAGATAAATTCTATACCAATTAAATTGTGTGAGTATATCCATAATAATATACTTTGCTCGGCTTGGCTCTAACCTGCTCTCGTGAGTGCTAGATTACATACTTGACTTTTTGTACCTTCTCGGTTTATTAACCAATCTATCAAATGTCGAACAAATCTAGCACAGAACTGAATTTAACAAGTTTTGAAGCTTTAAACTTCTCATTTTTAGGTTTTGAACCAAGTGCAACAATTTCACTTTTTGTTTTTTTCAAATATGTTTATGGTGAAAATAATGGACTGCATATTTCTTAGCTTGTTGTATTTGATTAGACCTTATTTAATTTGATAGGATGCGTCCTCTCCAAGTAAGAAAAAAATGTCCTCAATAAATATCCATAAAACTGAAATTAAACAAAATCTTCTCTAAAATTAGTGTGATTTTAGGAAGGAAAAAAATTGATTTTTAACCTCTTGTGACACTTGATTCTTAAACCTCTTGCTTTAATTGATTGCAGCTAAACTGCCCTTTTAAGAATTTTTTGGTGAATTAATTTCACTTTGAACTAGAGTTGCAAAGAAAATTCTATTTTCTTATTATGATGCTTTAGTTTCTCTAGATAATTTCATTCAAAATGATACGAGTGAACAAAAGCCAAGCCAAAGTTGAAGATAACATGGCCGAAACAAAGGCAATTCGTGTGTGTTTATCCAACTTACTTCCCATGCTTTCATGCCTGACTTGTATTACATCATTAATAATTTTTTTTTTGAAAAAAAAAACTTTACATCATTAGTCCTTAGAATATAATCTTTCGCCATATATCTTTTTTTTTAAAATAATATTTTGACTCCTAAATTGTTAAGTTTGTTAGTATTTTATTATATAATGCAGAGACCAACATTTTGGATAAAGCAACTCAGTCTATATATTAACTAATAGACCAATATTTTCCTCATCATCTCATTTTAGCCTATGACAATTAGAGGTGCACAAATTCAATTTTAGTTCAGTTTAGGATTAAATAAAATTAAAATTAAAATAAAAATCGATTGGTTTTATTCAAATGAAATTGGTTGACTCAAATACAAAAAATGGTTGGATTCGATTTTTTATATTTTTAAAATATTTTAAATGTATTTTTTAATTTGACCTCAACTAAATTAAAATGAACTAAAACTTCGATTAATTCTAATTATTTTGAATCGATTAAGAACCGAATTTTAAAACAAACTTAATCGAACCAGCCAAAAATTAATTAGTTCTGTTCAATTTTTTTTTTCACTCCTAACCAATGTGGAACATCTTAATGCTCTCTTATTTGGATTAAATTTTTAGCAATTTTTTTAGTGAAATGATCTATCACAAATCTCTTTACAACTAATATGAAACAACTCAGTGAAGTGTTGCTTCACGTCTCCAAATTTTTATAAGTCATCGATTCTTGAACTAATTTGACCCTCATTCACCTCGCCTTGTATACATAGAGTTCAAATTATTTTTTAATTACTCATGTTTCTCATAAATAAAAACTATTGAACCCTTTTTTTTTTCTTTTACTTTTCTTTCATGTGTATTTTTAATATATATATTTGTATTTATATGGTTAAACTGGTACCTAACTGAAAAGCAATAAACTTATTTATCAGTTCTCAGAAATAAATTGGAGCATTATTGTTTATCATGTTGTGTTTAAAATCCTATTTAGAAAGGAGTGTAATGTGGGAATTAGTTTGTATACTGTTGGAAATATATATTAATTAGTAAGGAGAAATTATCTTGTTGCATTAATTTAAAGAAAATGTGGTTTAGTTAAAGTAATATCTTGTTGCCTTAATTATAACCCTATACTTGGCCAAAAGGGAATTATACAGATTCTCTCATCATCTATTTTTTTTAATTCTAAATTTTAAAGAAGATAATGGCATATAGCATTTGAAAATATTTAAGGCTAAAATATAATTTATTTATAATTTTTCTTATTAAACAACAAAATACATCGTTTTGCTAACTACTTAAAACTGCATATTCATTAACACACGCCATTGATATCATGACAAGACTATAGGCTATTAAAAAAAAAGGGACTATATAGGTTTTTTTTTTTTTTTTACAGGTTAATTTTTTTATTTTCTTATTTATCTATTATTATGTAGATAAAGCAATTATTAATTAATTTTTGTAATATAAAAACAGAAGGTCTAGAATATTTATACAGTATATGTAAAAATATTGTAAAAGTCTTCAATAATAAAGAATTAGCGTGCACCAACCTCTTCAACTTTGTGATAAGGGATCAATTTCTAGCATTACAAGTGTTATAATAATAATAATAATTATTATTATTATTGTTATTATTATAAGAACAATATTAATATAATAATAATAATAATAATTTTCTTAATTTAATATTTGTTGCCTATTTATCTTTTCACTATTTATTTTTTTTTTTAAAAAAAGAAAATTTCATTACAAGAGAAAACATTATACAGGGAAATTTCGGAGCCAAACAGTGGCTGTGGGATGGGAGAAAACACGTTTGGCTACCTTGTGCGCCAAGATATTTTTGGTCCTAGGAATGTGCCTTAGGACAGCTTGAGTGTTTCCCTTCGTAAGATTACAAATATCTTTTAATAACCATCTAACTTCTTTAATAGATTACTGGTCTCCTAGAATAAGGCTAACAACATTTTCAGCGTCTACTTCATCTACCAGAAACTGATAAACAAGGGAAGCTGGAAGCTCAATTCTAAACAAAATGGCTTTAGCTTCGGCCATTTCCACATCATAACAGGAGTTATAAGGAGACACTGCCATCGCAATGGGAAAATTCTCATCATTTCTGATAACTGAACCAAGACCAGCCTTGTTACTTATAGGATTGACTGCAGCATCAACATTCACTCGAAGTCAGCCCCTTGGAATGGTCTCCTGACAAGGGAAGTCATTGGTTCTGGTTGATTTTGAAGGGATAGATTGAGATCCTACGTGGGAAGAGAAAGAGTCCAAATAGGCTTCTGCTCCGGAGATTATCAGCTCTAGAGGGACCTTTCTACCTAGCATAATTAAGGTATTCTTATCATTCTAGATTGCCAATAAGATCATAAAAAAATCTGCAAATTCTGTACTGGTGGTGCTTGAGTGGGCACACTGCAAGGTTTGCCATAGGTCATAACTAGACATCCCCTTCATTGGTTGGAAAAAGGTAGAGCACTTCTAGACTTTCTTTGCAGCATTACAGGTGATCAAGGCATGCATAACAAATTCAGGCTCCTTGTGGCGCCTGGTGCATTGAGGACTATCACAAATTTTCTTCAAGGTCAGAGCAAGCCTAGTTGGCAAAAGGTTCCACAGGGCTCTCCGATGAAGATTCTCACTTTCAAAGGGACGGGCTTATTTCAAATAGATTTTCAAAATTTACAATGGCCTTCTAATGGTTCTGGATATGCAACAAGTTTCGCTTTAAGGGCGACATAATAACCGTTTTTGATTGAGTAATCCCATATTTTATTGAAGTGCCAACAACAAGTGTCTTCCACATTAATTATAGGGATAAGAATATTTTTTATTGGCTCAACATTAGCTGATAAGAAATTCTCCTCTAGCAGCTTCAAGTTCCACTGCTTCCCCTCTTTATTTTTGTTATTTATTTGACTTTTACTAAAATAAAAAAATATTGAAATTAAAAAAAAAAGTAAAAGTGGAAGGGTTGAACCTGGCTCACAAACCAGGAGGTATGGGGGCTTTTGTCCGCTCATCATCAATCCCATTCTACTACTCTATTAGTATCAATTTTTACTATTGTCAGTCTCCTCACAAGAAACTAGAATATTTCTTTGATAGGGCAGAGAATAAACAGGCACACCAACTAGAGTCGGAAGTTATAAATTTAAGAGGTTAGCCCATGATTGACTTCTTATTCTTTTTTTGTAGAGCATAACAACAAGCTACCATAAAAGTGGCAATTTTTTGTATGTGACTCCTAATGACTACTCAATCGATTAGCATCAGAAACAATCTTTCTTTTAGTCGGAGTCTGCCCTCCTCCCCCATCAGACCCATGGACAGTAGACGACGAAAATCTTCGTCTATGCCAGGAAAAGGCCGAGCTCTAAATAAGGCTAACAGAGGAGATGGAGTGGATTAAAGCGATGCTAGACGAAGCGAAGCACCACATTCAAAAAGTCCAGGAAGAGGATCAAGCTCAGCAATAAGCATGCCAACCCTAACTTTATGTTAGGTTCGACAAAAGCTTCCCAAAACCAATCTGCTAATTCAATAAGTCCTCTCTTAAGTGGAGCTTTAAGGGATTAACTACCTTTCATCCTATCATATCTTTATGACTAGGCCTGATGACTTTCCAAAAAGAGGTACAGATGTCAAGATCTTTAGTATTCAAGGTATTCTGAATGCAAGAATAGCTTTCTAGAAAGCGAGATTGAAATTCGTATTATCAGTGGACCTCATCAGATATTAGAGAAAAGGTTTGATTAGGGTATTTTAAATAGATTAGATTAAGCATACAGCTAATATGTGATAACTCATATCGATATGTAGCTAACATCGGATCAAGACTACTCATTTCAAATCTAATTCGTGAGATGGCAGTGATTAAAATAGGAAGAATTCTTTTACAGCAGATCCAATGGTAAAAGATTCTCTTTCAACCGAAGGGCATTGCCAAGGGCTCGAGGGGGAGCTTTATTTAAGAGAAAATGAGGAGTGAATTGAAAGGCTTCCATTTCTGTTCTTGATTTAAGGACTTTCGGGATCCTCTCGATCTTATTCATAGTTGGGAATGGGGGAAGAAGTCTAAATCGATGGACATTAATGAACCATCATTGATTAACGTTGTATATGACATGATCAATTCGACTCAAAGTTCGGCACTAATAGAGGTTGCATATTCTCCTAGTAAGGAAAGAAAAGGGTAGGACTTTTTTCGAAGTAATAGTAGGCGGGTCTTATGATATCTATACCGGCCGTCGGAATTAAATGAAGGTTGAAGGACCATTCGATTCATTAAGGGGCATAGATCTAGGCCTATTTGTTTGGTCAATAACCAAAGGTGGGGGGAACCGCTATGGGCGAGACCCCTGACCTCGATTCTTTTTACATAGTCTAAGGGCCAGCCGCAGCAAAGTAGCGAGGTATAATGGCACCCTCGCTTGGCACCATTCCCGAACCTAGCAGCAGACAGACAGGTTGGGCCTGAATTCAAACCAAAACAAACTCTTCTTTATTTGAGCTACTCCATGCACGTAGATCGAAAGATCTCAATTATCCTGGACTAGACAAGTACGTAGAGATCTTTGTAGGATTGGGAAATGGGTCTCAATCGATCTTTTCTAGAATTCCTTATCACGCCATGCACAAAGAAAATAATTTTGACATGTTGTCTTTTAGGAGTTTAGTTGGCGATATGGGTGTTGGGATTTATGCTTACGCATCATCTCATTTTGTATAAATATTTAATTATAGCATTCATACAATTATTATTTCTAATAAAATCGTTAATATTATTAATTATTAAATAGTAAGATGCTTGAAACGTTTCAGACATTGTATGATACGAAGGAGTTCAGATCTAGTTTAAAAGAGTTTAGATTATGTTAAGAGTTAGCAATGCTAATGGTTAGAAGTGTTAAGAGTTAGCAAGTTATAAAAGTTAGAGAAATCTAAAAAGTCAAAGACTGGTCTAAAATAGGATAAAGACCTAAGAATATATTAGTAATAACATAGTTGCAAAGAGTTGCAAATGGTGTTAGAAAATATCATTATACAAGTATATTTTTCAAATACTATATTCTGATCTATCATTACCGATACGGGTCTATTGGTAAAATTGATTAATATAGATCAATATATGTCAATATTTGAATAGTTCAAATAGTTAATCTTAACAAACTATGAGTTTAATGAAAGCTCGTATAGAGATACATGTATTCAGTGAAGACTGAGTACTGAATAAACTCACGAGGACCTCTAATAGATATCTCATAAAACTATCAATGGAAGGTCTTCTCAAGTTAAGTAGTATTTATGGTCTTTTAACTTGAGCACCATGGTAGACTTGTGAGTGATCCATTATACTTTGGTTTCACACATGTTAGAAACCTTTCATGGTCTGACCGTAGGGTGTCATTGGATATGGTCCGATGCTCATGGAGATCGATGTACTAGATATGAGATCTGTCAGCTTATATGAGTGAGTTGTATATCCTAATGCTCCAAGATTGTATTTTAAAAAGTCTTGTAGCCACAAACATAAACCCTAAAAATTATTTTATGTAGGGATAAACTGTTGGAATTTGTACTTGCGTGCCATCCCTTTTATGTATGAATATTTATTTTATATTTATACTATTATCATTTCATTAAATTACTAATTATATTTTATATATAGTAAGATACTTATAACATTTCAGACATTGTATGATCTGAAAGAGTTCAGATATAGTCTAAAAGAGTTTAGATCAATGCTAAGAATTAGCAAAACTGAAAGTTATAAATGCGAAGAGTTAGCAGGTTATAAGAGTCAGTAATATCTAAAAAGTTAGATCATTGTTTGAAATAGGATTAAAACTTGAGAATAGATTAATAATGATGTCATTACAAAGAGTTATAGATAGTCTTAAAAAATGTCATTATATAAATATATTCTCAAATATTATGTTCCTGATCTATCTTCGTTGATGCAGGTCTGTCAGTGAAGACTTTATTAAATATAGATCAATGTATGTCTATATTTTGATGGTCTAGATGGTTAGTCTTAGTAAACCATGAATTTAGTAAAAGTTTACATAGAGATTCAGGTATTCAGTAAGGACTAAGTACTGAACACACCCACGAGGACCTCGAATAGGCATCCCATAAAGTCATCAATAGAGGGTCATCTTGAGTTAAATAGTATTCATGATCATTTAACTTGAACGCCGCGGTGGACTTGTGAGTAATCTATCATACTTTGATTTCATACATGTCCAAAATCTTTTATGGTCTATTCGTTGGGTATGGTCTGATAGGGGCGTAAAAGTACTATTATTAGTTGTACCTAACATTTATATTTTGCTCCAAATCATAACTATTTGGTTATTTAATTATGGTTTTTGATCATAAATAGATGCACTATGGAAAATGTGACGCATAGGAACAAACGGGAGGTGAATCGGACGTCAAACAAAGAAGTTACGCTCAAAATACGAAAAGGGCACCAGGGCTGAGAGCCGCAGCACCCAACGACTGAGCGCTACGGCGACCACAACTCAGCACCGCGGCGCTCAAGGTGGTGAACAGTGTCAAAAAATATTATTTTACTACAGTAACTCGTGAACAGTATTTTGAAGCCAAAAACCCTAGGAGAGGAGGAGAAAAAAAGAGAAAAAAGGCAAAAACTTAGAGAGAGAATTCACAACACAAGATCAAAGATCAAAGTCAAAGATTGAAGAACCAATATCAAGATTCAAGCTTCAAGCCAAGATTGAGAGAGAAGCACATCAAGGAGTCACTTTGATTAGTTTTTCTTCTCTTTCTTTATCATTATGTTCTTGTTCTTGTTGATCTTCATGGATTGGTTTGATACTTTGGTTTTATGATGGGCTAAATTGTTATTCTAGGGTTAGACTATGTAAACCTAGTATGTAGTTGGATTTCATTGATTCTTAGTTTATAAACTTGATAAATTCAATTGATTCATTCTATCTTGTGTTTAATGCTTTCATTATACCTGATCAATATTTTGAATGATTGAGGAACCATGATGAACTCGACGGAGGGATTCATGTGTTTAGCCTAGGGTAGTTTGATGCATGATCATATGGTAACAACTATGAGTTCCATCTAGGATAGACATATACCTAGGTGGCATGTATGATATAATTTAGACTTGATCTTAATGAATTACATTCTGATTTGATTACCATAGACATATAGGTGATTGTTAGAATGCATAATATAGTCACTTGACCATCGACAGAGGCTTGTGATGAGATTAGTGTCTAAGCCAATCAATTGGTATTAAGGGATTAACTAAGTGGTTAATGAATCCAATGAAATACTAGGGGACGAGTCAAAACCCTAGATTATCTTTATTTGTGAATTCTACTCTTTGTTTTTGTTTAGTTAATTGATAGAATTATATTAGGTAAATAAATTTCAAATTGTGATTTTCTGAATAAAAGTTAAGTAGGTATAATTTTAGTACTTGATTTATAGAATGAGATTGCATAGTCCCTGTAGGATCGATACTGGACTTAAAATCCTATATTACTTGATACGATAACGTGCACTTGCACTTAGCTACTATAGCATCCGAATCATGGTTCGATGCTCATGAAGTTTGGTGTGCGTAGATATGAGATCTATTAACTCATTTAGGTGAGTAATATATTCTGATGCTCTAATATAGTGTTTTGAAAAATCTTATAACCATAAGCAATCAAACACAGGAAAAGAGTTTTACCTTAGGGATAAATAATATTGTAAAAGTATGAAGATATAATTTATTGAAATGCAAATTTAGAGATAAATTCACGGTCGAGCATATGGAAATTTGACGGTGTTTATCTATAAATCTGCTCTTCCAAGATATAAATAATAGAAGGATTATATGGATATGGTATAACCTCAACTTGTATGATCTAACATACTGCTTTGTAATATCTGTAACATGTGTGCAGGACATTTTTCATGGACGTGTGGACAAGTTTCATATGACAAATCGGGCATGGACCTAGAGAGTCTCACAATATAAAGTGTACTCGTTGTACATCGGGGCAACGTATTGGATTAAACAATTTGATCCAAGAAATTTCTGCAAACCAAAAATATATTATGGGTTCCTCAGGTTGTGCACATGTCTAAACTTAAATGTTAAGTACATCACTTAATTAGTTGATAAGAGTTGTTAACTAATAAGATGTTGACAAGCGACACAATTTTGGTTCATGAATTATTTTATCATGAATTCACCTATTAACCTTGTTAGAAAAATCAAATAAGGTAAAAGTTAATTATTCAAATAGTTTTTGAATCATTAAATAAATATTATTTAAATATATATATTTAATTCTTGTTATTTTAATGTAAGTGTAATAGGCACTTGTAATATGCAATAAGTGATGTTTGCCAATAAAAATTAAATAATGTGATAAGACTTCATGGTAGGATACCCGAATCATAAAATAATACAAAGAAGCATTATTATTTATAATGCGCAAGTAATATGGTTGGCCATTTTTGGTAGAGTGGAGAAATTAGTTGAATGTAATCAATAATCTCAACTTAGGTATGTTTAATGGTAGGTCATGAAAGGCATTAGTGAATTAGAACCTAAATTGCATGATTCATTGATTCACAAGGTGAATTATTTGGCAATGTGAAAGGGAGAAAGAATAGAGAGAAGTTTTTGTTAAGTTCTTTCCTAAGTATTCTTGCAAAGTGTTGTGAGGGAATAAAAGAACTATAAACATTCAATTTCTCTCATCTTTCATAAGAAATAAATACATAAGAATCAAAGTATTTTAAGAGTTAAAACATTTATTGCTAGAAATTTGAGGCTGTTATTCTAGCTTTATAATCCCATCGATTTTTATTGTGAACTAGAATTTTTCAATAGTATACTTCAAGGTGAGCTCAAGACTTAGAGATTGCAACTACTGAGGAATTGAAAGCTACCTTCAATACTAGTAGGTGTACTCACTTACAATTTATTTAACTGATACATATGAACATATATGAGATATATGTATATGATTATGCTATATTGAGTGTATATTGGATGTAATAGTTTCGCTAATTGTATAAAATTTTAAAATTATATGTATACTTAATTAATTACACACTCACTTAACATAAATAATATCGCAAAAAGTATTTGTAAATATTACTTTTGAAAATTTAAATCTTGAGATAAGTTCAAGATCGAGCAAATAAAGATTTGATGATGATGATTTATGTCTCTACTCTTCCAAGATATAAATGACGGAAGGATTATACAAATATGTATAACCTCAACTTGTATGGTCTAATGTACTACTTGATAATATCTGTAACGTGTGTGTAAGGCATTGTTCACGAACGTATGGAGGAGCTCCATATAACAAATCAAGCGTGAACGTAAAGAGTCTAAGAATATGAAGTGTACTCGTTGCGTACTAGGATAACGAACTGGATTGAATAATTCATTCTAAAAAATTTCAGCAAATCTAATAATTATTTTGGGATCCCTCGGAATATGCATTTGTCAAGACTTAATTGTTATGTACGTCACTTAATTAGTCAACACGAGTTGTTAAACAATGAAATGTTGATAAGTGACACAATTTGGTCCATAAATTATTTTTATCTTGAATTAACTTATTAACTTTACTAGTAAAAAAAAAGGGTAAAAGTAATTATTCAAAATTATTTTTTGAATAATTAATACAAAAGTCATTTATTATTATTATTACAAAAGGAAAGACATTAATCATGACAATTATATAATTTATCTAATAAAGGGACCTTGATGTTTGCCATCTTCTTTTTCTTCTTCTCATAGATGACTTAAAATGAATCAAAAAAGATAGAGAAAGAAAAATTGCTTTTAAACAAGAGTTGTTCAAAATAATTTTTTCATGAAAATTATTTTCAAAATTATGCAAGAGTTGCATGAACACATTCACCATCTCTATTTTCTTGGAAACAAATATTTGTATTCAAAGAGTTTGAACACAATATATATATATATATATATATATATATTGCTGAAAATTCTAAATTAAAGCTACTATTCTAGCTTTATAATTTCATCAGACCATTATAGACTAGAATTGTTCAAGAATACACTTCAAGGTGAACTCTATAATTGAAAATTGAAAGATTTAAAGTTTTGTAAAACTACCTTTATTAGGTAAGTGTTCATTATTTATAATTTTGTATATTGGTTATATATATGAATATATGTTATATATGTGTTTAATTGTATCAATTGAATGTATTTTATTATTATACCCCACTGCTTGTTATAAGTTTTGAAATTACATATACACTTATATCATCACACACTTACTCAACAATTGGTTTGAAAGTTGAATCTCTAGGAATCTAGTTGCTCTTATACACCTTGATCTGCATTCCATTGGTAATAACCTATCTTATTCCTTTGCTAAGAAGTTGTCTTCCCCAAAGGATGCTTTTCTAAATATAGAAGGGGTTGTTCCTAAGTTTAGCCTTCATAAAATGATCGTGCTTGAACTATCTCACCTTTAAAAGCTTTACCATCAATGAATCTGAATTTTAAGTAATTCTCCAACATTTGTTTAGCTAGAAGAGCTTGGTTATAGCAATGTAGGTCTCCTAAATCAAGCCTCTAGTAGCCTTGCTTTAGCATAACTGCTTTTAACTAAGCCAATGAATTCTTTTCTTTGAATCAGTAGACTCCTACTAGAATTTAGAAATTCCTTTCTGAATATCATCATAAAGAGTGCTTGGAAGCTTGAAAACACTCACGGCATAGGTAGGAATGGCTCGTATAATGGCCTTGATAAGCACTTTTTTACCACCGCTTAAAAATAGTTTTTCTTGCCAATCATTGACCTTGTTGATGATTCTTAATTTGATTTCATTAAAGAAATACTTATTACTTCTTCCGATCATGGAGGGTAAACAAAGATATTTTTCATGGATGGAGACAGCTTTTAGGTTAAAGATTTCTTAGAAAACCTTGGCCCTGGAACTTGGAATGCCAGGGCTAATAAAAATAGAGGATTTGTTGAAGTTAAAGAGTTGCCCTGTGGCCTTAGCATAACTATCCAAATTCTCTTTAAGCTTATTGCAATCCTGGGCTCAGTTTTAGTAAATACCAAACTATCATCTATAAAGAGCAAATAAGAGATGGAGAAAAAGTTGCTGAATTTGATGCTTCTGATCACTTACTGAGCTTCTGCCTTAAATAGCATGGATGAAAAAGCTTTTGCACATATAAGAAAAAGGTAAAGTGAGAAAGAGAAGCCCTCCGTCAAGCCCCTGGAAGCCTTGAAACTACTTTTAATATCTCTATTAATAATAACAGAAAATAAGGTTGAAGTAATGCATCTCATGATAAGGTTGATCCAATCTTCTTGGTAGCCTAGTTTCAACATTGCACCTCTTAGGAAACATCATTTAACCCTATCAAAAGCCTTGCTAATATTAAGTTTAGTGCTACATAACCCCTCTTGCCATACTTTTGGCTTCTAATTTTATAGAGAGACTCGTATCCAGTATTGATGTTATCACTTATTAATCTATAGGAAAGAAATGCACATTAATTAGGTAAGATGATGGAACCCAAAATGTGTTTCAATCTGTTAGCTATTGATTTGGCAATAATTCTATAACTAACATTGTAGAGACTTATTATCCTGTAATTTATGGGTTTTTTAGAGTTAGACACTTTAGCGATTAAAGCAATTAAGGTGTGATTAAGAAGGCTTGGGTTACCTTTGAGGTTAAGCACATTGAGGCATGTAGAGATGGTATCTTCGCCAATGTCTTTATTAGAAACCTGTAAATAGACCATTGAGGCCAGGGCTTTGAATGGGTGAAACTGCCAAACTGCTTGGATTACTTCCTCTCTAAAGAAGAGTCTGTCCAATTCTGAATTCATGTGATTTAAGACTTTGGTTGCAATATCTTGGATGGATATCTGCCTGGAGGCTTCAAATGGCCTTGGGGAAGAAAACAAGTCTTAAAATATTTATAAACACCACTGCCAATCGAATGATCATCAGTTACATAATCCCCTGAGCTGGACAAGATCCCTTTCATCTTATTCTTCCTTTTTCTCTTATGTTGGAGGGCCCAGGGCCTTATAAGAGGGAGTCCAAGTATCCAATCCAAAAGACTAGCCTATTAGGTGAAGTGACCCTCCTCCTTATAAACTCAAATATCTTCCTTTTTCTAGCCAATGTAGGACAACTCACTCTACAATCCCCTTTTCGAACGAAACCTCTGCTGGTGAAGGAGCAACACCGACCTTTCGTTTGACAAAGTAAGTCCATTCACATTTCGGCTAAGGGTTTGGCTCTGATACCACTTGTTGGGGGGCCTTGGGCTTTATAAGAGGAAGTCCAAGTATCCAATCCAAAAAACTAGCCTATTAAGTGGAGTGAGCTTTCTTCTTATAAACTCAAGTATCTTTATTTTTCTAGCCAATGTGAGACAACTCACTCTACATCTTAGAGGCCACGGAGTAAAAGCATGTAATGTTCCTATCACCACCTTTCAACCACAAGGCTTTAAATCTTTGCCTCCAGTAGATTTCTTCTTTATAAAGCATATTGATTAATTGCTTCTCTAGCTATTTAATCTTTTTGCTATTGTCATAATGGTGGAGGCTAGATTTGTACTACTCGATCTCTCTAAGCAATTTATTGATGGCCATTTTTCTACCTCCAAATTCTCTTTTATTCCATGCACTCAAGTCCTTCTTGACTGCTTCAATATTTTTTGTGAAGTTCCAAACGAAGGGTATATCCTGAATTTGTCCTTGCTTCCAACAGGCCTTAGCAGTTTCAGCACATCCTATGTAAGAGTTCCACAACTCTTCATAATGGAATCTGAACTCTTTTTTCCTGGTGGGAGTAAGCGACCTACTGTCTTCCCATGCCTCCAATAGAATCGGACAGTCCTGAGCAAGTGTATGGCAAGTGGTGAATATGATACCTGCTAAACTAGTTCTTCCAATCTTTATTGCACAAATATGTATCTAGTCTCTCCTCTATTAAGTCTTGGTCATACCATCTATTAGACCATGTAAAAGGGTAGCCATTCCAGCCCACATCTATCAAACTGCATCTTCTCACAACTTTCCTAAACTCCTTAATTACTTCAGGATTTCTAGGGAGGCCATCAATCTTTTCTGAATAGTTAAGGATTTCATTGAAGTCACTAATGCAAATCTAAGGCAGGCTGAAGAGGGTTTCTAATCTTTCAATTAATTTCCAGGTATGTTTTTTATTAGGCGACTAGGGAGACCATATAAGCCAATAAATCTCTATTTTTTGGAGGTCCTTCACAAATAAGGGAGTTTATGCAACATTTGCTGTAGGACAAAATTCTGGCTCTCGGTAGGGCTAGTAACCAGCCTCTACTGATTGAGTGTGGTTTAAGTTTTGTACCTTCTCTTTCATGTCTTCGTTGGAATGGAAATTCTCTTATTGAAGTCTGGCTTCTTTTTTCTGCTGTTTATTGTGAAGGCTTAATACACTGTCAACATCACTTGGCCTTTTCTAAGGATGGGGTTGAGCCCAGTTGCATCTTCTTCCTCATTGGCCCTAGCTAAGTATTTCTATTTCCTCTCGTTGGCTTGTTTGGGCTTTGATAGCCTGAGCCCATCTGAAGCTACATATGAATCTGTATGGTCCATATTTACTTTTTGACTCAACAAGCTTTTAAGAGAAGCATTTGTAATTTTACCGCCAATTTTAGCATAGTCCGATATGCCAATACCCGCCTCTTTCTTATCACTTTCTATTTCCTCATTAATGAGCCAGGTACTAGAGTCTCCCTCTGATGCAGCCTTGCATACGTCGAGCTCTATTCACATCACTTGTTCCATCATTTTGATTTGTATTAAATTATCCACCTTTTTTTATTATTTAAGGGAGATTTATTTTTATCCAGGTTTGGATCCGAGTCATCATCTTCCTTAGGTTCACTCTTAAGGCACTGAATTGTAGCTTTCTAGTGAGACAACGGCTGAGCTATTGGTCTTCTTTGCCCATTTGGACTATGCATCTGGTTGCTGGTTTGATTTATCGCCCTTTAATTCACATTTTGAGACATATTTTAGCGCGTTATATCGCCAAATGTACCAGCACGCATCCAAGCTTCATAGCAAAAATTTTCTCCTTGTAAATCTTCCCCATTACTGTCTTTAGCTTCAAAATCCCTTTTTTCGCTTTTACTATTTGTATTCTAGACACTCTCTATGTGAGTGGCTAACCTTGCCACAAAATTAGCAAAAATCCGATAGTTTTTCATTCAAGATTGGTAAGAGAATTTCTTCCTGAAGATTCTGGTCCCTTACTTTCACAAATCTAATCAGGGGTTTGGTTAGACCCAGATTCTGACAAATTTCCCAGTGCAATTGCCATTTTCATCTACATCAATTTCTTCCACTCTACCACCTTTATTCCCAATTATCCATCATTTCTTTTTGCATATAAAGCATTGGAAGATTGTGTACTTGGATCCAAAGGAAGTGAAGTTGAATTCCATTTGGCTAACATCCCGAAGTCCTTTATATTAAAATTACAACACCAAATTAAATTAAATTAATTACAACATCAAGTCTAAGATTAAGCTCAAATATTTACAAGCTCAATTCTTAAAGTTTCTAGATTAAATAAGATATTTTAAGTTAATAATTAAGGAGATAAGTATTATAAACTTGTGTGGTTAATAAATTTTTACATTATTTTATTTGTGTGGTTTTGATTTGTTGAAACTAAGTATAACTACCATCCTCCCTCATTTAGTTTTGCAAGTAAGCAAATTAAGAATAAAGAATTAATCAAGTATTTGATCAATTGTTTAGAGTTTAGTGTGTTAAAGAGTTGAGCAAATAATAAACTCAACAAACAGTGTGTGAGTGTTGTGTTGTAAGTGTGAGAGAGTGAGAATTTCTAAAATTTGTAAGTTTTGAGTTTGTTGTATTGATAAAAGTATTCCATTTGTGCTCTATTATTCTCTACAATTGGTATTAGAGCGAGACTGTCTGGGACTGCTTAAGTTGTAGGATTTCTAAGAATTCTGAGTATGCTCTGTGGTTGCAGCTTTGACTGATCTTCCACATCAGAAATGACTTTTAGAAATTGTGAGTGAGTGAGCTTCTATGTGTTGTGAGTAGTCTGTGACTCTGCAAGTTTGTTGACAAAACTTGTTTGGTATTACTGAGGTACTGCCAACACAATGGGTGACCTTTAAGTCGTTGGAGGAATCAAAAAGCTTAACAACCAAAATTATAATACATGGGCGACGTTGATGGAGTCTTACCTTCAAGGCCAAGATCTTTGGGAGGTCGTTGGCAGGAATGAAGTGAAGCAGCCAGCAGATGAAGCCACTTTAAAGAAGTGGAAGGTAAAAACTGGTAAAGCTATGTTCGCCATTAAGACCACAGTTGAAGAAGAAATGTTAGAGCACATAAAGAAGGTCAAGACGCCAAATGAAGCATGGGACATTTTCGCATCACTCTTTTCAAAGAAAAACAACATGCGACTACAGCTTCTAGAAAATGAACTGTTGTCAATTGCATAATACAACATGACGATCAACCAATACTTAACAAAGGTAAAGTCCTTGTGTCGTGAAATATCTGAATTAGATCCTACCGCTGCTATTGCTGAAACTAGGATGAAAAGAATTATCATCCATGGTTTGAGGCCCGAGTATAAAATTTTTGTTACTGCTGTACAAGGTTGGCCAACCCAACCATCTCTCATTGAATTTGAAAATTTGCTTGCTGATCAAGAAGCGATTACTAAGCAAATAGGCGGGGTCTCTTTAAAGGCGATAAAGAAGCATTTTACATCGACAAAAGGAAAGGTCAATTTAAACGACGTGCTAGTGAAGGATCTAAAAGTGATGATGACAAGATAAAGAGTTATCACCAAGAAGACAACTCACAGACAGGGGGAGTATGGAGGACTCGCGGTAATAGTAGTCAGTTCAATCAAAAGAAAACGTTTAAAGAAAAATGCTACAATTATAGAAAAATAGGACATATGGCAAAAGATTGTTGGTCCAAGAAAAGGTCTGCTGAGGGTAATGCTGCCACATCAAACTCAGAAATAAAAAGTGAAGATGAGTGGGATGCTGAAGTATCTATCGCTATAAAGGAAGAAGACCTATCACTCTCAGTGATAATGCCTGGACGAATTGACTATGAAAATGATTGGATTATCGACTCAGGATGTTTAAATCATATGACTGGTGACGAAGAAAAGCTGCAAGATATGACTAAGTACAAAGGAAGTCGCGTGGTGGTGACAGCCAACAACTCAAGATTGTCTATAGCTCACATCGGTAACACAGTCTTTGCACCTCGTTACAGTCCTAATAAGGTAACACTTCAAGATGTCTATCATGTCTCCGACATGAAAAAGAATCTATTGTCAGTATCACAGTTAACATTTTTTGGACACTATGTCTTATTCGGTCCACAAGATGTTAAGGTGTACCAAGATTTAAAAATTACAGGAACACTAACAATGGAAGGACGACGACTAGAGTCAGTCTATGTACTATCAGCAGAGTCAGCTTATGTAGACAAGACTCGAAAAAATGAGACAGTAGATTTGTGGCATGCACGATTGAGACATGTAAGTTATCATAAGCTAAAAGTGATGATGAATAAGGCAATGCTTAAGGGTCTACCTCAACTTGATGTGAGAGTGGATACAGTATGTGCGGGATGTCAGTATGGCAAGGCACATCAACAACCATATGAGGAGTCAAAGTTTAGAGCTAAGGAGCTATTGGAGTTGGTTCACTCTGATGTGTTTGGACCTGTCAAGCAGCCATCAATTAGTGGTATGCGGTACATGGTGACATTTATTGATGACTTCTCGAGATATGTATGGGTTTTCTTTATGAAGAAAAAATCAGATATTTTTTTGAAATTCAAGGAATTTAAAGAAATAACTAAAGGAGAAGTCAGAAAGAAGATTCATTGTCTCCGCACAGATAATGGAAGAGAATATATCTTTGATGAGTTCTCACAATATCTTCAAGAAAATAAGATACGACATCAGTTCACATGTGCCAACACGCCACAATAAAATGGTGTTGCAGAAAGAAAGAATCGGCATCTTGCAGAGATTTGTAAAAGTATGTTACACGCAAAAAATGTACCAGGACGATTTTGGGCCGAAGGAATAAAGATTGCAGCCCACATGATTAATAGGCTTTCTCAACCAAAGTTAGGGTTCATATCACCCTTTGAGAAGTTGTGGGATATGAAACCTACAGTGAGTCATTTTCGAGTATTTGGTTGTTTATGCTATGTGTTTGTGCCAAATCACCTGAGAAATAAATTCGATAAAAAGGCAATCAGGTGTATCTTTGTTGGATATGATAACCAGCGCAAAGGATGGAAATGTTGTGACCCTACTAGTGGGCGGTGCTACACATCAAAGAATATGGTGTTTGATGAAGTATCTTCATGGTGGTCGCCACAAAAAGAGGAGCTTCCAGATTCAAAAGAAATAGAAAAACAACTACAATAAAAGATAGATGAACAAATTGTTGAAATTCGACTAAGTCAAGAAGACTTTGATAATGGAAGCAGTGATGACAACACCGAGCAAGAGACAACTCAAAGTCCTTGGCAAACTGCCATCTATTAACAACCAACAACGGAGGCTAAATATGAAGGAGCAGAACCTGCAACCCCTCAGTCTCATCCTCGAGGGTCAATAAGAATATGAAAGCCTAATCCCAAATATGCTAATGCGGCTATGGCGAAAGAGAAAAATGTTAAGGAACCTGAGACTTTTGAAGAAGCATCACAGAGCTCTGAATGGATTAAAGCTATGGAAGAAGAAATCATAGCGTTGGAGCAAAATCAAACTTGGGATTTAGTACCAAAGCCAAAGGATATGAAACCTATATCTTGTAAGTAACTGTATAAGATCAAAAGACGTCCTGATGGATCAGTGGAGAGGTATAAAGCTCAGTTGGTAGCTCGAGGATTTTCTCAATAGTATGGACTAGACTATGATGAAACGTTTAGTCCAGTAACCAAAATCACCACAGTACGAGTTCTACTTGCATTGGCAACTAGCAAAGGTTGGATATTGTGGCAAATGGACGTAAAGAATGCTTTTCTACATAGAGAGTTAGATCGGGAGATCTACATGATTCAACCAATTGGATTTAAAAGAAAATTTTATCCTGATTATGTGTATAAATTGATAAAGGCATTGTATGAATTAAAGCAAGTTCCAAGGGCGTGGTATGGTAAAATTGGAGAATTTCTAACACATGGTGGTTACTCTGTAACATCAACTGATTCGAGCTTATTTGTCAAAACTAATGGAAAGAAACTTGCAATTGTGTTGGTATATGTGGATGACTTAATTATCACTAAAGATGATGAAGAAGAGATTCGTCGAACAAGAGAGAATTTGGTAGTTCGTTTCCAGATGAAAGAGCTTGGACAACTTTAATATTTCCTTGGGCTCAAAGTCACTCGGACAGCAGAATGGATTATTCTAGGACAACAAAAATATGCCAAAGATTTGTTGCAGAATTTTGGGATGCTAGAGTGCAAGCCTATCTTAACACCGCTAGAAGCCAATGCCAAGCTGTGCGGTCATGAAGGAAATAATTTAGAAGATGGAACTATATATCGACAACTGGTAGGAAGTCTCATCTATTTGACATTGACTCGACCAAACATTTCTTATGCAGTTGGAGTAATAAGTTGATACATGCAAAATCCTAAGAAACCTCACTTAGAAGCAGCTCGACGAATATTGAGATATGTGAGAGGCACAATTGACTATGGTCTCTTTTATAAGAAAGACCAAGATCGTAAAATAGTTGGCTATTGTGATGCTAACTATGCTGGAGATCATGACACACGACGTTCGACCACTGGGTATTTTTTCAAGATTGGTTCAGGAACAGTCTCTTGGTGCAGTAAAAGACAACCGACTGTATCATTGTCAACTACTGAAGCTGAGTACAGAGCAGTAGTAATGGCAGCTCAAGAAAGTACATGGTTGATGCAATTAATGGAGGATTTACATCAGCCAAGAGATTGTAAAGTGTCAATATATTGTGATAATCGGTTAGGAATTTGTTTGGTAGAAAATTCAATTTTTCATGCAAGAACAAAGTATGTGGAGGTGCATTATCACTTTATCTGGGAGAAATTGAGTTGCTATATGTTAAGACCAAAGATCAAGTGGTTGATTTGTTCACAAAAGGCTTGAGTGTTGATAAATTCAAAAAGTTTCGAAGACAACTCAACATGGTTAGAAGAATGGAAGTTGGTGTTGAAGGGGAGTGTTAAAATTGCAACACTAAATTACAACACCAAATTAAATTAAATTAATTACAATATCAAGCCCAAAATTAAGCTCAAATATTTATAAGTCTAATTCTTGAAGTTTCTAAATTAAGTAAGATATTTTAAATTAATAATTAAGGAGATAAGTATTATAAACTTGTGTGTTTAATAAATTTTTACATTATTTTATTTATGTGATTTTGGTTTATTGAAACTAAGTATAAATACCTCCCTCCCTCATTTAATTTTGCAAGTAAGCAAATTAAGAATAAAGAATTGATCAAGTATTTGATCAATTATTTAAAGTTTAATATGTTAGAGAGTTAAGCAAATAATAAGTTCAACAAAGAGTGTGTGAGTGTTGTGTTGTAAGTGTGAAAAAGTGAGAATTTCTAAAATTTATAAATTTTAAATTTATTATATTAATAAAAATATTCCATTTGTACTCAATTATTTTTTACACTCTAACTGTATTTAGTACAATGAGTGCTTTGCTAAAGTGCCAAGATTCCTGAGCAATGACCTTTTTAGAGTCCATTTCACTTTCAAATTGGCAGAGAAACTTACTACCCCCAAGACTTTTAATATGGACTTTCTAAACAAGTCTCCGTATTTGAATCATAGTAGCTTTGAAAGCCTCTCTGTTGACAGCTCTATTTATCAAAAATTTTGCTACAATATTGCCTTTACGAGGCTAGAGCTTCAAGGAAGATGGAGAGAGAAAAGATAGCTTTTGAATTTATCTTTTCACTATTAACTTGATTGTAGTGTTTTAGACATTAATTTTAAAAGATATGTAGTTGAAAAATAGAACTACATATACAAAGTAATTAATTGTATAAATTCATTTGTACAAACTAATTGTATAAACTCATTCATATACACTAATTATACAAACTCATCCGTACAAATTAAGATGACGTGATGCATGCAACATAAATGAATAAAAATTGAAAAAAAACAATTAATAGTATATTGCCAATTCTCATTTATTATGTGGACTTTTTATCATTACTAATTCAACAATATATATATTTTTAATATTAATTTATATAAATAAATTTATATGTTTAATATTATTCTTGTATACGTAGATATTTGGGCTTTAGGGTTTGGAGAGCTTCATATTAGGCACTTCAATGACTCACCATGTCGTCATATTAGAGGCATAATATAGTTTCTGAGTTACCATTGTTTCCATTTTTTATAAGGCACATGGTCACAACTAACTCAGAGCTGATTAATGTTTATCTTTCACTTACAGTATCGTAAAAACCAAAAAAATTTACGATAATTTATCTCTTCCAAAATATATTCCTTGTTTGACAATTGCATCAAATCAAATCAACTAGTTTCATTTCTTCGTTTGAAAAAAGAAAATGAACGCAGTGATTGCTTATGTATATATGATTGAAAAGTACTCCTGTTTTCGAATGAATATAAAATGTAGTCTTATTCTTCAATCAGACTCCTTAATGTGTTGTTCTCCTTTAAATATAAATAAAAATCCTTTAGAATTACCAAACTTTATGCTTATCACTCCCTTTGATTGACATATTTATGGAACAGTATGTACTGCTTTGAATATGATGTTTGATGGTTCCACACAACTTCCTAAACTGTTCGCGTCAAATACCTCTCAAATCTTTCATCTTTTTGTGTCTGGCTTTTATCTTTTGTCCTAATTCAGCATAATATCTCTCATCAATCATTTTTATATAAATAAAAGTATATTGCTATAGCTAGAGGAAGGGAATTCCAAAACCAACTATCAGGCATATCCTCTAAGACGATCGATATGATCAACAACCCGGATGTGAACGTGACAGATATTATCGATTAGCAATATAGAATTGCTTCTTAAACCTCGTTACTCACTAGAAATGTGATTAAGAAAATGAAAAGAAATCAGTCAATGCCTTTGCTTAATAGTTAATATAATATTTATGTTCCGCTTGTAGTAGGATATGGGTATGGCAACTAATTAACAAAGATATATAATATTAGCTAATTGGTTTAAGCTTTGAGACTGGAACGCGGAAAGTGAATTATTATTATAAGTGGCAGGAATTTCCACGTCTTGGGTACTTGGTGGAAAATTAAGGAAACAAGACGATGGAAACGATGGTTTGTATGGAAAAGCTTAAGCTAAAAGGTTAGTGTTAGTGCTTCTTGTTTAAGTCGTGGGCGAAAATAGCTATGTCTTAAGAAAGACTATTTCTTCATCAGAATGTAGCTCAGCTTTTTGTGAATATTAGGGATATAATATAATGACTTGTAACTCATGCCCATATGCATGCATACAGATTATTAAACTAAAACAGATATCAATTGGATTGGACTTGTATTATTTGATCTTTGCTAATCTACATCATATGATAATTATATATGATCTTGGTTAAAACAACTGAACTTTGTATGTTAAAGCATTATTCTTTAAAGGTTAAAGCATATATAGTTTCTTCTGTTGAGGGTTTTTGGTCATGCGACAAGAGGACACTGACAAGCAAGAGAATTTAAGAGCTTGGTGTTAATTAAGAGTGCCGATACTTTTGATTAGTTAAGCTGTAAGAGACAGTCAATATCCAAGTAGGCATGCAGTCGAAGCATTGGACAGACGCTCATATGATTAAACACGGTTTTATTGTAAGTGTTTAGAGTAATATTATGCATATAAAATTGGGATAATAAAATTTATATTTTAATTGATATGACATTTATATTATTAATTATCATATTAATAGTAAGATAATAAAATTAATTATTACTAAATACATGATAATTATTAATTCATAATACATCAATAATATACAAGTTTTATTTTTTAATTGTGTAAGTCTAATATTATTGAATTGCTTCTTAGAAATTGAATGCAGATAGGTCGGAATCAAATATTTATACGATTCAAGAATTGAGATAGGTTAAAAGAAACAGAAAAATATAGTTACATTTTTTAAATTTTGAATCTTAAATTAAAATATCAAGTAATTATTTAAGTAATAAAATAATTTAAAATTTAAAATTACACATTATACTATTTTATCATATAATAATTATTTAACACACATTTAAAATGAGAAAAAAAATTGAGCTCGAATTGCCTAATATTATTCTTCCTCTACATTGGAAGATATGAGCAGTAAATATATATGGCCTACGTATTGCTGACGAAGTTATTGTTTTTGACTTCCAATTATGTGGGTGGTGAAACCTCAATGTGCCTTGTACAGTCGTTTAAATTCGCGAGGTGCCTCAGTGTGCCGATCAATACAATCATAACACGTGTGTATTGAGTTATGGCACTGTACCTTAGGTTTGTTGCGATAATTTTTTTTTATAATTTTGAGATTAAATCTCAATAATATATTATTGTTTTGTGTGTGTGTTTTTTTAAGAGATTGTTGTGTGTTAATTATAAATGTTAATAAATTTAATTTGAACCATTAAAAAAAATGTTGATTGAACGGTCAATAAATTGAATAAAAGTTTGTGCAAAAACAAAATGTCACATAATTTGTCTTGTATGTAGGGCATAATTCTACGAGTAAGTGTAACATAGTGTCATTACAGTTCGTAAAAACACTGTTGCTTTCTAAGGGAGGGAATTTAATGAAGAAATTAATGGAAAAAAAGGTACAAAACTGATGGGGGATGACATAAATTAAAGTCAAGCCCCACAAAGAGAGAAAAAAAAAAAAAAAAAAGAGATTTTTGGGTTTGCAATATATACTGTAACAATTTACAAAGGTACTGAAAAAGAAAAGTTTAAATTCTGAAAAGGGGAAAATTCTAGTTTATGTGGTTTCTCTGGATCCCTTTATGATGTGATGCTGTAAATTTTGTCTTAATGCTTCCAAAATATTGAAAATTTTCTTCTTCTGTTTTCTAATGGTTTACACATTGCTTTGTTTAAGGAAGAGGAGTTGATTTTCAATACAAAAACTATTGCATGGTAAGCCAAACCAGTCATGGCACAGCCATCATAAAACACTATCATTGACAAAGTTATAGCAGTTTAATTCAATAAAAAGATTAAAAAAATTTAGAG
This sequence comes from Ailanthus altissimus, assembly GCA_946807835.1. Classification (NCBI taxonomy): domain Eukaryota; kingdom Viridiplantae; phylum Streptophyta; class Magnoliopsida; order Sapindales; family Simaroubaceae; genus Ailanthus; species Ailanthus altissimus. Next base: position 29,458,289 of record OX327688.1, on the reverse strand, counting down.
TCCATTTGGTATCGAAGTATTCTTTTGTGTTTTGGAGACGCAACAGTTAAAGTATTTGATAAACACAACTTTTATTCTATAATTAAGTAATTTATCAACCATTCTCCCTTTATTTCACAGTTAGTGCTTTTATTTTACAGCAGTTATAATTTGAACGTATAATAATTTTGTACTAAATAGACCTAGATTGTATGTCCAAATGCATATATGCAAGAACTGAAGAGTGCATTTGGGACTATTTATAGTGTTAAAAATGCTTCTATAGAGTGAAAAGTAATTTTATTTACAGTTGTTTTGTTTAAATTGAGAGCAGAAAATTTGGTTTAAGTGATTTTTCCATGTTTAATTTAGCATATTCTTAAATACCCATGTTTAATTTTGTAAATAAGACAGCCAAAAAAGCGGAAGAGAAAGTCATATCGAATACATGCGTTAATTACCAATCACATATCAAAGATAACTGGAATTGAACCAAAGACAACCTCTATTGCAGTACTGATGCCACAGACCAAAGCATGAAATTTTATTGGCATTTCACTCACTTCCATGATTACAAACGCAATGGTAAATTAAATATTTTGCAGCCGGTACATGTTTTTAGTTTAGTTTATCAAAATTTTTCCCTTTGTTTCAGAATATATATAAAACTTCTTCATCATAAAATAGTATATGTAGCTAATCTTCACTGTAAATTCGAAGGAAAAGCTTGACTTATCTGAATCAGTCAATCTTTGGGCGTCAAAACCAAAGTTACAACTTGTCCTTGTATGCAAAACATAAGTTATTGGAAAAGCAAAGTTATTATAATGTCAATCTTACTAAAATCCAAGAGCTAGCAACCTAATTTTTGCAATTTACCCCTCACCTTAGCCCATCCCCTATTTAACCCATTTCCCCTTTTCATTCCACATCACCTCTATCACCTATCTTGAATGTTACTTGAACCATGGCTACTGAGCTCGGCCTTCTCTCCTTAACCCAGGTTCAGAAATTGGCTCAATCTCAACAAAATCAATACCAACATCAACCAAACCCTAGCTTAACCCCAGGTGCTGCTTGGATGTCGAACCCTAAGCAAGCGCCCCAAGATGATGATGATTCGTGGGAGGTTAGGGCTTTTGCAGAAGACACAGGCAACATCATGGGAACCACTTGGCCTCCTAGGTCTTACACTTGCACTTTTTGTAGGAGGGAATTCCGGTCAGCTCAAGCCCTAGGCGGCCACATGAATGTGCACCGCCGCGACCGTGCTAGGCTCCACCAAACGCAGCCCGGTTCAATCAATCCTAATACTGCATCATCTTCCACTCCCTCATCAACTCTTATAATTCCAACCCAAGAATTAGCCACGAATGGGGGATTATATCTACTCTACCAATTACCTAACCCTGATGGGGTTTTCACTCCAACAACTATGACTACATGTGCTATCGATTCTCCCTCCCCCCTTCTCTCCATTTCACCATATCCCCCTAACAATTTGATGCCGTCTATAAATTTTCCGTTAACTCCAGCCGGGTTAAATTCTTCTCAATGTTACTCTACCAAAGATGCCTCCGCTTCAACGACTGACGATAACAGCAATAATGCCAACAACTGCAACGAGTCAGCCATTGAAGAGCTTGATCTAGAGCTTCGGCTCGGGCACAGACCAACACCAACCTGACAACACACAACAAGAAATTATAGTGTGTGAGTGTGATTTACTTATGCTTGCAGTTTGAGGAAAAGAGTGCCATTAATCTGTAAGATGATTAAAGTCTTGGTTTGACAGACTTGTGTGAGATTTTTTTTAAAAAAGGTTTGACAATTGCATTAGTCTCCTTGTGTGTGATTGAAGATGCTTTAGGAGAAGAAAAGGAGAGTCAAAGAAAAATTAAAGCACTCTGTAAATTCAAAGAAATTAAAGAATGATTTTTTTTTTTAAAAGAATAAATATAAAAAAACGAAATTAGGGTTTGAGTGATGGACTGGTAAAGTTCGCAGTGCATTGTCATTTTCTGTTTCAGATTTCTGAGTAGTCTGTCTGGGCATACATTTCCGTGGGGATTATTTCTATCACGCAAGGCTAAGTGATCACACCCCTTCTTCACAAAAACTACAGAAATGCCATTTCTCTTCATTAATTTATAAGCACTTTGAAAGAAAGTGCTTCTTACAACATGTATACGTATGCAGTTAATTAGGTCATTAAACATATCTAGCAGGTTCATATCAGTCTTAAATGCATTAATTTTCTTTAGAAAACTGTATCTGTAGTCTATCTGCAGATGTTTCAAGCTCTAGCTTAAGAAAAAGTGTAAATTTTCTGTAGTTATCAAGGTCCCTTTAATTAGTTTACTTCACTATATTTCCTTTCCCCAACTTTTTCTTTAAACTCAGCAACAAGAAACTTTAAGTCTTTGAACTTAAAATCTCTAAATATCCTTTTTCTCCTCAAGTATTAGGAAGCGATGAGTATGAAAGGACATGATGCATGGAAGGTCACAAGTACTTTGCTGGAAGTCAATGGCAAGATGGAACGAAAACAATAGAAGTGCGTGTTTTAACTTAATTTCTAAATCAAGCCCACTCCCATGATATAAGGCAGCTGTGTTCAGAAAATTCTGTTCACACAAAGTGATGAGCCGTTCGAACAATCCAAAAATCAGTTTCGTTATCATCTCCTTGGGATCTGCGAATTTGATAGATTTTAAATTACATATTCTTGTGGATGATGGAAGAAAATTGTTTTCATTTTTTTTTTTCTATTTGCGTTAGGAAGGGGAGGGTATTTTTGGCTACTTTGTCGAATCCATTTGGAAAGATTAATTTATAGCAAACAAATTGTAAGACGTAATTGATGGCGCAATTAATAGTTTACATATTGCTTACGGTTTACATTAATTTATATAATGTAATTAGTATATACGAATTTGGATTGCCAAAAAAACTCAACACCACGGCCAAAACAAGAAAGGAAACATACAAAAGAAGCTAATCAAAACGTCAATTGTTATATCCCAAACTTCCTGGAAACGGCTACTAAAATTTTAATTGTGAGTCATTTGACCAGCTTCTGGTAATGCAGTGCGTTTCATATCATGAAGTGCTTACTTGGGGTTGATACTGTCAGGATTGTCCTTTGTAAAGGATTGACTGAAATAATGGAAATGCATATGCGCGAAAGTGATTATAACTGAAATAATAGAGTATTGTTAAAGAAAATTCTTGATTATTTTTTAGTGTTTGTTTGATTTTCTAGAAGGCTCAGTGACACTTGGAATGCTTTCTAGAATTAGGTGAATTTTGTGTAGTTACTATCAAGTACTTTTGTGACCCAATATTGTTGAGGAAATATAGATTTTAAAGAAATACAAATACTCCAAATTTATCTTGAATTTGTTAATAATTATGGGATGGTTTGAGAATTTGATCTCCGGGTTATATATTCATACACACAAACACATGATTTCTTACTCCAAATTCTCTCTAGCCTTTCTAACATTTCCCCCCTATCCTTTTACTGCTCTTTAATTTCATTATATGGAATTTTATTCAAATTGTGTAATATTAGAACCAATTAAAACAAAAACTGAAACATGTTTCGGGACTTGGTAATATTTCTAAAGTTAATTTCCTGACTATGCTTTTTGTCCTCTTGAGTAAAATATTAAATTAATATGTATTGTTATTTGGGACAAAAGCATCATAAAAAAAACAAAATAAAACAAAGAGTAATGCGCTGACTGACAAGCAGGTAAAGAAAAGAAGTAAGATGATATTCGAAAACCCACAAGTTCATTTTCCAAAGACATCTTCATACCAAGTAAAACATCCGTCAATCGTTGCCACAATTTGGGAGGCCAATTGCCCACTTGATATAAATGCTTGATCCAATATAGTTGATACGCTCAACAACCAAAATTTTGATATAAACAATATAAAAGATGGAGGATATGTTAAAAATATAACTTTTCATGACCACTTAAGCTATATAGAGTTTCGGCACTTGAGCTATTGCTAAGGAAACAAGTTTTGTGTACTTTCTTGATTTAAGTTAAAATTTTGAGTCTTCACAAATATTAAAATACTACATTTTTTAATAAAATAATTACCATAGAGTTGAGCATTTTATCAATGCATTTTCAGCACACACAAAATTTCAACTATATGTGTTCGACATACTGATAAAAAAATTTCCTCATATGACGATGGTAAGTTCATCATCTAGAGAGACAAAGTAATTCACAAGAATTCAAATAATGATGAAACCTTTCCATCAACTCATGCGTTAACAATTGAGTCACATTATTACTTCAAAAAAAAGAAACAGCAATTAAGTCACATTATACATAAATTATATTTCGAAAGTGAGAAATTACTATTTTAATTCTTACATTTAAAAAAATATTAATTATGTTTTTTAAAGATATAAATAATCAACTTTCATGATAAAAATGATAACAAAAAGAAATTAAAAAAAAGATGTAATTGAGTATTTTAAAAAAATTAGAAGCCTAGTAAGTAATTTATAATAAAAATGTAAAAATCAAACTGTCAATTTCCCTTCAAAAATAGTGAGAATTCGGAAGAGAAAGAGGTATAGGATTCTTTATTTAACACATTTACACAACTATCTTGTCTCCTGCCTATGCCTCCTTTCCATATATAAGGCTTTTAATTGTTATATCAATGGATAATTGAAATGATTTACTTTTCTAACTTTTTTTTCCTTTCAAAGAAACAATAATACATATTTTATGATGCTTTTATGCAACATATCAGTTTCCCCAGGAGAGGAGTTCAAAATTAAACTACTTCCGAATGTTAAGAAACGGTCGGTGAACAAAACAAAACGAGTAGATAATTTCATTAATGGGTCTTAATTCTTTCAAAAAAAAAATTGAACAATTTTATGCATGATTAGCAAAGTTAAATTCTGATGATGACCAGACATTAATTAGCAGCAATTAATCTGTTAATAAATCTTTTTGTCTTCTTCAACTACACGAAAGCATGCAGAATTAGTTGGCTTGGCTGATGTCCAAAGGAAAGGACATGCAGCTATACTACTAACTTAAAGCTGCAACTTCACATTCTGCAGATCATTTTCCTTCACCAAAATAAAGCAAACATTCCCCCAAGTCAGATAAATGCAAAAGCTAAAACTCATTTCCTCCGGGTCATTTTCTTACTTTGCAGCTAGCACTTATTTCTTTCCAACCTCCAAAATATACATATATATCAGAACAACGTATGCAACTTATGAAACTCTGGCCAGTACACATGGTCTTTGCTGTCAATCTGTATCATTTATGTGTGATCTTTATCTAGCTAGGTGAATAAAGCAGAAACCACGAATACAACTCGAGCATTATTTCAACATTCAATTTTGTAGTAATTTCAGTGCTGTCCATCAAATATATATGGACTGAAACTCCTTTCTTTAATTTGTGGTATGGTTTTAGGGATGGGAATAGGGCAAGGTGGGGCGGGAAGGTCTTTTCCATATCCTGTCTTATTTTTTTATTTCAGGCACCGTTTTCTATTTTATTCTCTAAATAGTTTAATGGGAGGAGAATTCTCACATGTAGAATGTCTTTCTCATTTTCATTCTCACTCTATTTTTTTATTTTTTATTCATTAAAATTAAATATTAATTTATATTCACAAAATTTAACAATATAAAAATTTATTCTATATTATGGTTTAAAAACAAATATCAAACAAATTAAAATAATATAATAATATCTTTTAATTATGTAAATAATAATTAATAAATAACAAATAAAATAAAAATAACAAATAAGAATTTAAATAACGTTTTAGTGACTATCATTATTAATTTTTTTTTATTAATTGCTTCATATTCTCATTAAAATCAATGACCATCCAACTTTAAAATAAATTTTTTTTTTGTCATTTATAATAAAAAAAATAGATTTTAGATATTTTTATTTTTATTAATATATTTTTTTATAAAATATGCCCTAATTAAATATAAATTATAAAATAAAAAATAAATAAATTATTTAATATATAAACATGTATATGATTACATTTTATATATTAATAAAAAATAGAGCGAACAAATTTAATTTCATTTAATTTTATTAATAATTTAAAAAATAATTTTTTTTTTATATTTTATTTTAATTTTATAAAAATTACTTAATTTCCACCCTATTCAAAATAACGTCCCACGAACCCCTCCCACAGTATGTTTTACCATCCTCTATGATTTTAACTCAAAAAAAAATGATTATAACAAACTCCATACAAAGAGAAAAGCTAGCTAAGCTTAATTTATACAGATATTAAGTTTTAGGTAGCTAGCCAAATAATTAATAGATACATAAATTTTTGACAATGTCAGTGAGAATTAGGCAGGGGGACCACTCCACTGCACTTCCCCTCCCAACCAGAGATATATATATATCTATGCATTGCATTGGAATTCGGTTCGAGGAATGCATTGTCAGAAACAGAGTGGTTCCTAAGATCAATACCAGAACCCAAAGCAAAAGTTTTTATCTCATTATCTCACTTACGTTTGTTGCTTGGAGCAGCTCACCTAGATTTCCCTGGTCCCAACTCCCACCTTGATACACACATTTCTCATTTCACCACGGCCAAGAAAACTAACTCCTCATCCTCTCCAATCTTGATAGACGCGTCAACGTACTTTAGCTAAAGGAAATTCACAGACTGCTTTTCATTAATTATTTGATTTAGGATACTGAAATTATGTGGCCTTATTGGCAGTTTCTGGTGCATAAATTTTTCATAATTAGTGGAGGTAGATGCGGCAAAAACTCTGAACAAAGGGCGAAATAATACAATGAAAGGAGCCAAAATAATCACCAAGAATACATGTGGCAAAAAAAAAAAAACAAACAAACTGAGGTACATGTCGCCTTATACTGCATGTTGTTATCCTGCCACCAATAAATTTGCATTTGAAAATTATTATAGGCTCTGTCGAAACTAAAATGTTTCTACTTAACTTTAAAAGTAAAATTATTAAAGAATAATGTTATATTTTTTTAATAATATTTTAAATTAAAGTGTTAGATAATTATTAAGCAGTGAAATAGTATAAATTTTAAAATTATTTATTATATTATTTTATTATTTAATAATTACTTAACATATTATTTAAAATAAAAAAATTTAAAATATTATCATTTAAGAAATATAACATTATTCATCACTAAAATTAGTTCGGTATTTATAACTTTGCTTTCAACTCTTTAATAACAAAAAACCTATATAAAGCATTTATAAGTATTACAATATACTGTGTTGCAACATGACAATTTCAAAATAATCCTAACAATGATATGTATAATAAGAATGAAAATAAACTATTAGGTAAAGGTTTAATATTAGTATCAAAAATAAATCTTAACAGTTCTCTTCACGTGCAACGTGAATTTGATTAGTATTAAAAACAAATTTTAACAGTCTCTCTCATATAAAATTTAGATTCAAGAAGGTCTGAAATAGAGTAGATCTCCTGTAAACAGAAACATAAAGACAAATTTAGATGAATGACTAATATTAATATTAAAAATAAATCTTAATAGTCCCTCTTATATGAAACATGAATCTAATTAATATTAAAGACAAGTTTTAACAATTTTAAAATTTTAAACTATTAGGTGAAGATCTAATATTACTATTACATATAAATTTTAACAATACCTTTCATATAAAACGTGAATTTAAATAAATTTAAATAGAGTAGATCCTTTGTATCATGAATAGAGGAATAAATTAAAAAATTAACTTAAAACAATCACATAAAATTTAAAATTTAAGATTTTTGATTCTAATATTATATTAATTTATTACTTAATTTAACTTTTAAATTATTTGATAAAAATTTAATAATAATATTAAAAACATTAATTCTGTACAATATTATATTTTAAATAAAAAAACAAACTAGGTTTTCCAATGCTCATCCGCAATAAGAACTGAGAACTGAGAACTGAGAACTAAGAACTCGTCCGGTGCTGGGGCCGCTGCTCTATTAAGTGGCTTCTGATGAGAAGATACGAACTGTCATACCGAATCTATGTGACTTTTGCTTCTCCAATCCAAGTTCTTCTTCTTCTTCTTATTATTATTATTATTAACTTTTTAATTATCCTTTTAACCTTACTCTGTCGTGGACCCCGAACAAATTAATAGCCAGCTAAGGGTTCACATTTATTTCTAGGGAGGCAATGATTTTAACTACTTGCCCATAGCTTGGTCCCCTCCCTCCACTTTCATTCTCTCTCATGTACAATAATACATAACAGAGGCGAAAAAGAATTATAAGAAAAAAGCCAAAACAAAAAAGTAGAGTAGACTAATATTATTATTGGATCTTCATTAAGATTTAAGTTTTGAGTTAAACAATTTCATTACTATGGTATTATGGTTAATGTCTTAGATTTCGATTCCCAATATTAATCAACTCAATCAGAAATTATTTACACAGTCAATCAATGGTCATAGTCTCGTTGAAGTACATTGTAAATGCGTTGATTATCTCATATTGCCCGGTAAGGTAAGGTGAGGATACAGGGTTTTAAAAGAAGAATTGTTTTTTTTTTTTAAATTATTATTTTGGTAGACGTGTTTTGAATTACGAATTTTAAAAGTAAATTCGTGATAAATTCTATGTTTGAAGCGAATAATATTTACAAGAAATGTAGGTTTTGACTACACAAAGTTGACTTCTATATTGGTACTTTCATTTAGAGATCATTCCTTCACCTACGATATTGTCAATCAAACTCAACTCTGAGTAAAGTTTTTGGTCTTTTTTTTAAGGGTATTGCAATAAACCGAATTTATTTAGGAAAGATTTAAATTACTAAATTTGAGTTAATTTAAGAGATTTTTAGATTAGTAATTTTATTGTAGAATTTATCTTACTCAAAGTAAAGTTTAAATTGTAGAAGAATTAAGAATAAATAATGAGAAATCATATATTACTTGCTATGTAAAGAGATAAAAAATTAATGAAAAAATTATAAGAAAAAAACTGTGAGAGATCAAACACAAAAATGTGTGATTTAAGGATCTAAAAGTACTTAGAGCACTTTTATAATTATTTTATAAGATTATATTAAATTATTTTTTTCATAGATTACATTAGAGTAAATTATATTAAATTTCTCAAATTCTTTATGTGATTTATTAAGTTTAGTGTTTGATGCGTTTACGTTAAATTTTTTAAACAAGCTTATCGGATGTAAAATACTAACAAGGAGAGATACCTCTTACCGTTATTGATGTATTTTGAGTTATAAAGTTTAAGATGGATTGTGAATTTTGAGTTGTAAAAATCAAGAGCAAATTTGTAACGAGCTATGTGCACAAAACAAATAATATCAGTAAATCTGTACTATCAAACCTCAATCCTCAAACCTTATTTTAGTGAATGTAAAGAGCTTTATAAGGAAACATACCGACTATCATCTTAAACGCATTTTGGAGTGTGAAGTCTAAAAAAAACTGTAATGTGTTGTGTACATAAATCGGATAATATCAACACAAGATAAGTTGTGTGCATAAATGGAACAATATGTATAAGAGCAAATTTATGATGGGCTACGAGTATAAAACGAACAATATTTGTAAAATCATTACCGAATTATATGTATCAAGAGAACGATATCTATAAAAAAAAATTGCGGGTCTCGACGCACAAAATTGACCCCTCTCACACATCTATTCTAATTCTATTCGGCATTCTGAGATTCATGTTTTATGCGAGAGGTTAGACAATTCACAGAATGAATTTAATCTCGATTCTTTTCCATTTATGGCTGGTTCATTGTACGCATGTATCCACGATCGATTTTCTTGGCAGAAAAAGGCTTTAAAAGAAACAAAACCTAATGCTTAGATTCTTAGACCACAAGTTTAGCATTCCTTGTTTAACCTGACAAGCAGATGAATAGTGGGTAATAACATCGACCAAGATTCGAATTGCTAGGAAGTAAAGATTCTTATAGATAGATATACATAGTTGTGGCTGTTGGGGGCGTCAGTTAAAAATGGTTACGGTAATTGGTAAGTAGGCTGGTTTTGAGGAATAGTCGTGGTCAGTGCATGGGGCGGCTCATATTCCCAAGCCACACACAGACACAGGACCTTAGATCAGTAATCATTGCATGCTTTTCTCTTATCTTCATCTGCATGGCAGTAGTGCCTCTCTCTCTTAACAATCTCTGTTACTAATAGTGACACTTCTTCCAACCACTGCTCTACTGCAATCTCAACTTTGTAAATGTTTTTGTTAACTTTAACGAGAAACATTATCTTGTCTCTGATTTTTCAAAACTTTGAATTTGATTAATTTGGCTTTAGCCACCACTTTCCGTATCCCGTGCTGCCAAACGTTAACCACAATGAACGCAGAAAGGGACTCCAGTTTCGAACTGTTGTTTGAAAAGTCATTGTTATTAATTGACACCAGGGTAAACATTATCTTATAACAGTACAAATTTCAGCTGGTTAATACATAATTAAATATAAACAAACTTGAAAATTAAATATAACTGAAATGAAAGCACCAAGAAATAAAGCCAGCTAGAGTTATTATTATGAATATCAGTTAGTTCAACTAATTAATAAAATGTTTTAAGTTAGAATAAAAAATTGGTGTAGTTCGAACCCTCTAAAATCAAAGTAGAGAAAGATTTGTATTAAGTCCAAGAAAAAAGAATTTCGAAAAAAACTTATAAAGAACTATTTAGGAAGAAAACGCACTTGTATGCGGTATCATTTGTTCCAAGGAGAGAGTCAAAGTTGGTTTTGCATTTTCCACTAAAACAAGATTAGGTTGACATCAAAGATGGGAGATAGAGAATTATGTGAGTGCAAATTTGAGTATAATATATAAATAAAATTTAAAAATAGGAGTAGAAGTTTATTGTCATATTTATGTTAAATACTTATCTTTAATATTAATATTAGATCTTTACCTATTAGTTTAAAGTTTTGAGTTGAGTGATAAACTAATATAGTATCAGAGTCAAGATCTTGAGTTTGAGTCCCCGTGTCATTGTTTTCAGTTAATTTATTAGTTTCTTGGCTTTCTGTCTACGAGACCGGGATTCACTTGATTCAGACCTACTCGGATCCATATTTCACGTGAGGGAAACTGTTAAAGACTTGTCTTTAATATTAATATTGTGCATTCACCTATCAGTTTAAATTTTTTGATTGAGTGGTAAACTAATACTTTAAAAATAAAATAAAATAAATAATAATTGTCAATAGGGTTTGAGTTCCTAGGCTTGAAGAGATTTTGTTCATCACAGAAGTGAAATGAGATTTTAAAGTGATAGGGATCAAATATTAGAATTAAAAATTATATTTGATTAGAGTTTAATTTTATTAAATTTAATATTAAATTTAAAATTTGAGAGATCAAACCAAAAAATATCTATTTAAAAAATAAAATTATAAAAAATATATTATTAAATTTAAAAGGAGAGCTTGAGGGGCCATAACTAATGCCCCCTAAACCCTTATGCAGGTATGCCACTAATTCATGATAACGCCAACTTTGGAGAAAGGTTATAGTCGTATTTAGGGAATCTCGGGAGCTTTGTTCTGCTACCCAAAGTTAGGTAACGAAATATGTATTTTATTTATAATTTTCCCATTCATTTGTAATAAGGGAGGGCAAATAAAACTGAAAATAAAAAATAATATTTATTTGCCACATGACATTTATTTATTGGATAATTAAAAATATTAACATACACTTAACCACACATAATCCTTCCTAAATTTTTTTTAAAAAAAATATTACTTTTTAAAATCGAAAAAATCGAACCAGACCGAACCGAAAAAAAGGGGACCGATCCTGTTTGGTTTCAAAGAAAACAGAACGGAACCGTGCTCACTCTTAATTTGTAGGTTTTCTTTAAAAATAAATAAATAATTATTGTCCTACGTGATTTCTTTAATTATGGCGAAGATTTGGCGGAAGGAATTGATTTAAGGGCAGTGACTATTTGCTATTTACTATTATTCATAAAATATTTTGATATTTTAAAATACTTAAATTTTTTTTATAGTAATAAAATTAAACATAATTTTAAGATATTTATATCATGACCGATAAAAAGAAATTTAGTAATATAAAATATCAGAAGATAAATAGGTAATATATCGAACAACAAAAAAAGTAAACATATAATTTCCCTTAAATTAATCATTGTCTTTGTAATAAGCCTTTTTTTTTTCTTTTTTTGAAAGCAAACCTACCTGAATATATACAAATATAAATATAAGAAGAGTTTATTTAAATATAAAAAATTTATTTGTAACACAAGACGTACGATAAAAAATACTCTCCATTAGAAACTAACTACCATTACAAAATTGAACACACATGTAAAAAAAAATTAATTAGGTGAAGAAATAGAAATCCACCATTATTCGATTATTAGTACTTCGATTACGAGTGTTGTATGGTTTAGACCTTTAATCACTCACTCACACACACACACACACACACACACACATATATATAACATTTCTTATGCTTATATTAAATAATACTTGCATGTGCATTTTAGCAATCTTTACACATGTGTTTGAATTATATTTAGAAGGTTATGAGAAAATCTTATCTCAGTATATAATGTTCTCTTTTCATTAGGTTTATGCCATATATACTTTGTTAATTATTGGGATTAATGATCAAAAATCATGGTTGAATATGATTTTTTAAGTCGAGACCAATAAATATATGACACATGGTTGAGAATATACTGAATGGATGAAAGTAGGACAAAAGTCAAAAGTTGGAGCATAGAGGGGTCTAAACCGAACTCAGCACTATGCACCACGAGCCCAACAACGACACAGCCCCGTGGTGTTAGGACCTAGAATTTTGGCTCCTTTTTTGGTATTTTGTTATGTCAGGGTTTTGTTTGTATGTGCTCTTTTAATCTTATTTGATTTAGGGTTTCTTGAGGTGGCAAAGAATTATATATAAACTCTTGTTTCACCTTTAGGGTTTATACATCAAGAAGAGTGTGAAATAGAGAGTAAAAGCATGCTTTGAGAGCGTGAGAGAGAGCTTTGAGCACGAGAGTGCTGTATAAACCCTTGAAAACTCGTTCAATTATGTATTCATTAAAAATATCTTAAGTGGTTCAATAGTTAAAGTTTTCAGGTTTTAGAACCTCAAGAAATTTTTTTTTTACCCTTGATTCTTCATGAAAATTTCCAAGAACACCATCGTTTTTCTCTTACGTTGCCTTTGAATACTCTAAGAATTATGAAATAACACGTTCTCCTGCGAAAAAGTGATGTGCTTGAAGCTGTTTGGCCTGACTCAAAGGGTGGAGGAGCAACGAAAGTGGATCTTGATGTAATAGATCTTCCCCCCACTCCGTGTCCCCCGGCAAATGACTTATATTTTTTTTTATTTTTATGTACTTGTAAATATTGGAATTTGTGCTCATGTGCTATCTCAAATTTTGTATGAATTTGCATACTTATGCAAAAAATAAGTATTCCATCAAATCGTTAATTATTTTTTAATGTAAGATGCTTGTAATATTCTGGACATTATATTGATTTGAAAGAGTTCAAATCAAGTTTAAAGAGTTAGAACCTTACTTGAAATGGGACAAAAATCTAAAAATATACTAACAATGATATAGTTGTAAAGAGTTACAAGCGTTACTAGAAAATGTCATTGTGTAAGTATGTTCTTGAATTATAATTTTTTGATTTATTTTCATCAACGCAGGGTCTAGCGAGTGGAACATATTTATATAGATCAGTATATATCTATATCTGGATCATCTAAATGATTAATCTTAACAGACCATGAGCTTAGTGGAATTATAATTTTTTGATTTATTTTCACCATGTAGGGAGTGGAACTGATTTATAAAGATCAGTGTATATCTATGTCTAGATCATCCAAATGATTAATTTTAGCAGACCATGAGTTTAGTGAAGACTATGAAGACTTACAATAGATATCTTATAAATCTGTCAGTAGAGGATCTTCTCGAGTTGAGTAGTATTCGTTGTCTTTTGACCTGAGCATCATAGTAGGCTTGTAAGTGATCTACCATACTAAGGTTTCACACATGTCAGAGACCTTTCATGGTCTGACTACTGGGTGTTGCTGGGTATGGTCCAATACTTATGGAGCCCGATGTGTGTAGATATGGGATTCGTAAGCTCATATAAGTGAGTTAAATATCCAGATGCTCTAAAGTTGTATTCTAAAAAGTTTTTTGGCCATAAGCATTTAACCCAAGAAATTATTTCTTGTGGTATAAACAATATCGCAAAGGAGTTTATGGATATTGTTTATCAGAATAAGAATTTAGGAGATAAGTTTATAATTGAGCTTTAGGGGACTTGACGGTGATGATCTATATCTTCGCTCTTCTAGAATATATATGATGGAAGGATTGTACGAATATGAATTAACCTCAACTTGTATGGTTCAACTTGCCATTTTGTATTATCCATAAAGTGTGGGGGGGACATTGGTTAGGGACTTATGAAAATGTTCCGTGAGAAAAAATGAGTGTAAACTTAGGGAGTCTGACTATATGAAGTGTACTCGTTGAGTACGTAGGTAGCGCATTGGATCAAATTCTTCGATTCGAAAAGTTTTTTAAAAAAATAAATTTATTTTAGGGTCTTTTGAAGAGTAGTTAAAGTTTAAGTGTTAAATGTAAAACTGTGTCAAGTAAGACTTGACATTTTTATCTACTTAGTATATGCCTTAAATTATGCCAATAATTTGTATGGGTACTAAATTGAGCATTGATGGACATAGCTACCATTTAAATAAAACAATTATCATTTTTAAAATTATATTAATCGGTTATTTATTTATTTCGAGACCCATCAGATAATAGTTAAGGTTTAAGTGTTAAACCTAAAGTTATGTCAAGTGAGACTTAACACTTTTATCTACCTAGTGTATACATCAAATTATACTAATAATTTTTATGGGTACTAAATTGAGCGTTGGTGGATATAGCTACCATTTAAATAAAATATTTGTTGTTTTATTTAAATTATATTAATCGACCATTTATTTATTTTAGGGTCTCTCGGAGAGTATCTAAAGTTTAAGTGTAAACCTAAAATTGTGTCAATTGAGACTTGACACTTTTATCTGCTTAGTGTATACTTCAAAATGTGCCAATAATTTATATAGATACTAAAAAAGACATTGATAAACAAAGCTTTAAATAATGAAATAGTTATTGTTTCATTATTTTTTGTAATTTGGCAATTACAATTTAAATGAATTTGATTCATTTGATTTATATTTATCGACACTTGTTTCATTCTTATAAGATGTTTAAGTGCAATGAAATGAATAAAAAAAACAAATGACATATGCTGACAACGTTATAATAACATATGCCACTAATTTTCCTTATCAATTTGCCACTATGACATGATACATGACTTAGCAATTTCTTTGTTGAGTTGTAAAAGAGCATGTGTCAAATTGATTTTATTTCATTGGTTGAAACATAGGCAAGTTTGCCTATATATTTGGTGGCCGATAGGAATTTAAAGTTAATTGGAAGTGAATTATTATTTGTTTTTGAAAGGTTAAGAGTTAACCTTATATTCAAGAGACATTAATATATTAGAAATAAGAGTTACTTTAAATATTTTGAAGGGAAAGCTGCTAGTCTAGCTTGAGAAAGTTCACATCGTCTACAACTAGACTTGTTCATAAGCACGCTTTAAGAGTGAGTTTCCAATCTCATTAATATAATGAGAAAATAATAATGTGTATTTTAATTTCTCTGTATAGCATGTATGACATGTTATTATTAAAATATTTAATAATGCACATATTTACCTCATGCACAACGCACATGCACACAACACCAATAGTAAAAACCCTTTATAAAGAAATTAATGAATTGATGGTTTTGTATAGATCTGCCCTGTTGTGTTTAATGAGGAGTATTTGATATAGTTTTCCATATATTGTTTCCAGAGGTGTATTCTTTTGTTGGAAGTGAATAAAGGTTCCGACATTTGCGTGTAGGAGAATTGGGATGTTGTCCTTTCCTTATACAAGATATATTGAGTAGGTTTTGGTAGTTTGTTTTTATTTTAATAAGGCCATCTGTTTTATATAGGACTATTTTATTTTAATGGTGTCTTCACGAGGAAACTAGGTTATATGGTAAAGAAATTTTTTTCTTATTTCTATGGGATAGGTCTACCGCTTCTTTAGGTAACCTTAAGTTTACAACCTAAATGCTTTTTCCTGCATCTGTGGAATAGGGTTGCCACTTCCTAAAAGAAGTTTATGCTCATGATTTAGATGCTTTTTCCCGTCTCTATAGAATAAGACCGATACTTCCTATGAAGTTTAAGCTTATGAATTGAATGCTTTTACCCATCTCTATGGGACTAGACCACCACTACTTAGGGGAAGTTTAAGCTCATTTAGATGTTTTTATCCATCTCTACGGAACGAGGCCGTCACTTCTTAGAGAAATTTTAAGCTCAAAGTCTGGATACTTTTACCCGTCTCCACAAAACAAGACTGCTATTTCCTAGAAGAAGCTTAGGCTCATGATCTAGATGTTTTTACTCCACTTAACAAGGTCATTATTTCCCAAGTTAAGTCTCGGTAACCCTCGTAAAGGAAGTATTGGCATTTTGTTAGTAGTATTTTTGTTTTGTAATTATAACTTTATTGAAAAACTTAGAAAAGATAGGTATTTACACATAGAACTTCTTAAGTTTTGCTATGTTCCATAACCATGGGATTAGGTTTCTTGCCATGTCTTGTATGAAGAATGAACCTTTGTCTAGTTTCTTAAGTGCTTTGTACATGCCTTCCCATATTCCTACCATCTTGCCTACATTGTGTTCTTTGTTAATGTCGAATGCTTTTATAGAACTAGATCGCCTTTATTTATTTCTCTTTTTTGCACTTTATTATTGTACTGTAATTCCATTTTTTCCTTATAGATGCCAAAGGCAGCGATGTCTTGTTCTTCGTCTACCATATCTTTATCCACGATCAAGGCTTTGTCATTAAACTTGAGCTGTATTGTCTTCGTCCTTAGAGTCAGGATGAATGCTTCCAAAAGTAATACTACTTTAGTATTGTACACCAGCAAATATGAAGATGTCCTTATTATTTATTTTCTATTGTTCTGTATGCCCAGAGCACTCTTGGAAGTTCTTCGAGCAATCTTCTTTTCTTTCATTCTACGCATTTCTACAACATGGTGAAGATAGTTTAATTTGTGACTTTTGCTTGTTCGTTTTTTTGTGGGTAGTTGTAAGAAGAATTTTTTTGTTGAATTTTAAATTTATTACAAAAAGATATGACTATTGAGCTTGCGAACTGTTTCCTATTATCTGATATTAGTATTTGTGGCATGTTGTATCTTATGATTATGTTTTGCCAAAGAAATTTCTTCACTTTCAATCATGTGATGTTATTGTAGGCTTTTGCTTATACTCGTTTAGCAAAATAGTTTATGGCCAGAAGGACAAAGCGTTTTTCTCTTGTTGTAGTTGGTAAGGGACTTATGATATCCATCTCTCATTAGATAAATAGCTAAGAACTGAATACCGCATTGAAGTCTCCTATTGGCTAGTGAACAAGTGTTGCATAATTCTGGCATTTTTCACATTTTTTAACGTATACTAAGATGTCTTTTTTATAGAGGGCCAAAAGTGCCCTTATTGTATAGTCTTGTGTGCAAGGTTGCCTCTATTTGAGTGGTTCCCATAAATACCTTCATGAATTTCTTCAAATATTTTCATTCCATATTCTACGAATATACACTTCATGTGGATTCCTGAGTAAAATCACTTGTATAATTGGTTATTATTCATGGTGAATCTTCTTGCTTTACTTTGAACGCTTCTTGCTTCGTTTATATCTTTTGAAAACTTCTCATCCTTCAAATATTTATATACAGCATCATCCAATTGTTTGTATTTTTCACTTCTATGATGCTATGTGTTTCTATAACTTCCTAGATGCTTTCATTACCTGTCATTGTCTTTTCTTTTTCGGTCAATCAGTATGGTTTATATTATGGGGAGTTCTACTGTAGGGGCTTTCTTTGCAAGTTTATCTGCGCATGTAATTTTTTCTGTAGGTGTTTCAGTGATGCTAATACTCTAGAAGTGCTTTTCTAATTCTTTGGCTTTGGCTAAAAGTTTCCTCATATACTCTTCTTTAGTGGTGTACTCTTTATTCCATTGTGAGGTGAAGATTGTGGAATCAATTTTTATTTCCAATCTTTTTATCATTAGACCTCTAACTATAGTGATTCCTTCTATTAAAACTTTATCCTCAGCTTCGTTGTTTGAAGTTAGGGTCTAAAGTTTACTGTTATTCTTCCTTCAGAGCTTTTTAAGTTAACTCTAAGGCTCACTCCATTATTTTTAGAAGCTCCATCAATATACACATCTAAGCTCTCTCGCATTCTATTAGATCTGGGAGTAAGGAGACATTTTATATTTCTAGTTTGTATTCGAGTAAGAAATCGACGAGAGCTTATTCTTTGATAGTTGTATTTGGTTGGAAGGTAATGTCAAGGTAGATTAAGCCCATGGCCATTTTCATGGCCCTCTTTATTGCATCTGGTCTGAAAGGATCTGTGTAGTAACTAGTATCCACGACTGGTAAGAATAAGTATTTATATATGCATAAATATACGTATTTTATTTGTATGTTGGTGATACTTGATTTATATATTGTTATTAGTAGTGTTTGTATAGGTTAAGGTCATACTATTAGGATTGGGTTTAATTGCAAGACTTTAGATTTATTTTAGGGACCAAATTATAATACTTTGAAAGTTTTGGGGGTAAATTCATAAATACCAAAAATTAGTCACTTAGTATAAAAATACACTTTTAAAACCCTAATTCTCTCATTTTGGTCGAGCTACCTCTTTTAGAGAGAGAGAAGAGAGAAAAAGAGGGGAGAGAAAGAGAAGAAGGAGAAGAAAAAGAAGAAGAAATTGGAATTTTAAATTTTAAGAGGTATATCACAACTATTTCTCAATTTATTGGTGTTAATTATGTTAATTTCTTTAAGTTTTGATTTTTAGAAATATGTATAATTGAGGATTTGATGTGTATTTCGTATGATATTTTGAGAATTGATGATGATCTATAAGATAGCTTGATAAATCATGATGGATTGTAGAATTTCTGCTTGATAGCCTCTTGATCTAGGAATTTTATAAATTATTGTGATTCGATTCTGGTTTTAAATTTTGAGTATATGAAATTAGACATGTTTAGGATCATCTGAAACTTTGAATCGATTAACAATTCTGCAAATTGAAGTTTTAGTGAATTTACCAAAATGACCCTGAAATTCTGAAAATTTCCTGTGTAAACAGTATGTACAGTGGAAAATAATTTTTTACCTATTGAATGATCTTCAAAAATTACGAATTTATGGAATATGATAGTTTTGTATGTCTAATATGATATAGTCGGAATTGAGAATTTATATCAATGTGGTTGAAGTGTTATGATTTTCTAGAATGTATCAGCTCATTTCAATATTTAATTAACAGATTTTTAAAGCTATGGAATAAAATAGTTTTAAAATACTTTTAGGAGTGATTTGGAAGTGAAATATTTATCATGAACTGAGATATGTGTTAAGAGTAATTATGTGGTATTTTTATAATTTTTGAGTTAGTATATGATTTTATAAAATTGGGAGATTGAATACTGTTCAGTAAGTATCTTGATCCTGTCAGGTTTGTAGTTTGGATTCGATAGTGTGTATAGAATGGATTGTGTAGGAACTTTGATATAATATTCATATATAAGAAGGATATATGAGTCAAGAATGGTATATTATGATTTTGGAGTAATTGGACATCATTTGATGTATTAGAAAATTTTATTAAGTGTAAGTGGTCAGAATGACAGGTTTTGAGAAACCAAATATTTAGACCAATTTGATGTGATAAATGCATTGTGTATAATTTTGTAAGCTATTTAAAGTATTTTGTGTGAATTGTGAGGCTTATGAAAGGATTAATCTCTATTAATAGGTTAAGGAGATTTAAGCCTTGTAGCTGAAAGTGTTAAGAGGTAAGTATACTAGACTTTTTACTGAAATCACAATAAACATAGTAATTGTTTTGTATGATTTTGCAAATGGGGTTAAGAATATGTTTATGTTATGTCAAAGTATATTTTGATATGAAATGTGAATATATGTTTATGAATGTGAGCATTGACATTGAGCATGGACATACATGTATTTTTGAAAGTGAGCTTTCAAAATAAGATGTGTTTAATAAAGAAAGCTTTTGAAGTGTAATATGTCCATGAGAAATATTTTGTGGTTTGAGGGTACTTGAACTCACTGTTAACTTAGTAGGCATTTTATGTGATTTTTGGAGCCTTTATGTGTGTCCTTTCCTTCGGGATTGATATATGTTATGTGTTCCGTATGTAGGGAGGATCCTATTGGTACCTAAAGGAAGAATGAGTCATCACATTCGTGTGGTGGCGTATTGGTGCATGTGAGAGGACTCACCGATGATCAGGGTGAGGGTTTGGCTTTTACCTTCGGGCATGAGCATTATATATGTGTAATTTAAAGGCCTCACTTGTACTATTCCTCTCATACGGTATGTCACCTACGAGTGACATTTGGCTCATTATGTGATATGTGATATGTAAGTCCTACTAAGTAGTAGTTGAGTGATGGTATTCCTATTATGTGTTTTGAAAGAATGTGTAAGCGCTTACATGATATGTGATTTGATAAGATTATGATTTTGATTGATCACAACATATCATACATATGCATTGTGTACATATATGTATTTGTATTTGATATATGAAAAACTAGTATGCTTACTGAGTTTTATACTCATTATAGTTTATGGTGATTTCAGGTAAATAAAATACATGTGTGCTTAGCGGATTTGGCAAGACTTTTGCTGTTCCTTGGGTTCCCTAAGTTGTTAGGTTGCTAAGTGTTTCATTTGAGGACACGTGGGATAAGATATTTGATTTGTCCCTATTGAATAAATACTTATGTATTATTTTATTGTGTGTGGTTGGATTTAGTTTAAGTTTCACTAAGTGTAGTAATGGATTGATTTTAAGTAAGAATTTGAAATGAATATATTCTGGGCTTCCGGTAACAAAGTTGCTACTGGTGACGTAGTAAAGTGTTAATCTCTGAGAAAACTCTGCGTATCTCTGGTTTACTAATTGTACCAGTCATAATTCAATTGCTATAATTCGGAAAGAAATTAAAATGAATGTTTAAATATTATTGAATGAATGTAAGTGATGTCGTGTGTCAAATCTTTTGGGTCTGGGGCGTGACAGCTTTTATTGGTATCAGAGCTAAGATATGATTCTGTAGACTTTTAAGTGTCGAGTCATGGGAACCGAGCAGACGCCAAATCCTTAGGATTGTATTTGTAGCTTTGTTATGTAAAAGTTTGACATATTCCTTAAATTTTGTATGATTTTGTGAAGATGACACATTAACTAAGAGCTGTTAAGATTGTTGTTGTTGTGGATAATGGTACCTTGTGGATCTTAATGTTACCATTTAGATTTTGTTTTTAAGTTATGACTAATATGCTTAGTAAGAGTGATGTTGAATATCTTATAATGATAATTTGCATGTTATAGAGGAAATTGAGATAATTTTCTCAATGACAAAATATAGAGAAGTAGAGTATTGAAGACATCAATTGAAACAACTTTTATTGAAAAGGAAAACAACAACAATAGCAGCAACAAAAATACAGTAGAGGCTACGGAGTGAGATTTAAGTCTATTTTGCGCTTTTTCTGACTGTCATGAATAGACCAATCTAACTGATGCAATGTCGGATTAGACAGAGGAATAAAAGACTGCAATTGATCAATCAGTTGATCAACAGTTGGAGCTGAAATAAGAATCCGTCGTGCTAGAAGTAGGATGAATTGTGTTCCCGCTGCATAGTCAAGAAAAGATATCAACCCGTCGTAAAAACCATTAACATTTAACAAACCAATGGGTTTTTGGTGGATTTGTAATTGTGCCCATAAGGCAATTTGAAAAATTTCCTCCAAGGTCCCGAAACCTCCTGGTAGAGCTATGAAAGCATCTGCATGCCTAAGCATTTGAGCCATTCGCTCGTGTATAGATGAAACTTGTAACTCATCCCCAACTGTTTTTTCTACAATATTTTCAATAGTTAGAGGTTTTGGAATGATACCCAAAACTCGACTACCTTTATTGTGTGCAGCTTTTGCCACAGACCCCATTAACCCTCGGTTACCTCCTCCATATACTAAATGTATATTTCGCTCAGCTAATACCTTACCAAGATTTTCTGCAACTTTTGTAAACTCTTCAGTATTCCCAGGGTTAGATCCACAAAAGACACAAATTTTTGTGAATCGACGAGCTGAGGTTTCCCCCATTGTTATGCTCACCCTAATCTTTGAATATTTTCGAGTTTGTATAAGGATGCAATAATAATGTATTTATAGAGAAACAAATTGATAATATCTGTGGAGCATATGTGTAAGTATGTTCAAGTATATATTTTTCTCGATTCTTGTGAGGTAAAAAAAAAAAGAATGAGTTTTACTTTATCATTTTATAAGGGACAATAGGTCGCAAAATTTTGAATAAATATATGTTGATATGTAAGTGTTATAAAAATTATGTCGAAAGTGTGATAAGTTAGGTAAGATAATTAAGAAAAGTCAATAAAGGCCTATTTCATAGATTTAGGCCGTTTTGGCATTAATGGCCGACAATGCATCAATGACTTGAAGACTTTTTGAGCTAACAATTGGACTTTAGATATGAGGCCAAATTAACTTTATTAATTACAAAGATTTTGTGGTCTTAACATTGATTTTTGGCCGATAGATTAAAAGCAGATATGAAGAAAGATAAAGCACACTTGACATAAAGATAAAGCAGTAATCAGTCTCTCTTTGATGTGATAAAGCAACACGGATCTAGTTTCTGTGAAAATAGAAACAGCAATGTAGGTCAAAATGAGTCTCTTTGGTCGCTTTCATCTGTGTCGTATCCGTGAGAGAGGAACTTATGGAGTTGTTGTTCCCATACATTGAATGAGGGCTCTGGCGGAGTGGAATGTGGGTCTACCATATCTTGATCTTCTACAGGTAAGCTGGTCTGGATGAGGGATGTGCTGGCTTCCTCTTGGATTTGGGTGTCGGTTGGATAAGGTTGGGAGTCTTGAAAGAGGGATAAGTCAAGATTGGGTTGGTGTTGGTCAGGTTCTGTTGGGACAACTGGCTGAGATTGGGTAGGTTCTGTCGGGACAGGTGGCTGAGGCCATTGGTGAAGGTTATCCATTTCTTGTATGTATCTAGCATAATAAGTCATGTTTGGGATATGGTGAAGGTGGGTAGAGTAATTTGTATTTCTATGATGTGAAAGATGATGTTTTTGTCTTTGTTGGAATTTGAGTATATTGGCAAAATTCAGTTCTTCTACAAAGTCATCTTCAACCTGTTCCCAAGGCGCAGCATCTTCTGGGGAGATCCAAACGGACGGAGGAATTATCTGATTTTCTTGAGCAAGAATTCTTTCAAGTTCTCTCTTTTGCTGGATTACTTCTTCAGGCCAGAGCTTAATTGATCCCTTTAGTGAAAGGGTAAATGTGAAGTAATCCTTGACAGTGGGGTAATAATGGATCTCATGATCCGAAACAATTATTGTCACGCCCCAGACCCAAAAGATCTGACACACGACATCACTTACATTCATTCAATAATACTTAAACATTCATTTTAATTTCTTTCAGAATTTTAGTAATTGAATTATGACTGGGACAATTAGTAAATAGGAGATACGCAGAGTTTTCTCAGAGATTAACACTCTACTACGTCACCAGTAGCAACTTTATTACTGGAAGCCCAGAATATATTCATTGCAAATTCTTACTTAAAATCAATCCATTACTACATTTGGTGAAACTTAAACTAAATCCAACCACACACAATAAAATAATACATAAGTATTTATTCACTAGGGACAAATCAAATATCTTATCCCACGTGTCCCCAAATGAAACACTTAGCAACCTAACAACTTAGGGAACCCAAGGAACAACAGAAGCCTTGCCAAATCCGCTAAGCACACATGTACCTTATTTACCTGAAATCACCATAAACTATAATGAGTATAAAACTCAGTAAGCATACTAGTTTTTCATATATCAAATACAAATACATATATGTACACAATGCATATGTATGATATGCTGTGATCAATCAAAATCATAATCTTATCAAATCACATATCATGTAAGCGCTTACACATTCTTTCAAAACACATAATAGGAATACCATTACTCGACTACTACTTAGTAGGACTTACATATCACATATCACATAATGAGCCAAATGTCACTCGTAGGTGACATACCGTATGAGAGGAATAGTACAAGTGAGGTCTTTAAATCACACATATATAACGCTTATGCCCGAAGGTTAAAGCCAAACCCTCACCCTGATCATCGGTGAGTCCTCTCACGTGTACCAATACGCCACCACACGAATGTGATGACTCACACTTCCTTTAGGTACCAATAGGATCCTCCCTACATACAGAACACATAACATATACCAATCCCGAAGGAAAGGCCACACATAAAGGCTCCACAAATCACATAAAATGCCTACTAAGTTAACAGTGAGTTCAAGTACCCTCAAATCACAAAATATTTCTCATGGACATATTACACTTCAAAAGCTTTCTTTGTTAAACGCATCTTATTTTGGAAAGCTCACTTTCAAAAACACATGTATGTCCATGCTCAATGTCAATGCTCACATTCATAAACATATATTCACATTTCATATCAAAATATACTTTGACATATCATAAACATATTCTTAACCCCATTTACAAAATCATACAAAGCAATTATTATGTTTATTGTGATTCCAGTAGTAAGTCTAGTATACTTACCTCTTAACACTTTCAGCTACAAGGCTTAAATCTCCTTAACCTATCAATGGAGATTAATCCTTTCATAAGCCTCACAATTCACACAAAATACTTTAAATAGCTTACAAAATTATACACAATGCATTTATCACATCAAATTGGTCTAAATATTTGGTTTCTCAAAACCTGTCATTCTGACCACTTACACTTAACAAAAATTTCTAATACATCAAATGATGTCCAATTACTCCAAAATCAGAATATACCATTCTTGACTCATATATCTGTTGGAGCTGGTGCTCACGTGCCATTCCAATATTGTATGAATATTAATTGTTAATATTTATACAATAAACATTTCGAATAAAGATTGTTAATATCATATTAATATGGTAAAATGCTTGTAACATTACAGACATTGTTTGATCTGAAATAGTTCAGATCTGGTTTAAAGGAGTTTAGACCAGAACTAATAGTTATCAAAGCTGAGAGTTATAAATGCTAATAGTTAGCACTGTTAATAGTTATCAGTTTATAAGAGTCAGCGAGGTCTAAAGAGTTAGAACTTTGTCTATAATGGGATAAAGACCTGAGAGTATACTTATAATGATATAGTTGCAAAGAGTTGCAATAGGTGCTAAGAAATATCATTATGTAAGTATGTCTCAAATATAATGTTCCTGATCTATGATCATCAATGCAGGGTCTATCGGTGAATTCACAATATATAGATTAGTGTATGTCTATACCTGACTAGTTCAGATGGTTGTTCTTAGCTGACCATGAGCTTGGAGCTTGTATAGACATGCGGGTATCCAGTCAGGACTGGATACTGAACAGACTTATGAGGACCCCAATAGATATCCTATGAAACCGTCAAAGGAAGGTCCTCTCGAGTTGAGTAGTAATCGTGGTCCTTTGACCTGAGTGCCACGGTGGTCTTGTGAGTGATCCATCATGCTTTGGTTCCACATATGTCAGAGACCTTTCATGGTCTGACCGCTATGTGTCGCTGGGTATGGTCCGATGCTCATGGAGTCCGGTGTGCGTAGATACGGGATCCATCAGCTTACGTAGGTAAGTTGTATATCCGATGCTCCGAGATTGTATTTCATAAAGTCTTGTGGCCACAAGCATAAACCCGGGAAAAGAGTTTCCCGCAGGGTTAAACAATATAGCAAAAATGTTTGCGTATATTGTTTATCGAGATACGAATCTGGAGTTAAGATTATTGGATGAGCAAATGGGGATTTGATGGTGCTGATCTATATCCCCGCACATCTAGGGTATAAATGATGGAAGGATTATACGTATACGTTATGACCTCAACTTGTATGGTCTGACACGCTGATTTGTAATATTCGTAACGTGTGCGTGGGGCATCGATTACGGATTAATGGAATAGTTCCATTTGACAAATCGGGTGTAGACCTAGAGAGTCCCAATATGAAATGTACTCTTTGAGCACTTGGGCAGTGTACCGTATTGAATTGTTCAATACAGTATAATTCAGCAATTACTAAGGTTACGTTAACTAAAGTATATGGTTAAAATGGTGGGACCCACTTTAGGTTAACTTGGTAACCGAGTAAGGATATAATAGTAATTTCACTTTATGATTATTTAATTGTTAAATAATTAAAATAAATATTTATTTGTTTAATTGTTAAATAAATGATTTAACTTAACTAAGGTTAAAAGTTAACCATAAGGTTAAGTTAGTTAACTTTACTTAATGGTTAAGTAAAGGTTAACCTAACCATGGTTAAGTTAGTTAACTATGGTTAAATTAATTAAATATTTATTAACTTAAAGGTTAAGTTAAAGTAATCTAACTATGGTTAAATGTTAACTAAGGTTAGGTTAAGCCAAATGAAATGCAAATGAAATTCAAATTAGTTTGGAATTTATGCATTAGTATATAAAGTGAAATGAAATTGAAAATCATTAATCTTTTAAAAAAGTTTTTAGTTTATATGTTTTGCATTTTTGGGAGCCAATTCAATTTGAGAAATTGAAATTGTTTGTTTTGTGTTTTAAGTGTTAGAACAACAAAACAAATTGAATTAATGGTTACTAAATGTAATAACTAAAAACAAGATTTGTTTTATTTATTCAAGAGTTGAATAAAAGGAAAAACAAAATTGATTAAGTTAAAGAGTTTAACTTTAAATCATGTTTAAGAGTTAAACACAAATGCTGGATTAAGATGCTGCCATTCTAGACAATCAAACCCACCCTTGTTGATTGCTAGAATTGATCAAAGATTCATTTCATGGTGGACTTCAAAGAAAATTAATCCAAAGGCTTCATTGGTGATATTTCTCAATTTCGAATTTAAGTTTAATCAAATGTTATTTTCTGTGTTCATTATATTTAATCTTCCGCTGTGCACATGTATGTATGAGATATGTATATTGTTTGTATGATGAACACAATCCACATGCAAAGAACCCTAAGTTTTATTTGTACCACCCTAAACCCAACACAACCCAACAATATCCTTCTTATATATGAATATTATATCAAATTTCCTACACAATCCATTCCATACACACCATCGAATCCAAACTACAAACCTGACAGGATCAAGATACTTACTGAACAGTATTCAATCTCCCAATTTTATAAAATCATATACTAACTCAAAAATTATAAAACTACCACATAATTACTCTTAACACATATCTCAGTCCATGATAAATATTTCACTTCCAAATCACTGCCAAAAGTATTTTAAAACTATTTTATTCTATAACTTTAAAAATCTGTTAATCAAATATTGCAATGAGCTGATACACTTTAGAAATTCATAACACTTCAACCACATTGATCTAAATTCTCAATTCCGAGTATATCATATTAGACATATAAACTTATCATATTACACAAATTCATAATTTTTGAAGATCATTCAGTAGGAAAAAAATTATTTTTCACTGTACTATACTATTTACACAGGAAATTTCCAGAATTTCAGGGTCATTTTGGTAAATTCACTATAAATTCAATTTCCATAATTTTCAATCGATTCAAAGTCTCAGATGATCCTTAACATGTCTAATTTCATATACTCAAAATTCAAAACCAGAATCGAATCACAACAATTTATAAAATTCCTAGATCAAGAGGTTATCCAGCAGAAATTCCACAATTCATCATGATTTATCAAACTATCTTATAGATCATCATCAATTCTCATATGATCTTACGAAATACACAACAAATCCTCAATTATACATATTTTCAGAAATCAAAACTTAAAGGAATTAACTTAATTAATACCAATAAATTGAGAAATACGTATGATATACCTCTTGAAATTCAAAATTCCAATTTCTTCTTCTTTTTCTTCTTCTTCTCCTCTTTCTCTCTCCTCTATTTCTCTCTTCTCTCTCTTAAAATGGGTAGCTCGACCTAAAAATGGTAAATTAGGGTTCAAAAATGTATTTTTATACTAAGAGGCTAATTTTTGGTATTTATGAATTTGCCCCCAAAACTTTCAAAGTATAACAATTTGGTCCCTAAAATAAATCTAAAGTCTTGCAATTAAACCCAATGTTAATAGTATGACCTTAACCTATAAAAACACTACTAATAACAATATATAAATCAAATATCCCCCATATACAAATAAAATACGTATATTTATACATATATAAATATTTATTATTACCGGTTGTAGATACTGGTTACTACAATTATACCCTTCCTTTGGAGAAGTAAGACAGACCAAAGATGTTGTCTGGGGACTACAACATTTGTGTTGTTTGTAATCATGTGTTGAAATTTAGTTATCCACCATGTCTTTGGGTAAAACCATTGGAGAAAAATCAGGGCTGGATGATCTTCATCACATTTTTCTAATTTTTGGAGGGTTCTAAGTAATGGGAATTCCATGACGATTGTATACAGATCCAATAGGTACCATAACAAGTAAAGGACAGGTTTGGACCATTGGGAAAATGGGAAAAAAGAGTGCAGGTGAAAGAAAGGGTATTCCAAGTTGAACAAAGGGCCACAAAGAACTGTGAGGCCGTGTTCTTGGACTGCCAATATGGCGTAGTGTCTGATGAATTCTTTGGCACGGGAATGAAGTGTTCTGGTTCTGATTAGATCTGGAAATTGTGGTGGAGAAAAGGGAACAGGAGGAGTTATGATAATGGGATTCATTATGAAGATGGTAAGAAGGTTGGTTTTCTTTATTGCTAGAAAAGTGATTATGAGGTTTAGGCTATTTATAGAGTTTTGTGAAAGAAAAGCAATAATCGTTTTGTCCTTTCCTTTTACGTGGATGACGTTAAAGAAATAGTTAAAAAACCATATTTGCCATCGCAGTAATTGTGCTAGTGGAATCATTTCTGTTTGAAACTGAGCATATTAAAAAAAAAAAAGCAGACATGTCAGTCTCAATGAGAAAATGATGTCCAATAAGGTGGACTATTTTTTTTAAAGAGCTAGAGTAAGAAATATAATGTTAAGATCTATAGTTTAAGAATCAATTGAACTAAAGGTCTTTTTATTGAAGTTGATTTTTGATCGTTTAAGATAATGCCTTCAACATTCTGATTTGAATGACAACTTAGTTGCGTAGAAATACTACATTATTTTTTATAGAATGATATCAAAGTAGTGAATGATATTATGACATATGAGTATATGTTGAAGGGATTAAAATTTTTAGAGGAGTTCAGAATTTTATTTAAGAGATTAGTATGGGTATTCTACATTTATATTATTCTTTAATGAATAAAAGGTGAAGTGTATAGATGCCCATTAAATATTGAACGAATGGGCGAAAAGAATAAAAATGTGTGTGTATAATTTTATAAGTCCATAATGTGTGTTATGTGTTTATTTTATGGATGAATGTTTCGTACTTCTCTCACAGACTAAGCTATGAGCAAATCTTATATACTAAGAAGATTGCTTTGTAAATGTTTTATTAATAAACCATACTGTTGAAAAGGCAACTTAGGAATGAGAATAAGAAATGAGATTTAAGTATCCTCATATGTTTGCTCAAGTCATGAATTTCGAGGACGAAATTCTTATAAGGAGGGGAGAATTGTAGTAACCAGTATCCACGACTGGTAAGAATAAGTATTTATATATGTATAAATATACGCATTTTATTTGTATGTTGGTGATACTTGATTTATATATTGTTATTAGTAGTGTTTGTATAGGTTAAGGTCATACTATTAGGATTGGGTTTAATTGCAAGACTTTAGATTTATTTTAGGGACCAAATTATAATACTTTGAAAGTTTTGGGGGTAAATTCATAAATACCAAAAATTAGTCACTTAGTATAAAAATACACTTTTAAAACCCTAATTCTTTCATTTTGGTTGAGCTACCTCTTTTAGAGAGAGAGAAGAGAGAAAAAGAGGGGAGAGAAAGAGAAGAAGGAGAAGAAAAAGAAGAAGAAATTGGAATTTTAAATTTTAAGAGGTATATCACAACTATTTCTCAATTTATTGGTGTTAATTATGTTAATTTCTTTAAGTTTTGATTTCTGGAAATATGTATAATTAAGGATTTGATGTGTATTTCGTATGATATTTTGAGAATTGATGATGATCTATAAGATAGCTTGATAAATCATGATGGATTGTAGAATTTCTGCTTGATAGCCTCTTGATCTAGGAATTTTATAAATTATTGTGATTCGATTCTGGTTTTAAATTTTGAGTATATGAAATTAGACATGTTTAGAATCATCTGAAACTTTGAATCGATTAAAAATTCTGCAAATTGAAGTTTTAGTGAATTTACCAAAATGACCCTGAAATTCTGAAAATTTCCTGTGTAAACAGTATGTTACAGTGGAAAATAATTTTTTACCTATTGAATGATCTTCAAAAATTACGAATTTATGGAATATGATAGTTTTGTATGTCTAATATGATATAGTCGGAATTGAGAATTTATATCAATGTGGTTGAAGTGTTATGATTTTCTAGAATGTATCAGCTCATTTCAATATTTAATTAACAGATTTTTAAAACTATGGAATAAAATAGTTTTAAAATACTTTTAGGAGTGATTTGGAAGTGAAATATTTATCATGAACTGAGATATGTGTTAAGAGTAATTATGTAGTAGTTTTATAATTTTTGAGTTAGTATATGATTTTATAAAATTAGGAGATTGAATACTGTTCAGTAAGTATCTTGATCCTGTCAGGTTTGTAGTTTGGATTCGATAGTGTGTATAGAATGGATTGTGTAGGAACTTTGATATAATATTCATATATAAGAAGGATATATGAGTCAAGAATGGTATATTATGATTTTGGAGTAATTGGACATCATTTGATGTATTAGAAAATTTTATTAAGTGTAAGTGGTCAGAATGACAGGTTTTGAGAAACCAAATATTTAGACCAATTTGATGTGATAAATGCATTGTGTATAATTTTGTAAGCTATTTAAAGTATTTTGTGTGAATTGTGAGGCTTATGAAAGGATTAATCTCTATTAATAGGTTAAGGAGATTTAAGCCTTGTAGCTGAAAGTGTTAAGAGGTAAGTATACTAGACTTTTTACTGAAATCACAATAAACATAGTAATTATTTTGTATGATTTTGCAAATGGGGTTAAGAATATGTTTATGTTATGTCAAAGTATATTTTGATATGAAATGTGAATATATGTTTATGAATGTGAGCATTGACATTGAGCATAGACATACATGTATTTTTGAAAGTGAGCTTTCAAAATAAGATGTGTTTAATAAAGAAAGCTTTTGAAGTGTAATATGTCCATGAGAAATATTTTGTGGTTTGAGGGTACTTGAACTCACTGTTAACTTAGTAGGCATTTTATGTGATTTTTGGAGCCTTTATGTGTGGTATTTCCTTCGGGATTGGTATATGTTATGTGTTTCGTATGTAGGGAGGATCCTAATGGTACCTAAAGGAAGAGTGAGTCATCACATTCGTGTGGTGGCGTATTGGTGCATGTGAGAGGACTCACCGATGATCAGGGTGAGGGTTTGGCTTTTACCTTAGGGCATAAGCGTTATATATGTGTGATTTAAAGACCTCACTTGTACTATTCCTCTCATACGGTATATCACCTACGAGTGACATTTGGCTCATTATGTGATATGTGATATGTAAGTCCTACTAAGTAGTAGTCGAGTAATGGTATTCCTATTATGTGTTTTGAAAGAATGTGTAAGCGCTTACATGATATGTGATTTGATAAGATTATGATTTTGATTGATCACAGCATATCATACATATGCATTGTGTACATATATGTATTTGTATTTGATATATGAAAAACTAGTATGCTTACTGAGTTTTATACTCATTATAGTTTATGGTAATTTCAGGTAAATAAGGTACATGTGTGCTTAGCGGATTTGGCAAGGCTTCTGTTGTTCCTTGGGTTTCCTAAGTTGTTAGGTTGCTAAGTGTTTCATTTGGGGACACGTGGGATAAGATATTTGATTTGTCCCTAGTGAATAAATACTTATGTATTATTTTATTGTGTGTGGTTGGATTTAGTTTAAGTTTCACCAAGTGTAGTAATGGATTGATTTTAAGTAAGAATTTGAAATTAATATATTCTGGGCTTCCGGTAACAAAGTTGCTACTGGTGACGTAGTAGAGTGTTAATCTCTGAGAAAACTCTGCGTATCTCCGGTTTACTAATTGTCCCAGTCATAATTTAATTGCTATAATTCTGAAAGAAATTAAAATGAATGTTTAAGTATTATTGAATGAATGTAAGTGATGTCGTGTGTCAGATCTTTTGGGTCTGGAGCGTGACAATCTGTCTAAGTGGGTAGGAAGTATAGATAATTATTAGGTGAGGTTAACACTAATGGCAGAGTTTTTCCTTTATATGGGTTAACAAGAGGACACGCTTCTCAGCTATTGAATATCGAGTTTCAGCGTTTGAAAATACATATCTTGTGTAGAAAATAAGCTTCTAATTACTTGTTTCCTCTCTTACAAGGCAATGCTCATGCTACATTTGATACAACAAGATAGAGGAACAAGGTTTTGTTAGGAAATAGTGTAGATAGAATTAAAGGTTCTGTTATTGTTTGAGGTGTTGTAGTGTTTTTCTTTTCTTGGGTCTTCAACTATTTCATTTTCTAATTTTTAGAGCTTGGAAGAATAACTTACATTTATTTGACATTCGTGAGATGAACCTATTTAACGTTATGATTCTTTCTGTCAATATTTAGATTTGTTTTGGTGTTTGAGGGACCGTGGTGTTTCTTAATGCTTGAACTTATGTCAAGTTTGCTTCAATTCCCTGAGCATTGATAATATGCCCTGAGGAAGATTCCTGATGATATTTTGAAGGTACATTTAGAGGGATTTAGTTACATCCTATACTTTAGTAAAATGTTGAAGACTTCTTGCAAATCAGATATATGATCCAACTTTTTTTTGCTTTTGACTACGGTGTCGTCAATATGGGCTTCTATTGTTTATCCAATTAGTTTTCTAAATACCTTTATCATGAGTCTCAGAAAAATGGCTCCAGCATTTTTGAGTCCAAAAGGCATTACTTTATAATATTAGATTCCTTTATCGGTGATAAAACTTATCTTTTCCTTGCCTTTATTCACCATTCTGATTTGGTTGTATCCATTTTATACTTCTAAAAATAAAAGTTATTTATAACCTGTTGTTGCATCCACCATTTGGTCAATCTTAAGAAGCAGGAATGAATCATTCATTATTGCCATATTAAAATTTGTATAGTCAATACTTGTTCTCCATTTTTTATTTTTCTTTTGGGCTACAATTACATTAAATAGCTATTTTGGATAGTTTACTTTCCTTATGAAATTGATTTCTAGAATCCTATCTACTTTTTCGCTTATAATCAGGTATCGTTTTAGAGTGAATCATCTTTGTTTCTGTCATACTGGATTGTTTCCCTTATGGATGTTTATCTTGTGAAATATCACTTTTGGATCTATTCCTACCATATCTTTATATGACCAGACATAGATATCTTGGTTCTTGGCTAGTAAATATATCATCTGTTGTCGCTCTCTCTCGGTTAGGTTAGTATTTAGAATACGTTTCTGATCAAGGGTCGAAGGGTTTAAGACTACTTCCTTAATTTTCTCTGTGCTAGGTAGGGTGTATTCTTTTTTAGGGGACAATCCTTTTAGCTACTGATCAAGTAATTGCTATTTAGTAAATGTCTTTTCTTTGTTAAAGAGGATAGCTCGTTCTTGTTTGTTATTCTTGGATTGTTCCTCTAGCTTTATTCATTTTGTGTCATTTATTATTGATTATAATGAATTAGCGTAACATTGAATTGCATGTATTTGTTCTTCTTTTTATCGACTATTCCTTTGCTCGGGGCTGATACACATCTAATTACTTTGTGGAATGTGGATGGAATTACTTCCATGTAATGGATCCAAAAGCGACCCGTAATGGTGTTGTAAGCAGTAGCTAATTATATGACTAAGTAGTCAACTTCTAGTTTTTTTTCGGCTGCTATTACTAGTAAAGTTACTACTCATTTAACTTGTACCTTCCCTCCTCCAAAAGAGATCAGTTCGGTGTTGCATTGTTTAAGGTTATTAATTTTTAGCTTTAGTCTTTTAAATGGCTTCCAGAATAGTATATCTACACTACTTCCCCCATTTACTAATACTCTTCTTGTTGAATTTAGTGTTACGTGTCATTCTAATATTATATGAATATTAAATTGTTTAATATTTATATAATATACATTTTAATAAAATCGTTAATATCAAATATATAAGGTATTATGCTTGTAATGTTACAGACATTATATGATTTGAAAGAGTTCAGATCTAGTCTAAATGAGTTTAGAGCAGTGCTAAGAGTTAACAACAGTGACAATTATAACTGTTAAGAGTTATCAGGTTATAATAATCAGTGAATTCTAAGGAGTTAGAAACCTTGTTTATAGTAGGATAAAGACCTCAGAATATACCAATAATGACATAGTTGCAAGAGTTACAATCGAGTGCTAAAAAATGTCATTATACAAGTATGTTCTCAAACCTTATGTTCATGATCTATTTTCATCGATATATATCTGTCGGTAAATCCCTTTTAATATAAATTAGTGTATATCTATATCTGTAGAGTATAGATGGTTGTTCCTAACTGACCATGAGCTTGAAGCTTGTATAGATATGTGGGTATTCAGTTAGGACTGGATACTGAACAGACTCACGAAGACCTCTAATAGACATCTTAAAAAGCCATCAATGAAAGATCTTCTTGTGTTGAGTAGTACTTATGGTCCTTTGACCTGAGTGCCATAATAGGCTTATGAGTGATCCATTATACTTTAGTTCCATGCATGCTAAAGATATTTTATAGTTTGACCGCTAGGTGTCGCTGGGTATGGTCTAATACTCAAGAAGTCTAGTGTGCATAGATATAGAATCTGTCAGCTCATATGGGTGAGTTATATATTCTGATGTTCTAAGAATTGTATTTCAAAAAGTCTTTTGGCCAAAAGTAGATACCCTAGAAAAGAATTTTTCGTATGGTTAAAAAATATCCATAAACTATATCACAAAGAAGTTTACAACTATTATTTTATAGAAATACAAATTTGGAGATATATTTATGGATATGTTTATTGAAATTTGACGGTGTTGATCTATGTCCCTACACATCCGGGATATAATTGATTGAAGGACTATACATGTGTGCTTTAACCTTAACTTGAATGGTCTAACGCGTTAATTTATAATATCTGTGACATGTGCATAGGGTAATGATCATTGACTCATAGAATAGTTTCATTTGACAAATCGGGCGTAGACCTAAAGGGTCCTATAATATAAAGTGTACTTGTTATGGACTAAGGTAGCATGTTGGATTAAATTGTTCAATTCAATAAATTTCTGCAAAACTAAATATTTGTTTTAGTAACCCTAAGAGTGCGCGCGCGCGTTAATACTTAAGTGTTAAATACATTAATTAGTTAACAATTATTGTTGACCAATTAAATGATGACACGTTATGCATAGTGAGCCTTTGGTTAAGTTTACCCAAGTGTGTGATATGGTGAGACCCACTAGAGGGTTACTTGGTAACCAAATAATGGCTTAAGTGTAATTTAACATATTTGATTATTAATTGTTAATTAATCAATGTATTTATTTATTTAAGAGTTAAATAAATATTTAACCTAAATATGGCTAAGAGTTAACCATATAGTTAAATTAAAAGAATAATTTTATAATTAAATATTATTTAACTTAACCTAGGTTAATTGTTAACTAATGTTAGGTTAATTAATGAATTTAATTATTTAATTATGGAAAAGTAAGTTAACCTAACTCTAATTAAGTGTTAACTTGAGTTAGGTTAATTTAATATTATATTAATTACTTGGTGTCTAAGTTTGGTTAACCTAACTAGGGTTAATGGTTAACTTTAGTTAGGTTAATTTAATATTTAAAAATTGTAAACTTGTTGGACAAGTATTTTGACCTAACTAGGGTTAAGGGTTAACTTTAATTAGGTTAATTAATCCTTAGTTAAGTGTTAACTAAGGTTAACTAAATTAATTGTTAATTTGGTTAAGATAAATATATATGTGAAATGAATCAAAATTTGATGGCTTTTGAAGCATATGGTAGCCAGGCATTTTAGTGGAAAAGAAGATGGAAAATTGTTTTGGTATTCTTTATTTTTAAGTGTTAAAAACAAGTAGGACAAAGGAGCAATAGTTATTCCTTCACTATTTATCTTTTTATCCAAAATTAGGCTATCATTATAGTTTTGATTTGTTAAAGCGAAAGCACACAAACAAACAATATATCCAAGTAATATAGTGCAAAACAAGTAATTAAGAAACCAAAGAGAGAAATGTAAAAGAAGAACACACAGAATTTACGTGGTTCAGTAACTTGCCTACGTTCACAGCGGATCAAGATCACTCTCTCTTTTATTAAATCACAAAGCACTCACAAAGTATGTCTTTTACAAGAAATACTCACAAAGAAAACACTCTCTCTTGCAACTAAGGGATTTTATCTCACTAAGAATCATAAAGTATGTTTGATCACAAAGATCTCATAAAGATCACCAAATTGTTTGTGTCTTCTCACTAATATGTGTTTACAAGCCAATAAAGAGCCTTTATATAGGCTTCAAAACGTCCTAGGTTTACCCTAAACGTGTGTAAGTTGTATTAGAGAGTCCTGGAGCAAGTGGGAGATGAAAACAAGCCGTATCAAATCAGAAAACTCTTCCCGCACTAGGCACCCAGCACTTGTCGCCGCGGTGCTGGGGCATCTCGTCCGGGCGCTACAGCGCCCACCTAGGCACCGCCCCTTATTTGTTTCATCTCCTTTAGGGTCCGTCTTCGATTCTCGTATACCCAATGCACTTGGCTTGCTCTCCAAATTATATCCCGATGATTTTCAATCAATAATCTCACAAATCCCCTCATTGATTCAAAATCATCCACAAAGTAACTCGATCTTTCATCTCCGCATCTTGCATAGGATGAACTTAACTGAGGGTAGTGGCTTAGTCAACATGTTAGCAGGATTTTCAGACGATGTTATCTTTGTTAGACTAACTTCACCACTTTGGACAATCTCTCTAATGTAATGGAGCCACATATCAATGTGTTTCGACCTCTTGTGGAACATTTGATGCTTGCTTAGGTGTATGACACTCTGGCTGTCACAATATACACCGGTGTTCACATCTTCACTAGCCAATACCTCCGCGCATATGCCTTTTAACCACACGGCCACCTTAATAACATCACTAACAGCTATGTACTCTGCCTCTATGGTAGATAGTGCAACCACATGTTGTAGAACTGATCTCTAATATACACTACATCCAAACACTATGAATACACAACCCGTCAACGATTTTCTTTTGTCTAGATCACCTGCATAATCTGAGTCTAAGTATCCTCTTACTATTTCACTGCTGTCCTTATCCCTCTTATACATCAACCCGTAATTTGACGTCTTCTTGAGATATTTCAAAATCCACTTCACTGCAAGCCAGTGATCCTTACTCGAATTCGCCATGTATTTACTTAGTACACTCACAGCCTACGCTATGTCTGGTCTTGTGCAAACCATTGTATACATGATGCTCCCCATAGCGCTTGCATATGGTACTTCACTCATTTGCAGTTTCTCTTCTTCAGATGTCGGTGACTGTGCTGCTAAAAGTCTGAAATGCATGGCCAAATGAGTAGAGACCGCCTTTGCATTGGACATACCAAACTTCTCTAGAATTTTGAATATATATTGCTGTTGAGACAAAAAGATAATGTCTCTTCATTCCCTCACAATATCTATACCCAATATTCTTTTCGTTGCTCCTAAATCCTTCATCGCAAACTTACACCTTAACTACTTTTTAAGTTTCTATATTTCTTCTATATTCTTACATGTGATCAACATATCATCAATGTATAAAAGCAAATACATCATTCCACAACTTATGTTCTTAAAGTACACACATCCGTTATACTTACTTCTACTAAAGCCACAAGCTATCATAAACTTACCAAATCTCCAATATTACTATTTAGGTGATTGCTTCAACCCATATAATAACGTCTTTAGCAAATAAACATGATCTTCTTTCCTGAGCTCCTTAAACCTTTGCAGTTGTGTTATGTATATTTCCTCTTCAAGCTCTCCATGCAAAAAAGCTGTCTGTACATCCATCTACTTTACATGTAAATCAAAGTTTGCACACATGGCTAACAAAATCCTAATAGATGTGTGCTTGACAACTGGAGAAAAAATCTCATGAAAGTCAATTCCTTCTCTCGGAGTAAAACCTTATGCAACTAACCTAGCCTTGAATCTTGTAGGATCTATCCCCGGTATCCTCTCATTCACCTTATACACTTACTTGCACTCAACTAGTTTCTTTTGAGGTCTCTCCACTAACTTTCAGGTATTGTTCTTTCTAAGAGAACAAACTTTTTCTTCCATGGCCTGCTGCCATTATTTCTTATTTTTATTTTTCATAGCCTCACTATATATTCTAAGTTCATCATACTAAAAAGTGTAAGCAAAATTAAAAGTATGAGCAACTAGATCTTATTGTGTATACCTGATTGGTGGGTTTATTATTCTCCTTAGTCTGTCTCTGGCTAGCTGGTACTCTTTAAGTTCCATCTCAGGAGTCCTAGTCTTTCTTTGGGTGGACTTGGAGGAACTTGTTGGTGTTCTTGGCTCATCTTCAAGGATCTCCTTATTGAAGTGCTGATCTGGAGGCATATCAAAATCTACTTTCAGGCTTCACTTTAACTTCTATTGACTTAAGTACTGAGTCTTCCTTGGACGCAGGTTCTTATTTCTCATCTTCGTATGAGGCTTTTAGCATGGTCATCTCAGTGAATGTCACGTCACGGCTTACGATACTCCTTGGTGGTGTCAAGTCTTTACACCATACCTTGTATCCTTTTACTCTTTCGGGATATCCTATGAATACTCCTTTGATGGCTCTAGGTTCTAACTTCTCCTCCTTAACATGTACAAAGGTAGGGCAATCAAATATTCTGAGGTAGTCATACTTAGGAGGATTGCTAGACCATTTCTCTTCTGGTGTCTTGAAGTCAATTGCTGATAAGGAACTTCTATTAATCAAATAAGCTCTAGTCATTACAGCTTTTTCCTAAAATGCCTTAGACATCTTTGCATTGGTAAACATGCATCTAACCCTTTTAAGTAGGGTCTTATTCATCCTCTCAACTATGCCATTCTGTTATGGTGTTGATCTTACTGTTCTATGCCTTGTAATCCCATGCCTAGCACAAAATCCATCAAACTCCCTTTTGCAAAACTTGAGGCCATTCTCAGTTCTTAGTCTCTTTACTCTTTTGCCAGTTTGATTCTCAACAAGAGCCTTCTAAATCTTGAACACATTAAATGATTGATCTTTGCTCTTCAATACATAGACTCACATCTGCCATGAAAATTCATCAATCAAACTGAGAAAATACTTGGCACCACTACGAATAGTTGTCCAAGCTGGTCCTCAAAGATCTGAGTGTATGTTGTCAAGAGTCCCTTTAGTTTTGTGCTTGCCAGTACTAAATCTCATCCTATGTACTTTTCTAAGCACAAAATGCTCACAAAACGCTAATGACTGGAACCTATCCTCACCAAAAACCTTTTGACTAAATAATGCCTTCAGGTTTCTCTCACCTAAGTGTGCCAGTCTAAGATGCCATAATTTAGTTTACATATTCTCATCATCTATAGAGAGTAATGCAGAACCACTTACGACTTCACCCTTAAGCACATACAAGACTTTATACTTTTCTCTTCTCATTACCACTATAGAACCCTTCAACACTCTCAAAATTCGTCCGTCAATCCTGATGGAACACCCATTCTGGTCTAAAATCCCTAGTGAGTTCAAATTCCTCTTGAGATCAAGAACATACCTAATATCTGTTAACTCTCTCACTCACCCATCATGTAACCTAAGTCTAATACTACCAATTTCCATCATCTGACATGCAACATCATTACCCATTAACACCTTACCACTACTAATGGGCTGGAAATCCGTAAATCAAGACTTGTGGGGGCACATATGAAAAGTACAACCAGAATCAAGAACTCATTGTTTAGCATTCTTACCATCAGTAACAATGAGTGTCTCTGCGCTATCATAGCTATCATCATAGGCAAGTGCAGCATCCGCTTTCTTATTGTCTTGTGCTTTTTTCTTTGGATAATCCTTTATAAAATGCTTCTTTTTCTTGCAGCAATAACATTTTCTAAGAGTCTTGGACTTTGATCTTGAGCCTTTTTTCTTCCATCTCTATATGAGGGCCTTCCTCTTACAAATATACTTTTTGTATTGCCTTCAATCTTCTTTCCTAATAACTTTAAGTTTAATAATAATTTCACATCGTTCATCGTTAAACTCTCTCTGTCGTAGAGTAATGTATCAACAAAGCTCTCATAACTCTTATGGAGTGAACTCAGTAGGATAATTGCTTTATCTTCATATTCTATCTTGATGTTGATAGACTCAAGATCAAGAATGATCTTATTGAAGGCGTCTAAATGATTTTTCATCGGCATCTCCTCTGTGATTGACAACTAATACAGCTTTTTCTTTATATACAATCTGTTGGCCAATAATTTCCACATATAAAAGGAATCAAGCTTCTTCCAAAGACCAATTATTGTCATCTCACTTGTTACTTCCCTCAGTACTTCATTGCTCAATGACAGAACGATAGTACTGTGAGCTCTTTCTTGAATGTCCCTTCTTTTGCTTTAACTTTAGATGACTCTGGCATATTTTCTTCTTCACTAAATGGAGCTGCAGTCTCCTCTAATGCCAAGCCTGATCGTTGACTCACCAATAATGCCTTTACCTTTATTTTTCACAGATTGAAGTCATTCATCCCGTTGAATTTCTCTACCTCATACTTGGGTATGGCCATGTCTACTTAGAACCAAGCTCTGATACCAGTTTATTAAAGTGAAAGTATACAAATAAGCAATATACCCAAGTAATATAATGCAGAACAAGTAATTAAGAAACTAAAAAAAGAAAGGTAGAAGAAGAACACACAGAATTTACGTGGTTTAGCAACTTGCCTATGTTCATGGCGGATCAAGATCACTCTCTCTTTTATTAAATCACAAAGCATTCACAAAATATGCCTTTTATAAGAAAGACTCACAAAAAAAAAACACTCTCTCTTGCAACTAAGGGATTTTATCTCACTAAGAATCACAAAGTATGTTTGATCACAAAGATCTCATAAAGATCATCCAGTTTTTTGTGTCTTCTCACTAAGATGTGTTTACAAGCCAATAGAGAGCCTTTATATAGGCTTTAAGACGTCTTAAGTTTACCCTAAATATGTGAGAGTCGTATTAAGGAGTCATAGAGCAAGTAGGAGACGAGAATAAGTCGTATCAAATCAGGAAACTCTTCCCACGCTGGGCTTACGACGTTGGTCACTTGGTGCCTCAGCGTTTAGGTTCTGTTCTAGGCACCGTGGGCTTACACCTAGGTACCGCCCCTTCTGTCTTTCGCCTCTTTTCGCGTTTGTCTTCGATCCTCGCGTACCCAACACACTTGGCTTTCTCTCTAAATCATATCTCGATGGTTTTCAATCAATATTCTCACATGATTTGATCACTTTGTTATTCAATAATTGAAAAATAACATTAAATTCATTGCTCCGTAAATAGTTTAAGTGTTAAACTATAGATTAAGAGTTAATCTAAATAGTTTAAGTGTTAAACCAGTGCTAGAATTAAGGCTGTTATTCTAGTGACTCAAGTCTACCCTGTTGAGTCTTAGAATTTCCAACAGGTTTATTTCATGTAGTACTCCAACTTAAAAATGTACCAAAGGCTTGTGATGTGATTATTCTCAATTTTGATATTAATATCATTAATATTTATTTTGTTCATTATTGTAATAGAAAAAAATTTATAGTGTTCATTGTTTTAGGAAATTAAATTTCTAGTTTTTCGCTACGCATATTATGTATGAGATATATGTATATGTATTAATGAATAATGAATATACGCACATACATACACACTCAATACAGTTTAGAATCGAAATATCACACCTAACACTTTTGACGATTGTTTCAGCTATGTTTAACCTTATCAATAATGGCTCTTAGTACGATACTACCAGGTCAGTTAGATCTTCTCACGAAAATCTAATTTCCCTAGCTCTTATATAATGGATATGGATGCAGAAGTTTTAGCTATTCCACCCTTTTGAATTTTGGATGCTCTTCAGAATAATTGTCTCCATTTTTCTTCA
This sequence comes from Ailanthus altissimus, assembly GCA_946807835.1. Taxonomy (NCBI): domain Eukaryota; kingdom Viridiplantae; phylum Streptophyta; class Magnoliopsida; order Sapindales; family Simaroubaceae; genus Ailanthus; species Ailanthus altissimus. The sequence continues at coordinate 29,415,524 of OX327688.1, read as the reverse complement.
ATTCCTTCTCTTTTGGGTGGCCTGCCATGTACCACATTTACATAAAATTGATTAACTCTATGTCTAACTATTAATAGTTCCATCGAATCCTTGACTTATTCTGGTCCCTTGAGTATTAGAATTTGTGTTTCGTCAATCGCTTCCTTCATTACTGTCCTGACATGTATGCTTTCTTCTCTTTCTAAGACCTGTATATTGTTAAGTTTTCTTGGTGGATCCATGTTTATATTACGGTTATTGGCTTTGAGTGTCGTGCACCCCTGAATTAAATTCCCAGAGTCATTATAGAAGGGGTTATCTTGACCGTTCCTTTTATTCTATTGTCTTCTGAATTCGTTTGGGTGGCCAGAATATCCTTGAGTTTTTTTAATTTTTTTTCATATCTGTTTTGTTGGGGTGTGGACGGGTATTAAATGTTCTAGGAACGTTTGTTGCCTATTCTTTTAGCTATTTCTTTCGTAATTATCAGATCTTTTATCCTTCTTATTTTGCGGTTACTTTCTAAAATTTCCTTTTTGGGAAGTGTCTTTTGGTCTCTTTACTATGTTCATGGAAACGTCTTTCTTTCATAGAAGCTTCGCCCTCTTCTTCCTTAATCCATTGTTTGAATTTATAATTGTTAGCTCAAAATACGTAAAGTTTTTTTGAATTAGATATATGTGATAGAGAGTAGAAGGCTTGACAGTTTTCTTCTAAGCTTGAGTTACTATCTCTACATTACAACTCCCCAATTCACTTAGTTCTCTATTAAATCTATTGAGGAAGCTACGAAGTTTTTTTGTTTCTCCATGTTTCATCACAAATAGGCCAGATATGGTCTTTCAAGCTTTCTTATTTCAGATATACTGACTAATGAATTATTTAATTAATTCTTCGAACAATGAGATGAAATTCTATTTGAGACTCTGGAACCAATTTTGTGTTGTTCTCTATAGGTTAGAAGGAAAAACCAGACACTTTAAGGCTCTGTTGTATGTGTGTGCATGACCATTCTTGCATTGAAGTTGAATATGTGTTCTTCAGGATTGCTGGTCTTGTCGAACATATAGAATTTTGGTACACTGAATTTCTCTGGTCTTTCTGCTAATCTTACTACTTCAGTAAATAGATCTTGGTTTACCCTTTTTACCAAGGTTATAGCATCTTCAGAGGATCATAGTTTGTGCATCTTGGCATATAATTCTTTTACTTCTTGCTATATATATGCCTTAATATCCTCTTTCATCCTTCTTTTAATTTTAGGAATAAGTTTCGGTAGGAAAGTCTGAGTTGCTATGTTCGCTAGGATCTTATGAGAGGTTTGAATTTCTAATTCCTGAGTGTTTCTCTTATTTAAGTCTTTCTCTTAATCTACTCCCCCTTTTAGTATCATAACTTTGTTGTGTAGTTCTAAATTTTCCTTTCGGTAATTGCCTACTTTGTTCACAAGCCTTGAAAGGAAGGTTGCTATATTCGGACGTAGGTTGTTTCCTAGGGCAATTAACTTAGAAGGGTTTGTTCCTCTTAAATCAATGTTTTATAGGTTTGGTTGGTTATTGATTGGTGAGGCATATTGATAGGCGGTTTTGACGTTTGATTATCGTATAACTTTTCTTCCTAAAGTAAGAAAGTCTTTTGTGATTTTCTCATAGATGACACCACTAAGTTTTCGGGTATTAGAACCTCATGAAATTACTTTTGTACCCTTTGTTCTTCCCAAAACATTTAAGAACACTACCTTCTTTCTCTTATGTTGCTCTTGAACACTCCAAGAATTATAAAATAGCACCGTCCTTTTACAAGAAAATGCATTGTAACATTTAAGTTAATAACAAATCAAGAAAATAAGTGCTATGTGTAAGGAGTTTTTAGGAAAGCAAGAAGTTATTGTAATTGCAAAGAGATGCTTTTAAAAATTACTGAAAGATCTCTAAAGTGCTCCAATTATTATCTCTTGAATTAAATGAATAAATCATGATAAATTATCCCCTTATATAGTAGTAGAATCCCATCTCGTATAGGATCTGATTATAATTGATTCATATGTATTATACGGAAGATGATAGAATTAGAAAATGATTCAGTAATCATAATTATACTCGAATTTTTATATTGTAATCAAAATAAAATTAGAAATTAGAAACCAAACTTGTCTTCACTTTCTCACGTGTTTCCACTTTCTAGTTAGGAAAGATAAGTTAAATCTTGCCTATTTAAAACGAGCTAAATTTGTATTCTATATCCTTTGTCAATATTTGGGTTCTCTTGGACTGAGATGTCAATTTCATCTTTGTCTTACGTGATCCAATTCTGATGTAGAAAACCTTAAACCTTAAAAGAAAATAAAGTGGCATTTAGGCTAATTGGGACTATTATAATTATAGGCCTAAAAATGGTATTTGCATATTTGATGCTTATCTTAAATAGTCTTACATGTGATTTTAACAATCTTTACATATGTGTTAGAATTACATTAGGAAGGTTACGAGAAAACCTTAGATCTTTCATTGTATAATACTCCATTTTCATTCAATTCATGCCACATGTACTCTGTTAACCAATCATAAAACATTAAGCACACTCGTAATTTAATTCTAAACATAAAAAGGATATTACAACTATAGCATAAAAGAAAATGTTTAAAAATAGTTACTATTTAAAGGTCATAAATTTTTATAGCCAAAAATTATTTGAATAATTTTTATTAGCAAAAAGATAGTGAACGGACGAAATTATCCTTGTTAATAAGAAAATCAGGGATCAAATGGTAAACATAGCCCAAGATTCCTCGCGCCTTCCTCGTAGTGCAAGGATGGGTGCAAGAAAAGACTTTATTCTTCAATGTTTTTTGGTCGAATTTTACTTATTTGTTTGGCTATTTTTAATTAAATTTACCTATTTAGATTAAAATTTTAAATGGCTTGCGAGAGAAATGCAAAAATGTTTAAGGGATAAAATAGTTCATAAATAAAGTGTTTAGCTAATAAAATTCACAAATGTGTTAAACAGTTAAAATAAAGTTTTGCTTAAAAAAATGACTATTTTTGAATATTTCCCATACATAAAAGACTTTTTTAAAGGTAGAATTAGACTACAAAATTGGGATGATGATGCCTGTAAGAAAAGATAAATTTTGGATGTAAAGATTGAACTGATAAAAATAATGAATCACAACACTAAATTATATTTTTAATATTATTTCTATCCATCAAAAATTATATTCCTATTGCAAATATGTTTTATATCCGTCTCCTTAGTAATTGAATTTGAATTCAAATTCAAGTAAAACATTAAAGAATTTGAATAAAATCAATCCTTATCAAACTAAAAAATAATTAAAAATGTCCCATTAAAACTTGAACACGTGGAGAGTTTTGTCAACTCTAAATAGAACAATTATTTATTGAGAAATAATGCTATACTTTTTAAATAGTATCTTAAATTTTTCATTTAGAATTGATATGTCAAGCAATCATTAGGTGATAAAATAATATAATTTTTAAAATTACCTATTACATTATTTTACCATTTAATAATTATTTGACATCTCATTTGAGATGAAAAAAATTGAGGATACCATTTGAAAAGTGTAGTATTATTCATTACTTATAACTTTTAGTTTCATATACGTGTTTAAAGATAATGAATGAGATTCTACCATGTGTACTAAGTTAAATTCATTATACACTTAAGTTAGATGGCAAATACATTTTTTTTAGATGATATTATATCATTAATAAAAATCACTTATATTACATTAGAGAAATTTGATATTATAATTAGAGAATTATCGGAACGACATATTACATTTATATATTGACATACACTCAAACCCAAACTTTTACAATAAAGAGAATCAACTATACCCTCTATTGATGAAATAAGCCTTATATAAGGGAACATAGACCCTTTTGAGGAAATGACAAACTATCTTCACACAGGAGGAACAACTTAAAGTACGACTATACAAACTATGACTCTCAGCCAACATTTCAAAAACATCTAAATACTAAGGCTTAATCAACCACTAACATCATTCTATACTAAGCTAGGCAGTCGACTATTATGATATCTTTGCTGGGGATGGTGGCGATGTTGGTTGCCTCGGTTATCAATGGAGAAGCTTGAAAGCCACCAAGGGTTGCTAGTCCACCAAATTAAGAGCAAGCTTATGCCACGTGGTGGTGGGGTTGCTTACATAAGGGTGGCTATGGAGGAGAGTAGGCGGCAGAGATTAAAAAAAACCCTTCATAGACTAAACTCTAACCAAAATAAGCATAAAAAAAAAACAGAAGAACAAAGAAAATTAAAGTCTGAATCCATTAGAGATAGGACAAGAAGTCACGTTTTTCAGTTGATTTAAAGATGAGTGGTGGTGGCTGGTTTCTTTAGAGAGATGGGTAGGGATTTTAGGAGAGAGAGGCAACTGAGAGTTAAGACAAATAAGTTATTTAAACCAGAACAGAGTATATTCATCTTAAATTAATAGAAAAACTAACATATTAGGATAAAATTAGAAATTTGTTATTTAAGTAGGATGAAGTTATTAATAAACTAAACTTGTAGGATGAAAGTGTTCTATCCCTTTTATCAATAATACAAATAAGCTTTTTTTTTATATAAGTCTTATATTTCAAATCTCAACTACCAAATCATTATAATATTACAACTCAAATATCAACTAATTATAATATTAATATCATTAACTAAACAACTCTCACATATAATTAGAGGGATTAAAACTAACATCCTCTTAACAACTGGATGAACTAAAACTACTTTGGACACTACTAAAATTTGAACCCATAACATAAGCGAGGGGGTACAAAGACTATACCATTGGGGCAAACACTTAAGAGCATAATTGAAAGAAACTTTTATTCACATACTTTGTATTCTAACTCACTCAAAACTTATATTTTAATAAAAAAAAAAGTGCACTATATTGGATAAGTGGATGTAACGGATATAAATTTTTTTTTTGCCAAGACGTGCAAATACATTATCCATAAAACTATTTCTACCCTTATAATGATCTTAATCAAGGTGCAAAAAATATTTAAATTTTAGGATAGTTTCTACTATTCAATGGTAATGTAATTACAAAGTTGTACACAAATGTAATTACTTTGACCATAAGAAAGACTTTAAAATGAAGCTTAATGAATTAGAAGAGAGTAAGAGAATCAAAAAGAAGAAGATTGTATATCTGTTAATTGAAATATACCTACAATATATAGAGAGGCGATGTCTATCATAAGAGACACAAACCTCTTTAAAAGACCACAATGGTTAAAAAAATTGGCGGCTTTTCTCAAAGGTCACATCTCTAGCATTTGACGTTGTGACACTTAGCATTTGCCAAGTCAAATGTAGGAAACCCAAGTAAGTGCCGCAGCATTCATCATCTGGAATCACGGCGCTCAAAGTTTTGACTTGAGCACTGCAACACTCAAATGGCAACACTGTGGTGCCCAAGCTATTTTTCAACAACTTGGTTTTTCCATTTTCTTTTCTCCTTAATTCTTTTTCCTCTACTTTGTTTATTTAAAATACATTTGTTTATTAGAAATACACTTATAATATACAACAATCCTCCACATATTTCAAATAAACAAAAGAGCAAATAAACTCCAAAGGAAAGTATAATTTAACGTATATGAATTGGTGCTCTTCCAAGCTACAAACCAATCATTGAATAATTAATCATATTTTACCGAAATTAGGTTAAACAAAGTTTCTATGAACTGTTATTTCTTTAGCAACTTGTTTATGTCCAGCAATGTGGCACTTTATGGCCCTGTGCCATCCTAGTTTCATGAGTGCTCTAGAGATGCCTTTCTAATTCTCATAGGAACCGACCTAATTCCACCCTCACATAGGTGATACTCTATCAAGTGTGTTTTTGCAAGATAACACACCATTATGCAATAATGGGCTATGGTTTCTGCATAAATATACCACCATGTAATAATGGGCTATAGAGTTTATTAAGAGTATAAAACTCATCCTTTCTCATTGTAGATGTACTATCTTGCTTTAATGAGGGACTCAAAACATATTATCAAAACAATATGATAACAAGTGACTTGTTCTTACCCTTATAAGCCTACTTCATAAGATCTCCAATTACATAGGGTTACCATCACTCTTGCCTTATGCTATAAGCAGAAGTTTCATCCCTCTCGACGTATTTTTCACTAATCTCCTAGTTAGTGCTTTAGTCAGAGGATTGACCAAATTCAATTTTGACCTCACAAAATCTAGGCTTACCACCCCATATTGTAGCAGCTGCTTAATTATGCTATGTCTTAAACGTATATGTCTACTTTTTTCATTATAAATCTTACTCCTAACTATAACTATTACAACTAGACAATCACAATGGATTGAAATTGATATAAGAGGGTGAGAGTAAATAAGAATATCACCAATAAGGTTTCTTAACCACTCAGCTTCGAAAAAAAAACCTTTTTCAAAGCTATTAATTTAGACTCCATAGTAGATCTAGCTATGCATATCTGTTTAGTGAATTTTTAACATCCAGCACCTCCACTCAAGGTAAACACATATGCACTAGTATACTTGATTTCATTTTATTCTAAAATCAAATTTGCATCACAATAACCTTCTATCACAGATTGAGATTTACTATATGTGAGGCCATATTTCTTCATGCTTATTAAGTACTTTACAAGTCTATCCAATGCACACTAATGATCTTTACCTGAATTTTGAATATATCTACTCAATCTTCTTATTACATATGTTATATCAGGCCTAGTATTATTCATCAAGTACATGAGACAACTAATTATTTGTGTATAAGGGATCTGATTGTCACTATGGTTAGCATTTTTAGATAATTTGGTACTTGCATAATAAGGTATAGCAATTGATTTGCATAACAAGTACCCAAACCTCTTTAGCAATTTGTCCATATAATGTTCTTGGGATATGGTGAGACCATTACATGTTCTCATTATCTTAATCCTAAGAATTACAACCACTTCTCTCATATCTTAATTCTTTAGAAGAGTAGTTTTAACATCTATTTGATGTATATACAAATTATGAGATGCAGTCAATGCAATCAAAATTCTTATAGATGTAATTCTGGTTACAGAAGCATAAGTATCAAAGTAATGTAAGTCTTTCTTTTATGTGAACTATTTCGTAACTAACTTTACCTTATATTTTTCAATAGAGCAATCAGCCCTTAACTTCTTTTTGAAGATCCATTTACAACTAATAGGCTTAGTTCCAAGAGGCAATCATACATGATTACTCATGATGGAATTAATTTAATCATCTATTGCTTCTTTCCATAAAGGAGTATCATGAGAGGTCATTGCCTCTATATAAGTTTGTGGATCTTCTTTTATAAGAAAAATATAGAAATCATCACTAAATTTTGTGTCTTTCCTCATTTTTTTACTTCTTTTAAGTTCATTATTATACTCCAAAAGATCTTTATTCAAATAAGTCAATATTCTTTATGGTTTGATTTTTTTAGGAAAAATAGTCTCAAAGAATTCTACATTTTTAGATTCTATTATATTGTTTGCATCAAACAAATTAATAAGATCTTATAAAACTAAAAATTTATATGCAATACTATTCTGTGCATAACATATAAACATATAATTAGTGGTCTTAGGTTCTATCTGTTTTCTTTTAAGATCCAAAATGAAGACCTTAGCAAAATACCCTCACACTTTAAAGTACAATGGATTAGGCTTATAACTTTTCCATAACTCATAAGATGTAATTTCATTTTTTTTTGTATGGAATTCTATTTTATATCTAATAAGTAATTAGAACTGCTTCCCAATAAGTTCGCCCAAAAATTTATTAACATGCAATTCATCATATCTTTCAAAGTTCTATTATTTCTTTCAGCTACTCCATTTGATTTTGAAAAATATGGAGGTATAACTTCATAGATAATTCCATGGTCCTCACAATATAAATTAAACAATTTAAACATATATTCCACTCTTCGATCAGTTCTTAACCTTTTGATTTTTTTACTAAGTTAATTTTCAACTTCTTGTTTGTAGATTAAGAACTTATTAAAAAATTTATTTTTATTTCTTAATAGATATATTTTGGTATATTTTGAAAAATCATCTATAAAAGTTATATAAACTTTTTTTCTGCCTCTAGTTATATTATCACCAAGGTTACTATGAGTTAAACTGAGCAAGTTAATTTCTCTAAAAGTAATTGATTTACAATTTTTCTTCGTAGATTTTCCTTCTATACAAACACTTATGAACATTATTTAAGTTCATATTAGGAAGTAAACCAACTCTATTCATTTTTTTAAACAAATGTAATTCAATTGACATAATCTATCATGACATGTATTAAAGGACTCAATAATATAAACTAAAGAAGTTCTTTCATCAATCTTTGAATCAATTATATTCCTCAAATATATTTCTTTTGTGCTTGTTGCTTTTCTTGTAATATTTTTAAGAATTTAATAATTTTTTAATTAAAAAATCATCCACAAAAGGCTCAGGGAGAACAATACCTTCATTCTTCAAATTATTAATTATAAAATTAATATCATAAATTTGAGATGTCACATCTCTTTCCTTGTATATTTTAAACTTTAAAAAGTTAACAATTACATATTTTGGACACTAACATTTTCAATGACATATTTTTTCTTTAATTGTGCTAAAATGTTATGTGCATATTTATATGTTGAATAAATATCATATAACTCATTTAAAAGAGTATGTAAAAATATATAAATATCATTTAATTGAAATGTGCATGCAATATATAGAGAAGAGGTGTCTCTCAGGAGAGACACAAACTTCTTTAAAAGACTACAATAATTAAAAAAATTAGTGATTTTTCTCAAATGTTACATTTCTAACAATTAGAGTTGCAGTGCTTAATAGTTGCGTCATATTTGAGAAACCCAACTAAGCGTCGCGGCATTTATCATTTGGTGCCGTAGTGCCCAAACTATTTTTTAATAATTTGATTTTTTTTCTCTTTTTGTCTTGATTATTTTTTGTTACTTTGCGTATTTGAAATACATTTATAGTATCCAACGCACTGCAATATTTTTTTTAAAAGAATAAAATATTTACACATAATATTTTTTAATTGATGACATTAGTAAACATCGTTTTATTCATAAGATTATCCACATAGTTTAACATGATCAAAAATTAAGGCATATTATGAGAGTGAAACGTAGAATTTGTTCAATCCCAATAAAGCTTGGAATTTGTTCTAAATTCGAAACAAAAACCTTCGACACTCCCGAATCTCTCTGCCTAAAATTAAGGCATATTATTAAAGTGAAACGTAGAATTTGTTCAATCCCTGTAAAGCTTGGAATTTGTTCTAAATTCGAAACAAAAACCTTCGACACTCAAATCTCTCTGCCTCCTCTTATTAAAGTGAAACGTAGAGTTTATTCAATCCAATAAAGCGTGGAATTTGTCCTCTCAAATAAATAAATAAAGCGTGGAATTTGTTCTAATTTCGAAACAATAACCTTCGACACAATCGAATCGAATCTCTCTGCCTCCTTTTTACAAAAACTAAGCCAAAACGGGAAAACGACGCGACAACAATTGCATAACGGTTTCTTTCACTTGTGTATCCATAGGCTTTAGCAATGGCTTCTTCGTACGTCAAAGAAACTATGGGCACTATGAACCAGGACTCTTTCGTCAATCTCCTGACCAAACTCATTGGAGAATCAAAGTACGTGCAAAACAACCCACCGGAGCTGATCCCACAGGAGGATAAGGTGGTGAAGCACGTTCTGGATGCTCTCCTTCCCTTCAGCACCGAAACTGGAGGAGGGCCTTTGGTCGTTAATCATGTGACGTATTTTCCCGGCAGAGGAAATTTAATTGTGGAGTATCCTGGAACTGAGCCTGGCAAGATCTTGTCATTTGTTGGCGTGCACATGGATGTTGTCACTGCTAATCCTAATGATTGGGTTTGTTTCTTTATATACTCTGTTCTTTTCTTTTTTTTTTTCTTGTATTCCTATTTTGGTTGATGGGTTTTGTTTGAACTGAATTGGGTTTTAAGAAAGTTTAGATTTTGTCACTGAGATGGTTTTACCTATACGTCCTATATATGTATTCGTTTTGCGTTTATGTTTTGTGGGTTTGACATTTACTGCCTTGTCCCTTGAAACGATATCAATAGAAGGTCTGAATTACTTACAAAAAAAAGTTGTGAGACATGACTTTAGATAGAAACGGAATTAAGCTTTACTTTTTGCGGGTTTATTTTGAACTGAATTAATCACCATATCTTTTCCAAGTACTCGGGGGCTTTTTCATTTTCTGGCAATGATATTTTCTGTGAGTTCATGCATTTGCTTTTACATTTTCGCTGAGATGTTGAATCGGCTTCACAAGTTGGTAATTATAAGTCTGTGTTTATTTTCAATCTGGGTTTGATTCCCCTTGTTTTATCGCTCTGCATATTATTCTGAATTCATGTTGTTTAGTATATGTATATGCAATTCATTTAACTGTAAACTCATAAATGAATCTGTGCTGATAACTATATTTTTCTTTTGTTTTTGTTTTTTTTTCTTTTTATTTCAAAATTGCTTCTAGTTTGTGAACCTATTAAAGTCCTTTCAATAGTTTGAATTAGGAACTGTGAATTGTGTTACAGATTCACGATTTATATGCAGTTGATTCACAATGATGATTGTTTTGCATTATATCATATTCCATGTGCAGGAATTTGATCCTTTTTCGTTGAGCATTGACGGGGAAAAACTCTGTGGCCGTGGCACAACTGATTGTCTGGGACATGTTGCCCTTGTGGCTGAATTAATGAGGAAGTTAGGGGAGACAAAACCAAAATTGAAGTCAACAGTAGTTGCAGTCTTTATAGCTAATGAAGAGAACTCCACAATAACAGGGGTCGGTGTGGACGCGCTTGTGAAGGATGGGCTGCTTGAAATACTGAAGGGAGGTCCTCTGTAAGTAATTGACCTTTTGTGGTATAGTAGAAAATGGAGCAGCAATACATGATAAATATCTTGGAGTTTTTTTTTGGAGTTAAAAGATCAATCTGTTGTTTCTCTTTCTGTCCACAGCTACTGGATTGACACAGCAGATAAACAACCTTGCATTGGTACTGGTGGTATGATACCCTGGAAACTTCATGTCACTGGAAAGCTTTTTCACAGTGGTTTACCTCATAAAGTATGCCATTAACTCCTGTTTTCCCATTTTCTGCTCACATATTTCAATCAGAGGATATTCATAAAGAACTTTCGCTGTGAATTTATGAGAAGTTTTACAGACTTTTAATGGTTTTTGGATTTCTTTTCTGAAACAGTTGGAAAGCATTTGAACTTTTTGGGTTGTGCAGATGAAAGTGAATGGAAAGAAAAATGGGGAAAAATTTTGTTGATTTCAAGTTGGTTCAATTGTTAGTCTTTTGTGGTGGTAGAAATAGTCTTTTGTGGTGGAAGAAAAAGTCTTGGTACTCTCACTCACATCAGGATTGGTCTGGGATTTTGTTTAAAGAAATTGATGTCGTAATATTAATTTAAAGCTTTTGCACTCAACTTTAAGGACAGTTTTTGCCTTGTTTTGGAGCCTTAGCTAGACTCTTATGATTCAAACTGAAGGCACATGATAAGACATCATGCTGAATAAGACATTGTTATGTTAGTTTGGAGATATTAATGAGAGGCTCTGACTTAATATGTGTCAAATTATGCAAAAGCTGATTTCTATACATTTAAGTCGTTAAGAGTTATAGGAGATGAATTTTGAGCCTGTATATGCTAAACCATATTTCAGGAAGTTTGTCACAATATTCAGAATTTGAAATGACACATGTTTCTGCTTATTTAGTAACCTTATCTTTTGTTATTGAATATTTGCAGGCTATAAATCCTTTTGAGCTAGGAATGGAAGCAATTAGAGAAATCCAAACACGGTTTTACAGAGACTTCCCAGCGCATCCAAAGGAGCAGGTCTATGGATTTGCGACACCATCAACCATGAAACCAACTCAATGGAGTTGTAAGTTTTTCAGTTTTAAAGTAGAAAGTTATTATGAAAACAAATTCTGCTTTTATTTCTGAATCGGCTTGTTTGTTGCAGATCCAGGAGGTGGTATCAATCAGATTCCTGCTGAATGTACAATTTCTGGAGACGTCAGGTTATAAATTTTTGTCAGATTTCTTATAGACAAGAAGCCATTTATGTAATATGGTGTCTCACCGTGGCTTTTTCCTTTTTTTTTTTTTACTTCTCTCAACATGCAGGTTAACTCCCTTCTATAAGTAAGTCACTGCAACCTGTTCTTGGATTTATGATCTTTTTTCTTTTTCTATTTTGTATTTTCATTTCTTTACTGTTGGAAATCCTAAATACTTTTGTTGCCAAAAAGAATATAAAATGTTAATAATTTTTTATATACAATATTTCGATTGCAGTATAACAGATGCGATGAAGAAACTACAAGAATATGTGGATGACATAAATGAGAACATACAGAAGCTGGATACAAGGGGTCCAGTTTCAAAATATGTTCTACCAGATGAAAATCTGACGGGAAGGTGTGTTCTCTCTCTTTCTTATCCATAACCGTCTTTTTCCCCCAATAAGAATTTAGCTGCAGTTGTTTCTGGACATTGGATGGCCACATTATAGAAATTACGTTTTGGTGTACTTATTATGCTTATGCAATGTTTCCATTTTTATCTTCTATTATGATGCTCAAAGCAGTTATATGACTTTCTTTTTGCAGCCTTACATTAACTTTTGATGAGCCGCATTCTGGAGTTGCTTGTAATCTTGATTCTCGTGGCTTTCATGTGCTATGTAAGGCAACTGAAGAGGTAGTTGGGTATGCAAAACCTTACTCAATCACTGGGAGTTTGCCACTCATTCGACAGCTGCAAGTGAGATATATCTAGTTTTCCATCTATCACCTTCCCTAATTTTGCATTTCTTTAGTTATTTATTTGTGTTTTTTTTATAAAAAAAAATCGTCTTCCATTTTTGTGATAGGATGAAGGTTTTGATGTTCAAACCACCGGCTACGGTATGTTATTGTTTCCAATTTTTGGAAATTTTCTTTTTAAATTTTAGAGCTTAATTGGAAAATCTATTTGACCCTATACCTAAGGATTGGTCACATATTTCTGCACATCTCTGAGTTTATAGCTATACTTTTCACCATGAGTACTGAACATGGGATTCATTGTGGTTACACTAATTTTTAGGTATTAAAGTTATCACTCTTCTTCTTGTGCTTCTAAACATGGGACACTTTATCGAATTCCATCAAAGGATAACATATTTTACTATCAAATTATAGCACTTCAAAGTGCGACAGGGTTACCACTTTGGGTTATTCCCTTATCTCCACTCGTGGGTGGAGAAAAAAAGTTCATTTGGAACAAACAAATGGTTGATCATCTAAAATTCATAGAATGCTAATAATCCTTTTCTGTGATCTGGCATAAGTGTTTTCTTCGGAGGAATAGTTGAAGATGAGATTTTGGCTTTCACAGTTTTTCTGAAGACGATAAGAAACTAGTTTGTACGTGAATCATGGGTGAATTAATAATTGTGCTAAGCAACAATTAAACTCAAGGGCATTATTCTAGATGCTTGAAAGACTGGAAATGATACAAATCAGTTCAGTTATTTGTAAAGTTGAAAGAGAGTAACAAAGTAGAAAGAACTAATAGGCAACATCTTATAAGAGATCTATAACCTACTGGATTGCTTCCTGATGGTGATATTTTGTTTGGGACTGAATCTCTGACTGTTTAGTCTTTTAGCCCCAAAGCTCTGATTTTAAGAATGTATTGTCAGAACCTAAACCCAATTCTAGTGTAGCAGGGAAAAACTGATGACAACCACCTAAATTGAGTTTCTTATTCTTCTAAAGAATAAACGGGAAAGAATCACCTTAATATTTCTTCAAAGATATAACTTGTTTTGACCAGAGTTTGAAATGGTAGTATGCCATAAATGGTTATACTTTCTTTGAAGTTACTATGTATAAGATCCCTTCTAGTTTTATACTCTGTTAGTTTTCTAACTAGCAACTTGTTTAGAATTCGTAAGCCTACAATTATCTCAAACAAAGAGACCTTTAAGATTAGGGACCAGTAAGTGCAAAAGCATTAATCCTCAAATTTATTCCCTAAAACATGGTTAGGAAATTTTAACTTAATGATCAAGAATGATTGTAGAAGGATTCAGCTTTTATGGCTTTGTTTCTCTTCCTTGGTGACAAAGAGAAGAACCTTATTAGCTAATGGACGGTGAGTAATTTTATCTCTATTTTGTTTAGCAGAGAAGCTTTGATAAGAGAAACTATCATGCTTATGCTAAATGTCCTTAGAATATATGGTTCCATGAAATAAATGAGTGAATGTCCTTGCATAATATGCACTGTTTTATTAATCTGAAATACGAATGAAAGTGACTTTTTTTTTTATCATAATATGTTCTTTCTTCCAATGCTTGCTCCATGTTAATGTCATAATTTTGACCACTACAAGTTGTATATAAGATAATAGGCAGCTATAGTCGTAGACACATTCTTCAGTCTCCAAAATCATGTCCCTTATTTTGCCTCTTACCTGAATTTTTTTAATTTGATGAAAATTCCTTGTTTGATGCTCATTAGGCAAACTTTATAGACCTTCCCTTAGGTTTGGTATGGATGCAAGCAGATCTCAGTAGTTCCAAAATTCATATAAAAGCTCCTCCGAGATGCTAAAATTATCCCTTTTACATTTAAGCAGGCCTGTCACGGCTGCCACAATGATGATGTGGAGCTTATTTTAAACAAAATGATTTAAGATGTAACATGGCTCCAGAAAAAGATCCATGGACTGCAAATGACTGAAGTTGATTGGGTAAAGAGTTAATAAGAGTTCATTTTGGGTCTAGGGAGATTGTGGCATAGTTCTCTTGTAGCTTATAAAGAGGCAATTCATTCCCTGGAACCCCTTCCTAAAATAGACTTCCGAAGAAGGTATTCACATAATGATAACACTTGGTGAGTTATATTTTTAAGCTCATGTGTGTTCTCTACCTACCTCGGTTTTCTAAGTTTCTTTTGTCTCCATCAATTCCATTTGCATTTATGTATAAATTCTTTTCTACAAAATAATTCCAGATTAAATAGAGAGAGAAGAGAATTGAGGCCCGCATCAAATGCATCTCCAGTTGTTGAAAATGAGGAAAACAATTAAAATAGGAATGAATTAATATCCTTAACATAATTTGGAGCCAATTTTACTATTAAAAGTGTATCATTGTACTAAGACATGCAAGCAAAACAGGCAGGTACGATTTCAAAGATTACTTAAGTAGCAGTGGCTACTAAATATTGAAGTGTTGAACTTCCAGAGAAAGTCCATGTTTTTATGAACTGCTACATAGTATTTTTCTATTTTAAACAGCATTTACGACAAAGAAGTCCATTTGTAGTGATTTCCTATTAGCATTCAATGACCCAAGTAGTAGTGAGAACAGAAGCAGCCCAGTTAAAGTAAATTGTATCCACCAAATAGAAAATTCCCTCTCTCTCTCTCTCTCTCTCTCTCTCTCCTTTGGTGTAATGGTTGATAGTGCATGGTTTAGATGAACTTGTGATGTGATGAGTATTATGCATTGCTTAGCAGTAATAATGACTTATGATCCATTTTTTGTATGAAATATAATGCTAATTTGGAGTTTATTTGGTCTGTGATATTGTTGGTTGAAGATTAATGTTATCTAAACAATGCAGTGATAAAAAATAACAATGGTTCTTCTTTGTTCATCTTTTGTCATTCACGATTTTTTTTCTCAGATTGTGGCTCTTTTACATTTGTGGATGATTTCATTGATTTCAAATTGGAATTACCTTTGATAATAAACTATTTATCAAAGATAGAATATTTTGGGTGAATTTAATCATAAAGATTTCGAATTTGTGTGAATACATGTGCAGGTTTAATGGCAACATACCATGCCAAGAACGAGTACTGTCTTCTTAACGATATGTGCCAAGGTTACCAAGTTTTCATCAGCATCATCTCACAGTTAGAAGATTGACACCATAAATTGAGAATGTGCTTACAACCCATAGACATGTTTTCAACAACATAAAGATCAGGTACATCCTGTGAAAGTGAAGGACTGTAAAATTTTATGAAGCCGAGTTTCGAGCTTCACAAATTGTCTGTGCTGTTATTCTATTATGGAGATTGTTAATATGGTTTGGCTTAATCTTTTTCTTCTACATATAATTGGAAACACCATAGATGAGCAACCACAGGCAATTAGTATGTTTTAATAAGTTCCATCAAATGCAACAGCCTGAACATCTTGTGCAATTCATGATTCATATCAACCTAGATATAACATATTGATAAGTTCACATGGCCAGGGAAATTCTTTTAACAATAATTTCTTTTAGGGAATAAGTTGACCTTTCAGTGTGTCATATATAGGAAGGAAATTCAGGTCCATTCACTTGATCATTCTATATTCTATATACTTCGGTATTATTAATGAATTGCAGGTGGGTTTGGCAAAAATCCTAATTTTGTGTTTGTTCACACTTCTGTTAAGGAAGGCATACCTTTTCTTAGAGTCATCATTTCTTGCCCATGTGCTTTTAGCTTGATTTGAACTATCTTAAATCAAATATCATTTCCAAGCCATATGGAAATAATTTTAACAAATCAAATATAATTTAGATATAGTTTAAGAGAATAAAATCCTTTTGTTTATCATTATAAGATTTGAAATTGACTTTTAACATTGTGTTCTAAGCTTGTTTCGAAAATTATCATAACAAATAACAATTCTAGAAGATATCTCTTAAGAATTACTCGACTTTAAAGATTTTCGTAAATTATTAAATAAAAAAATTAATGCGGTAATTTTTTAGGAATAATATGGATGTATATTTTTATTTACGGGTGTTTTTCACATTGAGAAGTTATTACGTATAGAATAAAGAAACTTTATAAATATTATCGTGCTATACAAAAGTGGAAATACATAAAAATAATCATAAAAGCTTTTAAGGAGTGGATTTATAAATAGGGAAAAGGACACTTAGACATTTAAACTTACACAAAAAGAAGTAATACATCTTTACGTTTTTAAAAGTGACTAATAGATTTTGTTTGTTTAAACATATAAAAGAGAATCTGTATATTTATGTTTAAAAGAACGTGTGTTATAAATTTAGGACAACGCATGTTAATTTTTAATTTACAAATAAGTTATATGTCATAATATAATTAATTTATATTTTTAATAAAAAAATAATACTATTATTTTATAATAAGTTACAAAAAGTTAACATATTGTTTATTTTTTGAAAAAGTGACAGGGAGAATTATTTAACATTATTATTTCAAAACGATTAATTACAAAGCAAGTATTTATAAACACTGAAAAGTTCTAGATAAAATTTGTTACAACAAACTTAAAAAAGAGTGAAAAAAAAAAAAGATTTAAGTGTTTGTTACTCCATTCTACTACAATACTGACTCTTTAATAAACTCTGATCATTACCATCCAAATTCATGAGTTGTACTTGATCAAGATTATTAATATCTCCCTTCAAACTCAGGTGCCGAGAGGCAACATTGAGTTTGTGCCAAAAATGAGAAAACAGAGGAAATGATAATGGCTTGGTTAGAATATCAACAATCTGATCAGCTCCTGAAATGTGTGCAACTATTAACTGGCCAGCGATTATTTTCTCTCGAATGAAATGAATATCGATTTCAATATGCTTTGTTCATGCATGATACATGAGATTAGCGGCTAATGTTGTTGCATTCATATTATCACACCATAAAACAGGTGTACTGGATAGGGTGATCTGCAACTCATATAAAATAGATTGTAGCCAAATAATCTCTGTACATGCCAATGCAATAGTAGGATATTCTGATTTGGTACTCGAACGTGCAACAACATGCTATTTTTTAGATGACCATGTAATAAGATTATCACCTAAATAGATGCAATAACCACTCACTGAATGTCTGTCATTAACATCATTACCTCAATCAGCATCTGTGTACCCAGTCAAGGAAAGATTATTGCACTTATTAAACTGTAAGCTATAATCTTTGGTTGTTTATAAATATCTCAAAATTCTTTTGCAAGCTGACCAATGTTTGACAGTAGGATTAGAGAAAAACTGACTTAACCTATTGATTGAGAATGCCAATTCAGGCCTTGTAAGTGTGACATATTGTAAGGCTTCTACAATACTTTTGCATAAGGTGGGATCATAAAAGATGTCACTGTTAGTCTTAGAAAGCTTATGGCCAAGATTCATGAGAGTGTCACATGGTTTGCAGTGCTGTATATTGGCTCTTTTTAGCAAATCAGTAATATATTTCTTTTATAAAAGAAACAATCCTGATTTAGTATTAATCACTTCAATGTCAAGAAAGTAGCTAAACACTCCCAGATCTTTTAGAGCAAAATATTATATAACTCTTGTATTGTAGAATTGATTTCTGATTGGTAAGTGCCAGTGACCAAAATATCATCAACATAAATCAATACTAGTGTCATGGAAGCTGCTGAAACTTTAATAAAGAGAGAAGTTTCTGATTTTGAACTATAGAAACCCCAAGTATTTAATGACTGTCTTAACCTTTCAAGTCAGGCTCTTAGAGCCTGTTTTAATGTATAGAGAGCCTTTCTTAACTTGCATACATGTGTGAGATGCTTAACACTGTTAAATCCCCCAAGTTGCTGCACATACACTTCTTTTGTTAAAATTCCATTTAAGAAGGCATTATTTATGTCAACTTGTCTTATGTTCCAATTAAACATCACAGCCAAACTCAGTACCACCCTTATGGTTGAAGCTTTAACAACATGATTGAATGTATCAAAGTAATCTACATCAGCAATTTGGTGAAATCCCTTTGCTACAAGCCTTGCCTTGTACTTGAAAATTATTCCATTAGGGTTGTATTTAATTCTGAAAACCCATTTGCATCCTATCACTTTCTGATCTTTCTGTCTTGGTACTAATTCCCAGGTTTCATTTCTTAACAATGCATCAATCTCATCTTTCATTGCTTGTTTCCATTTAGAATCTGACAGTACATCCTTCACACTTATAGGTTCTGTCTCTTGATTCTCAGCAAGGTATGTTTTTGGTTTGAAAATGCTTGATTTAGACCTGGTTGTCATTAGATGAGTTGAAATAATTTGTATAGGTTGTGTTGTTGTGTTTATGTCTAGTATAGTTGAAATAATTTATGTAGGCTGTGTTGTTGTGTTTATGTCTTGTATGATCTTTGTAGTTGCATCAGATGGTTCAGTTTGGTGTTGTGAAGTAGCTGAGGAAGATGACGTGTGTGTGTTATAATCTGACAAAGCTTGATGCTGTTGAGAGAGCTGCTACTGTGGGTTGTTATGACTGTCATCACTCTGGTATATTAGAATGGTGAAAGTGTAGGGTAGTAAATTAGTGTTTAGGGTTTGATAGTTTTTTGATAGGTTAAAATTTGTGTCTGTGAGATATAGGAATGTATTTTCATCAAAGGAAACATCTCTGGCTGTGTATATTTTGCCTGAGGAGCTGAGGCATTTGTAACCTTTATGAATGGGACTATAGCTAATAAATATACACTTGGCAGAACGAAAATCAAACTTGTGTTTGTTATATAGTCTAATGAATGAGTAACATGCATAACCAAAGGTCCTTAAGAAGTGATAATCTGGTTTTTATTGGTAAAGTTTTTCAAATGGTGAAATGTGGTTAAGTAATGGTGTAGGTAATCTATTTATGAGATAGACACTTGTATGAAAAGACTCCCACCAAAAGCTTAAATGTAGTTTAGCTTGTGCAAGGAGAGTAAGTCCAAGTTCTACAATATGTCTATATTTTTTCTCAGCATTACCATTTTGGTAATGTGTATATGGACATAGATGTCTAAAATGTATGCCTTGATCTTGAAGGTAAGGAAAAAAGTATAGTTGAAATAATTTATGTAGGCTGTGTTGTTGTGTTTATGTCTTGTATGATCTGTATAGTTGCATCAGATAGTTCAGTTTGGTGTTATGAAGTAGCTGAGGAAGATGACGTGTGTGTGTGTGTTATAATCTGACAAAGCTTGATGCTGTTGAGAGGGCTGCTGTTGTGGGTTGTTGTGACTGTTATCACTCTGGTATATTGGAATGGTGAAAGTGTAGGGTAGTAAATTAGTGTTTAGGGTTTGACAGTTTTTTGATAGGTTAAATTTTGTGTCTATGAGATATAGGAATGTATTTTCATCAAAGGAAACATCTCTGGCTATGTATATTTTTCCCGAGGAGCTGAGGCATTTGTAACTTTTATGAATGGGACTATAGCCAATAAATATACACTTGGCAGAACGAAAATCAAACTTGTGTTTGTTATATAGTCTAATGAATGAGTAACATGCATAACCAAAGGTCCTTAAGAAGTGATAATCTGGTTTTTATTGGTAAAGTTTTTCAAATGGTGAAATGTGGTTAAGTAATGGTATAGGTAATCTATTTATGAGATAGACACTTGTATGAAAAGACTCACACCAAAAGCTCAAATGTAGTTTAGCTTGTGCAATGAGAGTAAGTCCAAGTTCTATAATATGTCTATGTTTTTTCTCAGCATTACCATTTTGGTAATGTGTATATAGACATAGATGTCTAAAATATATGCCTTGATCTTGAAGGTAAGGAAAAAAGTTTCTATATTCCCCACCCCAATCACTTTAAAAGGGTTTGATGTGTTTTTCTAATTATTTTTCAACTTGTGCTCTGAATAACTTAAACACTTCAAGACTTTGTGGTTTGCTTTTTAAAGGATAGATCTAAGAGTATCTGGTAAAGTTGTCAATACAGCAAATATAGTGTCTATGTCCCTCTCTAGATAAAATAGGAGATAGACCCCATATATCTGTATGTATCAACTCTAATGGTGCTGTTGTTTTGATTTCTATAAAGGGAAAATGTAATTTGTGTGCTTTTCTATACTGATAAGCTTCACAAAATTTTGAAACTAAATTCTTATTAAAGTTTTTCAAGGAAGCTTTACAATCTCATCACCTAATACATAATTGGATTTCCAGGATATCCTAACCTTCTATGTATCACATCTACATTCATTGTAACAATTTGACTATACAAAGCAAACTTAACATTTAACTTTGAATCAATGCACGCTTTCTCATTCAAAAGGCTTAAATGCATGAAAGAAATTATAGAGATAGGCTTGTTATTGCTTATGAATGAATTATTTATATTGAAAGGGTTGAAAACAGGTGATGACAGTCTGTACAACCCATTATCAGCCACTCCCTTCAGTATTATCTTGCCTATCTTCAGGTCCTTGATTATATAATGATCAGCAAAAAATTCAATGATTAGTGAGTTATCAGATATTAACCTGGAAATACTAATCAAATTCTTAGTTATATTAAGTACATATAGCAAGTTTTTTAGGTGGATTTTAGTGTTTGTTGCAGACTTTTCAAGAATTGTAGAACCTACATGTGTTATTTTTAAACCTTTGCCATTTTCAACAATAAGAGAGTCATTACGAGTGTAGTCTTCTTTATCAACAAGAACATGTTCATTATTTGTAAGATGATGTATTGCTCCACTATCAAAGTACCAATCTTGATTAGCAACTCCCTCTGGTATGGCCATATATACAACTTTGTTGTAATGACCAAAGTTCAAGTTATTTCCACCATTTATGACTTTATTGTTCTGATAGTTCTATCTATTATTATTTTGAGACTGGTTGGCATATGACTGAGGTTGAGGAACAAAATTTCTATTAAATCTGTTATTGCACTCAGAGGCTGTATGTACTGCTTTGTAGCAGATCTGACATATAGGCTTGCTAAACACTCTATTTTCTAGAGGTCCAAACTGATTATAGTTAGCATTTCCATTTTTACCAAAAACACCATTAGCATATCTCTTCTAATAGCAACATTACCTCCTCTACCATAACCTCTATCATACTATTCACACATATACATTATTCACTCTTCTGCCATTTAGACCACCAAACTGCTTTTGATTTCCTTTAGACTGAGCAAGATTTGCCTCAATTCTTAGATTTGAGGTTCTTTGCTCCATCATACTCTCATGTATTAGCATTAATGACATGACTTCGTTAAAGCTAATACTTCTTAGCTTACTTTGTATATGCACAACTACTGGATCATAGCTTTTATCTAGACCATTCACAACATGCATAATAAAATCATCCTCAAATATTGGACAACCAGCAATTGCTAAACTGTTAGATAGCTTCTTAGCTTTCATGTAGAAATCAGTAATAGATTGTGATCCTTTAGTGATATGTGTTAATTGTGCTTTAACAAACATAGCTAAAGCTTTGGATTGATTACCGAATTGTTGATCCACAGCTTTTTATAGTTCATATAAAGTTCTACATCCAATCACAAAACTTAGTACAGTTTCAGAAATTAAAGCTTGAAGCCATCCGAGCAGGATCTGATCCTGCCTTTTTCAGTTCACAAATGCTGGATTAAGTTCTTGACCTGATCTAGAAGCTGAATATCTAGGATCTGGACTGAGATATTCAGGTGGAGCTTTAATTGATCCATTGATGTAGCTTTCAAGACCATGACCACAAATGATTGTATAGGTTTGAGATTTCTAGAGCAGAAAGTTCATTCGATCCAGCTTTATTTGTGCAGGAAATGAAAAGGTTATGAATGAGTTTTGTTGATTCAGGTTCCAGACAGTGTTTGCCATTTCTATGGCTCTGATACCAAGTCAAAATGTTGTTTGTTTCTTGAGAAAATGACAAAGAGAATATTTTGGAGAGTATTTGAGAAAAAGAGAAGTAATTCTTTTAGTTAACATTATTATTTTAAAACGATGACAGAGCAAGTATTTATAGACACTGAAAAGTTCTAGATAAGGTTTGTTACAACAAACTTAAAAAGAGCAGGAAAAGAAATATTTAAGTGCTTGTCACTCCATTGCTACTACAATACTAACTCTCTAACAAACACTAATCATTACCATTCAAATTCATGAGTTGTACTTGATCATGATTATCAATACCAAACACGTATTACTATATTATAGATTTTTTTAATAAAAAATCTTAATTAAATTAAGTAAAAAAAATTAAGAAAGAAAAATAAATTAAGTTTAAAAAAAAAAACTCAAACGGTTATCAGTCACAAATGATCACAATTAGACAGCAACCAATCACCAATGATCAATGATAAATTGATATAAATTTTACATTATCAAATTTAAAATTTTGTGATGTACATGATGTTGCAATTTTTTTTATCAACGAAGCATCAGAGGAGTGCCAAAATGAAAAAAAATTAAAAATAAAGTGGTGACCATTATATCCCCTCCGTCAAACAACAGAGTAAAAGTGCACCGGCCACCTTTATCAACGCCGCCAATAGTGGTCTAATTGATGAAGGTGATAATGTGCGTCCACTCGTCGACATTTAATGGAAATGATATGGCGGTTGTTATTTTTTTTTTTTGTGTGTTTTGGAACCTCTCAATGTTATATTAATGAAAATAATTGCACAATTGCGTAGATTTTAAAATTTTAATTCTAATAATATAAAATTTGAGTCAATACGTCATTAGCCACTTGTGACCATTGTCGTCCGATGATGGTGACAATGATCACAAATGATTAGTGATGACAACAATAGTCATTAGTGACTTGTAGGCAATCTACTTTTTTTTTAAAATTTTAAATATCATTAATTAAAAATTAATAATATTAAAAAAGTTTTTTTTTATTTAAACAGAGAATTATTAAGATAATACAGTATTAATAAAAATTTGCACCTAAAACTTTTTTTTAAAAAAAAAAAAATTAGACCTCAAAATAAAGACTAAACCCTAAAAAAAGGTGCATTAACCTTTTTAATAATAAAGACCAACTACCTTCCTAACAAAGAATAACTATCCTCCAAACAAGGACCAAAAAACAAAGACTCCCCGAGAGGGAATATTACTAATACTACCGTCTTATTTACAACCTCCAAACCTAAATACAGGCCAACTTATTGTGAATCATAAACACAATCACCAAATACAACGCAACAAAACAAAACTTATACATGTAACATTAAACAACGATTTTTTTTGTGTGCTCATATCGGCATGGTTTGTGACAGTCAACAAATCGGTATCCACCAAAAATAGCTCGCACGACGGTGACAAGCAGTGGAGACACGGCGGAGTGTGCAGCAAGGAGGAGATCAGTGATGGTGGCTCCTAGCAAAAATGGGGGAGACTAACGATGGGCATGGGTCTTGGCCGGCAAGGCCATAGCAAGATTAGCGAGGCATGACGGAGGATAAATGCTATACGGCTAGAGATCTGGTAAACTGCAAGCTGCACGGCACGAGTCAAATATCAGAGATCTAGGAGGCAGCACAAGCTCACGGACCGAAGATTTAGTAGATTGCTAGATGCTGCACTGGCCGAGGATCCTCGCTGGAGATCCAGTAGCCTGATACTACACTGGCTTGGGATCCTTGTCGGAAAAAGACACAGAACCTGCATGGAGGAGCCACCCCTAAAATGGGTAAAAGGAAAACCAGCAAAGCAAATGAAAAAGAAAGAAACAAAAGCAAGAAAAACGAAAAAAAAAAAGGGGAGAGAGGGGAAATACGTCTACCAAAGAGGGGCCAAAAAGCCCCTCTCTGGTGAGGAGAAGGGGGAGTTGAAGGCAGCAACTCGAGGAGCAAGCGTTTTGTAAGATTATAGTTATATGTCTATTTATTTTTTTTTCATTTTTTCTTTAATTTATTTAAATATTTTTTATTCAAAAAATTTAAAAAATTCATAATTTAGTAATATATGTCCTTAAGTTTGTTAAAATAGAGGTATAAAAATACTTTTTACATTTTTGACCTCTAAACTATTTAAATAAAAGTGGGCTACTTCGATTTTGGGTGGGTTCAAGTCGACTCGACCTTACTCGAGTCTTGATATGGACAACCATGTCTCGACTTAATTTTGAGTCGAGATGAGTTAGATGGGAAATTTTTTAATTTTTTTTAGAAAAAAAAAATTCAAATTCAAATTCAAATTTATTTTTAATTTTAATTACGTTAAATGTTATAATTCTAAATTTAATTACGTTAAATGTTATAATTCTAATTTCAATTACGTTAAATATTATAATTCTAATTTCTAGTTCGATTGCAATTATATTAAATATTATAATTTCAAATCCAACATCAATTTTAATTACATTAAAGATTATAATTCTAATTTCAATTACATTAAAGATTATAATTCTAATTTCAATTACATTAAATATTATAATTCTAAATCTAACTTCAATTTAAATTACATTAAATATTATAATTTCAAATCTAATTTCGATTTCAATTACATTAAATATTATAATTTTAAATCTAATTTTGATTTTAATTATGTTAAATGTTATAATTCTAAATCTAATTTTGATTCTAATTACGTTAAATGTTATAATTCTAAATCCAATTTTGATTTTATTAACGTTATATGTTATAATTTCAAATCTAATTTTAATTTCATCTAAGTTAAATATTATTTCAAATCCAATTTCGATTTCAATTACAGTAAATATTATAATTTCAAATCTAATTTTAATTTTAATTACGTTAAATATTTTAATTCAATTTTTAATTTCAATTATGCTAAATATTTTAATTTCAAATCTATTTTCAATTTTAATACATTAAATGTTATAATTCTATATTCAAATTCAATTTTCAATTTAGAAATTTATAATTTATAAATTTAAAAATTTTAATGTGAAAATTTTTTAATTAAGAAAATTTTTAATTTATTTTAATTTTGAATTCGAGTCAAAAAAATTTCGAACTTGATCGGGTCTTTCAAATCCCTCATAAAGGGACCCAACTCCTTAACTAAAACTTGTCCTGTCTTGAAAATTTTGGGTTAAGACAATTGGGTTTGATTGGGTTTAGAAAAAATGATCACCCCTACATTTAAACATACAAAATCTGTTATTTGATAAAAATATTTTTATCTATTTTAAAAGTGTATTAATTATTTTCATTAAAAAAATTTAAAGGTCCAATGTTTGTTTCCCAAATAAAAATAAGCTGGCTGGATCAATGAATTGTTTTTGTAAATGTCGCTTTGGTGGTGTTGACGTATTTTAGGGTGTATGCATGTGATTGTGTACATATTGAAAAAATAAAATTATGCATCATATACATAAATTTGGCAGCGAAATTTATCAAGTAATCAATATATACAAATGTAGTTCAATAGAAAAATATAAAGGATTTATTTTCTTTTTCTTTTGGTTTTTCTTACAAGTCTTTGTACTTTAAAAAACTCTCTCAAAATTGACTTTTTTTTTTTTTTTCTTCTCAACCCTTTGCACGAATTTTTATTTACTCTCATGTTAACACAATTGAAACTCAACTATTTTAGTGGTTACAACAACTTTATAAGTGCTCCACCAAAATTAGATTAAGTGGCTAACTACCAAAACTATTTTTGGTGGCTATTTTAATGGTCTAATAAAATTAATTATTAATTACAAAATGGTGCTCCACTAAATTTAATTTATGTTTCTTAAATTAGGTATGTCTTCCATTTAGGAATAAAATAATAAATAAATAAAATTATATTTTATTTATTTAAATAACATTTATTTAATTATTCAAAAACTATTTGAATAATTAATATTTACCTTATTTGATTTTACTAACATGGTAAATAGTTGAATTCATAGTAAAACAATTCATACAATAAAATTGTGCCACTTGTTAATATCTAATTAGTTAACAACTCTTGTCAACTAATTAAATAATATACTTAACATTTAAGTTTAAACAAGTGCACAACCCGAGAAACCCTGAAATATATTTTCGGTTTGCTGAAATTTCTAAGATGGAACTGTTCAATCCATTATGCTGCTCCAGTGCACAATGAGTACACTTCATATTGTGAGACTCTCTAGGTCCACGCCCGAATTGTCATATAGACTCTTCTATACGTCCATGAACGATGCCCCACACACACGTTACGGATATTACAAAGCAGCGGGTTAGACCATACAAGTTGAGGTTATAACATATTCATATAATCCCTTTATCATTTATATCCAAGTAGAGCAAAGATATAAATCAACACCGTCAAATCTCCATATACCCGACTGAAAGCTTATCTCTTGAATTGTATTTCAATAAATAATATTCCCAAACACATTTGTAATATTATTTATCCCTAGGGTTAAACTCTTTTCCCGAGAATTATTGCTTATGGTCATAAGACTTTTTGAAATACAATCTATAGAGTATTAGGATATAATACTCACCCAAATGAGCTTATGGATCCCATATCTATGCACACCGGACTCCATGAGCATCGGACCATACCTAGCGACACCTAGCGGTCAGACCATGAAAGGTTTCTGACATGTATGGAACCAAAGTATAGTGGATCACTCACAAGCCTACCGTGGCACTCAGGTCAAAAGACCACGAATACTACTCAACTCGAAAGATCCTCCATTGATGACTTTATGGGATGTCTATTGGAGATCTTTGTGAGTCTGTTCAGTATTCAGTCCTTACTGAATATCTGTATCTCTATACAAGCTTCCACTAAACTCATGGTTTGCTAAGACTAACTATCTGGACCATCCAGATATAAACATACACCAATCTATATATTTGTTAAGGTATTCACTGACAGACCTGCATCAGTGAAGATAGATCAGGAACATAATATTTGAGAACATATTTGTATAATGACATTTCTTAGCACTATTTACAACTCTTTGTAATTATGTCATTACTAATACATTCTTAGGTCTTTATCCCATTTCAGACAAGGCTCTAACTCTTTAGATATCGCTGACTCTTATAACCTGGTAACTCTTATCAATGCCAACTCTTAGCATTTATAACTCTCACCGTTGCTAATTCTTAGCACTGATCTAAACTCATTTAGACTAGATCTGAACTCTTTCATATCGTACAATGTCTGAAACGTTACAAGCATCTTACTATATATAAATATAATTAACGATTTATTAAAATAACAACACTAGTATAAATATTAAACAAATATTCATACATAATGGGATGGCACGTAAGCACAAATCCCAATAGGTGGCTCGTGGCTACATGAACGTAGAGAAATGAGAGCGAAAGTCCATGTTGCCCAATAAATTTGAATGTTGATTATATTTTGGCAAGGGTAGTAATGTCTTCTGAAAATAATAATAAAGGGTTCTAAGAAGTTGACATATAACTATAATCTTATTTTGATAATTTATAAAGTATTAATTGACTCAATCTCATCTTTCAGGATTTAGGAATCTTGAATTTAATTTAAAAGAAAAGGCTCTATAGTCGCAAATTAATGCACCAGAAATTTTAAAAGAAAACTTAAAGATAAATTGTTGGGATAAGAATTAGTGACACTCAGTCTAGTCTAAAACTCTGCTCCGTTCAGCACTTAGACCCAAATCGTTTCTTGAACAGTTCAATCCAAAACGAGTTACATTAGTAGGACTAAGTTAGGGCTCAAACATGTGGACCTTTATAACTTGGTTCAAGAAGCCCATCTATAGGACCCGTGTAAGAACACATGTTACTACTCAATATCAATGTCAAAGAACAAGCCATAGAACCTTGAGCATCTACCAAGTCATCATGCGTCCACTAGTAAGTGTATATGTTAGCATAGTTTAAGTCTCGCTACGTCACTAGTGGAACCCATTAGAGGAGCACCTGAGCGCTTCGTCACCTAGTTATCTAATCTAAGAATAAATTTGGATAACAAAATCCCCAATGAGCCAATAACAGAACGAAACGTCGCGTCAACTAGCATTAGGACTTTGTCGCTTGCTGACATAGTAAATAGAAGATGTCTGTGGTAGTTAAACAATTCAGTATAAGACTCATTGAACTCAGGGGGAGACAGAGTTTTAGAAAACTACAATCATCAATATTTCTAGTACTCCAAACATAAGTGAAGGCAAATGACTTCTTTGCTTCTCCGAGTGAGGGTTTTCAAAATACCCCTCATAATATGGACTGTTCTCCATTAATAATTAGCCATAGGTCGTCTTTGAAGAAAAATCTCCAAGATAACACCATTTAGCTCAAGTATATCTCAAAAAGTGAAAGATGGTAAGGGATGATTCAACAATTCAAATTTTGAACAACTCTCCAATAAGAGAAACTATTTTCCTTCTCTTTAGAATTTTCTACACTTTCTCTATAGAACGTTCTCCATATAGTAGCCACCTAATTTGAGCGTTGAAAGGCTGTCGCTAGCCATCCCGCTGACGCCAGCCACTAACCTCATTTTTTTTGTGCCCCTCAAGTCTCCTTAGATCCCCTTAATCTACCTAGCCTACAGCTTAAGCCGCCTAGCTCCAAGTTGGTGTTCGGTCTACTCTCCACTCATTCTTGAATTTTTCATTATCAAAATGGAATTCCGAACTCAACTTGACCATTGGCAATGAAAGGCCCAACAATCTCAAACTTTCCTCTCACTTCTCTCACACTAATTTGGGTCCAACCTCTCTAGTTTAAAATTGTATCCAACAAAAAATTATAAGACTTCTTATCTAAATATATAAAAAATTATATATATTAGCATTAATGAACTACAAGTTTATACGAGTTTATATTCAAATATAGAAAACATTAAGAGTAAACTTCAACCCGCTACTATGTTAAGAGTGATATATTTTAATTTTAACTAAAGTGTTTCATATATCATCATTAAGCACCCAGTCCATTAGTGATTTCAAATTGTTTGCATTTTATTGAAATTTTGAGTTATGAAATGTTTAAGCCTTCTGAGAACTGAAGTTGATAAGCAACTCTTGTTGAAGTTATTCATTTCTTTTATCTTGTAATTATTTGATATATTTTGCATTAACTGAAAATCAAACTCAAATATATTATTTAGCATGTTTAAAAAATAAAGGTGAATGGTGAAGAAGAGGCGTTTGATGAATTTCTTATGATTTACTACAAATTAGTTGTTAAGAGATCTTTGACTTTGTATTTGTATGATGTATGCATGATTCAAGTTATTTCTTTTTATAGAACTTGGTTGTTATGAAAATTGAAATTATGTCAAACACCTACCTTTTGACATTTAAAAAAATTTGGCGATATATCATTCAATTTATCATTGGAGGCTTGCCATATCTTTTGTCAGGTTCAAACGATCAGAGCTAAGCAGTTCTTTTCACAGTTTTATTTGTTGCATTGCATATTTCTCGGGGACTTGTGAACTATGGCCTTTACCAAATTTATTCCAATGGAAATTTTTTTTTTGAAAGAATGTGATATGAATGAATGAAGTTGGTCAGAAGAAATGGAGATCTCTTTTCTCTTTCTTCATCCTCTGCCTCTATTTTGAGGATTTTAAGACCAATGTATTGTTGAATATTCAATTCTGTTTTTTTTTTTTTTGAAATCATTTGATTAGGTTTCTGTTATTTATTTATTTAGTTTTTGCACTCTAGAACAATAACTAATCAATTGAAAGAATTTTGATTTATATAACATGACTGACAATGGTTGATTCTTGGAGCATGCCTATTTTTATGCTTTCATATAAAGATGAAAAAATTAGCCAAAAATGGAAAAAAAAATCAAATTGAATCGACTCAAATAAGTCGGGTTGGTTTGGTTATTTCATTTAAAAATAATTGTTCAGTTACTTGTAGGGCAAACTTTGAAAGGTTGGATTTAACTCCCGTCTTGTCTAGTGTTATTGAAAATCGGAACCGAACAAAAAAAAGGACTCCTTCAAAATAAAAAAAGGTTTTCTAATTATATTTTTTAAAACATACAAATTTCACGTGGCAGTTTTTAATTGGATAACATGTATTCTACTGTGGGATTGCCTGCATCCAATTACATCTATATATTATATAAAAAAATTGAAAACCTGAACAACCAAATTCACTCTCGTCTCTCACTCTCTGACTCTCTCTCCAAACCAGAACGGCAGAGCACGCCGTCGTCTCTCACTAATCGGATTTTCACCGGCGAGACAACCCACTATTGGCCAGAACAAGCCGCCCCCGCCACGGCAGCTCCAAGTGTTTCCGACCAGAAGCCGAGAACCCGCCTCCGACAGCAGCCAGCAGGTTGTTTCAGTTCAACTTTCAAATTTTTTTTACTAAATAGAAATTTTCATTTAATAAATTTTTTTCCCGAGTTGCATTGTATTGATGATTGGGATATTTCTCTTCTTATCTAGATACTTGCATTGAATTGAACTTGGCTGTAAAACTTCTTATCGTATGCATTAGCCAATATTTGATACATGAAAGTAACAAGATGGGCTAAGGGATGTGAGGTTATTGTGAGTGGAAAGCTTCGGGCTCAGCGTCCGAAGTCAATGAAGTTTAAGGATGGGTACATGATATCGTCCAGTCAACCTGTCAATGAATACATCGACTCAGCTGTTAGGCATGTTCTTCTTAGACAGGGTGTGCTTGGTATCAAAGTGAAGATCATGCTTGACTGGGATCCCAAGGGCAAGCAAGGGCCAATGACACCTTTGCCCGATCTGGTCACCATCCACCCTCCAAAGGAAGAAGAAGAGTATATTCCACAAGTGTTGACAGCCAATATCGAAATTCCAGTAGCATAAATCCTGAATTGGGTGGTTGTCCCAGTAAGTCTGGTGTAATGGTTCTGTTATCACAGATTGGAGGAAGAGAATACTAGAGACTTTCGACAAATCGGTAGTTCAAATTGAAGTAAAAAAAAAAACTGTATTGAAGTTCTCCCATGTATTTATTCTACTCTCGATAGTTCAAATTGGTATGGACTTCACTCATCGATAGGCCCGGGATTTAATGAGGCCCACGAACACAAAACCCCAGTCCAATCATTCTTTTCTAAAAGTCCAAGCAATTTTCCTCCACTGTTAGCAAAAGCAAGCGGGAAAACAACTTTCATTTCCCAGCTGTAATGCTGTTGTGGTTTAAATTAGAATTTCACTGACACAGTGATGCAAACTTGACGTGATTGTTGATTCTATGCAAATCGTAAGTGTTCCCACCCAACTTTTTCCGTTGTCAACTTATGCGTAAGCTATATGTATTTGCATGTTCTTTAAATGTTCGATAAATTGCCCCACTGAGAACGGGCATGCCAATAACTTATTTTGTTGTAGTTGTGAAACCCAGGCAAAACAATAGAGGCCCTTGGTTTTGTTTTACTTGAATTAAAACC
The DNA here is from genome assembly GCA_946807835.1 of Ailanthus altissimus. NCBI lineage: Eukaryota > Viridiplantae > Streptophyta > Magnoliopsida > Sapindales > Simaroubaceae > Ailanthus > Ailanthus altissimus. The sequence goes on along the minus strand of OX327688.1, from coordinate 29,383,267 downwards.
TAATGTAGGGTTTAACTTCTCTCAATATTGTATTGCTGTTTGGAAACTTAGCATTTAAAATAGTTATGCTGATTGCTTTTGACTTATTTAATCTAAGCTGCAGTTTATAAAGTCTGTTGTAACTTTTTCAAATGCTGTTGTTCGTGCAGGTGATGCAATCTAGCTGATGCCTTGTAGTAGCTTTTTTCTGACTATGCTGTCAATGTGGAAAGTAAGGCGTCATATTACTTCAATTTTCCCTTCAGGTTTATTCACCTTTCTCACTAATAATGGTTGCAATAGTGCTCGAATTTCTAGACACTGAATTCAGGATATTTGCAGTTGCATATCAGGTTATGAGCTAGTTGGCTGCTGCTTGATGTCAACTATGCCAACTGCTTTCTTAGTTAGCTCGCATCCAACTCGGTCTTTTTCAAGTATGGCTGGAACAATTTTATTCCAGGCGCGTGATCCAGCAAAAGTAAGTCTGGAAATAGAAAATACCATCGATGAGCATAGATATGGTGATACATGGAAGTTGTATGAACAGTACATGCAGATGGATGGGTTTCCTAGAAAAACCATTGTGAGCAAGCTTTTAACAAGTTTCACTGATAGCCTTGACACCCAGTGGCTTGAAAAGGCTTACGGAATAGTTGAACGAGCTTTTGAGGAAGGTAAACAGAATTTGTTGGAAAAAGAACCTCTAATTTATCTTTCCTTGGGTCTCTCCAAATGTAGTTTACCAGTTCCTGCATCAACTATTTTAAGAAAGTTGGTAGCGATGGAACAATATCCTCCAGTAACTGCCTGGTCTGTAATCTTGGCCCATATGTCACTAACGGCTGCTGGGGCTTACCTTGCAGCTGAGTTGACTCTTGAGATAGGCTACTTGTTCCACGATAATAGGGTGGACCCTCGTAAAAAGAGTAATGCACCGTTGATTGCTATGAAGCCTAATACCAATACTTTCAATATTGCTTTGGCTGGGTGTCTCTTGTTTGGGTCAACGAGAAAAGCAGAGCAGCTCCTTGATTTGATGCCTCGAATTGGTGTAAGAGCAGATGCAAACTTATTGATCATAATGGCACACATATATGAGAGAAATGGGTGAAGAGAAGAGTTAAGGAGCCTTCAGAGACACATAGAAGAAGCTGTTAACCTAACTGATATTCAATTTCGTCAATTCTATAATTGTTTGCTTAGTTGCCATCTGAAATTTGGGGATCTTGACTCTGCTGCCAAGATGGTCCTGGAAATGCTTCATAAAGCAAAGGAAGCACGAAATTCTCTTGCTGCTGCTATGCTACCATTTGATGCCCTTGGAAATGGTAGGAGGTACCCTCCAGGATGGATTTCTGGGAAGAATGTGAGCCACAGAAAATCAGATGATTCAGAGAATAATAGAATAATCGAGAACAAAATCATGTCCTACGAGGAGTTCACTAGACACCGAAACTTTATAAATCTTGAGGTTGAGGCAAATAGAATCATTCAAACATTGTTAGAGAAGTTGCAGATGCAGGTTGAGTTGATTACAACAGAGTATGGCATTCTCCAACCAACCGAAATTTTTTATGTGAAATTGGTGAAGGCCTTCCTAGAGGCTGGGAAGACCAAGGAATTGGCCCATTTTCTTATCGGGGCAGAGGAAAAAGATTTACAATTTCTCCATGACGATTCAGGCCTGGGTCATGTCATTACTTTATGCATCTCACTTGGGTGGTTAGATCAGGCACATGACCTTCTTGATGAGATGTGTTTGGCTGGGATCAGGGCGAGTTCCTCTGTATATGGCTCCCTCTTAAAGGCATATATCAAAGCAAATCGAGGAGGGGAAGTCACAGCTCTTCTAAGAGATGCTCGTAATGCTGGAGTTCAGCTAGATTCAAGCTGTTATGAAGCACTGATGCAATCCAGAGTTATTCAGAAAGATACGCAGGGAACTCTCCATCTGTTCAAAGAGATGAAAGAGGTTAAGATTCCAAGATCTGGTCATCAAGAATTTGAGATGTTGGTGAAGGGATGCTCAGAGAATCATGAAGCTGGGTTGATGGCAAAGCTCCTGCAAGAAATCAAGGAAGGACAGAAAATTGACTGTGGTGTTCATGATTGGAACATGTAATCCACTTTTTCTGTAAGAGGAGGTTGATGCAAGATGCTGAGAAGGCTTTGAAGAAGATGAGGAATCTGGGGCATCTTCCAAATGCTCAAACTTTCCATTCTATGGTTACTGGCTATGCTGCTATTGGGGGGAACTATACAGAGGTAACGGAGCTGTGGGGTGAAATGAAATCTTTTGCTTTGGCCACTTCAATGAAGTTTGATCAGGAACTCTTGGATTCTGTACTTTATACATTTGTGAGGGGAGGATTTTTTGCTCGAGCAAATGAAGTTGTGGATATGATGGAGAAAGAGAATATGTTTATTGACAAGTACAAATATCGAACCCTTTTCTTGAAGTATCATAAAACTCTATATAAGGGCAAAGCTCCCAAATTCCAAACAGAAGCACAACTTAGAAAGAGACAAGCAGCATTGAGCTTTAAGAAGTGGGTAGGCTTGTCTTGATGAAGTTGAGCTAATAAAATGCCTTTCAAAGCTATGATGTATTCAGACCTGAAGCTGAGGAAGTTCTCCAGAAAATGGTTTGGTTACAGAGAAAGCTGCAAGAAACCATCCACATTTTAGCTTTAGGAATGCCATGTAAATATAGTAAACTGAGCAAGCATAGAAGAAAAGATGGGGAGATTTTGGTGAGCGAAAGTCAGAGAAAAAATGCAAATGATGGAAATCTAGTGCCAAAAAATCAATAAAATTTTCCATCAGCATTATACAAAGCTTGAATTACTGCAATTAGATTCATTTGAACTGTTTCATCTGGAATGATATTATAATCTGTCATTACTAGATTGAAAACTCATTCACCAGTTTAACTGTGAAAATTGAAATATTCCCAATTTTTTTCTAATAGTTTATTTATCAGTTTTAAAGTCTTTTGGGAATGCAGAAGTTTTGCCATTCAATTCATAGTTGAATTAACTGTTGATAGTAGAATTTTAAATAGCATGCTTTGACCAATGACCTACCAAGTTCAATTCCGATTTTGCAACGTGGAAGTACTTGAAAGGAGGCCTTCAGAGACTCATCATATTCACCTTTAGGGATTCAAAAAATGTGTGCTATATGAGGTACAGTAATTTTATTGTTTCATTCTGAGATTAGTCCTAAGTTTTCTCTTGTGTTCTAGCTTAGTACTCAAAATACTGTTATTAACCTTTTGTATTTTGTTTTTGTAGTTCGGGAGCATGAAATCATTGATTAAACTCGCTAGTGAGGATTTTGCTGCTTTTCAATTAAGTCTTCTTTGTCAACATTATTTGCAATTTGCAAAATAGTAAATATAGATGACATCAGTTCCATTTTACCTACCCACTGCAAATTTCAATCTCGAGCTAGATGTTTCTCTAGCTAAAAGGTAATATAAAACTAGACTTTAGTCAAATATCACGCTGCATGTTGGACATTCATATTCTTGTATGTTTGTTTTTCTTTTTCAAAGTTGAAGTTGATCATATTTCTTTTTTTTTTTTGGAATGGTCCTGGGTGTTAGTGGGAAACTCTTCCCTCTAAATTTTCCATGAATTTCACTTGCTTTTGTTGTTCGTCCATATATCTTCAATTTGTTTCCTGAGGAATTTATAAACTAAATTTGCCATCCCTTTTCCCCTTTTCTTTCAGGGTTTAGTTTTATGATGATTACTTAATTCAATTTTGTGTTGGATTCTTCAAAAATGTTTTAACTTTTATATTCATGATGCAGATGGAGTCGACGTATACTTTAAGATTGCTCTTGATTCTTTGCAACTGGTTAATGTTAATTCGATGTTTATTTTGTCAAAGTTCATGTGGCCTGGTTGTTGATCTATGCAGTAACTAGTTTCTTGGTGAATTAATTGTAATGTTGGTAATTAGAGCTTGGTGACTGACATTTTTGTTGAATTGCAGGTTTTAGATGGTGTTTGGTCATTGAAATTGAAGCTTGCTTCGTGGTTTTTTTTTTTTTTATCACTTATAAGGTTCTTTAATTCTTTTTTACTGCCCACATATGGGAATAATTATCTCCATAAAAAGAAGAAAATCAAATATACCAAAGATTTAAACTCTTGAACAAGGTTAAAGTAAAGCGCCTACACGGATGTTTTCTTGTTGCCTTGATTTTGGTTAATGTTCACAGTTTCAATATTGTGTACTCTATTATTAATACAAAATTTATGTTCGCTTTATAATTTTATGTCTAATTTTGAGGTTATGAATACATATTTGCATATTTCAGCTACTGAGATCTTCCTGAATCTACATCGTGATTTGGGGACGAAATTGTTGGCAAAATTTGCCTTGTAACTGATTTGATAACAGGAGCTTGAACCTAATCAATTATGGTTGCGAGTAATTAATATTCACCAAAACAGTGTCGATTTGGATGAATTTGGGTGTATATCTCTTTCGGCTTTGTTTATTTCGATTGCATTATAGGTTAAGTTTCATTAGCCATCAAAGTGGCCCAAAAGAGAGATTTTTAAGAATTGTCAATGTGCCAGATAGCAATTAGGTATCTTCCAAATTAAAGATTATTCTTGATTAATTATTCAATTGTATATCTTGATAACTGTTTATTTAATATCTGCTGATAAATTGCCCAGCATGTTAAATAATAAAACAAATTCTTGTTCTTAAGATATCAACCACAACATCCTTAGTAGGCAATTTCAATCCACCAAAATCTTCCTTATATATATATATATATATATCTTTGCTAGCATTAACAACTTCAAAGAAGATGTCTACTACTTTTTGGCGATTAGTGGTTAACTTTGACTCTCAATTTAGAAGTTTAAGGTTCCAGTCTCCTTTTATCTATAAATGGAGGTAATTTTTATTTTATTTTTAATAGAGTAAATTTGATTTTTTTGAATTTAAATTTGTGATAGACTTTTGATTGTATTTGTTGCAATATTTAAAAAATAAATAAAACAATGACTTATTAGAAAGTTTTGTAGAAGTAATTGACATATATTTAATTAAACCCTGATTTTTGAAATAGTACTTATAGAAAATTTAAATTAAATGTATGAAGAGCATGATTTTTATTAATTGGTTTTATGATTTTTTTTAAGAAAAGAAAAAATACGTTGTTGTAGAACCGTAATTATTTTGGTCTTTAAGATCTGTCAATCCAATAAAAAATCATGTGCATCTATTTTTGCTTGCTCTTTAGTTATTTATTTTGACCTTTACAATATTTTTCTAAAAGTTATTCATGTTTATTTAAAGGAGTTCATTTCAAAATTTTGAGGGAAAAAACAAAAGCAAAGGACTTCAATTTAAAATTTTGAGAAAGGTAAGGAAAAAAAAACAAAGGTTTAATTTATTAAATGCATATCTTTTTATATTTGTATACAATTTATTAAGACTTTAAATTTTGAAAATTTATGAATTTTTAATTCATTAAATGCATCTATTTCTTTTAAAAAAACTATTGATATATTTTATTAAATAAAAATGTTTAATTAAACAATTAAAGGTTTAATTACTCTTTGTTTTTAATTTTTTGTTTATGTATTGAGCTATTATGTATGTAGTTCGTGAATATTTCGTTATTGATTCTAACACATAGAATTATATATTAATATATAATTGTTTTATAAAACATTTCACAAACATTAAAAGAATTCTTCATTGAATCTAAGAATAGATTTAACTTCTCATAAGCTATTCTATTCAAAATTAAATCCTGAAAAATTTTAATAAAAGAAAAAATAATATTAAATAGTAAAATTAAAAAAGGTTTAATAATTTTTAAAGACCCAACGGAACCTCTTCATTCGTATTGTCGTTCTGACCCGTTTGAACCAACGGTTGAGGAACCACCTCCTTATCAGAGAAACCTCATGACGTATCAACATCTTCAGCCAAAGAAGAATGGGAATTAGTTGACTGCTTACCTGTAACCTTCAAGGGAGGAACCCGAGGCAGAGAAACATAAATCCCATCAAAGTGTCGCACACGCCCACAGTGGCCCATAAACTGTCCTTGGAAACTACCAGGGCTAGCACGGATTAGAGGGGTATACACCTGCGAAGTATGCCGATTGCCATCCCATGGTTGCGATGGACATTCTCGCAATGGATAACCAAAGATTCCGCACCCAAAACAAAGTTCAAGGAGGCGTTTATACCAGAGGATAATCATCGCCACCTCATCAAATCAGATAAACGCACCCCTAAGGCCGGTTTCAACGGAACAGAGATGTCAATATCAACATCAACCTGTAGATAACGGCCTAAACATTCACTGGAAGCCCCACGATCAACTTCCTCTACCGTGCTAATCATGGAGTCGAGCCACTTACAAGCTCCCAAATTTATGAGGAATACCAAAACATTATGCAATTGGACCCAAAAAGAGACTCAGTGAAACTACAGAGATTGTAATTGGCCTAGACTGCGAGGTTCCTCCAGAACCAATAGGAAATTGTTAAAACACCATGGTCCACCGGCTAACACTCGTCGTCGATCCACATCTGATTGAAATATGAAGATGAATATTTTTCTGCCTTGACCAACTGGCACAATAGAGAAAGAATCGATTGTTTGCCAGATTCTTTTCATAGAACTGATAAATTGTTGCTGATTCACCGGTCGAGAACAGATTACCTTACCAATAATGGAAGATGCCACTCGCTTGGCACTAGCCTGCCAGGCAGATGAACTCAGGGAAATAATTGGAACATTATCACTCTAGATTGTCAAGAGTACTATACTTATTGGTAGGATTAATGTTTACATGTCACCCGTTCTTATACAAATATTTTATTGTTATTAATAAAATTATGTAGTTTCATTAAATCGCTAATACTTATTTTTATATAATACTATGCAACGTAACGTTATAGATATTGTACAATTTAAAAAAGTCCAAATTTAGTCTAAATGAGTTTAAATCAAAACTTATAATAAACCATGCTAAGAGATATAAATGTTAGAGTTAGTATTTACGTATCATTATAATATTATATAAATATTAATTGTTAACATTTATATAATATACACTTCAAATATAATTGTTAGTATTAAATACAAATATGGTACAATACTTGTAACAATATATGCATTGTATAATTTGAAGAAGTTCAGATTCGGTCTAAAAGAGTTTAGACTAGCACTAAGAGTTAGTAAAGCTGAGAGTTATAAATGCTAAGAGTTAGCAAGTTATAAGAATTAGCGATATTTAAGAAATTAGAGCATTATCTGTAATGGGATAAAGACCTGAGAGTATACTAGTAATGACATAGTTACAAAGAATTGTAATAGGAACTAGGAAATATTATTATGCAAGTATGTTTTCAAACATCATGTTCTCGATCTATTATAGTGTTCCTGATCTATTTTCATCAATGCAAGTCTGTCGATGAATCCCTTATAAATAGATCAGTCTATGTCTATATATCTATAGGGTATAGATGATTATTCTTAACTGACCATGAGTTTAGAGCTCGTATAGGCATACGGGTACTCAGTTAATACTGGATACTGAATAGACTCATGAGGACGCTAATAGACATCCTATGAAACTGCTAGAGGTGAGTCATCTCGAGTTGAGTAGTATTTGTGGTCCTTTGACTTGAGCATTACGGTGGACTTGTGAGTTATCCACTATACTTTGGTTTCACGCATATCAGAGACCTTATATGGTCTGACCGCTGGGTGTTACTAGGTATGGTCCGATGCTCATAGAGTCCGGTGTGCTTACATATGGGATCCGTCAGCTTTCATAGGAAAGTTGTATATCCTAATGCTACAAGAATTGTTTTATAGGAATTCTTTTGGTCAAAAATACAAATCTCAAAAAAGAGTTTTCTATAAGGTTAAATAATATATGCAAATAAATAATATCGCAAAAGAGTTTGCATATATTATTTTTCAAAATACAAATCTAAAGATAAGTTCACGGATGAGTAAATAGAAATTTGACGGTGCAGATTTATATTCTCGCACATCTAGGATATAGGTGAAAGAAGAAACATATGTATACGCTTTGATCTCAACTTTTATGGTCTAATGCTCTGATTTATAATATCCGTGACATGTATATGGGGACATCAATTATGGGCACATAGAATAATTTCATTTGACAAATTGGACGTGGACTTAGGGAGTCCCGTAATATAAAGTGACTTGTTGTGCACTAGGGCAACGAACTAGATTGAATTGTTTAATCTAATAATTTTCAGCAAAATCGAATATTTGTTTTAGAAACTCTCGGGATGCACGTGTGTTAAAACTTAAGTGTTAAGTACATTAATTAATTAATAATTATTATTGACCAATTAAATATTGACCAATTAAATATTGATACATAGTGCATAACGAGTCTTCGAATAAATTAACTCAAATATAGAGTTTGGTGAGATCTATGTTAAATTAAATAAAAATTTAAAAATAATTTTACTCAATTAATTATTTAAATATTAAGTAATCAATTTATTCATTTAATTGTTAAATGAAATTTAAATGAAATAAAATGACTAAAGTTAATATATAATATTATTTAATTGCTTAATAATTAAGTAATAAATTAAGGGCTTTTGAAAGGGTTGCCTATGATATTGGCCAACCAATTTATTGGTTTTCATGGCACCATTTGGTCGGCCATCAACCAAGCTTGTTGCAAGATATTTGTTATTATTATAATATATTTTGTTTTTCAACATGCGTATATATGGCTGGCCATAAACAAGGGAGATGAGAATCCATTTTTGATGAATTGAACCGAAGGTGTTTTGGAGGTGAATTCGGCAACTTGGAGAGAAATAAGACAGCAAAAATGTTTTGTTCATTTTTATTTCAAATGTTAGAAGAAAATAATCATCTCTTTCTAATCCAAATTAGCCGGCCACCAAAAGAGTAATAAAAGAAATTATTTTATTCATGCAAGAGTTGTATTAGGAAAAATAATTTCTATTATTTTAAAATAATTTTCTAAGTTAAAGAGTTTAGTTTACAATAAAGTTTAAGAGTTAGGCAATAGAGATTAAGAGTTAATCTCGAGATTAAGTGTTAAACCACTGCTTGAAATAAAGCTGTTATTCTAGTGACTCAAACCCATTCCGTTGTATCATAGAATTGCCAACAAGTCCATTTCGAGAGGTACTCCAGTTTGTACTATTTCAAAGACTTGTTAAGTAATTATTCTCAATTTTAGTATTAATGAGATTAATATATGTTTAATTTCATTAATGTAATAAAATATAAAATCTATCGTGTTCATTATTTAAGAAATTAGATTTTCAATTTTCGCTAGGCATATATACTGTATTTGATTCACATATATGTATTTATAAACAATGGATATGCGCATATATATACATGCACCCAATGAAATACGATTTTGAACCACACCTCAACAAAATAGTATTAGAGCATTTTGTAGCACTAATTGGGTGTTTAGGAGTGTAATTAAGTTGTTGGTGAAGTTTCGGGGTTGTGGTGATGCATTTCAATCATTGAAAATGCAAAACCGAGGAAGCCACCAACCGGGACGCCGCAGTGGTGAGTCTAGTACCGTGGCGCTAGGGTTTTCAAGCCCCAGCACTGCAGCATTCAAGGCTTGGCGCTACGGTGTTAGGGATTCTGACCTCTAGTGTCGCAACACTGGTAAGCCAATGCTGCAGCGCTAGGGCTTTTAGACCCTAGTGCCGCAACATAGAAAGCTTGTGCCATTGCGCTATGGGTTCTACCCTTTCAGCGTCGCAGTACTGGTAAGCTAGTGCCGTGGCATTGAGGCATCTAGGCCTCAACGCTCAAGGGTTGGCGTCATGGTGTCGGGGGTTCTCCCTCCAGCGCTGGTAGCCTTGCGCCGTAGTGCTAACACTGGTGACTTTGAATTTGATTTTTAAATTGTTTAAAAATTAAATATGCATGTGAGGTTTATGAGATGCAGTAATAAAGTTATTAGTCTGCATTATAAATTAAGATCATTTTTTCTGTGCTGGTAACCACAACAGGAACCCTACTAGTAGGGGTTAGTTGTGTTTGCACAAAAATAAATGAATGATTAGAAAACCTCCTCATGAGATGAGACCTAGTATTTAAAAATCTCTCTTAATCAGATTGAATTGTATCACATTATGATATAGTGTTTTACATTGGTTCATCTTGTTAATACTGTGTTAGACAGGTTACGTCGGTCTTTTTCAAAGATAGCTACAGTGTGAGGGATTTGGTCGGTGTGATTTAGACTATATCGGTTAAACATGAGATGAGACAAATATATGTGAAAGTATTGCCCTAGATCGCTACAATATATGGGTCCTATCGGTAACATATATTTGATATTTAACAAGTTTAATCTAGAATACACTTATCCTAGATTGCTAAAATATGCAAATAAGGTGTATTTAGGATCATGAGTAAGAGTTGCATAAGATGTAATTGACAAGAGTTGTCTACCTTTTGGGTTTACGAAGGACAAGATCGCTACAGTGTGTGGTTGGAGTAAAATGTCAATGGGGTTCACTCTCCGCTGTATAGTTTAAAAGAGTTTAAATTGTCGTTATCCCGTTTGAGAGATTAAAGGAATTATGTAAAACAGTGGGAGAACATTTTTAGATTAAAAAATGTATAAAAGTTATACCATGATTTAAAGCATTATTTATTGACGATTAGAAATGTTCTACTACATATCTCCTAGTTAGACTTATAGAGATAAAATAAGTATAAGTAATCCGTTAGTACACTTGATCAATGCACATTATCTATAGGGTACCGAGAATTTTATACTTACTAATGAATCTGTGAATAGTTATAGATTCAGAATTACTTAGATGTATTATTTGATATATCCAAATCACAGATAGAGAATGGTCACAATGAAAAGTGTTTTCATTGTAATAAAGTTTGAAACAGTAAGCATTACTATTTAAGGTACCTTGACTTAGAATAGATAGACCCCTTAGATATCTGTTTACAAAACATGTACATTTCATTAGCTAATATTGCTAGAAGTACATGGGTATAAAATACTGCTTGTCTTTTTCAAATCATGTAATAACTTGCAGATATAAGGTTATGTAGTTTTGAGACGACTATCCCATCTGGTTAAAGGATAGTCAGATACTTGATCTAACTATAGAACCTTAACCATTTTATAAATTCTAAATTTAAGGGAAGATGACCAAATCCTTGTATAGGTATTGGATACTGGGCCACTGATTTATTGGAACTGGTACATGGTGATGTATTTAGTCTAACAAATCATACTACTATAGGTGAATTTCGATACTTCATTGTCTTTATAGTGATTGTCATAGTATGGACATGTGTTTCTGAAAAACATAAGTTAGAAACTTTTGAAGTGTTCAAAGGCTTCTGACTAGAAAGTAAAAAAATAAACCTTATATATATAGAATGCCTTTGATTAGATTAAGGCAGTTTATACATAAGCAATATATTCATAAATTATTTATTAGATATGGTCTGATTGATGTTGAACTTCACCAATCTTTTAGAATATCCACGAGATTGTGCTCTAAAAGTTTTTGTTCACTTATTGAACAGAGTTTCATTGAAACTCGTTCCTTTTACTCTACATAAGATATAGACTAAAAAGAAAACTAAATCTTAAGTATGTTAAGACTAGGAGTTCTTCTATTTGTATAAGAGTTATACAACAGGATAAACTTGCACCCAAAGGGTATAAGTATCTATTCATTGAGCATCCCGTGCATTTTATGAGATACTAGTTCTATGATTCAGAGGAACAAAATATGTTTGTTGTTCGAGATGCCACTTTTCTAGAGAAAGAGTTTCTTTTAGGTCATGGGAATTGTAGAAAAATTGGACTTGATGAAGTCAATCGGAATTTATATGAGCTGATAGTGGAATTTCAAGTTCAATTACGTGAAATACCTTTAACATACCCTCATTGTAGATAAAAAAGAATATTAAGGTCATATTTTAGGTATGCTTGATACTTGAAGGTGTCCTTGGTGTTTTCTTAGTTGAATAAAAGGATCTTTGACTTATTAAGAGGCGATGTTTAACATTGATTCAGAAAAATGGCAAGAGCCCATGAAATCTGCAATTGACTCTACGCATGACAATTAAGTCTGAGACTTGGTTGTGATTCCTGTAGAAATTGTTCATAGTTATTATAAAATAGTTTACCTAGCAGAAGTGTCAGCTTGAAGGTAGAGACCTTCAAAATCCAACAGATGGTAAAAGGTTATACTCATAAATCTGGGATTGATAATGAGAAAACCTTTTACCAGTAGCCATGCTAAAATTAATTCATATTTTATTAGCCATTGCAGCATATTAAGATTTTGAGGTATGGCCAATGGATGTAAAGATAGTATTCTGGGATGTATATCTTGAGTAAGAGATATGCATAGAACAGCCTAAAGGTTTTACATCCAACCTAACTTCTAATCTGGTGTGCAAACTGAAGAAGTCCATTTGTGGACTTAAGCAGTTTTTTTGAAGCTAAAATCTTCGTTTTAATGACGAAATCAGCAAGTCTGGTTTCATCAGGAATAAAGAGAAAGTATGTGTATTCATAAAGGGCAGTGGGAGCATGATTATCTTTTTAGTTTTCTACGTGGAAGACATACTCAATGTCAGAAACGACTTTGGTATGTTACAAGTCAATCAGGTAAGAGTTATCTGAGTAAAAACTTCTCCATAAAAGATTTAAGAGAGGCTTTCTATATATTAGGTGTAAAGGTTTATAGAGATAGAGCTAGGAGGCTTATAAAACTCTCCTAATTATTGTACATACATTAAATTCTAAAAAGGTACAACCTTATTGACTATGAGACAATTAATGTACCTTTCAGACATAACATCCATTTTTCTAAGAGGAAGTTTCCTCGGGTAGAAGATGAGAGAGTTAGAACATCTAACTTTTTATATACATTAGCTAAAAGTAGCTTAATGTACACTATATTATATACGAGACTTGGATTTGAATGGTTGTAAGAGTTACGAGTTGGTATCCATCTCATTAAGGTCATGACCATTAGATGGCTATGAAATATATCTGATATACCTTAGAGGTATAGAGGATAAGTTTTTAAATAATGGAGATAGTTTTTTACAGGTAAAGGGACTCACATATTCAGACCTTTTGTCTAATTCAGATCATAGAAAGTTTACATCTGTTATGTGTTTCTCCTTATTAGTATTGGAGCTAGTTGAAAATGTGTAATTTAGATGTCTATAGCTAATTTAGCCTTGGAGGTAAAATATATTGCAGCTTGAGAAGCCTGCAAAGAAAGCACTATGGATATTCAAGCTTGTTGTAGAGCTTAGAATAGTTTCGAGCTTAGTGGATCCTATCCCACTATAATGCAATAATAATAGAGTGATTGCTTAAGCCAAGAAGCCATAAGGTGCACCAGTAATCTGATCATGTAGACTCTAAATATCATATAATTAGAAAAATTTTAGCATCTGGAGATGTAATTGTATCTAGGATATATTCCATGGATAACGTAATGGACCCACTTAGGCCTAAACTCCTAAGGTGTTTGAGAAATACGTGGAGTGTATTGGTATGAGATACCTGTACGAATGGCATTACAGTAAGTGGGAGTTTGTTGAAGCTGGTGCTTACGTGCTATTATAATATTGTATGAATACTAATTGTTAATATTTATACAATATAAATTTCAAATATAATCGTTAGTATTAAATACAAATCTGGTACAATGCTTATAAAATTATAGACATTGCATGATTTGAAAGAGTTTAGATCTGATCTGATCTGAAGGAGTTCATGTCTAGTCTAAAGGAGTTTAGACCAGTGTTAAGAGTTAGCAGAGCTAAGAGTTATAAATACTAAAAGTTAGCATTGCTAAGAGTTAGTGGTATCTAAGAAGTTAGAACCTTATCTGTAATGGGACAAAGACCTGAGGGTATACTATTAATAACATAGTTGCAAAGAGTTGTAATAGTAGTTAGGAAATGCCATTATACAAGTATATTCTCAAACATTATGTTCTTGGTCTATTTTCATTGATGCGGGTCTATCGATGAATCCCTATTCTTGATATTATTCAAGTTAGTGAATGTGCCGGGGAAGCTACTAGTACTGATTACAATGTTCACCCTTCTATATAGATTAATGTTGTCTATATTTATAGGATACAGATAGTTGTTCTTAGCTGACCATGAGCTTAGAGCTTGTATAGGCATAGGGGTATTCAGTTAGGATTGGATATTGAACAGACTCACGAGGACACCAATAGACATCCTATGAAGCCATCAATGATGAGTCCTCTTGAGTAGAGTAGTATTTGTGATCCTTTGACCTGAGCGCCATGGTGGGCTTATGAGTGATCCATCATGCTTTGGTTCCATGCATGTTAGAGACCTTTTATGGTTTGATCGATGGGTGTCATTGGATATGGTCCGATGCTCATGGAGTCTGGTGTTTATACATATGGGATTCGTCAACTTTCATAGAAAAATTTATATCCCGATGCTTCAAAAATTGTATTTCAGGAAATTTTTTGGCCAAAAGTACAAACCATACAAAGATTTTTCTGTAGGGTTAAACTATCAAAAATGAGTTTGCGTATATTGTTTTTCGATCTATAAATCTGAAGATAAGTTTATATATGAACATAGAGGGATTTAATGGTGTAGATCTATATTCCTGCATATCCAGGATATAGATTATAAAAGGATTATACGTATGCACTTTGACCTCAACTTGTATGGTATAATGTTCAGATTTGTAATATTTACGACGTCTGTGTGGGGCATTAATCACTGGTACATAGAATAGTTCTATTTAAAAAATCAGGTGTGGACTTAGAGAATCTCACAATATGATGTGTACTCATTATGCAATGGGGAGAGTATTAGATTGAATTAGTCAATCTAGTAATTTTTAACAAAATTGAATATTTGTTTTAAGAACTCTCAGAATGCGCGCGTATCAAAATTTAAGTGTTAAGTACATTAATTAGTTAACAATTATTGTTGACTAATTAAATATTGACATGTGGCACATAATAAGTCTTCGGATAAATTAACTCAAGTATAAATTTTGGTGGGACCTATATTGAATTAAATAAAGACTTAAGAGTAATTTTACTTAATTAATTATTTAATTATTAAATAATTAATTTACTCATTTAATTGTTAAATGAAATAAAATGATTAAGGCTAATATAAACTAATTTTTAATTACTTAATAGTTAAGCAATGAATTAAGAATTTTTGAAAGAGTTGGCTAAAATATTGGCCAACTAATGTATTGGTTTCGTGGCCGGCCATCAACCAAGCTTTTTGTAAGATATTTGTTATTATAATATATTTTGCCTTTCAAAATGGGTATATATATAGTCGGCCATTAAGGAAACAAGGGTGAGGAGAATTCGTTTTTTATGAATTCAAACCAAAAGGTGAATTCGGCAACATGGAGAGAAATAAGACAACAAAAATATTTTGTTCCTTTTTCTTTCAAATGTTGAATAAAACAATCATCTTCTTCTCATCCAAATTAGCCGGCCACCCAAAGAGTAATATAGGAAATTATTTTGTTCATGCAAGAGTTGTATTAGGAAAAATATTTTCTATTACTTTGAAATAATTTAAAGAGTTTAGCTTAGGATAAAGTCTAAAAGCTACAGAGATTAAGAGTTAGCCTTGGGATTTAAGTGTTAAACCACTGGTAGAAAAACAATTATTATTTTAGCGACTCAAGTCCACCTTGTTGAGTTTTAGAATTGTCAATGAGTTTATTTCGGGCAGTACTCTAGCTTATACTGTTTCAAAAACTTGCTAAAAAATTATTCTCAATTTTGATATTAATGTGATTAATATATTTTAATTTCATTAATGTAAAGAAATGTAAAATTTATCATTATCGTGTTCATTGTTTAGGAAATTAGATTTTTGATTTTTACTGCTCGTATATACTATATTTGAAGCACATATATGTATTTATGAACAATAAACATGCTCAAATGCATACACGTGCCCAATGAAATACGATTTTGAACTATATCCCAATAATAAATGCTAAGTGTTAACGGGTTATAATACTCAGTAAAGATTTAAGAGTTGGAACCTTATCTATAATGTGACATAGACCCAAGAATATTCTAGTAACTACATACCTGCAAGGA
The DNA here is from genome assembly GCA_946807835.1 of Ailanthus altissimus. Taxonomy (NCBI): domain Eukaryota; kingdom Viridiplantae; phylum Streptophyta; class Magnoliopsida; order Sapindales; family Simaroubaceae; genus Ailanthus; species Ailanthus altissimus. Next base: position 29,367,087 of record OX327688.1, on the reverse strand, counting down.
GTTGCATTCAGTTGTTGGAAAATGTTAGTTATGCATGTATGCTCTCGTATATTATCTCTGATCTATTTTCTGCCGATGCGGGTTTATTTGTGGATACCTTTATAAAGATCAGCATATGTTATACCTATAGGGTATATATGGTTATTCCTAGCTGACCGTGGGAGTTGGAGCTCATATTGACATATTCGTATCCAGTGAGGACTAGATATTGGACTGATTTACGCGGACCTCTGATAGACATCTTATATAAGCTATTAACGGAGGATCCTCTCTAGTCGAGTAGTATACGTGGTCCTTAGACCTAAGTGCCATGGTGGGCTTGTAAGTGATCCACCATTCTTTAGTTATGTGCATGTCACATATCTTTCATGATGTGACCGCTATATGTCACTGGGTATGGACTAATACTTATGGAGTTTGGTGTGTACATATATGGAATATGTCAGCTTATGTAAGGAGTTACATATCCAAATGCTTCGAGACTATATCTCAGAAAATCTTATGGTCACAAATACTAGTCCTGAGAAAGAGTTTCTGCCAGGGTTGAATAATATGACAAAGAAGTTTGTGCATATTATTTAGTGAGATACAAGTCTCGAGATAGGCTATGGATGAGCACATAGAAATTTTACGGTGATGATCTATATTTCTGCTACATCTAGGATACTATGACGGAAGAACTATACATATGCGCAATGGCCTCAACTTGGATGGTCGACACACTGATTTGTATTTTACATGACATGTGCATGGGTTAATGTATGCGTGTCTATATTTAGGTGTTAAATAAAGTAATTGATTGACAATTATTTTTTACCAATGATATAGTGACACGTGATACATTATGGGCCTTTGAGTGTACCCAAGTATGTGATATAGTGGGATACATACAGGGTATACTTGGTAACTATTCAAAAAAGCCTAATGATAATTTCTATATTTAATTATTTATTATTATTATATTATTATTAATATATTATTATTTGGAGTGCTTGATGGCCAAGCAAGTCCAAAATAATATTATTTTAATTAATATAATAATAATATAATTAAGAGAGATAGTTGCTGGAGCATTTTCTAGAGATTTTGATAGTACTTTTGAGCAATACTTTGAATAGAATTTTTTTATAGTGATTTTGAACAGTAACTTGAAACACTATTCATAATATTGTGCATGAAATGCAAGTGTTTTAAAATAAATGCATATGTGAATTTATGAGATATAGTGATAAGTGTTATCAAACTACATTATAAACCCAAGATTTATGAGATACATTGATAAGAGTTATCAGTATGTATTATAAACCAAGCTTATTTCTATACTGTTAACCATAATGAAGCCCTTCTGGTGTGGGGTAGTTGTTCTTGTATAGAGATAAAAGACTGATTGAGAAAATATCAACCCGAAGTGAGAGAGTTAAAAATCTCTCTTAGTAAGATCGAATTGTAATATATTATAGAGATAATTTTTTATGGTGTAACATAAGTCATATCAGTCTTGTCCCAATATTACTATAACGTGAGGGATTTAGTTAATGTGGTTTAGTTTATGTCAGTTAAATATGAGATGAGACAAATATATGTGAAAGTATTGCCTAATATTGCTACAGCGTGAGGGTAGTATCAGTAGCATATATTTGATTATTAACAAGTAAATCTTGAATGCACTTATCCAATATTGCTACAGCGTAAGGGTAAGGCATATTTAGGATCTAGATAAGAGTTACATAAGATATAATTGACAAGAGTTGTCTACCTATTGGACTTACAAGGGTCAATATTGCTACAACGTGAGGCTTGAGTAAGACCCTAATCATATCCACTTCTTATTATATAGTTTAAAAGTTAAACTATAGACTCCTGTTCGAGAGATTATCAAGATTATATAAAGTAGTGAGAGGTCATTTTAGACTTAAACTGTATAATTGTTATACCTATGTTCTATAATGCATAAATTAGCAATTTGATACATATTCCGCTGACATCTCTTATTTTTGACTTGTAAAGGTTGATCACAGCGATGAATCCTTTGGTGCACATACTTGATGCCCACCAGTTTACAGGTACCGAGAACTATATTGACTGGCTCATGAATCTAAGAATAGTTCTTGATTCAGAGAAGATTGGATATGTCATTGATCAGAAGATTCCCAGAGGTGTTTCTAATTAGGCCACCCTAGAGGAAAGAACCTATAAAAAATGGGTGGATGATGATTTAAGAGTTAAATCATACATCATTGCCTCTATGTTTACGAAGCTACGGTGAAAGCATGTCCATATAAAAAGTGCCAGTAGTATTATGCTTCATTTGAAGGAATTTTTTAATGACTGACCACAGGTTGAGATTTATAGGGTTGCCAAAGTGCTCTTTCAGACTAGACTGAAAGAAGGAAATTTTGTTAGTCCTCATGTCCTCAGGATGATCAGCCTGATCAAGAGGTTTGAGACTATGGATATATCCCTGAACAATAGTTTGGGGAATAGTTTGATTCTTTAATCTCTATTAGGGTCTTTTACACAGTTTATCATGAACTTCAATATACAAGAATTGATGTCAATATATGTTGAGGTGCATAATCCTCTAAAGATAGCTCATGAGGACATGAATAAAGGGGGTCCGACCCTCTTAGTTTATGGTGCTTCGTCTTCTGCTCCTAGGGCTTCTAGAAAGTCTAAAGGGAAGCAGAAGGTAAGTTAAATACCCATGATCTAAGAAAAAGAAGAAAAAAAGCATGGGCATAGAAAAATGTTTCCATTATGGCGAGGTCGGGCACTAAAAATATAACTGCCCCAGATACCATACCAGCCTAAAGAAGACTCCCTTAGGTATGTGCTTCATTATCATAGAAATTTTTATGAAATTTGATGACAGTTCTGGTTAGGTATTAGATATCATTTGTCATTCTCACATCTGTAATATATTGTAGGGGTTGAGGGAGATTATGACGTTTTAGCCGAGAAAGGTGATGCTTAGAGTAGAAAATGGCAATTTGCTACAAGTTCAAGCTATTGGACATTTTAATTTGCATCTATCTTGTAATAAAGTTGTTGTATTACATAATTGCTATTATGTACTAAACATCATTAGACAGATAGTCTCCTTTTCCGTGTTAGACAATGAGGGTTATCGTTTATACATTAGGAACAACTTTTTTATGTTTATATAATGTAAATGATGTATTATTAGCTAAATATCAGTTAATAAATGTACATTATATTTTGGATACAACAAGAAATATCATGAATGTTCAAGCTACTACTTTTAATAATAAGTGTAAATCAAAATCTTTAAATGATACTGAGTTATGGCATATAAGATTGAGTCATATAGGCGTGAGACGTTTATCCCATTTGATTAAAGATGGTCAAATACCAGATTTGACCATAGAACCTTATCTAATTTGTGAATCACGTGTTCAAGGAAAGATGACCAAATCTTATTTCTTACGTGTTGGACATCGGATTACTGATTTATTAGAATTAGTACATTTGATGTATGCGATCCAATGAATTATGTTGCTATTGGTGCGTTTTGATACTTTATGACTTTTATTAATGATTTGTCAAGATATGGGTATATGTTTCTTGTGAAACAAAAGTAGAAAACCTTTGAAAAGTTCAAAGAATTTTAACAGAAAGTAGAGAAACAAATCGGAATGTACATCAAATACCTTTGATTAGATCGAGGCGGTGAGTACATCAGCAGTGAGTTTTTTTGATTATTTAAAGAAGAATGTGATTGTCGCTTAGCATAGTCCTCCAGGTACTTTGCAACACAATGATATTTTAGAGAGGAGAAATCAGACTCTTTTAAACATGGTTCAATCAATGATGAGCTTTATCGATCTCCTTGAATACTTATAGGGATATACTCTAGAGATAACTATTAATTTATTGAATAGAGTTCCATCTAAAGCTATTCCTTTCACTTCGTATTCCTTCTACTTCGTATAAGATACCGAAGGGAAGGAAATTGAGTCTTAAGTATCTTAAGATTTAGGGCTGTCCTACTTACTAAGAGTTACGTAGTAAGATAAACTTGCACCCAAGGGTTACAAGTATCGGTTCATTCAGTATCCTCCTAATTCAATGGGATACTGGTTCTACAATCCCAAGGAATGAAATGTGTTCGTTGCTCATAATGCCACTTTCTAAGAGAAACAGTTTCTCATTAATCATGGCCATTGTAGAAAAGATTGGACTTGATGAAGCCAATCTGGAAACTAATGAACCAGAGATGGGAACTCATGGTTAATTAAGTAGTGGACTTTCTACACAACCTTCACGTAGGTCTGAGATGATGTTCAGGCCACCCATTAGGTATAGTCAGATCATGAGGGTGAATTTTGAGTTTTCTTAATAGAGGAAAATGATCCTTTGACCTACAGAGATGCAATGTTGGACATCGATTAAGGAAAATGACAAAATGCCATAAAACTAGAGATTGAATCTATGCATCAGAATCAAGTCTGGGACTTGGTTGAGCTTCTCGAGAGAATATTTTTCATTGATTGTAAATGAGTTTACAAGAGGAAGCAGAAGCTAGATGAAAAAGTAGAGAACTTCAAGGTCCGACTGGTGGCTAAAGGTTAAGCTCAGCGATTTGGGATCGATTATGAGTAGACCTTTACACTAGTAGTGATGCTAAAGTTAGTCAAAATTATGTTGGCTTTTGCAGCATACTATGAATTTGAGATTTGGCAGATAGATGTCAAAATGGCGCTCCTGAATGGATATCTCAAAGAAGAGATATACATGGAATAGTTAGAGGGTTTTGTGTCCACCTAGACTTTTGGTCTTGTATGTAGGCTTAAAAAGTCCATTTATGGGCTTATACAAGCTTTCCAGAGCTAGAATCTTCATTTTGATGAAGTAATCAAATAGTTTGGTTTCATAAAAAATGAGAAGGAGGCTTGTGTATATAAGAAGGTTAGTGAGAGCATGATGGTCTTCTTAGTACTTTATGTTGATGACATACTGATCATTAGGAATGATCTTGGTATGTTACAGTCGATTAAAAGTTACCTCTGTATAATTTCTCCATAAAGGATTTGAGTGAGGCTTTCTATATACTAGGTATAAGGCTTTATAGAGATAAAGTTAGAAAGCTGATAGGACTCTCCCAATTATCATACATCAATAGCGTCTTGGAGAGGTACAATTAAGTTAACTGTAAGATAATTAACGTACCTTTTAGACATGTCGATCATCTTTTGAAGAGAATGTCTCCTTAAACAGAAGATGAAAGAGTTAGAATGTCTAACATACCATATGCATCAACGATGTGCACGAGACCTGACATCAGTATGGCCGTAAGTGTTACAAGCTAGTACCAGTACCAGTCTAATCCAGGTGATAGTCATTAGATGACAGTCAAACATATCTTGAAATACCTTAAAGGTACAAAGGATAAGTTTTTCATTTTTGAAGATGGAGATATACAAGTTAAAGGGTATACGTATTCAGACTTTTAATCTAACCTAGATAGAAAGTTCACATCTGGGTATGTGTTCACTCTCAACGGTGCCGTAGTAAGTTGGAAGAGCACCAAATAGAGATCTATAGCTGATTTGACTACTGATGTAGAATATATAGTCGCCTCGAAAGCAACAGAAAAAGTTGTGTGGATTTGTAAGTTTGTTACCAATCTCAAAATTATTCCAAGTTCGATGGATCTTATCCATCTCTTTTGCTACAAAATGCCAAATAAATAAATTATTCATACAAAATTTGCATGTATTAACACATAACTGAATAATTGATACTTATAAAATTTAAATATGAAATTAATACAAAATATTTAAAAAAGGCACATTAATTCAAAACTTTCAAAATTTTATGGCAAAAAATAAAATGAATGTGCCATTTTGTAATATGAGGTATATTTGGGGTAAAAAATATAATTATTTAAAACTATGAGGGACAAGTGTAATTACCCAAAATCTTATGGACTAAACTATTATTATCTAAAAGTTGTGGGTCAAAATATAATTATTTAAATCATTTGGGTTTGTTTGTTAATATTTAAAAGTGTAGGCCAAAACACAATTTACAAACACTGAAAGGGTCCAAACAAAATTGAGTTGATGACATGTAATTTTTCTAAAGGGTTTAGCAATAAAATGACATGTCATCCCAAAATGACTTATTTTGGTTTGTATGACATGTCATATGCCTAAATGGCTACTATACTACTTCTCATTCAAAGTCATCTTCAACCTCTAACCAGGTTGATCTAACCCAGTTGTTGACCTACTGACTCGTTTTTGACTCGAAGTTTAAATTCGACTGTTTCACAATTTTAAATGAAAAAGAGAAGTGTGTATATTATATACATATGTTAATGTTATGGTATTATTATAATCTTAGGTTTCACTAACAAAAACAAAAGCACTAGATTCAATTTTGTTGGTAGATGTACATGCATAATCCAATTAGAGATAAAAACCCAATTGTTATAATTAAAAAGAAAAAGCTATCTGCCGCACAGCTACTAATTTTAAGCTGAAATATTTGGTCATTTTGGCCTTATCGACTACATGCATTCACTATTATGAGACCCTTGTTCTTTTAACCAATGTATGCAAATATATTAATACAAGTAACAATAGTTTGAACTATGATCTTCTAATCTGCTATAAGTGCAACTTGTGACTATTGTTGGCTTAATCTCTGACATCACCCCGGCAGTAAAATATTTGCTACAATAACTCAAGTTTGCAGATTGCAGATTTCTCAATTTCCTTTCATCTTTAAATGTAGAATTACTTCTCAGCTCTTATACCTTTGTTCTTCTTATCATTTTTAATTGGTGTTCCAGTAGATTGTAGCTTTATTTACCATTGATTCAGGTGATTCTAAACTCCAACAACCTTGTCCATCGATCCACCATTATAGCTAATGTTGCCCGTGATCTAGTCTCCAATCGTCAATACCATTTTGGGTTCAAGTTGTTGATGACGATCAACCGATAAATTGATTCCAACTTCCATATGTGTACTATATAAATAGGGTAACACAAAGTTTATTTTCTATATAATTCCCTTTGATCGAAAACCAATATTGCTGACTAGTTTATCTTGAGATTATGCTAGAGTTGTTGTTGTTCTCGCTATTTTTCAGCAGCTACAGTTGTCAGCTATAGTAATTTTTGACAGCTATAGTAACTTGCTACAATGTTTTATGACAGCTGCAATACTTTCCATTAAGTTCCAACAACATAAGTGTGATTGTCTTCTTTAGCTCTTTCTTTAATGTTACCTATCATAGTTGACTTTTTAGAGGAAATGACAAGTTTGATTGCTAGATACAAAGAAAAGCAACCTGAAATTCTTAAAGAAAAGCCTATGATTCTTGCTAAAGGATTATTTGCTTCGATCTTATCTAATACTCTAGAAACTTCTATACTTCCCTCACAACTTCCAACTCTTTGTATTAAAGGTGATCAGGTGTTCAAAAAAATAGATGAAGTAGAATACCAAAATTACATTCACCGAAGTAAATCTAATCTAATAGGTCGATTGGTTTTTAAAAAGGGTTCATAACCTATTAAGGTAGAAGATTTGAAATCAGAACTTCAAAAATTGTGAAATTTTACACACAAATAGAATCTCTTCCCATTACCAAAAGGTTTTTATGTACTTTATTTTAATGATATTTTTGACATGCAACATTTTTGGTGTGGTGGTATTTGCATGTTAAATTCAGGATCTTTCTGTTTTTATTAGTGACAGTCGAATTTCGATCCATACAATACTGAAATTCATAGAAATGCTTAGGTATGGATTCAAATTTATGGTCTTAGTTGGGAATATTAGAGTTCAAAGATTATAATGGGTATTGCAAGGGGTGTTGGTATATCGTTGCAATTGGATAGAGCTACTAGAGAAGGAGTCTATAAATTCTATACTAAGGTATTAGTTGAGGTTGATGTTTTTGGGTCTTTGCCTTAATTCTTAATAGTTGAGGGAGAAGGCTTTGATTTTCAAGTAGAGGTTTATTATGAAAACTTACCACCAAAATGCTCTAGTTGTGGTAAGATTGGACATGACATATCCAAATGTCGACACTAGAATTATACTCAGAGTTGTTCAGTTATACAAAGTTGGGAGAAAAAATCGCTTCACACAAAAACTAATTGTGAACCAATTGTCTGATCGAAGGTTGCAAACTGAGTTGGGGTTTCTTCTCCTCCATTTGCAAGTATAAAGACTAATCATGCAACAAAGAGCTTAATTGTTGTTGGCACTATTGAGGCTGATAATAAAGATAAAACAGTTCAACTACTTCAAGATCCCGAACCTAAAGTGGTAGAATGAATTGAGGATCACAAGTGTGAGGACAATGATGGAGACAATTAGACTGATGGGAAATTTTTAGAAGCAGCTAATAATGACAATTTACATTGTGCTACAGAGGATCCAAATATGATGGAAGACTAAAGATTGAAGAGATGTGAGGACAATAAGGCTGGTTTAATAGTTTTGAAAGATAAAGAAGAGATGAGTACCCTTGATAAAGATCTTCAAAAAGTAGTGAGCATCTTAACTAAGCCGCCAATAAAGATGGCTTTACAATAGTCATGTCTTACAAAAAGAGATTACGGGTAAAGAAAAAGGACATTGAAGCGATATATACCTCGCAGAATTTTGACTCTGCTGCAAAATGATAAAGATCCTCTATTGGAACATTACGGGGGTGGCCAACTCTCAATCTCGTAATGAATTGAAAAACTTGTGTTATCTCCACAAACCTTTATTTATGGCTACTAGTGAATTTATGACTACTTTTGAATTAATTCCTAACTCTTATCAAGTATCTTTGCATCTTTCTTTGGTAGGCCAAAAAAGAAACACTCTTCCTCAATTGTGGGCATTCAAAAGTGATATTTTAGCAGGGGTGGATGTTATTGCTACTAGTTCTCAACATCTTATTATCAAGATAGTTATTAACTTACACAATTGTCACTTATCTTTTATTTATGTAGCCACTCAGTATGTTCAACGTCGAAAGCTTTAGGTTGATCTTAGTCAGGCTTTCTGTCAATTTCATTAGTTAGTGGTTGGTGACTTCAATACAATATTGGGTGTTCATGAACAAAAAGGAGGGGGTTTTCTAGGACTTTTTTCATGCTCAGACTTTAAGGATTTTTTTTATTCTTGTGATCTTGTAGAGATTCCTTCTTCAAGTCTATTTTTTTCTTGGGTAAGAATGATGGTTGTTGGTGGTTACATCAAGAGAAAATTGGATAGAGTGTTTTATAATCTTACTTGGCAAGATGATTAGAATTTCACTTCATGTGTTGTGCTTCTCCGTATAGTCTCTAATAACTCTTTATTGTTTATTCGGGTCTTCTGCCAGTACAGGTCCTCGGCCTTTTCGATTTTAATCTATATGGATTTTACATTCAGGATTTAAGGATATGGTTGCTAATATCTGGCATTTAGTCCCTTGTCATGATGTCCAATGTTTATGGTTATAGAAAAACTGCGTATACTCAAAAGGTAGTTGCATAGATGGAATTGAAAAGTATTTGGAAACATCCATAATTGCTTAAAGAAAGCTTGAGATATTTTTTCTTCAATCCAAAGTGACAATGTTTAAAGGGAGCCTCTGATGATTTACTTGAAGTTGAGGTAATAGCAAAGTTAGAGGTCATTTATGCTTCATGGATGCAAGCTGAGTTTTGACGAGATCGTTCTAGAAACAAATGGCTAAAAAAGGGAGATAAATGCACAAATTTTTTTTATTGCTACATAAGAACTTGAGCAACTAAATCTTGTAGCAAGGGGCTTAAAATTAATGGTGCTTGAAATAATAATATGCAAGATGTCACTAACCATATTGTTGATTATTATTAGAAGCTCTATGCAGATGTAGCAGTTGATGCAATTCATGTTTTTAAGGTTTGCAATTAAATTCTATCCTTTATTTTAGATTCAGACAATGAGATTTTGTCTAGTATCCTTTCCGAGGAGGAGGTGTGGATGGCTACCTTTTCGTTGGAGCCTTTTAGTCCCCAGGGCCAAATGGTTTTCCTAGTGTGTCTTTTTAGCATTGTTGAGAGATAGTTAAAAGAGATGTTGTGCTTGGTATCCAATAATTTTTTAGTAAGAACGTTTTGCTCCCTAATTTAAATTCTAGCTTTATTGTGTTAATTTCTAAGAGGGTTGATGCAATCACTCTTAACAAATTTCAGCCGATAGCTTTAGCAAATTTCTTCTTTAAGATTATTACCAAAATTATTGCTGATAGATTGGTAATTCTTATGCCTAATTTAGTCACTCAAAATCAGATGACTTTCACTCGTGGTAGGTAAATTCATGATTGTGTCTCAATGGTGTCAGAGGGCGTTAATTTACTAGACAGAAAAGTGATTGGTGGCAACATTAGCATGAAGCTGGATATTTCTAAAGCCTTTGATATAATTAGTTGAAATTTCTTCTGCAGGTTCTTAATTACTTTGGTTTCAATAAAAAATTTATTGATTGGATTTCCACTATCCTTAGATCTACTCATTTATATATTATGGTTAATGGCTCTCCAAAGGGTTTTTTCAGTTGTGGTAGAGGGGTTCACCAAGGAGATCCTTTATCCTCTTTTATTTTTTGCCTGGTTAAGGATGCTCTTTCTCATGACATTTAGAGTTTAAGAAATACTAAGAAGATGGCAACCATATTAGTTCCAAAGGGGTGTCTGGCTTTTTCTCATATTTTATATGCGGATGATGTATTCATTTTTTGTATGGGTGACAGCAGGTCTCTTAGCTCCCTTATGGACTTTCTTGGAGTATATAGTATGGCTCCGAGACAAGCAATTAATAAAGAGAAATGTCAACGTTTCATTTATAAATATATTGCTTATCATCGTCAGGATATTTCAGCTTAGTTGAGGATCTCTTTTAGCAACTTTTCTTTCACTTATTTGGAAGCTCTTATTTTCAAAGGTTATCCATGCAGTCAACACTTACAAGCTCTAGTAGATAAGGCATGTGCATGTCTTCGTAGTTGGAAGGGTAAAATTCTTTCAATAGCTGGTAGAATCGAGTTAGTCAGCATAGTATTTCAAACTACGTTTCTTCAAAATTTTAAGGTATATATTTGGCCTAGTTCTCTTGTTAAGAGGTTGAATAGTTGAGCTTGCTGTTTTATCATCTTGGGAGATCATTACTCTCGTAAGATGACCTTGATGTCTTAGAATAGGCTTAGTATGTCAAAAAAGTAAGTAGAGTAGGTTTTCGTAGATTTGATTCACTTAATAAAGCTTGTCTTCTTAAATCTCTTTGGGATATCCACCAGGCATATACTTTTTGCTCAGACTTCATAAAGAAGCGGTATAACTTTCAGGATGTAAGAAAGAGGTATCGTTACTCTTCTCTTTAAAATAGCTTTAAATCTGTTCTTCCTTATTTTCATGAAGGGACAAAATGGATTATTAGTGATGAGACTTTGATTATTTTTTGACATGATAGATGGCTAGATGAACTTATTCTTTTAATGATTTAAGTTTAGAATGTATGGTGAAAAATGTTATAAAAGATGGTCATTGGAAGATTCCAGATTTTTTTATGCTATTTTTTCACATTTAAAGGATAAAGTCAACGATATCATTTTTCCAATTAATGGTAAAGCTGATAAATTTGTTTAGGCTCCTGTTAGAGATGAAATTCTAACTTTAAAAGAGAGTTATAAATTCATTAAAAGCAATGATGTTATTGACTTAGCTTTGTTATGTATTTGGCGGGGCTTTTTTCTTCATAAGATTTTTGATTTCATGTAGCGCCTTCTTCAGAATCTTTTTCCTACTGATGAAGTATTATGGTCATATGGTATTTGCATTGTTCCAGTTTGTTTATTTTGCATAGGAGATACTGAATCGGTTGACCATCTATTTATCTCTTGCTCTTTAGCTATGGAACATTAGAATTAGTTTGTGCAACTATTCAGTCAACATCTTCCACAAGTTTCATCTGTTATAGAATTATGAAAAACAATTTTATCAAAAAAATTCAGCCACCAAGTATTAAATATTTGGAGATTGTTAGCTGCTTACATATTGTATCAGATATGGCAATGCCAAAATTGACTTTGATTTGTTAATTGGAGTTTCAATTCAAAAAGCTTCAAGGTGAATTGTCTTACTTATATTCACTGCATTGCCTTATTCTGTCCAGGTTTTGTCTCTTATGGGGAGGATAACTCCATTTTATAGAAGTTGAGAATAACTTCTAATTTTAGATGTGCACAAAGAATTACAGTCATATTTTGGAATCTTTCTCCTCAAGGTTGGGTTAAGATTAACACAGGTAGACTTTCAAAAGGTAATCCAGGCACGAGTTCTTGAGGTGAAGTTTTTAAAAATGACAAACTATTTTTTAGGAGGTTTCTCTAGCTCTCTAGAGATTGAAACAACCTATTTTGCGAAATTATGAGAGTTATTATCTTATTTTTAGAGATTTTTATGACTCGTGGATGGCATAAGATAATTTTAAATTTTGATTCCATCTTGACATTTCATCTTCTTTCTAATCTCACATTATCCCTCTCTGAAAACTTCACGATCGATGGTAGTGCTGTAGGGATTATACTGATTGCATTCAATTTAGATTTAATTATTCCTCCTAGGAGAATAATGCAATTGTGGTTAATTAGCAAACCTTAAACTCCAGTTGGACGATTTTATCTGGTGGTTGAGGTCTCTTACTGATATACTTCCCATGCTCTTTAGATATGCAAATGGATTGCCTAATTACAGGTTTTATTAACTTATATTTATTTGAAGAGTTTTTGTTCCCTGTTTGTTTTTCTACTCTCTTTTGGGTATATTTTTTTTCTTGAGGATAAGTCACTCAATGACCATATTTGATTGTAACTTTATTTTCACTTAAGTTTATTAATAAATTTCTCGCTTTGTCGAGTTTGTCAAAAATAAAAATTGAAAAATTTTAAATTCAATTTTCTAATGATTTTTAATATTATTTTGTATCATACAACGTCAAAAGATCAAGGTTTAAATGAAAAATAATTTAGCCATAAGATTTAAAATTTTTCAGATTGTAAATCATTCAAAGTAAAGGCAAATTTTGCTCTAATACCAACTATAAGAACTTAAATATGATCTAAATATGCTTCAATAATAATTAAAAAGCATTTAGATCAAGTGTGGAATTAAAAATAAATCAAAAAATATACCTCCAATCATTGATACTTTATACAATTTGTTATGGTTCTTCTAAGCTGTGATCAACCTCTATCAATAGTGTAAGGTTTAGAGATTAAATTGCCTAAGGACTTTTACTGTATTTCACCATATTTATTTGACATTCTCCCATAAAAAATGTCATATGAAAAATTCTAAATTATGGGGCGATTTTATTGAATATGTGGGCCATTTTAGGACTTTATTCAAAATTTAAATTAATTCAAAAAAACAGTTTGAATTTAATTAAGATTAAAAATATAGTTTGAATGTATCATTCAAACAAAGTGGCTTGAATTGTATATTCAAATTTCAAGCCTTGAATGAGTTTAACAATATTTTATTAGAAAAATTATATTACAAATCTCGTAAGCTTGTGAACTTGACTGAAGTTTGCTTAGAAAAAAATTCATATATTGTCCAGATCATAATGTATTTGTCATATGAAATGGTTCATATTTTGAATTTTATTGCTGTCGATTTATTTCTATAATGTTAAGCAACAAAGCTTTTCGTTTCCTAGAAATAAATTAAATAAAAGAAGGAAACTGAAACTTCAAGGAAACAGAGATGGAAATATTATCGGTAAGGATATAGAAGAACTATAAAGGAAGTTTTCTAGAGAAGAAAAGTTGGAAACGATAGAGTTGATGACCTTTTGAAAGTTGTATCAGCATTAAATTAAGGGAAAAAGACATTTTTATTCTTAGAATTTGACCTAATATCCAATTATGTCCTTGTAGTTTTGAATTACATAATTTTGTTCCTTTCTATTAAGCCAGTTATCGTTAAATCTCATAATTGAAGGGCAAAATCATAAGTCACTAGAAAGATATTTATGCACTCTAACACTTGTAAATAATTATTAATTATAAAAAAATAAAAAACAACTCTACCATGTTAGCTCGGTAGTGGGCCGCTAGTTACCAATGACTAAAATGATGAAAATTTATATCATTGTATTCTATTTTTCTTATCTACACAATAGTAGAGTTATTTAAAAAAAAACACTAGAAGGTGGCCAAATACTATGAGAGGGCGGTAGCCACCACCATTTGCTGTTAAATGGGATGGTGGAATGGGTTGACGGTGATGTGCACTGCCATTACTATTGGATAGATCAATGTTAATATATCCAATAGTGGTAGCAGTGCACGTTACTGCCACCCCGTTCGATGGTGGATGGTGGTGGCCTACATCTTCCATTGCTGAATGACGATTGCCATTAAATGGGGTGGCAGTGATGTATGGCACATCCAGAATATATGAGTTATTCCTAAGTGCAGGATTGTCAAAGTAATAAATAACCCGATGAGAACGGGGTCGATCCGCAAGGAAGTAGAATTAAAATTATAAATTATAAACACTTTAAAGATAATTTATGCAGTGTAAGATGTTTGCAAATATTATTTCAATTAACCAATTCAAATAAAAAGCTAAGGTTACGGGGATTCACTCTTGGCATAAGAAGTAAGAATATATTTAACTTCTTTTTTTTATAACTCAATTGGAATCCTCACACAAAGGAGGTTCCAACCGGAAAATATAACAATTAAAGTTCATCATCATTTATATATTGATTAGTATTTATTTCTTTCAATTATTATACACCAAATCTTATAAATGGGTTCAAGTATTTATTATGCCAATCTTTATATTTGTCTACAATAAATCAAGACTCCCACTTTACAAGAAAGGTTATATACACCAAATCTTGTAAATGATTTCAAAAATTTATTGTGCCAAGTATTAAGTTTGTCAATAATAAATCAAGAATCACCACTTTAGAAGAAAGGGTATTAATTCTACAAACAAAATAAATACATTATATATAGGTTTGCATAACTTAAAAATGAAGCATTAAATTCATGAATAAATATTAAACATATCTTATTACCTTGCCAAGAGCTTCACCCTTTCACCTTAGCTTAAAGAAAATTATTTGGACATAATAAAACTAAAGAAAAAGAAAAGAAATGGAAGAAGAAATAACATGATTTAATAGTAAACAAGAGAAATAAATTTACAAAGAAATGGATACAAAGGACAAGTATTTTGAACTAAATTCTAACTTTCTAATTACATTCTTTAGGCATAAACAAGCTACCTATTTATAGAAAAACATGGATAAATCGAGACAAATTTGGAGGGAACCACTTGGTTGATGAAAGTCAAGAATGATGGCAAAATAATTTGCATTCATTATCACTTGGGCGCTGCTTGATTATCCAATTTGGAATTGATGTGATCCGAATTAGCTGTCACTCAAAATATCAAAGTTGTAGATAAGTCTCTTATCTTTCCAAATGGAGTAATCTCATACGTATTAGAGACGTATTTCTATAGTTATGGGCCAAATACTGATGACTGTTCAAATTGGGCCTGTACTGCAGATCAGTTCTGTTCTGGGCCATTTTTCATCTGCTAAACGCTCGAATTTCCAATGCTTTGTGAAATACAATATGTTATCCCATTGAGTCAGCTCTCCACAAGATTAAGAATCACCTCAATTTGATCTTTAGGTACAAAGTTATGCTAATTTTACCAAACCTACCACAAAACAGTTAAAAGATAATTAAGTACAATATTGTAAACATACTTAAGTTAAAAAAAATTAAATACACTAGTAATACAAAACAATCATGTAAAACTCTTATTAAATGTGTAATTTCAAGTGTTCATCATACCCCCCAACTGGCTTATTGCTAGTCTCTAGCAATTCGAGCATAAATAAAATTTGAATACTACCTAAGTATTTCAAACAAAACGTCAGTTTAAGATCACAATCGCTATAAAGGTTATTTCAATCATAACTTCCAAAAATATTTTTGTGTGTGTGTGAATTAAGCCAAAACCTTCTTACCACAAACCACAACATATATAGCCTTAAAATTTTTTCAAGTAAAAGCCTCAACTCCATATCCTTACAGGTGAATAACTTGTTTAATGGCTTAGAATTTCACTCATGGAGTTGGAAAATAGATAATCGCTCAAGAAAAAGTTATATTTAAGGACAGACAGACAAACTAACATTGATCCAAAGATAGGAAAATCAAATATTTATGGTCAAACCATTATTGCCAAATGCTAGCTTCAAGACTTTAATTATTTAATGTGAATCTTACAAATATAGAATTCGGTGATAAGATTGCTTCCTAATGACTTTAGTCTTCTAAAATTGAATGAAGACTTTATTAAACTGAATTGACTTCTTTTCTTTATTTTTATTTTTACTCATTTTGTTCTTTTTCTTTTTTGAAAGACATAAGGAATCATTACAAAATAAAAGCAATTTATCACCATAATACTTTTCCAAATTTTTTTTTTATCCTTCAGCTAAGCAACCAAATCATTCCTCATCCCAAATAATGTCATTCCTAATAAAAATTAACCATTTCAAAAGATCAATGAAAGTTCGTAAGCTGTTATCTCAAACTTCTCCACTCACTTACAAAAGATATGTGAGTTTAGAAAATAATATGTATACTTAAACATGAAAATTCTTTTGGCTATATATATTGAATCATCCATCTTACCACAAAGCTTAGTATTGTTCTCAAGAAATAATTTCAGAAGTTATTCTTTAGTAACCTAGATAGAAAAAGTAATTTAAACTAAACAATTTTGAAATCATATATCGATAGCAAAGCAAATTTATTTACGCAAGAGTTACCAAGAACTTAAGCAACAAACATTTATACATAAAATGTATTAAAAATAAACCAATTAGAATGTGTTTCAAAAGTTTATAATGTACTCTTTACTCTGCCATTTTAGAGCTAGAATGCGTGTCAAGAATACATAAATGAACATTTTACTCACGCCATTCATAATAATAATAATTTTATTTTTAGTAAACAAGGTGATAACAATAATATCAACTATCTTCCCCCCTAACCAAATTGAGACATTGTCCTCAATGTCAAAATATAGAAAGAGTAAAGTATAGAAGATATCACCTGAAACATCTTTTATTAAAAATTAAACCTGCAACAAAATAAAACAAGCCACACAAAAAGCTTAAAAATACATAGAAATAGATAGGCTACAGATGAAGCGTCAAATCTATCTTGCGTTTCTTTTCACTGTGATCAGTATACCAATCTATCTGACTCATTGTTAGATCAGATAGAGGTGTAAAAGCTTATAGTTCATCGAGTAACTGATCAATAATTGAAGCAGAAATGAGGATCTGTCGTGCTGCAGATGAGACGAATTATTTTTCCACCGCATAGTCAAGAAAAGATAACAACCCGTTATAAAAACCATCAACGTTTAAGAAACCAATTGGTTTTTTATGGATTTGCAATTGTGCCAATGAGACAATTTGAAAAATTTCCTCCAATGTTTCGAAACCTCCAGGTAGAGCTATGAAGGCATCAGCATTACGAAGCACAAAAGAAACTCGTTCATGCATTGATGATACCTGTAACTCATCCCTAATTATTTTTCCTACAATATCTCCAACAGTTAGAGCTTTTGGTATGATACCCAAAACTCGACTGCTATTATTTTGTGCAGCGGTTGCCACACGTCCTATTAATTCAAGACTACCTCCCCCATATACAAAATGAATATTTCGCTCAGCTAACATCTTACCAAGGGTTTCTGCTGCTTCTATAAACTCACTAGTTTTTCCAGGGCTGGATCCACAAAAGACACAATTTTTTATGAATTTACGAGTTGATGATCCTTCCATGACTACACTCACCCTCTCTCTTGAATGATTTTGAGTTTGTACAAAGATGCAGGAATAATGCAATGTATTTATAGAGCCAAAAGGTATTGCAAAGTTAAATCATATGGTTATTGGCTTGAAATACAAGATTCAACACCTTTTACCAATTTTCAATTTGTTAGCTGGAAAAGTCACATGGGTTGTCGGCTTAAAATGCAAAATTTTCAAAAAGGATTATAGGTGGTTGATTATTGAGAAAACGTTTGAGTTTGAAATGAAACATTTAAAAATAACAGCTATAGTAAATATATACAAGTAGTTGTGATTGTGGTTCACATCTTCCTTTGGTTTTACGTCCAATAATGGCATAAACGCCCTCTATGGGTCGGGGATAGGCTTCCCATCCAATTTTCTTATAAATTGGCAAACAGGGTCTTTTAAAGTCAAATTCCTGAGACTGTACCGCTCATGTTCTTTTAGGAATATGTCCTATAATTCATGAATTGCAATATGCACATATCCACTAGGATGCATCTCAAGAGTCGATAAGATATTATTAAAAGACTCCTTACTCAGGCCATTCTTAATGAACCTAATTTTATCTTCACGATTTACAGACACTATTCTTAAAGTGTGGCAACGTATGTTGCAAGTCATGCGTGCACACTTGTAACAAATATTTAATCGTTTTGCTCTTCATTTTTTTGAAAAAGAGCTTTTACCTAAGTCAGGCATGTAGAAAATTAATGAGTCTGAAAATTCACCTGTCAATCTAACTTTTGCTTCAATTAACCAACGTAAATCAACAGGTATATTCATAATCATTAATAACCTTAATCTTTCACATCTTGCTTGGTAAATTTTCTTCAAGGAATTTTGAGGTAATGAGGGAAAATGCTTTTTAAATTTTTTTAGAATGTCATCCATTTTTTTTTTTGAAAAGGGGGAAGAAGAGAAGATATCAGTAATTATGAGAAACTAACAAAATCGATTTGAAATATCACGGAGTACCGTTATCCACCACTTAGCCGGGGTGCAAAATAAAACTACTAAATTAACCTGCAAGTAAAAAAAAAATATTAGAAGAAGAATAAATATATATAAATATGTAAATATATAAAACAAAGATTAATTGGTCTCGTAACAAGGATCTGACAGGAACGTAAATTCTTCATGAAAAGCTTGATTTTCTAGAAACGGCTTGAGTCTTTGCCCATTTACCTTAAACACATTCCCATTTCTAGGATTTTCAATGTCAATTGTTCTATAAGGGTACACATGTTTCACAATAAAAGGGCCACTCCATCTTGATCTTAATTTTTCAGGGAATATGTGAAGTCGAGAATTATAAAACAAAACCTTATGACCAATGTCAAATGTTTTTCTCTGAATTTTTTTATCATGAAAGGCTTTAATTTTAGCTTTATGAATTTTTGAATTCTCATATGCATCATTTCTCAATTCTTCAAGTTCATTTATTTGTAATTTACATATGTGTCTAGCAAAATCAAGATTTTCATTGAAAGTTTTAATAGCCCAGTAAGCTTTATGGTCAAGCTCTATAGGTAAGTGACAAGGTTTTTCATAAACTATCTTATAGGGAGACGTACCCAATGAAGTTTTAAAAGCAGTTCTATAAGCCCACAGTGCATCATTTAGTCTTAAAGACCAATCTTTGCGATTTGGGTTTACAGTTTTTTTTAAAATTTATTTTATCTCCCTATTTGCTAATTCAACTTGTTCACTTGTCTGAGGATGATAAGGGGTGGCAACTTTGTGAGTAATACCATATTTTTTTACTAATGTTTCAAATGGTCTATTACAAAAATGCTTACCCCCATCACTTATAATGGCTCGAGGGATTCCAAATCGACTTAAGATATTTTCTTTCAAAAATTTCATGACTGTTTTATGGTCATTATTTCGACATGGAATAGCCTCAATCCATTTTGAGACATAATCTACTGCAACTAAGATATACGTAAATCCAAATGATAATGAAAATGGTCCCATAAAATCTATCCCCCAACAATCAAAGATTTCAATAACAAGAATAGGGTTCAAAGGCATCATGTTTCGTTTTGAAATTGATCCAAACTTTTGACAATTTTCACAAGTTATACAAAATGCATGTGTATCTTTAAATAAAGTGGGGCAATAAAATCCACACTGCAAGATTTTTGCAACTGTTTTCTTTGATGAGAAATGTCCCCCACATGCTTTAGAATGACAAAATTCAATAACTTTATTTACCTCATTGTCGGGTATGCATCTTCAAAATGTTTGATCACTACAATATTTGAAGAGATAAGGATCATCCCAATAAAACTTTCTCACCTCAGTTAAAAATTTTCTTTTGTCTTGAGCATTCCATTGAGGTGGCATTTCTCCTGTTACAAGAAAATTAACAATATTAGCATACCAAGGCATTGTAACAGTAGAAAATAAAAATTCATCTGGAAAAGAATCATTAATAGGTGTTATTTCTGTTGATGAATCTGGTGTGAGTCTTGATAAGTGATCTGCAACAACATTCTCAGCTCCCTTCTTATCCTTTATAGTGATAATAAATTCTTGAAGCAATAGAATCCATCGAATCAGCCTTGGTTTTGCATCCTGTTTAGACATTAAGTACCTTACAGCAGCATGGTCAGTAAATACAACAGTTGAAGAACCAATTAAGTAAGAGCAAAATTTGTCTAATGCAAATATTATAACAAGTAGTTCTTTTTCAGTTGTTGTGTAATTCATTTGTGCACTGTTTAAAGTTCTACTTGCGTAATAAATTACATAGGATTTACCTTCCTTTCTTTGTCCCAATACAGCACCAACAGTGTAGTCACTAGCATCACACATGAGCTCAAAAGGTAAAGACCAGTCAGGAGATTGTATGATAAGAGCAGATGTTAAGAGGCCAATTAATTTTTCAAACGAATTTTGACACTCTTGAGTCCACTTAAATGATACATCTTTTGCTAAGAGGTTACAAAGAGGTTTAGATATAGCACTAAAGTTTTTTATGAACCTCCTATAAAATCCAGCATGTCCTAAAAAAGATCGAACTTCTCTGACTGTTTTTGGTGGAGGCAAATGTGTAATGAGTTTGACTTTTGCCTTATCCACTTTAATTCCTTTAGAAGATACTATATGTCCTAAAATAATTCCAGAAGTAACCATGTAATGACATTTTTCTCAATTCAATACAAGACATTTTTCTTCACATCTTTTTAAAACCTTTTCTAAGTTTTCAAGATAATTATCAAAAGAATTTTCAAACACAGTTAAATCATCCATGAAAACTTCTAAATAATGCTCAATCATGTCACTAAAAATACTTAACATACATCTCTGAAATGTTGCTGGGGCATTACAAAGTCCAAAAGGCATTCTTCTAAAAGCAAAGGTTCCAAAAGGGTATGTGAATGTAGTCTTTTCTTAGTCCTCTAGTGCTATGAAAATTTGATAATAGCCAGAGTAACCATCTAGAAAGCAATAGTAGAGATGTCCTACTACTCTTTCTATAATTTGATCAAGGAATGGTAAAGGAAAATGGTCTTTTCTAGTGGTCGAGTTCAACTTTCTATAATCTATGCACATCCTCCAACTAGATGAGACTCGAGTTGGTATTAACTCACCTTTTTCATTTTCAATGACTGTGATTCCAGATTTTTTTGGTACTACCTGAGTAGGACTTACCCACTTACTATCTGAGATAGGATAAATGATTCCTACTTCAAGTAATTTGAGAACTTCAGCTCTCACTACCTCTTTCATATGTGGATTTAATCTCCTTTGAGATTGTTGGAAAGTTTTGGTATTATCCTCTAGGTGTATTCTATGTGTGCAAATTAGAGGATTAATACCATTTATGTCTTTTAAAGTCCACCCAATTGTATTTTTATGAATTTTTAATAATTCAATCAACTTACCTTCTTGTTCACTTGTGAGTGTAGAAGAGATTACCACCGGGTAAGTTTGTTTCTCTCCAAGAAATGCATATTTCAGTCCTTTAGGCAAAGGTTTTAACTCCAACTTTGAAATTTCATTATGTTTATCCTCATTTTCTCCCAATACTTCAAACTTTAGTTTCCATCCTTTATTTTCAATCACCTGTGCACAATCAAGTAAAGAACATATATCAGAGATTTTAGGATCTAATTGTATATTTGACTTAAATGGATTTATTAAACACATTTCTAAGGGATCGGTAGAACTCCCTTTTTGAATATAATCCTCTACAATTGTTTCAATCATGTTGCCTTCTTCACTTTCATCCTCCCCTTCATATGGTTGCTTACACAAATTGAAAACATTGAGTTTAAGTGTTATGTGTCCAAATGAAAGCTTCATTACTCTATTTCTGCAATTAATCAAAGCGTTAGAAGTTGCTAAAAATGGACGACCTAAAATAACAGGTATCGGATTACATCCTTTGACAGGTTCTGTGTCCAAGACAATAAAATCCACAGGATATATGAATTTATCAACTTGAACTAAAACATCTTTCACTATCCCTCTTGGTACTTTATTGATCTATCGGCAAGTAAAAGAGTTATAGATGTTGATTTTAACTCCCCGAGATTGAGCTGCTGATAAACTGAATACGGCAATAAATTCACACTAGCACCAAGATCAAGTAAGGCTTGTTCAATTTTATGACTTCCAATAATACATAAAATTGTAGGACAACCAGGGTCTTTATATTTCAAAGAATTATTGTTCTGAAGAATGGCACTTACTTATTCAGCTAAAAATGCTTTCGTTTTCACATTTAATTTTCGCTTTACTGTGTATAAATCTTTCAAAAATTTTGCATAAGAGGGAACTTGTTTAATAGCATCCAGTAAATGAATATTAACTTTTACCTGTTTGAAGATTTAAAAAATTTTAGGATTGTGATTCATCTTCTTAGTATTACGTAATGCATGAGGAAATAGAGGTGGAGGTAAGGGTTTGGTGTTTTCTTCATTAGATGTAGGTTCAACACTTTTCTTACCCTTAGAGATTGATTGATCACTCTCATGAGGTTCAGAAATTTCTTTTTCAATAATTTTACCACTTCGAATAGTAATAACTGCTTTAACTTGATCGATGTGTTGGCTTCCTGAATTACATGCATTTGAGTTATGTTGTCCTTTGGGGTTTGGCTGTGGTTGAGAATGAAATTTTTCTTTCTCATGAATGTTCAGTGCAGATGCAAATTTAGCAAGAGTATCTTTCAAATCAGCAAATATTTGAGCATTTTGAGAATTAATAGACTCTTATTTTTCAATGAATGTATGCAAGGTTTCTTCAAGATTTTTCCTAGGAGGTGGGACATTTGGTGCATAACCTTGATGATTTTAAAAGTTTTGGTGTGGTTGGAAAGGTGGTTGTGAAGCCTGTGCTTAAGTGTTATTCTTCCAACTAAAATTCGAGTGATTTTGTCATCCAGGATTATAGTTTTGTGAATATGGGTTATTGTTTGACTGCTTGAACGTGTTTAGAACATTGGCTTGTTCATGGAGACATTCCCTAAATGCAGGCAAAGTTGGGCAATCATTGGTAGAGTGATCACGGGTTTCACAAATGTGACATACAATTTCTTGAACAGATTTTATTTGACCACTTTTTTTCATTTCTAAGGTTTCGACTTTTCTAGCAAGGGATGCTAATTTGGCTTGAAGGTCATGGTCTTCCTTAAGATGATAAATATCCCCACTAGATCTAGTGGTTTGATTTTTGCTAGGTGCCTCACAGGTACCAGCAGTGTCCCAATTTTGAGAATTGTCTGCTAGTAAGTCAAGATAGTTCATTGCCTCTTCTGGGTCTTTTTTCTCAAATGTTCCATTACACATCATTTCTACCATTTGCCTAACTTGGGGTGTTAAGCTCTCATAGAAATTTGAGACTACTCTCTATGTTTCAAAACCGTGATAGGGACAGGTATTAAGTAATTCTTTATACCTTTCCCAACATTGGTAAAGGGTCTCTCTTGGTTTTTGGGCAAAAGTGGTGATTTGTCTTTTGAAAGAATTTGTTCTATGGGAGAGAAAAAACTTTTTCAGGAATTGTTGTTGCATCTCATCCCATAAAGAAATGGATCCTGGCCTAAGATTTTATAGCTATGTTTTAGCTTTATCTTTTAAAGAAAAAGGAAAAAGCTTAAGTCGAATTGTGTTCATACTACAATTTTGATCATTATATGTGTTACACACTTCTTCAAATTCTCATAGATGTAGATAAGGGTTCTCTGCATCTAAATCATGAAAAGTGGGTAAAAGTTGGATAATGTCTGGCTTAAAATTAAAATGCGTTGCATCCGGAGGAAAAATTAAGCAAGATGGTGCACCGGTTCGTGTAGGGTTCATGTAGTTTCTAAGTGTCCTAGGTCGGTTATGCTCATTATGTTGAGATTGATTGTCCCCTGGGTCTATGAGTCCCTCAATTTGATTTTCGCTCATGGTGTTAATTAATAAAGAATGAGAAGCTGAAGGAGAATCTAACAAACTATCAAAGGAAGTTTTGAAATTACCTTTCACCAAACGATGAGAATTAGGATCTCGAAACCAACCGCTCATAAAAGACATAAAATACAATACAATAACAATAAATAATACAAATAAGAGAAAAACAAATATTAAATACAAGTAAATAAAATAGGAAAAATGAAAAGCAAAATAAAGATAAATAATTAGAAGTTAGATTAGTAATGTTATATTATATAATAAACAAAATAATAAATAAAGCACGTTAGGAGGCTCGGCCTTCTATGAAAATAAAGAGCGAAAATAAAAAGCGAAAATAATAAAAAATAGAATAATAAATAAAGTAAAGCATGTTAGGAGGCTCGGCCTTCCATGAAAATAAAAAATAAAAATAAAATTGAATAATAAATAAAGAGTAGGAGGCTCAGCCTTCCATGAAAATAAAAGGCAAAAATAATAAATTAATTAAACAAGTTAGAATGCTTAGCCTTCTATGAAAATATATTTAACAAAAATAAAAAGTAAATAATAAATAAAGTAAAGCACGTTAGGAGGCTTAGCCTTCCATGAAAATAAAATAAACAAACAAATAACAACAAAACAAAATATTAATTTTACCTCCCTGGCAACGGCGCCAAAAACTTGACACGTCCAGAATATAAGAGTTATTCCCAAGTGTAGGTTGTCGAAGTAATAAATAACCCAATGAGAACCGGGTCGATCCACAGGGAAGTAGAATTAAAATTATAAATTATACACACTTTAAAGATAATTAATGCAGTATAAGATGTTTGCAAATATTATTTCAATTAACCAATTCAAATAAAAAGCTAAGGTTACGGGGATTCACTCTTGGCATAAGAAGTAAGAATATATTTAACTTTTTTTTTTATAACTCAATTGGAATCCTCACACAAAGGAGGTTCCAACCAGAAAATATAGCAATTAAAGTTCATCATCATTTATATATTGATTAGTATTTATTTCTTTCAATTATTATACACCAAATCTTATAAATGGGTTCAAGTATTTATTATGCCAATCTTTATATTTGTCTACAATAAATCAAGACTCCCACTTTACAAGAAAGGTTATATACACCAAATCTTGTAAATGGTTTCAAAAATTTATTGTGCCAAGTATTAAGTTTGTCAATAATAAATCAAGAATCACCACTTTAGAAGAAAGGGTATTAATTCTACAAACAAAATAAATACATCATATATAGGTTTGCATAACTTAAAAATAAAGCATTAAATTCATGAATAAATATTAAACATATCTTATTACCTTGCTAAGAGCTTCACCCTTTCACCTTAGCTTAAAGAAAATTATTTGGACATAATAAAACTAAAGAAAAAGAAAAGAAATGGAAGAAGAAATAATATGATTTAATAGTAAACAAGAGAAATAAATTTACAAAGAAATGGATACAAAGGACAAGTATTTTGAACTAAATTCTAACTTTCTAATTACATTCTTTAGGCATAAACAAGCTACCTATTTATAGAAAAACATGGATAAATCGAGACAAATTTGGAGGGAACCACTTGGTTGATGAAAGTCAAGAATGGTGGCAAAATAAGTTGCATTCATTATCACTTGGGTACCCACTTAATTATCCAATTTGGAATTGATGTGATCTGAATTAGCTATCACTCAAAACATCACAGTTGTAGATAAGTCTCTTATCTTTCTAAATTTAGTAATCTCATATGTATTAGATACGTATTTCTATAGTTATGGGCCAAATACTGATGACTGTTCAAACTGGGCCTGTACTGCAGATCAGTTCTGTTCTAGTCCATTTTTCACCCTCTAAACACTCAAATTTCCAATGCTTTGTGAAATACAATATGTTATCCCATTAAGTCAGGTCTCTACAGAATCAAGAATCACCTCAATTTGATCTTTAGGTAGAAAGGTATGCCAATTTTACCAACCTACCACAAAACAGTTAAAAGATAATTAAGTACAATATTGTAAACATACTTAAGTTAAGAAAATTAAATACACTAGTAATACAAAATAATCATATAAAACTCTTATTAAATGTGTAATTTCAAGTGTTCATCAATGTACACCACCACCACTGTTGGATAGATCGACTGCCAATCTACCCAATAGTAATGGTTGTGCACATCATCGCTACCTCATTTGACGCTGAATGGTAGTGGCCTTGCCCTCCCACTATAGTGCGGGGTGGGCTATTCAGCAAAGAGTGGTGGAATTTGGGAAGGGTTGTCCTTTAGGAAGACCTCTGGCTGGGCCCTTAAAGGCTGACTTATTCTTGGGCCTGGAGGCTTTGGGCCCAGAGGTAGTTTTTTGAGGGGGAACAAGGGTCCACAAGTTTCTAGTTTTGATTCATTTAAAATTGGGAATTCTATTATATCTTGGTTGGTTCGGATTATCTCTTTTATCTTTGTTTACTCCTTTAACTTTTGTTGGTTTGCCACATGTCTGAGCTAGTCCGAACGGGTTTCTTGGGGGGTGTTATGCTATTAACTGTTTTGGATATGATTTTTGAAGATATCAGAGTTGGTTGGTTCAGTATAATGATGTCATGGCTATTCGTTGTGTTATTGCCACATAGTGACAGCTTCTCCCACACTTTCTTTGAGTAATAATGATGAATCTTCCCAAGCGTCATCCTCGACTTGCACAAAAAGCTTATTGAACAAGGATCTTACCCTTATTCTTCAATCTGCTTCTGATTGTGTGGCTGAAGATAGCTGAAACCCAAAGGTCACGTTTGTTTTATTTACTGAGTGATGTTTTGGTTGACCAAAAATGATTTGGGCCATTCGATCTGTTGAATCTGATGGCTTAGGTCATTGTTCTTTAAAGATAAGTGCATTTAATACACCTGGGAACTCAAAGTGTCATACCTCTTTATCCCAATAAGGGTCTTTTCGATTTTTTTACTTATCTTGTCCATTCATTTAATCTGGATGGTCTTGATTGCTCCACTGTTGTTTATAAATAGTTTACCTCCTGAATTTGCCTCTTTATTCTGCATTTTTTTTCTTCATTGCTATCATACTGCTTTTTCGGCGCGAAGACTTCTTCTCCGTTTGGTGGCTTTGTTATTGTTGTAGTTTTTTATTTCTGCATATCCCTTTTGGTAAGTACTTCCTTCTGCTTTTCTTTTTCTATTTTCTTCATTTTCTCTGGCATGTTTGCGTTTGACACGTCCAGAATATAGAAGTTATTCCCAAGTGCAGGATTGTCGAAGTAATAAATAACCCGATGAGAACAGGGTCGATCCACAGGGAAGTAGAATTAAAATTACAAATTATAAACACTTTAAAGATAATTAATGCAGTATAAGATGTTTGTAAATATTATTTCAATTAACCAATTCAAATAAAAAGCTAAGGTTACGGGGATTCACTCTTGGCATAAGAAGTAAGAATATATTTAACTTTTTATTTTTTTTATAACTCAATTGGAATCCTCACACAAAGGAGGTTCCAACCGGAAAATATAGCAATTAAAGTTCATTATCATTTATATATTGATTAGTATTTATTTCTTTCAATTATTATATACCAAATCTTATAAATGGGTTCAAGTATTTATTATGCCAATCTTTATATTTGTCTACAATAAATTAAGACTCCCACTTTACAAGAAAGGTTATATAAACCAAATCTTGCAAATGGTTTCAATAATTTATTGTGCCAAGTATTAAGTTTGTCAATAATAAATCAAGAATCACCACTTTAGAAGAAATGGTATTAATTCTACAAACAAAATAAATACATCATATATAAATTTACATAACTTAAAAATGAAGCATTAAATTCATGAATAAATATTAAACATATCTTATTACCTTGCCAAGAGCTTCACCCTTTCACCTTAGCTTAAACAAAATTATTTGGACATAATAAAACTAAATGAAAAGAAAAGAAATGGAAGAAGAAATAACATGACTTAATAGTAAACAAGAGAAATAATAGTACAAGGAAATGGATACAAAGGAAAAGTATTTTGAACTAAATTCTAACTTTCTAATTACCTTCTTTAGGCATAAACAAGCCACCTATTTATAGAAAAACATGGATAAATCGAGACAAATTTGGAGGGAACCACTTGGTTGATGAAAGTCAAGAATGGTGGCAAAATAATTTGCATTCATTATCACTTGGGCACCCACTTGATTATCCAATTTGGAATTGATGTGATCCGAATTAGCTGTCACTCAAAACATAAAAGTTGTAGATAAGTCTCTTATCTTTCCAAATTGAGTGATCTCATACATATTAAATACGTATTTCTATAGTTATGGGCAAAATATTGATAACTGTTCAAACTGGGCCTGTACTGCAGATCAATTCTGTTTTAGGCCAATTTTCACCCTCTAAACACTCGAATTTCCAATGATTTATTAAATACAATATGTTAGTCCATTGAGTCAGCTCTGCATAGGATTAAGAATCACCTCAATTGGATCTTTAGGTAGAAAGTTATGCCCATTTTACCGAACCTGCCACAAAACAGTTATAAGATAATTAAGTACAATATTGTAAACATACTTAAGTTAAGAAAATTAAATACACTAGTAATACAAAACAATCATGTAAAACTCTTATTAAATGTGTAATTTCAAGTGTTCATCAGCGTTCATGGGCTTCTGCTACTTGATTTGGCTTTTATCGTTTTGGTTATTTTTGTAGTTTTTTCAGCCATTTTTTGGTTCTTGTTACTGCATTCTTACTTTGATTGCATCTACATTTTTTTTTAATGCCTATTGCCTATTTTTCCTTAATTTCCATTTTATGGGTTTCCTTACCCTGGAGTGTCTATAGTATTTAAGAAATAATTCTTTGAGTTTTAATGGCATCTGGAGACAATTTAGGCATTTTAGTCGTAAACATGGCTGAGGAGAAGGAAGAAATGATCCATAGGTCCCACTGGTCAAAAGAGGCAGTGGGGCTCGAAGTTGTAGAAGGGTGTCCACTTAATAGGTGATGTTTCTTCTTCTGCATGAATAGTCATTACCAAGGCCGAATCGGTCTCCAATTTAGGGAGGGAGAGGGTAATGACCTAGAAGACCCTAGGGGGCAGATAGTGTAGAGGTGGTAGAGTTTGAGCTGGACACTAAGTACCGTACGTCTTGTTTGAACGAGGCCAACCTGGATGAGTCTATGACATCCTTGAGTCGGTCATCCTTAAGCTGCCCACTAAGAAGGATTATTCGAGCAGCCCTATCAATGGTGAGGTGTCAATTCATGTAGAGTTCTTGAAGTTGAGCCTCAGGCTTTTTATGTAGCGCTATTTTGCTTAGATGCTAGTCCGCCTAAGAATAGCTCCATCCTAGCTAAGGCCTAATTCCTGGAGAGTCGTAACTGGTTAATATGTTCTATGGGTAAAGGCAAGGCAGTCCCCCCTCCCCATTTTTAAGAACTATGCTACTTGTACCACTTTATGACCAATGCTAGAAGCCAAAAAGGACTTCTATTGCCTTTCCTTCCATGGTCTCCAAACCTTAGTCTTTGGTTGACCTACTTCTGTGAAAGACTGGAAGGGGGAATGGTTATTTACTAGAGAAAAGTGGGGTTAGAGGGTTCCTAAGAGAAATAGGGGAGAGTAAGTCATCCTTACTAGTTTTTTTATGGATGTAGGTCTTTGTCTTTATGTACTTGAGAATTCTTCTTGTTGCCCTATGTTTCTTAGCTAACATTTTTTACTTTCTTGCAGTGATCTAGGTTACTGACATCGAGGTGTTCAAGCAAACACTTAATCGAATAACCACCATACTTTAGCATATCTGCCCAGTTCATGAGCTGCTGTCGCTGGCCATCCTAGTTGGATCGGGCCTTGTTACTTTCGTACTGTCCCTGTCCCATATTTGAAGTAAGTTCTTATTTTTCTTTGCCTTAGACCAATCTTCCTTTAACACTGCTGGTTGAGCAGAAGATGACCAACTCTCTAGTAGTGGCAAGGAGCCATATTGTCGAGCTGATGGTATAAAACGAGGAACTTGAGACACAACTCGTTGTGGCTCTGCGAGAGAGGAAGCTGATAGAGCAGAGTAGGAATTCCTTGGTGGCTGATCTTGAGGAGCAGAGGGAATTATTGGTTTATTGGTTATAATGAAAGCTTCTGCCAAGGAGCGACGGAGGGGTTCTTAAGGTTTATCAACCTTTTTTAGGAGCACTACCCGAAAATCGATCTTTAGTGGTTGTGGAACCTGGCCATTAGGGGCTCACATCACGAAGATGAGACCGTTGGAGCCTAGGACATTGAAGAGGCATTAGTGTCTTCTGGTGGTGATGCTGCTCCTGTCAATACAACTGCCACTGGTAGTGGTGTTACAGTTGCATGCACTAGTGAGGCTGCTCCTTCTGCCATCCAGGGTCAAGCTACTGCCACTGTTGCCACTTAGCCTTTTAGGCTAGCTAAAACTTCAGCTGATGCTCCTGCCTTAGCTAACCCTCCGGTTGAAGCTAATCCTGAGGCGATATCTATTACGGACCTAGAGGTGCTTTATGTGGCCTCAGCTGCATAAGCCAACGAGCTTCTCTTCTACCTTCTCATATTTCTCTTCCACTTTCTCCTATTTCTCTTCTACCTTGTCCTTTTTCTTTTTTTTTTTTTATAAAGTTTAGAACTAGTAATGTCTAGAATTTTTTATAATATTTTTTCCCAATGAATGCAAGTATTTTTCATTTCTT
Source organism: Ailanthus altissimus (assembly GCA_946807835.1). Classification (NCBI taxonomy): domain Eukaryota; kingdom Viridiplantae; phylum Streptophyta; class Magnoliopsida; order Sapindales; family Simaroubaceae; genus Ailanthus; species Ailanthus altissimus. The sequence continues at coordinate 29,336,062 of OX327688.1, read as the reverse complement.
CTGTTCTTGTCCCAATCTGTTGTTCTTATAATTGTTTATAGTAAATCTGTTTACTCATATGGGAAAAATATCAATAATATAATCGGACAACTTATAATATTGAATTAACAATATGTTAGTATAACTGAACCGCCCATAAAACTTGTCATAAAAGCATTTTAGCTTGGCCAAACTGTTCATGATAATGATAAAACTTATAAGAAAAGCTAACCGTAATGCCGAACCGCTTATAACAATCATGTAAATAACAATGGCTCATAACTTTGGTGAGCTTTTGTTGTAGAATAAGGAGTTCATCCAAAGCCATAAGACATCAAGCTCAGTTGTTTTGAGCACAAATGAAAACTATGCGAACTTGATCTCCATATAACAAATTGAAATAGAGACTTGCTCAGCTAACAAATGTCACATGACAACCAGATTACCGTAGGGATAAAAATATAAATCCAAGTCTGAGAGTTATTTTGATAACATCAGCTCGGCGTGGAAGTATGACAGTAGTCAGTAAAAAACCAAGATAATAACCAATTATTTACTGTGACAAAAGTTATTTTGCAAAGACTTGAGAGTTACAATAAATAATACCCTGCCTGGCAGAGGCATGACTAGGCAGTCATTGGTAACAGAGTTGGTGAGATACAAAGGCTGGCGGCCACTTTCAGAGATTGTCGAAATATGATGGCCGATTTAAAGCAATAATGCTGACTGAGCAGTTTGCAGTGGTTCTAAAACTGTCGATAATGAAACCGAGCAACTTGTAGTACCTTTGAAAGACTGGCTCGATGTAATAAAGCTGAACAGAGTGCCATAGGTTCTGTAGAAACACCACAATGATACTGTGAAAAGGCCATGGTTAAACTATCTTTAATGGATGCCATGAAAAAGTCCATGGTGATGTTGTGGAAATGCCACAGTCCTCGCCCCACTAAGCTATCTTAATTATTCTTGTGTCAAACTAGTAATGGTGATATACTCTGTGAGCTTTGAACCAATTATGGTAAATGCCATGTGGGTGTCGACCCAATCATGGAGAAATGCTTCGCAATCTTAGAACCAATCATGGAGAAATGCACTGTGGGCGTCGAATCGATGGCAGTGAAGTGCCCCGTGGGCATTGAACTGGTGATGGTGAAACGCTCTGTGAGCATCGAACCAATGATGGTGAAACGCTCTGCGAGCATCAAACCAACGATGGTGAAATGCCCTGTGAGCGTTAAGTCGGTGATGACGAAATGCTCTATGAGTGTCAAATCGGTCATGGCAAAATGCTCCGTGAGTGACAAACCAATGATGGTGAAATGTCTCGTGGCCGTCGAGCTGGTGACTGTGAAATGCTCTATTAGCATTATATCAGTCACGACGAAATGGTCAATGAGCATTGAACCAATGGTGGTGAAATAGTGATGAAACGATGATGTAATGGCAGAGATGACAACGTGATGTGATGATTATATGATGATGATAATATAATGGAATGATATGATGTGATGATTTAAATGATTTGGGGCGTACCTTTAGAAGGCATCGATCCACTTAGGTTGACTCAGGTGATTCTTTCAAAATAATCCTCGTAGGGCCTTTGTTAGCTTGAAGGCAACATTCATGAGCATTCCATTCCTTATTCCAAGTAGTTAGTTTTTCATTGAGATACATACAAGAACCCAAACAATTTTATTAAGAACGATGTTTGTACATGGAGAAAAATCGTTGCATAAAGAGTAAGATAGAGTTTAAGAATAATATTTCTTTAGTAGTTTGGCATTCCCCGACTTCCTCAAGACTCATTCATCTGCCCTTTTAAGCTTATAAGCTCCCTTGATGCACCTAAGGACTTTATACGGCCTTCTCAAGTTAAACCGAGGACTCCATCTGCAGAATTTCTTGTGTTGAGCACTACTCTTCTCAGCATCAAGTCTCCATCTTTGAACTTTCTAACTTAACCCTCTTATTGTAATATTTGACTATCCTCTACTGATAGGCCACTGCTCTGATCTAGGTCTGGTCTCTGAGCTATTCGATTGAATCCAATCATCCCTGCATCAGCCTGTTGTTGAAAACTTCAGAGAAGTTTAGCACTCGGTGAGTTGGGGTTCCCATCTCTATGGGAATTACTGCTTTGCTCTCGAAGGCTAACGAGAATAGCATCTCACCTGTGATTATCTTGCTAATCATACGGAGCGCCCATAGTACTTCTGCCAGCTCCTCTACCCATGCTCTATTTCTTTCGATCAATTTCTTCTTAAGCAACTTATTGACCAACTTGGCAGTTGGTCTTGAGATGTGCAGGAAAGGCAAATGACAACCGTACTTCAGGTGGTCGCATAAGTTCTTAAAGCTATTGTTATCGAACTGCTTCCCATGGTCGGTGATGATAGTGTGAGGGATTTTGTATTGACATATCACATTCCTTGAGATGAAATCTCGGATACTTTTCTCTATTATCTTCGATAATTGCTTGGCCTCGATTCATTTGGTAAAGTAATTGACTGTCACAACTACATATATACCAGATTCCTTACCTTTGGGCAAATGTCAGATTAAGTCGAGTCCCTACTGGGCGAACGGCTAGGGTCCACTCATTGTAGTTAGTTCTTATGTAGGTGCTCGAATCTTGTCTGTGAATCTTTAACATGTGTTGTAGCGTTGAACTAAGCTTTTAGCCTCCCGTTAAGTGGTTGGCCAATAATACCCGGTCCTGAATACTTTGTGAGCCAATGCTTCTATCCTAGAGTGATTACTACAGACTCTTCACAGATTTCCCTAAGGACTCGTTCCACCACCAACGAGCCCAGGCACCTCTTGCAGAGGTATGAGAAACCTCTCCGGTATAATGCCCCGTCGATCACCGAGTATCTGGTGGCTCGGTATTTAATTCTTTGGGCTTTCTTTTTGTTGGTCAGAATTGTCCCGTTCAAAATGTAATCCTTAATGGGGTCTATCCAACTTGGTTCTGACTTGATATATATGATCTGTTTTTCCTCTTCTTGGATGTTAGACTCCGATATGAGTTCTACAAGGACCGTTCAGGGTAACCGATCATCTTCTATTGATGCCATTCTGGAGATGATGTCTGCTCAGTGATTCTCATTTTTAGAGATCAGTTCCACATGCACTTCTTTGAACTAGTAGGTCAGACCTCTCACTTTTGCCAAATATGCAACCATTCTTTCCTCCATACCCTTAAAACTGCTATTAACTTGGTTTACTACCAATAGGGAGTCACTTTTTACCAGTACTTCTTTTGTAGCCAATGCATGAGCTACTCTTAATCCGACCAGGAGAGTTTTGTATTCTGCCTTATTATTTGAGGCTTTGAACCCAAAGCGAACTGCGTAACTAACCTTATCTCCTTCGTGGCTCACAAGAATGAATCTTGCTCCATTCCCTTACAGGTTGGATGCCCCGTCAATATGGAGTAGCCATCTTTTCAAAGCTTGATCAGGGGCTTGGGCTACTATCTCATCGACCTCCATTGACTTGTGGGTGTATTCAGCTGTAAAGGTGGCCAAAGCCTGCCCTTTGATAGCTGTTCAGAGCTTGTAGTGAATGTTGAACTCGTTCAGCTCCATGGCCCACTTAACCAATCACTTGGATAGGTCCGGCTTGTGCAAGATCTACCTTAACAGTAGGTTAATCTTTACAATGATGGTGTGCATATGAAAATAAGGCCACAATTTCCTTCCTAACACAATTAGGGCTAATTGTAACTTTTTAGGGGGAGGGTATCGAGTCTCCGGGTTGGTGAAGGTTTTACTTACATAATATACTGGCCGCTGTACCCTTTCTTCTTTTATGACTAATACTGAACTCGCAGCTCATTTTGAGACTCCTAGGTATAGTATCAATTCCTCTCCTTGTATAAGGATGGCTAAGTGTACTGGTTCGAAAGCTAGGCCTTTAATTGTCAAAAAGCCTGTTTGTATTTCTCTATCCACATGTTTTTGTTTTTCCTCTTTATTGCCTGGAAAGACTTTACCACGAAAGTACATTTTTTTAGGTTCAGCTTCACCCCGTTCTCCCTCAATATCACAAAAACTTTCCTTAGATCGGCCACGTGGTCCTCCACCTTTATGGACTTGCCTATTATATCATTCATATACACTTTTATATTCCTATCGATCAAGTTTTTGAAGAGCTTGTTTACTAGTTTCTGGTAAGTAGTTCCAGCATTCTTTAACTCGAATAGCATCACTTGATAATAGTAGGTCCTCTAGTAGGTGATAAACAATGTTTTGTCATGGTTAGTGGAAAACATCAGGATTTGATTATAGCCAGAGAAGGCGTCTATGAAACTTATTAACTCATACCCAGCCGTAGCATCCATAAACTGGTTGATCTTTGGGAGGAAAAAACTATCCTTTAGACATGCCTTATTCAGATCGATGAAGTCCAAGCACATCCTTTATTTCTCATTGGCCAATCAATTAGGGTAATGGATTTTTTTGATTAAACCTACTGCTAACAATTTCTCCACTTTTTTTGCTATAGCCTCATTGCATTCCCAGCAAAGATTTTCCTTTTTTTTGTAATCAATTGGGACGTGGGGTTGATGGTCAACTTATGGAAAGCTAGTTTTGAATTGATTCTAGGAATGTATTTATGGGACTAAGTGAAAACATCTAAAAATTCATGAAGGAATTGGGTCAATTCTCTCTTGACACCTAGCTTTAATTGAGACCTCATTCTAACGGCTTTCTCAGGCTCTTTAATTTTGACCAGCTCATCTTGCAGTTCCTTTACTGGCTCGAGTGATTTATAGACTCCCTCCCTTGGGTCAACAACGAAAATATAGAATACTCTTCTTGCTGTCACTGCATAATAATGTTTGGCTACCTTTTAATCTCCCGGCACTATTCTGATCTTGTCCCCCACCAGGAATTTTAACTTTAAGTAATGAATGGATAGGGAGACATTCGTACTTACTATAAATGGCCTTCCGAAGAGGATCCTATACTGTAAAGTTTGATCGACCATCACGAACCTGGTCATTACAATTCTTTCATATGGCCTCTGCCCTATGGTGAGGGTCAGAGTCGCTACCTTGATTGGTGTCATGCAACTATCATCGAACCCTTATAGCAGGGTCTGGGTTCCTTCTATGCGCAGGTTCTTGATTCTGAGCTCATCCAGGGTTTCTTTAAAGATTATGTCGACTGAGTTACCTAGGTCCACGAATACTCTGTTTATCTTCTCTCTTGCCACCAACACTTCTATCATAAGTGCGTCATTGTGGGGGTAATTGACTCGCTGTACGTCTTCCTTTATGAACATGTTCGACACTTCCTGCTACAAACTAAGTTTCTTAGCTAGGAGAGGTTGCACATAACTTGGTACGCTACCATTAAGTACTTAAAGTAGTTTTTTGCTACTTATTCGATTCTCCTGCCAACGTGGGTCCGCCAAAAATAATTGTGATGGGGTTGGGGCCTAACCCACTGGACTGGTCGATGGATGCGAGAAGCTACCTATCAGCTCAAATTCTCTCAAGTACCTATTCCTCATTAGTGCATCTATTTGTTTTATCAATTCCAAAAATTTCCCTATGGTATGTCTAGGTCTATTGTACATGTCGCATAACTTCTTTAGGTCTGCTTGCCACTCTATTCCCTTCCCTTTGAAATTTCTGTGCAGCAGACCTCAATTCTAGATTGCTTCGTAGATATCTTTAAGTGGCACGGCAAGAGGAAGAAAAAATTTCAATATAAGCAACCCTTCCCTTTCTGACCAAACGTTCATCATGCCCTCTTAGGCTTCGAGGTTGCTTGGAAGGGTTGCTCGAACAATATCTATTCGACTTATGATCTCTCTAATATTTAGACCTATTGTTTGGCCCATTGCTCCTTCAGTTGTTCGCCGAATTGTCCCAGTTTGTGAAAATTTTCATCTGCGAAGGCCCGTACTCATCGTTTGGCCTATAGTATTTATAAGGATGGGGTGGAGGTCCTTTCCTTCCCTCATACCTATTATTTTTTATGGTCTTGACATGTGGGTGACTCAGTAAGGGTTTTCTTAGCCTCTTCCCCTTTCTTTATTGATATATACTTCGGCACCTTGTTATAAGCCTTCGCATAACTTACAATGCTGCTCTTCGTCAGGTGATACCAGAATCTATTCAGTCTCAGCCTTGACTTGAGGGTGTCCAAGGCGACGGGCTGGTTAAAAGCCCCTAGGGCTATTACCTCATTGTAAAATCTCTGGATAAAATTCTTGAGGTTCTCACCTTTACTTTGTCTAACCCACTTTAGTTGCTTCGGGTTTTTAGCTACCTCGCACAAACCTCGAAAGTGTTGTGTGAACTTCTCAGTTAGCTCAAGATAGAAGGTGAGACTGCGTTGCTTTAAGTCTCTACACCAGAGTAGAGGGGAAGCAGAGTTCCTGAGTAGGTTTCTGCTTCCAAAACTGCCCACTTATAAGGGGGTCACTGACCTCAACCACTATGTTGATCAGATTACCGACCTACTATCAATTCATTTGTTAGTGACGATCTTCTCTCCCTTTCTGTCTTCTTTGTGAAAGGTTGATCTTTCTTCTTCTTCTCTGCTAAGAGGCTTTCTAATTTCCCCTCTAAATTACAGACCTTGCTCTCCAGGCCCAATTTGCCTTATTGATGTTGTCGTTGTTTAGTAGTTGCTCTTTTCTCGATGCTTGCTCAAAATCTCCAGTCTATGTCTCCTCTTTCTCGGGGAGTGCCTGACTTGGCCTAGTTGCTCTAGCCAAATTGTGCAAGGTCCCTGACCTGTTCCTTCGATGTGTTTGTTTTTGAATCTTCGCTTGCTTCTAATCATCTCAGCCATGAGCTGTCTCAGTTCTTCTCTTTCTTCTTTCAAGGTTCTTAGCTATACTTTGATCTTGGGTGACAGCGAGCTTTTTATCTGATGAAGAGGCCTATTTTCATGGCCTCTGTTCCTCTTTTAGTCGGGACTTTGCTATCTGGCAACGTAATTTCTGCTAGTAGATGACTATTCTGCTATAACCACTTGTCTTCTTGGACAAATCTTTTCATTATGATTCCCACAGAGGGTGTAAAAAATTGTTGATCGAAAAAAATAATTTTTTGGGCCAACGAGCTTTGAATTTGTTTATTAGCGGGAATCAACACTTGGGTATTGATAAAAATCCATTCTGAGTTAAGCATCTGAAAGTCTTTGGCATCATTTAGGGTATTGACTGGGCATCTTTAATCATCCATTGCTTCTGTGTCTTTCCCTCCTTTTATAGTACTAATCATCGGAGGGCTTTTTGGCCATTCTCTTTTTGCTGTCTTTTTGTCATACGCCAAATATCCTCTTGCAAATCTTCCGACTTACTTCTAACTCTCCTTTTGCTGTGTTTTTGTTACACACCAAATATCTTTTTGCAAATCTTCTGGCACACTTCTACTATACGCCGGGTATCTTTTTGACATTCGTTTATGCATATTCTTTGTATATTTCCTATACCTATCTTAGCCAGAATTTGGTTAAGTGTGAAGCTAAGCCGATGGATTTAGTTAAGTCATCTTTAAGCTAATTATGTGACAACAACGGTTCAATCAAGCATTTAATTGACTTTAGTGACCAACTGTGTATCATCACCAATATATGTACATTTACTTAATATCAGTGATAATGTGAACATATTGATCCATAAATAATTTGAAATATACAATTGTAAGATAAAAAAAACTTTAAGAGTATCAAGGGACTAATTTGGACATATTAACTCACAAATTAAAAATAAATAGTTAAAAGAAAAAAAAAAGTTAAGCACTTTTGAAACTAGCTTCAATAGAGAACTCTCTCGCGGTTCCTTTCATAAGTGGCAACAACAATAAAACGCTCAGTGAATTTTTTTTCTATTGCTTTGGCTCAATTTGAATAAGTAATATCATGAGTCTTAGATTAGAATATAGTCATTTATATCAGCCTAAAATTATGACATCTTCACAATCCAATTAGTGGTTAATGAATTTGAGAGCCAAGGTCTCTAGTATTATTTAAAGTTTTGTAGTTTTTTTATTGGGCTTAAGTGCTGGACTCTATGGCTTCCCTTTGTCACTAGGTTTACATGACAAGAGTCAATTGATTTTTTTTTTAAATGAAAACTTATTGGAAATAATTTTAAACAAGTTTAAATATATTGATTTGTTTGTATAATCTTTCTATTTTCTTTTTGTATAACATAAAATCTCTTTATGCAATAATACAAGGCTTTCCATTTAACCTTGTAGTTAAATGGCAACAAAATTTATGGGTGATCCTAATTCTAGTTATTCTTGGCTTTCTCTTATTCTCTGTAGTGATCCTATTTATTGTACATCATTATATTGACCAGCCAAAATAGAATACACGTGTTTGAAATATAGAGAAGTGTATGTGTTGACCCGAAGAAGTGGTTTCTTGGGTCAACGAGCCTTAAATTTATTATAAGAGGGAATCAGACTTGGGCTTTGTCTCTTTGAGAGTAGTTAATACGGGCTTGGACCTCTTATTCACCACGAGTTGTGGGGGGCCTGCAAAGAAAACACGAACATAAGCTCAATAGTGGCCTTGCCGGGGTGGGTTTCGGCAAAGACACTCTGATTCTTAAGTTAGAAATAGGAGTTTCTCTCTTCAAAAAGGATTAGACAAGAATAAATCTCTACAATACCGGAGATGGGAGAGAGTATTTCTTTCATTCTTTTCTTGTTTTTTGTTCTTTCAGAATTTTTTTCATCATTCTTTCAACGTCTTCCTTTCTCATTTTTATAGTGGTGGCCTTTTAGGAATATTTTTGAGCTTTCCTCTGTAGTATTTTTGTCTTGTGCTAAATATTTCCTGTTGTGCTTTTGACACATGCCAAATATCTTCTTTCTATGCCTCTAACATACACCGAATAACCCTCTGTTGTGCCCCTGACATACGCTAAATATTTTTCTGCAGATTTTTTGACCCCGTTCTTATCGCAAGTCAGATTTCCCCTCTGATGTGTTAAGCATATTCCTCGAGTTTGTCTCCGCTGACGGTTTTGGTTTAAATGAGGGTTATTACTAGGGTTATTATTTATCATAAGATAAATTTATTTTCTAGGGTTATTACTTAAACTCAATATATGAGCTTAATTGTTGGGTCTTTTTAGTATTTATGTGAATATATTAGTGTCTTGACCAATAATAAGAATTGAAAAATATAAATATTAAAAGAATTAATCTTTAGAAAATATATTAAAGGATAATAATTTACTCTAGTCTTTCTCTATATTGCCATTTTCTTATTTTATTTGAGTTGTGTCATTTATTTTCTACACTTTTATTTTACTTAAATTTATTACAAAATTAAGATTTGATTTTTCTGAATAATTACAAGAAATATATAATTTTAATACTTGGTAAAAAATAAAAATTATTCATGTGGGTTCAACATCCGGCTTTATAAGTCCCTTTATTACTTGTTATGATAGTGTATACTTGCACTTAATTTTAAGATATAGAAATATCGCATCAAGTTTTTGGCGCCATTGTCAGGGATAATATTTTATTTTCACCAATATTAATACCAATCTTTCTTATTTCTAATTCAGAATTTTTTATATTTTATTTTTCATATAAGTCATTTTTTTAATTATTTTTTGTACAACTGCTTTTCAATTCTTTTTGTTTTTACTTTCTTAGGATACCTTTCAGAGCTATATCATGGCCTATCAATTTTAGTTTCAGTAATAATTGGGAGAATATAAATCTTTGAGAGATTATTCAATCCCTACGATTAACAGCATTCAACCCAGCATATGCCGACCAATAATAAATGCTAATTACTTTGAAATTCAGTTGGAAATAATTCGAATGTTGAAAGACACAGTTTAGTTTAATGGACATCCGTGTGATAATCCGAATGAACATATTATAAATTTTTTAGAGATTTGTGATTTGTTCAAATATGATGGAGTCTCAGATGATGTAGTATGATTATGACTATTTCTTTTTTAACCTCGAGACAAGGCGAAGAGTTGGTCGATGTCACTACCATCAAGATTAATTACAACATGAGATGACTTGGCCTAGAAATTTCAATCTAAATTCTTTCCATCAATCAAGACAGCAAGGATGAGGAATGACATCATTTCTTTCATTCAGTATGACTCAAAAACACTTTATGAAGCATGGGAGCGGTATAAAGATATGCTGAAGAGATATCCACATCATGGGATTCCAAAGTGGTTACTTGTGCAGACATTCTATAATGGCTTAATAGAGCAATTAAGAATTATGATAAATGCCGCAGCAGGTGGAGTATTAATGAACAAGTCAACTAAAGAAGCATATGACCTGTTAGAGGAGATGACATCCAATAGTTATCAATGGCCAGTAGAGAGAACAAACCTAAGAAGAATTATAAAGACATATAATGAAAAGGCACTTATCTCATTAGCTACACAAGTCAACTTATTAACCAAAAATTTAGATGCCATTAGAGCTAATACTATTAAGAGACAACCTATCACTTGTGGTTTTTGTGGTGAGAACCATCCAAATAGCCAATGCATGGAGCCTATGTACTATATAGAGAACTATCAAGTATAGCAGTACAATCCCTACACCAACTTCTATAATTCAGATTTGGTAGACCCTCATAGTATGCCAACACAACCTCAACAACAGATTAAAGAGAAACTAGGCCTAGAGGAGATGTTTATGCAATACATGAAGCATATAGATGCTCTCATTGAAAGCTAAACAGCCTCTTTAAGGACGTTAGAGATGTAAATGGGTCAATTAGCCATATTAGTAAAAAAATCATCCATAAGGCCCATTGAACAATAACACAGAGGTGAATCCAAGAGGAAATAAAGAGCAATGCCAGGCAATCACCTTAAAGGCTGAACAAGAATTGCCAATAGCTACTGAAACATCTCAACCTATGGAGAGCCATGATAGAGCAACAAAGATAAAAGAAGAGGAGTTAACTACAGAAGAAAAGAAATTAATAGCACTTCAAAGAAAAGACAATCCATATATTTCACAACTACCTTTCCCATAAAGACTCCAAGAGAAGAGCCTTGAATATCAGCAATTTTTCAGCAATATCTCTTAATGTTTCAAGGTTGACATGGTAATTCCTAAAGATCCACCACCACCTCCTAAAGTAAAATTAATGTAAGCCTTTCAACTGCAAACTCATACAAAACTATACAAGTTAGAAAAGAAGAAGGGGTATAGTAAGATAATGGAAAGACAGATTGTTACCGGCCAATGAGGTGTAATATTTTGGTCTAAGATTAAAATCTTTCTGGTAAGGCTCAAATCAAAGAGGGTGGACCGTGTCTATGAAATTTTTTCATGGAGCTATGAAAATCAAAGAAAATGAATACTAGTGTTCTTAGACATAGATTGAAGTTTCATAGGAGCGATACCACAAATATGCAGTTTAATCCTCCATGAGTCAAGAAAAAAGACGTCAAGCCGTTGACATTCAATCAAGTACTTCTTGGGAGGTAACCCAAGTAAATTTTATTTTTATTTGCTTATTTTTAGTTTTGGTTATATTAGTTTATTTTTTTTTAGGAATAAAACAGCAAGTCAAACACTCAAAGAAAGCAGCACAAGCATTTGCAAGCATCCAGAGCAAAAGACACCGCATTCGCATCATTATACAACAACGCTGTATTGCTTCAACTTCTTTTACCAGCGAAGTTTTTCTTACCCTTAAGTTTATTTTTCGACATTGGGGATAATTTCTAATTTAAATTTAGGGTAGGAAACACTTTCTTGTGTTTATTTTTGCTGCATGATTTGATTAGTTGTCTTATGGGTTAATTTTTTTTTTTAACTTTTAGTTGTTATATTGTTAAGATGATCATTAGTCTATGATAAGAAAAGAATACATGGTTGAATTAAGTTTTTACAAATCCATAGGAAACGATATATACTTGAGATAATTTTTGTTGTCTAAGTTTAGGAACAAGTTCGACTTTATTTATAATCACTATTCTTTTTTTAGCACTTTATAAACATGAATAGTTATAACTATTACTTAGAGATACTTATGTTTTAGGGAGTACACCACAGTCTCAAAAGATCGATATTCTAGAACTTGTCTTTATTTACTACTTAAGGTGAAATCCTAGGAAACTCATGAATATGGAAATGACATTAAGCCATATTTGAACCGATTAAGCCTTTTTAGCTTACTTTTTATTGTATATTTATCCCCTAGTACCCTACTTTGAGCCTAATTATCCATTCTTTGGTTTAACTACATTACAAGCCGAAGACTTAAAGTTTACTTATCTAAACATTTACCCGTAACACCACAAACCTTGCATTTGCTTAGAAATACTCTTGAAAGGAAAAGGTTGTGGTGATATGAGAAAATAAGTTTGTGTGGTATTTGTCAATCTAAGTTTGGGGGTATTCAAAAAAAAAGAGAAAGAAAAATACCCCCAGCTTAAGAAAGAGAAGAAATTCTTTGAAAAATAAAGGTTGAAAAGAAATATGGGAAACATAATAAGTAAGGGAAAAAGGTAATACAAGGAAAAGAAAGATCAAGAGATTTCTAGGTAAAGTCTAAATGTTCATGGTGTGACTTGAATCTCATATATTTATCCTTTTATCTCACTTTGACCCTAGCCTTACGTTACAAGTTAAATAAAGTCCTAAATAGATCCATAGACATGTGATTTTCTACATTAGTGGAGAGTGGTAGTAAAGACAAGCCTATGGAAGTGTCATTATACAAATCAAATGCTGAGACATTATATTTCATGTACAAACTAAAGTATAAAGTAAATCAAGGTATAGTTTTAGTTATTGCTTGCTGCTTGCACACACACACACATGGTGATTATCTTTGAAGAAAAATAAGTAACTAAATAAAGATAATTATTTAACTTGATTAATTACTCATTTTAATAAGAATATTATGTTTTTTTATATATTTTTTATTGTTATTTTATAGGTTTGGAGTTAGTAGAGCAATTGATTTGTTACAATACCATCGCCCTAGCAAAGTTCCAGCGCCCCAATGCCCTAAGATTTTTGTTCCAGAGGTGAACAAGCACACGTAAATAGTAACTCACAAACAGTACCCATAAACAGTGCCAATGAACAATGTCTCGCTACAGTAAAAATGAAGTACAACTCAAATACTCCAATTAATCACTATATAAAGGCTTTTTATTTCAAACCTCAGGGACACACAACTTAGAGCTCTTAAAGCCACTACACATTAAAAAAGAATAATTTTTAGAGAAAGAAGCAAGGGGAATTCAAGAAAGCAAGTGATTATTGGTAAATCTTTGGTATATCAATCAATTGCGAATTGACGTCTATATTGGTTTGCTTTTGGTGGTATCATCTTTATTTTATTTTTTAGCCATAATTCTCTTGTTATTATGAGCTAAATTTATTTTCTAGAATTATTACTTGAACTCAATATACGAGCTTAATTGTTGGATCTTTTTAATATTTATTTGAACTAATTCTTCATTATTCAAATTATTTATTCTTAATGCTTTATTATATCTTATCAATATTATGATTGATTTGATAATACTTTAATAAACTTGAAAGAGGCATTATTGTATTTAGACCTAAATAATTTGATGCATGATTGTAGAGTAACATTCAATGTTGCATATGCAAGTTTCAAATTAGAATAGAAATATACCTAATTGGCATGTATGGTCAATAAGACTTGTTCTTAATAAATCTTAATTTATTACAAGTACCATAAGAATATAGGTATTTGGTAAATTATGATATACTTGCATGACTTTAGAAGAGACTTGTGAATATATTAGTGTCTTGATCAATAATAAGAATTAAGGGATATAAATATTAAAATATTAAATCTTTAGAAACCATATTGAAGGATAATAATTAACCTTAAACTTTCTCTATATTATTATTTTCTTATTTTATTTAAGTTGTGTCATTTATTTTCTGCACTTTTATTTTACTAAAATTTATTATAAAATTAAAATTTAATTTTTTTGAATAATTATAAGAAATATATACTTTTAGTATTTGGTAGAAAATAAAAATTATCCCTGTAGGTTCGACATATGACTTTATAAGTCCCTTTATTATTTGTTATGATAATGTATACTTGCGTTTAATTTTAAGATAGAGAAATATCGCATCACCTCTCATACTGGTTTGATGTTGATGCGAGATTCCTAAGAGTGAAACTTGTGAAATGTGGTCAGTACCTGCTCGGCCATGGTCATGTTCGGGTTGGCAAGACCGAACAAGTTTTCTCCTTTTTCGACTAGATCCTCTGAGTCTGAACCAGTTCTTTGTCATTTCGCTGTTGGGTTTTTAGGCCATTTGCCATTGCTCATGGGCCTATCTTTAGATTGGACTAGCTGCGTAAATTTTTGTGAACTTTTAAGAGGAGAATGGCCTTTTGAAAGGGAACGTCTGATTGAGCTTTCAGGGGCTGGCCTCGGTTGAATTTAAGAGCCTCGGGCCTAAAGGGAGGGGGGAACAAAGGTCAGCCAGTTTCTAGTTTTGATTTATCAAAATTGAAAACTCTATTCCGATTTAGTCAGCTTATATTTCTCCTTGGGCCTTCTCCCCTCACACTATTTATTTTTTGTCTTTCTTGCCCGAGCCAATCTCAATTGTTACTTGAAAGAAATTGTGTGATCCGGTTTAGATTTTAGGAATGTTAAGAGTAGGCAGACTTGTTGTACTGACATCATGGTGATCTAAAGAGTCATCGCCACGTAACTGTAGCGTCTCCCAAGACTAACAAATTAAACGGATGGTCTCCTCAAACGTCATCCTTGATTCTCACAAAAGTCTCTTTATTGTCAATTGTTGATCTTCTTTCAATCGCGGTTGATAGCGGCTGTGACTCAAGAGTCATGTCTTTCTTTCTTTTCGAGTGACGTTTATCTGACTGAAGTTCCCTGGGCTGTTCGATCTAATTAAATATGACGGCTTAAGTTATAGCCTTCTGAAGAGACTCGTATTTATTGCACCTGGGGATTCGAGGATTGTGTTTCTGGCACCAGGCGTCTCTTTTTGATCTTGGCCATTCATTTCAATTTTGAGCGATTTAGATCACTTCACTACTACCTATAAGTAATCATCTTCTTCTTTATTTTGTACCTTTTATCACGCATTTCTCACTTTCTGCTGTCACCCTGTTATGTTACCATTGCTTCTCTTTTGTCAAAGGCACGTTCTTGACTTGGTGATTTTGTCTCTGTTGTTCTCGACTCCAGTTTTCTTCTGGGTATGTCCTTTTATTCTATTTTTTGGCTTTTTTTCTTTTGCCTTGTATTTTTTTTAGGGGACCTAGAGTTTTAAATCCCACAATTCAAATTGTTTGTATTAAAAAAAAACTCAACTTTAATTAAGATTGCTTAGAAAACTCTTTTGCTGACAATAGTTAAACAATATATAATAACAACAAATCATTTTTCTATTAAGTAATACAACAGTTATAAATTCATAAAATAAATTTTATATAATACGACAATAAAAAAAAATTATATTATAACAAATAACACAAATAATATAACACAACAATATATTAGCAAATTAACATATATTTAGACAAAGAGATTAAACTAGCAATGCAAGTAATACAAAAGTCATAGTACCAAGTAGATAATAACTAAAATATCAACCATATGAATGAAAGAATACTAGGTATTAAATCTTCACACACAACACAACAAATTTTTGTTTCAAAAATTCTTGAGACACTATTTGGTTTTAAATTGTTTAGTATATTTATTTTATATCTTATTACAGTCACACTTTACATTATCTATTGTCATATATAAAAGACATAGAATATATTAACAATATATATATAAAAGAAAAATAATGAGTAAAGTAAAATCAAATCTAATTTGAGCATAGAAGAGGCATGCTAATAGCATTATCCCACAATCAAATAAGGGAGGCATGCTAATAGCATTATCCCACAATCAAATATTCCTCCCCTCGTGCGGGTAATAACGAATTTATATGACTATAAGATATAACTCTATGTTCACAACCACTCTCCTTAATGAGTACCATCACCGGAAGATTATACCAAGTCATTCTTGTAATGGTTGCTCAAAACTCAATAGTGTATAACATAATCCCTTTCTCACTTTTCTTTTCTTCTTCTTTACTCTTACACACACTACCAAATCTATTTTCTCTTCTCTTCTTTATTTTTTACACATACTATAAATAAGGATTAGCATCAATATAGTGATACAAAATGGTTAAGATTTTAATATCAATAGTAATCTAGCATCATTATAATTTTAAATATTTTGTAAATAAATAATTTTCAAATAATAGTAATGATCTTATAAATAAATATTTGTAACTTTCAAATATTTAATATAGATCTAATGGCTAATTTAAATATTATAATTACTATATAATAATGATAGTTTAAACTATATAAAAATAGTAGTACTTCGATAAAGTTTTTTTGTAAATTCTCTCCCACTTTCACATTAAGAGTTCAATTTCATGCCGAAGTCACAATAATACTTGATGGAATTATGAGTTATTGAGAAATTTCAACCAAAAAAAAAAACATTGTATACAAATTGATCAATCTGTTCAACACCATTGTATATAAATTCTCGAATTAAAACTAAAATAGCTAAGAGATTGTTTAACTACATAATTTCTTTAGATTTTCATGTTGAGGCTCAATTAATTCCTAATTTTATACTCTCAAGCCTAATTTCCTCTCTTTTTTGTGCTTAATTTCTCTTTCCACACTTTTTTAAGTTAGCTTTTTATTTGATAAGGTTGCTTTTATTATTTAAAGCTACGGTTTAATTACTTCACGAAAATATGAGTTATTGAGAAATTTCAGCACTAATAAAAAAAAGCCATTGTATAAACATTGATCAATCTATTCACCATTGTGTACAAGTTCTCAAATTAAAGCTAAAATGGTTAAGAGATTGTTTAACTACATTATTTCTTTAGGTTTTCATGTTGAGGTTAGTTCTTAATTAATTCCAAATTTTATACTTTTACGCTCAATTTACATTTATGTGTGTGCTTAATTTCTCTTTCCAATGATTCTTTCAAGTTACTTGTTTATTTGACAAGGTTACGTTTATTATTTTAAGCTACGGTTTAATTAATTCATAGGATTATGAGTTATTGAGAAATTTAACCACTGAAAAAAAAAAGTCATTGTACACAAAGTGATCCTTCTATTTGCCATTGTGTACAAATTCTCGAATTTAAGCTAAAACTGCTAACACATTGTTTGACTACATAACTTTTTTAGTTTTACATGTTTAGGTTAGTTCTGAATTAATTCCTAATTTTATATTCTCAAGTTTAATTTTACTATTTTTGTGCTTAATTTCTCTTAAAACGCTTAAAGTTAGCTTGTTTATTTGATAAGGTCATTTTTATTATTTGTAGCTACAGTTTAATTACTTTGTGTAAGTATGAGTTATTGAGAAATTTCAACACTAAAAAAAGACCATTGTATACAAATTGCTCCATATGTATACCAAATTATCGAATTAAAGCTAAAATAGCTGAGATATTTTCGAAAGATAAGAAATTGTTTTAAAATATATGTAAACACATCCACAAATTTCAACTGATAAGTAGTTGCTTAAATAAACATGAATCAATTTGATAAAAAAAATATATTCTATAAAACGTACATGTATCTTTTATAGTTATGTGAGAAGTTAAAACATATTAAGTTACCACTAATGTTTATTATTCAATAATTGAAGAGTACTTTTGGTTTTGTGTAGCTATAAATTGCACTTTATTTATCAGATCTTACATCATTGGGAAGGTAAGTTTGCGTCAGTTATTCCTTAAAGTCAAACCATTAGTATGAAACTACATCACTTAGGCTCAATTTCAACTTATATCATGCTGCAGTATCTATCATAATTTGATAATCACATGCAATATGTATTTTTTTTGCTCAGTTTGAAATAGACATAAATCCCAACACTTCAAACATTTCTTTTTCTTCAATTTTACTTGTGAAATTAGCTTCTATGGAGATTGAACCCGTAGTTCCTCCCGTTAGTGGCGACAACGGTAAAATGCCCAGTGGATATTTTTTAATAAATAAAATTAAAAATTAATTTTAAAAAAATTCAAAGTTAAGGATTTGTTTGTATATTCTTTTCATTTTCTATTGGTATAATAGCATAAAAAAATTTTATGCAGAAAAACAATCCTTTCGGTTTGAACCAAATAGAGGAGAACTAAATTATTTGGCGACGTTTATTCCAGTTATTGGTGGCCTTCTCCTATTTGGTGCAGTGCTTCTCTCTATTGTCTGCTGTTATTTTGAACAACCAAAGCACGATACTCGTGTTTGGGTTGTCGAGTAATGGTATGTAAAGAATGATTAATTAAATTTATTGAATATATTGCAGATTAGTGTTGCAGAGTAACAATTAATGCTGATTGCAGATTATAGTTTACAAATGATGGGGAGCAAAATTTGAAGCTGAAGCTGCAAAGAAGAACTGATTTGATTATGCTTAATTATAGTTTTGTAGAAATTTGTTATGCCAAGCCCTAATTTTATGTTTTTCATAGGTTATAGCCTTCCTGCCCAAATTATCTATAGTTTTAGAAACATTTATAAGTATATAAAGCCTTGTGTATCCTTTGTTATTCATTAAGAAAAGATAATAAAAAGAGAGGTTATTCAGAATCTTCCATTTTCTCTCAATTGGTTTTATTTTTCTTTGAGTTTCTTACTAACTAAATAGATACACATCACATTTTAATATGGTATCATTTCAATTGGTTTTGTTGAGAAATTTTAACACTAAAAAAAAGTCATTGTGTACAAATTGATCCATATGTTCATCATTGTATACAAATTATTGAATTAAATATAAAATAGATAAAAATATTTGAAAGAAGGGGAAACTATTTGAATGTATGTAAACACATCCACAAATTTTAAATGATAAAAAGATTACTTATATAAACATGGATCATTTTGATGGAATGTTTCTATAAAAAATAAGTGTATCTTTTGTAGTATAATGTACCATTTTATTTTAATGTTAATAGCTTATATTTCCTTATAAACTATATAGTCATTAAGAACCCTAATCACCAAAAAAAAGCTAATTATGTGACAAAAGACAATTCCATCAAGCATTTAATTGACTTTAGCTACCAGATGTGTATTCTCACCAATATTTGTATATTTGCTTAATATCAGTGACAATGTGAACATATTAATCCATAAATAATTTGAAATATACAACTGTAAGATAAAAAAAAATTAAGAGTATGAAAGAACTAATGTGAAAAGTCCCACAATTATTATTAAAAAAAAATAGTTAAAAGAAAAAAAAGTTAGGCACTTTTGAAACTAGCTTCAATGGAGAACTCATCCGCGATTCCCCCTATCAATGGCAATCAGAGATGAGAACTCACCAGCGATAATTATGAGTTATTGAGAAATTTCAACACTAAAAAATGGGCATTGTATACAAATTGGTCCATATATATACTAAATTCTTGAATTAAAGCTAAAATAGCTGAGATATTTTCAAAAGATAAGGAAATTATTTAAAATATATGTAAACACATCCAAAAATTTCAATTGATAAGTAAATTGCTTAAATAAACATAAACCACTTTGATAAAAAAGAATATATTCTATAAAACGTACGTGTATCTTTCATAGTTATGTGAGAAGTTAAAACATATTAAGTTAAACCTGATGTTTATTATTCAATAATTGAAGAGTATTGCTAGTTTTGTGTAGTTATAAATTGCAATTTATTTGTCACATCTTACATCATTGCGAAGGTATAGGGTAGTTGTTCCTTAAAGTCAAACCATTAGTATGAAATTACATCACTTACGCTCAACTTCAACTTATATCATGCTGTAGTACATATCGTAATTTGATAATCACATGCAATATGTATTTCTTTGACTCAGTTTGAAATAGACATAAATCCCAACACTTCTAACATTTCTTTTTCTTCAATTTTACTTGTGAAATTAGCTTCCATGGAAATTGAACCTGCAGTTCCTCCCATTAGTGGCAACAACGGTAAAATGCCCAGTGAGTTTTTTTTTTTTTTAAAATTAAGATTGAAAATTAATTTTAAAGAAGTTCAAAGTTAATGATTTCTTTGTATATTCTTTGCATTTTTATTGGTATAACAACATAAAAAAAATTTATGCAGAAAGACAAACCTTTCGGTTTGAACCAAATAAAGGGAACTAAATTATTTGGTGACCTTTATTCCAGTTGTTGGTGGCCTTCTCCTATTTGGTTCAGTACTTCTCTATTTTCTCCGCTGTTATTTTGAACAACCAAAGCACGATACTCATGTTTGGGTTATCGAGAAATGATACGTAAAGATTGATTAATTAAATTTAATGAAGATATTACAGA
Organism: Ailanthus altissimus; assembly: GCA_946807835.1. Taxonomy (NCBI): domain Eukaryota; kingdom Viridiplantae; phylum Streptophyta; class Magnoliopsida; order Sapindales; family Simaroubaceae; genus Ailanthus; species Ailanthus altissimus. The sequence goes on along the minus strand of OX327688.1, from coordinate 29,315,705 downwards.
TTAGTGTTGCAGAGTAATATTTAATGCTGATTGTTGAAGTGCAAAGAAGAGTTGATTTGATTATGCTTAATTATAGCTTTGTAGAAGTTTGTTATGCCAAGCCTTAGTTTTAAGTTTTTCATAAGTTATAGCCTTCCTGCCCAAATTATCTATATTTTTAGTTTTAAAATTTTAATAAGTATATAAAGCCTTGTGTTTCATTTGTTATTCACTAAGAAAAGATAATGAAAAGAGAGGTTATTCAGAATCTTCCATTTTCTCTCAATTGGTTTTATGTTTCTCTGAGTTTCTTACTAACCAAATTGATACAAATCACATTTTAATATGGTATCATTTCAATTGGTTTTATTGAGAAATTTTTACACTAAAAAAAAGTCGTTTTATACAAATTGATCCATATGTTCATCATTGCATACAAATTATTGAATTAAATATAAAATAGTTAAAAGATTTTCAAAAGAAGAGGAAACTATTTGAATATATGTAAACACATCCACAAATTTCAAATGATAAAAAGATCAGTTCTATAAACATGAACCATTTTGATGGAATTTTTCTATAAAAAATAAGTGTATCTTTTGTAGTATAATGTACCATTTTATTTTAATGTTAATAGTTTATATTTCCTTATAAACTATATAGTTATAAATTGCACTTTATTTATCACATTTTACATCATTGTGAAGGTAAGTTTGGGCTAGTTGTTTCTTATAGTCAAATCATTAGTATGAAACTATATCACTTGGGCTCAACTTCAACTTATATCATGCTGCAATACATATCGTAATTTGATAATCACATGCAATATGTATTTCTTTGGCTCAGTTTGAAATAGACATAAATCCCAACACTTTTAGCATTTCTTTTTCTTCAATTTTACTTGTGAAATTAGCTTCCATGGAGATTGAACCTGCAATTCTTCCCGTTATTGGCAACAACGGTAAAATGCCTAGTGAGTTTTTTTTAATAAATAAGATTGAAAATTAATTTTAAAGAAGTTCAAAGTTAATGATTTCTTTGTATATTTTTTACATTTTCTATTGGTATAACAACATAAAAAACAAATTATGTAGAAAGACAAACCTTTCGGTTTGAACTAGATGGAGGGGGAACTAAATTATTTGGTGACCTTTATTCCAGTTATTGGTGGCCTTCTCCTATTTGGTGCAGTGCTTCTCTATATTGTCCGCCGTTATTCAGAATCTTCCATTTTCTCTCAATTGGTTTTATTTTTCTTCGAGTTTCTTACTAACCAAATAGATACACATCACATTTTAATATGGTATCATTTCAATTGGTTTTATTGAGAAATTTTAACATTAAAAAAAAGTCATTGTATACAAATTGATCCATATGTTCATCATTGTATACAAATTATTGAATTAAATATAAAATAGCTAAAAGATTTTCAAAAGAAGTGGAAACTATTTGAATATATGTAAACACATCCACAAATTTCAAATGATAAAAAGATTACTTACATAAACATGGACCATTTTGATGGAATTTGTCTATAAAAAAATAAGTGTATCTTTTGTAGTGTGAAGTACCATTTTGTTTTAATGTTAATAGTTTGTATTTCCTTGTAAACTATATAGTCATTAAGAACTCTAATCACCAAAAAAAGCTAATTATGTGACAAAAGACAGTTCAATCAAGCATTTAATTGACTTTTGCTACCAGATGTGTATCCTCACCAATATATGTATATCTACTTAATATCAGTGATAATGTGAACATATTAATCCATAAATAATTTGAAATATACAATTGTAAGATAAAAAAAATTAAGAGTATCAAGGGACTAATGTGAACATACTAACTCATAAATTAAAAAAATAATAATAATAGTTAAAATTTAAAAAAAAGTTAAGCACTTTTGAAACTAGTTTCATTGGAGAACTCACCCGCGGTTCCTCCCATCAATGGCAACAACAATAAAATGCTCGGTGAGTCTTTTCTGTTGCTTTGGCTCAGTTTGAATAAGTTACATCATGAGTCTTAGATTAGAATATAGTTATTTATATCAGCTTAAAATTATGACATCTTCATAACCCAATTAATGGTTAATGAATTCGAAAGCCAAGGTCTCTAGTATTATTTAAAGTTTTGTCTATGGCTTCCCTTTGTCACTTGGTTTACATGACAGGAGTTAATTGATTTTTTTAATGAAAAAATATTAGAAATAATTTTAAACAAGTTCAAATATATTGATTTGTTTGTATTATATTTTTATTTTCTCTTTGTATAACATAAACTCTCTTTATGCAGTGACACAAGGCACCTCGGCATCGGCCCAGTCGAGTCTCCATGCCGCCGTCACGCCAACCTTTTCCAGTGTCATGGTTTCTCCTTCACAGCTGTGGTCAAGCGCCTCTGGCGACGGGACAACTCACTTTCCTTAGCTACCTGGTTTACGCCAACATTTTCGGGTGCCGTGGCTTCTCCTCCGCCGGCCGACCAATTCTGCTCCTCCCCTCACAACACAGCGCCCCGTCCCGGCGCACTGCTGCATGTTAGTTCTGCCTGGGCGACTGTCTGAGGAGTGGTTTCCGTTTGAACTATGCTGGCGGTCGTGTATGTGCTGCGGCCAGCTGTGCTCCCATGGCCAGCTGCCTTCGAGCTGCTCGGGACCGAGGTGCTTTCGTCCATGTTCTGCGGCTGCTCAACCACTCGACGTACTTCTGCTCCCTTGCCGGACACTACCGCACTTCCGCTCCTCAGTCGGATCTCACGGGGCTGCCATTCACTGTTTTTTCTTCTGCTTCGTTCCGACCAGCCATCGTTCCACCGGGAGCGACATTGGTTGCTGCGTTTCCTCAGTGTGCTCCACCATCAGCCCCCCCTTCAGCGGCGCCTGTTTCTCCCTTCCGCCGGACAGCACTGCCGCTTCGGCGGCCTTTGGGACTGCCGATCTTCATGCCACCTGTGCTGGCGTCCGGTGGGTGTTTCTGGTGGTTAGTCCCGCCGGATTAGGCCGCTCTCAAACTCCAAGCACCGCCCGTGTCCCTTGGCCGTTTTCCGGCATGTTTGGTTTCTGACCGATTGCAACCGCTCATTTGTCCTACGTGCCCTGCCCCTGTCGATTTAGCAATTTTACCTTTCTATTTGTTGGGTTATTATTGTTAGTTAGGGGTAGATTTGATGATAGTTTTAGTTTAAATTATACGGTCAATAATTTCTCCCTTATTCAAGGGATCTGTATTTTCCTTTCTACAAAAAGGTCAGTATTTCCCTTTCTACGGAAAGATCAGTATTTCCCTTTCTACGGAAAGGTCTTATATCTCTTTCTTTTGAAAGAGTCCGTTTGTGTTATTACCCGAGATGGGTATAACTGCCGCTCTTCTTTGTAAAAATTTTGGCTCAGATCTCAAGATGTAATTCTCTTATTCTATTATTTCTTTGATCGTTGTATTAAAGACATCTATTGTAATATCTTGATGATATTAATGAAATGATATAAATTCATTCTCAAAAAAAAAAAAAATGTCGTTTTCTCATCTCTGGTTGGACACGAAGCCCTCTCATCACCAAAAAAAAAAAAAAGCTTCCTCATGCTTCATGTAATTACAAAGTAAACCTATATACAATTATTTTTGATAGGATTTAAAGCAACTTAAAGAAATAAGATATAATATAGTAGTATTTCAATAATGCTTTTTGCAAATTCTCTCCCACTTTCACATCAAGTGTTCAATTTCATGCCGAAGTCACAATAATTACTAGATGGAATTATGAGTTATTGAGACATTTCAATCCAAAAAATAAAAAACCATTGTATACAATTTGATCAATCTGTTCATTACCACTGTATATAATTTCTTGAATTAAAACTAAAATAGCTAAGAGATTGTTTAACTACATAATTTCTTTAAATTTCAACACTATAAAATAAAAAAACCATTGTATACAAATTGTCGAATTAAAGCTAAAATGCCTATGAGATTGTTTAACTACATAATTTCTTTAGGTTTTCATGATTAGATTAGTTCTCAATTAATTTCTAATTTTATACTCTCAAACTAACTTTTGTTTGGTTAAATTTTCTTTCCAGCCTTCTTTTATGTTAGCTTTTTATTTGATAAGGCTACTTTATTATTTAAAGCTACCACTTAATTAATTCATGAAATTATGAGTTATATTCATAACTTTCATATATTCACAATTAAAAAAATCCCAGCAACACAGCGGAGAATTGAACTAATGCCCACAAATTAATGAATTTATGTGCCTTACTAGAGATGACTTTTAAACTTAAATGCAATAAAGTATTTTATATTCACTACTTGTATATATTAATAATTAAAAAAATCCCAACACATAAAGGGGAAGAATCAAACCTGTAACATAAATATAAGCAAATGTTTGAGCCAAATATGGCTTTTGATTCAAAATGCATTTCACTTTATTTTATTTAAATTTTAAAAATATTAATAATTAAAATCCATAATACAAACACAAAAATAGAACCCACAACTTAAAAAGGCAAATATTAACATCTTACCAATTAAGCCATAACACGTTTTTGAACAAAAGTACATTAAATATTTTTATATTTACTATTTAACAAATTAATAATTTTAAAAAGGCAGCATTTAGAGTCGAACCGTAGACACGTAGAAGACACGCCTTACTAGCTGAGCAAAAGCTAATTTTGACATTAAACACATTTTTTTATTTTATACTTTAATTGTAAAATATTAATAATTAAAAAATTAATTTTTTCAATTTTCTATATTTAAAATCGATCGCTTTTTTTCGTAGTAAAAATCGAACTAAACAGGTTAGTTCAGTTCAATTCAGGCTGATTTTTCGATTCTCAATTTTTTTGCCCACCCTTAAAAGTTAGTTTTAAAAAATAATTCTAATTTTACACTCTCAAGCTTAATTTATTTATTTTTTTGCTTAATTTCTTTTCCCACCTTAAAGTTAGCTTGTTTATTTGATAAGATTGCATTTACTATTTGAAGCTACGGTTTAATTACTTTGTGGAATTATAATTTATTGAGAAAGTTTAACACTAAAAACAAGCCATTGCATATAAATTGATCCATATGTTCACAATTGTATACAAATTCTCGAATTAAAGCTAAAATAGCTAAGAGACTTTCAAAGATAAAGAAATTATTTAAATATATGTAAACATATCCACAAATTTCAAATGATAAGAAGATTACTTAAACAAACATGGACCATTTTGATAGAATTTTTTTTTATAAAAAATAAGTATATCTTTTGTAGTTCAATGTACCATTTTCTTTTAATGTTAATAGTTCATATATCCATATAAACTATACGGTCATTAACAACTCTAATCGCCAAAAATAAGCTAATCACGTGATAGAAGAAGTTCAATAAAACATTTAATTGACGTTAATACCAACTGTATATCCTCACAAATATATGTACATATTACTTAATATTATTGATAATGTGCACATATTAACCCACAAATAATTTGAAATATATATCAATAAGATTAAAAACAAATTAAGAGTATAAAAGGGCTAATGTGAACATCCTAACTCACAAATTAAAAGAAAAATTATAGTTAAAAAGAAAAAAAGCTAAACATTTTTAGAACATGAAGAATTGTTTTAAAAGCTCTACTTATTAGCCTCTGAAAGTAAATAACAACACCTTCATACTAAAGTTATGTCAAAAGGACTTTTGAGCTACCTCTTTTATGCATAGTATCAACTTTACAGGTCTGATCTTATTTATACAGGCTTAGAATCAACAAGTACCACATCATGAAAATTGGTTTATTATGGTTGCCAATTTAATTTGAGAGCTTGACAGGGTGCAGTTTGAGATATTAGACAGCAACTTATATAGTCATAAACACTGCCAAGCTCATTACTCCGCTGAAGCCACACTGGCTGATCTATTTTCTCTTACTTGATTATGGAGTTGTCGTTGAGAGACATAACAAGAAGTGCTCAATTACTTTCTGCAATGTTAATCATGAAGCATTTAATTTGTCCAAGTTCTTGGTATAACTTGTTGAGTATATTTATTTTATATATTTTACAATCATACTTTACATTATATATCGTAGATATAGAACTTATTAACAAAATATATATATATTTTGTTGAAGTGATAGTATATAAATAAATAATACAGTTCAAGTAATATAATGTAGAATAAATAATTAAGAAATTAAAAATGAAAAGATGGAAGAAGAATATAAAAAATTTACGTGGTTCAACAATATATCTATATCCACAGCGGTCAAAATCACTCACTTTTATTATTAAATCTTAAAGTACTCATAAAGTATGTATTTTATAAGAAAGACTCGTAAAGTAAACACTCTCTCTTACAATTAAGAGATTTTCTCTCACTAAGAATCATAAAATATGTTTGATCACAAAGATATCACTAAGATTGTGTTTATAAGCCAATAGAGACCCTTTATATAAGTTTTAGAATGTCTTAGGTTTATCTTATATATGTGGGAGTCGTATTAAGGGAGTTCTGAAACAAGTAGGAGGCGGAATATGTAAGAATTAACTTAAAAAACAACTTTATTGCGTTGGGCGTTGCGGCAACTAGCTTTTGGCACTGCAGCGCTGGGCATTCCTACCTGGGTGCTGCGGCTCTAAGCACTCGGCGCTGTAGCGCCCAGGCCCTATTTTGGGAGCTACAACGCCCACACCTGGACACCGCCAAATGAGTCTTTCCCCTCCTTTCACGTCCGTCTTCGATCCTCACATACCCAACGCACTTTGCTTGCTTTCCAAATCATATCTCCGATGATTTTTAATCTATATTCTCCTAAATACCCTCCTTGATTGAAAGTAGCGACTCCGGTATAGGATGAACTTAACCGAGGGCAGCGGCTTAGTCAACATGTCAGCGGAATTTTTAGATAATGCTATCTTCGTTAGACTAACTTCACCACTTTGGACAATCTCTTGAATGTAATGAAGCCGTAAATCAATGTATTTAGACCTTTCGTGGAACACTTTATGCTTACTTATGTGTATGGCACTATGGCTATCAGAATATACACCAGTGTTCATATCTTCAATAACTATTACCTCGCGCATATACCTTTCAACCACATGGCGTTCTTAATAGTTTCACCAATTACTATGTACTCTGCCTCTATGGTAGATTATGTAACCGCATGTTGTAGAATTGATCATCAACATACACTACACCTAAACACTGTGAATACGAAACCTGTCAACGATCTTCTCCTATCTAGATCACCTGCATAATCTGAGTCTACATATCCTCCTACCATTATACTGTTGTCCTTATCCCTTCTATACATAAACCTATGTTTGACGTCCACTTGAGATATCTCAAGATCCATTTTACTATAAGCCATTGATCCTTATCCGAATTTGCTATATATCTACTCACCATACTCACAGCTTGTGCTATGTTTGGTCTTGTGTAAACCATTGCATACATAATGCTCCTCATAATGCTTGCATACGATATTTGACTCATATGCAGTTTCTCCTCTTCGGATGTCGGTGATTGTGCTACTGAAAGTTTGAAATACATGACCAAAGGAGCAGAGATAGCCTTTGTGTTGAACATACCAAAGTTCTCTAGAATTTTAAGTATATATCACTGTTGAGATAAGAATATAACATCTATTCTTTCCTTCACAATATTTATACCTAATATTTCATTTGCTGCTCCCAAATCCTTTATCTCAAACTCGTCACTCAACTGCTTCTTGAGCTTCTGTATTTCTTCCATATTCTTACATGCGATCAATATATCATTGACGTATTCATACCTAATACATCATCCCACAACTTATATTCTTGAAGTACACACATCCTTCATACTTGCTCATACTAAAGCCACAAGCCATTATAAACTCATCAAATCTCTTACATCACTGTCTAGGTGATTGCTTTAACCTATATAATGACTTCTTTAGCAAGCAAGCATGATCTTCTTTTTCGAGCTCCTCAAACCCTTGCGGTTGTGCCATGTATATTGTTTCTTCAAGCTCTCCATGTAGAAAAGCTATCGTTACATCTATCTACTCTAGATGTAAATCAGGGTTTGTACACATGACTAACAAAATCCTAATAGAAGTGTACTTAACGAGTGGAGAGAATATCTTATGAAAGTCAACTCCCTTTTTCTTAGTAAAATCTTATGCAACTAACCTAGTCTTGAATCTCATAGTCTCTATCCCCGGTATGTCCCTTTCACTTTATACACCTACTTGCAACCAACTAATTTCTTTTGAGGTCTCTCTACTAACTTCTAGGTATTATTTTTTCTAAGAGAACTAATCTCTTCTTCCAAATCCTATTGCCATTCTTTCTTGTTTTCACTCTTTATAACCTCACCATATGTTTTAAGCTCATAATACTCAAAAGTGTAAGCAGAATTAAAAACATAAGCAACTAGATCTGCTTGTGCATACCTGATTAATGGGTTTATCATTCTTTTTAACCTGTTTCTGGCTTGCTAGTACTCTTCAAGTTCAATCTCAAGAGTCTTAGTCTTTCCTTGGGTAGACTTGGAGGAACTAGCTGGTGTTCTTAGTTCTTCTCCAAGGATCTCATCGTTGAAGTGCTGATCTGGGGGCATATCAGATCTACTCACAGGCTCCACTTCAACTTATATTGATTCGGGTGCTGAGTCTTCCTTGGACACTGATTCTTCTTTCTCATTCTTTTGGGAGGTTTTCAATATCGTCATCTCATTAAATGTCACATCACAGCTTATGATACTCCTTAGTGGTGTCAAGTCTTTATACCATACCTTATATCTTTTCACTCATTTGAGATATCCTTTGAATACCCCTTTAATAGCTTTAGGTTTCAACTTCCCCTCCTTAACATGTACAAAGGCATGGCAACCAAATATTCTGAGGTGGTCATATTTAGGAGGATTGTCAGACCATTTCTTTTCTGGCGTCTTGAAGTCAATTGCTGAGGAGGGACTTCTATTAATCAAATAAGCTGCAGTTACTACAGCTTGTCCCCAAAATACCTTGGACATATTTGTATTGGTAAGCATGCATCTAACCCTTTCAAGTAGAGTCTGTTCATTCTCTTAACTACGCCATTCTGCTGTGGTGTTGATCTTATCCTTCTATGTTTTGCAATCTTCTGCTTGGCACAAAACCCATCAAACTTTCTTTTGCAAAATGCGAGGCCCTTGTCAGTTCTTAGCCTATTTACTCTTTTGCTAGTTTGATTCTCAACAAGAGCCTTCTAAGTCTTGAACGCATTAAATGCTTGATCTTTGCTCTTCAACACATAGACCCACAGCTTTCTTGAATAGTCATCAATCAAACTAAGAAAATACCTGGCACTACTACAAGTAAATGTCTAAGCTAGTCTCCAAAGATCCAAGTGTATGTAGTCAAGAGTCCCCTTAGTCTTGTGCCCGCCGGTACTAATCCTCATCCTATGCGTTTTCCTAAGTATACAATGGTCATAAAACTCTAATGGCTGGAACTTATTCTCACTATACGCCTTTTGACTAAATAAATCCTTCAAGTTTCTCTCGTCTAGGTGTTCCAGTCTAAGATGCCATAACTTGGTTTGCATATTCTCATCATCTATACAAAATAATGCAGAACTGCTCAAAACTTCACCCTTAAGCACATAAACATCTTTGTGCTTATCTCCTCTCATTACTATTATGGAACCCTTTAACACTCTCAAAACCCCTTCGTCGATTCTGATAGAGCACCAATTCGGGTTTAAAGTCCCTAGTGAGATCAAGTTCCTCTTGAGATTATGAACAAACCTAACATCTGTCAACTCTATCACTCGCCCATCATGTAGCCTAAGTTTAACACTACCAATGCTTATCATCTGACATGGAACATCATTGCCTATTAACACTTTACCACTACTAATGGGCTGAAAATTTATAAACCAAGACTTGTGCAAGCACATATGAAATGTACAACCAGAATCAAGAACCCATTGTATAGCATTCTTACCATCAGTAGAGACTAGTGTCTCTGCACTGTCATAGCTATCATCATAGGCAAGCGCAGCATCTGTTTTCTTCTTGTCTTATGCTTTTTTCTCTAGATAGTTTTTTATGAAGTGCCTTTTTTGCTTGCATCAATAACACTTCCTAGGAGTCCTAGACTTTGATCTTGAGCCCTTTTTTACTTCCATCTCTATATAAGGGCCTTCCTTTTACAGATAAACTTTCTATATTGCCCTCAATATGCTTCCCTAATAACTTTGAGTTTAATGATAATTTCATATTGCTCATTGTTAAACTCTCTCTGCCATAGAGTAACGTATCAACGAAGCTCTCATAACTCTTGGGGAGTGAAATCAGCAGGATAATTACTCTATCTTCATCTCCTATCTTGATGTTGATAGACTCAAGATCAAGAATGATCTTATTGAAAGCGTCTATATGATCTTTCATCGGCGTCCCCTCTAACATCGACAGCTGATACAGCTTATTCTTTATATGCAATCTGTTGGCTAATGATTTTTGCATATAAAGGGAGTCAAGCTTCTTCCAAAGACCAATCGTCATCATCTCACTAGCTACTTCCCTCAGTACTTCATTGTTCAATGATAGAACGATTGTGCTATGAGCTTTTTCTTAAATGTCCATTCTTTTTACTTCAGCTTTAGATGACTCTGACTTCTTTTCTTCTTCACTAGATAAAGCTATAGTCTCTTCTATTGTCAAGCTTAACCGTTGACTCACCAATAACACCTTAACCTTCATCTTTCATAAATTGAAGTCCTTCGTCCCGTTAAATTTCTTTACCTCATACTTGAGTGTGGCCATATTTTCTTAGAACCAAGCTTTGATACCATTTTGTTAAAGCAGAAGCACACAAATAAGCAATATAGCTTAAGCAATATAACATAGAACAAGTAATTAAGAAACTAAAGAGAGAAAAGTAGAAAAAGAACACACATAGTTTATATGGTTCGGTAACTTGCTTTCATCTACGGCGGATCAAGATCACTCACTTTTATTATTGAATCTCAAGACATTTATGAAGTATGCTTTTACAAGAAACAGTCACAAAGTAAACACTCTCTTTTGCAACCAATAAATTTTCTATCACTAAGAATCACAAAGTATATTTGATTACAAAGATATCACTAAGATTGAGTTTACAAGCCAATAGAGACCCTTTATATAGGCTTTAGGATGTCCTAAGTTTACGGTATATATGTGAGAATCGTATTAGAGAGTGCTGTAACAAGTGGGAGACGGGATAGGTAAGAATTAAATTAGGAAACAACTTTATCTCGCTGGGTGCTTTGGCACCCAGCTTCTAGAGCCGCGACGTTGGGCATTCCCACCTGGGCGTCGCGGTGCTAAGCACCTAGCGCTGCAGCGCCCACATCTGGACATCGTTAAATACGTCTTCCATCTTCTTTTCCATTCATCTTCGATCATCGCGTATCCAATGCACTTGATTTGCTCTCCGAATCATATCCTGATAATTTTTAATCAATATTCTCACATATATATATATATATATATATATAAATATAATAATGAGTAAAGTAAAACAAAACTTAGCTTAAGCATAAAAGAGGCATGTTAATAGACTTATGCTAAAGTCAAATAGTCTCTCCTCATACAAGTAGTGAGCCGCTATTCTCAATGAGTACGACACCAAAAGATTATATCAAGTACTCCTTATCTTGATTGTTTAAAACTCAACATAAAAAAATATATAATTGAAAATAGTGTATACATAATATATTTCTCTTTTTTTTTTCTTCTTCTTCACTTTTATGCACATTACTAAAGTCATTTTTTTCTTATCTTCTTTATTTTTTATACACATACTCTAAAGAATGATTAATATTCTTTACATAGTGGCAAATAAGGGTTAAGATTGTAAAATAAGACGCACTCTCAATTTAATCAACAATAACATATAAGACATATATCTATTAGAATTGTTAGTAATTTTAAAATAGGTATAACATAAGACACGCCCTTTCAAAATTTAAAACTTAACACAAACAGTGTAATAGAAGATACGCTTTTTATTTCAAACATACCATCGTTTCTCATATAAGTCTTATACATTACAAATATATATATATGTATCATCTACAAAGAGAAAATATGAAACATAATATACGGACCTTTTTAACATGCCCAAATAATATGTACAAGAGAATTATTATTACATATCTATTTTTATAAAGGATGAACAAGAGAACTAATAATATTCTAAAAATGGACTTGTGATAGGCCACATACACACATCAAAATACTAACACCATTTGAAGAATCACTTACAACTCTTACTCATGCAACAACCGTGTCAGTTACTCACAAAACTGATGAAATTTATCTTTTGTCTTAAAACAAAATAATATTCTATTATATTTTACTTAAACTAGAATTCTCAAACTAAAATAAAGTTAAAAATTTACAAAAGAGTCTTCTATTTATTTTCTTAAAAACACGTATTTAACACTAATAATAAACAATTTGAAATCACACAATTCAAATTGTTTGTATTAAAAAAAAAATTAACTTTAATTAAGCTTGCTTAAAAAACTCTTTTGCTGATAATAGTTAAACAATATATAAAATAACAACAAACCATTTTTCTATTGAGTAATACAACAGTTATAATTTAGTACAACAAATTTTATATAATACAACAACAACAAAAATCTATTTTATAACAAATAACACAGATAATATAACAGGACAATATATTAGCAAATTAATATATATTTAGACAAAGAGATTCAACTAGTAATGCAAGCAATACAAAAGTTATAGTACCTAGTAGATAATAACTAAAATATCAAGTATATGAATGAAAGAATTATAGGTATTAAATCTTGGCACACAACACAACAAAGTTTTGCATCAAAAATCCTTGAGACGCTATTTGGCTTTAGACTGTTTAGCATATTTATTTTATATCTTATTACAATCATACTTGACATTATCCATAGTCATATATAAAAGACATAAAACATATAACAATATATATAAATGAAAAATAATGAGTAAAGTAAAATCAAACCTGAGCATAGAAGAGACATTATTGCGGATATCAAGTCATGCTCTTTAGTTTGATACCCTTATAATATTAATTAAGTCACAGCTTTAATACTAATTTTATTCTATGCACAGCGGAAAACCATAACTCACACCATAAGTAAGAATACATAAGATCAACACACCAATAAAGATAAAGAAAATAAACCAATTAACAAGACACAAGATGTACATCTTCGGCCCAAAATTGCCTACATCCACGGAGGATCCATGATTCAGCTTCTTATTATTGATATAGATCACTAAGTATCTTCTTACATCATCAATGATCTCATAAGACCCCTTAGTATCTCTCATAGAGACCTCTAAGTATCTACCCTTGATCACCATGACTCTCTAAGACTTCTTAGTATCTCCTTATAAGAGATTTTTATAAAGAATATAAGAATAGTCCGAGCATCTAAGCGAAATGATCTATGATGTTTCTTTTGTTCACTCAAGAACCAAATGAAAACACTCTCCAAAAGGTTACACTCTAGTGCACCACACATTTAGTGCCTACCTAGCACCTCTATTCTCTCTTATAGTTACATCTTGAAACTTTAGATCCTTGTCTTTCTCTTATATTTAAAATGGTTTATATAGTAAACAAAACATCCTTAGAAACCCTAAACCTAGTTGGAATAAGAGTCCTTACTTCTAAGAGTCCTAATCCCACTTAAAGAAGTCAATTGAGTCAAAACAGAAAATACCCTAAAGTTGCCTTCTGAATAGTAACCGCATGTACAGTATCAGCATGTGTACAGTATCAGTGCGTGAACAGTATCTCTATTCTTTTGGCTTTCTGTTTTACTCCTCTCTTATACACCCAGTGCGTACTTGACTTCATAATGACTATCCTCTTGTTATTCATCTCAATTCTTGTCCATACAAAATTGTTGAATCACCAATTTCCAACAAACATGCTAATAGTATTGTCCCACAATCAAATATTCCTCCCCTCATGTGGGTAATAACGAATTTATATAACTCTAAGATATAACCTTATGCTCACAACTACTCTCCTTAATGAGTACGATCATCGAAAAATTATACCAAATCATCCTTGTCATAGTTGTTCAAAACTCAATAGTGTATAACATAATACATTTCTCACTTTTTTTTCTTCTTCTTTACTCTTACACAGACTACCAAAGTCATTTTTTCTTCTCTTTTTTATTTTTTATACACACTTTAAAGAAGGGTTAGCACCAATATAGTAATAGATAAGGGTTGAGATATTAATATCAATAGTAATCTAGCATTATTATAATTTTAAATATTTTGTAACCCTTAAAAATAATTTTAATATTTAATAAGAATAATTTAATATAGTCTAACTCCTGTAAAAATTTAAAAATAAATAATTCCCAAATAATAGTAATATTCTTATAAATAAATATTTGTAACTCTTAAATATTTAATATAGATCAAATGGCTAATTTTAAGTTAGCTTTTAAACTATATAAAAACAGTAGTACTTCGATAATTCTTTTCGTAAATTCTCTCCCACTTTCACATTAAGTGTTCAATTTCATGCCGAAGTCACAATAATTACTTGATGGAATTATGAGTTATTGAGAAATTTCAACCAAAAAAAAAACCATTGTATACAAATTCTCGAATTAAAACTAAAATAGCTAAGAGATTGTTTACCTACATATTTTCTTTAGATTTTCATGTTGAAGTTAGTTCTCAGTTAATTCCTAATTTTATACTCTCAAGCTTAACTTACTCTTTTTTTTGTGCTTAATTACTTTCCACCCTTTTTAAGTTAGCTTTTTATTTGATAAGGTTACTTTTTTTATTTAAAGCTACGGTTTAATTACTTCATGGAAATATGAGTTATTGAGAAATTTCAAAACTAATAAAAAAATCCATTGTATGAAAATTGATCAATCTATTCACCATTGTATACAAATTCTCGAATTAAAGCTAAAATGGCTAAGAGATTGTTTACTCATTATTTGTTTAGGTTTTCATGTTGACGTTAGTTCTTAATTAATTCCTAATTTTATACTTTTAAGCTTAATTTACATTTTTTTTTGTGCGCTTAATTTCTCTTTTCATGATTCTTTTAAGCTACGGTTTAATTACTTTGTGAAATTATGAATTATTGAGAAATTTCAACAGTATAAAAAAGGCCATTGTACACAAATTCATCCATATGTATATCAAGTTCTCGAATTAAAGCTAAAATAACTAAGAGATTTCAAAAGATAAGAAAATTATTTCAAATATATGTAAACACATCCATAAATTTCAACCGATAAGTAGATTGCTTAAAGAAACATGAACCATTTTGATGAAAGCTTTTTTATAAAAAGTAAGTACATCTTTTATAGTTATATGAGAAGTTAAAACATATTAAGTTACAACTGATGTTTATTATCCAATAATAATTTCTAGTTTTGTGAAGTTATAAATTGCACTTTCTTTGTCACATCTTACATAAGTGTGAAGGTAAGTTTAGCCTAATTGTTCCTTAAAGTCAAACCATTAGTATGAAACCATATCACCTAGGCTCAGCTTCAACTTATATCATGCTGCAATACATATCATAATCTAATAATCACATGCAATATGTACTTCTTTGGCTCAGTTTGAAATAGACATAAATCCCAACATTTTTAACATTTCTTTTTCTTCAATTTTGCTTGCGAAATTAGCTTTCATGGAGATTGAACCTATAGTTCCTCCCGTTAGTGGAAACAACGGTGGAATGGCCAGTGAGAATTTTTTTTAATAAATAAGATTGAAAATTAATTTTAAAGAAGTTCAAAGTTAATGATTTCTTTGTATATTCTTTGCATTTTTTATTGGTATAACAACATAAAAACAATTATGCAAAAAGACAAACCTTTTGATTTGAACCAGATGGAGGGAAACTAAATTATTAGGTGACCCTTATTCCAATTATTGGTGGCCTTCTCCTATTTGGTGCATTGCTTCTCTGTATTGTTCGCCGTTTTATTGGACAACCAAAGCAGGATACTCATGTTTAGGATGTTGAGGATGATGAACACTTAAAATTATATATTTAATCAAAATTTTATATCATTGTTTTATATTATTAGTGTCTTTAGCCCTCCCCCCAAATTAAGTATGATTATAATATTGTACCTAATTAGCTTTTAATTATTTTGTGGTAGGTTCTGTAAAATAGGCATAACTTTGTACCTAAGAATTCAATTAGAGTGATTCTTGATCCTGTGAAGAGCTGACTCAATGGGCTAACATATTTTATTTCACAAGGTATTCGAAATTTGAGCATTTAGAGGGTAAAAATAGCCTAAATAGAACTGATCTGCAAAACAGGCCCAATCCAAACAGTTATCAGTATTTGACCCATAACTATAGAAATATGTATCTAATACATATGATACAACTCAATTTGAAAAGATAAGAGACTTATCTACAACTTTAATGTTTTGAGTGACAGCTAATTCGGACCACATTAAATATAAATTGGATAAGTAAGTGGATGCATTAATGATAATCAATGTAAATTATTTGCCACCATTCTTGACTTTTATCATCCAAGTGGTTCCCTCTTCATTTGTCTCGATTTATCCATATTTTTTTATAAATAGGTAGCATGTTTATGTCCAAAACATGTAATTAGAGAGCTCGATTTTAGTTTAAAATACTTGTCCTTTATATTATCTCTTTGTAATATCATTTCTCTTGTTTACTATTGTAAAATCATGTTATCTCTTCTTCCATTTCTTTTCTTTTTCTTTACTTTATTATGTCTAAGTAATTTTCTTTATACTAAGGTGAAATGATGAAATTCTTGGCAAGGTAATACTTAACTCTTATTCATGAATTTAATGTTTTATTCTTAAGTTATGCAAATTTATATATGATGTATTTATTTTGTTTGTAATATTAATACCCTTTCTTCTAAGTGGTGTATCTTGAATTATTATTGATAAACTTTATACTTGGCACAATATATTTTTGAAACCATTTATAAGATTTGACGTATATACCCTTTCTTGTATAGTGGGAGTTTTAATTTATTGTAGACAAATATAAAGATTGACATAATAAATACTTGAACCCATTGATAAAATTTGACGTATAATAATTAAAAATAATAAATACTAATTAATATATAAATAATGATGAACTTTAAGTGTTATTTTTTTCGGTTGGAATTTCCTTTGTGTGAGGATTTCAATTAAGTTATAAAAAGCGTTAAATATATTCTTACTTCTTATGCCAAGAGTGGATCCCCCTAACCTTAGCTTTTATTTGAATTGGTTAATTGAATTAATATTTGCAAACATCTTATACTGCATTAATTGTCTCTTAAGTATTTATAGTTTGTAATTTTAATTCTACTTTTCCGTGGATCGACTCCGTTCTCACCGGGTTATTTATTACTTTGACAATCTTGCACTTGAGAATAAATTCCTATATTCTGGACGTGCCAAGTTTTCGGTACCATTGCCGGGGAAGTGAAATTAACATTTTTTTGGATGTTTGTTTGTTTATTTTTTTTTCATGGAAGGCTAAGCCTCCTAACTTGCTTTACTTTATTTATTATTCACTTTTTATTTTCATGGAATGCTAAGCCTCTCACTCTTTATTTATTAACTTTTTATTATCTAATCTAACATTAACTATTCTAACTTCTAACTTCTATTTTATTGTTAGTTTTGCCTATTTTATTTGTCTTCATTTAAATTTTTTTCTTTTTTTTTCCTCTTATTTGCAATATTTATTGTTATTTTATTTTGTTTTATTTCTTTGTATGAGTGGTTGGTTTTGAGATCCTAATTCTCATCGTTTGGTGAAAGGTAATTTCAGAACCTCCTTTGATAATTTGTTGGATTCTCCTTCATCTTATCATTCTTCACCAATTAACACTAGGACCAAAAATTAAATTGAGAGACTCATAGACCCAATAGATAATCAGTCCCAACATAATGACCATAATTGATAAGACCCACCCCGAGACCCTCTACTGTAGGTCCCAGCGGCCCTGCCAAGCACCTCGACAGAAGTTCCTCAGAATATAACTAGGTAAGTTGAGAATTTTTTGCAAGGCGAACCCCTTTTTAGTTCTTGCTACTACTGAGAAAGTCTTGTAATATACATGAATATAACATCTTAATTTTATAAAAAAAAAAGGGCAGAGTTTCCCCTGTTTTTTGAAAAATTCATATAAAACCTATAAAGAAATTTCACTTCTATTTCAAACACTTCTCAATACTACCAATTCGGACCTCCGGTCCTTTCCAAATCAAATCCAACACAACTCAATTGTTTCATTTGAATTACAAAATAAGCATAATCATAAAAAGCAAAAACGATCATCATAATATCGAAATCTCTTCTTGTTGGTTCAAAACATACATACAAATATACATGCCTACAACTAATATGCATAAAGTAAAGGGTGCTATTTAGCACATTTACGTGTACAAAAAATGATCTTCAGATTCGGCCCACTATTCGACAATAGGAGAATCAGCAGCTTGCGTACCGAGACCTGCACCTGGGAAAAGGTGTTTAGAAAATATAAAGCACAAAACGAGTGAGCTAAAGGAGCTCAGTGAGTGCAATTAAGATTTCAAGTAAAATAACATTTTGCATAGATAGCAAATTCTAAAGTACATGCAGAAATCATGCTTCTAAAACTGATGTAAAGCTGTAAAACGGTTTCTAATATCATATGCTAATGAAATCTTGCCGAGCGAGTTTTATCTACATCTTTGAAAAATAATATCCAGAATCTGTATAACATAATAACTGTTGTGTGCATATGAATGCAAAAATGCTATCGGTAAATCGAAAACTAGTAAAGTCCTTGTTCGGCCATTTTCTTTCTAAACTGTACCAATGGTAACCCTAAAGCTTTATGCTCACGCAGCGACTCAACTAGCACCGCACACGTGAGTAGGTCATGGGGCACCTCAACTAGCAGCACCACAGTGACATCTCAAGACATCTCACTGGCTATACAGCGAAATCCTACATTGATACATATAGCAAGACAATACCCCGTACACATAGGGTAACTCACATGACTCGACATCCTGACTTCCCGAAGTTAGTGACACACCCCCAAGATCTGCCCATGTGCACGGGATATACCGGTCGAGTCTAATACAATCATCACCACTATAATTTGAGAGTACCAATGGCCTTTAAAATAAATGCAGAAATTTTAAAATATTTTCTCAAATCGAACATGTAAAAGCATGTCTATGAATATATATCAAGATCATAAATCATGGTTATGCATCGAAAGCTCATAAAACATATATATTCATTATGCGAAAATATAATAAACAAAAAATAAAAGAAATGGCAGATTTTCACTCGCAACCATTCCGCGCTCAATTTCGCTCCCGATTTCTGCTCCCATTACCACTCTCAGTTATCTTCACCTACGCGCCATAAATGACATTTAGAACCAAATCGAATGCTAGAATCTCATTTAACTACTAAACGCCTTAATCGGCATACAAAGCCTGAATGCATACTACTTTTCGATTTTTATTTACAGAGCCATTTAATCTAATCTAACTCACCATCCGGCGCCTTGAGAATTATTGAACGCCTTATAACTTGGTTGGACATAATTGCCCTTCACCTTTCCAAAATGGACAATTATGTCCCATTTTTTTCATTTTTGATTTTTTCATCAACCATATACATTCAATTTACAATATGCATCACTTATACACAACAACTCAATCAAAACACCACTCAATCCCTAACTTCCCTAAAGTGGCAGAATTTCACCCTAGGTTCCAACACATTCCTTTTCTCAATTTCTTGTTCCAATTATAACAAAATCAAGCCAATTTTATTCTAAAGCCCTAATTACAACCAATTGAAGTCTCTACATTCAAATCACCAAAACCCTAATTCTTACCTTGCCAATTTCTTTAAATTGATGACTCCTTCAAGCTCCACACTAGAATTCAACTCAATCTAAGCCAATAATACATACAAAAACATCAATTAAAGCATTCTTGAAAGCTCACTTATCAAACTCATAAAACAATGCTTGTCTTACCTCTTTTTCTTGAATTTCTACTAATGGAGACTTCAATTGAGCTTAGGGATTTGTATGTAACCTTATTTTAGCTTGATCACACAGGAAAAAATATGGAAAAAAATTGAAATTTCACTGTAGCAACACCCCCTTCACCTTGCACTAATTTTTCTCTCTTTTGCTCTAAATGGTTGCTTTTTATTCTCTTCAAATTTTTACACGCTTCCAACATATATATAGTGCTCCCTCAATTGACCAATTTGCCCTTCAACTTACTTAAAATTACTAATTTTCCATTAGTTGAAAACTAATTATGTAATTAGTTCATTTGTAACTATCTAGTTAAAATAGTCCAAAGAACTAACTAGAATTTCCAACTTGGCAATCCATGAGATTTCTTCTAATTGGTCCATTCTCTAATATATGGATTATGTTTCTCAATAAAGACTTGTTCCATACATTACCCTTAAATGGAAATTGATGTAGTAAAGTAGAATTTCCTTTTCCAAGCCAATAGAGAAAATTTCCAAAAATATTCTAGGGTGGTCTGGCGCTCTGATCGAGTGTGAAATTATCAAATTAGGTCTAATATCTCTCATGCGCACGATAAAGAAAATATTTCTAATAGGGTTAAAATTGAGTAACCCTACGGTGTCTTTATTGCTCTATACCAAAATTTAGGTGCCAACACTACTAAGAGGGATTGGATATTACAATAACCGACTTATGACACTCTGAGATTACATGAACTCTACACGAACTGATGCACCATCTTACTTACTTTTTCCTCCGGATGCAACAAATTTTAATTTTAAGCCAGACATTATCCAACTTTTACCCACTTTTCATGGCTTAGATGTAGAGAACCCGTATCTGCATCTAAAAGAATTTGAAGAAGGGTGTAACACGTATAATGACCAAAATTGTAGCATAAACACAATTCGACTTAAGCTTTTCCCTTTTTCTTTAAAAGATAAAGCTAAAACATGCCTACAAAATCTTAGGCTATGATCCATTTCTTTATAGGATAAGATGCAACAATAATTTCAAAAAACAAAATTCCTTCCTATAGAACAAATTCTTTCAAAAGACAAAGTATCACTTTTGCCCAAAAATCATGAGAGACCCTTTACTAATGTTGGGAAAGATATAAAGAATTAGTTAATACCTATCCCCATCATGGCTTTGAAACATGGGGATTAGTCTCAAATTTCTATGAGGGCTTAACACCCCAAGTTAGGCAAATGGTAGAAATGATGTGTAATGGAACATTTGAGGACAAAGACCTAGAAGATGCAATGAACTATCTAAACTTATTAGCAGAAAATGCTCAAAATTAAGACACTGCTGGTACCTGTGAGGCACCTAGTAAAAATTAACCACTACATCTAGTGGGAGTATTTATCATCTTAGGGAAGACTATGAACTTCAAGCTAAATTAGCATCCCTAACTAGAAAAGTTGAAACCTTAGAAATGAAAAAGAGTGGTCAAATAAAATCTGTTTAAGAAATTGTGTGTCACATTTGTGAAACCCGTGATCACTCTACCAATGATTGCCTAACTTTGCCTGCATTTAGGAAATGTCTCCATGAACAAACCAATGTTCTAAACACGTTCAAGCGGTTAAATAATAACCTATATTCACAAAACTACAATCCTAGATAGAGAAATCACCCGAATTTTAGTTAGAGGAATGACATGCAAGCATAGGCTTCACAACCACTTTCCAACCACACTAAAATTTTCAAAGCCACCAATGTTATACACCATATGTCCCACCTCATAAGAAAAATCTTGAAGAAACTTTGCATGCATTCATTGAAAAGTAAGAGTCTATTAATTCTCAAAATGTTCAAATATTTGCTGATTTGAAATATACTCTTCTAAATTTGCATCCGCACTAAACATTCATAAGAAAGGAAAATTTCCTTCTCAACCACAACAAAACCTCAAAGGACAACATAACTTAAATGCATGTAGTTCAGGAAGCCAACACATGGATCAAGTTAAAGCATTTATCACTCTTCGGAATGGTAAAATTGTTGAAAAATGCATTCCTGGACCTTATGAGAATGATGAATCAATCTATAGGGTAAGAAAAGCATTGAACCTACACCTAATGAAGAAAATACCAAACTCACACCTCCACCCCCATTTTCTCATGCATTACGTAATACTAAGAAGATGAATCACAATCCTGAAAGTTTTGAAATTGTCAAACAGGTAAAAGCTAATATTCCTTTATTGGATGCTATTAAATAAGTTCCCTCTTATGCAAAAATTGTGAATGATTTATGCACAGTAAAAAGAAAGCATTTTTAACTGAACAAGTAAGTGCCATTTTTCAAAACAATAATGCTTTGAAATATAAAGACCCTGGTTGTCCTACAATTTCATGTATTATTGGAAGTCATAAAATTGAACAAGCCTTACTTGATCTCGGTGCTAGTGTGAATTTACTGTCGTATTCAGTTTATCAGCAGCTTAATCTCAATGAGTTAAAATCAACTTCTGTAACTCTTTTATTTGCCGATAGATCAATAAAAGTACCAAGAAGGATAGTGGAAGATGTTTTAGTTCAAGTTCATAAATTCATATATCTTGTGGATTTTATTGTCTTGGACACAAAACCTGTTAAAGGATATAATTCGATACCTGTTATTTTGGGTCATCCATTTTTAGCAACTTCTAATGCTTTGATTAATTGCAGGAATAGAGTAATGAAGGTTTCATTTAGAAACATGACACTTAAGCTCAATGTTTTCAATATGTGTAAGCAATCACATGAGAGGGAGGATGAAAGTGAAGAAGTCGACATGATTGAAACAATTATGAAGGATCATATTCAAAAAGAGTGTTCTACCGATCCCTTAAAAATGTGTTTAATAAATTCATTTGAGTCAAATATACAATTAAATCCTAAAATCTCTGACATATGTTCTTTACTTGACTGTACACAAGTGATTGAAAATAAATAATGAAAATTAAAGTTTGAAGAATTAGGAGAAACTGAGGATAAACAAAACGAAATTTTAAAGTTGGAGTTAAAACCTCTACCTAAAAGACTGAAATATGTATTTCTTGAAGAGAAATAAACTTACTCAATGGTAATCTTGATGAGCACTTGATATTACATATTTAATAAGATTTTTACATGATTGTTTTGTATTACTAGTGTATTTAAATTTCTTAACTTAAGTATGTTTACAATATTGTACTTAATTATCTTTTAACTGTTTTGTGGTAAGTTCGGTAAAATGGGCATAACTTTCTACCTAAAGATCCAATTGAGGTGATTCTTAATCCTGTACAGATATGACTCAATGCGCTAACATATTACATTTCACAAAGCATTTGAAATTCGAGTGTTTAGAGGGTGAAAAATGGTCTAGAACAGAACTGATCTGCAGTACAGGCCCAGTTTAAACAGTTATCAGTATTTGGCCCATAACTATAGAAATACGTATCTAATACGTATGAGATCACTCAATTTGAAAAGATAAGAGACTTATCTACAACTTTTATGTTTTGAGTGACAGCTAATTCGGATCACATCAATTCCAAATTGGATAATCAAGTGGGTACCCAAGTGATAATGAATGCAAATTATTTTACCACCATTCTTGACTTTCATCAACCAAGTGGTTCCCTCCAAATTTGTCTCGATTTATCCATATTTTTCTATAAATAGGTGGCTTGTTTATGCCTAAAGAAGGTAATTAGAAAGTTAGAATTTAGTTCAAAATACTTGTCCTTTGTATCCATTTCTTTGTAAATTTATTTCTCTTATTTACTATTAAATCATGTTATTTCTTCTTCCATTTCTTTTCTTTTTCTTTAGTTTTATTATGTCCAAATAATTTTCTTTAAGCTAAGGTGAAAGGATGAAGCTCTTGGTAAGGTAATAAGATATGTTTAATATTTATTCATGAATTTAATGCTTCATTTTTAAGTTATGCAAACTTATATATGATGTGTTTATTTTGTTTATAGAATTAATACCCTTTCTTCTAAAGTGGTGATTCTTGATTTATTATTGACAAACTTAATACTTGGCACAATAAATTTTTGAAATCATTTACAAGATTTGGTGTATATAACCTTTCTTGTAAAGTGGGAGTCTTGATTTATTGTAGACAAATATAAAGATTGGCATAATAAATACTTGAACCCATTTATAAGATTTGGTGTATAATAATTGAAAGAAATAAATACTAATCAATATATAAATGATAATGAACTTTAATTGCTATATTTTTCGGTTGGAACCTCCTTTGTGTGAGGATTCCAATTGAGTTAAAAAAAAAAAAAGTTAAATATATTCTTACTTCTTATGCCAAGAGTGAATCCCCGTAACCTTAGCTTTTTATTTGAATTGGTTAATTGAAATAATATTTGCAAACATCTTATACAGCATTAATTATCTTTAAAGTGTTTATAATTTGTAATTTTAATTCTACTTCCCTGTGAATCGACTCCGTTCTCATCAGGTTATTTATTACTTCGACAATCCTGCACTTGAGAATAACTCCTATATTCTGGACGTGTCAAATCTTTTCTACACTCACAAGCGAATAAGAAGGTAAGTTGATTGAATTATTAAAAATACAATTAGGTAGACTTTAAAAGACATAAACAGCATTAATCATTTAATTTACACACATAGAATACCCCTTGAGGATAATGCCAAAACTTCCCAACAACCTCAAAGGAGATTAAATCCACATATGAAAGAGGTATTGAGAGCTGAAGTTCTCAAATTACTTGAAGTATGAATCATCTATCCTATCTCAGATAGTAAGTGGGTAAGTCTTACTCAAGTAGAATCACAGTCATTGAAAATGACAAAGGTGAGTTAATACCAACTCGAGTCTCATCTAGTTGGAAGATGTGCATAGATTATAGGAAGTTAAACTCGGCCACTAAAAAAAACTATTTTTCTTTACCATTCCTTGATCAAATTGTAGAAAGAGTAGCAAGACATATGTACTATTGTTTTCTAAATGGTTATGCTGCTATTATCAAATTTTTATAGCACTGGAGGACCAAGAAAAGACTACATTCACATACCATTTTGGGACCTTTGCTTTTAAAAGAATACTTTTTGGACTTTGTAATGACCCAGGAACATTTCAGAGATGTATGTTAAGCATTTTTAGTGACATGGTTGAGCATTATTTAAAAGTTTTCATGGATTATTTAATTGCGTTCGGAAATTCTTTTGATAATTTTCTTGAAAACTTAGAAAAAATCTTAAAAAGATGTGAAGAAAAGAGTCTTGTGTTGAATTAGGAAAAATGTCATTACATGATTACTTCTGGAATTGTTTTGGGACATGTAGTGTCTTCTAAAGGATTGAAGTGGATAAGGTAAAATTCGAACTCATTACACATTTGCCTCTACCAAAAACAGTCAGAGAAGTTCGATCCTTTCTAGGACATGCTGGATTCTATAAAAGGTTCATAAAAAATTTTAGTGCTATATCTAAACCTCTTTGTAACCTCTTAAAAAAAGATGTATCATTTGAGTAGACTCAGGAGTGTCAAAATTCATTTGAAAAATTAATTAGCCTCTTAACATCTGCTCCTATCACACAATCTTCTGACTGGTCTTTACCTTTTGAGCTCATATGTGATGCTAGTGACTACGTTGTTGATGTTGTATTAGGACAAAGAAAGAAAGGTAAATCCTATACAATTTATTACGCAAGTAGAATTTTAAACAGTGCACAAATTAATTACACAACAATTGAAAAAGAACTACTTGCTGTAATATTTGCATTAGACAAATTTTATTCTTACTTAATTTATTCTTCAACTGTTGTATTTACTGACTATGCTGCTGTAAGGTACTTAATGTCAAAACAGGATGCAAAACCAAGGCCGATTCGATGGATTCTATTGCTTCAAGAATTTATTATCACTATAAAGGATAAGAAGAGAGTTGAGAATGTTGTTGCAAATCACTTATCAAGACTCACACCAGATTCATCAACAGAAATAACACCTATTAATGATTCTTTTCTAGATGAATTTTTATTTTCTACTGTTACAATGCCTTGGTATGCTAATATTGTTAATTTTCATGTAACAGGAGAAATGCCACCTCAATGGAATACTCAAGACAAAAAGAATTTTTTAACTGAGGTAAGAAAGTTTTATTAGAATGATCCTTATCTCTTCAAATATTATTGTGACCAAATATTTCAAAGATGCATACCCGACAATGAAGTAAGTAAAGTTATTAAATTTTATCATTTTGAAGCATCTGGGGGACATTTCTCATCAATGAAAATAGTTGCAAAAATCTTGCAGTATGGATTTTATTGGCTACTTTATTTAAAGATACACATGCATTTTGTATAACGTGTAAAAATTGTCAAAAGTTGGATCAATTTCAAAACGAAATATGATACCTTTAAACCCTATTCTTGTTATTGAAATCTTTGATTGTTGAGGGATAAATTTTATGGGACCATTTTTGTTATCATTTGGATTTACGTATATCTTAGTTGCAGTATATTATGTCTCAAAATAGATTGAGGCTATTCCATGTCGAAATAATGACTATAAAACAGTCATGAAATTTTTGAAAGAAAATATCTTAAGTCGATTTAGAATCTCTCGAGCTATTATAAGTTATGAGGATAAGCATTTTTGTAATAGGCCATTTAAAACATTAATGAAAAAATATGGTATTACTTATAAAGTTGCCACCCCTTATCATCCTAAGACAAGTGGATAAGTTGAATTAGCAAATAGGGAGATAAAACAAATTTTAGAAAAAAATGTAAACCTAAATCGCAAAGATTGGTCTTTAAGACTTAATGATGCACTGTGAGCTTATAGAACTGTTTTTAAAACTTTATTAGGTATGTCTCCTTATAGGATATTTTATGAAAAACCTTGTCACTTATCTGTGGAACTTGAGCATAAAGCCTATTAGGCCATTAAAATTTTCAATGCAAATCTTGATTCTGCTGGACACATACGTAAATTACAAATAAATGAACTTGAAAAATTGATAAATGATGCATATGAGATTTCAAAAATTCATAAAGCTAAAATAAAAGCTTTTCATGATCAAAAAATTCAAAGAAAAATATTTTATACTGGTCAGAAGGTTTTTCTTTATAATTCTCGACTTCACATATTCCTTGAAAAATTAAGATCAAGATAGAGTGGCCATTTTATTGTGAAATGTGTGTACCCTTATAGGATAATTGACATTGAAAATCCTCAAAATAGGAATGTGTTTAAGGTAAATGGACAAAGACTCAAACTATTTCTAGAAAACTAAGCTTTTCATGAAGCATTTATGTCCCTGTCTGACCCTTGTTACTAGACCAATTAATCTTTATTTTACATATTTACATATTTATATATATTTATTCTTCTTCTAACTTTTTTTTTGTTGCAGGTTAATTTAGTATTTTTGTTAAAGTTTTATTTTGCAACCCGTTTAAATGGCAGATAACGGTACTCTATGACATTTTAAGTCGGTTTTGTCAGTTTTTCATAATTACTGATACCTTCTCTTTTTCCCATTTTCTAAAAAAAAATAGGTGACATTATAAAGAATTTGAAAAAGTATTTTCCCTCATTGCCTCAAAATTCCTTAAAGCAAATTTACCAAGTAAGATGTGATAGATTAAGGTTATTAATGATTATGAATATACCTGTTGATTTACATTGGTTAATTGAAGTCAAAGTTTGATTAATAGGTGAATTTTTAGACTCATTAATTTCCTACATGCCTCGGTTAAGTAAAAGCTCTTTTGTAAAAAAACAAAGAGCAAATCGACTAAGCGTTTGTTACAAGTGTGCACGCATGACTTACAATACACATTGTGGCACTTTAGGAATGGTGTCTATAAATTGCGAATATAAAATTAGGTCTATTAAGGATGGCCTGAGTAAGGAGTCTTTAGATGATATCTTATTGACTCTTGAGACGTATCCTAGTGGATATGTGCATATTGCAATTCGTGAATTATGAGACATATTCCTAAAAGAACATGAATGGTACAGTCTCAGGAATCTGACTTTAAAAGACCCTGTTTGCCAATTTATAAGAAATTTGGATGGGAAGTCTATCCCCGACCTATGGAAGGTGTTAAGTCAATACTGAACGTAAAACCAGAGGAAGATGTGAGCCACAATCACAACTACTTGTACATATTTACTATAGTTGTTATTTTTAAATGTTTCATTTTAAACTCTCTTTTCCAACAACCAACCACCCATGTGACTTTTCTAGCTAACAATTTGAAAATTAGAAAAAAGGTGTTGAAAAGTTTTCATTTTAAACCAACAGCCCATGTGACTTAACTTTATAACACCTTTTGGCTTTATAAATACATTTCATTATTTCTGCATCTTTATACAAACTCAAAATCATTCAAGAGAGAGGGTAAGTGTAATAATAAAAGGAACATTAACATGTAAATTCACAAAAATTTGTGTCTTTTATGGATCTAGCCGTAGAAAAACTAAAGAGTTCCTAGAAGCAGTAGAAACCCTTGGTAAGGTGTTAGCTGAACGAAAAATTCATTTAGTATATGCGGGAGATAGTCTTTGATTAATAGGATGTATAGCAACTACTGGACAAAATAAAGGTAGTCAAGTTTTGTGTATCATACCGAAAGTTCTAGCTATTGGAAACATTGTAGGAAAAATAATTAGGGATGAGTTACATGTATCATCAATGCATGAACGAATGTCTTTTTATGGTTCGTAGTGCTGATGCCTTCATAGCTCTACTTGGAGGTTCTAGAACATTAGAGGAAACTTTTCAAATTATCTCATAGGTACAATTGTAAATCCATAAAAAAACCCATTGGTTTGTTAAATGTTGATGGTTTTTATAATGGGTTGTTATCTTTTCTTGACTGTGTAGTGGAAACATAGTTTGTCACATCTGGAGCACGACAAATCCTCATTTATGCTTCAACTGTTGATCGGTTATTCGATGAACTATAAAACTTTTATACCTCTATCTGATCCAACAATGAGTCAAATAGATTGGTATACTGATGACAGTGAAAAGAAGTGCAAGATAGATT
This sequence comes from Ailanthus altissimus, assembly GCA_946807835.1. Taxonomy (NCBI): domain Eukaryota; kingdom Viridiplantae; phylum Streptophyta; class Magnoliopsida; order Sapindales; family Simaroubaceae; genus Ailanthus; species Ailanthus altissimus. Next base: position 29,286,608 of record OX327688.1, on the reverse strand, counting down.
TGATGCTTCGTCTTTAACCTATTTACTTCTATGTATTTTTAAGTATTTTGTGTGGTTTGTTTTTTTTTTAATTGCAGGTTTAATTTTCAATAAAAGATGTTTCAGGTGATATCGTCTATACTTTACTCTTTCTATATTTTGACATTGAGGACAATGTCTCAATCTGATTGGAAGGGAGGATAATTGATATATAATGTTAGTGTTAATTATTTTATTTTATTGTTGTTATCAATTTGTTCTCTTAAAAAATATCATGAATAATGTGAATAAAAGGTTTATTTATGCATTCTTGAAATGCATTCTAGCTCTAGAATAGTAGAGTAAAGAGTACATTACTGAACTTTTGAAACACATTCTAATTGGTTTATTTTTAATGCATTTTACGTATATTTGTTTGTTACTTAAGTTTTTGGTAATTCTTGCGTAAATAAGTTTATTTTATTATCGAGGTATGATTTCAAAATTATTTAGTTTAAATCACTTTTTCTATCTAGGCTACTAAAGAATAACTTCCGAAATTATTTCTTAAGCACAATACTAAGCCTTGTGGTAAGATGGATGATTCAATATATATAGCTAAGAGAATTTTCATGTTTAAGTATATATTTTCTTTTCTAAACTCAGATATCTTTTGTTAGTGAATGGAGAGGTTTGAGATAACAGCTTACGAACTTTCATTGAGTTTTTAAAATAGTTAATTTTTATTTGGAATAACATTATTTGGGATGATGAATGATTTGGTTGTTTAACTGAAGGATAAAAAACAATTATGGTGAGAAATTGTTTTTATTTTGTAATGATTCTTTATATCTTAAAAAAAACACACACAAAAAAAAAAAGAGCAAAAGAAAATTATATATAAAAAAAAATATCAATCCAGTTCAATAAAGTCTTCGTTCAATTCTAGAAGACAAAAGTCATTACAAAGCAATTTTATCACCGAACTCTTTATTCGTAAAATTCACATAAAATAATTAAAGTCCTGAGTGAGCATGTGGAAAGAATAGTTTGGTTCTAAATAATTGATTTTTCTATCTTTGGATCAATATTAGTTTGTCTATCTGTCCTTAAATGTAGCATTTTCTTGAGCGATTATCTGTTTTTCAACTCCATAAGTGAAATCCTAACCCATTTAACAAGTTATTCACCTGTGAGGTATGAATTGAGGCTTTTACTTGAAAAAACATTTCAATGCTATATATGTTGTGGTTTGTGGTAAGAAGACTTCGGCTTAGGTTTAATTCACACACACACATTTTTGAAAGTTATGATTGAAATAATCTTTATAGTGATTGTGATCTTGAACTAACGTTTTATTTAAAATACTTAGGTAATGTTCAATTTTTATTTATACTTGAAATTGTTAAGGACTAGCAATAAGCTGGTTGGAGAGTATGATGAACACTTGAAATTACATATTTAATAAGTATTTTATGCAAACTTATATATGATGTATTTATTTTGTTTGTAGAATTAATACCCTTTCTTCTAAAGTGGTGATTCTTGATTTATTATTGACAAACTTAATACTTGGCACAATAAATTCTTGAAACCATTTACAAGATTTGGTGTATATAACATTTCTTGTAAAGTGGGAGTCTTGATTTATTGTAGACAAATATAAAGATTGGCATAATAAATACTTGAACCCATTTATAAGATTTGGCGTATAATAATTGAAAGAAATAAATACTAATTAATATATAAATGATGATAAACTTTAATTATTATATTTTTCGGTTGGAACCTCCTTTGTGTGACGATTCCAATTGAGTTATAACAAGAGTTAAATATATTCTTACTTCTTATATCAAGAGTGGATTCATCTAACCTTAACTTTTATTTAAATTAGTTAATTGAATTAATATTTGCAAACATCTTATACTGCATTAATTGTCTTTAAAGTATTTATAGTTTGTAATTTTAATTATACTTCTCTGTTAATTGACTTCGTTCTCACAGGATTATTTATTACTTCGACAATCCTGCACTTGAAAATAAACTCTTATATTTTGAACGTGTCAAAAGACTTATATGTAAAGACTGATTAATTAAATTTTTTAAAGATATTGCAGAGTAACAATTAGTGCTAATTATAAATTATTATTTACAAATGATGAGGAGCAAAAGCTGAAGTCGCAAAGAAGAACTGATTTGATTCTGCTTCGTTATAGCTTTGTAGAAGTTTGTTACGCCAAGCCTTAGTTTTAAGTTTTTCTTAAATTATAACTTTCCCACCCAAATTATCTTTAGTTTTAGCTTTAAATTTTTCATAAATATAGAAAGCCTTGTGTATTCTTTGTTAGTCACTAAGAAAAGATAATCAAAAGAGAGGTTATTCAAAATCTTCCATTTTCTCTCAATTGGTTTTTTTTTTTTTTTTAGTTTCTTACTAACCAAACAAATACACATCATATTTTAATACGGTATCATTTCAATTAGTATTATTCAGACATGTTTACCTTTGAAAACTTTAATTCAAAAAAAATCATTAAATGAAAAAGATTGACCGAGATATTTTAAGAAAGTAAAGGAATCTAGTTAAGATTTATGCCGGGACTAAATCACTAATTTTTCATGTTAGTATTAGTGTAATCATTAAACTCAAAAATTAAACTAATAGATGAAGAATTAATATTAATATTAAAGACAAATTTTAAAAACCTCATTTGCATAAAACTTAATTTTTATATTATGATCTAAGATCAAATGGATCTCAATGGATCAAGATAGAGACAAGTGAAAAAAAAAGTCAAGAAATTAATTTAAAAAATGTATTTAATTTTAAGGTCTATGGTCAAATTTATCCCAAGGAACCAAAATAAAGATGTTGATTTTAATATATTAATAAAATTATTTAACACAAAGATTAATTTAAACTGGTAAATAAAAACCATCTTAATAGTTAAGAATTTTTTTCAATGGCATATAACTCTTCGTTGATAGCAATCTTATATTATTGCTATCAAAACATCTCCCTTGAAAATAAATAACAAAAAATTTAGGTCGCTTAACTAATTTAGTCATAGTTCAAAATTTTTAATTTATTTAGCCAATCACAATACATTTGAATAAAAATACCCTTTCACTATTTTAACAGTATCTACTACAATGAACAGTACTATTATGATTTACAGTATCCCACTACAATAACTTCTTTATTCAAAAAGATTTTTTTTGTTTATTAAAATTATATTTATTTTATATTATTTAATATGTTTATTTTAATCATATTACTACAAAATTTATATAAATAATATAATTATTTAATGTAGTTAAATTAAGGGCAAAGGACAATTTTACCCCAATATTTTGGGCTAATTGATAACTTTGCCATAATAAAATTTAAAATATCTAATTTTACCCTAATTCATTAACTTTTGCCGTTAGTTTTAACTATTAAACGATATAAGAGTAATCTAACCATAGAAATAAATTACACTTTGAACATATGGCACAATTTTACCATTCATTATCTTTTTAAATATATGGCATAATCTCATCAATTAATTTAATTTAATATAATAAAATTTTAAAAAATAAACTTTAAAAAAAGAACTTGTGTCACAATGTGATTAGTTATTTTGAACATGTGTCAACATGTAATTAGTTTATTTTTTTTTAGGCAAAAAAAATATCACGCCCACAATAGAGGCGCGATTAAAAAGTATTTGGGCGCCATGGAAACATATCGCCCCCAAATATTTTATTATTTATTATATTATATATTTTTTAAAATTTTATTTATTTATTATTACTTATATATTTATTATTTATTTATTATCTATAACATTTATTTTATAATATTATTTATTTAAAATTATATTTATATTTGTTTAAATTTAAGTTTATATTTTTTTATTAAATTAATATATTAAATTATTTTATTTATTAATTATATTATTTATTTAGTTAATTTAACAATATTATTTATTTAAAATTTGTAACATTATTAAAGTAAATAACTAACAAAAATATATGTAAATAAAATAAATATATTTTAACAAGCAAAAACAAAATTAATTTTGAATAAATATAAATTTAATTTTAAATAAATGATATAAATTAATTATGTCATACATAATAAAATAAATTATAAATAAATTAGTAATAAAATAAAATTTAAATTAAAAAATTAATGTAGCAGTTACTATTTACAGTAGCGGGTACTACTAAAATAGTGAAATGGTATTTTTGTTCACTTTTAAATTTATTAACTGAAAAATTAAAAAATTACATTGATTGCTAAATTAATTAAATGCCTTCAAATTTTAGTTATTTTAGAAAATTTCCCAAATAAAAATTAATTTTGACCGGCCATCGATAATTCACCTTTTTTTAATGAAGGCAGATTTGACGACTCTCTCAACAGAATTTTGTCACTAAAAATAGTCGATTTTCGTGAAATTTTTCTATAAAATGTAAGCATATCTTTTGTAGCGTAATGTACCATTTTCTTTTAATGTTTAATCGTCCAAAGTGAGCTAATTACGTGACAAAGACTTTTATTACTTTTTTTAAATTAATTTATATATTCTTAGGTTACTACTGTTTTTTTTTTAAGAACAAACAATGGCACAACAAAAATTTGTCAAGAGGAAAATAAATCCGTATAATTGTTCTTTATTATTATTAATTTTGTTTAATTCTCTATTCTCTCTGCAACTAATGTATTCAGTTATTCTCCTCTAAATTTAGCAACCATCAAAATCAAAACTTCTCATCAAACCCATCAAGGTTTTTTTAATGGAAATAATATTAAATCCAACTTCTTAAAGTCATGAATTTCAGAAAATCCTTTTTAAATGTGATTTAGAAACATTGACTTTTTTTGGCATTTCTAAAAAAAATACTTTTGGTGCTTTTGTTAACCCTCAAACAAGTATAAAATAATAATAAAAAGTTTTATTAATTTTTAAAGAGATTATGAACGATTAGCTTAGCATAAATACAATTTAATATGAGTTTACTTTTTTATTTTATTTTTTGTAGTGGATAAGCAATTTTAGTTTATTTTTAACCAATTAATTTTATGGAGACGTTGCTCCTATATTTTGATTTCTTTTTTCTTTTTCAAGAATTAAAATTAATTATAGAAGATAAAACTAAACCCATCCACCACATATATGATTTATGAAATCTTCATTATTATTGTATCCTATAGTATTTATTAAATATGAAAATATTCATTCTGATTTTAAATATCAAAGATCTCTTTAATAATATGTTAAACTTAAATAATTAAACAGGTATCAATCAATCAGAAAATAATAATACGTGGTTTTATTAGAAGCGGGTCGCATCTAAATAGTGTGGTAATGCTATTGGAACACCTCCTTTACTCTATTTATCATTTCTTTTCGTAATTACAAGTTTAATCTCGACGAGAATTATTAAACAAGACAAAAGAAAAATGTCCGACATACACCCCACATATCCCGTAATTACCAAAAGTAATCATTAGTGTCTTTTTTTTTTTTTTTCTCATCTTTGATTGGATACGAAGCCCTCTCGTTAACAAACAAAAATAACGATAGTCCTCATGCTTGGAGTTATTAGATAGTAAACATTTGATCAATTATTTTTTATAGAATTTGAAGCAACTTAAAGAAATAAGATAAAAAAATAGTAGTACTTTGATAATGCGATTAGCAAATTCTAAAATAAAACTTCAGAGACTTTTGCTAAGCTATGCACGACTGTAGGCCAGCTGTTCCAAGTTTCTTTCACTTCCTCAATTAATATGCGACTGACTCTTATTTAGTTTCACATTTAACAACTAACGCAATGATATCTTAATTCAAAAGCAAAGACACATTTAGGCATTACGTACCCATCAAAACGAGGAAAATAGAATAAGCTTAACCAAAAAGAAATTAAACAAAAATATGAATTAATATAGAATAAAAGGTTTAGCAAATTAAGAATATTCTTGAAAAACTAAAGTTTGAACATATAATTTTGATTGACTATTTGCACATCACAAATTGCTATGAATCTACTATATTAATTTTACGCTCACTTTTCTTTTTTTAAAAAAAGACAAGAAAAATGCACCTTATAGAATTTTAAAAAGTTCACATTTTTGTTTAATAAAACTCTATATATCCCAAAACTAACCCTAATCAAAGTATTTTTATTTTATCCTTTTCTCTTCTTATCCTTTGATCTCTTTCTTTATTCATCTCATTCTTAAAGCTATCTCCCTCTTTAAATAATCTACAGTAATCTTATTTTAATTTGTTTTTAAATTTTAAAAAAAATAATTTAACGTAAAATCTTTTTTGAGAAAGTAAAATCATTTTCAATTTTAGTAAGTTTTAATTTCTCACTAAGATTATTTTATGCATGCATATAAACCCTTTGGGGTTGTTTGTTTTATTATAGTATGTTTGAGCGATTCAACTTGAATGCTAATATATACTGGCCAGCAAGTATTGCCGGTATGCTCTAGTATAAATAAATGATCCAACGATACCCACCAAGAATAAAAAATCTATTTTACCACCTAAAAGAAGTTAATATCAAATATATATAAATATATAAATGTATTCAAATCATTCACAGATCCAAGTCCTTTTTCCTTTTTTCAATTTTCAAGCTCGCCATTCATGGAATGTATATCAGTTTACAGTAGGATAAATTATAATTAGTAGAAGCGATTGTAGCTTACTTGACATATTAAATCCGTAATTTTATCTCTTGTTTAAAGCAGATTAAAAACATTAATGGTGGGATTTTGAATTATTTTGAAATCATAATCGAATATTCAATAGGGGAAAAGAGCAGTTGCAGTAAGATTTATACGTTTCTCAATTTGTTTTTGCAACTATACAGTTAGCACATCCCAGCTAGCTAGTGTAAATAACAATGGCACATGCTATGTTTGACCACAGCAAAATCACCCGTAAGTTTTTATGTCAATTATCATTATCATTATTAATTTATTACTCAACTCAGAAATTTAAATTAGTTTAATAATAATATTAAAGTTAAGTCTTTAACAGTCTTTTCGTATGAAACCAATTATCATCATCGTTATTAATTTATCACTCAACGCAAAAAACTTAAGATGATCTAATATTAGTATTAAAGATAATTATTTAATAGTCCCCTTATGTGAAACGTGAATTCGAGTAGGTTTGAATCAGATGAATCTTCTGTCTCATAGACAGAAAGCCAAAAAATCAACATGAGAGCTTGAACTCAAGACCTTAACTCTAATACTATATTAATTTACTACTCAACCTAAAAACTTAAACTGATAAATGAATACTCAATATTAATATTAAAAATAAGTCTTTAACAATTATATTGGTAGCATTGATTCACAATTATTCATAAAAAGTATTAATGTGTAATATTATCATTAATGTATAATATTATATTATTAATATATTTGATTTGATAATCAATTATATTAATAATATAATATTTTTATATTTTATAATATGTAATTATTTCTTTTCATGTATAGTACTATTTTTTTATTTTATAATAAGTTACAGCCTATATAAAGACTTCATTGCATAGTTTTTCATTCACAGTAAAATATACTCATTTTATATTTTTCACATAATATCAGAGTTTTGATTTTTTCACTATTACTTTGATTAGCCAGAGATTTGTCAGAATTTTTTTAAAACCCGTCGGAATCCATTGGAGTTTTTCAAAAAGTTATCGAAAAACTTCAAAAACCAGCCATGTTAGCCACCGTCCATATCAGATTACTCAAAATCCTTCGGCCATTTCAACGCTGTCGATGATGCCCCCATTGGAGGTTAAAAATCGCCAGACGAGCCGCTGGAAGATCACTGCTGCTGACTATTGTCACTTCAGATCCTGGCCATTATATGGTGATGTGACCAACACCACCCTAACCAAAAGAATCTTCAGTCACCGGTCGTTCAAATGTCGCTGAGTTTAGGCCAATCGAAGGTCGGAGCTGGCCAGAGGCACCATCTGAAGCTTACTGTTTCCTGTTAAGGGTCTGTTTACAAACTTTTCAGTATTTAAAGGTCAGATCGTAATATTCTATTCTTTAATGGCATTTTTGCAATTTCTAAAAGTTTTAAAACTATTTTGCAATTATAATATTTTGAGAGGTCATTTCATAATTTTGAAAAAATTGAGGGGTTACTTTACAATTATAAAAAAGTATTTGGGTTAAGTTATAATTATTAAAAGTTTTAGGATAAAATTATAATTATTAAAAGTTTATAGGCCATATTATAATTATTAAGAGTTGAATAAGAAAATTTATTTTTTAATGGATAAATCTAATGTCTCTCAGCCTATTCACATTGTCTTTGACAGACACAATTATGTCTTATGGGCACAAGCTATATGTAATTTTTTTAAAGGCATGAGACTTTAGCACTATGTCACTGGTGATGTTACTCTACCCAAGCAGCGAGATAACAAGAGTCTAGAGGCTTTTATTGACAGATTAGATGATTAGGATAATAAAAATCATCAGATTATTACTTGGTTTCATAATACAACCATCTCATCCATCAGTCTTTATTATGGTCGATTTGATACTGTTAAATCACTTTAGGATTTTCTTGCATATTGCTACACCACCACAGATCTCTCTCATCAAAATTTGCATCATCTTCAACAAAAACTAAGGCAATCCATCGCCGACTTTCATTCTCAGATGTAGTTTATTTGGGATCAACTAGCTCTTTCAGAACCATTTTGGAAGAATAATGATAATGCTCAAACTTTCATTGTCTACTAGATCATCAATGTTTGGTTCAGTTTCTTATGGCTCTGCAAGATAAATTTGAATCCACTCGTGCTTTTATACTTCATTGGAGGCCCTTACCTACTTTGGATCAAGCCATTGCTAATCTTATCTCTGAAGACACAAGGTTTGCTACTATTCAGCAAAATCGTATAGATGCAGTACTTGTCACCCCACAACACAAATCTAGCAGCTCCATTTAATACAAGACGTGTAATTATTGCCACTTATCTAGACATTCAGTTCTCAATTGTCAGACACGTAAATGCAAAAATGTCAAAAAATTAGACAGGGTCATTTTGAAAGAGATTGTCCTAAAAGTAAATAATCTCAGGGTGCTACTTCTATAAGGCCTCAATCATTCTCTGCCACTACTACTGCCCAAGATATGACCAACTCCTCTTCCAACTTAACCAGTGATCTTGAATCTTTACTTTGTCAACTTCTATCAAACTCTAGTAACCCTTCCATTACTACTTCTTCTGTCCTCTCAGGTAACTCTTGGTATTTTGATTCTGCATGTTGCAATCATATAACTTTTGATTCCAATATCTTCTCTTCAAAATCTCATGCTTCCTATTTACCTTATATTCAAACTGCTAATGGATCTTTCATGAATGTTAGTCATTTTGGTCAGGTGTCTTGCTCTAATATTTCCTTATCTGATAATTTTCTTATACATAAACTCACATTAAATCTTTTATCTGTCGATCAAATTTGTGAACTTATTCTTAACGTTTTATTTACTGCCTCTGGGTGTTATGTGCAGGATCCGAAAACAGGTCGAACACTTAGGACAGGCTGTCTATATGAGCTTATTTCTTTACACTTGCCATCTTCACTCATTTCGTCCACTGTATCTACTTCCCTGGTATCATCACTACATCTCTAGCATTCTCGTTTAGGTTATGCTTCAATCAGTTGTATCTGTTCTTTAGTATCTAATGGCTGTTTAGGAATTATTCCTGATAATAAAGATGATTGTTTGATTTGTCATTTAGCAAAACAACTAGCTTTGCCTTTTAATAATAATACTACTATTTCGTATGCTCCTTTTGATCTTATACACTCTGATATTTGGGGATAGGATCCCAACACTTATAACCTTTATGTTCTATCCCGTATCCTAAAAAATAACACAATCGTATGTGTTGTTCAAGTTTGGTATGTTCATATTTTTGAAGTAGAACAAAACAAACACAACCAAAACTTTAAGAAGACTATAATTAGGAGAGATTACATATAAATGTTCATACAGTGACTTATTCTCTATAATAAGGGAAGGAACACAATTAATTGTATAAACAGCAGTTAAAGCAGCTTCACCCCAGAATTATTTAAGACAAGAAGTAGAGATGATAAGAGCACGAACTATATTGAGAATATGTCTGCGTTTTCGCTTAGCTCTCCTATTCTGCTGAGATGTACTAAAATAAGATCTTTGACAAATAATACCATATTCCCGTAAAAGATTTAGAAAATTAGAATATCTATATTTCATAGCATTATCTGTGCAAAAAATCTTAATGGAGCAAGAAAATTATGTTTTAATTATTTGAGCAAAATCATAATAAATTTTGGTAAGTTCTAATCTTTGTTTCATAAGAAATAATCATGTATATCGAGAATAGTCATCAACGAAAATAACAAAGTATCGAGATCTGCCTATAGTAGTATTGGGAGATAGACCTAAATGTCTTTGCATCTCTCATCATGTCATATTTCTTGAACACAGAATATTTTCTTCCATATCGAACTTTTACTCTGTGTCTCCACCAACTTCTCGGTTCTTCATTAACAATACTATTGACTTATTTCCTGAAACTTCTTGTGTATGCCTACTTTTGAGCATCCCATTTTGTCTGAAGGATCTGCTCTTGACATCTCCGATGCCTCTTTTACACCCTCTCTTCGTCGTTATTCTCAAGTAAAAGAACTTCTTGTTAAACTTCGTGATTATCACTATTTTTCTACCACTCTTTCATTATATGAACCCCATTCCTATTCCAAGGCTAGTGCTAACCTTGTTTGGCAATAAACAATGACAGAAGAATTACAGGCTCTTAAGAAACTGTATACTTGGAATTTTGTTCATCTTCCACCTAATAAAATTGTCATTGGTTGTAAATGGGTATACAAGATTAAGACCAAGTCTGATAGATCCATTGAGTGATATAAAGCTCGTCTTGTTGTAAAAAGATTTACTCAGGAATATGGAATTGATTATAAAGAAACTTTTTCCCCTTTTGCTTGCCTTACTTTTGTTCGAAGTTTATTAGTTATTGCTGCAGTTCATGGTTGGATATTATTTCAGATGGATGTGAAAAATGCCTTTCTTAATGGTGATCTTTCCGAAGAAGTCTATATGAAGCTTCCTTCTGGTTATCTACTTTCACTTGGCACAGTCTGCAAGCTTCGTCAAGCTTTATATAGCCTTAAACAAGCTCCTCGTACTTGATTTACAAAATTTAGTAACACCATTTCTCAACATGATTTTCAATCTAGCCTCTATGACTCAGCCATTTTCATTCGCAGAACAGATCGTGGTTGCGTTTTACTACTTCTTTATGTTGATGATATGATTATTATGGGTAATGATCTTATTGGTATTTTTACTCTCAAGGACTTTCTTCAACAACATTTTGAGATGAAAGATCTTGGCAACCTTAGTTATTTTTCTAGCCTTAAAGTGTTATCCGACTCTACTGGGTATTATCTCTCTCAGGCTAAATACGCATCCGATCTTCTTGCTAAAACTAGATTGACAAACAGCAAGACTGCATGCACTTCTCTAGAGCCTAATGCTAAACTCCGGTCCTCTAATGGTACTATTCTCAATGATGTTATCCTCTATCATCAGTTGGTTGGTAGTTTGGTCTACTTTATAGTTACTCGTACGAACATTGCTCATTCTGTTTATATTGTCAGTCAATTTATGGCCACTCCTCGTACCTCTCATTATGCAGTAGTCTTCATATTCTACATTATCTAAAAGGTACACTTTTTCATGGTCTCTATTTTTCAGGTCATTCTCTTCTCATGTTATAAGCTTATGCTGACGCGGATTGGACTAGTGATCCTACAGATCGATGATCAACTACTAAATTTTGCCTTTTCTTAGGTGATTCTCTTCTTTTATGAAAAAATAAGAAATAGACAGCTATTGCTCGCTCGAGTGCTGAAGCTGAGTACCGTGCTCTTATTGATACTACCCAAGAGATTGTTTGTCTTTGCTAGCTTTATTGCTTCTTGAAGATATGTGTATTTCTCACACTGGACCTACACCTCTTTATTGTGACAATTAGAGTGTTATTCAAATTACTCACAATGATTTTTTCATGAACGAGCTAAGCACATTGAAATAGTTTGTCACTTTGTTTGACAACATATTTCTCAAGGAACAATTGTTCTCCACTCTATCTGTTCTGAAGATCAACCTGTTGATATTTTTACTAAATCTCCACTTCCTTGTCATTTTCAAACTCTAGTATCTAATGTGTAATATTACACATTACTAGAAAGCATGTTTGTGGTTGAATAATATCTCATACACGTTTTCTCTCAAAATGGCAAAAAAAAAAAACGTGTAACTTTTCTAACATGCCCAATGAATCTATAAAATGTATGTGAGAGATTTTTAAATCACTAATAAAGTTTTTTTATTATTGTTAGAAAGTTGTTATAACCATAAAGGATAAGAGATAATGTACAACTATTTTTTGAGTGAATAAGAAACTAAATTTTGGGATTTAAAAATGCTAAGAAGAAAAACAAACCCAAAACTCGTTTAGATAATAACCAACATTTATTTCATTATCAAAGTACAACTATTGCTTGCTGATGACTTAAGATAATTTTGGAGTTTGACTTTATCTTAGTCTTTCATCTTTTTTCTAAGTCTATATTATGTCTCTTATGAAAACTTTACAATAGGTGGCAACGTTGTAAGAATTATTTTGACTGCTTATAATTTAGATTTAATCATACCTTTAAAGAAAATAATGCAGTGTCAAATAAATTATGAATTTGTAGTTATAATTTAATGATTTTATATGATAGTTATGGCCCCCTTTGAATATTAGCTCTATGTTCTTTAAGGATGTAAATGTAACCCCTTTGTATATAATTAGCTCTATACTTTTAAAAAATACAATTTGATGATTTTACATAATGGTTACGGCTCTATTTGGGTATTAATTCTATGCTCTTTAAGGATGCAAATAGAATGCCTAATTATATATTCCATTAGTATTACTTTTATTTTTGTGAGATTTTACCCTCATTTGGATATTTTTGTATTTTTTATGTATTTTTGTCAAGGGTAAAGTATTTTAGTTCTCTCTTCTTTGTAACTTTTTCTTTCTTCTTTCATTAATAAATTTCTTGCATTATCGAATTTGCCTAAAAAAAAAAAATACAACTAATAGTTAGTCTCATTCTAAATAACAAAAACCATAAAAGCATTTTTTTTATATCATATATTGGGCAAGAAAGAAATATAGAAGCAAAAAGAAATTATGGAAATTAGCCAAACAATAATATCCATCCAAATCAAAGCCCTTATATAAGTTTACTTTGTTTTTTCTTTTCATCCTTTTTAATAACGTTAATAATATTTTATTTCAATTAATAATTGTGGTTTATAAAATAATATCATCCATATGAACCCAAGCTCTTTTATAAGTCTATTTGGTTTTTCAATTTTTTGATTAAAAATAATAATATTTTCATTTGATAAATTATTTAGTCCTACCATGGGTGAATTTAGTTTTTATTTTTTTCAATAAGAATAATAATACTTTATTTTATAATTGTAAATATTTATAAAAATAAATTTTCATTTAAAATAATAATTCCATGAGTCTTCATTTAAAAATAATCATAATTAAATAATTAAATTATACTATTTGTGGGTATCTGTCTATTATTGCAAGTATAGGGATACCTGTCCAGTCGTTAAGGGCAAATAAGAAATAAGACTCCGGTAAGATAACAAATCTACTTTCTGCCTACGGTAAGGAAAGAAATAAAAATCCATAAATTTTAAAGTCGTTAAGGGCAAATAAGACATTTTATTAGATTTCTCCACGGATTTTTAGTGGCTGTCAGTGTCATGGGTGCCCATGTATTTTCCGTAGTTTGAGGGTTAAATTTTACAATTCGAAAGTATCTGAGGTGTTTTGTATTTATGTAAGACTTCAGGGGTATCAGTTTTAATCTTTTAATTATTTTATTTTATTTTTGTTTGAATAAAGGAGGTTAATATAATGCTTGGACAACTTTCGAAAGGTCATCATCTCTATTCGCTATTCTCTCCAACTTCTCTAGAAATCTTCTTCTGCAGACTGCAGCTCTTCTATATCCCTACCGGTAATATTTACGTTTCTGTTTCCTCAAAGTTTCATACTTTTATTTCTGAAAAAACAAAAGCTTTGTTGCTTAACATTATAGAAATCAATCGACAGCAATAAATTTCACAATATGAATAATTTCATATGATAAATACATTATGATCTTGACAATATATCATTTTCTTTCTGAGCAAGCTTCTGTTAAGTTCACAGGTTTAGGAGATTTGTAATATAATTTTTCTAATAAATTATCTCTCTTTTATCTGCAGTTTAGGGTTGTTATACTCATTTTTGTTCGACGATACTCCAGAGGTACCATCTTCGTCCCTCAAATTTCTTTCACCGTTTCTGAATTTGCCCTTTTTTTGTTTTTTTTTTTAAAAAGAAATTTTAATTTGTTATCTCAAAATCAATCTCTGAATAAGCTCATTCTATGTAATGCTTATTTTATTTCGTACTGAAAATACATATGAGGATTATTCATGTGGTAGACACAATCTTATCAGTACTTGGCATTCATAATTTTGCTATTATGAATGCTGATGTAATTTTATTTTCCATATTTGGATATGAAACCTTATAAAATTTTTCCCAGTTGATTTTTTGGATGCGTTAACATATTTATTGAAGTAACTTTCTACTACTGGATTCTTTTATTTTTTGAGTTAAGCCAAGGTTCATCTAAAATAATTCTCGATAAATGATCAAAATAAGATATAGTTATCTGTCAACTTCTTAGCACCCTCATTATATTAGGCCCTCATTATTGTCTCCAAATACATTATTTATAATTCATTAATCCAGCCAATTAGTTTGCTTTCCCATATCCTTTATCCTTTGCACAGTGCACTCCTAAACCAGCTCCTCGGCATTCCAGCTCTGCCCGATCCCCGCCTTGTCTTAGAAATTCTTGTTTGACCAATTGCACAGGATCGTGGTGACGTCTTTCGATCGATGGGATCGTAACTCATTTCCCGGTAGGTAAGCCTACTCTCATATGCACCTCATGTGCTAGTATATGTTTGAGAATTTGGTTTTGGCATTTAAGCCAAGAATGATATGGTGTGATATTTACAGCAGCTGCTGCCCTAAAGTCTCTCAAGGATAACTGGCAGAACACACCACCCAACTCGGTTGGCTTTGATCCTTGCGGAGATAATTGCGAAGGAATTCGGTGCAGCAATCAACATATAACATACATGTAAGTTTAACCACATTTTGTTTTCAATTTTTTTTTTCACTTGCTGATGTCCTTTGCACTGCTTTAGGATAACTTGATGATTTCATTCTATGTAATGTTTATGTGATTCGGTACTGGACAAATATACTTTTGATTTGGTATTTGATAGGATTTAATTCAAAAATAAATTGATCTGTCATAATAAAGTTATTTTATTAGAAACTTGTTATAACCATAACGATAAGAGATAATGTACAGCTATTTTTCAAGTGAATAAGAAACTAAATTTTGGGATTTGAAAATGCCGAGAAGAAAAAACAAACCCAAAACTCGTTTAGATAATATCCCACATTTATCTTATTATCAAAATACAACTAATAGTTAGTCCCATTCTAAATAGCAAAAATCATAAAAGCATTTCTTATCATATTTGGGCAAAAACAAATATGGAAGAAAACAAATTATTGAAATTAGCAAAACAATAAATCCATCTAAATCCAAGCCCTTAAATAAACTTACTTAGTTTATTTTTTCTTTTAATCTTTTTAATAAAGTTAATAATATTTTATTTCAATTAATAATTTTAGTTTATAAAAACTATCATCCCTATGAACCCAAGCTCTTTTATATGTTGATTTATTAATTTCTTAAATAAAAATAATAGCTTTTTCATTTGATAAATATTTATTCCTACCATGGGTGAATTTAGTTTTTTTAATTTTTCTTTTAAATAAGAATAATAATACTTTATTTTATAATTATAAAAATTTATCAAATAAGTTTTCAGTGGTGGAGAATGGCAGTCATTGCCATCAAACAAGATGGCGGTAACGTACATTGCTACAACCGCTGAATAGATCAGCATACTAATCCACCCAATGATGATATCCTTAATTAGCATGTTTTCTAATTACTAATCGGCATTGATATCTTTAATTAGCTTGCCATCGATTTAAGACCCAATTTAATTAAAAAGAAAATTGACCTGTGGATGAAATAAGAATACTTACCGTAAAAAGAAATAAGATAACAAATGTACTTTCTGGTTACGGCAACAAAAAAAAACTATAAATTGTTAAGAAAATTATATGTAAATGCATCTAATTTCAGAAAATAAGAGCATTAATTACTCTAATATATGTAAATGCACCCACAAATTTCAAAAAATTAAACAAAACTTGAATATGTGTAAACACGCCCACAAATTTCAAATGATAAGTAGATTACTTAAATAAACATATAGCATTTTGATGGAATTTTTCTGTAAAAAATAAGCATCATTTTCTTTTAATGTTAATAGTTCCTATATCCATATATACCATACAGTCATTAACAACTCTAATCACTAAAAATAAGTTAATTATGTGACAAAAGATAGTTTAACCAAGTATTTAATTGACTTTGGTTACTAGCTCTGTATCCTCACCAATATATATACATACTACTTAATATCAGTGATAATGTGAACATATTAACTCATAAATAATTGATTTTGGCTACCAGCTTTGTATCCTTACCTATATATGTACATACTACTTAATATCAGTGATAATCTGAACATATTGACTCATAAATAATTTAAAATATACAACGATTAGATAAGAAAAAATTAAGAGTATTCAAAGGACTAATATATACATACTGACTCACAAAGTAAAAATAATAATAATAAGTTAAAAGAAAAAAAGTTAAGCACTTTTAGAATATGAAAATTTGATGTAAAAACTCTACTTTGAAACTAAATAACATCTTTATACCAAAATTATGTCAAAAAGGACCATTGATCTACCTATTTTATGAATTAGGATCAATTTACAAGATTGATCTTATTTATAAAGGCTTAGAATCAACAAGTACAGACATCACGGAAACTAGTTTATTATGACTGCCAATTTAATTTGAGAGCTTGATAGAGGAGCAGTATGAGATATTAGACAGCAGCTTATATAAACTTTCTTTCTCATATCCTTTCATCTTGTCAAATATTTGTTTTCCTTATCACCTTGCATCCCTTTTAGCAAATGCTAGTGTGTTGGGATATGAATTGGTTCAGCAAGTAACCAATGACGAAGATGGAAAAATGTCTTAAATTATTAACCATGAACAAGAGCAATTTGAATGCAGAGTTGCAGAGTAGAGATGCGTGTCTTATATTCAGTTACACATTACAGTTAACTTTCTCCGTATCTTATTTCCTGAAAATAGACATAAATTTCAATCCTTGCAGTATTATTTTCTTCAATTTTTCTTTTGAAACTAGCTTCCATGGAGTACGCACCCGCGGCTCCACCCATCAGTGGCCACAACGATGGAATGCCCAATGAGTTTTTTTTTTTTATTGCTTTCGCTCAGTTTGAATATGTAACATCATGACTCTTATTTTTTTTCACATTAGCTTGACCCCACTTTATAGGATTTAATTAAAAAAAATTGACCTGTCCTGTGGATGAAATAAGACTACTTATGGTAAAAAGAAATAAGATAACAAATCTACTTTCTGCTTACGGTAAGAAAAAATAAGAAAATTCCATAAATTTTTAAGCTTAGCAAATAACCAATGAGCAATGTTATCAGATAGCAATCACTCAAGTCTTTTATTATATATTATAATTATTGAGTAGTATTTTTTATTATTATTATATACAAGCTTACATAAAAGAAAAAAAAGTTGTAAGTGGAAAGAGGATATGCTGCACCACATGATGGGTAAACGGTTGGGTTCGATTTTCACACTTTAAAAAAATTATTTAATTCTTATTATTAAGATAATTAAATGATTTGGTCTAGTTTTGGTTCGTTTATATATATATATATATATATATATATATAGAATCGAATTAAAAAAATTAATTTTTTAATTATTTATTTTTTAAAATTATCACGTGTCATGTTTTAATTAAGCTAAAAATTATGCGATTGTAAAATTAACCACACCAAATTATATATATATATATATATATATATATATCCTTAAAGAACAAAATAAAAAAACCCTAAATTTGGTTTTTTTTTTTCTCTTCCAACCTCTCCTCTCTCTTATTCATCTGACCGTATCGTTGCCGGTTCCAGTTATAAAATATTTTTAATCTTTTATAAGCTTATAGTTTTTATAGGATCATTAATTAAAATAGTCGGTCAGATTTATAAAATGAACGCCAAAATGTCAAGTTGCACATCCAATAAAAAGAAGGAAGTTTGAAATAAAAGCAAAGAGCCAAAGACTTTAAAGTTCAAAACAAACAAATGAATACTGCAAAAACTAAAAAGTAGCTCTCTTTTTTAATCACGTTTCCATGTTTGGACAAGATTTGATTAATTAGGATCACTGTGTCCTTCCATGGAAAGGGTACTTAACTTTACCAATTAAAATACCATTGCATTAGTGTCATAAAAATTGAACAGGAGATTTGAAAAAAATCTTGTAAATAGTAAGAGTATTAGAAGCTAATTTCGAAATGTTAAAGGTAACACTGATATTAAATTTTATCTTAATGGTATCTATAAAAATAACCCATATTAAAGGCATAGACTTTGAAACAAACATGAAGGTAGTATAGCCAAATGCGTAAGCGCTAAAACTCGGTTTAAACTTTCTAAGTTCTACAAGTCCCTAAAACCGAGTGCTTTTGGCCTTTTGTATTTTCTTGCTGTAAATAGCTAGAAAATATCTTACAGCTGGTTTAGGCTTTGGTTTTAGCTGGATTTCTTTTTTCTTTTTGTAAAAACACTTTGTGTTTCTTGTCTGCTCTTCCATCTCCGTTAAACCCGCTTGTCAATTTTTTTATATCTTAATTTTATGAATTATTGATTTCAAATTCGTAATAAAACATATAAAATATGTATAGTATGAATGATCCCATTAATAGAGTGCTCCCTATAATTTGTTTCTCTAACGTCTTTTCTTCATGATCAGCTTATATGGACAACGAGCCAGCAGTTCCTCCTTTCAACGGCCACAACATTAGATCAACAGGTGAGTTTGTGAACTTTTTCCTCTTTTCAAGACTTGTAACTATGAGATATTCCTTTGCAAATATAATCTTGTTGAGAATGTGGCATTTTTTTATGGTCTATTCTGCATTAATTTATAAAAAAAATGCCTCTTATAATGCAATGCATCTTTATACTGACATTAAACGATGTGTTATGAATGAATATTCCTCTATGTTATAGTTATGGAAATTGGGACATATCTCCATAAAAAAGATTAAGAGATTAATAAATAATAGAGTACTTAATATTCTAAATTTTATTGATTTTGACACTTATATGGAGTGCATTAAAGGAAAACAAACTAACAAATCCAATAAAGGTGTCAAGAGGAGTTCAAACATATTAGAAATCAAACATTCAAATATTTATAGTCTAAACATAAACTTGTATGGTTAGAGATACTTCATCTTTTACAATGATGATGACTCATGATAAATGTATATCTATTTGCTTCATAATAAGAACGAAGCATTAAATGCTTTTAAGGTATTTAACCTAGAATTGATATGATCAAAATTGAACAAATATAAAAAAAAAAAAAAAACAAGAACTTAAATCAAGATTAAAGAAAATTCAAGAGCAGAGCAACAAAAATGACCTGGTTTAGTACTTTTTTAGTGCTTATGTACACAAGGAAAAACTAGTCAATGGGAGATTTTATTAATCCAAGTTGAATGTGTGCAAGTTATGAAGAATCAAGCTAAAAGGAAAAAAAAATAAGAGACTTAGAAATTGTTCAAAGGGAATCCCATTAAATTAATCTCCAAGTCGGTGTATTAATTAGATGAAAAAACCCAAGTTGTTAAAGTCAATTTTTCTAGAAAACAATAATAAATGAGTTTTAACAACCTCGAGCACACTCAGCAGCCACATCAACAAGTTGAAGAGCATTTATTTTAATTGAATTTGAACTACTTTTAAACAACAATTCTCCGCTTCAATCTTCTCAAATGACTTATCTTTCCCAAAGTTACAAGCTAAAAGAACTCAAAAGACTGATGCTTGCTCTTTAACATACAAATCTAAACATTCCTAGAGTAGTCATAAAAAATAGAAAGAAATGATCTTGCACTCTTGAACTTGCCCTGACAAGTTAGCATGCACATACTCATGAATTTCTTTGGTTTTATGAATGGCAACATTGAATTTGATTCTATATGATTATCAAGATCACAATGATCACAAAATTTCATTGATTCTACTTGTCCCCTCTAAGCAGCCTCTGTTAACTTAATTCTTCCAATTCTTTCTAATTCATGTGGTCTAATCTCATATGCTATCACCTAGTTTATCAACCTCCAAATGTGGTAGGTCAAAATTAACACAGATGGACTTTCAAAAGGTAACCTAAGCATGACTTTCTGTGGTGGAATTTTTAAAAATGACACAGGCTATTTTTAAGAGGTTTCTCTAACTCTCTAGAAATGAGATAGCCTATTTTGCAAAAATTATGGGAGTTATTTTAGCTTTAAAGATTTCTATGACTTGTGGATGACATAAGATAATTTTAGAATTTGATTCCATCTTGATCTTTCATCTTCTTTCTAATCCCACATTACGCCCTCTCTAGAAACTTCACAATGATCGTATTCAATTTAGATTTAATCATTTATTCTAGTAGAATAATGCAGTTGCGGGTAAATTAGCAAACATTAGACTCTAGTTGGACGATTTTACTTGGTGGTTGAGGCCTCTTTCTGATATACTTTTCATGCTCTTTAGAGATGCAAATGGATTGCCTAATTACAAGTTTCTTTAGTTTAGATTTATTTCAAGAGTTTGTATTTCCTGTTTATTTTCTTACTCTCTTTTGTGTATTTTTTTTTCTTAAGGATGAGTCACTTAATGACCATATTTGATTGTAACTCTATTTTCATTTAAGTTTATTAATAATTTTTTCACTTAAAAAAAAATTCCAATGACTTCCAATATGCCCACCCTTTGCCTTACATGTGCATCTTCAATGATCCAACTATTGGAATAAAATTATTTTGAACTTTCTTGAACACATTACATGTAAAATAAATTAGATTAGATAATTACCTTAAAAATATGTTATAGAGAGATAGATCTATGTGACGACTTTAATCGTTTCTATTATTCTCAACAAATCTAACCCTTAAGTGTGTAGAGACTTGATCTTTAAGAATTTACCAACTCTTAGCCTCTCTTTCAAACTCCCCATTTTATGGAAAAGGTGAATATTAGGCCAAGTTTGATAGTGTTAAGAAGCAAAATGCATATACTTGTGTTTTTATAAATAGTACTCATTCTAGGTTTGGGGTTAGAATTGTAATTTGAGTTAGTAAAGAGAATAAAAGTCCATGAGTTTTTTTAGCTCCAAATCAGACCATAGTGTTGGTCATCTCATGACTTACTAGGTCTTCTAAGTTAACTCTAAACTATTTTACTAAAAGCCTAATGTTGCATTCTAGTTTACCTATGTAGTAAATAAATTCAATCTTAACTAAAACTCTTTTAATTAAAGTAAATTTGGTCATTTACCAATAATAACCACTCAATTAACCCTCTATATAATGTCATAATTAGAGTTAGGCCATTGAAAAATATCATACCTCTTTAATTACTTATTTAACTCTAAGTCACTAAATGCTCTAATGATCATCTATTGATATGTTCATATTTGTAAATAATTTTATAAATATACATCACTATTTAATAAATAATTTATTAAATAAATTGTGGCTGTAGATTTAAAGTACCGCAAATAGCTTTGGTGAATATCATTTAAGTATAGATTCATTCTTGCAAGTTTATATTCCTATGATCTATGAAATTGCATCTCCAAGTTATTAAAATTTTGACCACACACATAGGTCTCTCTCTGTGACAACTTAAAAATTACAACATATGAATGTAAATCCACTACCTACTTAGAATTAAGGTTAATCTAGTTCATTAAAATTTTGTGAATTGAGATAAATGGCATTTAATTAACTATATAAATATTAATATTAGTCCAATTGAATGTATCATGTAAACCAGTTTTCTCTACTTGAAGTTTCCACTTCAATGATTAAGATAAATCATTTATTATAAAAAATTATAATTTTATATAATAAAATATCTATTTTTATTATTATTAATGATTGTGAACTTTATTTAAATTTATAAAGAACTTATGATCTACATTCTCTTAACTAGTATCTTATGTCTATTACATAAATTATATATTTTATAAATATAGACTCTTTAATATATGCTTAAAATATATATATAAATAAATTGTATTTATTCAAAAAATGCTATTATACGTGCTTTAAGGGCATCAATAACATGTAATGCCTAACATCAACGTGCCTAAAAAGCCTAAATCCTTTGTCTATTCAGTCACATGTGTTGGATAAATTTAAATATTATTACAATCATACTTTATATTATATATTGTCATATAAAAAAGACATATAAAATTATTAACAATATATATAAAAGAAAAATACTAAGTAAAGAAAAATCAAATCTGATCTTGAGCATATAAAAGCATACAATAAAGTATTATCATAAAGCCATATAGTTCTTCCTTCATGTGGATAGTGATGGATCTATATAATTTTAAGATTCAATTTATGCTCACTGTCATTTTCTTCGATGAGCACGACCACCAAAAAATCATATTAAATCTTCAATGTCAAGACTGCTCAAAAAATAATATAAAAAATATATTTTTTTAAAGTATATACATGTATACATAGAATACTTCAATTTCATTTTCTGTACTTTGTTCACACACACACTATCAAAGTCATTTTTTTTCTTCTCTTTTTTACTTTCACATACTCTCTTTAAATTAATATTAATATCCTTTTTATTTTAGTAAATAAAATTTAAGGTATTAATAATAATATTAATTTAATATTATTATAAATTTTAAATATTTTATAACTCCAATATTAAAATGTAATTTATACTTGACTTTGTAACTTTTTAGAATCAACTTATAATATTGCGTCACTATTAGTGTTTGCCTTCAATCTTTTTTTGTCCCCAATATTACATAAATATTAATTGATTCTTTTAAGTAGTACCAATGTTAGCCCCTCTTCAATTCTTTTTTGCAGTATTAATGTGATTCTCCTTTTATGCAGGCAACAAAATACAATTCTTTGGTAGTAAATTTGATTTTAAGGGCAAAGGGAACGTAAACTTGCTGGTGGTCATGGTCTCAATCGTGATAGGACTTCTTTTACTATTTGTAGTGGCCATGTTTCTTGTCCGTTTTCTTGAGCGTCCGAAGAGGGATAGTCGTGTTTTCAATGTGGAAGAACAGTAGGTAATGTTTTCTTTCATGATTATAATTAGCCCTTCATTTCTTTTAAGATTCTGTTTTCTGCTTTTTCTACATGACCTTACATGTTTTAACTGAATAACTTTACTGTCACTGTTACAGGTTGCTTCTTCAACTTTCTGAGAGTTCCACTTGAGCTGGAGTTTTTTGTTTAATGTACCTAGTTATAATAATGTTTATCTTCTTTGTTGCAACAAATATTTGTTTTTAATTTATAAGAAACGACCAATTATGAATAGACTAGATTGACTTTAGTTAAATTTTAAATTGGTTGATTGTTTATAAGTAAAGCATTATAAAATTTTAATATCAATAACTCCTTTTTTGTTGCTATGTGTGTATATGCACTATATGTCCATTTTCAACAGGCTTAATAGAAGAACAATAATTTGTCGTATTGAATTAATGACTTTCACTTACTTAAGTAGTCGGTGTCAAAAAATTTATAGTGCATTTCTATATTATAGTGGAGAGCCTTAAGTTCGAATTTTTCTCTCTCATTCAAAAAAATAAAAAATAAAAAATAAAAACGTATTTATTTATAATTATTTTATCTTATTTTTCAAAATTTTAATATTTTTTAAATTTATTTTTAGTTTAAAAATAATCATTTATCTTTATTAAAAAAGAATTGACATTTATTTAAAACTTAAGAGAGCAATTATTATGTTTGTTGTTTAAAAAAGAATTAACGTCGAAATAAAAATGATATATGGTGATAGTTATTTATTAGAGAAAATTTTATAAATAATCTTTTAATTATTTTATTATTTTTTTTAACCAAATGTAAAATGGTTATACTTTATTAACCAAATAACTTATTTTTAGACACATTTGTCCTTATATCAAACTTATAACTTCTTTCTCTTTTTTTCTACGAAACTTCAAAATTGATATATTGAACCAAAGTATATTTACGGTAGAATATTTTTGAAGTTGTTATTGTAAAAATCAAGTGTTGCTGAGCATATTTATCGATTTAAATCAAAGAAATAGCTTCGGTAAGTTTTTTAAACTTTGTTAGGAAATTTAAATTTGTTAGAAATTAGATAAAATTTACATTTAAAGTTAAAAGTAGTTGTTATTGACGAACTAAATGTGAAAAATGAGTTAGAATGGTATAAAAGACGTTGAAATCCGGCCAAAAATAAGATTTGGAGTGTGTTTGGCGAAAACCAGACGGCGGTCAGTGCAGCCGCCATCAATTTAGGCATCGCGAGGGCACATCTCGGGCCTGAGATGTACCCCCGCGATGAGCATTTTTTTATTTTTAAATATTTTATTTTTTAAAATAATTTTCTCTTTTGTTTTTTCAGGTCATATGGAGTATGATACAATAGTTATTTGTTTTGAAGGAAAATGGGAGAGTTTTAGTAACGGGGAAGAAAGTTATGTTGATTATAGTAATTTTGAAATTTCGTTTCCGAAAGATATTAATTTTGAAGATCTTTTAAATGCAGTATATTATACCTTGGGAGTCGACAATGTGAATTGTAAGGTGACTTTAAAAATCAAAATTGATGTAACGAGGTATAACTTAAAGCCTATTGAGATTAGAAACAACAGTGATGTTCGATTTTTTTTTAGCGCCAATAGAAGATCGTACTGTCCTTTATGTGTAACAATGGATCCTAGAGCTCCCGTTTATAAAGATGATGTACAACCCCTCAATCAAAACCCACAATCAATTCATACTCATTTTATGTCAGTTAGCGATAGTAATCAAGTGAGCCATACATCTCTATCAGTTCCAACAGTGGTTCCTGCAAACACAACGAACGAGTATCATAATGTTTCTCTTATACCCTTTAATGAAGACCCAGCCTATACACATTACGCTTGTGATGACATTGAAAATGTTGGGGATGTGGAAGGGGACTATGATGATGTTAGAAATGTTGATAATTTAGAAGGGGATGATTTAGTAGAGGGCGGACGTTGTTATGTTTCGACAAGCTCCTTAAATGTTGAAGCTAGAAGAATAGATTTTTGTGAAGCAGAAAACCCCTTTGCGTTTATGCCTCCAATACCACCATCAGACTTGGACATTTCGGATAAGATATCGAGTAGTGGAATTGGCGATGTGTTTGTAGGAAAGTTGTTTGATAGCAAAGATGAACTTCACCAGGCTATTAGTATAGTAGCACTTAAAGGTAATTGGAGCTTTAAAGTGTCAAGGTCGATAAAAGATCATTTTAAGATCAAATGTGATGATGATAGATGTCGAAGGTGATTACGTGCAGTGTCGACAGATGCAAGGAAACATTTTATTGTGCGCAGAATTGATTCAAGTCACGTGTGCCAATTAGATCGATTACGCGATGATCATCGACAAGCAAAGTCTTGGATTATTGGCAAATTTATAAAAAATAAGTTTGCATCTGCGAGTCGACTTTATAGACCGAAAGAAATCCAAGCAGACATATGTGAGGAGTTTGATGTGGACATAGCTTACCTTATTGCTTGGCGGTCTAAAGAGCATGCATTGGAGTTGATACGTGGTACTCTAGAAGGTTCATATAAATTGCTTCCTGCATACTGTCATATATTGGAACAACAGAATCCAGGTACAGTCACGCATTTAGAGATTGACGATTATAAGCACTTCAAATATTTCTTCATGGCTCTTGGACTATGTATTAGAGGGTTCCAGTCTTCCATCCGACCGGTTATTGTAGTTGATGGTACATTTTTAAAAAATGCATACTTGGGAACAATGTTTGTGGCTGTTTGCAAGGATGGAAACAACCAGATTTTTCCACTTGCATGGGGTATTGCTGACTCTGAAAATGATGCTTTATGGAAGTGGTTTATAGAAAAACTCCGATGAGTTATTGGCGATCTTGAGAACCTTGTATTTATATCTGATCGACATACTAGTATCGAGAAGGCCATTAAAGAGGTATTTCCTAATGTATATCATGGTGTATGCATCTATCACTTGAAGTGTAATTTGGTAGCACGATATAAGATACCATCGCAGACAACAAAAAGAGGAGGATATTTGGCCTCCTATTTTGTTGCTGCCAAGGCGTATCGCATAGCTGACTTTCAAAGGAAAATTTATAAGATGCGAGAAATGAAATCGGAGGCAACGAGATACTTGGAGGAGGAGGTTGGTTTTTCAAAATGGGCTCGATCAATGGGAGCATTCAGAAGATATGACATCATGACCACCAACATTGCAGAGAGCATTAACGCTGTTGTGAAGGAAGCACGTGCCATGACGGTGACTGCCTTAATTGAGTAGATTCGAGAGTTAATACAAAAATGGTTTGTTGAGAGACGTAAGGCTGCAGAAAATATGTCAAACTTCTTGACCACTTGGGCCTATGACAAGATTTGGAAGCACAATAATGATTCTGCTCGCATGATAATGCATGCAATAGATCGATCTCGTTTTGTTGTTAAGGACGAAAAAAAAATAGAATAGTGGACATCCCGGGGAAGTCATGTAGTTGTCGAAAGTTTGATATGCGGCAACTACCGTGTCCTTATGCACTTGCAGTATGCAGGCAGGTCAGATTTCAGTACCAGACTCTTTGTTCGCGATATTACACGACTGAGTTTTTGTTGCGTGCATACAGTGAACCAGTAAATTCGGTTGGTCATCCGTTAGATTGGATTGTTCTAGAGGAGTTGAGAGCTGCTGACATCCAGCCTCCTATAGTACGCCGGCAATCAGGAAGAAGTCGAAAGAATCGAATTCTATCACAAGGTGAGGCTCCTACGAAAAATGTATGAAGTCGCTGTAAGCAGCATGGACATAATCGACAAACTTGTCGAAACCCAATTCCATTACATGATAGTTGATGTGTTCTTTATGAGTTATATTTGTATTTTAAAGTCATGTAGTTATAGGCCTTATTTGACTAGTTAATTTGTATTTTTTTTACAATTGCGTTTAATTGATAAGTTTATTATATTTCTTTTTTCCCCAATGTCGTTAATAATGCATGTTTTGACTAATTATATTTTTTCTTTTACAATTTATAATAAAATTTATAAAATACATAAAAAAAACTTATAAACATACAAAATTTAATTTTCTTTTACTATTTTTTTGCACATTTCTATAAGTCAATCGCAATTTTGGTCCTAAAAAATGACCCATGCTCAGGATCAAAATCTAGGGGATGACAACACATCAAAAGCTCTATAAACATACAAACATAAACCCCATAATTCCCACTATTCACTGTCTGTTGTGGCACTCCATCCTTTAATCTAATTACATAAAAAAGGGTTAAGTCAGGTGTAATTTGTCGTTACTTATTAAATCTACAAACATCTAGGTAACGGGGTAACAACGTAGCTAATGGCAGGATATGATTCTCAATCACGCCATCGGCAAATCCCTTGATGCTAGAATCGTAGATCAATATTTGCCGATGCAAGATGTCCACCTCAGCCATCACCCAATGCTGTTGATTGTAGTTGACAGGAATATAAACCTACATAAAATTCAAATAAGTCTTACAAATAGTACTACAAGTTATAAACAAAAATAACAACATTCACATAAAATATTATATTTTACCTTATTAACCTCAATCCACATACGTGCACCGAGTAAATCTTCTTTAGCGCTTTGGGCATATGCCATCACTTCATCACTCCATACAATGTCAGTCATGTCATTTTTGTGCTGCTCATAAAGGAGTCTAAAAGTCTCCTACAAGTGCAGGGCCATCGAATAATCAATAAAGATAAAATAACAAAATATAATTAATTTAATTCATCACTCATAAAGAAGTACGAATCCACAGAAGTGGACAATTAAGGCAATGCATTAGTGCAACCATATTGCCTAAGCCGAATCACCTTCAAATACTCATTAATATGTTGCATTAAGAAACAATTACCGTCAAGTGAATGTGTAAATTTAAAAAAAAATAAAATGAGATAAAATTATTGAATAATGCACTTACAAAGTCATCCAGCCAGCTATGTAGCAATTTCGAAACCATGCCAGGTTAGCGTCTAGCCCAGGTAAGCTAACTACACCTTCATCTTTGTCCATCCAGGCCTAAAACTCAACTATAATAGTCGAGTCTATCTGCTGCAATGGATTCATGTCTGCTTGAGGTTGTACTTCAATTTCAAATTTCTTCTTCTCATATATCATTTGTGGAAATGGATTTGTATATGGGGTATACAAATACCATGCAGGCCTATTTGGTCTCCCAAATTGACTCACTCCCTTATGCGGGACAGACAAGATCTCAACACTTGCAGGACTGTCAATCAGTGGCTGGGGCAATATATCATAACCAGTAACTGAGGTCTGAAAATTATATTGACAGCCTGCCGGTGTGTTCTCTCAAAACCAAAATATATGTATATATTAAAATAAATCAAACTGCAATTAAGGTATGAGAAAATTATTGCGTTTAAAATTTATTTTGCTTACCATATTATGGTTTTCGTTCTGTTGGAATGAGTATGACTGCCTAAACCACATCATCATCTGCTGCATCTGCTGTGTAAGATCGGTTCGGAGTTGATTAACACTTGTTAAAATTTCATCTATATCCTTATCCATTCTTTGTAGAAGTACAGCTTGTGCAGCTTGTGCAGCTTCAGTACGCTCAAATCTCTTAATCATCTCCTCCTGCAGCTGCTCAATCTGATGTGTTACACTATGGTTTGCAGATGCACTATGTTCAGACTACAAGAAATATAACCATAGTTAATGACTTATTTAGAAATATTAGAAATATATGAAAATTTCTCTTTAGTTAATTACGTAAATAAGTAATATACCGTTGCTATTAGTACTGGTGCTGATATTTGTGGGTTTGCATATTCATATCCACCCCCCTCCACATCCATAACATCATTGTTAGGGTCGCTGAAATAGGCATAGGTCATGGGGTGCTTGCTCTCGCTGTAATCAGACATATTTGGTAAGTCCTCAGCATAACTTCTGCTTGGAATGCCTACACGTCTAATCAGGCGCACAATTGCCTCTTTTTTCTCATGGTCTTTTAGTACTAATTTACGATGTACCGAAAGAACCTATAAATCAACCAACCATATTAAGTTATGCTTAAAATAAAATAAAACTTATAAACCAATATATATATTTTTCATTCATATCAACACATACCAAATTCTTTTCTAATATTGTATCCTGAACCTTATCGAACTGTAGAGTCCCTCGAGTCGTCCAATTTAAAATACGAGGGAAGCGATCACCATTATGATAACCAAAATTCTCTCCGCATACTGGAATTACTTCGAAAATTTATACCTAATATAATTATTTTTAAAATATAAGTTTGGCGTATACAAAATAAATATATAATTAAGATAAAAAAGTTAAGTACAAGAAAATTATGGCGTACCAGAAATGCGTGCGAAAAGTCATACACGTTGTAACTCTCAAACTTCCTCTGTGCAAACCCTTTCTTATTTAGTTTCTCAAGTTTTTGGAATGCAGTCTTCTTAAGTGAGTTATGAAGCACGGTCCATGCAATATTGCCCCATGGATACTTATTAAACTCATCAAGGTCATCCACTAAACATAGAACAAAATTTTGAATCTCACTACGCTCTTCACGTGGGATCAAAACACGATGCACAAAATAAAATAAACTCAACTTTACTACATCTGCATCGTCCATTTTCTTCAAATCCAGACGTCCGTACCATTGATCAAGAAATATATAAGATAATTTTTTTACCCCGGAAAAATATGTATCCCATAATCGAGTACCCAATTTCCTATGCAGCTGTTGGGCGGGAGGGTAATCTCGCATTTGTAGTCCAGTGATTAGTACAAACTCCTGCCAACTAAATCGGACGTATTTTCTCCCTATGTAAAACCACATCTCATCTTCTAAATTAATGGTATGTACCTCACGCAACAATAACTCGTGCACCAAAATACCAGAGAATGTCAATTCTGACATATCTAAAAAATGCCTCATACACGTCTGCCTAAATAATATTTTCTGATTTTTTGTCAGTTTATCTTTTATACAATTTATACGCCACATCTTCGCATAAGCCGTCACTGATACACGAAAAAATGTATGCTCTAGAATTCTATATTTTTTCGATACGTTCTCTTTCCTGTAACAATAAAAAAAATAAACAAAAAACATTAATATTAGAAAAAATAATAATAAGGGAAAAGTACATAAATAATATGTTACATATAACATACAATATTATTTACAAAAATAATTAATTTAACATACATAAAATCATAATACATTATAATAGTTAATTACTAACATATTAATCAATATATTATAATAATTAATTATATATTAAAATCAAAATAATCATATATAAATTATAATTACATAAGGTACTCACAATAATAATAAATAATATTACAAACCAAAATTAATGAGTCATTTAAACAATTTTTTTTATTTATTAGATCAATTCCTTCTAAATTTTATTTATGAAATTTTCCCTTTATTTAATTTAAATAAAATTACATTTATCCCTTTAATTTAAAATTTAAAAAAAAGAATTTAATGTAATTTTATTAATATATTTAATTAATTTAAATAACATTAAATTTAATTAATTTAAAAAAATTAAATTCAAAAATTTTTTTTTGCGCCACGTGGCATCTTATACAGGTGCCACGTGGCCCAATAGTGCGGCATCGCGGACGTTCGCGGGGTTATCTCGGGCCTGAGATGGCCCCGAGATTGGCAACGGCGATTGGCCGCCGTTTGCATCGCGAATATCGACCTAAAAATCTCATTTTGTTTGCCCATTTTCAACGTTTCTTACACCATTCAAACCCATTTTTCATATAGAATTCAATAATTTCATCTATTTCTAACTTCAAATACAAATTCTAATAAATTTCTAACAATTTTATAAAGAAATTTAGATTTTTCAAAAGTTCAACAAAACTTACCAAAATTCGGCCATTTCTTTTGTTTTAAATGATAAATATATTGTATAAGCTCCGATCTATGCAATGATAACTTTAAAATGTCTGATCTAATAATTTTTAATAATTTTTGGTGATTTTCGACGGAGAGGATTGTTAATTTGATATTTGAGCAAATATGTCCAAAATATAAATTTTTGGTTAATAAATTATATTTAATTTTGATTTGGTTAAAAGAAAATAATAAAAAAATAAAGTGGCTATTTGTGAAATTTTCCCTATTTACTATCACAAACTATGGTTAGTGATGGAATCATTTTGTCATCTTATATCCATTCACATGTGTGACAGAATATATATGTCATATAGTTATGACAAACAGAGTGCGATAAAAATTTATGACGAAACATTTATGTCACAAATTATCCTACGTGGCATATAACATGGATAGGATGTGAAGTGGGCATATTACATGGTAAGAAATCATTCGATGTGGCAACTGATGTGGCAAGAAACCATCCGACATAGCAGTTACACAACATGTTAAATGGATGGGAGGTTAAGTTGTCATATAACGTGGCAGATGAAACAGTAAGCTACTTGTAAATTGGTAGCATTGTTAGTAGGTGACTTAGCAAAATTTTTAGTGATGACGTGACGAAATTATCTATCATATTTTGTAACATTTTATTTAAAACGTTTATAACGGAAATCAAAATAAATTTATGACCTTTTATGTCACAATTTTATGATAGAAAGCAACATAAATATTTTTATATTTGACGTCAATATTCGATAGTTGTAAATTTTTTTCTGCTGTACGTATTTATATATTCTTTCTAGTAACAAATAATAATATCATACAATCTAAACAAAACATTTAAAAACTGAATCTATTATTATAAATACTTATACATCATTAATATAAGTACGTCGTACAAAATTGTGAGATGAAAATAAACCCACTACAATGCTTCATAATTATATCCAACATGATATGCTTACAAAACACAAGCTAATAAGAAATCTAAACAAATATTGTTCCAACACACCAACATACACACAAACCTGACCAATAATGTTAAGTACTTGAAAAGATAATTGTTCAAAGCTATCAACCAATAAAACAAGTTTAGTAATGTACAAGAAATGCACTACTATAAAAATGGCCTTTATTAACACTGTGTTGTTGACAATATTTTAAATAGTATCCATGAAAATACACCTATGATTGATACGATAGAATTGTGTCAAGTTTATTGAATTGATAATATCATAGTATTAAAAGTATAAAATGCCAATGAATTAGAGATACTATAGTATTAAAACATGAAATGTTAATGAATTACTAATATTGTAGTATCAAAGATTTAAAATGACATAATTTTGATTAAAAAATAATTATTTTAAAATTAATCTGTAAAATTAATATTTAAATAGAATAATTAAGAAAATTAGTTTGAAACGAGATATAATTATTGAGAATATTTTAAACGATGAAGTAATGAAGAAGAAAATTTAAAATAAAATATTATTCTTAAAAAATAAAATAATAATTAAGAATGGAAAAAAGGCTTTCAAAAAAAACAAAAAAAAAACTCTCCTTATTAATGTGAAATTAAAATATTCCATTAAATTTTATATAGTTCCAATTCCAATTACATTAAATTTTGTAATATTATAATTTAAAATTCAATTTTAATTATGCTAAATGTTATAATTCAAATTTCAATTACATTCAATGTTATAATTTTGATTTCAATTTTAATTTTAATTATGTTAAATGTTATAATTTTGATTACAATTTTAATTATAATTATGTTAATTATTATAATTTCAAATCAAATTTCAACTTTAATTATATTAAATATTGTAATGTAAAATCTAATTTTTATTTTAATTACGTTAAATATTATAATTTCAAATCCAATTTCAAATTCAATTACGTTAAATGTTATAATTTTAAACTAATTTTAATTTTAATTACGTTAAATGTTATAATTTTAAATATAATTTCAACTACATTAAATGTTATAATTAAAATTAAAATATGAACAAAAAATATAATTAAAATAGTAATTATATGTAACTGGAGATAATAATTAAAATGAGAAAAGCTAATAAATTATTACTAATTTTAATTTATTTAAAACAAAACTTAAAATGTAAATTAGAAAATTTATTACTAACAATTAATTATATGTAATAATTAAAATTATAAAAGCTAACAAAATTATTACTAATTTTACTTTATTTAAAACAATAATTAAAATTAAATTATAAAATGTAAAATATAACTCATGATTATTTAATTTAATGTATTACATTTTTAATTAAATAATAAAATCCACCCACACTTTTAACTCCCCGTCTCCAAAGCTTCTTGATTTCCTTATATTTACATCAAGCAACTCTCTCTCTTTTATAAAATCAGTTCATATTAACTCTACCGTTATAAAAACACACACCTGTGACCCAACTGTTAATCTTCTTGCCAGACTTGTTGATTGCCATATTCCACCGCCACAACCTTTTTTTTTTATTATAATTTTTGCTTTCCTTTTTTTAAATTGCTTCTCATCTGCCACGGCCCACCCCAAGGACAGCTACAACACCGCCTTAGGCTGCTGTTCGAGGTGGTCTACGCCGCCACTCCTCTCCAAGCCGTGAAGTTGCTTGCTCTTTATCTCTCAAGTCCAGAGAACAAGGTTTTGTTATATAGATCTACCGAAAATTGTTTTTTTTTTCTTTGTTACAGATTTGATTTTGTTGCATTTAAGTAACTAGCAGCTTATATAGAGTTTTCAGGTACTTTGCCCTTTCCTCTTTTCCTGTTAATGGGAACGATTGTTGATGAAAATAAAAGGGTAAAATCAGATTATAATTTGTTGGTAATTATAAATTTGTTTGTTAGAGATTCTGCATTTTCATTGTTTTAGATGTTAGGGTTTCTTTAATTTTCACTATTTTAGCTCATTATATGTGGGCATATGTTCAGGTATTTTTTTTTTTTTTTGGTTAATATGGCATATTTTGTTTTTCAATAATATGTAGTGAACTTTGTTTATGTTATTTTTCTTGAAATTTGTGACATTATAGTTAAGTATGTTATTTTAGGTTCTGTTAGTATCTTTGTTCTGTAATGGTTTAATTCCTTTATTCTTCGTTTTGTTGTGTTTTTGGTATAAAGTCTTTTAACTTGGTAAAAGTTTTATGATTTTGGACATGTAGACTAATAATATTGTTCTTGTGATTTTCTGGCTTATGTTTTGGGATTAATTTTTGACATTATGGGATTAATTTTTGACGTTCTGGTTATGTAGACTAATAATTTTTGACATTATAGTTAAGTATGTTATTTTAGGTTCTGTTAGTATCTTTGTTATGTAATGGTTTAATTCCTTTATTCTTCGTTTTGTTGTGTTTTTGGTATAAAGTCTTTTAACTTGGTAAAAGTTTTATGATTTTGGACATGTAGACTAATAATATTGTTCTTGTGATTTTCTGGCTTATGTTTTGGGATTAATTTTTGACATTCTGGTTATGTAGACTAATAATTTTTGACATTATAGTTAAGTATGTGATTTAAGGTTCTGTTAGTATCTTTGTTCTGTAATGGTTTAATTCATTTATTTTTAGTTTTGTTGTGTTTTTTGATATAAAGTCTTATAGCTCTTGTAGAATAGAAATATTTCCCTCGTGTTCTCTCTCTATTTGATAATTGGGGTTTTTGTAGAGGCTGCCAACTATCAGATAAAGAAGGAAGTTCTCAAAAACATTTATGTTTCAGTCAATGTCTCATCACATGTTGATTAGGCATTTAAATTTTTTTTTATAATTAATATAGCATTTTGACGTTTTGTCAATCAGATTTTTGTGTTTGTGAAGGTTCTCATTATGAGCATGGTCTTTCTATGATGTCTTTCAAGCTTATAATGGTGTTGTTCAAGCTATGATTCAGGTGAGTTATTTTAAACTGCTTTTATCTAGGGAGCCTCAGTCTTCCATATGGTTTATGGTGTATGTAAATGATGATTATTCAAATTTAATGTCAAAGTTTTCATTATTCATTGACCTTTTATGAGGAGTCTTTTTATTATAGTAGTTAGATTGATGATCTTGATCTCTTAGGTTCTGAAGCTAATGAAAAAGAAAGGTGCAAGCATGGTTCTAATTGATAGTGCAGGAGCAGGTGATATTATATCAATAGCAGACATGACAAAACCATCAATTGGCCATACAGTGGCAAATACAGAGGTATTCAAGTGTATTTTATAATATTCTTTCAGATTTTTGTTACATGCTGCGTATATTCATGACATACTTTATTTAAGTATATTTTCTATTTGGTAGTTTATATATACGTATATGTATCTATATTTTTTTTAGAAGAAACTGATTTGTATATTAAAGAAGAAAGATAAAGATTACAGAAATCTTGTTTGATTCCAAACTATTTTCTTAACTTGCTTTCTTGTGTAACAGGGCTTATATGATACCAGAGATCAAGGTATGCTTTTTCTTTTTCTGCATATCTTGTGGGCTAAGATTTCTCAGTTAGTTTCTTCTGTTTTTCTTCTAAAAAATTTCAAGCCTTAGGCCTGAAATATGAGTTCTTTTTAACTGGATATGCTGATGAATTGCCAATTGAATGCTAGTCTTTGGACGGTCCCATGTTTTACTAGTAATTTCTTTTGTTTAACTTTTTGGAATTTTATTTTGGAGATGTCTAAAAGAAGAGAAACGTGATCAAGTTGCCCAAAATTTGGCTATTTTATCTCTTCATTCATCACCTTGTGAATGGTTTATTTGTGATGATTCAAGCACATAAACTTGCTGCCAAGTGATTTAAGTCAATAATCCTTTGTCCATCATCTCATTTATATCTGATATTCCATGAATCCTCTGCTTCTAACAAAGATAGCTTTGTAGTAGCAGATAATGTTTAATTCACTGGTGGTTTTTCAGATTTTTCTTTTTCAATTTCCAAAACAGATTCATATTGATTCAAGAGACTAGTGATTCCTGACAGGCTAATTTTATTTGAGTTGTAGGGATCAGATTCTTTGACATCTTTGTCTTCTTTGAATCTACAAAATTTGAGGTGAGCAGAAGTTCATGTCTGGCAACTCTGAATGGCTCTCAACTTGGAAAAAAGGAAGAAAACTAAATTATTGAGAATCTTATATATCTTTCTCACATGGAACTGATATGCTTATTCATAGAGGAATTTATGTAGTAACAAAAGGAATATATGAATAGTGCATTCTAGAGTTCATAGACAATCTAAAGGAGGTTAATCTCTAATGGAGTAATGTGAAGGTAAATGTAAAATTTTATTAAGGTTTTGTTGTTAATATTTTTTTAAAGTACAATGTTAACTTATGATTTATATTTCAATTACAAGTGTTCTGAAATAACATTTACCTCCAAATGTTTTGTATTGCTCTTTGTAACTTGGATCAGTTGAGTGTGGATATTTTGTCATGAAATATATGAAAGCAATTGTTGGGGACATTAGTGTACAGAAAATAATGTATTAAATAGTGTTTTTAAATTTCATTTTATACACCATTAACACATGTTTTATTTATTTGAAGTTTAAGGGAATTGATGATTACACTCAAGATGACATTACCTCCATCTGTGATGAGTGGGCTATCTTTGTTGTGGACTTAATCACGAAAAATTCAAAATAGGTAAGTTGTTTTTCATTAGAACTATTTAAATTTAAAGTTTTTTTTTTATCATAAAGTATTTATTAATTTACTCATATTTTTCTTTCTTTTGATACAGGTGAGCGCGAAAGATTATTTTGTTCATTTCTTTTTAGGTGGCCATGTGTTGGTTTATGCAATTCTTCTTGCGTGGCATGTGTTTAATTTTTAAATATTAGAATATTTGTTTTGACAATTGTAGTTGTATGACATTACGTAATATTTTGACCTATATGGTTTTTAAATGTAGTTTTATGGTAATTAAACATTTCATATATATTTAATGTGGTATTTATATATAAATTTTAGTACAATTATTCAAATTTTAAATTATTAAAAAAATAATTTTAATTATTTATTTTTAAAATTATTTTTGATACTATAGTATTAGAAATTTACTGATTTTATATTATACATTCTTTGATATTATAGTGTTGATGAGTTACTGATATTATGACGTATGGGATTCATTAACACTAGGGTGTTAAGGAATCGTTGATACTATAACGTTAGTGATTTATTGATATCATGGTGTTAATGAATGATATTATAGTGTAAGAAATTCACTAACATTATAGTGTTAAGGATTCTCTAATACTATAGTGTTAGTAATTCACTGACATTTAATAGTGTCAACAAATTTTTAATTAAAGCAATTCTGATACTATTTTATAGTATTAATGAAATTATTTATTGACACTATTTTAATATTAGTGAAGGTCATTTTTATAATAATGATGTTTAATCCAACCATAATAGTTTTTGTCTTCTCTTTGATTTTTTGAATTGATCCTATAAAAAAAATAATAGTATCTTTATGAAACAAATAATTATAAATAAATAGAGTGGTATATGTAGTAGAAAAAATTTGAGTTTGGTAGAAATAAAGGCTGTTCACTCCACATGGACATCATTGATCCCTTATGTAGTGTAAGTTTTTTTTCTTCATAAAACTATTACAAAAATTGAAGTAAAAATTAAAGTATAAGTATAGTAGATTTTAAATTTTAAAAATTTAGGCATAAGTCAACAAATAAGTTTGTGAAAAAAATTTACTACATATTACTAAAAAAAAATTACTACAAGTTCCTAAAAAATAATTAACTGTGAAGGTAATAAAAATTAAATGTAGGCAATTCACACCTTACAAAATGAAAGCCATTATCTAAGTAACTCCAATAGTTTACTCGTGAACGGTTAAACAAATCCAACAAATCCAACTTTTATATCTTCAACTCATGCTGCCAGCAGAACACATTAGAATCTTCAACAAGAAAGGAGGATTAAAATAACAATTTTGAGATACCTTAAACTGTCAGTAAAGCATCTCTCCTTCAATATGTGCATATCCATTGTCGAACCCCAATAACTGCATGCTAATCAAAATATGCTGCCAATGCATTGATAAGCAAATTCAACAACCGGAGATGAGTTTTACAAAGGGAAAATGCTTGTAATTCTTTCCATATATAATATGTAAATATAAATTCATAAACATGCCCAGGTGTGTTGATTAGGCATAGCCATGTATGAAGCATTATTAAATCTATTTAAGCTCGTGCATATTGAATCTCATATACCATACATGTCAGGTCTCTCGATGTGAAAGGCGCTTATCATTTATTGTCATCCTTGCTGTATAGGATGAATGAAGGAAAGTTCTACGTAGCAAATCTTTAAATTCATAAAAGAGATCATGTAAAAATGTAAAGGACTTGTAAGGATTACCAGCTGTTGTAAATACTGATATAAAGGCCTTCGTATGTTTGTAGAAGGTGCTTTCCAGAGCCTTTGTACGTGTGGCTACTCAGCTGCAAAATCATAAGACCTCGTTCAACTTCAAATTCACATTACTACTGTAGCAATCACTCTGAAGAGCAAGGAAGTAAAGACTAAAGCTTGAGGAGAACAACAAGAAGGGCATTCTAAAATCAACATGCTGGTTAATAATCTTTTCCTAAAACAACTTAGTAACTCGCTGCTAAAAATTAGGAAAAAGTCTCAACACACTAATTAAACCTTTTGGCTTGCTATATTTTCTTAAATAACACCATTAACTTGCAAACAAACTTCAGTAATCAAATAACAAATTGAGTTGTTTTTATAATCTAAGAGAATGTAAATAAGTCACAAAATAACCAGTAAAGATAAAAATAAAAATGAGAAGAAAAAATTCTTTTAGTCGAGTTTTCAAACATCTACTATGCATTAACATAACAATAAAATCTAAATATATTAGCAAACAGCAATTATTATTGTAATGGCCTTAGACAATGTTTTAGGAGTATGCCTTCGTGTTATAACATCATCGATCTCTTCTTCAGTATATTCACAGTATCCTCAAATATGAAGGTTGTCCTTAATTCCAATTATAACACCAATTGTAACATTCTTATCTTCAATATATTCTGACTATCCTCAAATATCAAAAAGTAAACGTTGTTAAAGGGCACTGGGTAACTTCTCCGGAAGCAAAGATGGAGTCATGAGTTCTGGATCATTATTAACACACAATTCTGCATCCAGATATGTTTAAAATCTGAATGATGAAAGAAAATAAATAAATACATAAATAGAAAGAAGTAGGGTAGCATTAGAATGGAATCGATTCAAAAATATATAAAACCGTTGAAGTAGAAGCAATAAACCCAAGCAATATAATGCAGTAACAAGCAATCAAGAATAAACAAAAAAAAGAAAGTAGGAGAATGCACATAAGAATTTATGTGGTTCGGCAACTTGTTTAAGTTCACGATGGATCAAGTATCTATGCTCTTATTAATGAATTACAAGGCACTCACAAAATATGTCTTTTATAAAAATTTCACAAAGAACTCACTCAATTACTCTTATAAAGAACTCACAATTGATCTCTCTTGTAATCTAGGATTTTTGTAGTAGTTGCATTATGTTTACAAGCCACTATAAAGCCTTTATATAGGCTTTGAAAGACCTAAGGTGTTTATGGGTGTGTGATATATAGAGTGTACATATAATTTTAAAATTTTATATACACAAGAGAAGTATCAAATATAATATACATTCAATATTGCATAATCACATATAGGATCATATGTATCAATTAAACTACATAGTGAGTGAGAAAACCTACTCAGAATGAAAGTAGCTTTCAATTCTTTAAAAACTTTAAGTCTTGATCTCATCGTGAAGTGTGCTATTGCACAATTCTAGTTCACAAGTAAAACTTGTGGGAATGTAAAGTTAGAATAGCAGCCTATGCAAAAAATTTATAGTAATAGGTTTTAACCTCTTAAAACCTTTAATTCTATGTTTCTTTGTGAGTTGTAAGAGATGAGGTGAAATAGAATGGTTTTGTCTTTGTTCTATTTGTTCCATTTCCAACACCTTGTTTAAAACTTAGAAAAGACTTAGCAAACACCTCTAGTTTCTCTCTTCTCCTCTCAATGACCGAATCATTCACTCTTGAATTAATGAATAAATTCATTCAATTTTGTTTTGTGCAAAATGATAGCAAATGTAAGTGCTTCCCCCACCATTTTTGATTGTTGGCCATTCCCACTCAAGTATTTTAATCAAACACTTGATTAGTGGCCCTTTAAGTTTTTCTTTACCAAACTAATAAAACTATTTTAATTATATTAGGTAATTAAATAGCTAACATCAAGACCCTTCATTATATAAATAATACAATTGCCATAATTAATATTTTTTTTATTATAATAATATTAAATGACTTTTACATTAATTATTCAAAAATTATTTTTAAATAATTACTTTTACTTCACTAATTTTTACTAGTAAGGTAAATTAGTAATTCCAAAATAAAAATAATTTATGGACAATATTGTACTACTTGTTAACATCTTATTGGTTAACAACTCTTGTTAACCAATTATGTTATGTACTTAACATTTAAGTCTCGAAAAATACACATCCCGAGGAACCCCTGAAATATATTTTCGGTTTGCTAGATTTTTTTGGATTAAATAGTTTAATTCAATACGCTGCTCTGGTGCACAACGAGTACAATTTATATTGTGAGACTATCTAGGTTCCATGCTCGGTGTGTCATATGAAACTCCTCTATATGTCTGTGAACGATGTCCTATACATACGTTACGAATTTTACAAAGCGAGGCATTAGATTATACAAGTTGAGGTTATAATATATCTGTATAATCCCTTAATTATTTATATTCAAGTAGAGTGAAGATATAGATCAACACTGTTAAATCTCTATATGCGTGACAGTAAACGTATTTCTAAATTTGTATTTTAATAAATAATATTTGCAAATACTTTTGTAATATTATTTATAGTATTTGCAAATATTATTTATCCCTAAGGTAAAACTCTTTCTTCGAGAATTACTGCTTATGACCATAAGACTTTTTGAAACATAATCTTGGAGCATCAGAATATATTACTCACCTAAATGAGCTGATGGATCCCATATCTATGCACACCGGACTCCTTGAGCATCAGAATATGCCCAACGACACCCAACGATCAGGACATGAAAGGTTTCTGACATGTGTGGAATCAAAGTATTGTGGATCACTCTCAAGCTCACCGTAGCACTCAGGTCAAAGAACCACAAATGCTACTCAACTCAAAAGACCCTTTAGTAACGGCTTTATGGGTATCTATTGAAGGTCTTCATGAGTCTGTTCAGTATCTAGCCCTTACTGAATACCTGTATCTCTATACGAGTTTTCACTAAACTCATAATTTGTTAAGACTTACCATTTGAACCATCCAGATATAAATATATACTGATTTATATATTATAAGGTCCTCACTGACAAACTTGTATCAGCGAAGATAGATCAGAAACATAGTATTTAAGAATATATTTGCATAATGATATTTCCTAGCATTATTTGCAATTTTTTACAACTATATCATTATTAATACATTCTTAGGTCTTTATCCTACTTTAGAAAAGGCTCTAACTCCTTAGATTTCGTAGACTCTTATAATTTGGTAACTCTTATCCGTGTTAACTCTTAGTATTTATAATTCTCAGTGTTGCTAATTCTTACCATTGATTTAAACTCCTTTAGACTGGATCTAAACTCTCTCAGATCATACAATGTCTGAAACATTACAAGCATCTTACCATATATAAAATATAATTAGCGATTTAATGAAATGATAATAGTAGAAATATAAAACCAATATTCATACATAAAAGGGATGGCACATAAACACAAATCCTAATAACTCCCACTTGCTTTAGTGCCATTCACGATGGTATCGAATGCCCATTGAATTTATATGTCTTTTAAATATTTTTAGAGTTAAGGTTTTAGTAAGTGAGTCTGTTACATTATTCATAAAGTCTACTCCATAAATTATTACATCTTCTCTAGCCAACATACACTGATATAATGATATGATATATTTTTTTTAAATGTTTAGACTTTTGGTGTGCTCTCGGCTATTTGGCTTGTGCAATAGCTTCATTGTTGTCGCAGAACAATGGTATAAGATCTATTGAACTTGAAACTATTCCAAGTTCAGTAACAAATTTACGTATTCATACTGTTTCTTTTGCTGCTTCTGAGGCTGCAATATATTCTTCCTCTATTATGGAATCAACTATGGATGCCTATTGTTGCTTTTTCAAATCATTCTAGCACTAGATGTAGACTTTCTATCATTTGAATCAGACTAAAAGTCTGAATCTATGTATCCATTCACTTGTAAGTCATTTTCTCCGTATATTATAAACTGGTCCTTGGTACCTTTTAGATATTTTAAAATATGTTTCACAACCATCCAATGGTTTTTTCTTGAATTAGACTGAGACTGGCTTGTAACACTTATAGCCATATTGATGTCAGGTCTTATATATATCATGACATACATCAAGCTCCCTATAGCTGATGCATATGGTATGTTAGATTCTAACTCTTTCATCTGCACTTTGAGGACACATCTTTCTCGAAAGATGAACACCATTTATAAGAGGTATATTAACTATTTTATAGTTACTGAAATGGTACTTTTCCAAGACATTATCTCTGTACAATGATTGAGAGAGTCCTAGAAGCCTCCTAACTTTAT
Organism: Ailanthus altissimus; assembly: GCA_946807835.1. Taxonomy (NCBI): domain Eukaryota; kingdom Viridiplantae; phylum Streptophyta; class Magnoliopsida; order Sapindales; family Simaroubaceae; genus Ailanthus; species Ailanthus altissimus. The sequence continues at coordinate 29,243,388 of OX327688.1, read as the reverse complement.
CTCTATAAAGCTTTATACCAAGTATATAGGAAGTCTCTCCTAAATCTTTCATGGAGAAATTCTTACTAAGGTAGCTTTTGACTGACTGTAACATACCAATATCATTTTCGATAATAAGTATGTCATCTACATAAAAAACCAACAAGACTATCATTCTGATATAGACATACACTGATCTATATATTACAAGGTCTTCATTGATAGACTTACATTATCGAAGATAGATCAAGAACATAGTATTTGAGAATATATTTGCATAATGACATTTTCTAGCACCAGTTGCAACTATGTCATTACTAATATATTCTCAGGTCTTTGTCCCATTTCAAACGAGGCTCTAACTCCTTAGATTTTACCAACTCTTATAACCTGGTAAATCTTATCAGTGCTAACTCTTAGCATTTATAACTCTCAGTGTTGCTAATTCTTAGCATTGATCTAAACTCCTTTAGACCAAATATGAACTCTTTCAGATCATACAATGTCTGAAATGTTACAAGCATCTTACCATTTATAAAATATAATTAGTAATTTAATAAAATGATAATAGTATAAATATAAAACAAATATTCATACATAAAAAGGATGGCATATAAGCATAAATTCCAATATAAGAAAATCCTAAACCGAGTAAGAATAGGTTTGGGAAGTCCTAACGCACTTAGGACAAACTTTGTTTCCTTGCACCAACACTGTGGCACTGGCCTTCTGGCACCACAGCATTAAACTCTCTGAAATCAACCATTGCAAAACTGGGACTTAAAGGTTGGGCGCCGTAGTGCTTTACTTTGGGTGCCGTGACGCTTCAGTCTCTGCCTTAAGCTCTGCACCTCTCAAGTCTGGGCAGTACTTCTGCATCTTCTCACCTCCTTTCATGTCTCTTACACTCTTGGTTTGATCCCAAAATTATATATCGATGATTTTTAATCAATTTTCTCACAAAACCCCTATTTAATTCAAAATCATCCATGAAGTTTTCAAGATCTTTCATCTCTGCATATTTGTTTATCCTCATATAGTAGTGACTCTATTTAAGCCCTTGCATAGGATGAACTTAACTGAGGGCAGTGACTTAGTCAATATGTCAGCAGAACTTTCAGATGACACAATCTTCATTAAACTAATCACACCACGTTGAACAATCTCTATAATGAAATAGAGTTACACATCAACGTGTTTAGACATGAAATGTGTTTAGACATCTCATGGAATACTTAATGCTTACTTAGATGTATAGTACTTTGGCTGTCATAATAACACACTGGTGTTGAAATCTTCAATAACCATTACCTTTGCACATATCCCTTTTAACCTCATAGCCTCCTTAATAGTTTCTCCTACAGCTATATACTTTACCTTTGTGGTAGATAGTGCCACCACGTGTTGTAGAAGCAACCTCTAGCACACACTATACCTAAGCATATAAATACGTAATATGTTAATGATCTTCTCTTGTCTTGATCACCCGTATAATCTGAGTTGACGTATTCTCTTACCTTTTCACTTTTGTTTTCAGTATTTTTATATATAAATCCATGATCGGATGTTCCCTTAATATATCTCAAAATTCACTTCACTGTAAGCCACTGATCCTTATTTGGATTTACCATATATCTACTCACCACACTCACAGCCTATGCTATGTTTGATCTCGTGTAAACCATTGCATACACGATGCTCCTCACAGTACTTGCATAAGGTACTTTACTCATCTGCACTTTCTCCTCTTCAAATTTTACCGACTGACTATTAAAAGTTTGAAATGCATGGCCAAAGGTATGAAAACAGTCTTTGTATTGGACATATTAAACTTCTCAAAGATCTTAAGTATATATCTCTATTATGATAAGAAGATAACGTCTCTTCTTTCATTCACAATCTCCATACCCAATATCCTATTTGCTGCTTCTAAATCCTTCATCTTAAATTCGCTACTCAATTACTTCTTCAATTTCTGTATTTCTTTTATATCTCTATATGCAATTAACATGTCATCCACATACAGAAATAAATACATCATCCTACTACTCAAACTTTTAAAGTATATGCATTCATCATACTTGGTTTTACTAAACTCACAAGTCATCATAAACTCATCGAATCTCTTATACTACTGTCTAGATGACTGCTTTAGACTTCTTAAGCAAACAAGCATGCTCAACTTTCTTGGACTCTACAAACTCTTGCGGCTGTGACATGTAAATCTTCCCTTCAAGGTCTCTATACAGAAAAGTTATCTTTACATCCATCTACTCTAGATGTAAATCAAAGTTTACACATATAGTTAATAGAATCTTAATGGATGTGTGATTGATGACTAGAGAGAAAATCTCATAAAACTTTATCCCTTTTCTCTTAGTAAATTCTTACGTAACAAATGTAGCCTTGAATCTTGTAAGTTGTACCCCGGTATCCCTTCCTTAACCTTATACACCATATGCACCCAACTAGTTTCTTTTGAGATTTATCCACCAACGCCCAGGTATTATTCTTCCTAAGAGAACTAATCTCTTATTCCATGGTCACTTGTCAATTTATCTCTATTCTCACTCTTCATAGCCTCATTGTACATCTTAGGCTCATCAAACTCAAAAGTGTAAGTAGAATTAAAAGCGTGTGCAACTAAATTTACTTATGCATACTTGATTGACGAGTTTATCATTCTCCTTAATGTATCTCTGGCGAGCTGGTACTTTTTAAGTTCCATCTAGGATATCTAGTCTTGTTTTGAAAAAACTCAAAGGAACTCGCTGGTGTTCTCAGCTCAACATCAAGGATCTCATTGTTAAAGAGCTAATCTAGAGGCATATTAAATCTACATTCAGGCTATACTCCAACTTCAATTGGTTTAGGTGCTGAATCTTCCTTAGGCACAGGTTATTATTTTTTATTATATTAGGAGACTTTTAGCATTGTCATCTCATCAAACTCATATCATGGCTTTATAATATTCTTAGTGGCTTCAAATCTTTGCACCACACCTTATATCCTTTCACACCTTTGGGATACTGATTGATACCATACTAGCTAAGTGCAAGCATACGCTATCATATAAAGTAATACAGTATTTTAAGTCAAAGTATCATTCCCACAAGGACTATTATCCATTTCTTTCAATTAAGTACTAAAACTATAACTACTTCACTTTTATTCAGAAAAATTAAAGTCTGAAACTTAATTAATTAATCTAGTATATTAATTAAACTATACCTAAACAGCATATAAACAAATAGATAAATTCACCAATTGATAATAATCTAGGTTTTATATTTATCCCCTAGTATTTCATTGGATTCATTAACCTTCTTAGTTAACCCCTTAATACAAATTGATTAGCTTAGACGCTAATCTCATCACAAGCCTCTATCGATAGTCAAATAACTATATTATACATTCTAACAACTAACTATATGCCTATGACAATCAGAATAGAATGCAATTTATTAAGATAAAGTCTAAATCATACCATACATGCCATCTAAGTATATGTCTATCCTACATGAAACTCATAATTATTACCCCATGATCATGCATCAAACTATCACTAGTTAAACATATGAATACATTCATCGAGCTCACATGGTTCCTCAATCATTCAAAATATTTGTCAAATATAATGAAAGTATTAAACTCAAATATAATGAATCAATTATATATATTAAGTTTATAAACTAAGAAAGTCAATAAAATCCAACTACACATTAGGTTTAAAAGTCCAACTCTAGGAATAAAAATTTAGGTTATGGTGAAACAAAGAGTTTTAGAGCTTATCAAGAATAACATCATGAAAATTATAGAAAACTAAAAAGATAAAAAGTTGAAGTGATAAAACTAATTTTTCAGCAGTCTTTAATCTTTTAGTCTTTTTGATCCTCTAAAATGCTATTTCTTTCTCTTCTTCTCTCTCATCTTGATTCTTAAATTAGGCTTTTTGTTCTTCTATTTATAGGTTTATGTCTTCAAATCAGGATAAAACATCAAATACAAGCTAGATTAGGATACTGTTTATGAGCTGTTGTTTATAAGTACTATTTATAAAGTGCACGGGCGCTAGTACTGTAGCAAATTACTTTAACTCATTACTGTTTCAATATACTATAGCAGAGTACTATAGCATTTTGATATATGTTTTTTGGGCTTATTTTCATTAGATTTTCATCTTTATTTGCTCTATTGACTCCAAACTTATAGAATAACAATAAAAGACATAAAATGCCAAATAACCTTAATTTCAACGAACAAATATTAAGTTTGGAATATGAAAATATTAAAATTGATTAACCCTTATCAGATACCCTACGAATATCTCCTTCAAAACTATATGTTCCAATTTTCCTTGCTTCACATGAATAAAAGTTGGACAACCAAATATTTTAAGGTGGTTATACTTGGAAGGGCTACTAGACCATTTTCCTTCCGAGTCTTGAAGTCTATAGTCGAGGAGGGACTTATATTGATCAAATAAGCCATTGTTATTACAACTTTATTCCAAAATACATTGGACATCTTTGCATTGGTAAGCATACATCTAACTCTTTCAAGTAGGATCATATTCGTCCTTTTAGCCATACCATTCTACTGAAGTGTTGATCTCACAGTTCTATGCCTTGCAATCCCATGCTTAGCATAAAAACTATCAAACTCTCTACTGTAAAACTTGAGGCCATTGTCAGTTCTTAGCCTTTTAACTCTTTCGCCAGTCTGATTCTCAATAAGGCTCTATACCCTATGTAAAGGGCACTCATATCTTTAGGGACCAAAGTCATAAGCCCGGGATGAGTTAAGTCTTGATAAAGACTTAAATGAATTAGCTCTAAGTGATTGAGCATTGGTGTGGATGGATCTATAAACCTTTTTATAGATAGATTTTGAATCAAAGAATAGTGATTCAACAATTGTAAGTACAATATTTTATTTCGCTAATTTAGTTTCACTTTTTATCATGAATTTGATTGGATTTGGCTTGCAATTAGTAGAATTGAAATCTACTCATCACATACTAAATCCAACAAGTAGTATCAGAGTATGCTGATTTGGTGTATGATGTTTGATGTTGTTGAATTTTTAACATGTTGATGATGTATTGTTGAACAACATGATAATGTTTGATTTGGAGCATGTTGATGTTTAAAATTAAACATGATGTTATTTTGTGAATTCTTGAATATGTTGATGTTTAGAATTAATCATATGATATTTGATCATGATAAACATGAGAAATATTGGATACCGGAACAAAAGAAAATTATTTTTCGGACACTGGGTGCAGTGATAGTGTCCAGCGCCGCGGCGCCAGCATGTGGGCACCGCGGTGGCCACACACTGGAACTAGCGCTGCAGCACTCAGGAGTGAGCGCCATGGCGCCAAGTGCTGGGTGCCGCGGTACCCGGCCCATCTTCATTAGAATCTGCGACGTCCATTTTTCAGCCTCTCGACGTTCGGCACTATTACAATTTTTATTTTGTTTTACCATGTTTTGACTTATTTTGTTGTTGTAAAATACTTTTATAATTGTCATAACATGATGTGATCATTCAAATACGCTGATAATCACAATAGGAGCCTTATTGGTGAGGGTTAGTTGTGATTGCGTGAAATTTAAATGAATGATCTATATTAATCATTTTTATGAAATGAGTATGTGTTTAATAAATCTCTTTTAATCAGATTGAAATATATTTTATTATGAGATAATGTTAAATATGATCCGTCTTGTCAATACGGTATTAGACAGTTCACTTTGGTCTTTTTCAATATTACTAAAGCGTAAGGGATTGATAGGGTAATTTGGGCTATACCGGTTAAACATGAGATGAAGCAAATATATGTGAACGTATTGCCCAATATTGCTAAAGCGTGAGGGTTATATTGGTAGCATATATTTGATCATTGACAAGTTAATCTGGAATACACTTATCCAATATTGCTATAGTGTGAGGATAAGGTGTATTTAGGATTAGTGGTAAGAGTTGCATGAAATGCAATTGATAAGAGTTGTCTACTTTTTGGGTTTATAAAGGCCAATATTGCTATAGTGTGAGGCTGGAGTAAAATTCAATGGGATCCACTTCTCACTATATAGTTTAAAAAATTTTAAACTATCATTTTCCCGTTTGAGAGAGTAAAAGGATTATGTAAAATAGTGGGAGGACGTATTTTAGATTAAAAAAAATGTATAACTGTTACACTCATGATCTAAAACGTTATTTATTAGTGATTGAAATATTTTGCTAACATATTTTCTTTTGTCTTGTGAAGATTAAATGGCTTCAAGCAACCCTCTAGTTCGTATCCTTAATGTACACCAACTAAAAGGTGCAAAAAATTATGCTGACTACCTTATGAATCTTAGAATAGTTCTAAATTTCGATAAGCTTGGATATGTAATAGATCAGCGCTTGTCCCGAGCCATTTCTGATTATGCTTCTTCAGAGGAAAATAAGACATATAAAAAATGGTTGGATGACGATTTAAAAGTCAAATCGTACATCCTCGGCTCAATGTCTACAAAGCTCTAAAGAGAACATATCTATATGGACAGTGCTGGAAGTATCATGCTCCACCTAAAAGAGTTATTTGGTGACCGACCTCAATTTGAAATATATAAGGTTGTCAAATCTCTCTTTCAAGCTAGACTACCCGAGGGCAGTCCAATAAATTCTCATGTCCTCAATATGTTATAATATATTAAGAGGTTAGACACCATGAATCTTTTACTGAGCAATGTATTGGAAAATAATTTGATTCTCCAATCACTTCTAGGGTCATTTGAATAGTTCATTATAAACTACAATATGCAAGGATTGACTCCTACTTATGCTGATCTGTATAACATGCTAAAAATAGCTCAATAGGATATGAACAAAGGGAGCATGGTCTTTTATGTTTAGGGTGCTTCATCATCTACCCGAAAGACTTCTAAGAAGTCTAAAGGGAAGAATAAACGAAAAGTAATGTATGCACCCAGAATGGGCCCTCGAAAGTAACACATGTCCAAGCCTCAACATAAGAACAAAGTGAAAGAAAATGTTTCCATTGCAACGAGGATGGGCATTGGAAATGGAACTGCTCAAAATACCTTGCAATGATTAAGAAGACACATCAGGTATGCACTTACCTTTTATTGATTTTTCTTTAGCATTTGATGCTAGTATTGGTTGGGTATTAGATACTGCTTATCCTTTTCACATCTGCAATGTGTTGTAGGGTCTGAAGAAAGTTAAAAAGTTACAACCTGGAGAAGTATAACTTCATGTTGGAAATGGTGATTTCTTACAGGTCGAGGCTATTGGATGTTTTAATTTACTACTTCCATGTAATAAAATTATTGTATTGAATAATTGTTATTATTTGTCAAACATTATCCAGCAAATTATTTCAATTCCTGTATTGGACAGTGAAGGATATCATATGCATGTTCAGAATCGTTCTTTATGTTTGTATGATTTGGATAATATTTTGTTAGCTGAATGTCAGTTGATTAATGAGCATTATTTATTAGATACAACAGGAAATGTCATGAATGTATAGGTGAATGCTAATAATATTGGGGAAAATTTAAATGATACATAATTATAGCATATGAGATTAGGTCATATAAGGGTAAGACGCCTAATCCCAACCCGTCTGGTCAAAGATGGTCGGATACCTGATCTGATCAAAGAATCTTATCCAGTTTGTGAATATTGTATTTAAGGGAAAATGACCAAAGCTCCATTTATTGGTGTTAGAAACCGTGCCATTGATTTATTGGAACTTATACACAGTGATGTATGTGGTCCAATGAATCACACTGCAATGGGTGGTTTTTAATACTTTGTTATCTTTATCGATGATCTGTCACGATTTGGATATATGTTCCTTATCAAACACAAGTCAGAAACTTTTGAAAAGTTCAAAGAATTTCGAATTGAAGTAGAGAAACAAATCGGAATGTATATCAAATGCCTTAGATCAGATCGAGGGGGTGAATACATGTGCAGTGAATTTTTGGATTATTTAAAAGAGAATGAGATTCTCGCTCAATATAGTCCTCCAAGTACTCCACAACACAATAGTATTTCGGAGAGGAGGAATAGGATTTTATTGGATATGGTCCGATCAATGATGAGCTTCACTGATCTCTCTGAATATTTATGGGGTTATGCACTAGAAACTGCTGCTCATATATTGAATAGAGTTCCATTAAAAGCCGTTCCATCCACTCCACATGAGATATGGATTGGAAGAAAACCAAGTTTTAAATACGTTAAGATTTGTGGTTGTCCTGCTTACGTAAAAGTTATGCAACAGGATAAACTTGCACCTAAAGGATACAAATACAGGTTCATTGGATATTCCAAGAATTCAATGAGATACCAGTTCTATGATCCTGAGGAGCGAAATGTGTTCGTTGCTCAAAACGCCACTTTTTTAGAGAAACAGTTTCTAATAAATCATGGACATTGTAGAAAATTTGAGTTAGATGAACTCAATCAGGATGTAAATGAACCAACAATGGAACTTTAGGCTCAATCAAGCAGAATACCTTTAACACACCCTCCACATAAGTCAAAGGATATCAAGGCCACCTGAAAGGTATGGTTCTATACCTGAAGGCGCTCTTGATGTTTTCTTGATTGAAAAAAAAGATCCTTTAACTTATAAAGAGGCGATGTTAGACATCGATTCAGAAAAATGACAAGAGGCCATGAAATCTAAAATTGACTCAATGCATCACAATTAAGTCTGGGACTTAGTTGAGCTTCTTGAAGGAATTGTTCCTATCGGTTGTAAATGGATTTACAAGCAAAAACGTGGGCTTGATGGAAAAGTGGAGACTTTCAAAGCTCGATTAGTTATGAAAGGTTATACCCAACGATCTGAGATCGATTATGAGGAAACCTTCTCACCAGTAGCAATGCTTAAGTCAAATCGAATTTTACTGGTAATTGCTGCATATTATGACTATGAAATTTGGCAAATTGATGTAAAAACAACGTTCTTAAATGGAAATCTTGAAGAAGAAATCTATATGGAACAACCTGAAGGTTTTACATCTAGCCAAACTTCTGGTCTAGTATGTAAACTGAAGAAGTCTATCTATAGACTTAAGTAAGCTTCCCGAAGTTGAAATCTTCATTTTGATGAGGTAATCAGAGGATCCGGTTTCATCAAGAGCAAAGAAGAATCATGTGTGTACAAAAAGAACAGTGTGAGGATGGTAGTCTTTTTGGTTCTATATGTAGATGACATACTCATTATCGAAAACGATATTAGTATGTTGCAATCAGTTAAAAAGTTACCTAAGTAAAAATTTCTTCATGAAGGATTTAGGAGAGGCTTCCTATATACTAGGTATAAAGCTTTATAGAGATAGAGTTAGGAGGCTTATAGGACTTTTCCAATCATCGTACATAGATAAGGTCTTAGAAAGGTATAATTTCAGTAACTGTAAAACAGTTAACATACCTTTTAGACATGGCGTTCATCTTTCGAGGAAGATGTATCCTCAGAGTGAAGATGAAAATGGTAAAATGTCTAACATACCTTATACATCAACTGTATAAAGCTTGATTTATGCTATGATGTGTACGAAACCTGATATCAGCATGGCTGTAAGTGTTACAAGCTGCTATTAGTCTGATCTAGGTAAAGGCCATTGGATGGCTGTGAAACATGTCCTAAAATATCTTAAGGGTATTAAGGACAAGTTTTTAATATATGGAGAAAATAACTTACAAGTGAGAGGATACATAGATTCAGACCTCCAGTCTGATCTAGATGATAGAAGGTCTACATCTAGATATGTATTCATTCTTAATGGTGCTACAATTAGTTAGAAGAGCAAAAAACAGTCATTAATAGCTGATTCCACAATAGAGGCAGAATATATTGCAGCATCAGAAGCAGCAAAAAAAGCGATTTGGATACGTAAATTTGTGGCTGAACTTGGAATAGTTTCAAGTTCAATGGATCTTATACCATTATTCTGCGATAACAACGAAGCCATTGCACAAGCAAAAGAGCCAAGAGCACACCAAAAGTCTAAGCATGTGAAAAGAAAATACCATGTTATTAGAGAAATCTTGGCTAGAGGAGATGTAATAGTTTGTAGAGTAGACTCCATGAATAATTTAGAAGACCTATTTACTAAAGTCTTAACTCCAAAAATATTTAAAAGACATATGGAGTCAATGGACATTAAATACCATCGTGAATGGCACTAAAGTAAGTGGGAGTTGTTGGGATTTGTGCTTACGTGCCATCCCTTTTATGTATAAATATTTGCTTTATGTTTATACTATTATCATTTCAATATGTTACTAATTATTTTATATATATATATATATGGTAAGATGCTTGTAATGTTTTTGACATTGTATGATCTGAAAGAGTTCAGATTTGATCTAAAGGAGTTTAGATCAATGCTAAGAGTTAGAAATGCTGAAAGTTATAAATACTAAAAGTTAGCACTGATAAGAGTTACCAGGTTATAAGAGTTAGTGAAATCTAAAGAGTTAGAGCCTTATCTAAAATGAGACAAAAACCTAAGAATATATTAGTAATGACATAGTTGCAAAAGAGTTGCAAAGGATGAAGAGAAATGTTGTTATGCAAATATGTTCTTAAACTAAATGTTCATGATCTATATTCATTGATGCGGGTCTGTCAGTGAAGACCTTAAAATATATAGATCAGTGTATGTCTATATCTGAATGGTTCAGATGGTTAATCTTGGCAGACAATGAGATTAGTTGAATCTCGTATAGAAATAAAAATATTTAGTAAGGACTAAATATTGAACAGACTCACAAAGACCTCCAATAGAAATCCCGTAAAGCCGTCAATGGAAGGTCTTTTGAGTTGAGTAGTATTCGTGGTCCTTAGACCTGAGTGCCACGGTGGACTTGTGAGTGATCCATCATACTTTGGTTCCACACATGTTAGATACCTTTCATGGTCTAACTACTGGGTGTTGCTGGGTATGGTCTGATGCTCATAGAGTCCAGTGTATATAGATATGGAATCCATCAACGCAATTGGGTGAGTAAAATATCCTAAAGCTCCAAGATTGTATTTCAAAAAGTCTTATGGCCATAAGCAGAAAAACCTTGGAAAATTATTTTATCCTCAGGGTAAATAATATTGTAAAAGTGTTTACGGATATTATTTATTGAGATACTAATCTAGAGATAAGTTTATAGTTAAGCATGTGGAGACTTGACGGTGTTGATCTATATCTCTGCTCTTTTAGGATATCTATGATTGAAGGATTATACAAATATGTTATGACCTCAACTTGTATGGTCTAATGCACCATTTTGTAATATTGTAACATGTGTGTAGGACATTGTTTACAAATGTATAGACAAGTTCCATATGACGAACCAGACATGGACCTAGAGAGTCTCACAATATGGAGTATACTCGTTGTGCAACTGGGCAACGTATTGGATTGAACAATTTAATCCGAGAAATTTCAGCAAAGTAAAAATATGTTTCAAGGTTCCTTATGTTATGCACTTGTCAATACTTAAATATAAACTACATTATTAATTTGTAAGAGTTGTTAACCAATAAGAAATTGACAAGTGGCACAATCTTGCTCCATAAATGATTTATCATGTATTCACCTATTTATATTGCTTGGTAAATACTAATAAGGTAAATGTCTTTATTCAAAAATAGTTTTGAATTATTAATAATTTATTTATTAATGAATTATTATTATTAATTGGAATAAGTGGCAAACACCATTTTGTAATGACGTAAGCACTTGTTATTAATAATATGAATTGTTGGCTACTTTGAAATGGTTAAGTGGTACACTTAAGAAGTGGTACACTTAAGAAGTGGTATAATCACTTTTATTTGTCATTCACTCTATAACAGTTGATTCAATGGATGAATCAATTTGTTAGGTGCATTTCCTTGTTTTATAATTGAAGCAAATGGCAAACAAAGATGAGTGGTGATAGAGCACTGAGTGAAGCCATCATTTTACACTAAACTAAAATTGAAAGAGTTTAATTTTTGAAGAGAGAGCAAAAGTGATGATTCGGCCAAGAAGAGTAGAAAGAGTTGAGAGAATTTGCTAAGTCATTTTTTCAAAGTGTTGAGAGAGTTTACAAAGTCTTACCAAAGTTCATAACAAAGAGTTGTAAGGGAATAATAGAAAAACACTAAATTCTTCTCATCTCTTGTAAGAAATAAATCATAAGGACTAAATTGTTTTAAGTGTTAAAGCATCAATTATAGAAAATCTGTGGCTACTATTCTAGCTTCACAATCCCACCTGTTTCAAATGTGAACTAGAATTATGCAATGGGATACTTCAAGGTGAGCTTAAATGTTGTAGATTGGAGTTCTTAAAGAATTGGAAAGCTACCTTCAAAATCGAGTAAGTTATTTACATGCAATTTATTTATATGATACATATGAATATATATATATATATGAGATATATATATGTTTATGTATATACTTGTATAAACATATATGAGTATATATGATTGAATATACAATATTATATATAATATATATGAATACTTCTGCTGCGTATTTATAATTTTTTAAATTATACGTACCTCAACACATCACACACTAAATCCAACAGATCCATCATATATGATTAATATGAAACCATGGTTCACTCTATGGCTTCGATGTGAATTGTGCCTCATAAATCTATAAGAGAAGTAAAGGATAAGTTAAGCAATAAAGAACAACGTATTTTACCTTGTCAAAAGCTTGCACACACTTTTTTGATCCAATGCCAACAAATGGAATATTATATTTTTCTAGTTGTTCTTGAATAATCCATCCAATACAAAAATATTATCCAACATTCAAAACCTTTAATAGATCATCCAATATACTATGTCCACATTTATAGCAAGATGCTTTGTAAATTCAAACAATGACGCGAAAACTTAGGCAAGGCTACATAAAAAAAATATAAACCAAGCCAATCTTCACATTTCATTTATGAGTAAATACCTAATTTACAATAGCATTCGACAGTATATAAACCCACCTAAATAAAGCATTTATGTGAAAATTATGCAAAACCCGAATTCTACTAATTGCAAGCCAAATCCAATCAAATTCACGATAAAAAGTTAAACTAAATTAGCGAAATATAAAATTGTACTCACAATTGTTGAATCATCATTATTTGATTCAAAATCTACCTATAAAAAGGTTTATAGATCCATCCACACCAATGCTCAATCACTTAGAGCTAATTCAATTAAGTCTTCATCAAGACTTAACTCATCTCGGGCTTATAACTTTGATCCCTAAAGATATGAGTGCCCTTTGCATAGGGTATAGATGTGACACACTTCCTTTCGACTATCATCACTACAGTGAATATATTTTGGATGTCACCTCGTAGTTTAGATTACCCCAACACCATGTTTTGGGCCATCATCGACCATCAATTTAAGCACATAGAGTCACTTCGTGTGCTTTTCGCCTTTCAACCTTATAGATCATTTTATTATCCTTAATTTTTTCTTTTCTGCTTTAATCAAATACCCTTCTTCATCGAGCTTCCATAAGCATATCAAGTCCCTCCTTAGATTAGGAATGTGTCTTACTCGATATAAGTCTCATTGCATTCTCAGCCTTATGTCATCAGACCCTATTACCTCGTAAGCCATGTCATTCCCTAGTAAGGCTTTACCCCTAATGGCTTTATAATTGATAAAAAATGATCTATCGTGACATATATGGATACTACACCTAGAATCTAGTATCTATTTACTAGTATACTTTTCCTTTGAAGCCAAGTCTACAACTTTGATGTCATCGATAAGACTTTCTATTGCAACACTCTCATCCATTTCTTTTAACTTAGGACAATCCCCTTGTATAGTGCCATTATTTGTTAAAAAGGAAACATGTCTTGGATCTTCTCTTTGGTTGGTTTTTCTTCTTTCCTTTTACAATAAAAGTTGTTACGCTATCAGTTTTAGATCTCTTTCTCAATTCTTTTGAATACAATGATACTATGACATCATTCATTGTAAGTCTCTCTCTCTCATATAATATGTCGGAGTTTGTGCTCATGTGCCATCTCAATTTTGTATGAATATTATATTTTTATACTTATGTAATAAATAAATATTTCATCAAATCACTAATTATTTTTTATTAAGATAAGATGCTTATAACATTTTAGACATTGTTGATCTGAAGGAGTTTAGATCAAGTCTAAAGAGTTAGAACATTGTCTGAAATGGGACAAAGACCTGAGAATATACTTGCAATGACATAGTTACAAATATTTGCAAGCATTGCTAAGAAATATCATTGTGTAAATATGTTCTCAAATTAAATGTTCTTGATCTATTTCCACTGATGTAAGGTTTATTAAATGGAATCGATTAATATAGATCAGTGTATGTCTATATCTGGATAGTCCAGATGGTCAATCTTAGCAAACCATGAGTTTAGTGGAAGCTTGTATAGATATACATGTATTTAGTAAAGATTGGATACTGAACTAGACTCAATGAAAATCTCTAATAGATTTCCCATAAATCCATCAGTTGAGGGTCTTTTAAAGTTGAGTAGTATTCGTGGTCCTTAAACCTGAGCACTACGGTGGGCTTATGAGTGATCCACCATACTTAGGTTCCACACATGTCAGAGACCTTTCATGGTCTGACCGTTGGGTGTCGTTGGGTATGGTCCGATTCTTATGGAGTTCGGTGTGTGTAGATATGGGATTCGTCAGCTCATATGGGTGAGTTAAATATCCAGATGCTCTAAGATTGTATTCTAGGAAGTCTTATGGCCATAAGTATTTAACCCGGGAAAGAGTTTCCTGTGGAGTAAAATATATTGCAAATGAATTTGCATATATTAATTATTAGAATACGAATCAAAAGAGATAAGTTTAAGGTTGAGTAATAAGGGACTTGACACTATTGATCTATATCTCTACTCTATCAGGATATTAATGATGGAGGAATTGTACGAATATGGATTAACCTCAACTTGTATTGTTTAACTCGCTATTTTGTATTATCCATAAAGTGTGTGTGTGGGGCATCGGTTATAGACTTATAGAAATGTTCTGTGAGACAAAATGAGTGTAAGTCTATGGAGTCTCACTATATGAAGTGTACACGTTGAGCACGTGGGTAGCGCACCAAATCAAATTGTTGGATCTAGAAAGTTTTAAAAAATATGAATTTATTTAAGGGTCTCTCGGAGAGTAGTTAAGGTTTAAGTGTTAAATCTAAAATTGTGCCAAGTGAGACTTGACACTTTTATCTACCTAGTGTATGTCTTAAATTGTGTCAATAATGTGTATGGGTACTAAATTAAGTATTGGTAGATATAACTACTATTTAAATAAAATAATTGTTGTTTTATTTAAATTAAATTAATTATTCACTTATTTATTTCAGGGTCCTTTAGGGAGTAGTTAAGATTTAAGTGTTAAATCTAAAATTATGATAAGTGAGACTTAAAACTTTTATCTATCTAGTGTATATCTCAAATTGTGCTAATAATTTATATAAGTAGTAATTTGAATATTGATAAATAAAATTTTATTAAAAAAAAATACAAAACATTTTGCCATTTGTTTCTTTATGAAATTTCCGTTTCTTTGTGCATGCAAATGATATTTTCATTTTGGTCATTTCTTTCTTTATTCATTTGTATGTATGTATTTTACCATTTGCTCATTTATGAATGAATATTTTAATTTAATGGAACTTGTTCTTTTATCATGGGCAGTAAATGAATAAAAATAAATGAACTCATTCAAATGAATTTGTTACATGTGGTGGCAAGAGAATATGTTGTATTGTCACTAATTTATTCAATACATAGCCACGTTATTAATAAATTGAAAATTGATTTCTCATGCTTGATTTTAAGCATAAGATGGCTATCATTCGGCCATCAATATTTTTTGAAGCATGACAATGCAAATTAGTTGCATTGTCATGCTTGATCATTTGCAAATTCATTGAATGCATTTACGGTATGATGCTTATAAATAATCAACACAATTTCTTTTACAGATATGAGAAAAAATAAATTACTTTTAGTTTCTTTTTTAAGGTTAAGAGTTAATCTTAAATTTGAGAGTTAATAAAATAAATTTGAAAGAAAAAGATTATTTTAAATATTTTAAAAATGAGAAGCTACCATTCTAGTTTGAGGAAGTTCACCACATCCCCAACTAGAATTATTCAAAGTACACTTCAAAGGTGAGTCCTCTAATCTCATTAGTATAATGAGATTATTTTAATCTGTATTATATTATACTAATGAGATTATTTTAATCTGTATTATATTATTTCTGTTGCGTTGCACGTGTTATGCTATTATTATTAAATTGTTTAATTATACACACAAGTGCACACGAACACAACACCAACAAAATTGATATTAGAGCATCGTTTTGTATGCTTATATTTAGAGTCTACGTGGTATAATTTAATTACGCCGGTTACTTTTAAATATTTGTTTTTTAGAGTTTAAAAATAAATGATTTATTTTTTACAATTTATAATCATTATAAATATGACAAAAATATTGGGCTATTTGTTTGTGTAGGTAATCACAATTGGAGCCCTACTGGTGAGGGTTAGTTGTGTCTACACAAAATAAATGTGTGATTAAGTATCACGACCCAATAAGATGGGGATAGAATTAAGTAATCTCTCTTAATCAGATTTAATTGTGTACCATTATGAGATAATGTTACACGTTGATCCATCTTGTCAATATAGTACTAGTCAGGTCATATCGGTGTTTCCCAATATTGCTGAAGCATGAGGATTGGTTGGTGTGATTTTGACTATACCGGTTAAATATAAGATGAGGCAAATATATGCGAATGTATTGCCCAATATTGCTAAAGCGTGAGATAGTATTAATAATATATATTTTATTATTGTCAAGTTAATCTGAAATACACTTATCCAATATTGTTAAAGCATGAGGATAAGGTGTATTTAGGATCAATGATAAGAGTTACATAAAATACAATTGACAAGAGTTGTCTACCTTTTGGATTTTACAATAGCCAATATTGCTAAAGCATGAGGCCTGAGTAAAATGCCAAATGGATCTACTTTCTACTTTACAATTTAAAGAGTTTAAATTTGTTATTTTTCCTTTTGAGAGATTTAAGGGATTATGTAATGCAGTGGGAGGGTATTTTAGATTTAAAAATGTATAATTTGATTATATCCTTAATCTAAAATGAAAATTAGCGATTGAAATATTTATTTTCTACTAACATCTCTTATTTTCTCTTGTGAAGATAAAATGACTTCATCTAATCTGTTGACACACATATTGGATGCGAACCAATTTAAAGGCATTGAAAACTATAGAGACTGGTTGATGAATTTGAGAATTGTTCTCAATTCTGAAAAACTTGGATATATGATAGATCAGTGTATGCCCTCAGGAATTTCTGATGAAGCCACCCCAGAGGAGAAGGTGATTTATCAAAAATGGTTGGATGATGATTTAAAAGTTAAATCTTATATCCTTGCCTCTATGTCTACAGTTTTACAAAGAGAGCATGCTCATATGGGTGATGCTTTTAGCATTATGCTCTATTTGAAGGAGTTGTTTGGTGACCGTCCTCAGATTGAGGCATATAGGATTGCTAAATCACTTTTTCAGTGTAGACTTTCTGAGGGCAGTCCAGTCAGTCCTTATGCCTTTAATATGATTTCTATAATCGAGAGGTTGAAGATAATGGACATTACACTGAACAAAAATCTGGGGAATAGTTTGATTCTTCAGTTGCTTCCGGGGTCTTTTAGATAATTCATAATGAATTTTAATATACAGGGAATGACCCTGTCTTATGCTAAACTTCATAATATGTTGAAGATAGTAGAAGAGGACATGAATAAAGTGAGATCATCCTTTTTGTTCAGGGTACTTCATCTTCTGCTCCTAGGGTTTCTGGGAAGCCTAAAGGAAAGAAGAAAAAGAAGATGAGGCAGACACCCAGGATTGATCCTTAAAGGTGAACCATATCCAAACCATAGAAAAACGATAAAGAAAAATATTTCCACTGTGGCAAGGAAGGACACTGGAAGAGAAATTGCCAGAAATACCTTGCCTCAATAAAGAAGAATCCCTCAGGTATATATTTACCTATTATTGACATTTCTTTAGCATAGGATGCTAATTCTGATTGGGTATTGGATACTGCTTCTCCTTTTCACATCTACAATATGTTGCAGGGTTTGAGAGAAGTTAAACTGTTGCAGCCAGAAGAGATTCAGCTTCGTGTTGAAAATAGAGATTTCCTTCAGGTCGAGGCTGTGGGACATTTTGATTTACATCTCTCATGTAATAGAACTATAGTGTTGTAAAACTGTTTTTTTGTACCCTATATTTTAAGATAAATAGTATCCCTTCCTGTACTTGATAGTGAGGGTTATTATATGTATATACGAAATCGTTCCTTATGTTTATATGATATGTATAATGTTTTGATAGTTGATTGTCAATTAATTAATAGTCATTATATTTTGAATACAACACAAAATGTCATGAATGTACAGGTAAACACAGTAAGTAGTTCGAGAGCTTTGAATGAAATAGAATTGTGGCATATGAGATTGGGTCGTATAGGCATTAGACGCCTATTTTGTCTGGTTAAGGATGATCGAATATCTAATTTAACCATAGAACCTTATCCAGTTTGTGAATCATGTATTCAAGGAAAGATGACCAAATCTCCTTTTATTGGTGTAGGTCACCGTGACATTGGTTTATTGAAACTTATACATAGTGATGTATGTGGTTCAATGAATCACGTTGTTGTAGGTGAATTTCAATACTTTATAACTTTTATTGATTATTTATCACAATATGGTTATGTGTTTCTTATGAGATACAAGTCTGAAACCTTTGAAAAGTTCAAGGAATATAGACTTGAAGTAGAGAAATAAACCGATATACATGTTAAATGCCTTCGATCATATCAAGGCGGTGAATACATAAGTAGTGAATTTTTAAATTATTTAAAGAAGAATGGAATTCTCGCTCAATATAGTCCTCCAGCTACTTCGCAGCTCAATGGTGTTTCAGAGAGGAGAAATCAGACTTTATTAGATATGGTTCGATCGATGATGAGTTTCACTAATCTCCCTAAATATCTTTGGGGCTATGCTCTATATACTACTGCTCATGTATTAAATAGTGTTCCTTCTAAAGCCGTTCCTTCTACTTCCCATGAGATAGGGACTAGAAGAAATTTAAGTTTTAAATATTTTAAGAATTGGGGTTGTCCTACTTATGTAAAAGTTACACAACATGATAAACTTGCACCAAGGGGGTACAAGTATCGGTTCATTGGTTATCCCATGAACTTAATGGGATACCGGTTCTATGATCTTGAGGAACGAAATGTGTTCATTGCTCAAAATGTCACTTTTTTTAAAGAAACAGTTTCTCATGGATCGTGGGGATTGTAGAAAGATTGATCTTGATGAATACAATCAAAATGAACCACAGATAGAACCACAGGCTCAATCGAGCAAATTACATTTTACATACCCTCTACGTAGGTCACAAAGAATATCGAGGCAACCTGAAAGGTATGGTATGACACCTGAAGGTACTTCTGAGATTTTCTTAGTGGAGGAAAATATTCCTTTAATTCGAGAAAATGGCAGGATGGCATGAAATTTGAATTTAGTGGACCCACTCACTATGGCTTTAACTCAAAAAGTGTTTGAAAAACATATGGAGTCGTTAAGTATTAGATATCATTACGAATGGCACTAGAGTAAGTGGATGTTATTAGGGTTTGTGCTTATGTGCCATCTCAATTTTGTATGAATATTGTATTTTCATACTTATGTAATAAATAAATATTTCATCAAATCGCTAATTATTTTTTATTAAGGTAAGATGCTTGTAACATTTTAGACATTGTATTGATCTGAACGAGTTTAGATCAAGTCTAAAGAGTTAGAACCATGTCTGAAATGGGACAAAGACCTGAGAATATACTTGCAATGATATAGTTGCAAATAGTTGCAAGCGTTGCTAAGAAATATCATTGTGAAAATATGTTCTCAAATTAAATGTTCCTGATTTATTTCTACTGATGTAATGTCTATTAAATGGAATCGATTAATATAGATCAGTGTATGTCTATATCTGGATAGTCCAGATGGTCAATCTTAGCAAACCATGAGTTTAGTGGAAGCTCGTATAGATATACATGTATTTAGTAAGGATTGGATATTGAACTAAACTCAATGAAAACCTCCAATAGATTTCTTATAAATCCATCAGTTGAGGGTCTTCTTGAGTTGAATAGTATTCGTGGTCCTTAGACCTAAGCACTACGGTGGGCTTATGAGTAATCCACCATACTTAGGTTCCACACATGTAGAGACCTTTCATGGTCTGACTGCTAGGTATCACTGGATATGGTCTGATGCTTATGGAGTCCAGTGTGTGTAGATATGGGATCCGTCAGCTCATATGGGTGAGTTAAATATCCAGATGCTCTAAGATTGTATTCTAGAAAGTCTTATGGCCATAAGCATTTAACCCAGGAAAGAGTTTTCTATGAAGTAAATAATATTATAAATGAATTTGCATATATTATTTTTTGGAATATGAATCAAAGAGAAAAGTTTATAGCTGAGTAATAGAGGACTTGACGCTATTGATCTATGTCTCTACTTTTCCAGGATATTAATGATGGAGGGATTGTACGAATATGGATTAACCTCAATTTGTATGGTTTAACTTGTCATTTTGTATTATCTATAACGTGTATGTGTGGGGCATCGGTTATGCACTTACAAAAATGTTCTGTGATACGAAATAGATTTGAGACTAGGGAGTCTCACTATATGAAGTGTACACGTTTAGTATGTGGGTAGCGTACTAGATCAAATTGTTCGATTTAGGAAGTTTTGAAAAATATGAATTTATTTCAGGATCTCTTGGAGAATAACTAAGGTTTAAATGTTAAATCTAAAATTATGCCAAGTGAGACTTGACACTTTTATCTATCTAATGTATATTTCAAATTGTGACAATAATTTGTATGGGTACTAAATTGAGCATTGATAAATATAGCTACTATTTAAATAAAATAATTATTATTTTATTTAAATTAAATTAATTATTCACTTATTTCTTTTAAGGTCTCTTGGAGAGTAGTTAAAGTTAAAGTTTTAAATTTAAAATTATGTCAAGTGTGATAAAATTTTATTAAAAAAATAAAAAAACATTTTGCCATTTGTTTCTTTACGAAATTTCCGTTTCTTTGTGCATGCAAATAATATATTCATTTCGGTCATTTGTTTCTTTATTCATTTGTATGCATGTATTTTGTCATTTGTTCATTTACGAATGTATATATTAATTCAAGGGAACTTGTTCTTTTATCATAGGCGGTAAATAAATAAAATCAAATGAACTCATTTAAATGAATTTGATAGCATGTGGTGGTAAGAGAATATGTTGTATTGCCACTAGTTTATTCGATACATAGTCACGTTATTAATAAATTAAAAATTAATTTCTCATGCTTGATTTTAAGCATGAGATGGCTATCATTTGGTCATTAAATGTTTTTTTTGAAGCATGACAATGCAAATTAGTTGCATTGTCATGCTTGGCCATTTGCAAATTCATTGGATGATTGCACCTTTATTTTTTTAAGAATTATAAATACTTAATAATAATTACACTTTAATACTTACAAGTACTTAGTGTCTATCTAGTTTTTTAATCTGTTAGAGTCTCTCGCTTAATGCTTTATAATTAATCTAAAGGGTTTATATAGTGAGTAATGCATCTATAGATATCATAAACCTAATTGGTATAAGAGTTCAAGCATTTAAGAATCTGAAACTCTCTCAAAGAAGTCAAAACAGAGCCAAAATGGACTTCTCAAAGTCGGGCGTTGCAGCGCCAAATGCAACTTGAACCAGTGCCTTGGCACTACCTTACTAATGCTGCAACACTAGGGTTTTGACCTTCGGTGCCACGATGCTGAGGTCTGCAGTTGCCTCTTTGTATTTTTGTGTCTTCTTTGTTTTTAAATTCTCGTCTTGTTCCTCTTTTATATACTCAACGTGTACTTAACATCTTACTGACTCTCCTCTTGGTATTCACCCCATACAAGAATGTTAAATCACCAACTTCCAACAAAAATTTATATCAATAAAATTTAAAATAATATATTACTAGTTCATACTACATTAATAAAATTTAAAACAATGTTTTAACATATTAATTTAATATTGAACATAAAATATCAATAACACTATGCTAAAAATAATTATAAGATAATAAAATTAAAATATAAAAAATAAAAAGATTTTGCTGAGGGAAAGAAGAAGAAGTCGTCTAACATGAGAGGAGGTTGTTGAAGTCGTCAACACTGGTGGCTCTAGTAGTGGCTAATCGAACCATCATTAATATCATTGGACTACTAATCTTTTGATCATTGAATGGTTTGATAATTTTTGGTAATCCAACAAGAACTGCAAGACCATTAACAATGGCATGTTAACACATATTATCACCTCCAACAGAGTTGTCGTCATAAGCTCTTACTAATAAAGGTAGCAGCACATGATAACGAGTTCTTGTTGCGGTTCTTGACAAATTTGGAACTCCTGTGCTCGATTGCAGAAAATAATTGGAACAATTTTTATAAATAGCCCTCGTATTTTATTATTATTATTTTTTAACCAATTTTTATATCACTATTTTTATTAGCCAAAATTTTCAAAATAGGACAATTCTGTCCTAAAATTAAAATGAAATTATTTTCCTACTCTCTCTACCGAATAATTTGAACTTTTATAAATTTAATTAGATAAAAAATTTTAAAATTGCCATTGCATAGATTTGGTCTTACACAATATGTTTATCACTTCAAATCAAGAAAATGGCAGAATCTTGCAAGTTTTTGAAAATTTTTGAGAATTTATAATGTTGTTAGAAATTTATTAGAATTTGCATTTGAAGTTAGAAATAGGTGAAATCAATGAATTATATGTTAAAAATGGGTTATAATAGTATAAGAAATATTGAAAATGGACAAAAAAATAGAATTTTTGAGTGTATTTTGCCTTAACCAGATGGCGGCTGGCTGCCGCCTTGTTTTCTTCACTCTTGAGGTCGTCTTGAGCCTGACATGGCCCCCGAGATGTGCCCAATTGGCCGAAATGCGCCAAAAGGTGCATCTCGGACGTGTACCATGGGCCTGAGATGGCCTCCGAGATGCGCCCAAAAGTGTATCTCGAGAGTGCATCGTAGGCCTTGAGCGTATCTCATAGCAACATCGTGGACTTTAAGTCTGCGATTCTACACTATTGTGTCACGTGGCGCCTTCATAGGCTATTACAAGGTGCAATTATAGTTTTTTTTTAATTTTTTAATTAAGTCTAATTTTATTTAAAATTTTCACTAAATTAAATATAATTCTATTAAGCAATTAACTAATTAATAAGTTGCTTAATATTGTAAATTTACCCATTATAATAATATATTTTTGTATATGTTATTAAGTAATAATAATTGTAATTTAATTTTTTGTAACATTATTTATTTAGTGAGTACCTTTTGTAATTAATTATATATTAAAAAAGAATAATTTAATTAATTATTATAATATGTTAATGTTTAATTTACGTTTTCCTTTTATGTCTGTTGATTGAATTAATATATTATTTGTGAATTTTTAAATAATATTGTATGTTAGTTAATATGTATTCTTGTTATTTGTTAATAATTTTAATTTGTGAATTTTATTTATTTTCTTAATTGTTACAAGAAGAATAACATATCAAAAAAATATAAACTTCAAGAGCATATATTTTTTCGTGCATCAGTGACGGTTTATTCAAAGATATGAGGTCTAAACTCTATAAGAAAAAAAACTAATAGAGTATCAAAAGACATTATTTAGGCAGACGTGTATGGGGCATTTCTTGGATATGCCAGATTTGACATTCACTGGTATTTTGGTGTACGAGTTATTATTGCATGAGGTGTATACCTCAAATTTACACAATGAGATGTGGTTTTACATAGGAAAGAAACGCATCCGATTTAGTTGGTAGGAATTTGTACTTATCATCGGACTAGAAATGCGAGATTACCCTCCCACCTAGTAGCTGAGTAGTAAATTGGGAACTCGATTGTGGAGTACATATTTTTCAGGGGTAAAAACATTGTCGTACATATTTTTTGATAAATGGTACAGTTGTTTGAAACTAATGGAGATGGACGATGAAGATATAGCAAAGTTAAGTTTATTCTATTTTGTACATCATGTTTTGATCACACGCGACAAATGTAGTGAGATTCAAAATTTTGTACTATGTTTAGTGAACGATCTTGATGAGTTTAGTAAATATCCATGACGAAATATTGCATGGACCGTACTTTATAACTCACTTAAAATGACTGCATTCCAAAACTTAAGAAAATAAATACGAATGAATTTGCACAGAGTAAGTTTGAGAGTTACAACGTGTATAGATTTTCATACACATTTTTGGTATGTCATAATTTTCTTATACTTAACATTTTGATCTTAATTATTTGTTTATTTTTATATAAGCCAGACTTATATCTTAAAAATGATTATATTATGTATGAATTTTCGAGGAAATTCCAGTGTGTGGTGAGGTTTTCGGTATTCGCTCCAGTAATTGCTTTCCTCATATTTTGAATTGGACGACTCGAGGGACTCCACAGTTCGATGACGTTAAGAATATAATATAAAGGAAGGATATGGTATGTTTTGAGATTAATGAAAAATATAAGTATATAAATTTTATTTTGTATTACACATAACTTAATTTTTAAATTTGTACGTTCTTTCGGCACATCGTAAATTAGTATCAAAAGATTATAAGAATAAAGAGGCAATCATGCAAATGATTAGACATCTAGGCATTCAAAGAGGGGGTTATGTTAGGAACTTACCAAATATGTATGATTATAAAAAGAGCAAGAGCAAGAGCAAGCGTCATAGAGCCTATGTTCATTTTAGCAACTCTAACGATGATGATATGGATATAGATGGGGATGGATATGAATAGAAAAATCCACAAATGTCAGCATTAGTATCTGGAGCAACGGTATATTACTTAGTTACACGATTAACTAAAGAGAAATTTTCATATATATATTTATAAATAAGTCATTGACTATGGTTATGTTTCTTGTAGTCTAAAATAGTGCATCTGCAGACTATGACGTTATATATTAGATTGACCAATTGTAGGAGATGATTAAGAGATTTGATGGTACTAAAACTACACTTCTATAGAGAATGAAAAAAGACAAGGATGAAATTTTTACAAGGGTTGATCAGCTCCGGGCCGATCTTACACAGGAGATGCAACAGATGATGTACCAACGAAAGCCAGAATATGATGAGCAAAATAAATTTAAAATCATAGTATCTTAATTGCAGTTTAACTTATTTTAATATATATATATATGTATATATATATATTAGTTTGGAGAGAACACACCGGCAGACTGTCAATATAGTTTTTAGACCTCAGCTATTAGTCATGACATACAGTCCTAGCTACTAATTGATAGTCCTGCAAGTGTTGAGATCTTACCTGCCCCGTATAAAGGTATGAGTTAATATAGAAGATCGTATAGGCTTGCATTGTATTTGCACACCCCATATACAAATTCCCTTCTATAAAAGATACATGAGAAGAAGAAAATTAAAATTCAAGTAGAACCTCAAGCAGACATGAATCCATTGCAGTAGATAGACTCGGCTATCTTAGTTGAGTTTCAAGCATACTTGGATAAGGATGAGGGTGTAGTCATCTTACTTAGCCTTGAAGCTAACCCAACATGATTTTAAAAATTGCTACACATCTGTCTAGATGACTTTGTCATTAAAATTTATTTATTTAAATTTACACATTTACTTGACGGTAATCATGTGTTGAAATATATTAAATAATTTATAATTTTAATTGTTTGCTAATGCAGCATATTAATGAGTATCTGAAGGTGGTCTAGCTTAGGCAAAACTATCATATTAATGCATTGCCACGATTATCCACTACTATGGACTCGTACTTCTTTATAAGTGTTGAATTAAATTAAATTTATTTTTTTATATGTACTTTATTCATTATTCATTTGTTGCCATTTTAGGAGACTTTAGACTCTTCTATGAGTAATACAAAAATGCAATTTCTGCCATTGCATAGAGCGATGATATGTTATTGTATGCTCATGATACGAAAGAAAATTTACTTAGTGCACGGATATGGATTGCAATTGATAAGGTAAAATATAATATTTGTTAAAAGAGTTGTTTTTTATAATTATAATACTATTTATGAGACTAATTAATTTTTTATATAGGTTTACATTCCTGTCAACTACAAGCAACAATATTAGGTTACGATTGAGGTGGACATTTTGCATCGACAAATAGTGATATATAATTCTGGCTTCAAGTGATATGCATGATTGAGAATCATGTTGCGTCATTATCTACATTGTTACCCTACTACTTACATGCTGTTAGATTTTATGAGCAGCAAAAAATTACATCTTTCTTAACCCATTTTCATGTAGTTAGGTTAAGAAGGGAGTACCGTAATCGATAGTGAATAGTAAAGATGTAAGGTTTATGTTTATAGAGTTTTTGATGTTATGTTGTCCTCTAGAATTTGATCCTAATCACAGGTCATTTTTTAGGACCAAAATGGTGATTGATTTATGGAAAGGTGCCAAAAAAAGTAAAGGAAAATTAAATGTTTGAATGCTTTTTGAGTTATTGCAGACAAATTAATTTTATACATTTAATGGCCTTTAACAAAAATGGTAAATGTATAATTAGTCAATGCATGCATTCTTAACGACAATTAGGAACAAATAAATAAAACAAAATAAACTACTCAATTAAATACAATTGTAATAAAGTACAATTAACTAGTCAAATAAGGACAATAGCAACAAAGTATTAAAACAAATATAAATTATAAAGAACATATCAACTACTATGTAATACAATTGGGCTTCGCTAAGTTTGCCGATTATGTGCATGCTGCTTATAGGGGCTACTTACATTCATCATAGGTGCCTCACCTTGCGATGAAATTCGATTATTCCGACGTT
This sequence comes from Ailanthus altissimus, assembly GCA_946807835.1. Classification (NCBI taxonomy): domain Eukaryota; kingdom Viridiplantae; phylum Streptophyta; class Magnoliopsida; order Sapindales; family Simaroubaceae; genus Ailanthus; species Ailanthus altissimus. The sequence continues at coordinate 29,216,246 of OX327688.1, read as the reverse complement.
TTTCTGATTGTCAACGTGCCGCAGGAAGCTAAATGTCAGTAGCTTTCAACTCTTCTAGAATAATCCATTCTGATAAATGACTAACCAGATTTACTAGATCACTGTATGCACGTAATTTTTTATGCTCAAAATATAATGCGGCTATCGTAGTATAGATTGAAGTGTCGATCCCACAAGGAAGCTTTTGGCAAAATAGGTTAGTAAAATAAAAATATTAAAACAGTAACAAATAAAAAAATTAACTAATTGGTTTATATGGATGAAATAGAATTTTATATGAATTAAAAGAGAAGTCTTATAAAGATGTAAGCAAGGATTCGAGAATTACAATTATACTTCATAAATCTATTCTACACTTTGATTCAATGTTTATAACTCAATTGAAAGTTTCACATCCCAAACAATCAACTGGAAGATATATAAAATATGACACATTTGATAATACATGCATTTGATATGACTAAATTCTTTGCAAACATTATCACAAATCATGTTTATTGATACAAATTATCTAAGATCGACAATATATCATTTTGATAATATTACAGTAAAAGATCAACTTAAATATAAAAAAAGTATTGTCTTTACATGTTATCTATGATTGACAATATTGCAGTAAAAGATTAACATGTAAAATAATATAACCAATAACAATTATAACTCAACAAGAATCACATAAGGAAAGCATGATTGAAAATATATGAAACATGAGAATTATAACTTCTGGATTGTAGAAAAATAATAGATAAGAGTTTAGACACAAGTAAACTTACAAATATTTGTAGCTCTTGACAAATAATTAAATTGTAAAAGTAAATTTATTACACATAAAAGTTCATCTTTAGCCTTGCTAAGAACTCTAGCCTAGCTTATGATGCATGTTAAAGAGAAGAAATGTGAGAGAATTTTGAAGCATTGAAAACCGTCCCTTAGCCTCCTAAGATTGTCCCTATATAGGCAATGAATGGAAACATGTTTAGTGTGATTTTGATCTTCAATAATTTAGGCCAACTACTCATTCACCTATTTACATCACCATTTTAATAATGTAAATGATTGATATAGCCTTTTTAGCCAACATAAAAATTGTATCAGTTTGTCTCTTTTTTCTATAGCCACAAGTTTCATTCAATGTGGATGAGTATCCAATGAGATATGGACAAACAAATCAAAGATATGTCAGATTTCGGTCAATAACCCTTTTACCAATTTGCAATATAATTTGGTCCATGATAATGGCTGATTTGGATTTTACTATCAACATAAGAGTTATTGATAATTGAGTCAGTATTTCATAGCTTCAAGAATCATATTGATTAGGTGAGTATGTTGTGAAATACAGTCTAAATATGTGAGGTGGGTCAAGCTGAGCGGAAGTTATAATCCAATTCTGTTGTATCCCAATTTTGGACTATAAAATGTTGGATTGCCTTTTCAACTATTCTTTAAGTTTGTGTAAGATTGTGTCATGTTACTCCAAGTTCAAGAATTTTTTCATTTAAATTTCTACATTGAGAGTTTCGTCCATTTTACCTAACCTATGCAAATAACATTCATTAATAATAATTTAAGGATAACACTTTATTGCAAGCCTAAAAATATAAAAATATTAAAATTAGTGACATTAAATGGTGACTAAATATCATAATAAATATGTATTTTAATGTTTTTATTAGCAATAAAGACTCAATCGTGTAGTATTGCGAACAAAGAGTCTAGTACTGCAATTTGGTTTACATACTGTAAGTGCATGGGCACACGGTAACTGCTACAGATCAAACTTTTGGCAACTACATGACTTTGTTGAGATGTCCACAATTCCATTTGTTGAGATGTCCATAATTCCATTTCTATTTTCGTCCTTAACTACAAATCGAGATTGATTTATTGCATGCACTATCATACGAGTAGAGTCATCATTGTGCTTCCAAACCTTTTCATGGGTCCCATTTGTCAAAATATTTAACATATTTTTTGTAGCCACGCGTCTCTCAACAAACCATCTTTGCATTAAATCTTGAATACACTCAACTAAGGTAGTTATTATCATGCCACGTGCTTTGTTCGTGAAATTATACACACGCGAATTATAACCGCAAGTGCACGGGTTGTGAGCAAGTAAAAAAGTGATGAGTGAGTATCGTTCCCACAAGGATTGGTATCCTAAATTAATGCTAATTACTACAGTGTTGACAACATAATTTTATCTAAGCTAATTTAAATGATAAGTTGGATTGTGAAATTAAAAATGCTTTAAACTAAATAAACTGGTATATTTAGGATATGAGAGTTCTATGGTAATGGGGTTCTAGGGACTTGATTTTTCTCTATTGTTTATATGCTCATTATCATTTGTGATTAACAACTAATCTAATATATTCATTAATCAAGGGCTTAAGAATAATCTCATTCCCTCTCCCGAGTGCCGAATTAGACTCTATATATATATAAACAAGTTGATATCTCTATCTAACCCGTTATACATATACGCATTAAGCTATCCTTAGGTAACTACCCTAAGTTCATTACTCTCCCAACTCAACAAACTCAAAGTTATGCCTTTTACAACTAACATATGGATTAAACTTTTCCAAGCACATAACCCAAATATTTAATTCATCCAATCCATTTTTCAATGCAATTAGAAGCATTAAGCACATAAAAGGTATAAATGAATAAACATCAAATAGTCATTAATCACAAAATAACATCAATACATAGAGTTCAATAGAGTTCTATCAAGCCCTAGAACATATAATCTAGCAATCCATAGTAAATATATTCAATTACATTCATCAAAATGTTCATAAAAGTACTTATGTTCAAATCGACACAAAATATAATTATAAACTATAAATAAGTGTAAATGAAGTAGAGAGAGCAGAAGGAACTAATTTGAGAAGCCTTTGGAGTCTTCAATATTCAATAATCATCCTTAATCCAAGCTTCAGTTATGTTTCTCTCACTAAAATCCAGAGTTTCTCTCTCTATTTCGTGCTCCCTTCTTTGATAAATGAGAAAATGGCTAATGGGTAGTATTTATAAGTTTTTAATTAAGGCAAGAAAAAGAGTAATGAAATAGGTGGTGGCGCTTGGGCGCCGAACATTCTGCAATGAAGCCCATTTTGGCGCTAGGGTGCCAAAGCCTAGGCACGGTAGTGTAGCAAAGACACTTTATGCACTGTAGCTCTGTCACTGTTCATGGCACTGTAGCATATTTTGTGTTTTTGTTTGTTTTTTTTTTAATTTGTATCCCAAATAACTCTATTAACTTGAAACTTACAAAATAAAATTAAAACACATAAAATTCCATGTAATCTTATTTAATTTAATCAATTATCAAGTTTAGAAGAGATGCAATATAATGTATAAAATGCACTCATCATGCTTAATTTGCAACAACATTAATGTTCTCTATAATATTGGTGGTCATGATGTCATATCTTCTAAATGCTTCCATTGATCGAGCCCATTTTTAGAAACCAATGTTCTCCTCTAAGTATCTTGTTGCCTTCGGTTTCATTTCTCGCATTTTCTTAATTTTCCTTTGAAAGTAAACTAGGTGATATGTTTTGGTAGTAACAAAATAAGAAGCCAAATATCCTATTCCTTTCTTTGTCTCTAACAGTATCTTATATTGTGCAACCAAATTACCCTTTAAGTGATGGATGAATACCTCATGATATACATTAGAAAATATCTCTCTAATGGCCTTCTCGACACTAATATGTCGATCAGATATAAATATAAGGTTTTCAAGATCAATCAATGACTCCTTGGAGTTTTACTATAAACCACTTCCATGAAGAGTGGAAAATTTTGGTTGTTTCTATCCTTACAAATAGCCACAAATATTGTTTCTAGGTACACATATTTCAAAAATATACCATCAACTATAATAAATAGTAGGATGGAGAGGGAAATTTGGTACTCATTTTTTAAAAATGTACCCTCTAATACATGGTCCAAATACCATGAAGAAATATTTGAAGTGCTTGCAATCATTAATATCTAAATACGTGACTGTACTTGTGTTTTATTGTTCTAATTTATGACAGTATAAAGGAAGTAATTTATATGAAGTCTCTAGAGTATCACGTATCAATCTCAATGTATACTCCTTAGATGGCCAAGCAGTAGGGCAAGTTATCTCCACACCAAACTCCTCACGTATGTCTGCTTAGATTTTCTTTGGTCTATAAAGTTGACTCATAGATGAAAACTTATTTTTTTTTATGAATTTGCCAATAATCCGAGACTTTACTTGTCGAAGACCATTGCGCAATCGATCTAATTGGCATACATGATCTGAATCAATTCTGCATATAATGAAATGCGTCCTTGCATCTGTCGACACCGCATGCAATCGCCATCGGCATCTATCATATCACATTTTATCTCAAAACGATCTTTGATCAACCTTGAGATTTTAAAGCTCCAATTACCCTTAAGTGCTATTATACTAATAGCCTGACGAAGTTCGTCTTTACTATCAAACAACTTTCCTATAAACACATCGCTAATTTCACTACTCGATATCTTATTCGATATGCTCAAGTCAGATGGTGGTATTAGAGGCATAAACGCAAATAGGTTTCACAAAAATCTACTCTTCTATCTTCAACATTTAAGGAGCTCATTGAAACATAACAATGTTTACCTATTTGTACATCATCGCCATTTTACATTATCAACATTTTCAACATCATCAGAGTCTTTTTCCACATCCCCAATATTTCTAACATCACCACAGTCCCTTCCACATCCTCAACGTTTCCAATGTCATCACAATCATAGTGTGCATAGGCTGAGTCTTCATTGAATGGTATAGGAGAAATATTGTGATACTCATTTATTGTGTTTGAGGGAACCACAGTTGAAATTGATGGAGATGTATGGCTCACTTGGTTACTACCGCTAGCTAACATAAAATGAGTATGAATCGATAATGGGTTTTGATTGGGGGGTTGTACATCATCTTCATAAACGTGAACTCTAAGATCTATTGTTACACATAAGGGCCAGTATGATCTTCTTTGTCGCTAAAAAAGAATTGAACATCACTATTATTTCTAATTTCAATTGATTTTAACTTATACTTCGTTGCATCAATTACATTTTAAACTGACAAACAATACAATCAGTTAAAAAGTAGTTGATAGAAAATATCAAAGCCCCTGAATTATCGGTTAAATATAAAATATACCCTCTAAGATCTAAGCAATTAACAAAGATCCCATTCAATTGAATAAAATTAATAAATTAAAGATAATATATTAATTGCAAAAAAAATTATTAACACTATACTACTATTGTTATATTGATAAAAAAAATGATGTGTCATTGATTTTAATTTTAAACACATTTCGCTAATAAATATGAATCTAACCTTTGACATAATTCAATATTTATGTTGAATATATTAGTTAATTTATATTTTTATGTTGTTAATTACATATTCATACAAGTAATTGTAATATTATATTATTAGATAAATAATATAATATTTTATATTTTTGTACATTCAAAATCAATTAAATACTTATATTCTTAGATAAATAAAATACTACAATGTGTTTACATTAAATAGTTATTAATTTATTAGCATTAGAGAAACATAAGTATAATATTTACATTTATCATGTTTTGAATTCTTAAAGTTTATACAGATTATTAAAGAGTATTTAGAATATAAAGTTTCAAAACTTATCTAAATCTTAAAATGCTGTGTCCTATTTTAATTGGGCAATAAAAAAATCTTAAAGTGAAACTATCTGCACTGAATCATATATAAATAATTTAAAATCTTAAATTTGCAAACTCTAAATTCACTTGCAACAGAAAATCCACATATCTTATTGATGTGTTAAGAATTTTTGTTAAAAAAGATATCATAATAACTTTAAAAGATTAAATTTAATTCAAGCTCATCTTTTTAAGAACTGTTCCTAATATGTTGCATTAAAGATCATGATAAAAAATATTACAAAATATACAAAGATGTAAAAAATATCAGTTTCACTTGTGACATTATCAAATTCGACTATGCCACAAAGATAATTGTTTATTGAAATTTTTTAGATCCGGCCAAGAACAATTATACCTCACAAAATTGATCTAATAGACAAGTTCGTACCAATTAGATTTGTAATACCTATTTTTTTTTTTAAATTTATTAACTTTTATTAAGAATTTGATGGAGGTAATATAATCTTTAAAACAAAAAAAAATGCATTGACATGAGTTCGAAAGTCAGATTATATAACACACACGGCATGCCATATCAAAAATACATGTTAAGCCCTGATTTGTTGAGAGAATTAAAATCCACATCCCCTTTCACCCTGTCACCAATCACCAGTGCTCGCAACTTTTTGGCCGTTGGCCACTGGTGACTAATAGCAATTTGACTCATAATTGAAATAATTGAATTTAAAATTTTGTGATTGATGAGATGATATAATTTTTTTCATCAACGGAGCATAGTAAAAGTACCAAAAGTGGGGAGAATAGTGGCAGCCTGACGGCGACGAATAAAGGATCACCACTCCCACCATTAGAGCCGCCAATCGGTAATCTATCTAAAAGTGGTGGCATGAACCTCCACCCACTATCGTTTGACAGTGATGCCGTGGTGGCTGCCACTATTCTGTTTGCTTTTGGTACCTTTATGGTGCTCTATTGATGAAAACAAATTTCACAATTACGTAAATTATGAAATTTTAAGTCGAATCACCACTAGTCACCAGCGGTCGACTGACTGGTCAGTAACAAAGGCACTAACAATTAGTGACCAGTGGCCTGCTGCTCTTTGTTTATTTATTTTAAAAGATTTATTAAAAAATATAAACTAATTATATTATGACATATGTTATTAGTAACTCATTATATTATTACATGTCATTTTATTAAATATTTGTAATCACATTAAATTTAAATGAATGAATAAGATTATGTTACGTATTTAAAGACAGTAAATAAGTGAGATTATGCTACGTATTTAAAGACAGTAAATAAGTGAGATTTTACTATGTATTTAAAGTTTAAATCATCGTACATTTAATTTATAGGGCAAAACATTAGGGTAAACTAATATTTATATATTAAAATTATTATTTTCATCCGGGTAAAAGTTAATGGATTAAAACAAAAATAAGTATTTCAAATTTAATTGATCAATTTCGTGGGATATAATTGACGATTGCCCTTGTAGACATCACTTTCTCATTTTATATTTCAAATACGAATAAACATGGTATTATTCTTTTCATTTTTTGAAGTATATTAACAGATTTTGGACTCAGTTAAACTAAATTCCATAAAGAAAAAGTCAAGAACAAACCTGCTTGTCACCTTTTGAAACAGGTTAGCCAGTTTTAGAGTAAAACCTTACTTCCACAAGGTGGTTACAAATAGGCTGATAACGAGTCAACCATCTTATGCTAGTTGTAAGATAGTTTTAAAAGGACTAGCCAGTATCACAATAAAACCTTACTGCCACAAGGCAGTTGCAAACTTGCTGATAACCTGTTAGCCGATTTGTGCCAGTTGGAAGGTGGTTTTAAAATGGCTTGCCTGTTTCAATTAAAAAATTACTTACTAAATAAGAATATAAATAATTTAATAAAAAAATGTTTTTAGATAATAAAAAAATCAAATTTGAGTAAAATTGAGTTAAGGCGGCTACTGCTGATAAAAAATTAACCGTTCCCGAATTTATTGATTACATATTAAAGAAAGTAATTAGGAGGTCGTTATGCCATATGAATATTAATAAAAAAAATATATACATTTTATTTAAAACCGTAAGAGATCATTGTAAACGGTGTATGCCATACAAATATCAATATAATGTTGCAACAGTTTCAATTACAATCAACTTTTATATTATAAATGAGTACATACATTATTTGTAATATAATATTTAATATTGTATAGTTTAAGTTATTTATTTAAAAATTTAAATTCATTAAATATTATAATATTGTTTTAATTAAAGTTTTAATAAAATAAATAATAATTGAGCTAATTATTGTACATGACTATATTTGTTTTTTTATAAAAATATTAGTTATTAAATACTAATAATTAGCGGTTTGCATTTAACATTTTAGAAACATTATAGTTATAAAATCATATTAATAAACTAAAAAATTACAAATCTTATAGATCATATTAACCCCATTTAACAATTTTAAAATATTAATAATTGTTATAAAATCTCTAATATATTATAAAATAATCAAACCTCATTTATGTGTTTGTAATTCATTAACAAAAATGAGTGGATGAATTATATACAACAATAATAATAATTTGTTTTTGAATTAGTTGTGCAAATATTTGTAATAGTACGTGCGCACTTAAATTACACTTGAACTCGTATTGAGAGAGTTAAAAATTTTAATGGAAGTATTAGAACTTTTGATTTAGATTTGGTTAGTTGATATTTTAGATTCTTAAAGTATAATTTAATTATTTTATTTCAAGACTTGTGTTAGAATTTGGGTCGGGTTGTTCACGAGGGGTCGACTCAAATTTATTTATCAAATACTCTTCTTAATGGACATGTTACCATTGGAAGGGGTATGCATTTTATCAAGAGGCATAATGCCTCTCTAGAGAGACACCTCAACTCTATAAATAAAAAGGGGGGAGGGGTGTTTTAGGAAGAGAGAGAAATTTAACATAAAAAAGATTCTCTACAAACATAAAAAAAGCATTAGTAAATTTGGGTTGTGAACATTAGTATAATTCATAGTAAATTATATTTAGCCTTACCTCAATTCGTCAAATTCATTGTGGAAACATCAAAAGGCATGTATATCTATCCATATTATATTTAATTCCATTGTTTTAAACATTAGTATCAAAGCTTTTAAGATGTTTCCTATGATTTTCGTTGAATTTAATTTAAAAAAAAAATGTATTATTTTTTTGTTTAGAAACATGATTAGCACAGTAATTTTGGAATATGATTTTGTTCTATATATTACGAAATATGAAATACAATTTATACATGTAGTATGCATTGCAAGCTTTAAATTCGTATGTAGAATATAAAATTTAAACAAACGTACAAAAGAATTATGCATTCGAAAAATAGGCAACTTGAAATTCAAATTCTAGAAATTTTTTACGTTTAAGTGTTCAAAAGTTGAAGATGATGTATGAAACACACTCTCTCAACCTTCAGTTGTTGTTCAAACATGACTCTGGAGATGACAGGACCAGCCCCGATACCTTCTACTATAGATCCCAGCGGCCCTACTGGGCATCTTAACAGAAGTTCCTCAAAATCTAACTATTTAAGTTGAGAAATTTCGCGAGGCGAAATTTTTTTTAATTCTTATTATTACTGAAAAAATTCTGGAATATATGTGAAAATAACTTATTAAATTTTAAAAAAAAAACATGGACAAAGTTTCCCCTATTTTTTTAAAAATCCAATACAAAGCTTGCAAAAAAAATTACACTTCTATTTTAAAGAGCTTCTCAACTTCCAAATAAGACTTTCGATCCTTTTCAAAATCAAATCCAAGCTCAACTTAATAATTTCATTTCAATCACAAAACTGGCATACTAATAAAAATTGAAATGATTATCATAATATTAAAACCTCTTCTTGTTTGTTCAAAACATATTTACAAAAAGCACAAGTCTATAACTACTATACAGAGAGCAAAATGTGCTACTTAGCACATTTACATTTATAAATGATCGTCAGACTCGGCCTACTAATCAGTTATAAGAGAATCAGCAACTTGCACATCGAGGCCTGCATCTGAAGGGAGTTTAGAAAACTTAAAACACAAAATGAGTGAGCTAAAGGAGCTCAATGAGTGCATTTAAGATTTTCAATAAAAAATAAAATTATGCATAGATATTAAATTCTAAAAGGCATGCATAAAACATACTTCTAATTTTTTTTATAAAACTGTAAAATAGTTTTCTAACGTCATATGCTGATGAAATCTTGCCGAGCGGGTTTTATTTACATCTTCAAAAAATAATATCTAAAATCTGTAAGACATAATAACTAGCATACATATATATAAATGCGTAATGTGCGTTCAGTAGCTCGAAAACTATTAAAGCCCTCGCTCAGCCATTTTTTTTTTCTAAACTATACCAATGGTAACCCTAAAACTCTATACTCACACGGCGACTCAACTAGCACCGCACAACATGATTAGGTCACAGGGTGTCTAAATTAGCAACATCCACTGTGACATCTCAAGACATCTCACTGGCTATGCAGCGAAATCCTACATCGCCTACATATAGCGAGACAATACCCCGTACACATAGAGCTACTTACATGACTCGACAACCTGACTTCCCAGAGTTAGTGCGCCCCACAATACTTGCCCATACGTACGGGATATACTGACCGAGTCTTAAATCATCACCACAACTATAAATCTGAGGGTATCAATAGCCTTTGAAACTAATTTAGTAGTTTTAAAATTGTTTCTTAAACCGAACATATAAAACCATATCTATGGATATATACATTAAAATAGTAAATCATGCTTATGCATTAAAAGCACATAAAACATACAATTTCAATATGCGAAAACATATTAAATGAAAGATAAACCATGACAGATTTTCACTCACCAACTGCTTCAAGCTCAATTCTTCTCCGGACTTTAACTTCCTTTACCAATCTCGATTTTCTTCACCTACATGCCATAAATGACATTTAGAACCTTTATAATCGCTAAAATTTTACTTAACTAATAAGTGCCCTAATCAGCTTACAAAGCCCGGATAGATACCACTTTCTGATTTTCATTTACCAAGTCATTCTATCTTGTTTAATTCATCATTCGACGCCATGAAAACTACTTAACACCCTATAAATTAGGTTGGACATAATTGCCCTTCGCCTTACCAAATTGGACAATTATATCTTTGTAATTTTTCATCAACCATATACATCCCATTGACACAAGGAATCATTTATGTACAACTCAACCTTAAAAATCCTTAATTGGCCGAAATTACCATATTCACCCAACACATTTCTTTTCTTAATTTCTTGTTCCAATAACATTCAAATCAAGCCAATTTAATTCTAATGCCTTAATAACTTCCAATTGAAGTTTCTACAATAAATTCACACTAAACCCTAATTCTTATCTTACCAATTCCTTTACTTTGATGAGTCTTTTAAACTCCACACTTAAATTCAACTTAACCTACATCAATAATTCACACCAAAAACATAAATTGAAGTGGTCTTGAAAAATCATAAACCAACATCACTAGATAAGATTTTTCTTACCTCTTTTTCTTAGGTTTTCACTAATGGAAGCTTCAATACACCTTAAGAACTTGTATTTGGCTTTGTTTTGGCTTGATCATACATGACACATCATGAAAAAGCTAACAACGCATAGTTTAGGCACGACATGGCTGCATATAATGCCTGCAAGAATAAGGATTCCACTGCAAGAGGAATTCTTATCAGTTTCATAAATGATAATTTGGTCTATGAGTATCAACAGAATCTGATTGCTCATGCTATATAGGTTGCTTTACAAGAGAAGTTTGGAGGGACATCAGTCACCAAACTTAGATAGTTGACCATTAAATTTGACACTTATAAGAAGCTTTATAATAAGACGATGAAACAACACTTAAGAGACATGTCAAACATAATCATGGAATTGAAATCTATTGGGCATAACCTCACTGATGAACAGTAAATTCAAGCTGTTATCTAGATTTTACTCATCAGCTAGGAGCATATAAAAGTTAATATGATCACAACAACAACATTAAGACCTTTTATGATATTGCGCGCCATTTGAAATTGGAGAATGAGCGCCTTGAGGCTGCAAAACCAAATGCTCAAGCCTATGTGGCAGAGTTTAATTCCAACAAGGCATCTGGTTTAAGCGTAAAAGGTATTCTGGTAAATAGAAGGGCAAAGGCAAGGCTATTGAGATCGGTCAGGGACCAAAGCAAGGAAACAAACAATTTGACAAAGTGTGAACTTTTAATGCAAAAGTTGAAAATTTTTATTGTAGACATAGTGAGTTGATATTTTTGATTCCTAAAGTACAACTTGGTTAATTTATATCAATAATTAGGGACTTGTGCTCTTAAGTTGATGATTTGGGGGAAAATATGTGGCTTGATTCACTTGGAACTCAATTTGACAAGCTAGAAATTTTTAATGCAAGAGTTAGAACTTTGTGTTCTAGACTCGGTGAATTGACATTTCAATTCTTAAAAAACAACTTGGTTATTTTATATTAAGACTTAAGGACTTGTGTTCATAAATTTGAGAGTTAGGAGAGAATAAAATTAGAACTTTATTGGACAAAGTGGGAACTTTTAATAAAAGAGTGGAAACTTTGCTTTTCAAAATTAATTAGTTCACATTTTAGAATCCTAAAGCAAAATTTGGTTATTTTAAGTTAAGACTTGTAAACTTGTATTTATAAGTTGATGATTTAGGAAAAATATTTGGCTATAATATACTTAGAATTCTATTTAATAAAGTGGGAACTATCAATAAAAAAGTGAGAAGTTTGTTATCTAGACTTGGTGAGTTGGTATTTTGAATTCTCAAAGCATAACTTGGTTAGTTCAAGTAAAGACTTAGGGACTTGTATTCATAATTTGGTGAGTTGAGGGCGAAATATAGAATATACTTAGAATTCTATTTGACAAAGTAGGGACTTTCAATAAAAGAGTGGGAACTTTATTCTCTATATTTGGTGAGTTAATATTTTGAACTCTAAAAGCACAAATTGGTTACTTCAAGCAAGACATGAGGACTTATATTCATAAGTTAGTGATTTGGGGAGAAATGTATGGCTAAAATATACCTGAAACTTTATTTGACAAAGTGGGAACTTTATTCTCTATACTTGGTGAGTTTATATTTTAGATTCTTAATTGTTAATATAAGTTAAGACTGGGGGCACTTGGAAAATATGTGACAACATACACTTGGAACTTAATTTTATAAATTGAAAATTTTATATCAAAAGGTGGAAACTTTATTTTCTAAACTTGGTGAGTTTATTTTTTGGATTCCTGAAGTACAATTTGGTTAGTATAAGTCAAGATATAAGCACTTGAATTCAAAAGTTGATACGTTAGGAGCAAATATGTGGCTAGAATACACTTGAAATTCTATTGACAAAGTGTGAACTCTTAATGAAAAAGTGGGAACTCTGTTTTCTATATTTGGTAAGTTGATATTTTAGATTTCTAAAGTACAACTTGGTTAGTTTAAGTCAAGACTCAGAGATTTATGTTCATAAGTTGATTACTTAGGAGAAATATGAAGCTAAAATACACTTGAAACTTAGAACCTATTTGTTTTTTTGACTTAATTTCATTTATTATTAAGTTTGTTTATTTTCTAACTTAATAGGAATTTAAAGTCTATTTTGGCTATTCATTTTTTTAAAAAAGTTCAATTGTTTTGGCTTAAAACAAAAATTCTGAATCATTTAATTAATTTTTTCTCTAAAATATCCCTACTCATACCATATAACTTACCTCCCTATCCATATAAAACACTTTCTTTTCTTACTTTTATGTTTATTACATATGTATTTCTTTTTTTCTTTTTTTGTGTTGAAATTGCAAATAAGTTGTTTGAAGCATATAATTAATTTTTTTAGTTGTGCACTTTCATTATTTTGATAGATTTCATATTAATTTTTTAGTGAAATTTTTGGAATAATTAATTTTCCTTGTTCTTTTTATTTTGTGATAAATTAGAACTATCAAAATTCTTTTACAACTTAAAAAAATCATATGTTATAAAAATTTGCAATAAAATATTTAAATTTACACTATTTGAATATTAATTTGTATAGAAAAATATTATTTTATTTACACATTTCTAATTTGTATTATGAATTTGACATTAAAGGTTTTAAGGATACTATTATAAGCCCTGTAATGCACTCTACTCAAAGAAAAAAGCCCTTAAAATCTTTACTCTACTCAAAGAAAAAAGCCCTTAAAATCTTTAGGACAAGGATGGGCCAAATAAAACAAGTCAAGTCCATTAATCTTTAAACCACCCAAAAAGACAAGTTTTGGACAGAAAATAAGGTTGGACCGAACTCTTTTTTGTGAAGCCTAAAAAGAGAAAAAGATAGAATCCGCACAAAGAAAGGTTAAAAGATCAAATTAAAAAAAATGATTATACTTTGTTCTCTTCTTCCAAATACAAGTCTAATTATGCACGAATTCTATAAACCATGACATTTGTCTAACATGAGATTATTATTTTATCATATGATCACATAACAATGAGATAATGAGAATCATTATCTTATCTTAAGAATGATTATGCTAAATATGATTCAAACTCTATCATATTTTTTACTATAAATACCATACATTAGTCATTTTGTATTCAATCAAAAAATCATAGAGAAATTAATAAAAAAAATATAAGAGCATAATTTTCATGCTTAAAGCACTCCTACACGCTGCACACTTTTGTTGATTATAGACTGACTTGAGCGTCGAAGTATTCTTTTTTATAGGAGGGTAGTGCTCTTATTCGATTATTCAAGACAATCAATGAGGGCTAAGACGTAATTTTCTTAAAGAATTCTGAGTTTGGAGCTTTCAGTGGTGTTGACTGTAAGGAAAATAATTAGAATAAAAAAACCAATCTTTTCATAAATCGCCATATGAAGCAACAATCATAGATCAATTGAAATCAAAATTGGTGAAAGAGAAATCTGTAACTATGCCAAAAATCTTGGCAAAAATCTTAATAGAATTGAAAGAGTCACAGAAAGAGAATTAGGAGCTTTGTACTCACCTAGAGGCCTTGAAAGTTGGAGGAGGCTTATAGAAAGATTACAAAGAACTTCTATGAAGAAAGACACAAACAATGAACCCTCAACAATCATATGATAATCCTTGAAGGAAGGAGGCCATAAACCTACTAGAGGAACCTAAAGTAGAGATAATAGAAAAAGGGTCCACTAAGGATAAGGACTTAAAAGCCTCCATCTTAAGTAAGATGGGAGAGTTGTATAGAAAAAATCCTAAGGCTAGGGGTTTAAAGGATGCATTTTCTCTAGCAAGAAAGGCCAACCAAAATTCTTTCACAGAGAAAATAAAGAAATCCAAAAGACCAAAGAAGCTCATGCTGCCGAATTTTACTCGATATGATGAGTCAGGGGACCTTGAGGAACACATCTTTTAGACTTCTAAAAGTTTGGATGAAACTTTGGACTAATCCTAGGCTTTTTTAGGAACCTCTTGTGTCTCTTCATGAGGTGCTGACTTAAAAATAAACTTCTTTCCCTTTCGATTATTTAGATGACTAAAAGAAAAAGGATCAGCACCTGCCATTCAACCTTTAGTGGGAGGCGACACTATGACCGAAGCCACAGTAGCATCATTTAATCTTTTTGCTTTTGTCTTTATAAAGGGAGTATGATCCCGAGGGTGAACTCTGCACCAACAACTTCTTTTAAATATAGTAGAAGACAAGATCAAGAAGGATAAAATGAATACAAGAATAAAGAAAAAAAAAAGAAGAAACGAAAAAGTAAAAAAAAAAAAGTTTACCTAGATGTATGAAATCCTCTATATGAGGATCAATAGAAAATTCAAAAGAGAACTCTGCATTGGATGGACCTTGATTACTCCCAACTTATAAATTCTGAACCTAAACAGGAAAAATCTCATAACTAAAAGAAGCTTTTGCTAGAGAAACTCTAGATAGATCAGAACCAACTTGAGGAGCCATAAAAACCTCAAAATTATCATTAAATCCTCAGCTAGCTCTAGAACCACCTCAAAGCCACCAAGGATGGAAGATTTGTACTGTTTGGAAATAGTCGTCCTCTCCGATAACCTCTATCTGTGTTAAATATGTGCTTTTTTCAGAGCATTCTTGAAGACATTTGGAAAAATGTCTAGAAAATCTTCCTCTCAATCTAGATTTAGAATTAGGGCGTTAGGAGCAGCCCCGACAAGAACAAATGACTCAGCAGCCCCTAGAGCCTTAGGAAACCCCTTCCTTGAGAAATGAGAAAAGCACAGAGGTTCTGTAATAACCGAAGGTTCTGTAGTAGCAGGAGCAACCATAAAGTAGGATCAGAAAAGGTTTCTTCCTCAAAATCCTTATCAACATCCACAGCTACATGATAAGGGTAAATTAGGTTTAATATTTTTTCATTCCAAGCTTAATATTTGTTCGTTGAAATTTAAATTATTTTTCTTTTTATGTGTTTTATAGGTTTGGAGTCAATAGAGCAAATAGGAATGAAAATCTAATGAAAATAAGACAAAAACATCAAAATGCTACCGCACCTTACCATCGTAAATTAATACAATATCCTGCTACAGTGCTTAGTACAGTATCTTGCTACAATGTCGGCACAGTAAAAAATAGTATATACAGCACCTAGCGCCCAGAATCCAACACATCACATAGTACCGCATAAACAGTAATTCTAATCTAATTTGTATTTGATGTTTTACCCTAATTTGAAGACATAAACCTATAAATTAAAGGCCAAAACCCCTAAATCAGAACTTTAGAGAGGCAAAAACTTAGAGAAATAATTCATATAACAAAATCAAATATCAAAGCTAAGAAATCAAGATTCAAGCTTCAAGTCACGATTGAGAGAGAAGCAACCCAAGATGTCTTCTTGATTAGTTTTCTTCTCTTTTCTTGTTATTATATTCTTGTTCTTGCTTTTATTTATGGATTGGTTTGATACTTTTAGTTTTGTGATGAGCTAAACTTGTTATTCTGGGGTTAGACTATGTAAATCTAGTATGTAATTGGATTTTGTTAATTCTTAGTTTATTGAATTAATACATATAATTGATTCATTCTATCTTGATCTTATTGTTTTCACAATATTTTGAATAATTGATAAACTATGATGAAATTAATTAAGGGATTTATGTGTTTAGCCTATGATAGTTTGATGCATGATCATAGGGTAACAACTATAAGTTCTATGTAGGATATACATATACCTAGATGGCATATATGGTATGATTTAAACTTGATTTTAATGAATTACATTCTAATTTGATTGCCATAGACATATAGATGATTGTTAATACACGTAATATAATCACTCGACCATCAACAAAGGCTTATGATGAGATTAATGTCTAAGCTAGCAATTTATATTAAGGAATTAACTAAGTTATTAATGAATCTAATAAAATACTAGAGGATGAGTCTATACCTTAGATTATTATCTTTCTAGTGAATTTATCTCTTATTTGTTACTATTTAGGTTGATTTAATTGACAGAATTAGGTTAGTTAAATAAATTTTAGATTTTTGTTTTCTGTATAAAAGTTAAGTAGTTATAATTTTAGTACTTGATTGAAAGAATTAGATTGCATAGTTCTTGTGAGATTGCTGCTAAGACTTAAAATCTTATATTATTTGATAGATAACGTGTGCTTGCGCTTAACTACTAAAGCATCAATCACTACACCTATAGTAGGAAGAATATCAAATAAGATTTAGATAAAGTGATAGAATGATTGAGTAGTTTGCCTTCTGATGATACGTAGATGGCATTCAAATTAGTATCTAAAACAAAGTCATAGAATAAGCCAGAAAAATGTAAATAAGGTAAAACTACTTTTTTTATTATAAATAATGAAAACTCATATATATCATGGAAAAAGCAGTTGTATTTGAAAGGTTAGTATATTTGCTCACTGCTCAAGCCTCTAACTTCAACATCCATCTCCATATGAAAAAGGATAGAATATAAAACATTCTCGCGACAAGCCAACAAGGTCCTAAAGGATTGACTGTTAAAAGAAGGGCAAAGACCAAGGAACTTGAGATTTGAAGGGTTCAAAGTCTAGAGACCCTCCTTTAACAATAAAGCGTAAGCTTGATGATGCACCTTCTCATGATGGGCATAGTCTCTCAAAGGTTGCACATAGGATATTTCACCATAGTGAATGGCTTTCTTCCAAAAGAATTTCTTTAAGATCCTCTCTCAACCATGAATCTTGAGAAAGGTCAAATCAATTTTTCAGTCAAAATTCCCAAGTGAAGTAGAAACCTTAAAAGAGTATTAAGGGTACTTCTATCTGTCATTAATGACCACCACATATTTTTCAAAACCGGCCTTCTTAATATCAAAGTTGTAAACTAAGACTCTTTTACCCTTAAGAAATAAGTAATAATTTTTGTGGGCATGATGAAGGTTATAAGAAATCATTACATTATGAAGTGTAAATGCATAAGGAGGAGAAAACATATAATCTAAAAGAGCCTCATCCTATACAAGAAAAAAAAATATTTGAATGGACTTGTAGAGGAGAGAGCCCAGAAACTTGCAAGAACTTTTGGATGAGAAGAGAAAGAAGAAAATAGAAGCAATTAAGATGTTCCTTGAATAAATGGAGCTCTCTAAAGGATACTAAGAGAAGGGTAGAGTGAAACTCATCTTATGGAAGATTTCTGATCTCAATCCTTAGAGGAAACTCAAAAATAGATTTTGGTTCCTCTAAAAATAAGATTGAATAAACTTGACTATTAAAGAAAGATTCTTGATTTTTTAAAAGCAATAACAAGAAGGGAGTAAAGGGTTCCCTGAAAGGAGAAGCATTTAATAGCTTTTCGAAGGATAAAGGTGAAAAGAACAGATAATGATTTAGGTATTTAAAAACAATCACTGTCAAAAAATCCTTAGTTACTTGAGAAGGTGGAACAATCAGTTGGCGAAAATAACATTTGGGATAGGCTCTATCCACTTGTCATATGCTGATTTGCTGGACTGAAGAAAATGCCTTTTTACAATCAAATTCAGAAGTTTTATCTCTTTTTCGCTTGTGGAGGGGCATTTACTGGACCTATTATTAATAAGACAGCAACCCACTCCATTTAAGGAAAAAAAGCCTTTAAAATCTTTAGAACAAGGATGAACTAAATAAAATAAGTCAAGCCCATAAAGCTTAAAATAGCCCAAAAGACAAGTTTTGGACATAAAACAATGCTAGACTAAACTTTTTTTCTAAAGTTTAAAAAGAAGAAAAGACTAAATCAGCCCAAAGAGAAGTGAAAAGATGAAATTGCACAAAAAAGATTTAAAAAAAGTATGAATATACTTCCTCATCTTCTTCCAAATATAATTCTAATTATGCATGAATTCTATTAACCATAACCTTTACATAACATGGGATTATTATTTTATCATATGATTACATAACGATAAGATGATGATTCTCACTATAAATAACATGCACTATTATGTCACATCTAATTCAAACTTTATCATATTTTTCACTTTAAATAGCATGCATTATTCATTCTTTATTCATTCGAGAAATCATAGAGAAAGTAATAGAAAAAAACATAAGAGCATAATCTTCTTACTCAAAGTACTTCTACACACTACACAATTGTGTTGATTATACATGACTTGAGCGTCGGAGTGTTATTTTTTGTAAAAGGATGATGCTCTCTCCTTCTGTTATTCAAGACAATCAATGAAGGCTAAGACATAATTTCTGAAGAGATCCAAGTTTGGATCTTTCATGCACAAGTGTAAAAGTATTTGTTTTTAGTTATTTTGTAATTAGAATAAAAAAACAACTTAATACTTATATTTAGATATTAAGCAAAAAAAAAGTTATTCAAATTCATTTATTTAGTTATATTCAACTTTATTCAGCATTTAGCAATAATAAATAAAAGCTACCTTAATTTGGCAAAGTGAATTTTTAATGCAATAATTGACTTTGTGTTCTAAACTTGGTGAGTTGATATTTTGAATTCCTAAAATACAACTTATTTATTTTATATCAAGGCTTGAGGCTTATCTTCATAAGTTGATGACTTGGAGGGAAATATGTGGCTAGATGACACTTGCAACTCAATTTTATAAAATTGAAAATTTTAGTTTAAGAGTTGGAACTTTGTGTTCTATACTTGGTGAGTTGATATTTTAGACTTTTAAAAGCATAACTTAGTTACTTTATATTAAGACTTAAGAACTTATATTCATAAGTTATTGAGTTGGAGGAAAATTTGTGGCTAGAATACACTTGGAACTCAATTTAACAAAGTAGGAACTTTTGATGCAAAAGTTGGAACTTTGTGTTCTATACTTGGTGAGTTGACTTTTTTTATTAGGTATAGGACATTTAGACCCTTGAAATTTGGAGAAAGGAACTGAGAGACCCCCAAATTTTAAAATGACCATAGAAACCCTTGTTAGATGATGAAAACTATTTAACAGTAAAAATGATAAAATCATCTTTTGATTGTCAAATAGGTTGAAAGTACTAAAATACCCTTGTATGTACTTTTAATGAAATAATAAAAATAATGAACTTTATGAG
Source organism: Ailanthus altissimus (assembly GCA_946807835.1). Lineage (NCBI taxonomy): Eukaryota > Viridiplantae > Streptophyta > Magnoliopsida > Sapindales > Simaroubaceae > Ailanthus > Ailanthus altissimus. Next base: position 29,195,897 of record OX327688.1, on the reverse strand, counting down.
ACTTGAACCTAAGACCTTTAGATGAAAAGGTAGCACCTTGACCATTATGATACAACATTTTATTGACATTAAGTGTCAATATCTTTTATATTATAATAAATTAAATTAATTAAGAATGTCAAATTTTATATCATTGGGTTCTATTTTTCTTGATCTACACAATGGCCAATTTGGGATAAAAAAAAGACTAGAAGATGACAAAAAATATTGGTGAGAGACAACGGCACCGTCAACTGCTATCAAATAGGAGGGCGGTGACTTGTAACACCCCACCTATGGATAGATCAATAGAAATAGTGGTGAAGGGTGGTGGCTACCACCAACCTCCGTCAAACGAGAGGGCAATGATTTACACCGCCCCTACCTATGAACAGCTTTGCGACCGATTTATCCGTTGGTGGGGGAGACCATAGACAGCGTGGCTGCCGCCCCTCACCACTATTTTTGGCTATCTTTTGGTCATTTTTGTTAAAACTGACACCACCATTGTGTAAATTAAAAATAGAGTTCAATAATATAAAATTTAGACTTTTGAGTACCCTACCATCGCTAGAAAACAACAATCGAAGACTAGCTAGTCGTCATTTTTTTTGGCAACGATGGGCTGATTAAGTTGTTAATTATTTAATTTTTATTTATTTTATTTTAAAAATATAAACTAATTACAAGATAACTCGTATTACATATAAACTGATTACATGGATATGTTTGTACTGTACTCATTTTTTATTAGTTGACCATTAACTTAAACGATTTTTGTCATTTGATAGGAGTATCTATAACCCTTTTGAAACTTCAAAAATCTTTCAGTCTCTTTTACCAAATTTCAAGAGTTTATATGTCATTTACCTTTTTTTACTCTTATAGCATGACTTGGATACTTAAATTAAGACTTTGAGACATGTGTTCATAAATTTGTTAGTTGGAGGGAAATATATGGTTAAATACACTTAGAGCTTTTTATTATTTTCATTTCATAGTTATATTTTATATCAAAAGTTCTTTTATAAAAATTATTTCATTTTTTTTATATTTATATGTAATATTATATTTATATTTTAATTACAATTTGATTACAGCATTTACTAAATCTTATCATTGGCCACCTAAATCATTATGAACTTTCTGTTTTTTTCACTTAATTTTTTTAAAATTAAACCACATAATTTCAAAAGTAATAACAATACTTATCGCAAAAAACTAACAAATGGTTTATATCTTTTGCGTAAGTAAATATACAAAATTTATTTTTTTATTATTTGCGGTAATACAATTTATTGTTTTACAACAAATCTAAATTTGTTTTCTTTTATATATATATTACCCAATATTAAATATGTAAATTTAATTTTTTTTATAGTTTTTCTCGTGTCATATGATTGATTAATGCTTTAGTTTTTTTTTTCTTTGTATTTTTTCAATATATGTTATTCACCTTCACAAATTAAGTTATGCATATTTATTAAAGCAATCGAAATGCCTTTACGGTACATTATTTAATATTGAAATAAGTTATTATGATAAGCACATGTCAGTTATTTTAATACAATAATTTAAAGAAGTTTTCTAATTTTTTTTAAAAAGTACATATTTATAGGACTTGTGTAATAATATTAAAAAAATAACATAAATATTTTTGAAAATATCAAATATTAGGAACTTATTTTTCTTGTCATAATAATATATTTTCAAAATGTAATAATAATTCTCATTGTATTTTGTCTGTTTATAGCAACCATGTCTATATTGACATAAATAATATATCTTTACCACACATAATGCATTCTTATAATTTGTACTTGGTCGTCAATGTAGTTTATTTTTATAAGAATAATTAATTCATTTTAACTTGATTAACTTAAAAGCTTTCAAATAAATAGTTTAAATGATAAATTCAAACTCAAATGAAATAAAATAAAATAACAAATAAATGATCGATTTAATAATTATCACAAACTTTGTTAATACTTCGAATAACTAAAAACATTAGGGACCAATTTATTATTTACCATCAACCGGTTGTCTAAGCGGGACAGTTGGCTGCACGTTATCCCTGTCCTTATTTAATTTAAAGGAAGGTTCCAGCTTAGATTATTCAGCTTTGATTTACTTTCCTTGTGTATATATGTATATATGGAATTTTACACAGTTTTCCTTAAAAAGTGTTTGGCACAACTGGCTGCAAATTAGCCCTGCCGTTATTTCATTTAAAGTAAATAAGGAAGATTCCAACTTAGATAATTCAGCTTTCATTTACTGTCCTTGTGTATATATATCTCCGTGATAAGATAGAAATTACACATAAGTTTCAGCAGGAGTGTTTTTAGGTTACTTCCTCATGGATCCGAAGATCGTACAAATTTTAGTCTTAGTAATCATTTGTTGGGAATGCCGTGGTATGGTTGCTGATACGAGTCTTTCAAGAGAAGAAGACTTAGAGTTGGAAAGACAGCTGAAGACTCTCAATAAGCCGCCCATCAAAACAATTAAGGTATGACTATGAGATATTGATATGAATATGAATACTGACTGTTCGTTAATTAATTACTTCTTTCTTAATTCTTGATTGTAAAACGCTCACATTGTTCCATGAAAGTTGTACGTGAAAAAAGCTTCTCTAGCCAATAGTGGTTATATATATGATTGTGGATTAATTTTGTGTAATATTTGGACCTAACAATTGAAAATGAAAACATAAAATTACATACGAATCACTGAATCTTGATTTTTTCCCTGCCGTCGGTCAATATATATATATATATATATATATATATTATAGCTGATGCTTCTTTCATTTTTCCCTTTTAATTTGTAGACTATGGAAGGTGAAATTATTGATTGCGTTGATATTAATAAACAACCTGCACTTGATCATCCATTGTTAAAGAATCACAAAGTTCAGGTAAGTCGTTTTAGATTTACTTTTTTTGTTAATTGCTATTAATAAACAGATGAATTTACGTAAACATATTTTTGTTTCACTATTTATTTGTGTGTATATATATATATATATAATTAGACGAGGCCAGTGACTTTTCCTAGTGAGTCACCAAAAATGTCGTCAAAATCAAGACCACCATTCACAAGGCGGGGAAGGGAATCATGTCCAAAAGGAACTGTTCCAATAAGAAGAACTTCGAAAGAAGATCTAATAAGAGCTAGATCAATGACAAAAGAATCTATGATTTTCCCCAGTGGTCATCGCTTCCACGTAAGGTCCCTTCTTTTGGTTCTTTACTACAACTGTTCTTTTATTTCGTTTTGATAAAAAAAAATAGAGAAAGACATGCATTGTTTCCTTTTCTTTTTTAAAATACAAGTAATGAATTTTCCTTAAATACATTCTATGTTTGGTGACAGGTAGCCAACCTAGCGATGAAGAAAGATGCGCCATATTTTGGAGTTCAAGCACATATTCAATTGTGGAACTTAAGTGTTGCTAACGATCAGCATTCCTCTTCAAACATGTGGATCCAAAATGGCCCGCCTGATCAATTAAATGTTATAATTGCTGGATGGACGGTATATAATTCCCTTTAATTAGATGCCAGCCTAATTTGAGTTTTTACTTAGATAAATACATATCACTAATTGGTGGTTGATAAAATAAAAAGATTCTTTCTAAAAGAAAACAATAGAAAGTAACAAACAAATAGATCTGATTTTATATATATAAATAGATAAGTGGGGTTTTACTTGGATTGAATTTTTTACTTAAAATTATAACTTTAAAATTTAAGTTAAGAGAAACTTATCCTATATATTAGTTTACCACTCAACCCAAAAATTTAAGTTGATAGGTGAAGACTCAATATTAATATTAAAGACAAGTCTTTAATAGTCTCCCTCACGTGAAACGTGAATTCGAATAGGTCTGAACCAGGTGAATCCCCCCATCTCCAAGAAAGTCAATAAATTAAAAATTAATTGAAAACAAAAATATAGAGGCTCAAACTTAAGACCTTGGCTCTGATACCATATTAGTTTATCACTCAACCCAAAACTTAAGCTGATAGGTGAAGACCCAATATTAGTATTAAAGACAAGTCTCTAATACTATATATATATAAATAAATTATTCTTTGGCGACAAACGTTTTTAATGTTTTAAACTGTAAACTTGTCAAAACGTTGTTGTTTTGGCTGCTTTTGGTTAAAAATAGGCTGTTTTGAAGTGGTTTTTTTGAATGAAAACAATATCACTATTGTTAACGTTCCTAATTCTACCAGGTTTCGCCCAGCTTAAACGGAGACATGCTTACTCGAATGTTCATATATTGGACTGTAAGTATTTTAATTTTATTAGAAACCAACGGAACTCTCTACAAAAACTCGCTAATTATTTGGTAGTATTTATGTGATTATTTATCTTCTTATTGTTAATATTCTGAATCCTTGTTGATTGATTTTGATTCCAACAGGCTGACGGTTCCAAGACCACAGGCTGCTATAACCAACGTTGTCCAGGTTTTGTGTCAACTAATGCGGAGATAACTCCAGACTACCCTTTATTGCCAACTTCAATCTATCTTGGAGATCGATATGACATAAATATGATGATTTATCAGGTTAGAAATCTTTCCCTTTTTTTTTTTTTTGTTGTTACTGAGCACCATTTTTAATTAATATTAATTAACTTGCAGGATCAATCAACTGGAAATTGGTGGTTTGCGTTCGCTGAGGACAATGTATTTTTGGGTTATTGGCCAAAGGAACTATTTAATCATTTGAGTGGTGGAGCAGAAAGTGTGGCTTGGGGTGGAATAGCTATAGCTGGTAAAAATGGGATTAGTCCTCCGATGGGAAGTGGTCGTCTGCCAAATGGTTGGTTTTATGAAGGTTCTTATTTTCGAAATATCCATATCGTAGATGACCAAAAGAATTTGCAAAATCCAAATGAAGATGCCTTAGAAGTATATAAAGATCAATCTGGTTGTTACGACTTAATAAATAATAAAAATTGTAAGAAGGATCAGTTGTATTATTGCTTCAGCTTTGGAGGACCAGGTGGTCAGTGCGGGGATTAATAAATTTTTAGACTTAAAAGCGGGATTCTCTCATTATTTGCTTTTATCCGTGAATAATAGATATGTTCACAATCTTAATATTTACTTCTTTTGCAAATTACTTTTTCTACCAATCTAACATTCTAACATGTATTTTCGGGACCATGATCCTCTTCTAATCTAATTTTTTGTCTAATCTTTTTATTAATATAGAATTAGTAGTTGATAATTAAGAAATAAATTTTAACCACGTATAATTAATTAAAAATAAATTACACTAACATCTTGTTTAGTATTATTTCTATCATAGGTCGCACTATCTTGTGAAGAGTTTGCTAGTTAGTTTTAAGTTTGGTATGTTTCTTAAAAGGCTCTTTCAAAATGTGAAATAAAACCAAAGAAAACAAATTGAGGGAGAAGAAGAAAATAATGAGATGGTCGAAAGAAAAGAGGAATAATGTTTTAAATTCTTGAAAATAGTAATTAATTTCATCTTTTAAAAGATGGTTTTTTTATATGTATATTCTCTTTTAATGAGTTAGAATGCTCTTTTTTGACAATTTGTTTTTGTTTGAAAATAAAACTTCATTAACTAGGCATGTAATAACTGAGAGATATCCACTATAACTAAAGTGTTAGCGGCTAGTATTATGTGTCAGTTGCATAACAATTTTGTTGGCACACGGTACTAGTAAAATTATTATGGTGGACAGTTTTTTTAAGGTTGTCTACTAGCTCAACTCTCCCTATAAAATGGAGAGTTTAGCAATTCATTCTTCATGCAATTTAAAGAGAATTTGAAAAGTTTTGTGTATGTTTTTGAGTGATTTGAGAGAATTTGGTTTATTGAAGTTTTGGGTTATAAAGTTAAAATACTACAATATTTGTATTCTTCATTTTTAATAATAAAAATTCTTCTGTCTTTACCCGTGGACGTAGGCTAAAAGTCGAACCACATAAACTTTTGTGTTTTGTCTTATTTTTATTTTCATTATTTTTTCAATTTTACTTTAGCTGTGACCCTACATCACCCCTTAAATTTTCAACAGTTGTATTAGAGCTTCTGGTTGAAGGGGATTACTATTTACGTATATGGTGTTATTCACGTATATAGTTACTGTTCACATATACATATACTGTTCATACATATGATACTATTCACGTGAAACAGTGGGAGCCGATCCTAGCAGAGAGCAGTCTGTGGTGAAAAGCAATGCTAGAAAAATACAAAGTTAAGAAGTTCAATGAAGGTAATTTTACATTGTGAAAAATGAAAATAAAGGCGATTTTAAGAAAAAACAAGTGCTTAGAAGCAATTAATGAAAGGTCCGCTAGTATCACTGATGATATCAAGTGGAAGGAGGTTGATAGTAATACAGTTGCTGATCTGCATATAACACTTGCTAATAATGTACTATCTAGTGTGGCAGAAAAAAAGACAATAAAAGATATCTAGGATACTCCCATAAAATTGTATGAGGTCAAATCTCTGCACAACAAGATCTTCTTAAAAATGAGATTGTATACTCTTCGAATGGTAGAATCCACTTCAGTGACAGAGCACATCAACACATTAAATACTCTATTTTCCCAACTCACTTCCTTGGGGCATAAAATAGAGGCAGGTGAACGTATGGAGATTCTGCTTCAAAGCCTACTCGATTCGTATGATCAACTCATCATCAACTTAACGAATAATATCCTAACGGACTTCTTAGTCTTTGATGATGTTACAGCTGTTATACTGGGAAAAGAACGAAAATGAAAAAATAAAGAAGACAAACAAAAATGTTCGCAGCAAGTTAAAGCTTTAATAATGATGAGAGGTAGATCAACAGAACGTGGCCCCAGTAGGAGTCAAAATCATAGGAGACCAAAATCCAAAAGTAAGAAAAACATCAAGTACTACCATTATGGTAAGAAAGGCCATTTGAATAAGGATTGTTGAGGATTGAAGAAAATTGCAGATGACAAACCTCAAGGGAATATTGCAAGCACCTCAGATGATGGTGAAACTTTATACAGCGAGGCAGCAATAGTTGTTAAAAGCAAAAAACAGTGCTCTGATGTATGACTCATAGATTCTAGAGCTACATGGCACATAATCTCTAAAAAAGAATGGTTCTATTAATATGAACCTACCTCTTGAGGATCTGTATATATAGGGAACGATCATGCTTTGGAAATCGCTGGAATAGGATCCATCAAGATGAAGATGTAAGATGGTATTGTTCGTATTATCTAGGAGGTACGACATGTGAAAGGCCTCAAGAAGAATCTTTTGTCAATAGGATAATTAGATAACATTAGGTATAAGACCCAAATTGAAAATGGGACCATGAAAATTCTCAAAGGCGCACTTGTAGTAATGAAGGCAGAAAAGGTTGTTGCAAATTTGTAGATGCTTAATGGAGAAACACTGCAAGAAGGAGATGCATCTGTTGCATCAACTAGATCAGTAGAAGAGGCAACGATAATGTGGCATTACAAACTAGGCCATATGTCGGAACAAGGTTTGAAGATTCTCTCTGATTAAAATTTACTTCCTAGGCTCAAATCAGTTCATTTACCTTTTTGTGAGCACTATGTCACATGTAAGCAACACAAATTAAAGTTCACACATCCAGTTTTAGAAGTAAAGAAATTCTAGAATTAATCCACTTTGATGTTTGGCAAGCACTAGTAATGTCCTTAAGGGGAGCGAGATATTTTGTATCATTCATAGATGATTACTCTAAAAGATTTTGGGTGTATCCAATCAAAAAGAAGTCATATGTGTTTGAAGCTTTCAGAATATTCAGAGCACGTGTAGAACTTGAATCAGAAAATAAGATCAAGTGTTTAAAGACAAATAATAAAGGAGAATATACTAGTGAGGATTTTATTGCATTCCTGTTAACAAGAAGGCATCAAGCGGCAATTCAGCATAGCTTACATGCCTCGACAGAATGGAGTAGCAGAGCGGATGAACAGAACCTTGTTGGAGAGAACAAGAGCTATATTGAGAACTACAGGTTTATCCAAGGTATTTTGGACAGAAGCAGTCAAAACCGTCTATTATGTGGTAAATCGATCACCATCAACAGCAATCGAGTTAAAGACATCGATGGAGATGTGGACTGGGAAACCAGTTGATTATTCTTGCTTTCATACATTTGGAAGTTCTGTGTACGTGATGTACAATCCCCAAGAAATAATGAAGCTGGATCCAAAATTTAGAAAATGCCTTTTCTTAGGATATGCTGATGGAGTTAAAGGGTATCACCTGTGAGATCTCACTACCCACAAGGTCGTCATCACAAGAGATGTGATATTTGCAGAAGATAAATTGCAAATGAATGATAGCACAGTGAAGAAAAATCCAGAGATTACAACGGTACAAATGAAAAATAATCAAGTACAAGATGATTCAGATTCTTCTGAAGCAGCACCAGAGCACGAAGAATAAGAACCATTAGAGTCTAAAGCTATAAATGATAGTCGATCAACTCATGAGAGATGACCACCAATGTGGCACTCGGAGTATGTTATAGAAGCTCATGTTGCATACTGCCTTCTAACAGAGGATGAAGAGCCAACAACTTTCCAAAAGGCTTCTAAAAGTCAAGGTGTTTCTTTATGAATAACAGTTATGCAAGAAGAATTGAAGCCTTGCATAAGAACAAATATGGGAGCTAGTTGCACTACCACGTGGAAGAAAATCCATTGGTAATAAATAAGTCTACAAGATCAAATGGGATAGCAATGACTAAGTGGAGTGGTATCGTGCGAGATTAATAGTGAAAGGTTATACTAAAAAAGAAGGTATTGACTTTAATGAGATATTTTTTTCTTGTGGTTCAACTCACGACAATCATAATAGTCCTGACAATGTGTGCTACATTTGACTTACATCTAGAACAGCTAGATATGAAGACAGCTTTTCTTCATGGAGAACTTGAAGAAGAAATTTATATGCTCCAACCAAAAGGTTTTAAAGAAGAAGGAAAATAGAACTTGGTTTGCAGGTTGAACAAATCTTTGTACGGTCTCAAACAGGCGCCGAGGTGTTAGTACAAGAGATTTGATTCCTATATCATCAACCTTGGATACAACAGACTTAGTTTAGACCATTGTACATACTACAAAAGGTTTGAAGATGATAATGATTTTATTATTTTTCTGTTATACATGGATGACATGTTTGTGGCAGGCCCCAATAAAGATCGAGTCCAAGAATTGAAGGCACAGTTGGTTAGGGAATTTGATATGAAGGACTTGGGACCAGCAAACAAGATTCTAGGGATGTAAATTCACCGAGACAGAAATAACATGAAGGTTTGGCTTTCTCAGAAGAACTACTTAAAGAAAATCTTGTGGCGCTTCAACATGCAAGATTGTAAGCCAATTAGTACCTCACTCTCTGTTAATTTCAAGTTATCATCTAAGATGTGTCCTAGCAAAAAAAGCAAAGAGGAATGAGATGTCTTAAGTACTATATACATCAGCAGTGGAAAGTTTAATGTTCGCTATGATTTGTACAAGACCAGACATTACACAAGTAATGGGAGCAATTAGTAGATACATGGGGAATTCTTGCATGGCCTAGCAGACACATAGACAATATGACTTTAGCCAAGAAGAAAGAATGGTGTGAAAACTTGATTGATTCTCAATCAAATCTTTAAGTGGGAGAATTGTTAACAGTTGACACCGTATATCAGCTGCATAACAATTTTGCTGACACATGGTGTCAGCAAAATTGTTATGGTGGATAGTTTTTCTAAAGCTGTCCACTAACTCAACTTTCCCTATAAAAGGAAGAGTTTAGCAATTCATTCTTTATTCAATTTAGAGAGAGTTTCAAAAATTTTGTGTATATTTTTGAGTGATTTGAGAAAATTAGGTGTATTGAAATTTTGGTTTGTAAGGATAAAACACTACAATACTTGTACTCTTTATTTTTAATAGTAAAAGATTCTTTTTTCTTCACCCGTGGACGTAGGCTAAAAAACGAATTATATAAACTCTTGTATTTTATCTTATTTTTATTTTTATTATTTTTTTAATTTTACTTTAACTGCGACCTTATATCATTCCTCAATTTTGTAACATGAAAATTTTATATCAAATAGGATAATAATTCTCCAAATACATTAGAGTCTATATACAAATATTAAACCCGAAAAAATATTCAAATCATTAACTTTCAAGAAGAATAATCATAAATTTCACATCAAGATGGAAAGGTAGCATATACTCGTCATTAAGAATTAAGTTTTAGCTTATAGTATGATAAAAATAAAGATTAGGATTGTGCACGAAGTCTACCATTCAAATAAATTCTTATCATAACCAAAACAGAAACTAAAGCCAGTAACCATAAATGCTCTTTTTTATATTAAAAAGAAACGAGGTCATCATCATTGTAACGCGTTCTGTTTTATTATCATTATTTATTATTATTTGACCAAGCTTTCTGTTTAAACCGCAAAACAATATACATTTAAACCGTGACAATGTTTATGTAAGGAACCAATTAAGTTCTACTATGTAATTAATTAAATAATTAATTTTTTAAAAAATAATTAATTTTTGTCGATTGTTGTAACTTATAATCAATAAAAATTCGCATTCATTATTTTAATGAATAATTGTATTACCTTCTATATATAATAGAGTTTCTTTCCTATGGAAGTCTTTTGCTCAATAAGATTTTACGGCTTCATTAAGTCCTCTTTTTCTAATTTTCTTCTCGTAAAACATTAGAAGGGAGGAAAGTAATAGTCAAAAGGTATTATAATCCTCAAAATTAATTGTTGTCAAAGATGTACGGGAACAAAATGCATCAATTTTGGTAAGGAAAATCTTTCCTTAATGTAGCTTTTCATATTTATTATACTTCTAAATTTTTTTAGCACTTTATTGCTTTTTCATTGTTAGAAAGATTATGTTATATAATTACTTTTTTTTGTTTCTTACTATTTTGTTTTTAATGCGACAAGTGATGAGCAAATAATACATATAATTATATTTGAAATTTTTTAAAATAACTCTAATTTAATCAATTATTATTTTTTAGCCTCACATGAAAGTTTTAATATTGTCTAGCCAAATAATTAGAAATGGGACTCTTTACCTTTAAAATATATCGACGGTTTTCGTTGGATTTTCAGACTTTCAAACTATTTTTCACCCATTTTTTACAATATTTATTTACTTTCACAATATTATTACACATTTTTTCAAGATGAAAAATGAGAATATTGATGTGAAATTTTCGAAAATGAGACAAGTGAGAAAATATACTTTAGGGTAAATGGGTTTAGTTATAACTCTTTTGATTATAAAAGATTAAAAAATTTATATGTAGCGAAATAAAAAAAACACTGAAATAGAGGCTATTTTTAAAACTTTTTCCATTATACTTGCACCCATATTTGTGACATGTACAAAAAAGTTGCTCCTACTATAAATATATTATTTTATAAGATAAATATAATTATTTAAAAATATAAACATTACTATTGACTCAAGTAGTTCTATATTGTTTACTTAATAATATAATTTTGATCAATATTCTTTTAATACTTGTATTGCTAAAGTACAAATATTAAAAGCTAAATGCACAAAAAAACAAAAATAAATTTATCAAAATATTAAAAGTTAAAATACACTAAAAGACAAATTTTTTAAAAGGATTTTACTGAATTTAAATTGAAGGATATAAAACAATCATATGAAAAGACTAGTATACCTTCAATTTCCCTCTTAGTATTATCACCGTATGAAGTAATGGAATAATATAAAATATTAAAGAAGAAATAATAAATATATAGAATAACAAAAAGGCAATTTCCTTTCATATTTAGATTTCTCGGTGTCTAGGCCTTAATGCTTAATAGAGAAACCCCTAATGCATTAATTCAATTAACAATCCACTCTTCCATATTTAATTAATTAAGAAATATGATCAGTTTCCTTCTTGATCATAAGTTTCTTATAGTATAGAAAATTCAGAAAACAGAAGGCAATTTCTCTTCATTATTGGACTTCAAAACAGTATATGCTGCACTTTGGTTACCACACCAGGTAATTGATTATGCTATTAACTTTATGTTCAGTTCACTCAAAAGAGAGCAAAGCCAGGATATTCTGGACCTGTTTGTTTCAAGGATCTGTATTCTAACTTTGTACTTGATCTAGAGACAACCTTTTATTTTTTTGAGCTCCAAGAGATCAAATTTTCATAGAGAAAGATGTTATAACCTCTTGTTGATCTCCTAACATCATTATCGCGGGCTCAATCTGCATTATTGTACTATGTTAGTTCTAATTTACCATCTGAAGTTTAAAATAATTCATGGTTTGAGATTCCTTGCAAGTATCTTCAATATCCTTTTGCAACCCAGCCAATGAACTTCATTTGGTTTATCTTAAAATTGATTTAGTTTGTCAGACAGTGATTTTTGGTCTTGTTAAGGTTACATATAAAGTACTCCCATTACACTTCCATAAAATGTAATGTCAGCAAAGTCTTCTCCATCATCCATTTTAAGCTCAATTCAAGTGCTCGTGGGTGTAGGCATTGTGTGCATGTTGCCATGCCAGTTTCAACAAATCTAATATGTATTTGTTCTAGCTTAGATAAATTCATCCCTTTTCTCTTTTGACTTTTATTCCCAAAAAGTAACTAAGTGAGCCAAGAACTTTCAAAGAAAAGTTACCATATAGTGCTTGATCACTTCCTCAATTTACACCTTATCATTTTCAGTAATTAAAATGTCATCAACATATACTAATAACATCACTAGAGTTTCATCCTCTTTAAAAATAAATAATAAACTTTCTGACCTAATATATATAATCACAACTTATTAATTGTCATGTTCCAGACTTAAAAGATCTGATACATGACATAACTTACATTCATTCAATAAAGTGCACTCATAAATAGTATTACACAAAAATTCAAACTTTAATTCAACATAAAAATCCTTAATAAGTTGTTAGTAAGTTCAACACTAAAAATCAACTCATAATCTAACATATACACATAATCTTCTATTGAACATTCATTTCAATTTCTTTTATAATTATAGCAATTGAATTATGAATGGGACAATTATTAAACTGGAGATATGCAAAGTTTTCTCAGAGATTAACACTCCACTACGTCACTAGTAGCAACTTTGTTACCGGAAGCCCAGGATATATTCATTGCAAATTCTTACTTAAAATCAATCCATAACCACACTTGGTGAAACTTAAACTAAATCCAACCACACACAATACAATAATACATAAGTATTTATTGAATAGGGACAAATCAAATATCTTATCCCACGTGTCCCCAAATGAAACACACAGCAACCTAGCAACTTAGGGAACCCAAGGAACAACAACCAAATCCGCTAAGCACACATGTACCTTATTTACTTGAAATCACCATAAACTATAATGAGTATAAAACTCATTAAGCATACTTGTTTTTCATATATCAAATACAAATACATATATGTACACAATGCATATGTATGATATGTTGTGATCAATCAAAATCATAATCTTATCAAATCACATATCATGTAAACGTTTACATATTTTTTCAAAACATATAATAGGAATACCATCACTCAACTACTACTTAGTAAGACTTACATATCACATAATGAGCCAAATGTCACTCGTAGATGACATACCGTATGAGAGGAATAGTACAAGTGGGGTTTTTAAATCACACATATATAATGCTCATGTCCGAAGGTAAAAGCCAAACCCTCACCCTGATCATCGGTGAGTCCTCTCACATGCACCAATACGCCACCACACGAATGTGATGACTCACTCTTCCTTTAGGTACCAATAGGATCCTCCCTACATACGGAACACATAACATATACCAATCCCGAAGGAAATGCCACACATAAAGGCTCCACAAATCACAAAAAATACCTACTAAGTCAACAGTAAGTTTAAGTACCCTCAAAACACAAAATATTTATCATGAACATATTACACTTCAAAAGCTCTCTTTGTTAAACACATTTCACTTTGAAAGCTCACTTTCAAAAACACATGTATGTCATGTATGTTCATGCTCACATTCATAAATACATATCTTCACATTTCATATCAAAATATACTTTGACATAACATAAACATATTCCTAACCACATTTACAAAATCATACAAAATAATTACTGCATTTATTGTGATTTCAGTAAAACGTCTAGTATACTTACCTCTTAGCACTTACAGCTACAAGGCTTAAATCTTCTTAACCTATCAATGGAGATCAATCCTTTCATAAGCCTCACAATTCACACAAAATACTTTAAATAGCTTACAAAATTATACACAATGCATTTATCACATCAAATTGGTCTAAATACTTGGTTTCTCAAAACCTGTCATTCTGACCACTTACATTTAACAAAATTTTCTAATACATCAATTGATGTCCAATTACTCCAAAATCAGAATGTATCATTCTTGAATCATATATCCTTCCTATATATAAATATTATAACAACATTCCTGCACAATCCATTCCATACACACCATCAAATCCAAACTACTAACCTGACAGGATTAAGATACTTATTGAACAGTATTTAATCTCCTAATTTTATAAAATCATATACTAACTCAAAAATTATAAAGCTATCACAGAAATACTCTTGACACATATCTCAATCCATGATAAATATTTGACTTCAAAATAACTGCCAAAAGTATTTTAAAACTATTTTATTCTCTAACTTTAAAAATCTGTTAATCAAATACTGCAATGAGCTAATACACTTTAGAAAATCATAACACTTCAACCACATTGATCTAAATTCTCAATTCTGAGTATATCATATTGGACATATAAAATTATTATATTGCACAAATTAATAATTTTATAAGATCATTCAATAGGACAAAAATTGTTTGTCACTGTATTATACGGTTCACATAGGAAATTTCTAGAATTTCAGGGTCATTTTGGTAAATTCACAACAAATTCAATTTCTAGAATTGTGAATCGATTCAAAGTCTCAGATGATCCTAAACATGTCTAATTTCATATACTCAAAATTTAAAACCAGAATCAAATCACAACAATTTATAAAATGCCTGGATCAAGAGACTATCAAGCAGAAATTTTACAATCCATCATGATTTATCAAGCTATCTTATAGATCATCATCAATTCTCAAAATATCATACGAAATACACATCAAATCCTCAATTATACATATTTCCAGAAATTAAAACTTAAAAAAATTAACATAATTAACACCAATAAATTGAGAAATAGTTGTGATATACCTCTTAAAATCCAAATTTTCAATTTCTTCTTCTTTTTCTTCTCCTTCTTCTCTTTCTCTCCCCTCTTTTTCTCTCTTCTCTCTCTCTAAAAGAGGTAGCTCGACCAAAATGAGAGAATTAGGGTTTTAAAAGTGTATTTGTATACTAAGAGGCTAATTTTTTATATTTACAAATTTGCCCCCAAAACTTTCAACGTATTATAATTTGGTCCCTAAAATAAATCTATAGTCTTGCAATTAAACCCAATGCTAATAGTATGACCTTAACCTATACAAACACTACTAATAACAATATATAAATTAAGTATCACCCACATACAAATAAAATACGTATATTTATACATATATAAATACTTATTCTTACCGGTTGTGGATACTGGTTACTACATTAATGCTGACCTCAATTTTTCATACCAAGCACTAGGAGCTTGCTTTAGTCCATAAAGTCCCTTGTTTAAGTTGCATACATAATCAATTCCTTTTTATCTTCAAAACTCTCTGGCTGATCCATGAACACGTCTTCAGTGAGTTCCCCATTTAAGAATACATTGTCAACATCTAACTGATATCTTATAAAAAAAATGTATGGCAAGCCTAGTTACAACTTTGATGGTAGTAGCTTTGACCACAAGGGTGATTGTCTCTGTATAGTCTATCCCTACAGTTTGGTGAAACCCCTTTGCCACCAATCTTGTTGTTGAATCATCTGGCTTATATTTGATTTTGAACACTCACTGTCACCAATCACTTTCATATTTGGTGCATAAGGAACATGAGACTAGGTTAAATTCTTAATTAATGCATCGTATTCATCTGTCATGGTTGCTTTCCATTTCACGTTTTGGCTGCTTCTAAAGTATTTATTTTGGAAAATTTTGTAGGTTTCGTTTGTTGGGAATGAAAATACCTGACTTGGATGTTTTAATCATCGGATGTGTGGATACTTGTTATGGTTGGGCAATTAATTGAGAGGGAAATTTCTACTTCGCTAGAGGCTAACATTTTTGAATTTTCTATTTGGTTTTCTTTTGCTGGTTGGTCATTTTTAGAGTTTTTCTTTTTTTTTTTTGGTTGCAGTGGTAAGGTTGAGTGTGGATCTTCTAACCCTTGTTGTGGCAGAAGATCTTCTTGAGACAACAAAGGGAGTTTACAACACTTGCTTAAGCTTCTATTATTATCTGAGGTTGTGACTCAAGATAAAAATGATTGTACATGCTCTTGTTGTACAAATGTTTAGTTGTGTATAAAAATATTGTCTAATTTGAAGGGATAGTCCAGTTTATTAAAATTTATATGTTTGGAAATATAGACTTTACCAGTGCTATGCAAACATTTGTACCTTTGTGTTTGTCACTATCACAAACGAAAATGCATTTTTGTGTGTGAAAATCTAACTTATGTTTATTATAAGGTCTTAGATATAGGTAGCAAGCACAAACAAAGGTTTTTAGTATGTTGTAGTTTGATCTTTTTTTATTTATTAAGAGAGCTACTGATATAGAGATAAGTCATTTATTATTGGTGTAATTGTAACATCCCGGAATATTTATTTATTAGAATTAATTTTTTATTTACTAAAATTAATTTTTATTTATTATGATTAAATCTATTTATTAAAGGAAATGAAAGAATTTGATTGGTTGAAAAAGTGTTAGTATAGTATGAATGGATTCATGGAATTAAAACTCGGTCATTTACACTTTTTCAATACTTAATCATTAACCAATAGCAATTAGCCATCAAATGAATTGGAAAGTGGTAGAATTTGTTACTTTTTGACTAGATTTTAAGTAGTTTAGTTAGTAAATAGTTATTTTAATTTTTGGACCAATCAAATGCCACCATTTCTAACCAATAGCATTTTTATAGTTTTGGATTTAGTTGAGGACAATTTTGACAAGAAAAGTGATGAGTATATAAAGGGGAATAGTGTAGAAAAATACCCATTTTTGCAAGAATGGTGCTATTCCACCCCCCACTCATTTTCATTTTCTCTCTATTTTTCTTTAAATTCAACAATTTTACATACTTCTCTTAGTAAATCAAGCCCCCAAACCCTTAATTAAACCCATTTTCATCAATTTTTAAGGATTATTTTCAAGTGAAAATGTAAATTTCAAGGTGAGTTAGTAGGAAAATTTTAATTGAATATGGATTTGGGGTTTTAAGGGTTTGTAACTTCAATTGCCATTTAGAATTAGGGGTTTTGCATTTGAGTGGGATTAATTGAAATTTTATTGATTATTTGTGTATTCTTGAATATTAAGGTGAAGAGTCGGCAAAGGAAAGCCAAGGAAAGGAGAAAGATAAGAAGTGAATGCCACTTGGAGGGTATTTAAGGTTTGGTGTACACTTAAGTTGAATTTAAATTTTTGTTTTAGGGCATAGTGTATAATTATTAATTAAATTATTTGATGGATACTTGAATACAAATAGTGTGTTTAATTAATTATTATGTTGGTTCTAAGTGAATAAAATTTGTTTTTAATATTGGGTATTACTTATATGTGAAACTAGGTAAACTTTGGACCTATATGTGAAATTTGATAAAATTTGGACCTATATATAAAATTGGGTAAAATTTGAGCTTGTATGTGAATTTGGATAAATTTTGGGTCTATATGTGAGTTTGGGTAAAATTTAGACTTATATGTAAAATTTGGTAAAATTTGGGCCTATATATGAAATTAGGTAAAATTTGAACCTATATGTGAAATTGGATAAAATTTTGGACCTATATGTGAAATTGTGTAAAAATTCAGACCCAAATGTAAATTAGTGAAAACATTGGACTTATGTGTGAAATATTAAAAAATTAGACTTTTTTGTGAATTTTTGAAAAACAAATTGGTTCTACTTAATGAATATTAAAAAAAATATTTTAAGATAATATGATTATTAAATTATTAAGGAGCCTTAGTTAAACCTGAACATTAGTAGGTAGAGATTGGTAGTTGGCATACCAATAGGGTGTTATAGCAGTACTGCACTATTATGTATCTCTAGTGATTTTAATCTGTATCTTTGATTCGATATATACTATGATTTTATCTAGATCTGGTGGTTAGTCACCGAGTGGCCGATGTCGGATCACCATCTGATAGCCCGTTGGCCAATCCATGGTATCGTGTCAGTGTTTATTTTAGGTGCCTACTGAGATCACATGTAATGGTTTAAGCATGTATATGATAAATTGAATTTTAATTTAAATATATGTTATGTTTTGATTAATTGATTTAAATATTTTGATAAATTTTAACCTATCATGTCAATGTTGTAATAAGTGATAGTTTTTTTATTCTGGTATTTGTACATTTATTGAATAAATAAATTATATTGTTTCAACTTTTGTGTACACCCACTAAGTAATTTTTTTGCTTAGCATGTTGGATTTACCACGCGCAGGTAGTAGAGTTACCAACATTGAAAGTTGAAGAGAGAAACTATATCTGCAACAACTCGGATTAGTCATATCCTCTATTTATATAGTTTGGGTAGATATTTTATTTGTGCTCAAAATGTTAGTATAACAAGTTGTATGAACATCTACTGCATGTACATGTGTATGTATAATCAAGAACTGTTTTTTTAGTGTAAATGATAAATTATATATATTCTTTCGATCCAACGATGTATATGATTAAATTGGGTGAATGATTGACCTTCGTGAGCTAAAAATTGTATGGTAGGTCTATGATTGAGTAACAGGAGTTGAGTTGAGAAACAGAATGATTGGGAGTGTCTTTTTTTTTGTAACAAGTGGTGGGAAGACCAATATTTAGAGAAGACTCTATCTATTTGGTTTTAAAATAAATAAAAATATGTTTTTTTATATTAAGGTTTTGCAAGAAAATGGTAGCATTCTCTGATCTCGTTTTAAGGAAAGACGGGTAAGGAGGGTGTTACAGTCATGACCCACTTTCATACAGTATAATATTGTCTATATTGAACCTAAGCTAAATTATATGAACCTGATGGATATGGAAAGAAAAGACAAAATGCTACAATTTTTATGTCAACCAAAAAGGCTACATTGATCATTTCCATTATCAAAAAGGTGCAGCAATTAAGTGAATGAGTGAGTGGCCTAAATTATTAAAGACTGAAGTCACATTAAATATGTATCCATTCATTGCCTATATAAAGACACCATTAGGAGGCTAATGGACATTTTTTTCATACTTTACAATGTTCTCAAATACTTTCCCTTTAACATTCATCAGAATAAACTATAAGTTAGGCTAAAGTTCTTGGTAAGGTTAAAGATGAACTTCAATATATAATAAATCTACAACTAAACTTTGATTATTTATTAAGAGCTACAATATTATAAGTTTGTTATGTCTAAACTCTTATCTATTACTTTTTTATAATTTAAAGATTATAATTCCCATGTTTCATATATTTTTAGTCATACTTTTTTATGTAATTTTTGTTGAATTATAATTGTTACTGGTTATATTATTTTACATGTTAATCTTTTACTACAATATTGTCAAAATGATATGTTGTCGATCTTAGATAACTGGAATAGATGAACGTGGTTTGTGATGATATTTACAAAGAGTTTAGTTATGTCAAATATATTTATTATTAAATGTGTCATATTATACATATTTTTTGATTAATTGTTAAGGATATGAAGCTTTTAATTGAGTTATAATTATTAAATGAAAGTATATAATACATTTATGAAGCATATTAGTGACTCTCAAAGCCTTGCTCACATCATTATAATTTTCTTCCTTAATTCACATTTAATTTTACCTTATCTATATCAATCTCACATTCAATGTTCTCATTTATTACGGTTATAATATTTTTATTTCATTAACCTATTTTTTCGAAAGCTTTCTCATGGGATCGACATCTCAATCTATAATGTGATAACCGCATTATATTTTGAGCGTAAACAAAATTTGACATTGTTGCTGAGGAAGCGCACTAGGCGAAAGTAAGTTGCGCTTATCAATACTCAGCGATAACTTTGTACATTTATTGTTCATGGTTGGTCTTACCACCTAACTTATTTTGTTATATTCTTTTATTTTTACGTAATTTTACATGGTTGGTTCTACAACCTAACTTATTTTGTTATCTTCTTGTATTTTTATTTAATTTTGCATAGTTGGTTCTACCACCTAACTTAGTTTATTTTCTTTTATTCATTTGTTGTATTTTACAGTTTATTTTCTTTTATTTATTTGTTGTATTTTACAATTTATTTTCTTTTATTCATTTATTGTATTTTACAGTTCATTATCTTTTGTTCATTTATTGTATTTTATTTTATTTTTCATGGTTGATTCTACCATCTAACTCTTTTAATTTCTTATTGTATGTTATTTCACTTCTTATATTTTATTATGCAACCCCGTTTATTTTATTTTCTTTCTTTATTTATTATGGTTTATTTTACCACTTAACTTAGTTTATTTTCATTTATTTATTTATTGTAATTTATTTTATATTTCATGGCTGGTCTTACCACCTAGATCTTTTTAGATCTTGTTGTATTTTATTTTACTTCTTGTATTTTATCTCATTTTTATGGTTGGTTTTATCACCTAACTCTTTTTTTTTCTTTTGTTCACTTCTTAATTTTTCTTTGAGATTTTCCTTCATTAAAAAAAATAGTTTAAAAAAGTTTAAAAAATTGTTATGATATATATATGCATCGACTTGGAAGCAAACAGGGAAGATTTGTGAAAAAAGCAAAACTAGAACCACCGTCACAATTCACCATCTCATCTTGTAATCCCAACACAATGAGCCAACACGAGGATAATGCCGTTAGGACTCTAAAAGATTACTTGCATCCCACTCACACAACCACACCATCATGCATTATATTTCTACCTAACATACCATATTTGGATTTTAAACATGGAATGATACAACTTCTTTTTTTCACTTTTTATGGTTTAGATAGTGAAAATATTTATGTACATGTTAAGGAATTTAAAAAAGTAGTAACCACCTTCCATAGCCAACCAAAGCCATAGACATTGTTAGGCTTAATTTTTCCTTTTTCTCTGAAAGACAAAATAAAGAGTTGGCTATACTTTTTGAGGCTGAGGTCTATAGGAACTTAGACAGAAATTACCCAAAGTGAGATTTTAGAACATTTGAAACAATTTAAGATTAATCCTTCCTAGTTTTATTTGATTAAATAAATCCCAACATATGACAAAGTCATCAAGGATTTGTGCAGTATCAAAAGCAAACACTATGTAAATAAAATTGCATTTTTGGCAGAGCAGGTAAGGGTAATAATAGAACAAAAGACACCACCCATTCAAGATGATTTTCCTGATGAACATCTTTTCACTATAAGCCAAGTACCTTAGTACGCACATATTGTAAATTATGTAGTTTGTGGAGAAGTTCCATCTAACTAGAGTGTAAAAGATAAGCGTAATTTCTTGATTGAAGTATATAACTTTTATTGGGATGATCCTTATCTTTTCAAATACTTCCCTGACCAAATTATGAGACGTTGCATTCCTAAAAGTAAAGTTTATAGTGTCTTAAATTTTCTCTATAGTGCTGCTTGTGGCAGTCATTTTTCTATGAAAAAGACAGCCACAAAAATTTTACAATGTGGTCTTTATTGACTTACTTTATTCAAAGACACTAGTAATTTTTGTCGTTCCTGTAAAAGATGTCAAAAGTTAAGTACTGTATCTCGAAGACATATGATGCCTCTTAACCCTATTCTTATTATCGAGATAATTAATTGTTGGGATATCGATTTTATAGGCCTTTTTTCCTTATCTTTTGGCTGCATTTACATCCTTCTAGTTGTTAACTATGTATCAAAATGGGTAGAGGCTATAACTTTTCGTACTTATGATAACATAACTGTTGTAAACTTCTTAATAGAAAATGTGTTATCTAAGTATGGTACACCACGTGTCATCATTAGTGATCAATAAATACATTTTCATAACCGTTCTTTTGAAGCTTTAATGTGCAGGTATGGTGTTCTTCTTAAAGTTTTCACTGCATACCATCTGCAAATAAATAGACAAGCCGAGTTAGCAAACAGAGAGGTTAAATAGATTTTGGAAAAAACGGTTAACAAATTACAAAGATTGGTCTCTATGCCTTTCTAATGCATTATGGCCATATCGTACTGTATACAAAATTATTTTAGGAATGTCTCCATACCGACTTGTCTATAGGAAAGTGACAGGACCCGACCCGAGACCCTCTACTATAGATCCCAGCGGCCCTGTCGGGCACCCCGACGGAAGTTCCTACGAACTTAACTGGGTATGTTGAGAAATTCTGCGAGGCGAACCCCTTTTCCATTCTTGTTACTACTAAGAAGGTCTAGTAATATACATGAAAACGACATCTTAATTTTAAAAATAAACGGATAGAGTTTCCCCTGTTTTTCAAAAAATCCATATAAAACCTGCAAATAAATTTCACTTCTAATTCCAACACATCTCAATACTACCAATTCGGACCTCCGGTCCTTTTCAAATCAAATCCAACACAACTCAAAAGTTTCATTTAAATCACAAAATGAGCATACTCATGAAAAGTAAAGATGATCATCATAATCTCAAAATATTTTCTTGTTGGTTCAAAACATACATCCAAATATACATGCCTACAACTATTATGCATAAAGTAAAGGGTGCTATTTAGCACATTTACATGTACAAAAATAATCTTCGGATTCGGACCACTACTCGACAACAGGAGAATCAGCAGCTTGCGTACCGAGACCTGTACCTGGGAAAGGGGTTTAAAAGTATAAAACATAAAACGGGTGAGCTAAAGGAGCTCAGTGAGTGTAAATGAGATTTCAATTACAAGAACATTATACAAAGATAGCAATTTCTAAAGTACATGCAGAAATTATGCTTCTAAAACGGATGTAAAACTGTAAAACAGTTTCTAATATCATATGCTAATGAAATCTTGCCGAGCGGGTTTTATCTACATCTTTGGAAAACTATATTCAGAATCTGTATAACATAATAACTGCTGTGTGCATATAAATGCATAAATGCTATCGGTAAATCGAAAACTAGTAAAATTCTCGCTCGGCCATTTCCTTTCTAAACTGTACCAATGGTAACCCTAAAGCTCTATACCCATGCAGTGACTCAACTAGCACCGCATATGTGAGTAGGTCACGGGGCACCTCAACTAGCAGCACCCACCGTGACATCTCAAGACATCTCACTGGCTATGCAGCGGAATCCTACGTCGCATGCATATAGCGAGACAATATCCTGTACACATAGAGCGACTCACATGACTCGACATCCCGACTTCCCGGAGTTAGTGACACACCCCCAAGACCTGCCCATATGCACGGGATATATCGGCCGAGTCTAATACAATCATCACCACTATAATCTGAGGGTACCAATGGCCTTAAAAACGAATGCAGAAATTTTAAAACTGTTTCACAAATCGATCATGTAAAAGCATGTCTATGAATATATCAAGATCATAAATCATTTTTATGCATCGAAAGCTCATAAAACATACATAGTCATTGTGCGAAAACATAATAACCGAAAAGTAAAAGAAATGGCAGATTTCCACTCACAACCGCTCCGCGCTCAATTTCGCTCCCGATTTCTGCTCCCGTTAACGCTCTCGGTTATCTTCACCTACGCGCCGTAAATGACATTTAGAACCAAATCGAATACTAGAATCTCATTTAACTACTAAATGTCCTAATCGGCATACAAAGCCCAGATGTAAACTACTCCCCGATTTTAGTTACGGAGCCATAATCGAAACTAACTCACCATCCGGCGCCCTGAAAGTTATTGAACACCTTATAACTTGGTTGGACATAATTGCCCTTCACCTTTCCAACATGGACAATTATGTCCCATTTTCTTTTATGAACACTTGAAATTACACATTTAATAAGAGTTTTACATGATTGTTTTGTATTACTAGTGTATTTAATTTTCTTAACTTAAGTATGTTTACAATATTGTACTTAATTATCTTTTAACTGTTTTATGGCAGATTCGGTAAAATTGGCATAACTTTCTACTTAAAGATCCAATTGAGGTGATTCTTGATCCTGTGCAGAGCTGACTCAATGGGGTAACATATTGTATTTCACAAGGCATTTGAAATTCGAGTGTTTAGAGAGTGAAAAATAGCCTAGAACAGAATTGATCTGCAGTACAGGCCCAGTTTGAACAGTTATCAGTATATGGCCCATAACTATAGAAATACGTATCTAATACGTATGAGATCACTCAATTTGGAAATATAAGAGACTTATCTACAACTTTTATGTTTTGAGTAAGAGCTAATTCGGATCACATCAATTCCAAATTGGATAATCAACTGGGTGCCCAAGTGATAATGAATGCAAATTATTTTGCCACCATTCTTGACTTTCATCAACCAAGTGGTTCCCTCCAAATTTGTCTCGATTTATCCATGTTTTTCTATAAATAGGTGGCTTTGTTTATGCCTAAAGAATGTAATTAGAAAGTTAGAATTTAGTTCAAAATACTTTTCCTTTGTATCCATTTCTTTGTACTTTTATTTCTCTTGTTTACTATTAAGTCATGTTATTTCTTCTTCCATTTTTTTTCTTTTCATTTAGTTTTATTATGTCCAAATAATTTTGTTTAAGCTAAGGTGAAAGGGTGAAGCTCTTGGCAAAGTAATAAGATATGTTTAATATTTATTCATGAATTTAATGCTTCATTTTTAAGTTATGCAAATTTATATATGATGTATTAATTTTGTTTGTAGAATTAATACCCTTTCTTCTAAAGTGGTGATTCTTGATTTATTATTGACAAACTTAATACTTGACACAATAAATTCTTGAAACCATTTATAAGATTTGGTTTATATAACCTTTCTTGTAAAGTGGGAGTCTTGATTTATTGTAGACAAATATAAAGATTGGCATAATAAATACTTGAACCCATTTATAAGATTTAGTGTATAATAATTGAAAGAAATAAATACTAATCAATATATAAATGATGATGAACTTTAATTGCTATATTTTTCGGTTGGAACCTCCTTTGTGTGAGGATTCCAATTGAGTTATAGAAAAAAAAAATTAAATATATTCTTACTTCTTATGCCAAGAGTGAATCCCTATAACCTTAACTTTTTATTTGAATTGGTTAATTGAAATAATATTTGCAAACATCTTATACTGCATTAATTATCTTAAAAGTGTTTATAATTTGGAATTTTAATTCTACTTCCCTGTGGATCGACCCCGTTCTCATCGAGTTATTTATTACTTCGACAATCCTACACTTGAGAATAACTTCTATATTCTGGACGTGTCTTCATTTTTGGTTTTTTCCATCAACCATATACATTCAATTCACAATATGCACCATTTACACACAATAATTCAATCAAAACACCACTCAATTCCTAACTTCCCTAAAGTGGCAGAATTTTACCCTAGGTTCCAACACATTCCTTTTCTCAATTTCTTGTTCCAATTACAACAAAATCATACCAATTTCATTCTAAAGCCCTAATTACAACCAATTGAAATCTTTACAACAAAATCACCAAAAACCCTAATTCTCACCTTGCCAATTTCTTCAAATTGATGACTCCTTCAAGGTCCACACTAGAATTCAACTCAATCTAAGCCAAGAATACACATAAGAACATCAATTAAAGCATTCTTGAAATCTCACTTATCAAACTCATAAAAGATGCTTTTCTTACCTCTTTTTCTTGAATTTCCGCTAATAGAGACTTCAATTGAGCTTAGGGATTGGTTTGTAACCTTATTTTAGCTTGATTACACATGAAAAATCATGAAAACAAAACTTGAAAGGTCACTGTAGCAGCTCCCCTTTCCAAGCTCGAATTTTCTCTCTTTTGTTCTAAGTGTTTGCTTTTGATCTTCTTCAAAATTCTACACACTTCCAACATATTTATAGTCCTCCCTCAATTTACCATTTTGCCCTTCAACTTTCTCAAAATTACTAATTTACCATTAGTTGAAAACTAATTATGTAATTAGTTCATTTGTAACTATCTAGTTGGAATAGTCCAAAGAACTAACTAGAACTTCCAACTTGGCAATCCATGAGATTTCTTCTAATTGGTCCATTCTCTAATATATGGATTATGTTTCTCAATAAAGGCTTGTTCCATTCATAACCCTTAAATGGAAATTCATGTAGTAAATTAGAATTTTCTTTTCCAAGCCAATAGAGAAAAATTCTAAAAATATTCTAGGGTCGTCCGGCGCACCGGTCGAGTGTAAAATTACCAAATTAGGTCTAATAACTCTCACGTGCACTATAAATGAAATATTTCTAATAGGGTTAAAATTGAGTAACCCTACGGTGTCTTATTTATTCTATACCGAAATCTAGGTGCCAATACTACTAATAGGGATTGGATATTACAGAAAGTTTGTAATTTACCTGTTAAGCTAGAGCATAAAGCTTATTGGGCTGTCAAAAGCCCTTAACTTTGATTTGAGTATTGCAAGTCTTCAAAGAAAGTTACAATTATAAAAAATAGAAGCACTACAAATGATGCATATGACAACTCTAGGATATACCAAGCTAAGATGAAAACGGCTCATGACAAACAGATCTTAAGAGAACACTTCGAGGCAAATCAACAAAAATTGGATAAGAAGCCTATCCCTGACCCATAAAAGGCATTTAAGTCGTTACTGAATATAAAACCAAAGGAAGATGTGAGCTACAAATACAACTACCTATACATACATATGCATCTTAATTTCAGACTTTTTTTTAATTTTATGAATAATAGAGCTACTCATATAGATATTTTAAATTCAAATCTTTTGGTTGAATAATGCATGTGGATCCTTATCTTTGAATTTTTGTATTCTATTTTCAAATCTCTTCTAACAAACTGTCGGGTCACCAAAATCAATGGTATCATTTGGTACTATATAAATACAGTACCTCATTTTCTTGATATTCATATATTGAGATAAATGTGAGTGTAAATATGGAGGGAATCCCATATCAACGATTCTAAAATATATGTGTATTTTATAGATCTAGTCCTGAAAAAAATAAAGTATTTGTAGAGGTAGTAAACAATCTAAGAAAAGTATTAGTTGTAAGAAAAATCCATTTCATTTATAGAAGGGGTAGCCTTGGGTTATGGGGTGTGTGTCAACAGCTGCACATTTAAGAAGAAGTCAAGTTTTAGGTATTATTCCTACAGCTTTAACCGTGGAAAACTTGACTATGAAAATAATAAAAGAAGAATTACGAGTCTCATCCATGCATGAACGTATAGTTAGAATGTTTTACTATGCAAACGTTTTTATTGTTTTACCAGGTGGTTTTGATACCTTAGAAGAAAATTTTTAAATTGCCTCTTAGACCTAGCTGAATATCCATCAGAAACCCATAGGTTTGTTAAATGTCAATAACTATTTTGATTACTTACTCTGTTTTCTTGATCAAGCTGTGGAACAGAATTTTATTTTATATTTGGCGTGACAAATCCTTGTTTCTGCTACAAATACGGATGAATTGATTAAAAATGATAGGCAATTACCTACGAATATGACTTGGCAATAACTCAGATAGATTGGTCTGTGGGCCATAACAAGTGAAAATTATATCTGACACTTTGTTTATAATTTTTTTTTTTTTTGTGTTTATTAGCATCATCATTTTAGTTTATATTTGCTTAAGTGTCTCTCAGATTTATTTCTTTTGAATAACTGGTATTTCAGGTAATATCTCCTATACTTTATCTCTTTCTATTTAAACATTAAAGAGAATATTTCAATCTGGTTTAAGGGGGAAGATAGTAGACATAAGTTGTATTTTGCATTATAAAAATTAAAAAAAAATGATAGGGTCCAACATACTTATTTGATTAAAATTGCAGAGTAAAGAGTTTATTTTTAAACTTTTGAAATGCATTATATGTCAAATTAGATTAAGAATGGTAAAGTAAGAAGTTTTTTTAATAAAACTTTTGAAACGCATTTTAACTAACTTGTTGTTATGTTGTTTTATATTTCATGCATTATTATTTATTGTATGTAGTCTTGGTAATTCTTGTATAGAGGAATTTGCTTTTCTACCTAGGTATTATTTTAAATTGTTTGGTTTGAGTCACTGTTTCTATTTAGGTTACTAAAAAATGACTTCCGAAATATTTTTGAGAAATATTTTTGAGCACAATGCTAAGTTTTGTAGTAAGATGGTGATTCAACGTATATAGCTAAGATAATTTCTATGTTTAAGTATATATTTTTCTAATCTCACATATCTTTTGTGAGTAAGTAAAAAGGTTGAGAAAATAACTTACGAACTTTCATTGATCTTTTGAATTAATTAATTTTTTTTTAGAATGATATTATTCTAATTAAAGAATAAGTTAGTTGCATAGTTGCATGACGATTTAAAGTGAATTTTCAAATTGTGTGTAATATATTTTGGTGAGAAACTGATTTTTTATTTTGTAATGCTTTCTTATATTCTTTAAAAAAATACAAAAAATATAAAGCAAAATAAATTTAAAAAAAAAAAAGAAGAAGAAGAATCAATTTAGTTTAATAAAGTCTTCATTCAATTTTCGAGGACAAATATTTTTTAAGACAGTTTTCTCACCAAGCTATATTTGTATTATTCTCACAAGACAATTGAAGTCCAAAAATTGGTGCGTGTCTAGAATGATTGATTTTTCAACGATTAATTTTCTTAACTTTGGATCAATATTACATTGCATGTAGTCTAGCTAGGTAGGGGCTATGATGAGCAAATTAAAATACATATTTGTTAAAAAATTCAGTCACCATTTAATGTCACTAATTTTAGTATTTTGGTATTTTTAAGCTTGAAATAAAGTGTTGTCTTTAAATTGTGATTACTGAATGCTATTTGTACAGGTTTAGTAAAATAAACATAAATCTCAATGCATAAATTAAAATGAAGAAATTCGTGAACCTAGAGTAACAAGACTCAATCTTACACAAACTTGAAGAATAGTTAAAAACTCAAATCCAACATTGTATAGGCTAAAATTGGGATACAGTAGAACTGGATTACAACTTTCGCTCAATTTGACCAACCTCACTTATATGGATCGTATTTAACAAAATACGTACCCAATTAGTATAATTATTTAAGCTAAGAAATAGTGACTCAATTATCTATAACTCTTATGTTGATAGAAAAGTCCAAAGCAGTTGTTATCATGTATCAAATTGTATTGCAAATTGGTAAAAAAGTTGTTGGCCAAAATCTGATATATCTTTGGTATTTTATCTATATCTCATTGGATACTCATCCAAATTGTATGAACCTTATCGCTTGGAAAGAATAGATAAAATATTACAACTTTTATGTCGACCAAAAAGGCTATATCGATCATTTCTATTGTCAAAAAAGTTCGGTAATTAAGTGAAGAATTGGGTAGCCTAAATTATTAAAGATTGAAGTCACACTAAATATGTTTTCATTCATTGCCTATATAAAGACACCCTTAGAAGGTTAGAGGACATTTTTTTATACTTTACAATTCTCTTAAATACTTTTCCTTTAACATTCATGAGAATGAATTGTAAGTTAGGTTAAATTTATTGGCAAGGTCAGAGATAAACTTCTATGAGTAATGAATCTACGTTTAGATTTTGATTCTTTGTTAAGAGCTACAATATTGTAAGTATGTTGTGTCTAAACTCTTATCTATTACTTTTCTATCATTCTGAGGTTATAATTCTCATGTTTCATATATTTTTAGTCATACTTTCTTTATGTGATTCTTGTTGAATTATAATTGTTACTGGTTATATCATTTTACAAGTTAATCTTTTGCTACAATATTTTCAAAATGATATGTTGTCAATCTTAGATAACTTGTATAAATGAACATAGTTTGTGATGATATTTATAAAGAGTTTAGTCATGTCAAATATATTTATTATTAAATGTGTCATATTATACATATCTTCTGATTGACTGTTTGTATGTGAAACTTTCAATTAAGTTATAAATATTGAATCAAAGTATAGAAAAGATTTATGAAGCATATTAGTTACTCTCGAAGACTTGCTCACATCAATATATTTTCTTCCTTAATTCACATTTAATTTTACCTTGTCTATATTAATCTCATATTCAATCTTCTCCTTCATTACTGTTTTAATATTTTTATTTCATTAACCTATTTTTTTGAAAGCTTCCTCATAGGATCGACAACTCAATCTATACTATGTTAACCGCATAACATTTTGAGCATAAACACTAGCGATATGGGATTTTGGCACCTGCTCCTTACCTTATCCATTTTTTCTCTAATATCTATAACCTCAAGAATATTGGATCTTGGATTTTACAATCTACCCCATAAGGACATACGACCCCGTGTGCACTAGGCTCCTGGGAACACATAATTGACCTATGTAGGCTAGACCCTAAGGGTGCACATCATGTGTACGCTATCTGTAACCCAGCCTACATGCTCACTGGCCCACATCACAAGGTAGGTCTAGCTCTGATACCGTTTGTAATGACTCACTCCTATGCAGTATGATTTGTTTGCTTTGGGCCTGAGCCTGTACAGTTTTATTCTTGGTTCCCCTCAAAAGGCCTCATACTGATTTAAAAGAATTTTATATATGTAATCCACAAACGTTTTCTAACAAAATGATGTGGGATTCTGGTACCTGGCCCTCTCCTCTTCCATTTTTCCTCTATTATATATGGCCTCAGGAATCTTGGATCTTAGGTGTTACAATCGGTGTTGGCAAACTGTTTATTAAGTAAATGGTTATTTGGAAGGCATTCCACCAGTGTATTAATTGTGTATTAATGGTGCATGCTTGTGAAAGAAGTGTCAAACCTATGTCTGTGATGTATCTATGTATCTTTTCTACTCTACCATTTTATTGTGATGTATAAAGGCAAGTAAATCTATAAGTTATGCCTTTTACTATTAGAAAAATGGGCCTCACTAATACAATGCTATTAATACATTTTAAATTATGTCAGTGAATACTGGTTTGATAATATTGTGTCACTAATCACTGACACTTTTTTGTATTGTTAGTGAATTATTAATACTATAGTATCAAAAGCATGAAGTATTAGTGAATTATTGATATTATAGTATTAATAAATCTAGAACGACATAGTTTTGATTAAAAATTATTTTATTTTTAAAAAATCAATTAGAAAATTTTAATATTTTATACCCAAAACGGTAGCATTCTGAGGGGAATAAATAAGTAATTCCCCTAAAACGACACCGTTTTGGAGGCTTATCAATAAATTCCCTAAAACGGTGATGTTATAAAAGTTGGGGAAATTAAAAAGAAAAAGGAAATTGCCTTAAATAGTCACCTGGTTTTAAAAAAGCTTGAAAGATTCTCGTTATGTTGACCAAATTGATCGAAGTTGACTTCCATTAACTAACAATTGACCAGTTTGGCAAACATTGACCAACTATTTATGGGCACTGAACCAATCCACCAAGGACACAATTGGACTCCAAATATAGTGATCTACATTATGGCGAGATTATTTTTACTAATGAAGCATTAGAGGAGTGTGAAAATTACTAGGAAAAATAATGGAGCCGACAATCAACAATTGATAAATGGTTTGTCAAGGCTTAACAAGGGCAAAACTGAAACTATGTGTTGTTAAATAAAGATTATATCCAAATTAATAAATAAAAAAACTAATGACCGCGGGTCTTTTAGTTTTTTGAAACAAAGGGATGTTTAAGGCACTTCGTTCATAATTAGGGGGTCCAGTAGTTATATTCCCATAAAAAATCAAAAAAAATTATTTTAAGATTACATCAAATTATATTATTGATACTATATCAGACTACATTATTAATATTACAATCAGACTATACTATTGAAATTTTTTCGGAAGCAACACATGGTTTTAAAGCATACCTACCAAAATTGCGCTACCAAAATCAAATCATCGCAAGCAATATATGCAGTTTTGAGGACATTCTAGTCTGCACATTTCACTCAAACTAAAAGACTCCTCAAAACAGGAGGAATAAATCAACTACTTACATCCGCCAAAGCTTGAACCCCTAAGCAAAAAAACAAAATCAATTTTGTTTTCCTCTCCAACAAACTTTGCCCTCCTCATACAAGCAAACCCTAACTATTTAATACTAATCTCAAATACACCCGAGCAACTATATTTGTAGCAATTCGTTATTTTCATAATCTTCGAGTTTGTATTCGTCAATGTCATCTTCCCGAGCAATACTTAGAAAGCCTTATCCATCGATTTCCTTAAACAAGTCCTCTGTATTCTTATTTTCACTTTCACCGTGTCCAGCTTGACAAGAAACGATGACAACTTAGCTAGAATGATTGCTGCTAGCTCACTAATGATGCTGTAGCTCAGCTTCGGCGACAGATCCGGCAACATCTTGGTGCTCGAAGGCTAAGTACACAATGGGTATTATGGAAAAGTGTTTCCGTTAGGGTTGAGCTTAGAGCAAGCTAAGGGATGAGTTTCTGAAACCCGAGGAAGCTTCTGGAAACAAAAAAAGGTTTTATGAAGAACTCGTTGATAGCAGAACTTTACTTAAAAATTGTAAGATGTGAGGTTTTCTTTTCAAAAAGAAAG
Organism: Ailanthus altissimus; assembly: GCA_946807835.1. Taxonomy (NCBI): domain Eukaryota; kingdom Viridiplantae; phylum Streptophyta; class Magnoliopsida; order Sapindales; family Simaroubaceae; genus Ailanthus; species Ailanthus altissimus. The sequence goes on along the minus strand of OX327688.1, from coordinate 29,162,985 downwards.
AAATTTATTTCATATTTATTTATACTCGGGTTATATATGGCCATTAATCTATTGTTCATGTCATTAACTTCTTTGGGGCATTGTTTAAATCTTTGTGTTGCTTTAATCAGCAACAGGTCGGCGCGAAGTGATTCATCATGCTCAAACATGAGCCGATCATTCCTTAAGGACGATTTATAGATCATCAAATTCTTTCCATTGATGGTGTATACATTTTTCTAATTAAAACTTTTGTCCTTTCGCCTAATTCATTGTTGAAATTATTGGAAGTGTGCCTTAAAAGCATAATTATTTATATTTAGATACTACTGAAAATAATTAATAGCTCAATATTATATTTACAATTATGATTGTTTTATTCAAATATCATGAAATTCCTTAATTGTTATATGTAATCTTAAACTTAGTATATAATAGTTATATACGAGAGGATTAAGTTTAAGAGTAATAATCTAAATTCGTCCTTAGTCTGGATGAAGACAAACTTTATTTTGATAGACTATAAGTGCAGTCAATTTGTATATTGTATACAATGATTTTATCCGAATCATTCTATGTGTTGACATAGAAGATGGAGGCACTTTGTATAATGTTGATTATATAGGACTGGACCACGGTAAAATTAATTCTCTATTAATTTTCGTTAGTAAAGAGAATTTATTTTATCACTATATAATCATATATGGATTAATCTTAATCCTGAGTGATAATGAACTCTTATTCATTAAGTTATGTTTATAAATTTACAAGGGAAGACTGTAAAAGATTTCAGTCAATTATTAAGTATTTTATAAATGTAACAAAATGGATGGTTAGAAACATTTCTCACAGATATGGAATCCACTCATTTCTAGAAGAAGTTAGATAAGTTGTTCTTTTGATAATTAATTCTAGTCTTGAACATAATGAGCGCTCATTTTTTTTAAGAGTTAAAATAATAATAAATTTTTGAATTTCACAAATTAAATATTCAAAAGAGAATCAATGTAGATCAAGGATAAAGATGTAATTAAAGATATTAACGGACACTCAACCTAGCTCTAATTATGAACACTTGTAGATGATTGATCTATATGAAATGATTATTAAATGGACGAAGACAGTTTTCTGTTTTATAATTCATCTACAAAATTAAGAGTTCACCTTTATAATTTTAATGGAGTAATATAAAGTTAATAAATAAAATTATATTGATTTAAGAGTTTAATCAAATAATTTAATTTATTGGAACTTAATTTTGTAGGTCTATCAAGTCCTTATGCTGGCTCCATAAACATTGAAATGGACTATTGAATTAATTGTTAGATCTAAAATATTAATTGGCCCAAGTTTAATTTGATTAAACTTATTAGAACCAATTAATTAATTTTATTGGCCTATTATTTAATTTAATTAAATTTATTGAGCTAAATCAATTACTGGCCCAATCCATGATAGTTATGAAATTAAATAAATAATTAGATTATTTTTTAAATTAAATAATCATGTAATTATGAATTATCCAAATTATTTAATTAAAGATAATATTAGATATTATATTTATCCTTTTAATTATCTAAATTAAAATAATATAAAGATATTATTTTATCCTAATCCTATTATGATTAAGAGTTTAAATAACATAAAGATTCTTATACTATAAAAAGATATTTTCAGAATCACTTTTACATATTTTTCATTAATGATTCTTTTAAGCTAAATTTTTATAGAGAGAAAAATTAAAAACATAGAATTTAAATATTCTAAAATTTGTCAACTCGCTCACACGAGTAGTCCACTGGTGAGAGATACAACGTAGAAGATTTACTGGTATTGACAAAAAACATTCGTGAAAATTCGTGATTGAAATATTTTTCTTATACTATCTTATTACTAAATTAAAATAGACACAAAAAATTTTAAAATCGATCCTGCAGAAATGTGGAGCATTTTATTTCTTGTTCATTTCTTTAAGTCTTGAAGAAATTTGCTCGGTCTTGAGCTAGTTGGAAATGGCTCAGTCCTCAATATTGATCGTATTGTCCTCTTTGTTGTTTGTGCTTTTGTGAGATTTTTTGCAGGACATGTGGAGTGTGTTAGAATTGTCAAGAAGTTCAATTCGCCCTTACTGGTCTGTTTCTATTTGATTATTCTGTCGTTCAGTTCACTTGATATTCCTGCAAGTTATAGGAGGGGGATACTCAAAAGAAATAGTTGCTCGATGTTGGACTGTTGAAACAGGAGTTCTTTTAGATACGGAGCTTCCCAATGGTTATTGTCTATGTCCTTTAAATTCGATGTGTGTTTAGATATGCATGCTTGCTATTGAATTTTGTTGTCTTTCCTTTGTAGTTTTTAACTGGCATTAGGTGGGTCAATACGACTTTGATTTAAGCATATCCTTCAATTGAATGAGCATATTCAGTCCCTAAAAGAATGGTTCCTCGTCCTGGTGGAAACTCTGTGTTTTAATGCAAATCCTGCACAAAACTTATTTACCTCTAGCTGAAATGATCAATTAGATTTGTTACTTGTGCTTGGCTTTTTGCACCTCTTGCTAAGTTAGTCACTCATATTCTGTTACTTATGTTTGGACTGTATATCGCTGTGTTAGATTTGTTTATATGTGTTGGTTTTGGCTTATGGTAAATTCTGAAGTCCACATTCGCTACAACAACAGCAGGTGGTTATGTGGTTTCCTCATGGCATTTCACTCTATTTCTATGAATTAGCTTTTAGATACGAGATTGTTGCATCTTCATAGTGGATAAGTTATCCTCCTTGTATTATTTATAGGATCATACTATGCCAATAGATAGATTAACTTGGCATGCACTTTAGTAGCTATTTTATTTATCTTATGTTTTTACTTTCTGTCACTTATTCTGCCCCTTTTGCTGAGAATCGATTTAGTTTATTTTATAAGATATTTAGTTAGAGGAAGCTTTGAACTTCATTAGAATATCACCCATTTGTTTCAAAATATTACAAGCATACACAGGAGTTCATTACTGTATTGACATAGAAATACAAAAATTCTCATACTCATTTACTGCTGAATCTTTAATATTTAACAGGTCCTCTAAAAATTTGTTAGCAGTGAAAAACACTTTGAAGATGAGAGGTGTTGCAGTTCTTCAATAGGGTGTTTCCAAGTTGTTTACTACAGAATGGTTCGTGAGTTCCTTTATTCCTGATATGTTACCTGAAATTCTTGATTTGAATGTGCAAACTGGGGATCCTACAATTGACATTTGTGACTATTGGCAGCTGGTTAGGTTGCACATTATCCTTGTAAATGCTCTTTCCCTCTTCAACTGCCTTTATTTAGAGGAGGCAAATGGGTTATGCCGGCACAGCCCACAAAAACTGGGCTCAAGTGGATTTTCGTACCAGCACAGCTCATTGGCACATCTTCGGCTTCATATCGTGCCCTGAGCCCATTTTTTTAAATAAAATAAAATAAATTTTTTTTTAAAAAGTTATGAAAATGCTGCTGTATGCAACAGTCTTTAAAAAATATATATTATATAAATTTTTTTTTAAGACCATTGATCAACAATCTTTTTGACCATTGATCAAAGGCTATATGGGGTGCCTTCTCCATTTTCACAATTTTCGCTCACTCACACTCAATCTCTCACAATTCTCTCTACACTCTCACTCTACTCTCAACTCAACTTAAATATCTCTCTTATTATTTATTTATTTTTACTTTTTTTTATCTAATTACATATCTACATTTTATTATCCATTTCAATCTCATTGCTCTAAATGAATTGGAAGATATTTTATTTTCATTTAAACAAATTTCTATTAATTAATATGTTTCCATAACTGAAAATATTAGAAATATTAAAAAAATAAAAAGAGGACGAACATCAAAAGTTTAGAATTATTTATAAGGATAATTAATTCATTTTAACTTGATTAACTTAAAAGCTTTCAAATAAATAGTTTAAATGATAAATTCAAATTTAAATGAAATAAAATAAAATAACAAATAAATGATCGATTTAATAATTATCACAAACTTTGTTAATACTTCAAATAACTAAAAACATTAGGGGCCAATTTATTATTTACCATCAACCGGTTGTCTAAGCGGGACAGTTGGCTGCACGTTATCCCTGTCCTTATTTAATTTAAAGGAAGGTTCCAGCTTAGATTATTCAGCTTTGATTTACTTTCCTTGTGTATATATGTATATATGGAATTTTACACAGTTTTCCTTAAAAAGTGTTTGGCACAACTGGCTGCAAATTAGCCCTGCCGTTATTTCATTTAAAGTAAATAAGGAAGATTCCAACTTAGATAATTCAGCTTTCATTTACTGTCCTTGTGTATATATATCTCCGTGATAAGATAGAAATTACACATAAGTTTCAGCAGGAGTGTTTTTAGGTTACTTCCTCATGGATCCGAAGATCGTACAAATTTTAGTCTTAGTAATCATTTGTTGGGAATGCCGTGGTATGGTTGCTGATACGAGTCTTTCAAGAGAAGAAGACTTAGAGTTGGAAAGACAGCTGAAGACTCTCAATAAGCCGCCCATCAAAACAATTAAGGTATGACTATGAGATATTGATATGAATATGAATACTGACTGTTCGTTAATTAATTACTTCTTTCTTAATTCTTGATTGTAAAACGCTCACATTATTCCATGAAAGTTGTACGTGAAAAAGCTTCTCTAGCCAATAGTGGTTATATATATGATTGTGGATTAATTTTGTGTAATATTTGGACCTAACAATTGAAAATGAAAACATAAAATTACATACGAATCACTGAATCTTGATTTTTTCCCTGCCGTCGGTCAATATATATATTATAGCTGATGCTTCTTTCATTTTTTCCCTTTTAATTTGTAGACTATGGAAGGTGAAATTATTGATTGCGTTGATATTAATAAACAACCTGCACTTGATCATCCATTGTTAAAGAATCACAAAGTTCAGGTAAGTCGTTTTAAATTTAATTTTTTTGTTATTTGCTATTAATAAACAGATGAATTTACGTAAACATATTTTTGTTTCACTATTTATTTGTGTATATATATATATATATATAAAAAAAAATTAGACGAGGCCAATGACTTTTCCTAGTGAGTCACCAAAAATGTCGTCAAAATCAAGACCACCATTCACAAGGCGGGGAAGGGAATCATGTCCAAAAGGAACTGTTCCAATAAGAAGAACTTCGAAAGAAGATCTAATAAGAGCTAGATCAATGACAAAAGAATCTATGATTTTCCCCAGTGGTCATCGCTTCCACGTAAGGTCCCTTCTTTTGGTTCTTTACTACAACTGTTCTTTTATTTCGTTTTGATAAAAAAAAAAAAGAGAAAGACATGCATTATTTCCTTTTCTTTTTTAAAATACAAGTAATGAATTTTCCTTAAATACATTCTATGTTTGGTGACAGGTAGCCAACCTAGCGATGAAGAAAGATGCGCCATATTTTGGAGTTCAAGCACATATTCAATTGTGGAACTTAAGTGTTGCTAACGATCAGCATTCCTCTTCAAACATGTGGATCCAAAATGGCCCGCCTGATCAATTAAATGTTATAATTGCTGGATGGACGGTATATAATTCCCTTTAATTAGATGCCAGCCTAATTTGAGTTTTTACTTAGATAAATACATATCACTAATTGGTGGTTGATAAAATAAAAAGATTCTTTCTAAAAGAAAACAATAGAAAGTAACAAACAAATAGATCTGATTTTATATATATAAATAGATAAGTGGGGTTTTACTTGGGTTGAATTTTTTACTTAAAATTATAACTTTAAAATTTAAGTTAAGAGAAATTTATCCTATATATTAGTTTATTACTCAACCCAAAAATTTAAGGTGATAGGTGAAGACTCAATATTAGTATTAAAGACAAGTCTCTAATAGTCTCCCTCACGTGAAACGTGAATTTGAATAGGTTTGAATCAGGTGAATCCCCCCATCTCCAAAAAACCAAGAAAGCCAATAAACTAGAAATTAACTGAAAACAAAGATATAAAGTCTCAAACTTAAGACCTTGACTCTGATATTATATTAGTTTATCACTCAACCCAAAACTTAAGCTGATAGGTGAAGACCCAATATTAATATTAAAGACAAGTCTCTAACACTATATATATAAATAAATTATTCTTTGGCGACAACGTTTTTAATGTTTTAAACTGTAAACTTGTCAAAACGTTGTTGTTTTGGCTGCTTTTGGTTAAAAATAGGCTGTTTTGAAGTGGTTTTTTTGAATGAAAACAATATCACTATTGTTTTTTTTTTTTTTTTTGATAATTCAATATCACTATTGTTAACGTTCCTAATTCTACCAGGTTTCGCCCAGCTTAAACGGAGACATGCTTACTCGAATGTTCATATATTGGACTGTAAGTATTTTAATTTTATTAGAAACCAACGGAACTCTCTACAAAAACTCGCTAATTATTTGGTAGTATTTATGTGATTATTTATCTTCTTATTGTTAATATTCTGAATCCTTGTTCATTGATTTTGATTCCAACAGGCTGACGGTTCCTAGACCACAGGCTGCTATAACCAACGTTGTCCAGGTTTTGTGTCAACTAATGCGGAGATAACTCCAGACTACCCTTTATTGCCAACTTCAACCTATCTTGGAGATCGATATGACATAAATATGATGATTTATCAGGTTAGAAATCTTTCCATTTTTTTTTTTTTTTTGGGTTCTGAGCACCATTTTTAATTAATATTAATTAACTTGCAGGATCAATCAACTGGAAATTGGTGGTTTGCGTTCGCTGAGGACAATATACTTTTGGGTTATTGGCCAAAGGAACTATTTAATCATTTGAGTGGTGGAGCAGAAAGTGTGGCTTCGGGTGGAATAGCTATAGCTGGTAAAACTGGGATAAGTCCTCCGATGGGAAATGGTCGTCTGCCAGATGGTTGGTATGATGAAGGTTCTTATTTTCGAAATATCCATATCGTAGATGACCATAAGAATTTGCAAAATCCAAATGAAGATGCCTTAGAAGTATATAAAGATCAATCTGGTTGTTACGACTTAATAAATAATAAAAATTGTTATCAGGATCAGTTGTATTATTGCTTCAGCTTTGGAGGACCAGGTGGTAAGTGCGGGGATTAATAAATTTTTAGACTTAAAAGCGGGATTCTCTCATTATTTGCTTTTATCCGTGAATAATAGATATGTTCGCAATCTTAATATTTACTTCTTTTGCAAATTACTTTTTCTACCAATCTAACATTCTAACATGTATTTGCGGGACCATGATCCTCTTCTAATCTAATTTTTTGTCTAATCTTTTTACTAATATAGAATTAGTAGTTGATAATTAAGAAATAAATTTTAACCACGTATAATTAATTAAAAATAAATTACACTAACATCTTTTTTAGTATTATTTCTATCATAGGTCGCACTATCTTGTGAAGAGTTTGCTAGTTAGATTTAAGTTTGGTATGTTTCTTAAAAGGCTCTTTCAAAATGTGAAATAAAACCAAAAAAAAAAAAAACAAGTGAGGGAGGAAAAGAAAATAATGAGATGGTGGAAAGAAAAGAGGAGGAATAACGTTTTAAAATTCAAATTCCTGAAAATAATAATTAATTTCATCTTCTAAAAGATGGTTTATATATATATATATATATATATATATATATGTGTGTGTGTGTGTGTGTGTGTTCCCTTTTAATGAGTTAAAATTAGAGTTAGCAATGTGCCGGGTTAGAGTAAGGATTACATTCCTCTTCTCTATACTTGAATAGGGTGAGATTTTTCATACTCACCTCATACTCGATTTATGTAATTCGAGTTTTAAGTGAAAAATTTTTAAATGGGGATGAGGATTCTTATAGGTACCTTATACCCAATATTATTTTCATTAATGTTTTAAAATATTCTTTAATTTGTACTAATTTAATTTTGAAACATATAATCATAATATACCAAAATAAATTTATCCCAAATAAATTATTTTGAAATTCAAAGTTCTTTCCACAAACTTTAAATTTTGATAATTAAGAAGCTTTATAAAAAAAAATACTAATATTATAAAACTTCTGTAAATAAACCTATCATCTTTTGATTTACAGTCTCATGTGATAATAAGTCAATTTTAATAGATAAATAATTTGGTGGAACAGTAAGAAGCCAAATGCGATCAAATAAGTTGCTTCGTTCTTCATTTTAATTTCATATTTGATACTAAATAAATAAGTTTAATAAAAAAAATACTTATATTTTATCAACATTAAAAAGGAAAAACTCCTTTTCATTTCAATAACAAAGAATAATTTTTAATTTTTTAAGGGAAACAAAAGTCATTATTAGAATTTTTTTAATTGTGTTATTAAATTGGCCTTTCAGGTTGGGTTTGAGGAAACCAAATATTCCCCATTCCCAACCCAAATTTAATTTAGGGATGGATCGGCTTCCCTAACTAAACCCACTCCATCCTCATAAAATGGTAAAAATGCAACTAGAAATTCGCCCCAACCCCATGGAGAAGAATTCTATCACCCCTAATTAAAATGCTCTCTTTTGATTGAATTTTTTTTTTTTTTTGCTAAAAATAAAACCTCATTAACTAGGCATGTAATAACTAAGGAATATCCTCTATAACTAGAGTTTCTATATCAAAGGGGACAATAGTTCCCCCAAATACATTAGAGTCTATTTACAAATATTAAACACGAAAAAATATTCAAATCATTAACTTTCAAGAAGAATAATCATAAATTTCACATCAAGATGGTAAGGTAGCATATACTCATTATTAAGAATAATTTTTAGCTAATAGTATGATAAAAATAAGGAAAAATATTATTTTAATCCCTTATTTTAAAGGTATATGCCAACTTAGTCCCTCATGTTTTAATAATTATCACATTAATCTCTATTGTGAATAAGATTCTGTTAAATGGAAATTTTTTGCAGCTTGTACTAAAATACCTTTAATGTAATACATAATAGCTATTAATAAATATCTCGAGGAAAAGATATTCATAAAGCATCCTATAGGTTTTTCATCCAGTCTGACTTACTAATTTAGTGTGTAGGCTAAAGAAGTTCATTTATGAATTTAAGCTTACTTTTCGAAACTAAAATTTTTATTTTAATGAAATAATCAAAGGGTTTGATTTTATTTATAAATAAATAAATAAAAAGTGTGTATGTACAGAAAGGTCAGTGAGAGCATGATTGCCTTTATTGTTCTTTACGTGGATGACATACTTATTATCACAAACGATATTGGTATGTTACAATCAGTCAAGAGTTATTTGAATAAAAACTTCTCCATGAAAGATTTAGAAGAGGCTTTCTGTATACTGAATATAAAGTTTTTATAAAAATAGAGTTAAGAGACTGATATAACTCTCTCAATCCTAGAACATAGAAAGTATTTTGAAAGGAACTTAAATAATTGTAAGACAGTTAATATACCTCTCAAACTTGGCATTCATCTTTTTAAGAGAATGTCTCCTCATACTTAAGATAAAAGAGTTAGAATGTCTAGTATACCATATATATCAACTGTAGGCAACTTAATGTATACCAAGTTATGTATAAGACCTGCTATCAATATAACTATAAGTATTACGAGTCATTATTAATCTAATCCAAGTAGTGACCATTGAATGGTCATGAAATGTATCCTCAAAATCTTAAGGGTACAAAGAATAAGTTTTTGATTTATAAAGAAATTGACTTATAAGTGAGGAGATATATTGATTTAGACTTTCAGTCTAATCCGAATAATAAAAATTTACATATGGATAAGTATTTCTTCTCAATGGTGCGTAGTTAGTTAAAAGAGTGTAAAACAGATGTCCACTGCTAATTTTACCTTAGAGGTATAATACCTTGAGGCTTTGGAAGTTGCAAAAGAAGTAGGGTAGATACGTAATTTTATTGCAAAGTATGGGATAGTCTCAAGTTCAATGGATCTTATCCTTTTATTTTATGACAACAACGGAATAATTGCTCAAGCCAATGGCATACTAAAACTCTAAACATGTGGAGTGAAAATATTATATAATTAGATAAATCTTGACTAAATGAGCTGTAATAATTTTTAAAATAAATTTTATCGATAATAAACCAGATCCACTCACTAAGGTCTTAATTGTTAAAGTCGATAGATATTAAATATCATTAAAAATAATATTAAAGCAAGTAAAAATTATTAGAGTTAGTGCTTATGTAATATTTTAATTTATATAAATATTAAATTAACGAGACTTCACATTGTAAATAATGTATTATGTTAATGATACCATTATTTAATTGATATCACAGAGCCAAAGAAATTAAGAGTGATGGCTCTTTTTTTCAAAAGAAGAGTGAAGAAACGAAGATGGATCGGTACCACAGAGTAGAGAAGCCAAAAGCAGAGACACCAATTGACGAGAATGAGTTTCGGATTACTAATCAAGGGAGGATGCGCAGCTATATCCCTTATGCTATGAGTCTTCTTCGGGAAAATGGTTCAACTGAAGTTGTTTTTAAGGCAATGGGAGGGGCTATCAATAAGACTCTGACCATTGTGGAGCTAATAAAAAGAAGAATTGTTGGCCTTTATCAGCATACAGTTATTGGATCCACAGACATAACTGATACGTGGGAGCCTTTGGAGGAAGGCCTCCTTTCTTTGGAAACCACAAGGCATGTGTCAATGATTACAATAACCCTTTCAAAGAAGGAACTGAATACGTCTTCTGTTGGGTATCAGCCTCCACTGCCTTTTGAACAGGTGAAAGCATCCACAGAAATTGATTTCGATATAGAGAGCTCACCTCATGGTCTGCGTAGAGGCCGGAGCGGTAGAGGAAGGTCGAGAGGAAGAGGTATGTCTTCTTTGGAAGGAAGAGGTGAGGGTTTTGTGTCTGCTGAGTACGAAGATGGAGGTTAGGACCGGGATAATCGGGCCTATGCTAGAGGAAGGGGTCGATGGAGAGGTAGAAGCTTCCGTGGTCGTGGAAGAGGAGGATATAATGGACCTAATGTTGATGCAAAGCAGGATAAAGGCTACAATTATGGAGTGCCTTCTCAAGGCTATGGACGTGGACGTGGGAGGGGAAACCGCGGAAGGGGCCGTGGCTATAGATCAAATGGGCCGATCCAAGCAGCTGCATGATCTCCCTTGAACCGAATGCAAATGGAGTGTCACCCTATCTTTTATGTCTAATAATCTTTTCCATTTTTTATTATTTATTTCTTCTCTTTGTGTAGAGTCTCCAGACTGTCAGTGTTTAACTTTTTTTTTTTTTATTTTTTTCCCTAAAGAAATGAGAGTGTGTCGAAATACAAAAAAAATTTTCTCTTACCTCCTCGTGATGGAACTTCGGTTGCAACATAGTACAAAAGCCTAATAACTACCATACCACACTCCCAAAAGCCAATCAATATTTAACTTTAGGATATTGATATAGATGCGGTAGTTCTAAATGACCTATCACGAAGCAGTTTTTTTTTTTTATTATTGATTTAGGTAAAGATGTTTGTACAACTCTTAACTTTTTGTATCTTTGACCGATTGCATTCTTTGATTTTTGTGTTTGGAAAAAAAAAAATTTTAAAAAAAGGGTAAAATCTCTTAGGGCAGTACAAGAAGCATGAGATTAAATTATGCTGCAACTTAAAGAAGAGAGGGATTAAATTTATATCTCTGTAACATTATGACAAAAGAAAAATAATTACTTTCTAGATAGACCATAAATCCTAGCACGACAATTCATATCTTAAATTGGGGCTATTGATACCACTTCAAAATCTTGTTCACGCCCTATTTTTGTAATAACATTTTAATTCCTAGACAAAATTACAATAAAAGACACGTTATATAGTTACACTTTGCTGCAAACACTTCGTATCATATAAATTAGAAGCATAATTTTAATTTGTTATAACTATTCTATAAAAAAAAAAAATTATTCATACTTCAAACACAATAGAAAAGATGAATCATTTCTGAAGATCTTATATTAAATATACAGAAGATATTAATTTCTTTTTTTGAAAAAAAATAATTTTTCTACTATTAATAATGAAGAAAAAAATTCATTACAAAGAAAAACATGATTCATTGAGCTAAATTATTTTATAATACTAAAACTTTAGCTTCATATTAATCCAAAACAGGAAAACAAAAAAGTTAGTTGCAGCAGGCGTAAAGAGAAACATAATAAAACGGGAAGAATTGACCTATTATGATTTAGCTAAACACTTTTAAAATTCATTACATTCCAACATTTAAGTTAATCCCAGAAAAATTGATTGAAAATGTCCTGAAAATTTTGTGAAGCAGTCAACGGTGAATCCGAAAAATATCTCAAATAAAAGAAGAGGGGGGGCGCCGCGGCCGCGGCGGGGCTTGTCTCGTTTTAAACAAAAACCTTCACATAAAAATTAATCAAGATATCCATCAAGAAATGGATAGGCATCACAAATATGATATTGTTAAGAGTTCGATGAATATTACATATTTTTATATTATTATGATATTATTTATTTTTTAAAAAATTAAGTTTAACTAAGATTTAGCCCAAAAAAAATTCAGACTAATCCCAAATTTCGGATTCATAAAAAAAATTCAAACCCAAATTCAAATTAAGTAAAACTCGGCTCAAATCTAAAATTTTTTTATTCCTAAGAGCACATCTTTGTGACCTTTTTCTTTATATGATTTTTTGTGATTTTTTCTCTATATTTTAAGTTGAGTTATAGTGCAATGTTGAGAATGTTACTCAGCTCAAAAAGTGGATGTAAGTTTACGAGAATCAAATTACTGTAAATTTCTAGTGTTTTATTCTATAATTTTATTTTTTATTGTCTGTTGTTATTAATTCTTGAATTTCGAATTTACAAATTTTTAAATGTTGTATTAGAGTACAAATTTCAAATAATGGTATCAAAGTTAAAAATTTGAAGGATTAGAAGAAGATAAATTATCAAGAATCAAATAATGGCAACCACCAAATTTGAGTTGAAGAAGTTTAATTGGCAAATAGACTTTAGTATATGGCAAAAAAAAAATGAAAGTTTTGTTGGTACATCAAAAGGTTGCTAAATTTTTATTGGAGCTAGAGAATGAAAAAAGAGCTTTAGTAAGTGATGAGAAGATAGCAGAGATAGATAAAATCACATTTAGCATCATCTTCTTGAAGTTATCTAATAACATACTATGACAAATCCATGAAGAGACCACAATAAAGGAGTTTTAGAGTAAATTTGAAAGTTTATTTATTTTTAAATCTTTGTTTAGCAAGATTCTTCTTTTAAAAAAAATTATTTTACTTTTGAATATAGATCCCTTTAAAGGCTCGGAGGAAATCTTGACAAATTCAAGATAATCGATATATACTTGGCAATTATTGGTGAAGCAATCAATGATGAAAATCAAATTATTATTCTCTTGTTGTTAATTTTTTATAAATAAAATAAAATTAATAATTAAATATGACAAAAAAATTGTATCTTAAAAAATTGTCTGACTGTGAAAACTAAGGAAACGAGAATTTATTCCTTTAAATTATTTCTTTAAAAAACATTCTCCTTACATAATTTTTAAAAGTTCATGTTTTTGTTTAATAAAATCCTTTATCTCCAAAAATTAAGTCAAATCAAAGTATTTTTATTGTCTTCTTCTGTCCATATTTGTTTCTCTTTTAGCTTCTGCCTAAAAAAAATCATCAAATCAATTAAAGAAAGAATTTCACAAGAGATGGTGGTTGTCAAAGACTCTAACAACTTAGGCCTCTTTTTTATTCTTCTTATTCTTAAAGGCATCTCCCTCCTTAAGTAATTTACCATTATCTCTTTTATTTTATTTTTTTTAATTTCAAATTTAAACAATAATTTAATATTAAGGCGGAAGCGCACAAAGAATAAATCACTCAAACAAATAATAATGCAGAACAAGTAATTAAGAAATCAAAGAGAGAAAATGGTAGAAGAAGAACACACATTTACGTGGTTCGACAACTTACCTATATCTACAGCGGATCAAGATCACACTCTTCTCTTATTAAATCTCAAGACACTCACAAAGTATGTCTTTTATAAAAAAGATTACAAAAAATAACTATCTCTTGCACTCTAGGGGTTTTCTCTCATAAAAAACCATAAAGATTTCTTACTTGATCACTTAGATCTATTGGATTATTAGATCACTAATATGTGTTTACAAGCCAATTGAGAGCATTTATATAGGCTTTATGACGTCCTAAATTTACCCTAAACGTGTAAGAGTCATATTAGGGAGTCCTAAAGCAAGTAGGAGACAAATAATGAAGTCTTCAATTCGGGAAACACTTCCCGCATCAAGCACCACGGCGCTCACTGCCGAGATGCTGGTGCTCCCGCCTGGGTGCCGCAGTGCTGACCACCCAGCACCGCAATGCTCAGGTGTTATTTTGGCTCCGCGGCGCCCACGCCTGGGCACCGTCCACTTTGTCTTTTGCCTCCTTTTGCGTCCATCTTCGATCCTTGTGCACCCTACGCACTTGGCTTGCTCTCCAAATCATATCTTGATGATTTTCAATCAATATTCTTACAAATCCCCTCGTTGATTCAAAATCATCCACAAAGCAACTCGATCTCTTATTTTCATATCTTTGATCACCCTTACAAAGTAATGGCTCCGGTTAAGTCCTTGCATAATATGAACTTAATTGAGAGCAGTGGCTTAGTCAACATGTCAGCAGAATTTTTAGACGATACTATCTTCATTAGACTAACTTCACCACTTTGAACAATCTCTCGAATATAATAGAGTCGCACATTAATGTGTTTCAACCTCTCGTGAAACATTTGATGCTTGCTTAGGTGTATGGCACTCTAGCTGTCACAAGATACATCGATGTTTACATCTTCATCAGCCAATACCTCCGTGCATATATCTTTCAACCATACAACCTCCTTAATAGTTTCACCAACAGCTACGTACTCCGCTTCTGTGGTAAATAGTGCAACCACATGTTGTAGAACTGATCTCCAACATACACTACACCCAAACACTGTGAATACGTAGTCCATCAACGATCTTCTCTTATCTAGATCACTTGCATAATCTAAATCTACATACTTTCTTACCATTTCATTGTTGTCTTCATCACTCTTATACATTAACCAGTGATTTGATGTCCCTTTGAGATATCTCAGAATCTACTTCACTGCAAGCCAGTGATCTTTATCGAGATTTGCCATGTATTTACTCATCACACTCACAGCCTGTGCTATGTCTGGTCATGTGCAAACCATTGCATACATGATGCTCATCGCAGCGCTTGCATACGGTACTTTGCTCATTTGTAGTTTCTCCTCTTCAGATATCGGCAACTGTGCTACTGAAAGTCTGAAATGCATGGTCAAAGGAGTAGAGACATCCTTCACGTTGGACATACCAAACGTCTCTAGAATTTTGAGTATATATCACTGTTGGGATAAGAAGATAACATCTCTTCTTTCCCTTATAATATCCGTTCCCAATATTCTCTTTGCTACTCCCAAATCCTTCATCTCAAACTCGTCACTTATCTGCCTCTTGAGCTTCTGTATTTTTTCTATATTCTTACAGGCAATTAACATATCATCGACGTATAGAAGCAAATACATCATCCCATAACTTATGTTCTTGAAGTACACGCATCCGTCATACTTGCTTCTACTAAAACCACAAGCCATCATAAACTCATCAAATCTCCTATACCACTGTCTAGGTGATTGCTTTAACCTGTATAACGACTTCTTTAGCAAACAAGCATAATCTTCTTTTTCAAACTCCTCGAACCCCTGCGACTGTGCCATGTATATCGTCTCTTTAAGCTCTCCATACAGAAAAGCTGTATTTACATCTATTTGCTCTAGATGTAAATCAATGTTTGCACATATGGCTAACAAAATCCTAATAGATGTGTACTTGACGAATGAAAATAATATCTCATGAAAAGAAACTCCCTTTCTTTAAGGAAAACTTTATGTAACTAACCTAGCCTTAAATCTTGTAGGCTCTATCCCTAGTATCCCCTCCTTCACCTTATACACCTACTTCCACCCGACTAGTTTCTTTTAAGGTCTCTCCACCAACTTTTAGGTATTATTCTTCCTAAAAGAACTAATATCTTCTTCCATGGCCTACTGTCATTCTTTCTTATTTTCACTCTTCATAGCCTCACCATATATCATAGGCTCATCATACTTAAGAGTGTAAGTAGAATTAAAAGCATGAGCAACTAGATCTATTTGTGCATACCTGACTGGTGGGCTAATCGTTCTCCTTAGCCTATCTTTGGCCAGCTAGTACTTTTCAAGTTCCATCTCAAGAGTCCTAGTCTTTCCTTTGGTGGACTTGAAGGAACACGCCAGTGTTCTTATTTCATTTTCAAGAATCTCCTTGTTGAAGTGTTGATCTAGGGGTATATTAGATCTAGTTTCAGGCTCCACTTCAACTTCAATTGACTCGGGTGCTGAGTCTTCCTTGGGCACAAGCTCTTCATTCTCATATTCTTGGGAGGCTTTTAGCATCGTTGTCTCATCGAACGTCATGTCACGGCTTATAATACTTCTTGGTGGTGTCAAGTCTTTACACCACATCTTGTATCCTTTTACTCATTCGGGATATCCTATGAATACCCCTTTGATAGCTCTAGGTTCCGACTTCCTCTCCTTAATATGTACAAAGGCAGGGCAACTAAATATTCTGAAGTAGTCATACTTCAGAGGATTTCCAAACTATTTCTCTTCTGACGTCTTGAAGTCAATTGCTGATGAGGGACTTCTGTTAATCAAATAAGTTGTAGTCACTACAACTTCTCCCCAAAATACCTTGGACATCTTTGTATTGGTAAGCATGCATCTAACCATTTCAAGTAGGGTTTTATTCATCATCTCAGCTACGTCATTCTGTTGTGGGGTTAATCTCACCGCTCTATGCCTTATAATCTTATGCTTGGCACAAAATCCATCAAACTCTCTATTGCAAAACTCGAGGCTATTGTCAGTCCTCAACCTCTTCACCCTTTTACCAGTCTTATTTTCAACAAGAGTCTTCTAAGTCTTGAACACATCAAATACTTGATCATTGTTCTTCAATACATAGATCCACAACTTCCTTGAATAGTCATCAATTAAACTGAGAAAATACCTAGCACTACCACGAGTAGCTGTTTGAGCTAGTCCCATAATATCCAAGTGTATGTAGTCAAGAGTACCCTTAGTTTTATGCTCGCCGGTACTAAACCTTACCCTATGTGTTTTTCCAAGCACACAATGCTCACAAAACTCTAAGGGCTGGAACTTATCCTCATCAAATTTCTTTTGACTAAATAACTTCGTCAGGTTTCTCTCGCCTAGGTGTGCTAGTCTAAGATGCCACAATTTGGTTTGCATACTCTAATCATCTACAAAGAATAATACAGAACCACTTATGACTTCACCCTTAAGTACATAAATGCATTTGTCCTTCTCTTCTCTCATTATCACCATGGAACCCTTTAATACTCTTAAAACCCTTCCGTCGATTCTGATGGAGCACTTATTCTGGTCTAGAGCCCCTAGTGAGATCAAGTTTCTCTTCAGGTTAGGAATATACCTAACATTTGTCAACTCTCTCACTCGCTCATCATGCAGCCTAAGTTTAACACTATCAATTCTCATCATCTGACATGCAATGTTATTACCCATTAATGCCTTACCACCACTAATAGGCTAAAAATTTACAAACCAAGACTTGTGCGAGCACATGTGAAAAGTACAAACAGAATCTAAAATCCATTGTTCAAAATTCATACCATTAGTAGCGACGAGTGTCTATGCACTGTCATAGCTATCATCATAGGCAAGCGCAACATCCGCTTTCCTCTTATTTTGTGCTCTCTTCTCAGAGTAGTCCTTTCTGAAGTGCCAATCTTTCTTGCAGCAATAGCACTTCTTAGGTGTCCTAGACTTTGACCTTGAGCCATTTTTTTCCTTCCATCTCTATATGAGGGCCTTTTCTCTTACAGATAAACTTTCTGCATTACCTTCGATTTGCTTTCTTAATAACTTTGAGTTAAATGATGATTTCACATCACTCATCGTTAAACTCTCTCTGCCGTAGAAGAGCGTATCAACAAAGCTCTTATAACTCTTAGTGAGTGAACTCAGCAGGATTATTGCTCTATCTTCATCTTTTATCTCGATGTTGATAGACTTAAGATCAAGGATGATCTTATTGAAGGCGTCTATATGATCTTTCATCGGCATCCCTTCTGACATGAACAACTGATACAACTTTTTCTTTATATGCAATCTGTTGGTCAACAATTTTCACATATAAAGATAGTCAAGCTTCTTTCAAAGAACTATCGTCGTCGTCTCACCTGCTACTTTCCTTAGTACTTTATTGTTCAATGACAGAACGATTGTGCTATGAGCTCGTTCTTGAATGTCCATTCTTTCTACTTCTACTTTAGATGACTTTGGCATCTTCTCTTCATTACTAGATGGAGCTGCAGTGTCCTCTAATGCCAAGCCTAGTCTTTGGCTCACCAACAACGCCTTAACCTTTATCTTTTACAGATTGAAGTCATTTGTTCCGTTGAATTTCTTTACCTCATACTCGAGTGTGGTCATATCTTCTTAGAACCTTACTCTGATACCAGTTTGTTGAGACGGAAGCGCACAAAGAAGAAAATCACACAAGCAAATAATAATGCAGAATAAGCAATTATGGAATCAAAGAGAGAAAATAGTAGAAGAAGAACACACAAAATTTATGTGGTTCAGAAACTTGCCTATGT
Organism: Ailanthus altissimus; assembly: GCA_946807835.1. NCBI lineage: Eukaryota > Viridiplantae > Streptophyta > Magnoliopsida > Sapindales > Simaroubaceae > Ailanthus > Ailanthus altissimus. Next base: position 29,144,218 of record OX327688.1, on the reverse strand, counting down.
CCACGGCAGATCAAGATCACACTCTTCTCTCATTGAATCTTAAGGCACCCACAAAGTATGCCTTTTACAAGAAAGATCACAAAAAATAACTCTCTCTTGCACTATAAGGGTTTTCTCTCACAAAGACTTCTTGCTTGATCACTTAGATCTATTGGATTATCACAAAGATATTTTTTATGATCACTAAGATGTATTTATAAGCCAATTAAGAGCCTTTATATAGGTTTTAGGACATCCTAGGTTTATCCTAAATGTGTGGGAGTTGTATTATGGAGTCCTGAAGCAAGTGGGAGACAAATAATGAAGTCTTCAATTCAGAAAACACTTTCCACCCCTAGCAACACGGCGCTCACCGCCACGGCATTGGTGCGCCCGCCTGGAGGCCACAGCGCTAACCACCCAGCATCGCGACACTTAGGTGCTATTCTGGACGTCGCGGCGCCTACGCCTAGGCACCGCCCTCTTCATCTTTTGCTTCCTTTCGAGTCCGTCTTCGATCCTTGCGTACCCTACGCACTTGGCTTACTCTCTAAATCATTTCCTGATGATTTTCAATCAATACTTTTACATTTAACAGAAAATCTTTTTTAAGAAGTTAACATTATTTTGAATTTATTGTTTTAATTTATAACTAAAATTTACATGGAGCTGATTTACCTTATGCATTATTCGTTTTTAATTAGATGTGAAATTTTTTATTTTTTGTGGCCAAAAGAGTTATAATTTGACATTTTTACCTCTAAAACATATTTTTCCTCTCTTCTCATTTTTTAAAATTGTCTCTCCGATTAATGATTTATGTTATGATAAATATTAATAAAATAAATGTATATTATAAAAATTAGTAGATATTGTAAAAAAAATGAATAAAAAAATGGTCTGAGACTCTAAATATCAAAAAATTTCTATCGATAATTACTTTTGATAATTATGGGATATGTGGGTGTATGTTGGACATTTTTCTTTTGTCTTGTTTAATAATTCTTGTCGATATTAAACTTGTAATTACGAAAAGAAATGATATGATAGATAAAGTATAAGAGGTGTTCCAATAACAGTACCACTCGATTTAGATGCAACCCGCTTCTAATTAAACTACATATTATTATTTTGTGAATGATTGAAACATGTTTAACTATTTAAGTTTAACTTATTATTTAAGAGATTTTTGATATTTAAATCATAAGTAATATTTTCGTATCTAATAAATACTATAGGATACAATAACAATGAAGATTTCATAAATCATATATGTGATGGATGGGTTTAGTTTTAATTATGGTCTTCTAGTAATTAGTTTTAATTCTTAAAAAAGAAAAAGAAATCAAATGTAAGAGCAACGTCTCCATCAAATAAATTGTTTAAAAATAAACTAAAAGGGGGTGCGTGCTTACTAATCCAAATTAAAGAAATGGGTTTTGTTGAAATTAGCTTATATGCAAATTAGAGCCAATTTTATATTAGTAAAAAATAGTATAGGAGTGGTTTAGTTGGACTTATATAATAATACAAGGCCCTCTTTGTTATATGTAGTACTTTTAGATAATTTTTTTCTCCCTTCTCAATTTGCAAAATTTCTTTATGATAATTTCATAGTTCAAGAGTTTTATATTTAAGCTCTTGAAATTTGTAAGTGTTTAATTTTTTTTTCTTTTATTTTAGGCATTTGTAGTAATACCCTATTGTGTGGATAATTACAATATTAGTTTTACTATTTGGGTATTTGAAATTTGACCTAATAGTTTGAAATTTATTTTGTGGCCCAAAAATTTTTGTAACTTCTCTTTGAAAATAGTGAATTTGTTCCAGCAGCGCCCAATGACGTAGGTAACATTACCAAACCTCGTTAAATTTAGTATTCTTTCTATTTTGCATATAATGATTGGATAATAATTGGTGTCTCATTATGATATTATATCTTATTGCTAACATTATTGGTTGGTTGTGTTTCGGTTATCTAAAAATCATATTACGCATAACAATTGGTAATATTGTTAATTGTTGATTAAACACTTCTTGGCGCAACAAGTGGTATCAGAGCCCTAGGTTTAGGACGGTGAGTGACTATTTTTTATTAAGCACTTACTACTATTCTAAGTTGTAGAATTTTGGATTGCTAGTTGTTTGATATAATTATTTGGTGGATCTTAATTATTTGTAATATTGTGTATCGAGCTCATTTGTGTGAGGTGGCTATGGCATCATCATCATCTACATTGATGAGGACACTGATAATGTCTAGTATAAAAATAGATGTGGAAATATTTGATGGCTGGAATAATTTCAGCTTATGGCAGAGTGAGGTGTTGGACGGATTGTGTCGGCAAGATTTGGATATAGTTCTAGAAGAAACAAAACCAGAAGATATCAAGGAGACATACTGGAACATGCTTAATATAAAAGCTTACGGGTTGATTTGTTCTTGTCTGCATAGAGAGCATAAGTATCCGTTCATTAGTGAAAAGTATATCAATGTATTGTGAAAGGCCTTGGAGAATAAATATATGAAGAAAAGCAATTAGAACCGACTGTTCTACTGAAGAGATTATTTCGTCTTTAGTTGAGACAAGCTACGAGTATCAGTTCTCATATTGATGAGTTTAATAAGTTAATTACTGATTTATTAAACTTAAAGGAAACCTTTAAAGATGAAATAAAGGTTATGCTATTGATTGGTTTTCTTTCGGATGAATTAGATCATTTATGTATTACTCTCATCTATGGGAAGGATAAATTGTCGTCGTTTGAAGATGTTTATTCTTCTTTAACAAACTATAAAATCCATAGAAAGGATCAGAGAAAATATAGAGATGAGTCAGTAAAAGCATTGATAGTGAGAGAGTGTAGCCAGAGTAGAAAACTAAAAAAAATGGGAAAATCTAAGTCGAGGGGTAGAGTAGGAAAAAATGAGCATGCCTTTTGTTTAGAGAAAGAGCATTGAAGAAAAGATTTTTCGAAGTTGAAAAAGAAAGAAAAAGAAATATTTGTTTCTAATGCATGTGTTGTTGAGAGCGTAAGTGACAATTTTTGTTTAAATGATCATTCATCCACGTCTCATTCTAATGAATGAATTATAGATTCGAGTTGTACTTATAATATGTGTCCACATCAGGAATGGTTCTTTAATTTTGAAGAGCATAATGGTAGAGTTGTGTATATGGGCAATAATGATAGTTGCCATACTATTGGGATAGGTTCAATCCAGTTGAGAAATGATGATGGATCAACCAGAGTTCTGACAGATGTTCGGTATTCAATCCAGTTGAGAAATGATGATGGATCAACTAGAGTTCTGATAGATGTTTGGAATATACCGAAGTTGAGAAAGAATCTCATCTCTTTGAGAGCTTTAGAATCTAAAGACTGTATTGTATTTATACGAGATGGAATTCTAAGGGTCAGTTCAAGCGCTCTTGTGACTTTGAAAGGCATCAAGAAGAACAACTTGTATTACTATAATGGTAGTACAGTGATTGGATCAGCTGCTATGATTTTTGATAATGATGTAGATTCAGAGATCACTAAATTGTGGCATGTGCGGTTGAGGCATGCAGGTAAGAAAGCCTTATTTAGTTTAGTGAAAAGAGGCTTATTGAAAGGTACGAAGACTTGCAAGCTAGACTTTTGTAATTATTGTGTTCTGGGAAAGCAGAAGAGAGTAAAGTTTGGCATTGCTATTTATAATACCAAGGGTATTCTTGATTATGTTTACTCAGATGTGTGGGGACCTTCTCTGACTACATCTATGAGAGGTATGCGCTACTATGTTATTTTTGTTAATGACTTTTTCAGAAGAACTTGGGTGTACTTTTTGAAATTTATAGATGATATACTTAATACTTTCCTTAAATGGAAAAATATGGTTGAGACACAAATTGGTAAGAAAATCAGGCGTCTCAGAATAGACAAGGGTAGTGAGTATTACAGTAATTAGTTCTTGAAATTATGTCAAGATGAGAGTATTGTACGTCATTTTAATGTGAGAGGTATACCGCAGTAGAATAAGGTGATAGAACATATGAACAAGACATTACTGGAGAAATTTTGGTGTATATTGTCCAATGCGAGATTGGGCAAGGAGTTTTAAGCTGAGGTTATGATTTATGTGTGTCATCTCATTAATCGTCTATTGTCAGTTGTTATTGATGATAGAACTCAATTGAAGGTTTAGTCTGGACAACCTGTTTTTGATTATAATTCTTTACATGTATTTGATTTCACTGCATATTATCATATAAAAGAATCAAAACTAGATTCCAGAGCCAATAAAGTAATTTTCTTAGAATTTCTTCAAGAGTGAAAGGATATCATCTTTGGTGTTTGAGTTCTTGAAAGATAATATCCAGTAGAGATGTAACATTTGATGAGTCTTCTGTGTTTAAGAAATTAGAAAACCAAACAAAGTGAATAGTACTCTACAACAGGTGGAGCGTACTCAGCAGTAGGTGGAGTTGGAAACAACTACATTGAACCTGATTAGATCTGTAGAGATAGATAATAGTACTCTTATGACAGAGGTGATTTTAGGAGATAATGGAGAAGGTTCTATTCAGGAACCTCAACAGTAACAAGAATTTATTGCAGTAAATAGGCCAAGATGTAAGATTCAGAGACCTGCTCGATTTGTTGATATGGTGGTCTATGCACTTCTAGTTGTAGATGATGATGTTCTTTCCACTTATAGAGAGGCAGTCAGATATTCTGAACTTGATTAGTGAAAAATAGCTATAGAGGAACAGATGCAATCTTTTCAGAAGAATGAAACTTAGGAGCTAGCTCAATTACCAAAGGGTAAGAAGGTAATTGGGTACAAATTGGTATATGCAAAGAAAGATGGATTTTCTAACAAGAAAGTTATCCACTACAAGACAAGGTTGGTGGCTAAAGGCTATGCACAGATGGAATGAACTGACTACAATGAGGTATTTTCTCTGGTTGTGAAACATTTTTCCATTAGAATTTTATTGGCCTTAATAGCTCAGTTTAATATGGAACTAATTCAATTTGATGTAAAAACTGCATTTTTACACGGTGGCTTAGAAGATGAAATCTAAATGACTCAACTAGAAATATTCAAAGTTACTGGTAAGAAAAAATTGGTTTGCAAACTGAAAAGATCACTTTTTGGTTTGAAATAATCACCGAGATAGTGGTATAAGCAGTTTGATCGGTTTATGATAGGTTAGAGGTACACAAGAAGCAAATTTGATCATTGTGTGTATTTTTTAAGGCTACATGATAGTTCTTTCATTTATCTACTCTTGTATGTCGATGGTATGTGGTTAGCTTCAACAAATGTCGAAGAAATTGGAAAATTGAAAACTTAGTTGAATCAAAAGTTTGAGATGAATGCTTTGGGTGAAGCTAGAAAGATACTAGGAATAAAGATTAGTTGAGACAGAGAATGAGATGAAATTTGTTTGACTCAAAAGCAATATCTGAAGAAGCTATTACAACGTTTTGGCATTTCAAAGAGGTCAAAACCTGTAAGTACCTCACTTGCTTCTCATATGAAAACCAGTGCATCTTTATCTCTTAGTTAGATGAAGAACATGAGTATATGTCTCGAGTTCTATATGCTAATGCAGTTGGTAGCTTGATGTATACTATAGTGTGTACGAGACCCGATATTTCACATGCAATTGGAGTAGTGAGCAGATAAATGCATGATTCTAGTAAAAGACATTGGCAGGCCGTGAAATGGATTCTACAGTATTTAATGAAGACCATAGATGTTGGCTTAGTCTTTGAGAAAGATGATACGTGTGATTAATGTGTTGTTGGTTATGTTGATTTTGATATGCTGGTGATTTGGATAAATGCTTGTCAACAACGGGTTATATGTTTACTCTTGTGAAAGCACCTGTGAGTTGGAAGTCTACTTTACAGTCTACAGTTGCTTTGTCTACTTTAGAGGCAGAGTACATAGCAGTTACAGAGGCTGTAAAGGAAGTTATTTAGTTACAGTGATTGCTGGATGAGTTGAAAATTGGTCATAAGAAGATTCTTGTTTATGTTGACAGTCAAAATGTTATTCATTTAGTGAACAATCTAGTGTACCATATTCGATTGAAGCATATTGATGTTCGTTATCATTTTGTGCGGGAGATCATTAGTAAAGGAAGAATCTTACTTCAGAATATTGAAACTGCTAAGAATCCCGCAGATATGTTAACTAAGGTAGTGACAGCAATCAAGTTCAGTCATTATTTGGACTTGATCAATATAGTTTGAGTTTGATAATGCCATTGGGCATAAATTTAAAGGTGTTGCATTTGGAAAGAGAATTAAGAAAAAATGAAGCTTTATGGAGAATTAGCATATACGCCAAGGTGGAGATTTGTTGAAATTGACTTATATACAAATTAGAGCCAATCCCACATTGGTGGGATATGGCATGGGTGGCTTGGTTGGGCTTATATAAGACAAAACTCTCTTTGTTTTTTTGTAGTACTTTGGATAATTCTCTTCTCCCCCCTCAATTTGTAGGATTTCTTTATGATAACCTCCTAGTTCAATAGTTTTACATTTAAGCCCTTGAAGTTTGTAAGAGTTTAATTTTTTTCTCTTTAGATTGGGCATTTGTAGTAATACTTTACTATTTAAGTAATTATAATCTTGACCCTATAATTTGAGTATTTGTAATTTGACCCAATAGTTTGAGAATTTGTATTGTGGCTAAAAAACTTTATAACTTCTTTTTAAAGATAATGAATTTGTTCCAGCGGTGCCCGAAGATATAAGTAACATTACCGAACCTCGTTAAATTTAGTATTCTTTCTATTTTGTATATGATGGTTTGATGATAGTTGGTTGCCTCGTTATGATATTATATCATACTGATAACATTATTGGTTAGTTGTGTTTCGATTATTCAAAAATTGCATTTTGCATAACAATTGATAACATTATTATTTGTTGATTGAACGATTCTTATTACAACAGTTTCAACAAAGGGAACTATTCTCATTTACTACTTAGACAATTAAAATTAGGATTGAAAAAAATCCAAGCATGTGGGCTTTACGTAATACCCATACTAAATTAGGGTAAGGAACCTTCTAGTTAAGAATAAGGAAATATAAATAGGTTTAAAATTACCCAATTGTCCTTAAAAATTAATTATTTTAATTAAATAAAAAATAATATATATTATTAATATGATATAAATAATAAAGGTACGATTTATTAAGATAAATTTATGGCCTAATATAATATTATGAAAATTATATTATATAATATTAAAATATTGTTATTAATTGTTGTTGTTGAATATCATTATATTCATAAATTAGTTTTAGGATAAGGATAATTTTTATCATAATAATTTGATTTAATTAACAACTTTACTTCAATTAGATTTGAAATATCTAATTTTATCATAATTCATTAATTTTTACTATTAATTTGAATTGAAATAGTAATTTTAATATATTATTATTAATTTTTTCTCATTATTTATTATTTAATTTTAGACACATGGCACAAACTCACTAATTCATTGTCCTTGAACATATAATATAATCACATCCATTAATTTAATTTAATATAATTAAAATAAATAGTTTTAATAAAAAGATATATGTCATAATATGAATGTTATAAACGATACGTGTTATCATGTAATTGGTTTATAGTTTTAATAAATATTTTTAAAATAAATTAATGAATATATATTTTTAATAATTTGACATGTGTCAAATAATAATTAGTTACAAATGACATATGTCTTTTATGTAATTTGTTTATAATTTTAATAAATAGTTTTTAAAAAATTAAATACAAATATTGAAACATGGTTGAAAAATAGCAACTAGCCGCCCACCGGCTGCAGTTTTTTAGCGATGATCTAGTGACAAGAATGAATAAATTTTATATTATTGAACTCTATTTTTTTTTATCTACATAATGTTGAGATCATTTTTGATTTTTAAAAAAAGAAGATGGCCAAACATATGGTAAAAAGTGGCAGCTAATGTCGTTTGTCGATGGACGGTAATGGTCGTTGCCAGTCCCCATTATTTTTTGTCACCTTTTGGTTTTTTTTGTCAAAAATTATTCCACTATTATATAAAACAAGAAAATTTGAGTTCAATTATATAAATTTTTGATTATTTTTATTGCTAGATCATCACTAAAAATTATAAACTATTATGTAATAACACGTCATTTGTAACTAATCATTATTACGGGTTATTTATTAAATTTTATTTTTTAAAATTATATTAAATTAAATAAATGAATAAGATTGTGTCACATGTTTAAAGTTTAATTTAATACTATAATAAAATTATTTTTTTACCCTTTCACCATTAAAATTAACGATAATAATTAACAAATTGTGATAAAATTTTAAATCTAATTAGAACAAAATTATATTTTAGCCCAAAATATTAAAATAAAATTATCTTTATCCCATTAATTTTTTAAAACTTTATTATACAAATTCGTTGTGACAAGGGTATATTAATATTTATTATTATTATTAATAATAAAATAATAATTATTGCTATTATATTAAACCTCTACTTTTAAAAAATATTATTATTATTATATTATTATACTTTAACAAAATTACTATTTTATTTTTATTTAATTATAAAAATGTATTATTACAATTATATTACTATGAAATAAAAATTTATTTAATTTTATATTTGACTTTAATTTTCTTAAATTATATTATTATTATCATTTAATAAAATTAATATTTATTTTTATTAATTAAAAATGTATTATTACCATTATATTGCTATTAATAAAAATATTTTCATATTAAAACTTATTTATTTATTTAAAATTTTTTTCAGTTATTATTTATTAATAAATTTACTATTTTAAATACATCACACAGGAGCATATTTGAAAATTAACAAAAATTCATTCCCATTCCAAATGTATACAAACACATTAATAGAATTAATAATAATTTCAATTCTAATTTCTAAAAAGACAAATAATTAACATAATCTCAATGTAATTCTCCAATCTCATTCTTAACAAATCCAATTCTTACCATTTCAATTTCATAAAAATAAACACATCATAAATATACATTAAATAAATAAATAAAACACACACACACAAACACGAATTTGTCTACTATCATTTCCATTTTCTCGGCAGAACTGTTTTGAGTTAGTGAGCACAAAGAGAGAGAGGGTGAACGAGATTTGATCACATTCACTGTTTTTGTCTTCTTCTTCACCAACACCACATACACACATCTTTCAGTTTTCTTGGTGTGGAATCCACGCTTCACCATATACTGGTTAGTTTTGTCCAAGCTCAACCACTCCCTTGTGGCTGTAGCACCTTCTCAAGATTCAATTTTTTTTTTATTTCTTTTATTTTAAACATTCTCGCAGTCTTCAAAATCCCATCACCTACCTACCGTGCTCCACTTTGCCATCTTTTATTTTTATTTTTTAATTTTCTCATATGCAACTGCGAACCCAAAAAGATAAATAAATAAAAACAAAATGAAGAACGGGTTACTTTTCACGGGATATATTAATTAGCTCATTTGTTAATCTGGTAATTTTTGTTTTCTCGAGACAGCTCCCGCTCGATCTCGAATCGTTTTGCCGTTCTTGGGGCTGCTTTCTTAGGTGCCAGTGAGAATCGGCTTTGGTAAGAGTCTCAGTTCATGTTGAGGTTGTACATGCTAATAATTTATTTTGGGATTTGGGTATAGTCAATTTATATGCAATGTAAAATGTAATTGGAATGAATTGGATTATTTCGTATTGTACTGTTTGATTCTTTGAGTTGTCTGTTTGTATAACAGAATAATGACTATCTACATGATTCATATATCATTTGTCTCTGATTTTGATACTAATTTGAATTTTGTGCTTGCACGCGTCTGTAACGATTTCCTTTTGTCAAAAGCAGAAAAATGAAGGCTCTTATTTATTTATTTTTTTTGTGTGTAATAGCAGGATGCCTGTTGTTAAATGATTCAATGAAGTTAAAAGATTTAAAAACTAGAAAGGATTTAACTTTTTCTTCATTTGTACCTTCTTCAAACTCAATTTCTAGAGGATGTAATGTTGTAAAATTCACCTCTCAATGGTTAGAAGCAGAAATAATATTGATTTAGGCAAAGTATTCTTCTAATTTCCATGCAGAAAACTGTTCAATTGTCTTGAAATGAAAATGGGTATTTTTCAGCATTGTTGATTTAACACATACATGGTCCGTATAACAGTTCTAACTCTGCATTAAATGGCCCTTAACTGGTTTCTGTTTAAGTAAAAGACTGTTTTAGTTCTATTTTGAACTCTATGGCGATATACTATGAAATTTTCTTTTTTTTTTCTTTTTTCTAAAATGTGTCATTCTATGCATGGTGTCTGAAGAAACGTTTCTGAAGCATTAGGAGAGTTTAGAAATGGAATTTCTATGTTATATTTATGTTTTGGTCTTTATTATTGTCCTTTTATTGCAAACAAATATCCCCAGAAGCAGAAGGCTTCCCAATTTTCTTTGACTTTTAGCTTTGTTTTAATTTTGTTATTATGTGTTTTAGCTCTAGAATCTATCAATCTCTACATTGTCTTTTGCTAGCCTAGTCTGGAGTTTTTACTATCTCTGAATTCAACTTATGCCAAAGAACCTGTCATGGTGCAATAATGACCCCTTTAAATAGTCAATTCCTTGTCCTAACTTGCTGCCTTTTGCTGCTCATTCACATTTCCCAACATAAATTCCCTGTTTTCAGAAGATGATGTTCTTGTTGGAGATTTAGCAGTTACCAAAGTTATTATCAAGTCTAGATAAGTTTAACTCAGCATATCTCTCAAGTGAGGTCTGTCAAGTTATGAGGCTCAATTTCGAATTATCTGAATTTTGTTAAAGCTGGTGAATAATGTTGATTGCACTTGCTAGTAAACTGAGTTTGTGATACTTCACAGGCAGTGTCTCATTTCTCAGGCTTTCTTTAGTTTACCTAAACTTACGAGTGATAAAACTTTAATCTTTCAAGCCATCTCTCACTGATTTACATGGCTATGATAAGGCTTAATTGAGTTGAGCAGCTATTTGCTTACTGGCTTACTATATTGTGAAGCTCTAGCTGCTTGCTTTGTCATAGATGGTCACATTAAATAGAACAACTTTCAAGTCAACTTTTTTTTTTTTCACTCAAAACTGGATCCAAATACCTAAGTAATTCATGAAGTTTCTTCAGCTTGGTATTTGGGTTGCCAAAATTTGTGTTTGTTAGATTGGTGTTATTGCTTATAGAATGTGCTGTTATATGTTGTAGGTTTTAGTTTCCTTGAGGCTTGTGGTTGGAAGAAATATGTTGCCTCCCACATCAAGAGAACTTGACTTTTGGGATTTTTGTATAATAATCTATATGGTCACCTTCAATAAAGAAAGATAAAAGATTAAGAAGTAAAAAAATTCTTATGCTCCATTTGAACCCAGAACTGGAATTGGAGGTGTTCTCATCTGTTTCAAATGGCTTGAACATTAACAATGCTGAACATAATTACCTTTTCTACTTTTCAGTTCAGTCACCTCATAATTTGAATTCATACTTACAAGATAATTTTGCAGATGGCAGATGTGGCCAAGGATCTAATTTCTGGGACTGTTGGAGGGGCAGCACAATTGATATGTGGGCATCCATTTGACACCATAAAGGTCAAACTCCAAAGCCAGCCTGCTCCACTCCCAGGCCAACCTCCCAAGTATACTGGTGCAATGGATGCTGTCAGGCAAACTGTAGCTGCAGAAGGCCCAAGGGGTTTGTACAAAGGTATGGGCGCACCACTTGCTACGGTTGCTGCCTTCAATGCCCTCCTATTTACTGTAAGGGGACAATTGGAGGCAATGCTGAGGTCTCAACCTGGTGCCCCACTTACAGTTAGCCAGCAGATCGTTTGTGGAGCTGGGGCCGGAGTTGCTGTTTCTTTTCTTGCTTGCCCCACTGAATTGATCAAATGCAGGTTGGTATTTGATCTTTTTGCCATATATATCTTGGAACTGATAATCTACATTGATTAAACTTGAATTGGGTATTTTTATTTTATTTTGCTGTATTACAGAGTGCAAAACGTTTTATTTCATGGCATAGGTCAGTAGGCCGATAGATATATATTGGGAAATTTGATGCACTGAGCAATTTCTGGTATATCTATGACTGAAGGATGTAAAACATTGAAAAGAAAGATTGAAAAGTGGAAGGGAAGAAAAGTAAGAAAAAGAAAAAACTTTTCTGTATTAATTTTCTTAAGCTTTCTTTACCAATTTGAATCAGATCTCTTTCTTTTTTCTAGGACTTGTATGAAATACAGATGGATTATGATAGTGTCCTGGTTAATATTCAGAGTCCAAACTCTTCACACAATAATTCTTTAATCTTTAATTTGCCATCTCGTTAACAGAAATGTTGAACTACACCTGTTAACTGCTTGTGTCTCATGGTGGGAACAGGTTGCAAGCCCAAAGTGCATTAGCAGGTGCTGGTCCAGTTGGTGTAGCAGTGAAGTATGGCGGACCAATGGATGTGGCCAGGCATGTGCTTAGATCAGAAGGTGGTGTAAAGGGTCTCTTTAAGGGCCTGGTTCCCACAATGGCACGTGAGGTTCCAGGAAATGCTGCCATGTTTGGTGTCTATGAAGCAGTCAAGCAATATATGGCAGGAGGCCCAGACACCTCCCAGTTGGGAAGAGGATCTCTGGTCGTGGCCGGAGGTGTGGCTGGAGCTTCCTTCTGGGCATCTGTCTACCCCACTGATGTTGTTAAGAGTGTACTTCAGGTAGATGATTACAAGAATCCCAAATTCTCTGGTTCCATTGATGCTTTTAGAAAGATCCTGAAATCAGAAGGTTTCAAAGGCTTGTACAAGGGTTTCGGCCCTGCAATGGCCCGAAGTGTTCCTGCAAATGCAGCATGCTTCTTGGCTTATGAGGTCACAAGGTCTAGTTTAGGGTAATCATTTCGTTGCTTCATGATTGATGGCCGATGATCTGGGGTGAATAACAGCCAGAGTTATCATATTCTGGTCATGGAATGATGCCTCTGTAAAAAATTGTTTACCTGTATGGTAAAGAGGCCCTTTATTCTTCAAGCTCTCTTGTAAGTTGAGTTAAGGTCCTAATGGAACATTCTTTCTCCAATCGCCCTTGGAAAACTTTTGCTTGTTAAAATTTTTTTCAGCTGATTTTCATGTTACTGAAACAGCTAGATGCAACGGCTGATGTATTTCGAGCCCAATGACAGTAACACAACTTGATGGATGTATATCCAACTGATTAAGAAATTCAATGAACTTTCCACTTATGAAATAAATAAATTTTGCTCCATGAGTAGTTGACAGCTGAATATCAAGCAAATAATTCCCAATCCTGCTGACTTTCTGTAAGCAATTCTACGCTACCTCAAGTTCTCAACAAATTCATCATTGTTAAGATTAAACTTGTATTAATCAACTCGTAACGAAGAACGGAGCACGTCTACATTTCCTGGGTCTTGACTCTTAAATACTCGTGGCTTCTTGAAATCGTTGGTGAGGTTCATTAAATGTGGATCATGTTATTGAGCGTGAGAGTGTGACGCATGTCCAGTTTCCTGTTCCATTTTGTCAAATACTTAATCCGATGACACTACCACTGCCACTGCCACTGCCGCGTACATAACTGCATGACCTACGAGTCATATTCAATAACTTTAGCAGAAAAAGGATCTATATAAATGCAACCGTTTCTCAGAGTTATATTATCAGTTTGAAGCTAAAGCTCTGAAAATATATGGAAAATGGAAAACATGCTCATCCCTCCATGCCTCTTCTCTCAAGATTGGATCTTTTAGAATTCCTTGTGAGTTTCTCTTCCTCAAGATAGAATCATTTAGAATTCCTTGTGAGTTCCTCAAGATATACTTCGTGATTTTCATTTTAACTATGGTGAGATTTTTTATGGGTGTGACCACAGATGAAAATTTTAGAAGGCAAACAAAATTTGGCAAAATGGGGTGGCAATGAGAATAACAGCGTTGAGGCAGTGGAAAGGCAATACCTGCCGTTGAATTTGGCTGTTAGAGAAGCTTATTTCAAAGGTTCATTGTTGGACAGAGTGATCTCTCTTAAAAACCGGCTTTTTCAGGTGAAATCAAATCATCTTTACACTAAATTACATTGTTTTAAAAGTATATCTTCTAATTTGCAATGTTGATTCATTTTATTTCACATATGTTGAGGGAGGAAATGTCCTTCTCCTTTTCGAAGTTATATTGAAGTGAATAATTCAAGATTCAATTTAAAACTTTAATTTCCTTGCGCAGCGAAATAACCTGTCAATCAAGCAAACACAATAAAAATTCAAAACAGAAAATAAAAGAGTATAATACAATCTTACGTAATTCGGCCAATTATCTACGTCTACGGTAGATCCAAGGATCCTAACATCTTTTATTATAACTCCGTAGAGATTTTACAAGGAAAACCCAATTGAAGAATCCTCAAAAGGACTTAAATGTTTAGTGAACCCTTACTCTATCACGAACAATGATCATCCAAACAACGGTTCTACCTTAGCGCACACAAGCACTTAGTGTCTACCCAGTTCTTCCCCTCTCTTAGAGTCTCTCTTAATGCTTAATCTGAAATCAAAGGTTTACAAATGTTTATATATAATGTATTTCGTGCTTACTAATCCTATTCCTTATTAGAGTAAGAGTAGCATTAATCTGAAATCAAAGGTTTACAAGTGTTTATATATGGTATATTTCGTACGTGCTAATCCTATTTCTTGTTGGAGTAAGAGTCCACTTGTTTTGAAAGTCCAAAACTTCCCAAAACTTAAAATCCTGAAGAAAAACGAACTTTTGACGCATCTGGCGCCGCGGCGCTTGTCCCTAGGCGTTGCGGCACTGGCCAAAATCGCGCCGCGGCGCTCAGCTCTGTAGCGCCTATCCCGCGTTTTCTTGTTTCCTCACGTCTTTGAATCTCGTTTCGTTTCCCTCTTCGTGTCCTACACGTCCTAAACTTCTCCATACGTATCTCATACATTTTAGACTTTTTATAACTCTTCACTTTAATATTCATCTCAATTCTTATCTAACTAAAATTGTTGAATCACCAATTTTTTAAATATAATGTTCATTGTCATCAAAACTCAAAGCTGCATTTGTCACAATCTTAATAATTAATAGTTATTGAATTAGTGGGATTTTGGATAGGTTAGATAGATTGCATGGAAAAACTGAGCTTATACGACGAAATGTTATAAAAAGTTGAAAGTCCACAATAACACAATAAATACATTTCATGAACCTGGATGCTATTTTGTGCAGATCATGTGAATCTAAATGATTGAAGCCTGTATATATTGGCAGATCCATTAGCAATTTTTTTTGCTTGGGAAAACATGTGAATCAGAAGTATATCACAATAAAGAGGACGGACTGTATAAATCATATTATTCGTGCCAAGAGAAAGTATTAAGATTACATCCTGTTTTCAACAAAAGAGCCAAAAGGGTGCTAATGCATTTCAATTGTTTAATACTAACATTTTCAGTCTTCTTCTTCTTTATTAGTGCCTTGATTTTCATCAACTTGATGTTAATATTTAGCTATGCTTGGAGTTGGAACCTAGCAGCACATCATGCACCTCATCAGGAACATCTGGTAATGCATCTTCAAGCCAGGGATCCAAAAAAGAAGTATCTTCCTCATTACCAACTTTTAGCAGGAACCCATATTTATTATTTCCAAGTAATCAAGGTCAGAAACCAGAGACCGAAGTCAGATGTAACAGGTCTGAAATCCAGGTAATATATTCATTAGTCAACACTAATTCTCCTAAACTGACATAACCAAATTGTTGATTGTTAGTCATCGTAAGTATTAACATGTTATGGTGTGGAGCTGCTGAGCTGATTATTTATGGTGAATTGAGTTGATAAAAGCTGTTAGCAGAAGTTCTGAAGACTAACAACCTGAGGGAAAAGTTGTTACGTTTGTTATATCATCTGTCCACGTCTGCAAAATTAGTTATAGTTGACTCAGCACAAACTTAATTTTTTTCCGCCATTTGTTATTGCTCTTTTAGTCTTGTATATAAAGTGGTTCTCTTGTAATCAGAAGAGTATCGGTGATTAATAAAAGAATTCTTCTCTTCTTTCTCTGCATTTCTAAAACTTTCTTTCTCTTGCTTTTACTTTCTCACTCACCAAACAGCCAAAGCACTTTCGTTATATGGTATCAGAGCTACATAATGGCTAACGCCAATTCATCAAACATTAGATCTGCAGTTTTTACTCAGCAATCTATACAGAACTCTTCTTTTTCTTTCCCATCAACTGTTAAACTCAATAGAACCAATTTTGTTGTTTGGCGTTCACAAGTTCTCACAGCTATAAGAGCAAATTGTTTAGAAGGCTTCATTAATGGAGACCTCAAATGTCCTGAGCAATTTCTAAGCAGATCAATTTCAAATGATTCAGATCAAGATTCTGAAGAAGTTGAGAATCCAGATTTTGAAAGCTGGATGCGTCAAGATCAATTCCTTCTGTGTTGGCGGTTCTCAACTTTTCATGATAGTATACTTGCTTTGGTTATTGACAATAACTCTTCTTTGTCACTATGGAAAGCTATAGAGAGACAATTTGGTTCACATTCTAAAGCTAAAACTGTGCAACTTAAAATAAAGCTCTCTTCTATTAAGAAAGAACAATTATCAATGTCTGAGTACTTCTTGAAATTGAAGAATGTTAGAGATGAACTTACCAGCAGGCTGTTTAACTGAAGAGAGTGATTTCATCATGTATCTAGTCTCTGGAATTGGAGTTAGTTCAGAGTATGATTCTGTGGTCGTTCTAATAACTAGTAGGATTGGTGAAATTAGTTTGAATGAAGCATATGCTATGCTTCTGACTCAAGAGAGCAGACTCGTGCAAAATGCTTCCGGTAAAAACATAAATCAGACTGGCATGACAGCTAACCTTGCACAGAAAAGTCAGAAGAAAGGGAATTCTTTTTCAGGAGGAAGAGGAGGATTCAATGGCAACTTTAACAATGAAGGCTTCAATTCTGGTTTCAATGCTGCATATGCAAGAGGAAATTCTGGTCATACAGCTGGTAGATGATTTTTTGATAGAGGAAATGTTAAACTTGTGTGTCAAATTTGTGAGAGACAAGGCCACTCTGCAGCTAAATGTTACTATAGGTTTAATTCTGAGTTTATGCCAAGGATGGTGAATAACTATGGTGGATTTAATGGCAATAACAATTCAGGAAACAAGGATCTGGAGGTCAGGAAAACTTTACAAATATGGCAGACTATGTTGCAGCTCATCAGAATTATGAAGGATCTGCAGATGAGGGCTGGTATCTGAACTCATGAGCCACTCACCATCTGACACATAATCCTTCAAATCTTGCCAACAAGGTGGAGTACTCAGGTATGGATAAGCTTGTTATTGGAAATAGTTATGGTTTAAAAATTGCCTACATAGGAAATTCTGAACTTAAATCTACTTCTGGTCATAAATTGATGTTGAATAATTTGCTGTGTGTACCTACAATGACTAAAAATCTTATCAGTTTGTCAATGCTTACAACTGATAATGATATATTTATCAAATTTTTCTCTAACATGTGTTTCATAAAGGATAATAGGAAAGGGAACATACTGTTGCAAGGTGTGGTTGTGAAGGGCCTGTATAAACTACTGTTGACAAACTCCAAAATTTCATCTGTAAATCCAGAATCTTTCAATGCTCAGCTTATTCAAGACCTTTCACCCAAATCCTTGTTGTCTTTGTTTCATGAAAATGCATCTACTTGTGAGATAAATAAGAATTAGTGTGATGCAACTGATTCATGTAAAGAAAAATTATTTTCAAGGTTGAATGACTGTTGTAAGTACTGTTCCAAGTCAGTTTTTGTATCCATCAAGAGTCAGTTACTAAATTCTGATAATTGTAATCTGTGGCACAAAAGACTTGGTCATCCAAGTTCTTTGATACTCAAATGTATTCTGAAATTGTCAAATGATATCAATACTTGCAATAAAAATTCTAAACTTGGGTTCTATGATGCATGCCAATTTGGAAAGTTACATAAAAGTCATTTTCCCTCAAATCATGAGAAGTCAACTAAACCTTTAGACCTCATCTACATAGAAGGGTCCAATACCATATGAGTCACTAGAAGGTTTCAAATATTATATAAACTTCGTAGATGATTTTAGTAGGTACAGCTGGTTGTTTCCCTTAAAACTAAAATCATAAGCTTTTCAAGTGTTTTTGCAATTTCAGAAATAGGTTGAGAAGCAATTTGAAACCTCTATCAAAGCTCTTCAATCAGATTGGGGGGAGCGTTTAGGTGTTTTGTTGAATATTTGGAATCCAATTTATAATCACATATCCACATACACATTATCAAAATGGTGTAATAGAGATAGCATAGGCATATAGTTGAAACTGGACTTACCCTTCTTGCACAAGCAAAGATGCCTATTTCTTTTTGGTGGGAGGCCTTTCATACATCATCCTTTCTTATAAATAGGCTACCAACTCCAGTATTACAGTACAAATCACCATATCAAATATTATTCAAAGCTTTGCCAGACTATAACTTCCTAAAACCATTTTGTTGCTCTTGTTTTCCTTTACGTAGACCTTATAATAGGCATAAGTGTGATTTCCATACTGATAAGTGTGTTTTTGTAGATTATAGTCCTATGCATAAAGGTTATAAGTGCATGCATTCATCGGGTAGGATTTATATTGTAAGACATGTATCATTTGATGAAAAGTCTTTTCTATATCCTAAAATTTATTCTTCAAAATCAGTTGATGTTAAAGTTCTGTGATTTGTGATTCAAGTCCAAATTTCTTTGTTCCTTATGTAAAAAGACCTGTTAACAGTATTAATACTAGTTTTTCAATAAATTCATCTACAGCAGTAAGTTCTTCTACTCAACCACCAACTCCACTTCAAACACCAATTCAAACTGATCAAACCTCAAACACCAATTCAAACTGATCAAACCCCAAACACCAACAACTCTCTAGTTCAAAACTCCTCTAACACAAACACAATTTCTAAACATACACTTAACATCTCTCCACATCCAAATTCAGAACATTTATCCAAAGCGACAGCATCTCAACATCCAATAGTGACCAGATCTAAAGTGGGCACATTTAAGCCAAAGGTTTATGTAAGTCAGTAAATGACAGCTTCTACAGAACCTAGGTTAGTGGCAGAAGCATTAGCAAGCTCTAAATGGAGGAATGCTATGAAGGAAGAATATGAGGCCTTAATGAGAAATTAGACTTGGATCTTGGTACCAGCTGAATCTTCTCCTAAAATTGTTGCTAATAAGTGGGTTTTTAGAGTCAAATATAACCCTGATGGCATCATTTCCAAGTATAAAGCACGATTTATGGCAAATGGCTTCCTTCAAACTCCCGGGGTAGATTATTTAGAGACCTTTAGCCCTGTTGTTAAGGCTTCAACAATCAAAGTTGTTCTGAGCTTGGTTGTGATGTCTCATTGGTCAATTAGGTAAATTGATGTTAACAATGCCTTCTTGAATGGTGACGTGGCAGAAATGCGTATTTGTATCAGCTTGATGGTTTTGTAAATTCAGCTCTTTCCACACGTGTGTAAATTAAAAAAAGCCTTGTATGGACTTAAACAAGCTCCTAGAGCTTGATATGAAAAATTAAAGAATGCTTTATTGTATTGGGGTTTCACAAATTTCAGGTCAGATTCTTCTCTGTTTATTAAGATTATTCAAAGAGATCTAATCCTGGTTTTGATTTATGTGGATGACATTATTATCGTTGGTCCAAAAAGCTCTCTGATAGAGTTATTTATCAGCAAGCTTGCCTCCACTTTTGCTCTAAAAGATATATTCAACTATTTTCTGGGTGTTGAAATTACACTAACATCATCTGGTCTCCACTTATCACAAAAAAGTAGATAAATGATCTTTTGCAAAAGGCTAACACGAGCAACTGCAAAGAGCAGCATACTCCAACGAGTACAGGTCAGAAATTGCTCAAAGAAGAGGATAAACTATTTGTCGATCCTTCACACTATAGAAGCATCGTTGGATCTTTGTAGTATCTCACATTAACCAGGCCTGAGATTTCATATTCAATTCACAAGTTGAGTCAGTTCTTGACCTCACCATTAGTTAAGCATTGGTAGGCCCGTAAAAGGCTCTTAAGATATCTCAATACCACTGATACTTATGGGTTAAAGATTGTTGAAACAGGAAAACTACAGTTAATTGCATATTCAGATGCAGATTGGAGTTCAGATCCTAATGACAGGAAATCAATTGGTGGCTATTGTGTTTTCTTGGGTAATAATTTGGTTTCTTGGTCTTCAAAGAAGCAAAATGTAGTGTCCAGATCCTCAGTTGAAGCAGAGTATAGGACCTTAGCATCTGCCTGCTCAGATGTTGTTTGGTTGCAGGCTTTGCTTTCTGAATTGTATATTACTCTGTCTCAAACCACCTGTCATCTGGTGTGATAATCAATCAGCTCAAGCATTAGCGTTAAATCCAGTATTTCATGCTTGAATAAAGCATGTTGAACTGGATAATCATTTTATTAGGGACAAAATTACAGATCAAGAGGTTGAAGTAAGATTTGTTCCAAGTGTTGATTAAACAGCAGACAAATTTACTAAACCCTTAGCTACTAACAGGTTCTTTATTCTTCGATCCATCTTCAGGTCTGCCCCAGACCATCAGCTTGAGGGGGGATATTAACATGTTATAGTGTGGAGCTGCTGAGCTGATTATTTATGGTGAATTGAGTTGATAAAAGTTGTTAGCAGAAGTTTAGAAGACTTTAACAATCTGAGGGAAAATTTGTTACGTTTGTTGTTACATGTCAGCCAGTTTGTTATACCATCTGTCCACGTCAGTAGAATTAGTTATAGCTGACTCAGCACAAAATTAAATTTTTTCGCCATTTGTTATTGCTCTTTAGTCTTGTATATAAAGTGGTTCTCTTGTAATCAGAAGAGTATCAGTGATTAGTAAAAGAATTCTTCTCTTCTTTCTCTGCATTTCTAAAACTTTTCTTCTCTTTCTTTTACTTTCTCACTTACCAAATAGCCAAAGCACTTTCATCATAGTAAGAAGTCCACTTTCAGAAACCTGAAACCCCCACTAAATTATTAATCATGCATTTTATATATGTTAGCTTTAGGACAAAAATTTCAATCTCTCAAGAGTGTTTCTCCTAATGAATATCAGCAACTCCATTTGATTTAGAGTCTAAAATGAATGCAAGACATAATTATTAGAAATTGCCGATCCCTAAAACTGACTGCCATTATTGCAACCTATAAAGTGCTCAAGTACATGACCTAACATTCCAGTAATCTATCAACAGGCTATTCAAGATATTTTCTGCCTTGACTGGCTTTCTTTTTATACCCATATGATTGATAATATAATATTTTCTTAAAGCATCTTCAACTCTATGTCTTCTCTTTGCCCTTAAAATAAGCTTTTGGACCATTGGATTTCAGTCTCTAGATAGTTTTCTCTATTGCAAGAAACCAAACCAACTAGATTGTTTATTTGGAACAACCAATACTTATTGAATAAGCTAATTACATAACACATTTTGCTGCTGCAATCTCTTTTGCTGCTTGATATTGGACTTCTTTAGAAAATGCTAGTAGTTGTTCAAATTATGAGCAAAAGATAAGATAAATATATATCTAAAGAATATAATATATTATCCGATGCAAAATTAATTGTTTATTATTATTGTTGTTGTTGTTGTTTTTTTATTGGAAAAATACAGTAAAGTGCAACAAAAGAGGAAGCAGGCAAATCCCATTAAGCAGAATAGGAAAAGAAAGCCTAATGGGGATGAAAAAACATGCAAAAATGGAAAGAAGAGTGTGTCTTCCAATTGGCCACACTTGAAACTATTTGGCTGCTAATGCTGAGACACTGCGTGTTTCTTCTACTACCTCTAGTTGTTCTTCTTTTTTTGTCTTATCATTTGGACGCAATTATTCTGTGATATAGTTTTACATAAGAATTTTATCTAAGTTGATTAATGTTAAAGAAGCACACAAATAAGAAAAATCACTCAAATAATATATACAGAATAAGTAATTAAAGAATAAAAAGAGAAAGGGTAGGAGAAGAACACACAAAGAATTACATGGTTCGGCAACTTGCCTACGTCCACGGCGAATCAAGATCACACTCTTTCTCTTATTATGAGTCACAATGCACTCACAAAGTTATGCCTTTTATAAGAAAGATCACAAAGAAAACTCTTTTTCACTTTAGGGATTTTCTCTTACAAAGAATCACAAAAATTATTGATGATCACTAAGATTTTTTAACCTATCACAAAAATTATGTTTACAAGCCAATTGATAGCCTTTATATAGGCTTTGTGACGTCATAGGTTTATCCTATACATGTGGGAGTCGTATTAAGGAGTCATGAAATAAGTGGGAGACGAAATAAGAAAATTTTCTTATTTCGGGATACTGTCCCGTTTCCAGCGCTGTGGCGCTGGCGCGCCCATCTGAGCGCTGCAGTGCTGGTCTCCTAGCGCCGCGACGCTGGCGCTTGATGCGCCCTTCTTCGTTTTCTGCCTCCTTTCACGTCCATCTTCAATCCGTGCGCACCCTACGCATTTGGCTTACTCTCCAAATCATATCCCGATGATTTTCAATCAATATTCTCACAGTTAATTTATCAGAAATTACTTTAGCTAGCCACAAATAACAAGATTCCACCATATTTAGTCTTTTACCTTTAATAGAGGCGCCCACCTATTTAATGTAAGTGATGATACATCTCTACACGTCATTATGATAGAATTACAACACTCAATATTTTATTTTATTGTTAAAATTATTATGTAAATAATAAAATTTTGAGTTCTGTTCCCTTTTCGAAATCCCACGGACTCTAAGCTCAAGCCCAACAAGTCAAAATAAGCTAGGCCACTATTAAAAGGCTGGCCTAAAATCACCAATGACGCTTAATTGGTACAAGCATCACCCCGATGCTCCCGAGTTCCCCCTCCAAGGGAGTGCCAACCGTAGACCTTGTCTCGGCCTCAAAAATTCATCCAAACTGCTCATCATCACAAATAAGTGACGTCACGAGCAACTCATACCCTCTTGTCAAGTTTCCTTGCTTGAAACCTCCAAACATCCCAAGTAGCTCATACACTCCCATCAAGTCTCCCAACCCGAAACCTCCAGACATCCATAGTAGCTCATACCCTCCCAAGTCATTTTTCCTTACTCCAAACCTCCAGATATCCCGAGTAGCTCATACCCTTCTAAGTCAGTTTTCTCATTTAAGAAATGATCTCGAGAATTCAAGAAGAGAGTCAAAACATGTTCCCATAAGGCAAGTAATCATGACTTCCAGCATACATTACTCTTAAGGTTAGTGCCCTCAATTTTGGTATATAATCACCCCAGTCATGGTAGCGATCAATTGAATAATGGCTTGAACGTTCACCCACGAATCTTAAAGTTTATATAAAGAGATTGATGCTATATAAAGGAAAATCTACAACAAGAAAAAAGTAATGTCATCTTCTTAACCTAAAAGATTTAAACATAGAACTTTCTAAAAAATTGACTTAGGCATTGGAGGGCCATTTTCAGAACCACCACCAATAAGACCATAACGTACCATTATTTGATTCTTGTAGGAAATACTTGAGCACATAAAGCTCAAGACCAGAGATCATAGCCTAGTCTAGATGAGGCCTAACATTATTCCTGCAACAAACAAATTCAAAACTCTTTGATTCAAGAAATCAATTTTTTCGGTCAACAAGTTCTATAGTATCTTCAATGAGTTAATTAACCATTAGTCATCGACAACTAATATAGTGGCCAATTATTTTAATTTTTAGTTTTTTATTTACTAAATTTATTATATAAGTTTTTATAAAGTATAAAAATAAAAAACAATATGCTATATATTATTATTTTTATTAATTGAATATAATTATAAATTGTAATTTAAAACAAATTGTAAATATGTATTATATTAAATATATTTTAAATATTAGAACAACAACAATGAATAGATAGTTAGATACTTTTTGAATAATACTATGATACATAAGTTGGTAATAATTTGGTGGGGATATTGGTCATTTAACTAGAATAAATTTAGTTCAAAATTATTCTAATAATTTAGTGAGAGCATAATGGTAATTTAATTGGGTCAAACAGTCAACACTCAATCTTATAAAAAGTTTGACAAAAAAAAAATATACAAGTGTTTGGAGAAAAATTAGGTAACACTTGGCCCACTTATAAGGATAAAATTGGCACTCATGCCTAGTTCTCTCTATGGGCAGTCCAGTCTAAAATAGATTACTTCAATGAATTGAGTGCGAGTCCAAACACTTGAGTTTTCATAACTCAGCTCAAAAGACCATTAAGTAGAACCTATGCTAAGACATATGTCTTCGCTCAATACTATTGTCAAAGGACATACCATTACGAACAAGTCACTTATCACGTCAATATGGGCCTAACAATAGGTATCACGTCAATAAAGTTCAAGCCCTATCACATCACCATTAGGTCCCTTCAATGTTCTAGCTAGAGCTACGTCAGTTGATGACTAGGCCTAAGGATAAGATGTGATAAGAAAAATCTCCAAAAAGGCAATAACAAGTCTCCACGTCAGCAAGTATAGACTCTTGATCCCTACTGACATACAGAGTAGAGGTTGTCTAGAGTTGTTGAGCAAATCTAGCACTGAATCTGTTGACTTTAGAGGGATAAAGTCTGCTTCAATGCTCCCAGGTTCACCTACTTGAGTTGACCACTCCATAAAAGCACCCAATAAAAAAAGATACTTAATACTCTAAACGTCACAAAGGTCTAATTACTTTCTTGCCCCACTTGAGTTATTTCTCTATGGCTTCCTTGCCCACCAAATTTTCAAACCACCAAACCTAGTAGAGGAAGATATATATATACAATGTAACATGTATAAGTTAATATCAAAATTAGAAAATGGAAAACATTGTATCTATAAATAAAATTAAAACCTTACAAATACAATATAAAACATTTTAAATTAATCAATGTTTAATTTTTATATCTTCCTAAAAAAAATTAAAATTTTATTAAACTTGTAAATAAAATAAGCATTATCAAGCTTTGATAATTTTATGTGTAAATTTGCATTACATAATTGTAATAAGCTTATTAGAGGTAGAGATGACAGCGGATCGAGTTTGAGATATATATCCCTAAACTCATATTTGCACCCCCATAAAAAATGAAGTATCAAATATTTTCCAAACCATTCTCAGTTTTGAGTTGTTTTTAACAAACCCCTTTAATTGATGTGCAATATTTACCAAACGCACAACGAGTTATCCACGAATTTTAAGTAAGTTGTAAAATTAATATAATAAAAATACAAAATTATAACATTAATTTTAAATAAAATTCATAAAATATATCAATCAACACCAAACTTCTAACTACATGACTTAGAATTTTTCTTCAACAGAAAAAAAAAATTGTTTAATCAATCTGATAATCTGAAAAGGCAAAGCAATTACCATAAAGAAATATATCAAACTAATATAATGACTTAGACTTGCAAGAGAAGAACAAATGAGCTCAAATTTTATATTAAAATATTGAACGAGTTCAATTTTGTCCAGCAATGACAACAGTTTACCATATAAAAAGGTAATTTCAATTACCACAAAGCACTAATCTATGTTTCTTTCTTTCTTTATAGTTAAAAAAAAATCTCAATTGAAGTGCTAAAAAGAAAATAATGATAAGCATTAGGAGTGAGCAAAAAAGTATCTAAACCTAAAATACCAAACTGAACTAGATCGAACTGGCCAATTTTATTTGGTATTAGAGTATAAAAATTAACCAATCAATTTTTTTTTATTTAGGTCCCCAAATAAATTTGGTTTATTTTGGTTGTTATTTTGGTCCTCGAAAATACTAAACCAAACTGAAGGGCATAAATAAAATTTCACACAGTTTTTATATAATTTATTTAGTAAATTTTAATTTTAATAATTTTTTAACTTGTTTAGTTCATAGACTTTAATTAATTTGGTGCTTAAAAGTCGATAGTTACTTAATTTAGATAGATTTTAATTTTAATTTTTTTTTAATTTGTTTAGTTCATAAACTTTTAATTAATTCGGTGCTTTAAATTAATGGATACTGTTGACTTTTTAATCATCTATATTGTGTTTTGATAACAAATCTCATGTTCATTGTAATATATTAATTTATTAAGCATTGAAAGGTTTAAAATATATAAGTGAGGTAAATAAAGTGCAAGAAAAAATACTTATGAAAACTCAAGAACTTTAACAAAACTAAAGGGCATATTGGAAATTATTCTAGCACTTAATGAGATAGAATATTTGCACAAAATTAATTCTAAAAGAAATATAATTGTGTCATCTTTCTAAAAAAATTTACAAAAGTGAATTTGGAGTTGTTTATGGAAAGTTATGGTCAAATCACTCAAGCATGCTGAAGTTGGACCAAAATGCAAAACTTTGAAAGTTTCAAAAAATGGACTAAAATGTAAAAATCAAAATCAAAACTTTGGCAGGATCACTGTAGGAGGGCACTGTAGCAATGGTCAATTCACTGTATCAATATTGTAGCAAAATTCAAGTCATTGTAGTAATACTGTAGCCACGGTTAATTTTTTGGCTCTTTATAAATATCTCACTTATTTTGAAGCTCTTCACAAATTTGAAAAATATCATATATCAATTTGAGAGCCTCCTTGTTCTTACACCTTTATATTAGCTCATTTTGGAGTTTAAAATATTTTGTATTTGTTTTATTTCTTGTATTGGGTTTGGTTAAGTGTTTGTGAAAAACACTTTGAAAGTAGAGTGATTACTCTTTTATTATAAAGGTTCAATTGGTACCTTGAAAACTAATTTGTTAAAGAGGTTTCTTAACACCTTAGAAGTCAAGTATATTGATTCTTGACCTTGGTTTAAGGCAAACTAGTAAAATCCTCAATATGAGTTACTTGAGGCGTGGACGTAGGGCGTGTGAAGTGTTGAACCACATAAACATCCGGGTGCAATTCTCTTTATCCCTCACTCTTTTTTATTTTTTCCATTTTGGTTATCATATTGTGCTTATCTATTGCAATTTATTTGTTGTTAAATTTTTTACATATTAAATAATAACATAAATTGCTCATATTAGTACATTAATTTTTAAATTATCCAATTCACCCTCCTCTTAGGTTACCTATCTAGAATTTTCATTTGGTATCAGAGCCTCATTCTCTAGAAAAGAACTTAAACGTTTTAGAGAGATCCATAGCACCCATTAGTAGACCTAGCATATATGAAGGTCAATCCACCACTAGACCTTTATTCTTTGACGGAACCGACTATAACTATTAGAAAGCTAGAATGAGAATTTATCTTCAATCCATTAGTTATGATTTATAACTAGTTGTTAAAAATGGAGCTCATATTCTAACTGAAATTGAGAGTGAGAAAAAATCCATCCTAAAACTTCAAAATAAGTGGGATAATACTGACAAAGAAAAACTTACCTTTAAAGTCAAAGCAATAAACCAAATTCTTTGCGTCGTCGATAGGAAAGAATTTAATAGAATTTTTTAATACAAATCTGCATTTGCAATTTGGCAACATTTAGAAGTTATTTATGAGGAAACAAACCAAATAAAAGAATCTAAAATTAGTCAATTCACTATAGAATATGAATTGTTCAAAATGGAGTCACACGAAACCATTCATGAAATGTACACACGTTTCACCACTATCATTAATCAATTAAGTTCTCTTGATAAACGCTACTCTATGAGTGAGCAAGTAAAAAAGATTCTTATATCATTACCCAAGGAATAGAGAGCTAAAAAAAATCTATCAAAGAAGCCAACGACCTCAACACATTATCACTTGATGATCTCATTGGTAAGTTGATGAAATTGAAGGATGATGAAAGAGAGGAAGCACCAAAGAAAAGGAACATCACTTTTAAAACTATAATAAGCAAGGAAGATAGTGATGGAGAAGATGTTGTAATATTGGCGCACAAATTTAAACAATTTCTTAAATTCAAAAAGTCAAATGGAAAGAAGTTTGGCAAAGAATTAAAGAGGAAAAGTTATAGATATGAAAAGCCAAATAAAGACTACATCATTTGCTTCGAATATAAGAAATCAAGACATAAAATTCATAAATGTCCTTTCCTCAAGAACAAGAAAGGATAGAAGAAAGCTATGAATATCACGTGGGATGATAGTGATGGTGAATCATCGGATGAAGAATGAGAGATATCTAACCTTCTACTCATGGCTATCGGAGATGACAAATTTAATGATCTTGATGAGGTAACTAAAAGAAAAAGGAATAAGTGATTTTTAGATAGTGAATGCTCAAGGTATATGATAAGAGATTCATCAAAATTCAAAAGCTTTACCAAAATCAAGAATGAAGGATATGTAACATTTGGGGATAATGCTAAAGGAAAAATCTTTGGCATAGGTATTGTTGAAAAATGACTCAACTATACTTATTGAAAATGTACTCCTTGTTGAGAATTTGAAGCATAATTTTCTTAGCATTAGTCAATTGTGTGATAAAGATTATAAAATTATTTTTGAACCTACTTGTTGTTTGGTAATTAACATTAGTAATAATAAGACCTTGTTTATAGAAATAGAAATAATAATGTTTACACCATTGATATTGAGTGTGCATCCTCACATGATAAATGTTTCTTCACATTACATGATAATTCTTGGTTATAGCATAAAAGATTAGGACATGCAAGCATCATTTGATTTTTAAAATTTCTAAAAATGATCCTGTTAGAGATCTTCCTAAATTATCTTTTAAAAAAGATAAAATATGTGAAGCATGTCAATTTGGAAAACAAACAAAATCATCTTTTAAAAATAAAGATTGCATTTTCACAACTAGACCACTTCAATTGCTTCACTTAAACTTATTGGGACCAACTAGAGTTGCTAGCCTAGGTGGCAAGTATTATACATTTGTGATAGTTGATGATTTCACAAGATTTACAAAGGTTTTGTTTTTGGCTCAAAAAGATGAAACTTTAAAAGCTTTTATAATTTTTTGCAAGAAAGTTCAAATTGAAAAAGAGTATTTAATTTCATGCATTATGATTTACCATAATATTTTTGGGCCGAAGCTGTTAACACTACTTGTTATGTATTAAATAGAATATTGATTAGAGTAATTTGAATAAGACTCCGTATGAATTTTAGAAAAATAGAAAACCAAACATTGGATATTTTAAAGTATTTGGTTGTAAATGTTTTATCTTAAATACTAAGGATAATATGAGTAAATTTGATTCAAAATCCGACGTTGGAATCTTTCTTAGCTACTTTATGACTAGCAAAGCATATAGGGTTTTTAATAACAAAACATTAGTCATTGATGAAACCATGCATGTTATCTTTGAACTGCTTCCTTTGTGAAAGTGATCACTGGGTATGAGACTAATAAATCTATTACCAAGAATGCACAAGAAGATGAAATAGTTGAAATAGAAAATGGTGTGTATAAAGTTCAACTAGAAGAGAGTAAAAAGGATGAGCCCAATGACATTACCCCTAAAGAAAAAGATGAGAATCAAGGAAAGAAAGAAGAAGTTCAAATTCAAGAAGAATGAGGTGATAATAATGCCCAATCACTCCATAGGACATTGAGGTTTGCATCTTCTCACCCTTTAGATAATATTATTGGTGATCCATCGCATGACATCAAAACTAGATCATCATTTAGGCACATTTGCAATAGCATGGCATTCGTATCTCAAATTGAACTTAAGAACTTTCTTGAAGCCGAAAAAGATGAATATTGGATAATGGCAATGCAAGAGGAGTTAAATCAATTTGAGAAAAATCAATTTTGGACATTAGTATCTAGACCACAACATTAATCTGTAATAAGCACTAAATGGGTTTTTAGAAACAAAATGGATGAATCTAGAATAGTTGTTAGAAATAAGGCTAGATTTGTTGCACAAGGGTATAATCAAGAAGAGGGAATTGATTTTGATGAAACTTATGCACCTGTAGTTAGACTTGAATCTATTAGGTTATTACTCACTTATGTATGTTATAAGAATTTCACTTTATATCAAATAGATGTGAAAATTGCATTTTTAAATGGTTTCATTATGGAAGAAGTTTATGTAAAACAACCTTCTAGATTTAAAAATAAGAAGTTTCCAAATCATGTATATAAGTTGTCTAAAGCATTATATGGTTTAAAATAAGCGCCTAGTGTATGGTATGAATGTTAATCAAATTCCTTATGGAAAATAGTTTTTCAATAGGAAAAACTGATAACACATTATTCATTAAGCATAAGGACTATGACATATTTATTATGCAAATTTATATTAATGATATCATTTTTGGATCCACTAAATTTCTATGTAAAGAATTTTCAACTTGTATGAATAACGAATTTGAGATGAGCATGATAGGAGAACTCAAATTTTTTCTTAAACTTCAAATCAAGAAAATGAGAGATGAGATCTTCATCAATTAATCCAAATACATTAAAGAGCTTCTTAAAAGATTTGAATTGCAAAATGGAAAGAGTGTGTCAACTCCAATGAGCTTATCTACCAAGCTCAACAAAGATGAAATGGGAGAAGCAGTGGATATCAAGAAATATCGAGATATGATTGGCTCTATTTTATATTTAACTACTAGTAGATCGAACATTATGTTTAGTGTATGCCTATGTGCAAGATTTCAATCATGTCCTAAAGTCTCACATCTAGTTGCCGTAAAATGGATTTTTAGATATTTACATGGCATAATAAACTTAGGGTTATGGTACTCAAAAGACACTCAATTTAGCCTCATCGGTTATTCAAATGCCAACTTTGTCAGATGCAAAGTGGATAAAAAGAGTACAAGTGGGATTTGTCATTTCTTAGGTCATTCACTTGTCTCATAGGCTAGTAAGAAACAAAATTTAGTAGCTACGTCAACTGTCGAGGTTGAATATATTGCTGCTGGTAGTTGTTATGCTCAAACACTTTAAATGAGACAAACCCTTAGGGACTTTGACATTGAAATAGGAAATACTCATATTATATGTGACAATACAAGTGCTATAAACTTGTCTAAAAATCCTATTCAACACTCTCGGACCAAACACATTGAAATTAGGCACCATTTTTTAAGGGATCATGTCTAAAAGGGTGATATTACTTTATAATTTATACCTACGGATGATCAACTTGCGGATATTTTCACAAAACCTTTGAGTGAAGAAAGGTTCTACAAAATTAGAGGAGAACTTGGTATGATGGAATCTCCATATTCTGAACTTTTTGCATAATTAATTGTTTAATTATTTTTTTTATAAAAAAAATAATTGTTATAGGGGGGTTATATCTTCTAATCATCTTTGGTATATCATTACATCTTTGATTTTTTAAGGGGGAGATTTTTCTATGTTATATTTAGGAGGAGTATAGCAAACTTATAGTTTGTGAAAGATATTTTTTGTTATACCTAAACTTGCAATTAATGACTTAAATTTTTCTTATAGACAAGTCTTTTTTACTCACCTATTAAAATATTAAATGCATTATTTTGATAAAATAATATATTTTGAAATACTAATTATTTATTTTTTAAATTGTATTTAACGTCATAAGTGCACCAACATTGTTAAAAGGGAATTCTTTTTTAGTGCCTTTTGTTGATGACGAAAGGGAGAGAAATGTATTTTGATAATTTTGATGTGCATATTTGATGCTTCTTGTACTAACTTTATTGAGATTTTTTTTAACCTCTACATACTCAAAGAGGAGTTATTTTATTATGAAATTAGTCTCTAAAAATCTCCACTAAAGTTATCACAATACATGAGATATTTGTCATCATCAAAATATGGGAGATTATTGAATTAGTCATACATATTGTGTTTTGATGATAACAAATCTCATGTTTATTGTAATACATTAATTTATTAAGCATTGAAATATTTAAATACATAAGTGAGGTAAACAAAGTGTAAGAAAAAGCACTCATTAAAATTCAAGAACTTCAAGACTTCAACAAAAATTAAGGGCATATTAGAAATTATTCTCACACTACATGAGATAGAAGATTTGCACAAAATTAATTACAAAAGAAATATAATTGTGTCAACTTTGTAAAGAATTTTACGAAAATGAATTTGGAGTTGTTTACGGAAAGTTATCGCCAAATCACTCAAGCATGCTGAAGTTGGATCAAAGTGCAAAATTTTAAAAGTTGCAAAAAAATGGACTAAAATGCAAAAACATCAATACTTTGGCAAGATCACTGTAGGGGACACTGTAGCAACGATCATGTCAGGGGTACTGTAAAAATGGTCAATTCACTGTAACAGTATTGTAGCAACATTTAAGTCACTGTAGCAATATTGTAGCCACAGCTATTATTTTGGCTCCTTATAAATATCTCACTTATTTTGAAGCATCATATATCAATTTGAGAGCCTATTTGTTCTTACCGTCATATTAACTTATTTTGAAGTTTAAAATCTTTTGTATTTATTTTATTTCTTGTATTAGGTTTAGTTAAGTATTTGTGGGAAACACTTTGAAAGTAGAGTGATTACTCTTTTATTATAAGGGTTCAATTGATACCTTGAAAATTAATTTATTGTAGAAGTTTCTTAACATCTTAGAAGTCAAGTGTATTGATTTTTGGCCTTGGTTTAAGCCAAACTATTGAAATCTTCAATGTGAGTTACTTGAGGTAGGGACGTAGGCCGTGTGGAGTGCCGAACTACGTAAACATCCGGGTCCAATTCTCTTTATCCCTCACTCTTTTTATTTTTTCTATTTTAGATATCATATTGTGCTTATTTATTACAATTTATTTATTGTTAAATTTGCTTACATTTTAAATAATAGTATAAATTGTTCATATTAGTGCATTATTTTTTAAATTATCCAATTCACCTCCTTTTGGGTTGCCTATCTAGAACTTTCAGATACTTTATTTATTTAGATAAACTTTATTTTTTAATATTTTTTTACTTGTTTAGTTCATAGACTTTTTATTAAGTGTTTAAAATTAACGTACGCTTTTTTTCTTTATTATTTGTATGAATTCTATCTTTTACATATATGGTTTGTCTTTCAAAAAATATTTAGAAAACCGAACCAAACCAAATTGGATTGAATCAATTCCGTACGGTTTGATTCTATGCATGATTTGGTACGATTCAATTCTAAAAATAAAAATTTTAAATATTTTCAATTTAGTTTTAAAAAATACCGAATTGAATCATACTGCACTCACCCTTAATAAGCACACTAAAAATTAAATAAAAAATATTTAAAGATAATTGCAACAAGTATCCATAGATATTTTACTCAACTCACATTTGTTCTTAATCGATGGGTTTTAACCTTTCATATCAAACCTATGTCAAACTTGCTTTGAGTTTTATTATATCCCTCCTAACAAATTTAGTTATTACAGATTAGCTTGGAGGATTATTTTGCCATTTCTAATTAGAGACATAGTCTATGTTGGTATTTATATCATTAAAATAAAATTTATTTTTTCTTGATATTAGTTTTTAATTCTAATACTCATACTAAGGAATATTATTAAGAATACTCCTGAGATATGGCCTAATATCAATAAAATTTATTAATTTAAAAAATAGGTAGAATACCCAATTGTTATAGAATATTTTGTTAAAATTAACAGAATTATATAAAATAATTAAATTACCTTTAAAAACATATTATGCCACCTACAGGGCATCATTTCTATAAAAAATTAATTTTTGATTAATAAATTAATAAAAATTTCTTTTATTTTTATTTTTTTTGAATTAATAAAGTAATTAATAATATAATATTTTAACATTTTAAATTAATTAAATATAAACCAACGACAAAATGGTCGTTAGTTCTAGTCGACCATTATGGCCGTATTAACAACAGCCATTTTGGTCGCTTTAACAGTAGCCATTATGGCTAGTGTAACAGTCGCCATCGTTGGATTTTTTTATTTTTATTATTTTTTTAAAAAAATTGAGCATTTGAATACAAGAATAATACTGTTTAGATAAGAGAATAAATGTGTTTGGTTAGAAAAATAAGAGTGTCTAGATATGAAATAAGGGTTGTTTGGATAAAATGGCATTGAAATGATAATATTACTCTTTTATCGGTTAATTTTAACGAAAAATTTTCTAACGGTTGAGTATTATTATCTATTTTTTAAACTAGTGTGTATTATTAAAATTAGGTCATACCTCAAGAGTATTCTTAATAATATTCCCTTATATCAATAATGATAGATTTTTCTCTAAAGAAAATTAAAATATGTATGTTAATTTATGACTATTATAACAAAACTATTGATTAAATTTATGTTTACTATAAAAAAAATCTATAATTTTTAAGTTCGAATGGCTATTAAGTTTAATATTTTTGTTGTTGATAAAAGCTTTAATAAATTAAATATATTAAGAGTTGAATTGATAAATATAACATGTTTTTTTTAGGGCAATATAACACGTTACTTCTAAATAAAAATTTAAGATAACTTATTATCTAAGAAATTAATATTTATTTATAAAGAATTTAGGGTAGAGATTTTTTAGTATTTAGTCAAAAACAAAATAAAAGAAAAAGTATTAATACAATAAAAACATTATGACGTTATAATAGAATTTGTTTATTTAAAATTTTAATTTTATATGTAAATAAGTAATAGGTATATAAATGGATATGAGGAAGAGTATTCTTCGTTTGGAAATTTCCATGTGTTCTCCACGACGTGTGGAAGGGGATATGGGCGCTGCGAATATCAGTTGAGAAGATATTCAAAGAATTAAAAGGTTGGTCCAAAAAATTATTTTAAAAAAAGAAAAATAGTTATTCAAAAAGGTAGTCTAATTTTTAGAAAAATTTGAGTATTTAATTGGATAATCAAGTTTTTCAATTTACACCTTTTCTCATTGCTAGTATCATAATAATAATAATATGTTGATTAATGAGAATACATTTCTCTCCACTATATCTATTTGCAATTTGAAGGTTCACTACATTTTTTTAAGTACATCAATTTGTATAATAATGGGATAATATTACATTACACATTATCAAATGTTTGGATCAAATAACATTATAAATAGAGAAAAAAAATCAAATATTCAAACTAAATAATTCTATAAATGAGAGAATATCAATTCCAAACATAGGATCAAATAATCCTCGTGTACAAAGTTCGGACCAAATAATCAAATAAATAAAAAAATAACAATATCACACACGAGAATCAAATAATTTTTTCACATATAAATTTGTGTAATAATCGGAATAATATTACATTACACATTATCAAATATTCTAATCAAATAACTTTATAAATTAAAAAAAAAATTAAATGTACAAATTAAATAATTCTATAAATAGGAGAATAACAATTCTACATAAGATCAAAAAATTCCCGTGCACAAAATTTTGACCAAATAACTTAACAAATAGAAAATAATAATCAAACACCGAGAATCAAATAATCTATCCACATACAAAGAATAACAAAAAAAATTTCCATTTTGACTGAAAATTTGGGGTTGAATTTTATTTTGACCCAATCAAAATTTTTATAGTATATTAACTAAAGATCAAATAGTATACCCAATTTGCCCTTTTTTTCATTTTTTCTTTCAAAACTCAAAAACTCTTCACACTCTCCTCTCTAAAACACTCGGTCATTCCTAAAATTTTGTTCCAAAATTATAGATCGGCTTTAAATATTGTAATTTTTGAAGATTTGAACTAAAATAATTAATTGTGGAGTTGAAAAAATTGAAAATGAGCGAAATTGGCAATTGTTTATTCTAAATATAGTTTTTTTTTTGTTTTTGAGTTGTTTTGTATATAATTATTAGAAAAGTATAGATGTGGTGTTACAAATATGTAAAATAAATTAAAAATGAGTGTAAGTGGCCAAATAGTAAAAAATTGCCAAAATAGAGGATTTCAACCATTTTTACAATTGTTTGTGAAGCCACGCGTTGGCGTATATTTTGTATAGACATAGTTAAAATGTGTAAATTTAGTGGTAAGGCGTATTAAGAATGTTAAAATAAGGTTGAAATAGGTATAAAAAGTCAAAAACAACAATAAAATAACTGAAAATAACAAATTCAGGGTCGGATCTGCTTGTGTCTCGTAACGGACGCACCAAAGCATGTTCCATGCGCGGGGCATGAATCTCCACGTATTGACGCATGATTGGACAAGTCAAGTTGACAAGTGTCTTGTAGTTCGCGCTACAGGGCGTGCATCACTTCCACACAGCGCCACATGACATTTTTAATTTTTTTAAATCAATATTTTTTCTTTATATTAATTTTTATTTTTATTTTATATTTTTTATATATGTTTTTAATTATTATATATATACTAAACTAATAATTGTTTTTTTGTATTTTTTTAGGTGCTGCGGATTTATTATGTAACAAATTTCGACCATTATACACTTTAGGGGAATATGAGAAAGTAGTTCTAGTGATAGTTTTGAGGGATGCATTAGATATCAAAATATGCACATAATAGTTCTAAAAATTATTAAATATGAAGCGTTGTTAAGAAGAGTTTGTTATCTTCTAGGAGCTAATCAGGTGCAATATAAATTGACTCTAAAATTTGAGGTTCTTTCAAGTATTATAAAGTTGAGACCTATTCTACTTGAAAATGATGATAATGCAATATTGTACTTGAGTCGACAGAAGAATATGACTTTCCCATCTTTGCTTCTGTCAGGCCCCAGACCCAAAAGATCTGATACATGACATAACTTACACGCATTCAATAATATTTAAACATTCAATTTAATTTCTTTTAGAATTATAGCAATTGAATTATAACTGAGACAATTAATAAATTGGAGATACGCAGAGTTTTCTCAGAGATTAACACTCTACTATGTCACCAGTAGCAACTTTGTTACCGGAAACCCAGAATATATTCATTGCAAATTCTTACTTAAAATCAATCCATAACCACACTTGGTGAAACTTAAACTAAATCTAACCATACACAATAAAATAATACATAAGTATTTATTCAATAGGGACAAATCAAATATCTTATCCCACGTGTCCCCAAATGAAACACTCAGCAACCTAGCAACTTAGGGAACCCAAGGAACAGCAGAAGCCTTGCCAAATCCGCTAAGCACACATGTACCTTATTTACCTGAAATCACCATAAACTATAATGAGTATAAAACTCAGTAAGCATACTAGTTTTTCATATATTAAAATATAAATACATATATGTACACAATGCATGTGTATGATATGCTGTGATAAATCAAAATCATAATCTTATCAAATCACATGTCAGGTAAGCGCTTACACATTCTTTCAAAATATATAATAGGAATACTATCACTCAACTACTACTTAGTAGGACTTACACATCACATATCACATAATGAGCCAAATGTTACTCGTAGGTGACATACCGCATAAGAGGAATAGTATAAGTGAGATTTAAATTATACATATAGAGTGCTCAGGCCCGAATGTAAGAGCTAAACCCTCACCCTGATCATCGGTGAGTCCTCTCACATGCACTAATACACCACCACACGAATGTGATAACTCAATCTTCCTTTAGGTACCAATAGAATCCTCCCTACATACGAAACACATAACATATACCAATCCCGAAGGAAATGCCACACATAAAGGCTCCATAAATCATATAAGATGCCTACTAAGTCAACAGTGAGTTCAAGTATTCTCAAAACACAAAATATTTCTCATTGACATATTACACTTCAAAGCTTTCTTTGTTAAATACATTTCATTTTGAAAGCTCACTTTCAAAAACACATGTATGTCCATGCTCAATGTCAATGCTCACATTCATAAACATATGTCTTTCACATTTCATATCAAATATACTTTGGCATAATATAAACATATTTCTAAGCACATTTACAAAATCATACATAGACAATTACTATGCTTATTGTGATTTCAGTAAAAGTCTAGTATACTTACCTCTTAGCACTTTCAGTTACAAGACTTAAATCTCTTTAACCTATCAATGGAGATTAATTCTTTAATGAGCCTCAATATTCATACAAAACACTTTAAAAAGCTTACAAAATTACACATATTGCACTTATCACATCAAATTGGTCTAATTACTTAATTTCTCAAAACTTGTCATTCTGACCACTTACACTTTACAAAATTTTCTAATACATCAAATGATGTCCAATTACTCCAAAATCAGAATATATCATTCTTGACTCATATATCCTTCTTATATATAAATATTGTATCATAATTCCTACACATTTCATTTTATGAACACCACCAAATTCAAACTATTATTCTGGTGGGATCAAGATATTTACTGAACAATATTCAATCTCCCAATTTTATAAAATTACATACTAACTCAAAATTTATAAAACTACCACCGAAATACTCTTGACACATATCTAAATTCATAATAAATGTTTCACTTCAAAATCACTGTCAAAAGTATTTTAAAACTATTTTATTGTATAGCTTTGAAAATCAGTTAATCAAATACTGTAATGAGCTGACACTCTTTAGAAAATCATAACAATTTAACCACATTGATCTAAATTCTCAATTTTGAGTATATCATATTAGACATATAAAATTATCGTATTCCATAAATTTGTAAGTTTTGAAGATCATTATGCAGATCAGAAATTATTTGTAACTGTATCATACTGTTCACACAGAAAATTTCTAGCATTTCAGGGTCATTTTGGTAAATTTACTACAAATTCAATTTTTGAAATTTTTAATCAATTCAAAGTCTCAAATGATTTTAAACATGTCTAATTTCATATACTTAAAATTCAATACCAGAATCGAATCACAACAATTTATAAAATTTTTGGATCAAGAGACTATCAAACAGAAATTCTGCAATTCATCATGATTTATCAAGCTATCTACATAGATCATCATCAATTCTCACAATATCTTACAAAATACACATCAAATCCTCAATTATACATATTTTCAGAAATCAAAAATTAAAGGAATTAACTTAATTAATACCAATAAATTGAGAAATAGTTATGATATACCTCTTAAAATTTAAAATTCAAATTTCTTCTTCTTCTTCTCTTTCTCTCCCCTCTATTTCTCTCTTCTCTCACTCTAAAAAAGGTAGCTCGACCAAAATGAGAGAATTAGGATTTCAAAAGTGTATTTTTATACTAAGAGGCTAATTTTTGGTATTTACGAATTTGTCCCCAAAACTTTTAAAGTATTATAATTTGGTCCCTAAAATAAATCTAAAGTCTTGTAAATAAATTCAATGTTAATAGTATGTCCTTAACCTATACAAACACTACTAATAACAATACATAAATTAAGTATCACCTACATACAAATAAAATACGTATATATATATATATATACATACTTATTCTTACCGGTTGTGGATACTGGTTACTACAGCTTCATTCTCTATTTCTATTTATTAATATTAATTATTAATTTATATTCACAAATATTAACAATATAAAATTAATCTATATGATAAAAAAAGATTCAAACCAACAAACTAAGGGATAAGTACAAATTTACCTTCATGTTTTGGGCTAATTAACAACTTTACCCCAGTTAGATCTAAAATACCCAATTTTGCCCTAATCCGTTAGTTTTAATGGTGGAAAGGTAAAAATGTAATCTAACCATACAAATAAATTATCCATTGAACACGTGACAAAATCTTACCCATTCATTGTCTTTTCGAACATGTGGCACAATCTCATCAATTAATTTAATTTACTATAATTTTAAAAATAAACTTTAACAATATAACACGTGTCAAAATAAGTCATTGAACACATGAAAAAATCTTATCCATTTATTATCTTTTCGAACAGGTGGCACAATCTCATCTATTAATTTAATTTAATATAAATTTAAAAATAAATTTTAATAATATGACACGTGTCAAAATGTGATTAGTACTTTTAGACACGTGTCACCATGTAATTGGTTTATTTTTTTACAATAATTTGTAAATAAATTATATTATACAAAAAAAATTAAAAATAAAAACTAGCACTGTAGCCGAAAAATGGCCGCCGGCCATTGTTTTTCAGCGACAGTGCCAATTTATTTTTTAATTTTTTTAATAGTATAATTAATTATACGATGACACGTGTTATTTGTAACAAATCATAAATGATATGTGTCCATTTACATATATTTCATATATTTTTACATATGTGTTATTATTTGGAGTAAAATGGTAAAAGTATATTAAATGTAAATTTTTCATTTAAATTGACGGCAAAAATTAACGGATTAGAATAAAATTATGTATTTTAGATCTAACCGAAATAAAGTTGTTAATTAGCCCAAAACATGAGGATAAAATTGTACTTATCCCACAAACTAAACTAATATGACAATATTCTTCAATAACAAATAAACTTTTAAGTAGATTATAAATAAAACAAAAAAAAATATTTTAAATAATATTTTACTGCCTAATATTA
The DNA here is from genome assembly GCA_946807835.1 of Ailanthus altissimus. Taxonomy (NCBI): domain Eukaryota; kingdom Viridiplantae; phylum Streptophyta; class Magnoliopsida; order Sapindales; family Simaroubaceae; genus Ailanthus; species Ailanthus altissimus. Next base: position 29,103,624 of record OX327688.1, on the reverse strand, counting down.
TTGATCTTTTTATTAATTATTTCATTTTTTTCATTAAAATTATAAGAGGAGAAAAAGAACAAGTTTAATGGAAGAATTCAATAACGGCTCAACTTAAAAACAAGTCTTTAATATTAGATATTAAAGTTTTTAATTAGATATTTTTAGTTTTAATTAATAAAATTATATTATTAAAATAATTTTAATAACTTAGTTAAATATAAATTATAAAATAAAAATTAATAAATTAAATGATATATAAAATATATTAAAAATTATATTTAATATATTCATATAAAATAAAACATGAGATAAAAATGAAATAAAAAAAATTTAATTCCATCAATATCCTATTAATAATTCAAAAAATATTTTTTTTCATACATAACTTTCTTTTTACAAAAATCACTTTACTTCTACTCAGGCGAAGCCCAGTGATCACATCTCACGAGCTATTTTGCCATTCTAACTCGGAAGTTGCGGCCTGATAAACCAGTTTGATCTGTCAAGCAAACAATACAAAAGACACCGAGCCCAAACCCACCTGTCGTCTTCACCCACTTGACACCATCCCTACGTCACATTTACCCCTAATTTTTCTATTCTCACCATTTAATTAAAAAAAATTCATTCACAAAAACCATAAATTTAAATCCTATTATTTCTCCTTTCTCTCTTTTACCCCCATCCTTTCTTATAAACCCAAAACATTTAAAAAAAAAAAAGCCAGTCCTTATCTCTCTCTGTCTCTCTCGTCAATGGACAACAATCCAGGAGAGACCTCTTCTTCAATGGCGAACCCAAACCCAGATTTAGAAACCCAACCAACATACACATCCCATCACTTAGCGATCCCTCCTGGCTTGACTCAGGACGAGTTTGAAGGGTTAAAACAAGTCGTCGTCGAGTTTCACAAGTACCAGCTCAACCCAAACCAATGCTCCTCTTTACTAGCGCAGCGAATCTACGCTCCGAGCGACGTCGTCTGGTCGATAGTCCGCCATTTCGACAAGCCCCAGACGTATAAACACTTCATCAAGAGCTGTTCCGTTTCGGACAACTTCAGGATGACTGTGGGGGCCACCAGGGACGTAAATGTTATCTCCGGGTTACCGGCTGCCACCAGTACGGAGAGGCTTGACATTCTGGACGATGACCGGCAGGTAACCGGGTTTAGTATCATTGGTGGTGAGCACAGGTTGAGGAATTACCGGTCTGTCACCACGGTGCATGGCTTCAATCGTGACGGCAGGATCTGGACCGTTGTTTTGGAATCTTACGTCGTTGATGCGCCCGAAGGGAATACCGAGGAGGACACGCGTCTGTTTGCGGACACGGTGGTCAAGTTGAATCTGCAGAAGTTGGCCTCTGTCGCTGAAGGGTTGGCGAGGGATGGTGAGGGTAAATCACAGGTGATATGACCCCCAGAAAAAAAAATAAAAATAAAAAACACAAACTAAAAATGAAGTTTCAAATTGGAAAGGAAAATTTGTTATTTTGTTTATTTTTGCTGTGTGTTTTGCGAGTATATTGTTTTTTTTTCTTTCTCTTCTGTGTTATTAGTGAATAACCGAAAATATCCTTGTTGTCAATAGATTGACTGACATGCCACGTGATTTCCATTTGGGTAATGTTGGAAATACAAGTGAAATGAATTGGCATTGCAGTGTACAGAGATGATTTGCTTCGAAGATATTGCCCCTTTTTTTTTTTCCATTTTGTAAAAAGAAAAAGAAATTTCGACTTTGTTTGGATTATTTATTTTGGGCTTTAGTTTTCTACGTAAAGCGGAGATGACGAAGTTGGAAGTCTACTTGGCTACGAATCTGCTTTGAGCTTTCAACTTTTAAGTGAGTCTCTCATTTCTTACTATGAATTGGACAAAGAACTGTAATATCGTTTTTGCGGAATCTATGCTTTTGACTTATTGGCTTAAATCTAAGAATCTTATTGCACTCAAAATGGCTTTTTCCTCGTTTCATATCCAATAAAAATTTAGCCCAAACTGTTACTGAAGTCTCGAATGATTTCATTGTTCTTTTCTGGGGCAAGATAACTTTAAAACATTCACCTTTCCCACCACATCTTTTTTTTTTTTCTCTCCTTTCAGATCAAAACAAGTTAATTAAATTATTCCTACCGGATTAGAGGTTCGCATTTGTCGATTTGAACCCGAAAAATCTTTTTTATCATCTCCATAAATTTTACCAATTAAACTAACAATAATTGTTGTGCTGTTACGTTTTTACTCAAAAGGACCTATGATTTTAGCAACAAAAGCAATACAATGGAAAGCATCCAATGGGATAGGTCCCCCACGGAAGAAGGGCAATTGAAATTTGTAGAGCAAGTTGTGTGTGTAAGGTGGGGCTGGCATTTTGTAGATGGGAGAATCTACACAGAACAGATTGATGAGTAGATAGATGGAGCATCAAGCAGCATGCAACAGTTAAGTAAATTAGGTCTCTGGTGTAAAAGTAAACTGGAATATCTAGGGAGGCTCAAAAATACGAAAGAGCCGAGAGCTTTGAGCTCAGAGCCTCATTTCTGGTAAGTTCTTGCTACTCTTCTGGCCATCAATTCCATTTTCAGTTAAGGTTCAAAAAAGGAGGGTCTTTTACTTATTTTTTGCCGAAAATATCAAAAGAGACTACTGTCTCTACTGTTGCCTTTTCTTCTTCGCACTAAAAGACCCCACATAGTAATAACACAATACAACCGCATGGAGTAGTACTTTTCCCATAAAAAAAATTGATCTGTACCGTCAGATCATTATCCTGTGTGCTACATTGTATGATTATTAACTATACGTATAAGCAACGGTCAATGTAGTGATTTTGATTTCTCAAGAGCTATTGTGGGAGTGTGTGTATTCTGCTGAGGGCCACGAGCATCATGGTTGATGCATGTGGGAACTCTTTCGGTGTTGGATACATATGCATTTAGAACTTAAGATCGATGATGATTCATTGAGATGAAAGTTAATTGGACTGTATCTGCATACTGTCAACATCTCCATGTTAGGTTGTTGAGCTTTCAGATTGAAAGATGAGATTGGAACGTATCGACGACAACGAGGATATGTTAGGTACATTATATCCTTGAATATTACGATCCTAGGGATAAGATTGAGCCACGTACATCTTCCATGTAAGTTCATTAAATTTTTAACAGAAAGATCCAGAGAACCAACGCTGATTAGAATATATATACGACAGTACATACATAAATAATACATTTATATAAAATAGATCCATAATTTGACTTCGATTCTTTCATTGAGCTTCGTAAAATTATTCCATTACAAATTTGTTTCCGTTGGACTTACTTGCCTTTGCCTGACTTGTCTGCTTCTACACTTTAGGTTTTTGGGGTCAAATTAAAGCTCATAAATCTCACAGTTTCTTTATTTAACCAAACTATTTTTCTTGCTTCTTTCTTCTCTCTGCAAATATTAGTCTAAGCTTGTGCTGACTATAGATAGCCTCTCTTGTGAACTATGATTGATGTTTTGAAGAACCTTATAAGTTAATTATCCTATCATTTTTCCTCTTGCTCGTGGCATTGGACATGCAACACACTCTGTTTAATTAATTTTGCAACTTGTTTGTAGTAATATATTGACGAAGCTCAGCCAAGTGAATATTTTCTTCTTCCATCTTATTTATATTTGTAGGTTTTGCCGCAACTTGTGCCAGGATGTAGGCGTTCTTTAATTATATTCATTCTCGAATCTCATAATCATATTGTGCTCCTGCATATGTACATCGTGAACTCTTCATATTTGTTTAGCCACAATTAAGCACATCTGCCTATTTCATCGTCAGTCAAACGTAGTGCAGAGACAGAGTTCTGTTGAAAATTTGCGAGTTGTGGGTGATTAATTGTCACCGATATCATGTCAACGTTGATAGGTAATAAAATGTTGAACCAAGGTTCGGTTTGGTTCGGTTGTGCTACATTTGAATTTGATGATATCACAACTTTAATATTAAAAATATTCTAATTGTAAATAAAAATAAAAGGATATTTAATAAATATTTGATTATTGTGTTTTAAAAATTAAGTATTTTTTTTTTTTGTATTAAACCAACCTTTGAGTCATGTCAAGTAGCATTAAGGTGCCTTATCGCCATTAATTATAATGTCGGCACAGTTTTGAATAAGTGATACTAGTAGTGGGAGCACCCTTGCCTTTATAAATTTGTTGTCCATTAAATTTGGGTATGATTACATTTCTATTTTTCGTTTTTTTTTTCTTATTCCTTTTAACATATTAAGTCCAATTTTTTTTTTTTTGCGGTTGATATTGGACTCCAAAATTGCTCAAAAAATTTGGAAAAAATATCGTATCTTATAATACCTATATCCTGAATTGGATTGGATAAACAAGTGGGTCATTCAGTGGTACCATTAACATTGAATATCAATTGCAGCTGTTGTCTTGAAAAGGTATTTTATATGGGTATCCAAAACGGTATAAAACATCCGACTTGTCAAACCAGTTCCCTTTTTTTTTTTCCGAATTTTATGTGGTACTACTTGCTGATTGAACGAATGTGATCTGATCATGATCATCATCATCTTTATGCATATACGCAACAAGATCAACTGAAATTGAATTGGACGTTAATTTAACTTCAGAAATAATAATAATCAGAAAAAGAATTGGTGGAGAACTTTTGATTGTGAAGGGCACTAAGAGATGGGCAATTAAAGTCTATGGAAAGCAACCGGCCTCTTCTTTTTTATTAGTAGCCGAAACGAAAGGCCAATTGAGTGAGCCTGCAAGTTGCCAACTTGACTAATTTTTTTATATAAAAGAAAGTAGAAATTATGGGATAGAATAGAAGCTACAAAGACCAGCAGAAACTTTTAGTGATTTGTCTCGACTCTCAAGAATCTTTGCCTCATTGAGGCCCCCCCATCCCGTTTCTTTCTTTCTTGGAGAATTAAGCAAAAGCAAGAATCCTGCCCCTACCCTCCCTGACGTTATGACTTATGGGCCTCAGAAAATTAAAGGTATATATATTTATATATAGAAATGAATTAGATGCGTAGTTTATTATATATAAAAATTAAAGGTATATATATTTATTATACAAAGAGTTTTTAAATACATATTAATTTTTTTAATATTAAAAAATTATATAAAATTTATAAATTTATTAGATAATATCTTATAATATAGTGTTGTTCATTATATAGTGAATTATATGATCTATTAAATCAACATTTATATATATATAAAGATATTAACATTGTCACTCTTTGAGGTTAGCACAAATTATATTTTGATGCAACTTTTTAATTATATTGTCATCTTCTTTATTTAATTGAAATAAAAATATTTGTACTTTTTAAAAATATTTTAATTATTTATATGATAAAATTATAAAGATATTTTTATCTTTTTAATTAAGTAGAAAGAGTACAAGATAATTAAATAAAAGTCACAATTAAAATATAATTTATGTCAACCTTTGGGGTGATAGTGTTAATACCCTTATAAAAGTCTCTCTTCTTAAGAGTATTTTTTACCACATTATTAAAGGCTTGCTCGGAGTTGGGTTTCAACAGACGTCCACTAAAAATTTAAGAAAAAAAAACACTTATATGTAGATTTTAGTATTTATTCAAATTCATGACAAATAATGCGTTTTTATAAAACGTTATTGATAGACATTCCGGTTGTGTTAAACAACATCAAGGGCTAATGCTCCAATAATTTTTTTTTTTAAGCAGGTTCTTGTTGTTTGCAGAAAATATAGCAAAAACTAGTCGTCTTAGAAAATCATCATTTATGTCCCCCTTCCTATGAGATTTTGTGGCACAAGTCCTTTGACATAGTTGACTGTTAAAGTTTTTGACAACATTATTTCAAAGACTTGTCAAATAACAATTTTGCCTCTATTCACAACTTTTTAACTATCAATCATGTTCTTCTTTAGATATATCTTGTAAGTAGCAATCTCTCCAAATTTCTTGTAATAAAAGTTTCCTAAATTTTGTTTTCAAATTTAACCTTTCCACTATCAAACCTTAAATATTTCATGATCAATCAAAATTAAGAAATTCAAGTACCGTTGCATCCAACCCTAGATCACTACTCAAATTTGTCACATTCCTCTTTCCAGATCCAATAGACACAAATTTACTCTCTTTAAAATTCAATATCATCTCTCCTTAACTTTTAATTCAGATCGACATGAACAGAATTTCGATACGAATCTCTAAGTAGAATTCACTATTAAAAATTGACTTATAAGAGAAGGGTGTCCAAGACTTAATAAACCACAAACTAATCTCATATTTAACTTGATGTGAGATCATAACATACCACTTCGTTTTCAACACCGACATCTACAGCAGCTCATTCTAGATGCGCACTATAAATGACCTATTCAGACTTTTTTAAGTTGCTATTTTTCAGGATGTCCCATTGGCAAAGTGGGCGACTATGTGCGGTTGGCTCTGATACTAATGTTATTTTGGATAAAACTTACTTTTAAAAACTAACTTGTAAGAAAGGAGTGCCCAAAACTTAATAAATTACTTGCTAATCTCATACTTATCCTGATGTGGTATCGTAACACGCTTCATACTAAAGCGCCAACCATATACTAAATTGTGCAATACCTTAGTTTAATTGGTCGTTCTCATCAATGTCTCCTCAAAATATTTACACCTATATAATAATGAAGCATCTTAGACCTGGTGTGACTCTAAAGCATTTGATAAAATACTTTTATTGAAATATAGTAATACTTTTCAAAATAAAATAAATACAACAATAAAATTTCACAAACTCATTTATTTATATATCACTTAGGCCCTCAAACTCCCACTTTATTTAACTTCAACCCTTAAGTCTTGTTTATATTTTACTAAAGCCCTAACTTAGTTAACTTTTTGCCTCCATCGTCCTTGCCCCCAAATAGTATTTTATAAAAACTTCAGACCTCCATAAGGTGTTTAATGGACTTTTTTTGGTGTAAAATTTAAATTAAATTTGAGAGTTTTGTATGAATATTGTCATTTCTTTAAACCAACTTGCCAAATTTAAAATATACAAGTAAATGAAAGATAAACAATATAAATAAGGGCAACTATTTTTAAATCCTTAAATTTGGTAGAAATGATATATGAATCATTTTATCTTTTTTATAAAATAAATGATATTAGTATTTTTTTTTACATTAAATTTTTCATTAAAAATACTATTTGATGGGTTTTGAAGTGCAAAATGACTTTTATATGCTTTATAAATAAGGGATTTAACATAAAACTAATTTTAATTAAAAATTATAGAAGAGAATATAAATGATATTTATTTTGTAAAAGTTGATTTATTTGTCATATTTTATCAAATTTCAGATCTCCTCTATCATAAGTTTTAGAAATGAAGATAAATTGATGTTCAAAAAAGGGATAAGATTAAATTTACTTTAATGTTTTGGGTATAAATATAACTTTACCTTAGTTAGAGATAAATACTTAATTTTATCATAATCTGTTAATTTTTACTTTAAATTTGAATGAAAATAGTAGTTTTAATGTACAATTACTAGTTTAACCTCATTATTTATCATTTAATTTTGTACAAGTGGCACAATCTTATTTGTTCACTGTTATTAAATATGTGGAGCAATCTTTTGCGTTCATTTAATTGATATAATTTTTTAAAAATTAATAAAATACACGTGTCATTATATTATTATTAATAAAGGATTAGTGTCATTATGTAATTAGTTTATATTTTTTAAAAATATTTTTAAATATAAATTAATAAATATTTTTTTAATAAAATGACATGTGTCAAACATTAATTAGTTACAAATTACATGTGTCATAATGCAATTGATTTTTAATTTTAATAAATATTTTAAAAAATTAAATAAAATATTAAATATAGACTTGTCACTGTCACTGGGGTGGCACCAGAAAGCGGCATGCAGCCGCCATTTTTCAACTTCACTTCGACAATACAAAGGATCAAATTTTACATCATTTGACTTTATTTTTCTTGATCTAAACAATGGTGGAGTTATTTTTACCCCAAAAAAATCATAAAATAGTCAAATGTGGTGGTGAGGGACAACAACCACCGTCAAACGGGGAATGACTTGCACCGCCCCCACCCATGGACAGATGGGCGGTCGATCTGTTCATACATCACCACCTGCCCTCACCACCACATTTGGCTTTTCTACGGGTCTTTTTCTATTAAAAACAATCCTACTATTGTATAGATAAAAAAAATAGAATTCAATGATGTAAAATGAGATTTTTTTCTCAAAAAATGGTGACTCGCAGCCCTTTTTTGGCCAGTTTCCAACGACGATTATAAATAATTTTTTAATAATTTATTATTTTATTTATTTTATTTTTAAAAATATAATATATGATGATACGTGCTATTTTAATCGATTATATTACGATACGTGTGCAAATATAGTATACAAATAAAATTGTGTCACGTGTCCAAAATTAAATTTAATTCAGTGATTGAATTATTTTTTTTACCCTTCTATTGTTAAAATTAATAGTAAAAATTAATAAATAAAAGTAAAATTAAATATTTTATCTTTAATTAAAATAAAATTATATTTATACCTAAAATATTAAAATAAAATTGACCTTATCACTTTTAAAAATTTTATTCTATCTAAAATTCCGAAGTCAAATTTTCAGGATATAATATTATAAGCTGAAAAAAATTATAACCACGTGGCTAGCAAAATCCAATTTGCATGACAAGGACAAATCTAATTGGATAATTTTGGGATCCCTGAAACTTCATTATCAAAAGCTATTGGTTTAGATTTTGGCGTGAGGACGTTGTTTTCAAACGTATAGATAATTTAATTTTACGACTCCTAGTACTACAAATGGACAAGGAATGTTATGAGATTAAAATAAAATTGATGTATTTGAAAATGAAATATAATGGTAGCTTTATTTGTCTTTCACTAATCAATTATTATGCTCTCCTTAATTTCTTTATAGTTTATTGTTATTTACCTTTTTATTTACATATAATACAACTCATTTTATGAAGGTAAGTCATAATGTATTCATCATCTTTATGATAATCTCTCGATTTTTTTATTTATTTTCTACTTTTGTTTTTACAAAAATAGATTATTTTCTTTTTTATTCGCAACAATATATTTAATTTATGTTACATCCACAATTCAAGTAAATTATTTTAGAACGGTTAGAGACAAAAGAGTTTTTGTTCAACATTTTTTTTATTTGAAATGAATTGTGTTTGTTTTTAAATATCAATTTGTTTTAGGACTTTGGTCCTTTTTTTAACTAAAAAATGAATTATAAACTATTATAGTGTCATACTTGGCCCCGACGTAAATATTTTACAAAAAATAAATAGCTATTGTGTCACGTCCCAAACTCAAAAGATCCGACACACGACATCACTTACATTCATTCACTGCATGTGCACTTATAAATAATATTACACAATTTTCAACTTTCATTCAACACAGGAATCTTGAGCAAGTTGCTAGTAAGTTCAACACTAAAATCAACCATAAACTAACATATAAATATAAACTTCTCTTGACAATATTTAAACATTCATTTTAATTTCTTTCAGAATTATAGCAATTGAATTATGACTGGGACAATTATTAAACCGGAGATACGCAGAGTTTTCTCAGAGATTAACACTCTACTACGTCACCAGTAGCAACTTTGTTACCGGGAGCCCAGAATATATCCATTGCAAATTCTTACTTAAAATCATCCAATAACCACACTTTATAAAACTTAAACCAAATCCAATCCACACACAATGAAATAATACATAAGTATTTATTCAATAGGGACAAATCAAATCTCATATCCCACGTGTCCCCAAATGAAACACTCGGTAACCTAGCAATTTAGGGAACCCAAGAAACAGCAGAAGCCTTGCCAAATCCGCTAAGCACACATGCACCTTATTTACCTGAAATCACCATAAACTATAATGAGTATAAAACTCAGTAAGCATACTAATTTTTCATATATCAAATACAAATACATATATGTACACAATGCATATGTATGATATGCTGTGGTCAATCAAAATCATAATCTTATCAAATCACATATCATGTAAGCACTTACACATTTTTTCAAAACACATAATAGGAATACCATCAGTCAACTACTACTTAGTAGGACTTACATATCACATATCACATAATGAGCCAAATGTCACTCGTAGGTGACATACCGTATGAGAGAAATAGTACAAGTGAGGCCTTTAAATTACACATATATAATGCTCATGCCCGAAGGTAAAAGCCAAACCCTCACCTTGATCATCGGTGAGTCCTCTCACATGCACCAATACGCCACCACACGAATGTGATAACTCACTCTTCCTTTAGGTACCAATAGGATCCTCCCTACATACGGAACACATAACATATACCAATCCCAAAGGAAATGCCACACATAAAGGCTCCACAAATCACATAAAATGCCTACTAAGTTAACAGTGAGTTCAAGTACTCTCAAAACACAAAATATTTCTCATGGACATATTACACTTCAAAAGCTTTCTTTGTTAAACATATCTTATTTTGAAAGCTCACTTTCAAAAACACATGTATGTCATGTATGTCCATACTCACATTCATAAATACATATCTTTACATTTCATATCAAAATATACTTTGACATAACATAAACATATTCCTAACCACATTTACAAAATCATACAAAACAATTACTACGTTTATTGTGATTTCAGTAAAAAGTCTAGTATACTTACCTCTTAACACTTTCAGCTACAAGGCTTAAATCTCCTTAACCTATCAATGGAGATTAATCCTTTCATAAGCCTCACAATTCACACAAAATACTTTAAATACCTTACAAAATTATACACAATGCATTTATCACATCAAATTGGTCTAAATACTTGGTTTCTCAAAACCTGTCATTCTGACCACTTACACTTAACAAAATTTTCTAATACATCAAATGATGTCCAATTACTCCAAAATCAGAATATACCATTCTTGACTCATATATCCTTCTTATATATGAATATTTTATCAAAATTCCTACACATCATCGAATCCAAACTACTAACCTGACAGGATCAAGATACTTACTGAACAGTATTAAATCTCCTAATTTTATAAAATCATATACTAACTCAAAAATTATAAAAATACCACAGAAATACTCTTGACACATATCCCAATTAATGATAAATATTGTACTTCAAAATAACTGCCAAAAGTATTTTAAAACTATTTTATTCTCTAGCTTTAAACACTTGTTAATCAAATACTGCAATGAGCTGATACACTTTAGAAAATCATAACACTTCAACCACAATGATCTAAATTCCCATTTCCGAGTATATCATATTAGACATATAAACTTATCATATTCCATAAATTCGTAATTTTTAAAGATCATTCAGTAGGTCAAAAATTATTTTCCACTGTATTATACTGTTTATACAGGAAATTTCCAGAATTTCAGGGTCATTTTGGTAAATTCACAACAAATTCAATGTCCAGAATTTTGAATCGATTCAAAGTCTCAGATGATCCTAAACTTGTCTAATTTTATATACTCAAAATTCAAAACCAGAATCGAATTACAAAAATTTATAAAATTCCTGGATCAAGAGACTATCAAGCAGAAATTTCACAATTCATCATGATTTATCAAGCTATCTTATAGATCATCATCAATTCTCACAATATCAAACGAAATACACATCAAATCCTCAATTATACATATTTTCAAAAATCAAAACTTAAAGAAATTAACTTAATTAACACCAATAAATTGATAATTAGTTGTGATATACCTCTAAAGATCCAAAATTCCAATTTCTTCTTCTTTTTCTTCTTCTTCTTCTCTTTCTCTCTCCTCTATTTCTCTCTTCTCTCTCTTAAAATGGGTAGCTCGACCTAAAAATGGTAAATTAGGGTTCAAAAATATATTTTTATACTAAGAGGCTAATTTTTTGTATTTACGAATTTGCCCCAAAAACTTTCAAAGTATAACAATTTGGTCCCTAAAATAAATCTAAAGTCATACAAATAAACCCAATACTAATCGTATATCCTTAACCTATAAAAACATTACTAATAACAATATATAATTCAAGTATCACCAACATACAAATAAAATACGTATATTTATACATATATAAATACTTATTCTTACCAGTCGTGGATACTGGTTACTACATATTGTATGAGTCTTTTACGATGACTAAATAATCCTCACAAAACAAATCAACGAAAGTTGATGAAAGTGACATTGCGACGGCTAATTTAGCTATCATAATGGTCAACTTTGATTGATCAAATAGAATTTGCCACCACATATTAGCCATCGCAAAAAGTCAAAAATTTGTTTATTTTGTATTTTATATTTTATTAATATATTAAAAAGTAAATATTTATAATATAAAATTTTATATTTTTGTTCACACTCTTAAAAAAAAAATTTAACTAATAACTAGCAAAAGAATGGCCTAGTTATTAATTTGGGCTTAATTAGAAATTCTTTAGCTAAATTTATAATTTTTGGACCTAGTTATTAATTAAGGCTTAATTAAGAATTTTTGAATTAACTTAGGAATTTTTGGGCCTAAATATTAATTTGTAATTAATTAAAAACTTTGGGCTAAGTTAGAAATTTTTGGGTTTAATTAAGAATTTTTGGCCTAGTTATTAATTTAAGCTTAATTAGAAATTTTTTGGCTAAATTAATAAAAAATTTAGCGTAGTTATTAATTTAAACTTAATTAAAAAATTTTGGGGCTAGTTATTAATTTGAGCTTAATTAGAAATTTTTTTGGCTAAGTTAATAATTTTTGGCAGAGTTATTAGTTTAGGCTAAGTTAGGAATTTTTGGGTTAAGTTAATAAATTTTTTGCCTAGTTATTATTTTATGCTTAATTAAAAAAATTTAAGCTAAGCTTGAAATATTTGGGCCTAGTTATTAATTTGGGTTTAATTAAGTCTTTTTTGGACTTATTTTGGGCCTAATTATTAGTTTAGGTTTAATTAAAAGCTTTTGGCCTAAGTTAATAATTTTTAGGTCTAATTATTAATTTAGACTTAATTAAGAATTTTTAAACTAAACTAATAATTTTTTTGGCTTAGTTATGAATTTTTAAATCATAAGATTGTAAAAATAAATCGATCAGTATTGCATGTATGGAAAATAAATCAAACATGATAGCATAAGATTGTAAAAATATCGATCAGTATTGCATGTTATTTTTCAGCTAATAATTCACACACGAGGACCCCAGCTTATCTATGGGCTATAAACATGAGTCTATATTTGCATGATTAGTCTTGGCTCTTTGGGGGTTGACCTAAAAGAGTTGAACTCAAGCTTTCCTAGCCTATTATAAAAAGTTCATTAATAGTTTCATAGCAAAATTTTAATTTGAAAAAAAAGACACCAAAAACTATAAGCACGGGAAAGAGACACTCAAACCTCTATGACTTTGAAGATATTAAATTTAAGTTCACATTCGTTAATAAATTAAATCAAAGTTGGATGATTTACCCATTTTGATTATCACGTTATTTAAGTACCTCTTTGAATTATAGTTGACTTTGAATTTAAATAAAGGTGACACATTAATAACAAATGCCACAAATTTTATTCACTTAAGATCTTACACAACATACTAGAAGAGGCCATCAACATGGTCACCTAAGCACAGAGCCCCAATTTATTGGCATATGACAAGGAACTTGGATCCTCTATTAGAATTGTGATATGATTATTGGCAACTCACTCAAGTGTCAAATATTACTGTTTTTATGAAAAACATGTTATGGACAATTAAATATGATAATATATGATGTATGATATTGCATAATAGGCCACATAAGTTTCTTAACTAGAAAGAGTCTCATAGACTCCCTCTTTCATTATGCTTTGGTTGGGTCAAAAGATTTTTCTCTTTTTGATGGAATAAGCTCATTACTTTAAGAGAATTGTATCTTTTATTATGAGAAAAATATATACAAAAGTGGTCTTTTATATAATGTTTTACTACTACTAAACATGAAATATATAATTCTATTTTATGCAAGAAATATTTCCTATACAAGTATTCTAATATATATAAGAAGTATAATTTAAATAAGATAATACTACTATATAAAAAAATAATATTTTAAAATATTAATATTATTATTATCTTCCCTCAAACTTAAATTGGCACAGTAGAAGCGAGCTTAAGTTTAAAAACTAATAATTGAAAGCGTATAGGAAGAAGAGACTTGTTGAAGATGTATGCTAGATAGTCATTAAAAAATATAAAGTGACAATCAGTTTCAATGTGTTTGATACACTTGTGAAAAATATCATTATGAATAATTTGAATGACACTTTGATTGTCATAAAAAAAGAGTTATAGCACTAGAGCGAGTCAGCCTCATATCACCAAGAAGCCATAATAATAAATCATCTCCTGCATATATTGGCAAAGACATGATATTCACCTTCAGTATTAGATTATACTATCATTGTTTGTTTTCTGCTACGCTAAGAAATAAGAGAATCCTTAAGAAAAGACAAAAACTAATCGTAGATCATCAATCAATAAGATCATCAACCTATCTAGCATCAGAATAGGCTTGCAACTCAAGAGAAGAATATGCCAAAAAATAAAAGCCACAAAAAAGAGTAACCTAGTATAACTTAAAATATAGTGAACAATTGTATATTTGAAAGAAATGAAGAGGAGACATGAACTAACTAACAACATGAATAGCATAATGTTAGGATGAGTCATAGTAAGATGCACTAAGTTTCAACCAATTATCGATAAAGAGTGGTATTTAGGGAAAGTGTCCCATCAAACAATTTAAGTTTGATATTAGGTTCCAAAGAGTGGAGTTAATCTTACTGCTTATCAATCCTGCTCAAGCAAGTATATCAAATGCCTATTTGGCTTGTAAAAGGTAGTACTATATAGAAATAGAAAGTATCTTAAGACCAAGAAAATAACTAAGGTGTCCAAGGTCTTTCATCTCAAAATATTATTGCAAGAAACTCTTAAGATCGTAGATACGAACTATATCATCTTCTATAATTATGTCATCAACATAAATAAATAGAAGAACACAACCTTGAGCAATCTTGTGTAAAAATAATGCTAAGTCATAAGAACTAAAGTGAAAACTATGTTGTTGGACAGTAATCCTGAATTTAGAAAACTAGGCACATGGTACTTGTTTAAAACCATACAAAGCATGATAAAGTTTGTAAACTATATGTGGAGGATGGGAAAAATCAGAAGATGGTTTCATATAGACTTCTTTATGGAGTTCACTATTGAAAAAAGCATTCTTCACATCCATATGGAACCATGTCTAACCACAGACAACATCAAAAGCTAATAAATTTCGAACAAAAGTGAGATGAGCTACTAGGGAAAAAGTTTCTTTATAATTCATGCCATATTCTTGAATAAATCCCTTGGCTATAAGTTAAGCTTTAGCTTTCAATAGATCCATCTAATTTGGTCTTATTTTTATAAACTCATTTACAGCCTACGACAGTTTTGTTAAGTGGAAGAGTAACTAAAGCTCAAGTATATGATTCTTTAAAGGCCTGCAATTTTTCTATCATAGCTTGCTGCCAAACAAGTTAAAAATATTCTTAGAATAGAATTGAGGCTCATACAAAAAAAATATAGTAATAGAAAAGCAATAAAAATTTAAAAGTTTAACAAGAAGTGTACTTACCACAGTAAAACGATAAAAAATGAGAGAAGTAAGGGACTCAAAGGTACTTGAGCTATCTAGTACAAATCCATTAAATGATGTAGATAGCTTAGAAGTAAGTGTTGTATTCTTAAGTTCACCTATATGATGCTTAAAAGGAGTTTCAAGATCTAGATTTAGATGAGAAAACATATCAACAACGGTATCTATGAAAAAGTTTCCTGTGGAAGGTGATGCAAAATAGAATTTAGATATAGACAAAAATAATTTATGTTCACAGAATATTGCATAACAAGAGATACGAAATCAATTGGAGAGAAGATCCCAACATCTATAATATTTACATTTTATTCTATATCCTAAAAAGCAGAATAGACAAGTACGAGGTTCTAATTTAGCATGCACATAAAGTTGAAGAATAATAAATATTCAAAACAAATTATCTTGAGAATATAGTAATTAGATGGGGTGACAAAAAGTATTTTATAAAGAGATTGGTTTTCTGTAACATAAGATAGACAAAAGTTAATTGTGAATACAACGGCAAGAGTTGCTTCTCTTAAAAAATGCTCAGAACAAGATGAAGAAATAAGAAAATCATAAACAATGTCTAAGATATGTCTGTATTTATATTTAGCTTTCCTATTTTATTGAGATATATCTAAACAAGTGCACTGACAAATAATACCATTTTCACCTAAAAAAATTTAAAATCCTTATATTCCACAGCATTGTCAATATGGAATGTCTTGATAGAACAAAAGAATTAAGTTTTAATCATGTAAGCAAAATCACGATAAATTTTAGTAAATTCAGACCTTTGCTTCATGAGAAATAATCAGGCATACCAAGAATAATCACGAACAAAAAATCACAAAAATATTTAGAATCATCTATAGTAACAATTAGAAAGGGTCCCCAAATAGAATGAACAAGATCAAAAGGATCGTGAAAAATAGAATCATTATTATTAAAAGGTAAAATAGATTATTTTGCTAATGGATAAGGTAAACAATCAATGTTTTCATAGGAAATAGTACCTAAATGACCTCTAGAAACAAAAGAACGTATGCGACTAATAGACACATAGCCTAATTAAGAGTGCCAAAGATTCAAAAATGATATATTATGTACGAAATTCTAAAACCCCTAGCCTAAGCTATAGTTTTCAAAACATTTAGTCAAGTTTTTGAGTCTTATATAATTGATTTTGGCCAAAAAGTTTACACCTTGTCATATAATTCTCAAAATTATGTGATGATTATCTGTTGAAAAGAAGTATTTGATAGCTTAAAAATGGTATAATATATGTAAATGTTTTAAACCTCTAGCCCAAACTATAGTTTTCAAAAGCTTATTGGTCGAGTTTTTAAGCCCTAAATTATTAATTTTTGCTAAATGCGGACTATTACAGTGACTTACAACTCTTAAAATTTTGTGATGATTATCTATAAAAAAAAAAAGCATTCAATAGTATATTATGTGCAAAATTTTAAAACCTATAGGCTAATCTTTGATTTTCAAAACTATTTTAGACAAGTTTTTGTGTCATAAATTATTGATTTTTGCCGAAAATTATACTACCACCACGACCTACAAGTCTCAAAATTATGTTATAGTTATCTAGTGAAAAGAATTATTCAATAGCTTCGAAATAGTTTAATATATACAAAATTTTGAAATCTCTAGGCTTAAGCTATAGTTTTTAAAAGTTTCTTGATCGAGTTTTTAGGCCTTAAATTATTGATTTTCATAAAAACATGGACGACCACATTGGCCTACAAGTCTTAGAATTTTGTGATGATTATCAGGTAAAAAGAAGCATTAAATGTCTTTAAAATTGGTACATTATGTGCAAATTTTGAAACCTCTAAGCTAATTTATAGTTTTCAAAACTATTTTAGTCGAGTTTTAAGGTCATAAATTATTGGTTTTTATAAAAAGTGAACTACCACCTTGACCTACAAGTTTTTGAATTATGTGATGGTTATCTAGTGAAAAGAATTGTTCGATGGCTTTGAAATGGTTTAATATATGTGAAATTCTAAAACTTCTAGCCCAAGTTATAATTTTCAAAAGTTTCTTACTCGAGTTTTTGGAGCCTAACTTATTGACTTTGTAAAAAAACGTCAGCTACCTACAAGTCGTAGAATTTATTTATGGTTATATGGTAAAAAAAAAAGTATTTGATAACTTTAAAATAGTATATTATGTGCAAAATTCTGAATCCTCTAGCCTAAACTAAGGTTTTCAAAAAACTTTAGTCAAGTTTTTAGGTCCCAAATTATTAATTTTAGCCAAAAAGTGAACTACTATCTTGAAATACAATTCTTAAAATTACATGATAATTATCTGGTGAAAAAAAATATTTGATAGCTTAAAAACTGTATAATATATGTGAAATTATGAATCCTCTAGCCCATGCTATGGTTTTCAAAATTTTCTTGGTCGAGTTTTTAGGCTATAAATTATTAATTTTTGAAAAACTCATGCACTATCACGTTGACCTACAAGTCTTAGAATTTTGTGATTATTATCTTGTGAAAATAAACATCTGATAGGTTCAAAATGGTATATTATATGTGAAAATTTGAAACCTCTAGCCTAAGCTAAGGTTTTCAAAATTTTATAGTCACGTTTTTTAGTCCCACATTATTAATTTTAGCCAAAAAGTTAACTACCACCTTGACCTATAATTCTTTGAATTATGTGATGATTATCTGATGAAAAGAAATATTCGATAACTCAAAAATGGTATAACATATGCAAAATTCTGAAATCTTTAGCCCAACCTATAATTTCAAAAGTTTTTTGGTTGAGTCTTAGGCTCTAAGTTATTAATTTTCACAAAAACATGAACACCAAAGAGGTTGATGCTGCAGACGAATGATGGTGAGACGAAAGATGTAAGGTGATAAGCCTATATAAGCACCTAACTTTACAACCTATCCTAAGTATTTGGTTTGACTATTGATCCTACATAAAATAACCAGATGCAATAAATAAGACATTAAGACCAAATTCACATAATTAACTAACGAATAAAATATTTAAAGTTAATTTGGTAATAAGAAATGTATTTAATAGAGAGAGATTTAAAAATGACACTTGACCAACTTGAAAAATATTTATTAGACAACTATTAACTGCTTGAATAAATGGTAAATTAAAGACAAAGGTCTTAGAGAAAAACATAATAGGTTCTGAAGTCATGTGATTACACCATGCAAAATTAAAATACCAAGAAGAATTACATGCGATAACGGAGGATGCAGAGATAGAAATGCTATTAAAAAAAATTGTTAAAGTAAAAAATCAAAATCACTAGCTGACATAGAAAATTAGGCAGATGGTTATTTAGAACCACCTTATACAGTATAATTAGCAGTGACAATAGAAAATTGTTGATGATTTTTAAAAGAATCACCTTAAGATGATTTCCTTTCACTTAGACAATCCCTATCATAATATCCGGGGCCAACTTTATGATAGATCTATTATTTGCATATAGGACAATTGAGCACTAGATGCCCAATCAAATGACAATATTTTTATACTTTGGGATGAATGTTATTATTAGCTAACTTATTCTGAAGGAGCTGTTGAATGGCAAGAACTGTATTTGTATGAAGTGTTTGAAATATGCAAGCTGCGTTTTCTCTAAGATGTGTTTATCAATAGCCTGATTAAGAGTGAGTAATAGCTTTTAATAAAAGCAAAGAGGCACGAGGGAGCTTAAAAGAATCTTATAGAGCCATAAGAAACTAGATTAACCATTGATAATCCTTGTAGACATTAAACTTCTATGCATTAGTGTCATTCTCCAAAAATAATTCTGAAAATGGTAACTGGTCACAAAGAAATTACATCTAAGAGTGAAAATCAGTGATGAATTGCCCGAGTTCTTGGTGCAATTGATGATAAAGTAATTGGTACTGATAAGACAGATTAGTAACAATATAGGATCAGCAAAAAAAATTTAAAGTTGTTATAGTAGTATCAAATTTGCAAAGTGAACACTAATAAATAGGCATGAAGTATTTGAGAACCATGTAATGATTTGATGATTTTTTTCTCTATCCTAGTCCTCCAATCACAAGATGAATTTTCTTTGTTGTTTCATCACCCTACTATTGAGATAAATGATGTCGCAAGTAACATAATGCTAAAGCCTCATGCTTTTAAAAAAGAAAGCTCATAGCTTAAGCTCATAAAATATCATTATTTCCATTTAACATGACATTAGTAGGTTGGGACACTCATGATTTCTCCATGATGATGAGAATTGAGAGATACACTATAAAGACCTAAAAATGACAGGGAAAGATGGCCTAAGTCTAAGGGATGATAGAAAATCAAAGGTTTCAAAATTACAGATATGCTCAAATTTTATATGAAATTATAGATTTATCCTAAATCTTTATAAAATTTTATTAGTCTCAGATATTTTACAATTATATATTAACCCCAAATTTTTTTAAATTTTAAATTGACCCTAAATTTATTTGAAATTGTATGATGACCTCTGATTACAGCAATCTCTTCAAACAAACGAAAAAAAAGCCTTGGTTAATAGACTTTATGGTGACCAAAGGAGAACCGATTGTAAATTAAGAAAATTAAGGCTTTGGGTTGATAGATTAGTGGTTTAGAAACAGTTTGAGAGTGACGATGAGAAGTCATTCACTAGAAATTAGCAACGGTGAGAAAAGATGGGTTAGATTCAAATTTTTAAGTGTGTATGCCAATCAAGGGCTTGCGACAATGTGTAAATGGAAACAAGGAGGTCACTGAAGAATTCTGAGTTTACTGGTGGTGTGTTTATGGCGATCTAGGAGATGGTGCGGTGGCACATGTACCTCACATGCATAATGGTTGCAAAAAATGGTGTGAAACAACCTGCCCATAGTTTTCTATAAACTTAAGGGCAGATCTTAGTTACAATCTTATAAATATTCATGAAAAAATGACATCTGTAACCATAAGATTTTAGGAAAGGTATATGAAAACCCCAATATATTTAAAAATCCTATCGAGACCCAATCAGGCAACGATTTATGAAAATTTTAACCCAAAAAAAGGTAAAAATAAAACTTCAATTTAAACTCATACTTTAAAGTTAAAAAACATTGCTAATAACAGGGATTAAACTCTGGTCACCTACATGACAAGTAAAAGAACTCCCATTATGGTATAATAAATATTGTTAATATAATGTCAAAGTAAAAAATACAAAAATATGAAATGACAAAACCCTAGCCACCACCAGCCATCGTACCAGTCACTAGTTGGTCAGCCGTTTCTAAGTTGATCGGAATGTTAACTAGTGACCAGTTAGGGATGAACGTTGGTAGCAGATGGTGGCCGATGGTGGCAAGGGTTCTGTCATTTCTCATTTTTGTATTTTTTATCTTGGCATTATTCCAATAAAATTTGTTGTAACGTATTGGTGAGTACTCTTACTTGTCATACGTGTGACCAAGGTTTAATTTTTGTCAATCACATTCTTAAAATTATTAACATGTGGTCTTGAGGACAATATGTTAATAGATTTATAGACCTATAAATAAATATAATATTAGAATAACTTTAATGGTTAAAGTGTGTGACTCTTAACTACAAGGTCAAATGTCCAAGTCTTTTTCTAGCATTTAAGTGAATTTTGACTTTTTTTAGGTAAAAACATGGGCATAATCATACTTTCATTATTTTTACTTTTTTTTGTTAAAATAGACCAAAATCGTTACTTGACAAGAGTCTCAATAATATTTTTAAAAACACTATATCTATATGTTCATTTTTTGAAACTTTAGAAGTCTAGATATCATTTTTTTAATATTCATACAATCATATTACAGTAGGAATTATATAAAAAATTTGGCAAAGTTTCTCCCTTTTTTTATCATTTTTCAAACTTGCAGCCTAAAAAAAACCAACAGTTATATATCTTTATGCATGCACTCGTACTTCTAAACTTGTCATTTCTTATTCCAAAAAAAATCATCATTATCATCAAAAGAAATTGCATCTATGTAACCCATTAAGGTTAGTAACATTTATGACATCAAATGCCTAAATAATATAATACATATCTAAAATTAAATACTCTCATAGAACTCATTTATCTTTTTTAGTATTATAACTCACTTTAAATTGACAGAAATATGTAAGAAGAGAAATCAAAACTAGATGCTCAAGTAAGTCATCAGACAGCTTTAACTTTAGTAACTTTAGATTGGAAGTGAGATTAGACATCTCCATTATGTATTCCCTTATATTATTTTTTTCTTTATGCCTCATTGAAACAAGATTAGCCAATAACATACTTGTTTTAGCCTTTTCATTTTTAGCAAAACGTTTTTCAATTTTCTCAAAGAATGTCTTATAGTATTTTTATAGTAACCAGTATCTACAACTGGTAAGAATAAGTATTTATATATATATATAAATATACGTATTTTATTTGTATGTGGGCGATACTTGATTTATGTATTGTTATTAGTAGTTTTTGTATAGGTTAAGGACATACTATTAGCATTGGGTTTATTTGCAAGACTTCAGATTTATTTTAGGGACCAAATTGTAATACTTTGAAAGTTTTAGGGGCAAATTTGTAATTACAAAAAATTAGCCTCTTAATATAAAAATACACTTTTAAAACCCTAATTCACTCTTTTGGGTCGAGCTATCCCTTTAGAGAGAGAGAAGAGTGAAATAGAGGGGAGAAAAAGAGAAGAAAAAAAAAAGAAATTGAAATTTTGGATTTTAAGAAGTATATCACAACTATTTCTCAATTTATTGGTGTTAATTAAGTTAAATTCCTTTAAGTTTTGATTTTTGAAAATATGTATAATTAAGGATTTGATGTGTATTTCGTAAGATATTATGAGAATTGATGATGATCTATGTAGATAGCTTGATAAATCATGATAAATCTCTTAATCCAAGAATTTTATAAATTGTTGTGATTCGATTCTGGTTTTAAATTTTGAGTATATGAACCGACATTTTTAGGATCATCTGAGACTTTGAATCAATTGAAAATTTCAAATATTGAAGTTTTAGTGAATTTACTAAAATGACCCTAAAATTCTGGAAATTTCCTCTGTGAACAGTATGATACAGTGGCAAACAATTTTTGACCTGCTGAATAATCTTACAAAATTACAAATTTATGGAATATCATAAGCTTATATGTCTAATATGATATACTCAAAATTAAAAATTTAGATCAATGTAGTTAAATTGTTATGATTTTCTAAAGTGTATCAGCTCATTGCAGTATTTGATTAACAGATTTTTAAAGCTATAGAATAAAATAGTTTTAAAATACTTTTGGCAGTTATTTTGAAGTGAAATATTTATCATGGATTGAGATATGTGTTAAGAGTAATTATGTTG
Source organism: Ailanthus altissimus (assembly GCA_946807835.1). Taxonomy (NCBI): domain Eukaryota; kingdom Viridiplantae; phylum Streptophyta; class Magnoliopsida; order Sapindales; family Simaroubaceae; genus Ailanthus; species Ailanthus altissimus. The sequence goes on along the minus strand of OX327688.1, from coordinate 29,080,501 downwards.
TATTTTTATAATTTTTGATTTAGTATATGATTTTATAAAATTAGGAGATTGAATACTGTTCAATAAGTATCTTGATCCTGTCAGGTTAGTAGTTTGGATTCGATGGTGTGTATGGAATGGATTGTATAGGCATTTTGATATAATATTTATATATAAGAAGGATATATGGGTCAATAATGATATATTCTGATTTTGGAGTAATTGGACATCATTTGATGTATTAGAAAATTTTGTTAAATGTAAGTGGTTAGAATAACAGGTTTTGAGAAACCAAGTATTTAGATCAATTTGATGTGATAAATGCATTGTGTATAATTTTGTAAGGTATTTAAAGTATTTTGTGTGAATTGTGAGGCTTATGAAAGGATTAATCTCCATTGATAAGTTAATGAGATTTTAGTCTTATAGCTGAAAGTGTTAAGAGGTAAGTATACTAGACTTTTTACTGAAATCACAATAAGCATAGTAATTGTCTATGTATGATCTTGTAAATGTGCTTAGAAATATGTTTATGTTATGACAAAGTGTATTTGATATGAAATGTGAAAGACATATGTTTATGAATGTGAGCATTGACATTGAGCATGGACATACATGTGTTTTTGAAAGTGAGCTTTCAAAATAAAATGTGTTTAACAAAGAAAGCTTTGAAGTGTAATATGTCCATGAGAAACATTTTGTGTTTTGAGGATGCTTGAACTCACTGTTGACTTAATAGGCATCTTATGTGATTTGTGGAGCCTTTATGTGTGGCCTTTCCTTCGGAATTGATATATATTATGTGTTCCGTATGTAGGGAGGATCCTATTGGTACCTAAAGGAAGATTGAGTCATCACATTCATGTGGTGACGTATTAGTGCATGTAAGAGGACTCACCAATGATCAGGGTGAGGGTTTGGCTCTTACCTTCAGGCTTGAGCCTTATATATGTGTAATTTAAACTTCATTTGTACTATTCCTCTTATATGATATGTCACCTATGAGTGACATTTGGCTCATTATGTGATATGTGATGTGTAAGTCCTACTAAGTAGTAGTTGAGTGCTGGTATTCCTATTATATATTTTGAAAGAATGTGTAAACGCTTACCTGACATGTGATTTGATAAGATTATGATTTTGATTTATCACAGCATATCATACACATGCATTGTGTACATATATGTATTTGTATTTTGATATATGAAAAACTAGTATGCTTACTGAGTTTTATACTCATTATAGTTTATGGTGATTTCAGGTAAATAAGGTACATGTGTGCTTAGCGGATTTGGCAAGACTTTTGCTGTTCCTTAGGTTCCCTAAGTTTCTAGGTTGCTGAGTGTTTCATTTGGGGACACGTGGGATAAGATATTTGATTTGTCCCTATTGAATAAATACTTGTGTATTATTTTATTGTGTGTAGTTAGATTTAGTTTAAGTTTCACCAAGTGTGGTTATGGATTGATTTTAAGTAAGAATTTGTAATGAAGATATTATGGGCTTCCGGTAATAAAGTTGCTACTTGTGACATAGTAGAGTGTTAATCTTTGAGAAAACTCTACGTATCTCCAGTTTACTAATTGTCCCAGTCATAATTCAATTGCTATAATTCTGAAAGAAATTAAAATGAATGTTTAAATATTATTGAATGAGTGTAAGTTATGTCATGTATCAGATCTTTTGGGTTTGAGGAGTGACAATTTTTCTCCTCGGACATAGTGCCTCTAACGGTTTCTAGTATAATATATTTTATTATCATAAGACTCGTGTGATTGGAACGATCCTACTTCTCTAAATTTCTTTTATCCTCAATGGAACTTAGATCAGTGAGAGTAGGAAATCATTCTGTCTAAAGTGCAAGGTCAAGATCTATGCAACCGAGACCGATCATATTGTTCTTATTCCAATTCTTATAGTTTATGTCATTAAGCACGTGGAGGGAATTTATATTTACAGATATAAAAGAAGCAGAAGTAAAAACTGAATAGAGAACATATAATAAGACAATAAGTTCATAATTAATAATTATATCATGACCTATACAAGCATAACAAAAGTAAACATAGAAAGGTGAATCCCATCATAAAATACATAGTACAACGTTGATATTTAGTCTTTGGATTAAAAAATCAACTATAAATAATACTCTTAATGCAGTAATCAAATATTGATAATAAATCTTACAAACAATAAACTTTTCTTTAGACCGATTTATTATATGCATAAAAAACTTAATAACTATCACACATTTATTACCATAAATATACATATATTTTGGTAAAAAAAAATAATCTTCCTTGAGGCCAATTATTTTTTTGTAAAGACAATAAACATATTCATCTTAATATCTCAAAACAAATATATATACATAATAGAGATTACTTTGACAATATATTATTTTAATTTATTTATTTTGAAATATAAGGCAAATTGCATAAAGAAAAATAATCAAAAATGTCCAACAACAAAAAATTTAGTTTTTCTATGCACTGAAATATCGCCGCAGTGCTACCAAGTGGCGTCATGGTGCTAAGGTTGTTGGAGTTACTGCACTGCGATGCTGCTAATGATTCAAAAATAGAGTCAATCTTGGGTTAATGATGGTCAGGTCAAATCTAAATGGGTCGGGTTTTGAGTTGATCTTCATGAAATGGGTCAAATCAATCCAAATCTCTAAAAAAACTAAAACCCTAAAATTATATCAAAATTAACCTACCATCCTAGCATTGCAGCACTGCCATGCTGCGCTTTGATACTAAAATGGATTTTTTTTTTTACCCTTTAGGGCCTAATGTTGCAGTGTTGCGTGTGAATCTGAAAATTCTAAATTCATCGAAAAACACACAAAAAAAAATCTAAGTTGAAGCCAAATTTTGATGTTTCCATCCTTAATTCTTCAAATCAGTAACCTTTAATCAAAACTAAACCCTTAAGCTAAAAAAAACTATAACCCTAGTGTTTTTCTCGAGAAAATTATGTAAAATTCATATATATAATAACTCTACCCTAACAAGCCATATGGAAAAAAAAGATTCAAGTATGAATATAAGCATGAACAATACTAATAATTTAACATAATTTTTGTTTTGTTACGACTTGTTAGATGTAATTATAAATTAGGATTGATACTCACAAAATACAACTTTCTTGATCTATTATATCAAATTATCAGAATACATATTGAGAAAAGTTTACCTAAAGAATTCATAACGATCAGAACGCAAGGGTTTACAGCTTTCAATGAGAACACAAGAATTTAATAACCCTCTACAGTCAAATTTATGTAGCGCTCAATGAGGTTCTCTTTCAATGATGAGAAAAGGAAAAAAGCTCTACGAATAATGATTTGAGTTGAAGACCACAATCCTATAGACGCATTATATACTAGGTTAACTAATATTCTATTAATCATAGTTTCATTAGTATTAAATCTTTACACATAATAAGCTCATACCAATAAATGTTTCTAGGCCCAATAAAGGAAGTCCAAATAAATCATTTAAATTAGCTCTTTATTTAAAATACTCATAATGTATAATTATTATTAATATGAGAACTTACATAAAAAATAAAATCTAACATAATAATTGAAAAACACAAAAACAATTATCACAATTCTCATTACTATAATGTCAAATTTTCAATTAAATAAAAACAACTCAAATTTTTTGTTTTTATTTTATTTCTAATTTAAAAACATATATCTTATTCTTACCTTGGCAATAGGCAATTGGACGGTTGATGGTGGCAACGTAATTGTCACGTCCCACATTAAATAGAAATTTAATAAATCTTGAATATATATAAATGGGTATGCAGTATTACTTAATAGACTAATCTTTTGAGTAAATGGCAAGTGTCTAGTCTGTGATAAATAGTATTAAAGCAGACCTGAATTCTCATTCATATGTGAGCCTCTAAAATGCTTCAATAGAAATTGTCACATGGATAATAGATCCCCTAAGAATAGTAGGGATAGATATTACTAGGGGTGGGCACGGTTCGGCTCGGTCCGATTTTTTGCGAAATCGAATTGATCCGGTTCAGTTTTTTGAAAAATAAAATCGAAATCGATTTTTTAATGAGAAAAACTGGACCGAACCGATTTTTTTCTGTTCGATTTTTTCAGTCCGGTTCGATTTTTCCTGTTTTTTCAATTTTTTTAATTTTTTTATTTTAAATTATGAAATTTTTTAATTTTCAATCGATTTTTTTGGGTGAAAAAAATCGAACCGGCCGGTTCCGTTTGATTTTTCAATTCTCGATTGTTTTTTGCCCACCCTTAGATATTACAAGCCAAGTGAACTCTAAAAATTATGTACCTTTAACTTTAATAAAAATTGTCACGTGAATAGTAAATCATCTGATAGTAATAGAAATTAACGATATAGGTTAAATTAACCTTTAAGTTTAGGTGAAACTATAACGAGTAAAGATAGACACAATCTAGTTCAATTCCGTTATTCGATTCTCCTATAAGAGAAAATTGAATAAAACCATGAAACCGAACTGATTTTTTCAGTTGGATTTAATTTAGTTTGGGCCAACTGGCCTGTTTAAATGTGGGCTTTTTTAGTCAAACAGTCCAACTAAATATATTATATTTTAAACTGAAAGAAATGGGCTTTCGTTTTTGCTGATGTTTATCTTTATTAATAGTGAATCTAGTCTCATTTAGTTAAATGAATCTAACTTGACTTTCTAACTAATCTCTTATTTGATCCCAAATCACTTTCCCCTACACTAATCTTTCATATTCTAATTCAAATAATAAAAATCATCAAATCACGATCACGTCAAATCCATAACACAAACAAAACAAAACTCACCACAATGCACATGAAACAAACTAAAGTCAAATTTTTTTTTACTCAAAATGGCTCAGATCTGAAGGTAAAAAAAAAAAAACAAGAGAACAAACAAATAAATAACAAGAGATTTACAATGAAAGAAACCAAAATAAAAGAATAGTGTGAAATCCGATAATGGATTAGGCCTTCTATATCTCGTCCTTGTGTCTCGCCACAAATCGGTAAAGCCAGATGAGAGAGACAGTCGAGAGAGAACTGATGCGATGGCCGATAAGAGCTTTGTGAGAGACGAGACTCGAGTCGAGAGTGACTGCTGCAAAGGAGATGACAGGCAAGCTGCTGAGTGAAATTCAGAGAGAGACGAGAAATGTAATTGAGATTTAGTTTATATAAGAATTATTCGACCAGGTGAGCTCAATGTAAAAGTTTAATTTGGATATATTGTCACGTGACAATTTTAATTTTTTATTTGAAAATCTATTTTTCTAGTTCGGTTGTGGTTCTTAATAAAACCAACGGACACGAAACCGAATCATTTAGTTTTTTTAACCTAAAAGTTCCCATTCGATTTTTTTCAACACAAACTAAAATGAACGGCCGGTTTAATTTGATATGGACCAAATTTTTTAATTTTTTTTTTTTTTACTTTAATAACGAGAGCGTAGTTAAATTAAAAAAAATATTAAATCTTACCTTAAATAAAAATTAAATAAATCTTAAATATATATATATATAAACTAGTATATAATATTATTTAATAAATTAGTTATTTGAGACAAATACCTCACTCTTGACACAATTCACAACAACAGCTCATCGGCAACATGTGAGTAGGCGACAACGTGCGTTCTTAGTCGATGACTAAATGAGTGTTGATCGTTGAGATTTGAGTTAGTGGGGATGGTTGAGTTTGTCAAATTATGAACTTGTAATGTGTTGATGAGCGATGACCGTCACTCTTGAGAGTGAGAAGACAGAAGAAATTGCTTTTATTCTACCCTCGTCCCCACTCCTACAGTTTTTTCAAAGAGTACATACACTTATTTCCTTCACATCTCTTTACCACCCCATTCGGTTGTCAATTTATAAAATAAATCAAAGGGTACACAATTTTTTCCCACACCGCATCTCTTTACCATCCCAATCTGTTGCCAAATTATAGAAATAAATCAATACTAACCGTACGATTCCAAAAGTTCCCGTTTTTGGTTGTATGGCATAGCCTAATGTTTAGTAGCTTATCCATATAGACAGCACCCATGTTACTGCATAGAAAAACAGGAGCCAAGAAAATAGAAGGACTAGTAACATACAGAAATACATGAAAAAGGGGCACCTCAATGAAAAATGTTTGTTTCATAATATGCCTGCTATTAGCTCCTTTGCTGAAAACTAAAGGTACAAAGAAACCAAAATAATCCGGAACAAAGTTAATAATTCAACGATGTAATCAGCAGAAACATGGTACGATGATTTAAGGAACAATGTCATCACAGTCCCTCGGCAGGCCAGTCAGCTGCACAAGAATTCAAAATACTCTCGGCAAGCAAGTATTCTGCTGGGGTTTCAACTTATATTTATAAGCAATTACACAGCAATGTCGCCAAATGCACAAACAATAGTTTATAGAAATCAAAACATCTGGAACATAATGAAATGATTCAAAAATTCCTTGAGCAACACATTGGTATAGAGAACAAAAGTACAGTGCCACCGCATTTCCTTGGACGTGGCAGCCAGCTAAAGAAGAATTAAACTTCAGAAGTTATTAGATAGTTCATAATGGTACACGTACACAATAATTCTTCAACTAGTTTGCCTACATATAAAACTTGATGTCTGTATTCCTAACTCCTTTCAGACTATAGCTGTCATTCATGCTACTACAACTCTTGTTTAGGTAACCAGTTGAGTTGTCAGATCTTTAGTATTTCACCTAAAGTAAAACTTCCCAAGAACACAAAAGCAACTCAGCAATTACAAATCTAATCTCAAATATGCTGCATAATGGGTAATAAAGAGGAGAAAAAAAGAATAGAAATGAGAAAAGTAGACTATAAACTTTAAGAAGACCTCTTACACCATTATACATTACATCTTCATTAATGAAGTTCACATGAGCCAGAACCAAGTCTGCACAAAGAAGGTGCCAGCTCCTCATCTGGCAGGGACTGATGAAGACATCAAATTATGCCTTTGACTAATGATCCCTCCATCTTGGACTTAGCATGGGAAAAAACCCTGAAGGTGATAATGGAAAAACAAGGCCTGGAGAAGGTGGAGGTTGTGGCCCCGGACCTAAAATTCCAGACTGAGCCAGGGGGGAAAAAGGAAAATTGGGTGTTAGTGGCGGAGGAAACTGAACCCCCGGAGAAAGCAATGGATAAGGTGATCGTGGTGACAACAAGTTCATGTAACCAGTTGGAGATGGCAAAAGGAACTGCGAAGTTGGAGACGGTAAAAGCGCAGGTCCATTCATTTGTGGCGAAGGGAGATTAGGTATCAGAGGGGGAGGCCCATTTACTCTTGGAGAGATGAGACCTGGCATAGATGGGTTAGGAAGTAAACCAGATGATGGTGGCTGAGGCTGAATTTGGCGTCGAATATGTGGTTGCTGTGTTTGTGGGCGAGGTGGAGCTTGATTTCCCCTCGGACCGAGATCTCCAATAATATTTTCAAGGCCCCGCACATAAGCTGAGATAGGAGATTCAGCTGTATTAGCCCAAACTGAGTCCCAGGGTGCCCCAGATTGTAGTTGTCCAAATTGCGGCATTGATTGTCCATATTGAGGAGGCCTAACAAAACCATTATTGTATGGAATCGGAGGTGGAAGTGGAGCTGGCGCAGGAGCCTGAGCCGGAGCCGGAGCCTGAGCCGGGACCATAGGGTGAATGTGCGGTCTATTAATGGGCATTAATGGGGGTGGTCGAATCTTCTGCAACCGCATACTTTGCGGTTTCGGAGGATTCTGGGGAGGTCTAGGCACTTGTTCATGTGAAGGTGAACCAGTGAGCTGCTGCACAATGTTCCTAAAATCATTCTTGCTTATGTTGTAAACCTGAGGCTGAGGCTGTTGCCTATTAGCATTACTATTAGCAGCAAAATTAGGTTGGTGCAATGGACTCTTCCTTATATTCTTCCCAAACTTATTCACACCCAAATGATCGTTATTGTGCCGGTTTTTTGAGTTATCCATTTCCGGAAAATCAATTCAAACTTAACTTCTAGTACCTCTAGCAATTTTATCAAATACTCCCAAACTCAAACCATTGAAAAGCTTCAAATAGAAGGCTGCAATTTCAGAATTCAAGCTTAACCATTACTGATCTCTCACAAGAATCTAAATGTTGCGCAGAATTCAAAGAGCACAACCAATACGGAGCTTCAATGAAGGAAATAATGAATCCTTTTTAATCTGATATGTGACCAAATTAAACCACTTAAAAGTTTCATCAACATAAGTTCCACAACTTCATAGTTGAATCACAACAAGCATCAGCAATCTTTGAAGACAACCTAACAATTATTTCAACAGACCAAATATCCACTCTCTTTAAGACACCAACAAAGTCAAACAACTTCAAAGCTTGAAAAATAACATACCCAGAACTTCAAAACTCAGGCTTAAAACAACACTTAACTTTTTCCAAAATTGAAGCTAGAAGACAGATCAAGTTCCACAAAAAGAAATCAGAAACAGCTGAAATTAAACCCCGGAAAAGAGAAACGAGCAGCAAATAAACATACCCTTTTCTTGGTTTTGACCAATCAACAAGCACCGAATTGAATCGTAACCAAAGCCACCTCAAATCCCGAGCTCAGCTGCTTGCATACCCAAACAGCAAATCCAAATCTTAAAGCAAAGTAAACGCTTCTACAATAGAAACCCAATACGAGTACCCCAAAAAAATGATAAATTAAAAAGCAAAAATAATCTACAAAATTCAAAGAATCCCACAACTTGAAACAACTTTTTTTCTTCGGTTTCACACGCTAGAACAAGAAAAGGAAACAATAAAGTAACGTGCTAATGACGTGGAGAATAATTACAGCGTCTGACTTGAGTGAGAAAGAGTAAAATTTAAAAATAAAAAAGAGAAAAAAAATATCTAAGAACAAGTCGTAAAAGAAACATGGAAATGAGAGAGAATTAAAAGAAAGAGTAAAAGTTAAAATCAAACCCCAATAGACGAATAGACGAAAAGACGAAGAGAAACCCTAACGAAGACTAACGTGAGCTAGGGGGGTCAAAATAAAAACGAAATTTGACGAAATGAAATTGATATTGCCAGTGTGCTGGTGGGTAAGGCTGAGGTGTTTGTTTGTTGCGAGTGAAAGTGGGGCCAAATGTGGACCAGAGTAAAGTGGACTGACGTGTTAGCGAAAGTTGTCTTAAAATAAATGGATATTAACAGTCACCCCTTGATATTAGCACAAATTATGTTTTAATAACGACTTTAGTTATAATTATATTGTCACTCCTTTTTACTTAATTAAAAAGACAAAAAAAATATTTTAAGGGTTTAAGCATAAAATCTTGAGAATATTTCCGTCTTCTCAATAAATAAATGGGTGATAATAAAATTATAACTAAAACCGGAAACAAAGTGTAATATTTGCTAAAATCAGGGGGTAACAGTGTTAATACCCCTAAAATAAAATCAAAAGATATTAACGGACTAAAAGTAGAGATAATCATGACGTTAATGTAACGTGGTTTTAGACAAACTAAACGGAGTTAACGGCGACAATTCAATCTGCTGTGTGCTGTCAGATTTTCCATTCAACCAGATGATAATATAAAATAATCTAATAAGCATCTACATTGTGTTCTAGAGAGTCAATGTGGGCCCTCAATTTCTACGTGTGAAATCATCAGATCAGAAGTTTGACTCTTCTTACTTGTTAAATTGAGATCTCCGTCTCCGTCACAGAAATTTCTAAGAAATTTTAAGATTCAGACGACGCTATTAATAGAGACGGTAAAATAAGATTGATACGTTTTAAATAATATATGAGTATAAAAAATTAATATAATTAATAAATTAGTTAAATTTGTGTTATTTATTTATTAATTATAATAAATATATATTTATAATTTATTAATTTATTTAAATCACATTTATATATATTCGTTTAACCCACGGTTAATTAAATAAATTAAATATATATTTAATTAAAAATTAAAATTTTAATATATCTAAATTCTAAAGACTTTTATTCTTCAATTATGTTTAATGAATTTTTTTTTAATTATTTTAAAATAAATTTATTATTAGATACATTAAATACTTAATTTTTTGATATAATTTTAAATTTTATTAATCGTGACTTAGATGTATGTTAAACGAATTGAATATTTTGTATAAACGAATTGAATTAGGTGTTATTATTTATTTAAACAAACATAATTATAAACTAATCAAATCGTGTATAATTGTATAAATAAATTAAATTTGATTTATTTATTTAAATGTGTTTAATCATGTCATATCATGTCATGTAATTCGTTTATTAAATGAATTAAATCTGTGAAGTATCTTATTCATTTAGCAAACGAATCATAAATAAATACAATAAAAATTTATTAATACCATATATTAACACGACACGATTTGACACCTCTAGTTATTACTTAATTTAAGCCGATGCTAAAGTCTCAAGTTAAAATATTAAAATTTAAAAATTAAAAGATCAAAAAATTTTAGAATTGTTGCCTGCTTGTCTTAGAGATACAGTTTATGCACCTCCTAACTTAGGTCAGGAGTTTAAAGAAACTAAAGAACTTAGTTATTATTGTTTTAATTATTTAAAATTGTAAAATTATTGTATTATGTTAATAGACAATTATTTAATTAAATTTAAAAGTTGTAATATATTATTGACAGTTATCATATTACTTTGAAAGTGGTAATGTGATAAATGTATTAACAAAATTTAAAGTTAAAATTTAATTTATTTTAAGAAATAAAATTATAATTAAATATTTATTTTGAAAAAAAATCAAATTTTGTGTAGGGGCCGGCCGACACCCTCTTTTTAACCCATTAGCTTCTTCACTAAGAAATAAATTTATATATATATATTAAATTCAACAACAAACAAGTAAATTAGTACACTAGTATGCAAAAAAATAATCGAATTTCTATTTTAATATTATTTAGTTCATGTGCTAGTTAGGACATGCAACTCATTTTTATGCGATTGAGTCAAATGAATTGACACGACATCCTTACAAACACAATCAACATCAACATTAAGAAAGTGTCCATGTGTGTATATGCACAAAGTCTTTCATAATCAGCCGATAATTGGTTATTCTTTTTCTTCTATATACATCATTGCAATTTTTTTTTTAATATTATAAACAATACAAATTTCAAATCTCACTGAATTATAACAAAGAATTACATTAATATCTGCAACTTCTCAATTAATTACTAACTTCCCCAATAATCAATAACTGCCTCTTAACAAAAAAAATAAATATTGTAATCCCTAAGGTCTCACATCCCCACCTGAGTTCGACCCCCCCTTCCCCCCACGTGGTGCGAAAATGATGATAAATATTGTAATCCCCCCTTCAAAAAAATAAAAATAAAAAATAAAAAAATAAAAACTCTTTAATTTTTACTAAAATCTTCTTAAATAATTACAATATCTTTCAATAACTACAACCGGCAACAATTAATAATATTATTATCAATGTAAATGTTAAATCTCAATAAATTACAATAACTTTTAATGTCTATAATTTTTTAAATAATTTTTAATTTTTAATAATTGTAACTGCCAACAATTAATAACTATCTCTTGATAATTGAAAAAAAAAATTTATAATCTTTGTTAGAGTTTAAACTCCTACTTTATATTAAGAGATATGCAAGTCGAAACATCTCATACATATTAACTCACCATTAACATCTCGTACATATTAAACTCATCTATCTTGTATATTTTTGTGAATTATTATGGCATTTATATCTTTAGTCTAAAATCTATATAAAAACTTGGATTGTATATTTAATATTCATAGTAAAAATACAGTTCTCAATATTTTCTACAAATGAACAAAAATTAGTGCGGCGTAGGCATGCTGAAGAAGAAAAAAAGAAAATGATAAGAAATTGTAAGACCAGAAAATGTCATGGCCAAAGCTCTGAGTCACCCATGCATATCAATTGTCTTTGATATAAAGATTCTCCTTCATGTTAGTGGCCACCACAATTCAACCTTTCAACTCAAAGCAGCCAAATTTGTCGAAGCAGCCACCCCTTATTCAACAACGCAATCAACAATTTGAAATAAAAAGTCATATTCTTATTGTGTTTTTAAAATAAAATAAAATAAAATAAAATGTGTACCAAACAAATTGTTAATGCAATTCATGAACTGAGATTTTTATAAATTATATTCTTCCTTCCAGGAAAAAAAAAGGGATAATCATTTCAAAGAACTGGTATTGTCTTAAAAGGATCTAATACATCCTTACCAAACACGATTATAAAATATATATAAAAAAAAAAGGCACAAATAGTTAGGCAATTGGCGATACGATAACACATTTTACTTTGCCACCGTGTTGAAATGTAAACATCCGAGCTACGTACACATTTGGGACGTTGCATAAAAAGTTTTAATCTGCATTTTTGCAAATTATTATTTTTCTTAAATGAATTTATTGACTTTAAAATTTAAGAGATTCGAGATTCACAAGTTGAAATTATATAATTTTTTAAAAAAACAGCAATTAAATCTCTTTAAAGAATTGGACTGACACAGTCATTGCATATTGAGATTTAATTATCTCCCGCGACCATAATTTTTTTTTTTTTTAATAATAACTCTTGAATGCTTAAATTAATAATAAGTTTATAAAAATAATAATAATGAAAGAAATTTAATTTTTTTTAGTGCATAGATGCGATTTTCAATATTATAATTTGTTCAAAAAATCCCCTCAATTGTTTAGCAAAATGTCTATTTCTTGTTCATAGATTTGTTTTTTTAATTAAGTTATAGAGTTATATTAAAATTAGAATTTATCATTTTATCTTCTTGTTTTCAACTCATCATGATATCATTCGAGTAGTACTTATACTGAAAATCCTTGAAATTTAAAATTCTCAAAAATAAAAGACAATTTAAATCCTTAATTAGTATGTATCTTCTTGTTTGTACTTTAAAACTTTTAGCAATTTGTCCTTTAAAACTTTTAGCAATGGGTCTTTATTAGAATAAATTGTCGAAATATTTATTGATGTTAAAGGTTATTGGAAATTTATGATTTAATAATTTTGTATAGATAAAAATTAAAATAAATATCAAGAACAGAATCATTATGAAGTCAAGTATACATTAAGTGTACAAAGGGAAGTAAAACAGAAAAACAAAATAATAATTACTGTTCATGCGGTGATATTATTTACGACGAGCACTATTGCGGGGGGTACTGTTTATGTTAGTACTGTTCACTTGATACTGTTCACTCAGTTATTATTCATGCGGCTACTTTAGATATTTTCTGTTTTGACTCAATTAATTTCTTTTGTAAGTGTGATTAGAATTTTTACAAGTAAGGACTCTTATTTCAACTAAGTTTATAGTTTCTAAGGGTGTTTTATTTTCTATATAAACCCTTCTAAACATAAGAAAAAGACAAACATCTAAGGTTTCAAAATGTAACCATAAGAGAGAATAAATGAGCTAAGTAGGCACTAAGTGTGTGGTGCATTAGGGTGTAACGTTTCAGGAGTGTTTTCTTTTGATTCTTAAGTGAACAAAAAACATTGTAGATCTTTTTGGTTTAGATGCTAAGAGGTTTTATGAAGAGATACTAAGAGGCCTTAGGGAGTCATAGTGATCTCTATGAGAGATACTAAGGGGTATTGTGGGATCATTGATGATGTAAGAAGATATTTAGTGATCTATATCAATAATAAAAAGTTGGATCATAGATCTTCCGTAGACGTAGGTAATTTTGGACCGAACTACGTATATCTTGTGTCTTATTGATTGGTTTATTTTTTTTTATCTTTATTAGTGTATTAATCTTATGTGTGTCTTTTTTATAGTATGAGTTATGATTGTTCGCTGTACATAAAATAAAATGAGTATTAAGACTGTAACTTAATTAATACCATAAAGATGTCAAATTGAAATACATGACTTGATATGTACAACAAAAATCATATATCTTAAGAATGCTCTTTTTAACATCAAATCTTCTTAATAGTGGTAAACAGACACTTCGAGTGCCTATACAATAAGCTTTCTTGTGACCTTTAAGTCAAAATTCTTAAAATGTTTGAATTCAAAACCGTAAATTACATTAAATTTCATAAAAAATTAGACTTGAACTAAAATCATAAGAGAACAAAAATAATATTTTAAAATACTGTCCTGTATTTACTCACAATAGTTTCTTAAAAAAAAATTAGAATGGAAAGAAACATGTTTGAAATTGGTGTTTGGAAATTTAAAAAATTAAAAATTTTAATGAAAAAGTTACAATTTGTCTTGAACTTTTTTAAGTAATTTAAAAAAATAACGGATTTTTTTTTCAATCTTTTAATTATTAATTTAAATTTTATTAAAACATATTATAGATATACTTAAAAAAAAATTACAATTTCCCTCTACTTATTTATTTTGAAAACCTAACGAATTTAACTAATTATCCTTATTTTTTTAGCGAGAAGTTAAAAGCAGTCAACAAAGCAACTCAAATACAATAAACCAATAAATAGGTTAATTTACGAAGAAGCGTGAATGCTTGGTGTAGTCAATAAAAAAAACTTGTTATTTATTCAATTTTCTACATATATACGTGTTGGGTTTAGGTGACACGCTTACTTACGGGATCGATAATTAACGAACTTTACGACAATATTAGTCTTCAGTTTCATGGTATTCGTTGCTTTGGATAAAGATAATATCACTGACTAAATGTGTTAAACCAATATATATATTACCACTCTCACCCCTGAGGTTAACATAAATTATATTGTTATTCTTTTTACTTAATTAAAAAGACGAAAATATCTTTATTTTTTAAAAATATTTTAATTATTTATGTGATAAAATTACGAAAATATATTTTTTTTAATAAAATAAAATAATAATAATAATATAATTAAAACTAAAACCATCTTACACATACATACTTCATGTAAAATTCTCAGTTCTTATTTTTCTCTTTAACAGAACTAAACCGGTAACTAAACACATTATTGAAACACTTGAGCTCAGCCATGTCCTTTTCATTTCAGTTGTTTTCAGGAAAATTGAAATAATAAAAAGAAAAATTTAGTTGGGGTGAGAGAGGCTCGAACTCTCGACCTCAGGATAACTCAGAAGCTATGAGACCTACGCGCTAGCCAACTGCGCCACCACCCCTTCCGATGTCTTCTTAATTACTTTTAAGATTCTTAAAGAAATAAAGATGATGATGGGATTAGTGTGGTAGCGGGCCACTTGGCAGAAAAAGGATTCATTTCATTTCAATAATTTTAATTTAATTGTCGCAACTTTTTGACTCAAGTTTCTCGGAAGAGGGGATCCTAAAATCGCTCAAAGCTATTGACTGTTGTTTCACTTTCAATCTCCACATTCCCCATCCGACATAGCACCGCTTTCTTTGCTCTCTCTCTGTTTCTGCAAATATCATCAATCTCACATTTTCTTTCTGAGTTGTTTCAACAATCTGCAGTTACTAAGAGGTACTTTCCTTTCCTTTTTTTTTTTTTTTAATTACCCTTCTTTTCCCATTGTTTATTTATTTATATATATATATATTGTTAATATTTCTGTTTACGCTAGGTCAGTTACCCCCTTTATTTATTTCGTCATCTTCCGATTAGATTTATTTAAAAAATGTTTTTTTTAATAAAAAAATAACGGGGCTTTCTCCGAATTTTCTTTTTGGGGAAAAAGAGAAGCTACCTTAATAATTGCTTTCAGAGTAGAAGAAAATGATAGCTCACATTGCTTTGATGCCGTGGATGTGATGATTTGGCACATGGGTTAGACTTTTGGGAGCAATTTTGTTTCATAATTTATTCCCATTTCGGCTTTGTTTGTTATTTTATTATGGGTATAGCAATCTTTACTTAGGTTGTGTGTGAACTTTTTTATCATATTAAAGATGGGGTTGCTAGCTATTTGTAGGTGTTTTTTTAGAGAATTGGTTCTTTGTCATAGCCGTTAAAATTGTGCGTTTTTGATGTAATAAGTTGGGAGACTTATGAATAAGTGCTCTGCAATTAATATGAAAAATGTGAAGGCTGTGAAAGTGCAAGGGCAATACATATCATGGACATGGAATTATAGAATATCAAGATTTCCCTGTTCCTCAGTGTGGCATGAATAAGTAGCATTTCTTTTTTGTCTGTTAATGTTGAGGAACTGACTTTGTTTCCAAAGTATTTGATGTTTCATGATGTTTCAAAGCACCTGCATAGTTTCTCTATTTCTAAAAACTGAGGACATTATAGTCCTTAGAAAGTGGCATGCCAATGCCATTAGGTTGAAGGTTACAGCATAGTACTACAAATTTTTCTCCAAAATGTAATTGAAAATTTGAAATTTACAAATTTGGAGAAGCTGATGGAATTTTACCTGAAAGGTGGAAACGGACCATCTAATTCCTGTAGCATTTCAAGTTACAAATCCATCCTGCTTATGGCATGCTTGGAGGGGAAAAGAGTATGAGGGTTACATTACAAAATCCTAAAAGTAAGCATTAAGGTGAAGAATGAATAGGAATGCATAATTTGTTAAGTTGTCTATATTAATTTGGCTGTTAAGCCTAACTGGAAATAGTACCTTGTGAACCTGAGAACAATTTTTGAGTACCGCCGAATTTTACACTGAAGAAGCAGTATTATGCATAGTGTTGAACTGAAACCACAGACTTACAAATTGATCAATAAGTGTCACCTAAAAGTTGAATTAGTTAAAACCATGCTTGCTTCCTTTAAAATTTGTGTGCACGGGTATTTATCAATAATGTGATTCAAGAATTTGAAAGGGAATTAAATAATTGTGTGTTTTAAGAGTTCTGGGTGGCTGTCTGAAGTTTTAATCATGTTGGATAACAGATATGTCAATTGTGGCTCCGTGTTGTCTATCAGTTAAATTCAGAGGGAAAGGCTTTTGATTCTCTTTGAGTTTCATGTACTGAACTTGATGAACTTAAGTTGTATTCTATGTGCTGGAATTTCTCTCTTTTTCTTTTTTTTCTGTAATGTCCTTCTGAGATTTGGATCCCTTTTATGATTTAGGAAAACTCACACTTTTCTAAGAAATAAAAGTTAATGGAAATATGACCTTTTCAAAGAATTATGAGTAACAATCCTGTAGAATATCTCAGTTACATACATGTATATTGGATTTAGAATCGAGAATTGAGTTTAGATTATGAGAGCATAGTTTCTTAAGATCTATTGAGATTGAAATCCTTTGAGACACCAATTAGGGATAGGTTCTGATATGTATCTAGTTATTTGCTGCTTTGTACTCCTTTATATTTGTGACAAGTCTACTGGTGAAATATTACTAAATAATTGTCTCTATTTCTTGATGCATGATCTTTTTAGTTTTTTCCTATCTATTCAATCATTTTAGCTTTTTATTTCATGATGCATGATTTATTTATTTATTTTCTTTTTCTCAATTTCCATATTTTGATCTACTTCGGCTATATATAATGCTCTGCTCTGTACATGTAAAATCATTTTAATTGTATAGAACATGTCAGCGCAGAAATGACTAGATTACATCTTTAAAAAATCAATTGTTTATGTTTTCCCATTTAAGTATCTTATTTATCATCTATGGGAAATAACTTATTACTTTTCCCTCCCACTGAGGGAACCCGGTTTTACTATCTCAAACGCATAGATTCATATGATAAATTGTGTGAAGTGTTCAAATACCATTAATCCTAAGATTATAGAAATGATCCTGAAATACTATTTAAATTGTAAGACAACCTTGATGTGCATGGTAAAATTAAATTAATGGCCTTGACGAGTGGAACCAAATGTACAAACAATAGAAGAATTTCTAAAACTTTGAGCTGGTGGTTACCAAACGATCCAATTAATGTTGCATTATAACTAAATTGAGTAGAAGAATTTTTAAGATTCCTGCACAAGACCTCAAGGTCAAAAATGCTATAATGCCATGTTGAAACAACATTAATCCGAACAGCATAAACTATGAAAATGTCCAAAAGAAATATTTGAACTCAAATCCTGAGCATATTGGGGAAATGAAATTACTTGATGTTGTATTTAACCATAGATCAAAGCATTTCTTCTTTCTATTTTATGAAGTTGTATGATGAACTGTCTACTTTGCATAGTGTTCTTGTTAATGAACCTCCCAGATGATGGACAGGGAGCAAATGACCTTTTGTTTGTTCTCCAATCAGGTAGCTGAGACTTTTGGACTGAGATAAGGGTAGCCAGCTGGATGTTGCATGGATCATAAAGTTGACTTTCAGTGTAAGTGACCTATTTCGAACTAGAAAATGTGCAAATTGTTGCCTTGCTTCCCTTCAAACATTGATGCATGGGAGACTGTTGTATGAAATGGAAGACCATCGAGCTATAAATACTGCTGGAAAGCAAGATAGTTGTTAATGTACCTGTTGACCATTCTATGAAATGGAAAATGTGCAAAATATGAATATTGAAATACAAGGTAGTTTAATGATGAAAACTCTTGATCAAAGAGAGCTCACCAAAAGCAGTAATGACATTGTGGATCGTCGCCTGAAGAACCGAGAACGGCAGCGTAGGTATAGGGCCAGGAAACGCCTTGAAGCTGACAGGAAGAAGTCCATTGTTGTAAACCATTTGGCTATACCACAAGCTGACCTGCAAGAAAATGGGAGTGTGGGCAATTGCGTAGTCCGTGTTTATTGTAAACGCAATTGGAAAAAAGATGCAAGAAGGGCTTCCTTGACTCTTAGTCAAGAGGACACAAATATTTCTGTGAACCCCTCTCTCGCTTTAACAACTGAGAGCCAGACAATTTTGCCGTCTGCAAATGAGGCAGAAGCTCAAGCACTAATGGAACGGGAGCGCCATCCATCCATTAGCCTGGTTAGTTGTGAAACAAGTAAAATGAAGCTGGGTCGAAGAGATTGGAAAGCAGAAGCAAGAAATCAGAAAAGCTAATGTGGCTATTACCAAAATGTTCTGTAATCAATATGTCGTATATAAAAACATAGTAACAGCTAACCCCAGATTTCATGGTTGTGGACGCCAGTTATGTTCGACCTGATATTGTTGGGGCCAAAAGAACTGACATCGTTAGTTAGTTAGTTATGGTAATCAAGGGAGAAACTCTATTGTCATTTCTGGTAGTTTTACAGCTTTGGGTGATTGAGATGAAAAGAGGGTGGAAAACATATACAGGCCAAGAGTTAATATTTTTGTTCTGGATTTGTGCCAAGAAGCATATCGGCACTTGTCGACAGTCTTAGGCTAAAATTTGGGCTGACTCACCGGTGAAGAAAGATCATGATTTAAGAAACTAATGTCAGAATGCAAATGTATCTGCTATATAGTAACTGTTTCTTGTTGCCTTGAGATCCCGAAGTTGTGATTTCTCCAAATGTGTTTTTAAACCTCTACACCTCTAACTCATTGTGGGTGAAACAAGCAGCATTCATGTCAATACTCTGAAATATAGACACACCTACTCTAGTACATTGGTTTATAAGCTACTGTCATTCTCCCCTCAATTTTTAAATGATTTAAATAGGTAAGAAGTGAGTAACAAGGAAAATGTTCCGAAAGTAGCACACCTAGCTGACATTAAAAAAGAAGCCGAAAGAAAGATTTTAATTGAAGAATTCAAAGCAGGAAAATTGATTCACATTGAAATATGATGAATCAACTATATGTACTAGTTGTTGATGCCAACAATTTGTAACTAGGGATGTTAAGTAGCTATAGTCTAGAGTCAGAGTTTTTATGACTATCAATTGGTTCAAGTAATAAAATTTCTTGAGTTGAAATAAGAGGTTAATAATTCGAACACCACATGCACCAATATAAATGAGTTTGATTTAAATTTGATGTAATGATTAGAAGAAGAAAAAGTCTAGAGTTAAGTACAAATTTGAGGCAAGAACACGTCTCAGATAACCATAATTGCCTCACAAGGGTAACCACCAGCTCAAAGCCTTATACGGGTGACATGCATAGGAGAGGGACTAAGAGTTTGTTTGGTATGGCTTTTCTATTAGCTAAAAATGTAATTTTAAGGTCAAAAGCTTTACTCAATTTTTTTGAAATATTCGGAGAGTTTTTGTAATTAAAAAAAAAATTATTTTACCTCTGTTAAATAAGTTTAAAATTTTAAAATTTTGAATATAAAACTTTTTTTAATAGTTAAATTATCTAAAATATCCTTATTGTAGTTTAAAATTTTACTACAATTCTCTTATAACATAAGTTCAAAAAATTTATTATTAAGTAATTACACAATTTCTTTTAAAAAAAAATAACTAATGATTTTTTTTAAAAAAAAAATCTATAAAAATTCTACTGGAATAACCTCTACTTTCTATTTAAAAAATCATAACAAACGGAGCCGACCAATGAAGGGAGATAAACAAGTAGACATAAAGGAATATCGTTGATGTTGTTATATGAGGACAAGGTCACATCACAGTCTTCTTTGGCTAATAATTAAGGAGCGAATAAAGTTGATCCTAGGCCATTTGAAAGGGCTGGTAGAAGTTAATAAGAGGAGGTAAAATAAGTAGCAAATAAGACGAGGAAAAGGGTTATAAGCAGCCAATAAAATGAGGAGACTTGGATAACACGAGTAGGCTTGTGCCCGATACATAAAGGAACATAACCGACAAGCTTCCCCTAAAAATTCCCTGATGAGAGTCAGCCACAGCATTTGGGTGGGTGGGTGGGCCTATAGCCCTTGGCTTGACGCCTCATTGATACAATTTTTGGTATCCGAAACATAAACTGGTGCTTTCCCAGATACTGAATAGATAAAGGGTTCGTGAAACCCATGACACGACACTAGTATTCTTTTATTTGTTCAAGAAAACAATTTTTTTTTATAGAAAAGGTATTCTTTTATTATGTTATTGAGCCAGTACAAAGCACCCATTGGCAATACTCTTGCTTGATATCAAGATGAAGTTTCCAAATGTTTCGTTCGGATCCCAAAAAGGAACGAAAAAGTTCAAGAAAAATTATTGTCAGAGTTGCTGTTCTTACCTTACTAGTGATCACATTACGATTAGCAATTGTTGTTTCTGATAACAGAAATCACATGCAATCTGTAACAATACAATCTACAAAATGAAATTGTCTTTTTTTGAGAAGAGAATACTACCAAACTTAACAGCCATATAGATTATAAAGAACATTTCTATTTCCATTCAGTAAGTCATTAATTTACAGCATCGAATTAAAGCACAAGGAACACACATATATGTAGAGATTAACATAATGCACAATACTCATATATTTAGATAATAATATAAATATGCACATCATATTGAACACCACACCCCCACTCCATCCATCAATCAATACTTCAACCAACAACAATGAAATAAAAAGAAAAAATAAAAGGAACCAATAAAAAAAACTAAAAAGAAAAAGAAAGAAAAGGGAAAGAAATTAGCAATGCATAGCTGATGAAAATGTTACGCGCTGAATTTTTTTTTTTTCAAGATACTAATCTTCCCGCATTTCTATTCTCATTCCTGTGTCTCAAATCCTCAAAGCTCCAATCCCTTCTCATTCCAACGCTTCTTATCAACTTAGGCTCAGTGCTGGCTTCAAAAGCCACGGCTCCTGTACTATTTCTCAGCCAACGGCTGTTCTTCACCTTCTTAGCAGCAACAATCCTTGCCCCATTTCTCATTGGCTCGTACGGCGGTGGCGTTAAGCTTGCCGCTGACCAGCTTCTCTCGACCTGGATACAACATATCCTCCTAACCTGCCCACAGCGACCACATTCTTTCTCACTGTTTGTTCTTTTCAAGCTTTGGCAATTAAGGCAATTGAGACTCATGGCTGCTACAATATTTCAAAGTAATTTTGTTAAATATATTGCAGAGTTGGAAAATAAGAAGAGAAGAGGAGGCTTGCCCCTTTTTTTTTTTGGGATTTGCTTTCTTGTGATGGATGAAGCATGAGAGAGGAATGGCGGGGGTGTGGGTTTACATAAGTTTACCAAATGCTTTGCGATAAAACAGAAGAGGTGGCGGAGGTTTTGCAGACCATGTTTGAGTAGTTAAATTCTAACTTTTTCTTGTTACAACCATTGTTATTTTGGCAAGTGGGTTATGCTTAAATGATTTACCGCAAAGACAGCTCAACCAATTCTAATTATGTACAAGGATTTGTCAAACTAGAGAGCTTTTGTGTATGTGTCACATGCTTGATGGTTTGACTTGAAGTGATGATTATCGTTTAGTTAGATTTAATTTGTGTAAATTTAAGGCGATGACTCAAAGGGTAGAACTATTTGAATCTATTAAATTATCAATAAACTTATTATTAAAATTTAAAATTTTAATTTTTATGTTATAAACTTAGTTTAATTTAAACTTTAATTTCTAATATAACCTTATTAAATTAAACTATTGTAATAAAATTAATTTTTACTAAACACCCATTAAAATTTTTATTACTAAATAAATTTTACAATTTTTTTTTAAAAAAGAAAACCTTAAAACAAATTAATTGAGTTGAGGAGGATTAATATCCACTAAGAAAAGAGCTTCAAGAGCGTTTGACACTGAACCATATCAATCGAACTCCGAATTCAAATTTAAAACAAGTTTTGCTAATCTATGCCTCATTCTATTAGAATTTCGAGGTGTAAACAAGAATTTAGAAAAAGAAAAAGACTCTAAGGAAAAGAAAATATCTTAGAGAATAAAACCAAGCTCCGAAAGAGAGGATGATCTTGACAAAATGTCATTGAACACTGAGGATGTGTCTGGTGTCAATTCTATTGTAGTGAAACCAAAATTATGTGTTAAAAGAAGGCCTTTGTGAAATGGCCATCACTTCGACAATTGGGATTAGGAAAAGAGCCTAAAGAGTTATTGCACAAGACATAATTACCTCGCTAATGTGATCGCGGAGCGCAACCTCAATGGTCAGACACATATTTGAATGATTCAGAGCTGCATTTGAGCTGATTTTGATGCTGCCAAGTGACAGTTGTTGCCATTTCTTGGAAGAGTCAAAGTTATTATTTTTGAACTTAGATTTAGATTGCACATATCATGACACCAAACAGAGAGTGGTTTAATATATACGAGAGCATTAAGGGTGGTAGAGTTCTCATGGAAAATAATCAATCATGCAAGGTTACGAGGATGGGTACTATCATCACCAAATTGCATAATGGAATAACGAGAATATTAACCAATATTAGGCATGTGTCTGAGCTCAAAAGAAACTTGATCTCTCAAAGAATGTTTGATGATTTAGGATATATGTGCAAGATAGAGAATAACCAGTTAAAAATCTGTAAAGGCTCATTAGTAACGATGAGAGGGATTAAACATAAAGGGCTCTATATCTTGCAAGGGATCACTGTAACTAGTTCAGTAGCAATTATTGCCCATGTTGGTCATGATCAAATTGAATTATGTCATAGAAGATTACACTATATTAAGGAAGCAATTTTCCTTCATTTAAACAAGCAACGACTAATTGGTGCTAGAAGGTTCACAAACCTATACTTTTGTTAACATTATATATGGGGAAATAATATAGGCTATGCTTCAATTCTAGCAATTATTGTGAGAATATTGATTAACAATTATTGGGATATTATTTGGAGAGTAAACCAAATGTATTGGATACGTGAGGATCAAAGATGGACGTAAAAGAAGGCGAAAGACACAAGGGGCGATGCCTAGGTGTAGGTGCTGCAGCGATTAGGTCTTGGACTCTGCGGGCCCAAAGCAAAACCTAAGCGCCACGGTGTTAGGTGACTAGCGTCGCGACGCCCAAATGAGATGCCCTAGTGTCCAGCGCAAAAAGAGTTTTTCAATTTGTTACGACTTGTTTCGTCTCCCAATAGTTTCAGGACTCCCTAATACGAATTTCACACATTTAGAGTAAACCTAAGTTGTCCTAAAGCCTATATAAAGGTTTTCTATTACTTGTAAACATAAGAGAAGAAATCTTTATGATTTAAAATATACTTTGTGATTTTTAGTGAGAGAAAATCTCTAGATTATAAGAGAGAGTGTTTTCTTTGTGAGTCTTTCTTGTAAAATGTATACTTTATGAGTGCCTTTGAGATTCAATAATAAGAAGAGGGATCTTGATCCGTCGTGGACGTAGGCAAGTTGTCAAACCATATAAAGTCTATATGTTCTTCTTCTACCTTTCTTTTTTTAGTTCCTTAATTACTTGTTCTGCACTATATTGCTTATTTGTATGCTTCCGCTTCAACAAACTGGTATTAGAGCTTGGTTCTATATAGACATAGCCACACCCAAGTATAAGGTAGAGAAATTCAACGGTACGAATGATTTCAATCTGTGAAAGATGAAGGTAAAGACTTGTTAGTGAGTTAACGGTTAGGCTCGGCATTAGAGAAAATTGCAGCTCTATCTAATGAAGAAGAAAAGATGTTAGAATCATCTAGAGCTGAAGTAGAAAAAATGGACATTCAAGAAAGAGCTCACAACATAATCGTTTTATCATTGAACGATGAAGTACTAAGGGAAGTAGCAAGTGAGACGATGATAATTAGTCTTTGAAAAAAGCTTGACTCCCTTTATATGAGAAAATCATTGGCCAACATATTGCATATAAAGAAGAAGTTGTATCAATTGTCCATGTCAGAGGGGGCGCCAATGAAAGATCATATAAACGCCTTCAATAAGATGATTCTTAATCTTGAGTATATTAACATCAAAATAGAATATGAATTATTCTACTAAGTTCACTCTCCAAGAGTTATGAAAGCTTTGTTGATACTCTACTCTACTGCAGAGAGTTTAACAATGAGCGATGTGAAATCATCATTAAACTCAAAGTTATTAGGGAAGAAGATTGAGGGCAATACGCAAAGTTTATCTGTAAGAAAAAGACCTTCATATAGAGATGGAAGAAAAAAGGACTCAAGATCGAAGTCTAGGACTCCTAGGAAGTGTTATTGCTGCAAGAAAGATGGGCATTTCATAAAGGATTGTCCAGATAAGAAAGCACAAGACAAGAAGAAAGTGGATGCTACGTTTGTCTATGATGATAGCTATGACAGTGCAGAGACACGCATCGCACTACTGATGGTAAGAATGCTGAACAATAGATTCTTAATTCTGGTTGCACTTTTCACATGTGCCAGCACAAGTCTTGGTTTACAAATTTTAAGCCTATTAATGGTGGTAAGGTGTTAATGGTAATGATATTGCATGTTAGATGATGAGAATTAGTAATGTTAAACTTAGGCTGCATGATGAGAGAGTGAGAGAGTTGATAGATGTTAGGTATGTTCCTGACCTTAAGAGAAACTTGGTCTCACTAGGGACTTTAGACTAAAATGAGTGTTTCATTAGGATCATCAAAAGGGTTTTGAGAGTGTTAAAGGGTTCTATAGTGGTAATGAGAGGAAAGAAGTACAAATGCGTTTATATGCTTAAGGGTGAAGTTGTGAGTGGTTTTGCATTATTCTCTGTAGATGATGAGAATATGCAAACCAAGTTATGACATCTTAGACTGGCACATCTAGGCGAAAGAAATCTGAAGGAGTTATTTAGTCAGAAGGCGTTTGGTAAGGATAACTTTCAGCCATTGGAGTTTTGTGAGCATTGTGTGCATAGGAAAGCATATAGGGTGAGGTTTAGCACCAACGAGCACAAGACTAAGGGGACTCTTGACTACATACACTCAGATCTTTGAGGACCAGCTTAGATAGCTACTCATGGTGGTGCCAGAAATTTTCTCAGTTTGATTGATAACTATTTAAGAAAGCTGTTGGTCTATGTGTTAAAGAGTAAGGATCAAGCATTTAATATGTTCAAGACTTAGAAGGCTCTTATTGAGAATCAGACTAGCAAAAAGGTAAAGAGGTTGAGAACTAACAATGGCCTCTAATTTTGCAATAGAGCGTTTGATGGGTTTTGTACCAAGCATGAGATTGCAAGATATAGAATGGTAAGATCAACACCACAGTAGAATAGCGTAACTGAGAGAATGAACATGACGTTGCTTGAAAGGGATGGATGCATGCTTACCAATGCTAAGATGTTAAAGGCATTTTGGGGAGAAGCTGTAGTAACTATAGCTTACTTGATTAATAGAAGTCCCTCTTCAGCAATTAACTTCAAGACGCTAGAAGAGAAATAGTTTCACAATCCCCCTAAGTATAACTACCTCAGAATGTTTGGTTGCCTTGCTTTTGTACATGTTAAAGAGGGAAAATTGGAATCTAGAGCCATCAAAGGGGTATTCATAGGATATCTCGAATGAGTGAAAAGATACAATGCGTGTTGTAAAGACTTAACACCACCAAGAAGTATCATAAGCCATAATGTGACGTTCAATGAGACGACTATGCTAAAAACGTCCCAAGAAGATGAGAAAAAAATATGTGTCTAAGGAAGACTTAGCACTCAAGTCAATAGAAGTTGAAGTGGAGACTGAGAGTAGATCTGTTATTCCCCTAGATCAACAATTCAACAAAGAGATCATTGAAGAAGAACCAAGAATAGCGGAAAGTTCCTCCAAGTCCACCCAAGAAAAGACTAGGACTCATGAGATGGAACTTGAAGAGTACCAATTAGCCAGAAATAGGCTAAAAAGAACAATTAACTCACAAATCAGGTATGCACAAGCAGATCTAGTTGCTCATACTTTTAATTTTTCTTACACTCTTGAGTATGATGAGCTTAGAATATATGATGAGGCTATGAAGAGTGAAAATAAGAAGAAATGACAGTAGGCTGTGAAAAAAGAGATTAGTTCTCTTAGAAAAAATAATACTTGGAGGTTGGTGGAGAGACCTCAAAAGAAACTAGTTGGGTGCAAGTGGGTTTATAAAGTACATGAGGGGATAGTAGGGATAGAGCATATGAGATTCAAAGCTATGTTAGTTGCACAAGATTTTACTCAGAGAGAGGGAGTTGACTTTCATGAAATATTCTCTCCAGTCGTTAAGCACACATCCATTAGGATTTTGTTAGTCATACGTACAAATCTTGATCTACATCTAGTGCAGATAGATGTAAATATAACTTTTTTGCATGGAGAGCTTGAAGAAATGTTATAAATGGCACAACCGTAAGGATTCGAGGAGCCTAAAAAAGAAGATCATACTTGTTTGCTAAAGAATTCATTATATGGGTTAAAACAATCGCCTAGACAGTGGTGTAAGAGATTTGATGAGTTTATGATGGCTTGTGATTTTAATAGGAGCAAGTATGATAGATATGTGTACTTCAAAAATATAAGTTGTAAGATGATGTATTTGCTTCAATACGTCGATGATATGTTGATCGCATGTAAGAATATGGAAGAAATACAAAAGTTCAAGAAGCAGTTGAGTTGTGAGTTTAAGATAAATGATTTAGGAGCAGCAAAGAGAATATTGGGTATGGATATTGTGAGAGAAAGAAGAGATGTCATCTTCTTGTCTCAATAGCGATATATACTCAAAATTCTATAGAAGTTTGGTATGTCTAACGCAAAAGGTTATCTGTACTCATTTGACCATGCGTTTCAGACTTTCAGCAACACAGTTGCCAACATCCAAAGAGGAGAAACTGCAGATGAGTAAAGTATTATTTACAAGCATTGTGGGGAGCATCATGTATGCAATGGTTTGCACAATACCAGATATAACATAGGTTGTGAGTATGGTAAGTAGATACATGGCAAATTCGGGTAAGGATTACTGACTTACAGTGAACTAGATTTTGAGATATCTTAAAGGGACGCCAAATCACGGGTTGATGTATAAGAGGGATGAAAACAACAGTGAAATGGTAAGTGGATACGTAGACTCAGATTATACAGGTGATCTAGACAAGGGAAAATCATTGACAGGTTACGTATTCACAATGTTTAGGTGTAGTGTATGTTGGAGATCAGTTCTACAATAAATGGTTGCATTATCTACCATAAAGGCGGAGCACATAGCTATTGGTGAAGCTATTAAAGAGGTCGTGTGGTTGAATAGTATATGCACGGAGGTATTAACTAGTAAAGATGTGAACATTGGTGTATATTGTGACAGCTAAAGTGCCATACACCTAAGCAAGCATCAAGTGTTCTACAAGAGGTCGAAACACATTGTTGTACGGCTCCATTACATTTGAGAGATTTTCAAAAGTGGTGAAGTTAGTCTAACGAAGATAACGTTGTTTAAAAACCCTATTGACATATTGACTAAACCACTGCCCTCAATTAAGTTCATCATATGTAAGAACTTAACCAGATTCATTACTTTGTGAGGTTGACCGAAGATGCTAAGATGAGAGATCAAGTTACTTTGTGGATGATTTTGAATCACGGAGGGAATTTGTGAATTATTGATTAAAAATCATCGAGATATTATTTGGAGAGCAATTCAAGTGCATTAGATATGTGAGGATTGATAACAAACGTGAAAGAAGGTGAAAGATACAAAGAGCGGTGCCCAGGTGTGGGTATCACGGCGACTAGGTTTTGGGTGCTGTAAGCACCCAAATCAAAACTTGAGCGTCATGACGCCAGGTAACTAGTGCCGCGGTGCCCAAACGAGGTTCCCCAGCGCCTAGCGCAGAAAGAGTTTCCCGATTTATTGTGACTTATTTTGTCTCTCAATAGTTTTAAGACTCCCTAATACGACTCTCACACGTTTATAGTAAACTTAGGTTGTCCTAAAGCCTATATAAAGACTCTCTATTGGCTTGTAAACATAAGAGAAGAAATATTTGTAATTTAAAACATATTTTGTGATTCTTAGTTAGAGAAATCCTTATATTGCAAGAGAGAGTGTTTTCTTTGTGAGTCTTTCTTGTAAAAGGCGTTTTTTGTGAATACCTTTGAGATTCAATAATAAAAAGAGTGATCTTGATCCGCCGTAGATGTAGGCAAGTTGTCGAACCACATAAATTCTGTGTGTTCTTCTTTTACATTTTTCTTTATAATTTCTTAATTACTTGTTCTACACTATATTGTTTGTTTGTGTGCTTCTACTTCAACAATTACAAAGTCAAAAAGCCACTGGAATATGTCTATTTAAACTCATGGGGATAACAAACTCAACAACATGAGGTGGAAGCATGTATTTTCTATCTATTATTAATGACTTCTCAAGGAAGGTATGGCTATATATACTCAAACATAAGCATTAATTATTCTTTAAGTTTAAAGTATAGAAATTAATGGTTGAAAATCAATAGAAAACTTAAGACTTTAAAGTCTGATAATGCTTGAATTTTGTAATAAATATTTTGATAATTTTTGTAAAGACCATGAAATGAATAAAGAAGTAGAGTGGTTGAGAAGATGAATATAACCTTACTTGATAAGATAAGATATATGCTTATTAATTTTGTTCTTTCTAAATACTTTTGAAGGGGATGTTACTACAATTGTAACTTATCGTATAAACAAGAGCCCTTCTAGTGTTTTGAATTTCAAAAAACCTAAAGAGCTTTAGACTAGAAAGCCTCAAAGTTATAAATATTTAAGAGTGTTTGGGTGCATAACTTTTGTACATAACAATCAAGGAAAATTAGACCCTAAGTCTAGGAAATATATCTTTCTAGGATATTTTAATGGTACAAAAAAAAGTATAAATTATAGTCAAGGGATTTCAATGGAATAAGAATCAATATTGGTATCGATGATATATTCAATAAGACTGGCATGTTTTGTGTGAGGGATCAAAAAGTACATGTATCAACAACACTAAAAATGACCATAGACCAAAGATAGAGAAAGATATAGCCCAAATTGAGGTAGAGCCCAGTATAATTCAAGTAAACAAAAAAGCCTTAGAAGACCATAAAGAGATACCACAAACAAATTAATTAGTAGAATATTACTAGTTAACAAGGGACAGAGCAAGGAAGCCAGTAAAATTTCCTTCAAAATTTTCTTCTTATAACTTAACTACTTTTGCTTTAAGGGTACCTTAGGACATATCAAAAAAGGAACCTTAAAGTTATAATAAAGCTATCAACAACAAGGATAAGAAATATTGGACGAAAGTAATGAAAGAAGAAATGAGATCACTATGCCTAAACCAAACATGGATTATTATACTGAGACCTGAGAAACAAAAATTCATTGACTGTAAATGGTTTTATAAGATTAAAAAAAAAAAGAACAGTATCATATAATCTACCAAGGTTCAAGACTAGATTGGTAGCAAAAGACTTCTCACAAGAGAAAGATTTGAGGGAAGCTAAGAAGATCCTAAGAGTTGAAATTATTAGGTATATGAAGGATAATATCATACTGAGATAGCAAAGGTATCTAAAGAAAGTTTTAGAGAATTTTAGAATGGTCTCATGTAATCCAGTAAGCTTACCACAAGTTACACATTTCAAATTTTCCTTATAGCAGTCTTTAAGTATGGAGAAAGAGAGACAACAAATGGAAAAGATATTATATTTAAGTAGTATTTGATCAATTATTTGTGCTATGATCAGTACAAGGCTTGACTTTGCATATTCCATTACTATCCTGAGGAAATATATAGCAAATCTAGGCAAAACAATATTGAAATAGGATAAAATGGATCCTAAGGTACATTAGTAAAATAGTTGATCATGGTTTGATATTTGGACATAAGCAAAAGTCAATCAATTTGATTGGGTATATGGACTCTAATTTTATTAGTGATAAAGATAAAATAAGGTTAACAACTTACTACTTCACAATTGTATAGAAGTTGTATCAATTGAAAATCCCAACCACAATCTATATTAACTTTATTAGGCAAGAAAGCAAAATACATTGCTACAGCATAAGCTATCAAAGAAGCTCTCTAGTTATAGGGTTTACTTCATAAGCTCGAATGGTCACAAATTACTATATAACTGTACTCGGATAATCAAAGTATAATTCATCTTTATAAAAGTCTAATGTTCCATGACAAGACTAAGCATATAGAATGTCTTTGATTGATCCAGTGGGCATCTATTCTATTATAAATATAGCGATAACAATTAGAGAAAATTGATCATTCTATGAATTATTTTGTATTATTCATTCTAAGTCAATTTTTAAAGAGACAATCAAGAATTGAGAGTGCCTAGTAAAGGATTAGAAAGAGAACCAGTATTTTGGTGTGTTCTTGATTGATAGTCTTTATAATTGATATACTTGTATTAATTTTTATAATAGATTTGAGCTTTCAATGGAGATCAAAGTGGATATAAATTCTTGTTTATGAACGAAACTATAAACCCATGTGCTATTTTTTTTATTGTTTTACATTTTTTCTTCTTCTGAGTTTGTTTTCAATTCTTGTTTGATTAAGTCTTATAATTGATTTGAATTAATTATTTGGATTCTTATTGATTCGGTGAAGTATATCTTGAGTAGAGAATATTGTGTTGATCGGGTTCTTTCTTAACAAACTGCAACACTAAGCTCATATCTTAATTTTTAAATTGTTATTATTAAAATTTTAGTGTGCATTTTAAAATTTTTTTTAAGTACTTTGTAAAAGACTTTTAATCATAAATAAATAAGAATAAAAAATATTACATAGTCAAGATAAACAATCACAAAGAAAAAAAAAATACAAGTAATATATGTAGTTCGATAATAATCATCTATATCCACAATAGATCTAAAGATCTTAACTTCTTTAATTCAATTTTTTTATATACAAAGAACTCTCATAAGAAATACATGAAATACTCAAATAGCCAAAAGCTTCCAATAATTATACCACATTATTATGTGCAATTAAAACATTCAAGTGTGACCTAAAGTCTTTATTATCTCTCTTATTGATATATTTTGGTGTTTGATAAATTTTAAGAAATTATAAGAGTTTATATAATATTTAAAATATCTCTAGAAATCCTATTTTTTGTTGGAATAAGATTTCATACGTGCATGAGTCTAAATCTCACTCAAAAAAATCAATCTAAACTAAAATCATCAAATTCTCGAATAGGGTAGCACTGTGGTGAGAGAATTCAATTTTGCCTCAGTGCAGCACCGAGAAGAACCCTATGTTGCTGCTATTGTTCCCAACGTCATAGCAAGCCTAGCTGGGTAGGTCTCCTCTTGTTGTTTCGCACTTCTCTTTGCATCCGACTTTTCGTTTCGATCTCTTTTTCGTTTATTTATTACTTTCTTGACTATATGTCAATTTTTTATTAATTTTTAACTTAAAATTAAATTTTAAATCACCAATTCCAACAATCATCTATTGCTAAGTTTTAAATTAAATGAACTCACCAATAATAGATTTTAGTCATAACCAATTTGTGGTGAACTAGAGCAATTACCGTTTATTCTTTTATGATTAGTCGCAATTTCATTATTTAGTTGCATGATGTCTTGGCTTTTTTTCTTTGTTATTGTTATGTGAGTTACGGTCTTATTTCATAATTATTAAATGTAACAAAAAAAAAAAAAGTCGATGAATTTGATTTTAATAAGAGATGAAGAAATGCTTTTGATTTTATAAAATAGAAACCGACACGATGTAAAAAAAAGATGAATGATTTGTTCAAATACTATAAATAGATAGTTGTTGATGGGTGTATTAAAAACGTTAGCAAGTGATAAAAAAAGTAAAGTGGAAATTAAATGTTGTATGGCGAGAAATATAAATTATTTTAAAATTTAAATTTTATGTACTTAAAAGTAGAGTATGATGAATAGAAAATAAATAATGCTATATTTTTTTAATAATATTTTAATATTTTTTATTTTAAATTGATGTGTTAAATAATTATTAAGTGGTAAAATAGTATAAATTTTAAAGTCTTACTTAATTATTAATTAATACATTATTTGAGATAAATAAAATAAAATATTATTTAAAAAATATTACATTATTTGTAAAAAACATTACGCATGAATAGCTCTACGAGTAGGTGGTTCTGTTAAACTAAAAATCGAATCATACTAAATTAAAAATTTTTTTTTCGTTCTGTTTAATTTAAAGTTCAGTTCAAGTTCGATTCTATTTATTTGAAATTAATTAATTTGATTTTATTTCGATTTCAATTCGATTCAATTCTAATAAAAAATATACATTTTAAATAAATTAAAATTTTTATTAAAAAAATTAAAAATTAAATTAAAAAAATTAAAAATTAAATCAAATTAAACTAGTTCAACTTATTTTCTTATACTTAAACCGATTAAATAAATTTTGTCCACCTATAAATTACTTCGCTCAAATCATTATGTAAAGTAGATGGTGCTGGCATTGGCCCAACATATGATTGGCTCATGGTACATTAAGCCTAACCCGTAAACTAATGGGCTCGTGCTTTTTGTAAAATCTACATGAGTAGGTCTTAAGGGGTTATTAGAAATTTAAAAAAAAAAATATCTGATTCACCATCAAAATTTTAACTTACATGACACCAATCATTCTGTAAATGAAGTTTGACTGTCAAGCAAGTTCCAATATCTTTGAGAATTGATTAATGTTATTTCTAATAATCCCTAATAATATTTCAGAAACCCAATTGTTTAAGAAAGATGATTTTGAGATGTAGTGCAATTTGATTTCAATATATTTTACTAAGATGTTTTATGCTCTCAAGAGAGGTGAGATGTTGAATAATATCTTCTTAGATATAGTGTTATGGAGAAATTAATTTGAGACAATCTTGTTTACATTTTAAGAAATTAAGAGAATTTTAAGAATTTTAGTAATTTATATTTTAAAATGGATTTAATGAGATAAAATAGGTGGTTGGATAGCTCTACTCAAATTTAAATTTTTTTAAATTATCAATATATTATTTTAACCTCTTTAAATACCTTTTAAAACTTCTTTAAGATATTTACTATTTTAACCTTAATTTAAATTACTAAAAGGAAAAATAATATCTAATTAAACCCAGGTCAATTTAATTTTGTTAACAACTTTTCACACTATAAATTAACTTTATTTATTTTTGTAATGTTTTTTAAAACATAATCCTCAAGAGTTTTAAATTAATGGAGCAAGTGCATGAAAGGATGAAGTTATCATCAAAAAGTAAGTTTAAAATACATTTTTAGCATAATATTTTTCTCTATTTATTTTTTTTATTTTTGGCTTTTTTTTCATTTTTTAAAGAGAGAACCTGCATTAATTGAATTTTTGGGGTTGAACAATAAAAAATATTGAAGTTTATTTTTTAGGTTATCTTTATCATTAAAAGAGAAGTTATAAGAATTTTATTTAATTTAATTCAAGTAAAAGGAAATAGAGTTCTAAGAGGCTTTAGAGGGTGCCAATAGCCAACTACAAGCAAAAAAGGCTATTATTAACTATATCACGGTCTCATTGTCCCATAAGAAATAAGAAATAAGAAATATTCGGTTTACTTTGTGAAAAATTGGGAGAATGAGAATAAAGAATTTGAATAAAAATTATGTATTGTTGTACATTAAAATATAAAGAGTAAGCTTTACATTTATAAGACTATTTTTATATTGAAAAAAGAAAAAAAAACTAAATTAAGTAATTACATATAAAAAGAAAATACACTTAAAAGGTAATTAAGAATATTTGACCTAAAAACCAATTAAGAAAAAAAATTATTTAATTTATTTACTCTTTTAACAAATCAAATAATTTGTTTCATCTTTAACAAATTATTTGATTTGTAAACAAATTATTTGATTTGTAGCCTTCCTCAAACAGTACAAGCATAACATTGATATGGCCCCATATTGCATGGGTCTCCAAAACATGAAAAGTTAGAGAGTGAATATCAAGGACTTTCAACTTGTCAAGTAGAAAGAAGAAAGTATTTTAATCTAATGGCTTAGTAAAAATGTCAACAACTTGTTTTCGCTTTCTATAAAATAAGTCTTAAGCTTCCCTTTTTGTATCCGTTCACAGATTGTATGACAATCTATCTCAATATGTTTTGTCTTTTTATGAAAGACAGGGTCGGTTGAAATATAAATTCTCACTTGGTTGTCATAAAAGAGTTGAGCTAGCTCTAAGTGAAATACTTGTAATTCTTTTAATAAGTATTATAACCAAGTTAATTCGCAAGTAATCAATGCTATGGACTTATATTTGAATTTTGCTAAGGATCGTGATACTGTGACTTATTTCTTACTTTTTCATGAAATAAGTGAATTACCAAGAAAAATACAATAACTAGTAATTGATCATCATGAATCTGGACATCTAGCCCAATTTGTATCACAAAAGTTTGTCAATTGTAGCTTTCCATGTGAAGAAAATAAAAGACCCTGACCCCGAACATTTTTTAAGTATCACGATACCCATTGTGCTGCTTCGAGATGTGATTTTCTGGGTTATTGCATAAACTAACCAAGTGTGTTGGCTAAGTAATGTCTTGTCTAGTGACGATAAGGTAAATCAATTTTCCAATCAACCTGCAATAATGACTTGAATCATTAAGCAACTCCCCCTCATTAGATGCAAGGTTGAGATTTTATTCCAAAAAAATCTTTGCAGGTTTGGCACTTAAAAGTTCAGGCTCCTCTAGTATGTCAAGTGTGTATTTCTGTTGGTTGATAAAAAATTTTACTTTGGATTGACCAATTTCTATTCTAAGAAAATACTTCAAATGATCGAGATCCTTCATCTGAAAATAACTGGCCAATAAATTCTTTATCTCTTGTATCATTTTCTTATTATTATTGGTGATGATCATGTCGTCGACATAAAGAAGGATAACAGTGGGAGAATTGCCTTTAACCTCGGTGAATAAAGAATAGTCTGCCTATGATTGTTGGAAACTAAATTTCTGGATGGCATCAAGAAATTTGTGAAACCAACTCCGTGAGGCTTTCTTTAATCCATTGAGAGATTTATGGAGTCGATAAACCAAGTATTGCTCATCTTGTCAACGAAAACCTGGATGAGGAGTTATATAGACCTCTTCAATCAAATCCCCATGAAGGAAAGCATTTTGAACATCCAATTGATGAAAATGCCAATGAAGAATGGAAGCAATAGCCAAAAGATACTGAAAAGTAGTTAACTTAGCAACCTGAGCAAAGGTTTCAATATAGTCAATACTTTGCGTTGAGTAAACCCTTTAGCTGTGAGGTGAACTTTATAACTCTCAATTGAACCATTTGTACTTGATTTTGTAGACTTATTTACAACTGATGGGTCGATGACCAGGAGGTAATGGAACTATGCTCCAAGTATGGTTTATTTCAAGAGTTGAGATTTCTTCATTCATAGCGGCCACCCAATATAGATTATGTCAAGCTTGTTAATATATTTCTAGTTCAACCTTGTGAGAAATACTATTAATAAAAGTCTGATATGAATAAGAGAGATGGATGTAAGAGACATGTTTTGAAATTGGGTGGCGTATGCCAAACATAGCTGAAGAAGAAGAAGGACCTAAAACGAGAAGTTTAGAATAGTTTATCACGTAATCTTGAAAATAGGTTAGGAGCTTTGTGGGGCGAGAAGAACGTTGGGGTGAATAAGAATCAGAGAGTATTTTGGATATGGGTAAAACTGAGGTGTTCTGGATTGGTTCTTGCGTATTAGCAGAAATAGCATCGTGGTGGGAAATGGTTGGCATCGGGATGTCAGAAATCTGAATGTCGATATTATGGCATGGAGTGGGTGGCGCTGTGGCATTAACATTCTAAAGTGGCTATTGAATTTCTGTTATGTCAAATGGTAATGGTAGGGTTGGTGTGTCAATATGGTTTTCAAGGTTTTGAATTGGAGTGATTGAATATGGGAATATCACAAAAGATCAAAGTTTGATAGGATTGGAGGTCATAGACACGATAGCCCTTTTAGCTAAGTGGATAACCAAGGAATATACATTGCTGGGCGTGAGTATAAAATTTATGATTTGGTTGAAGGTTGGTAATGTAACATAAGCACCTGAAGGTGCAGAGATGAAAGTATATTAAGGCTTTACTGTAAAGTCGATGATATGGTGTTTGGCTGGATAAGACGGATGTTGAAAGATGGTTAATTAGGTAGCAAGCTGTTTGTAGGCTCTCCCCCAAAACTGCAAAGGTAGATTAACTTGAAAATAAAGTGAACGATATATATTTAAGAGTTGTTTATGTTTACGCTCTACAGCTCTGTTTTGTTGGGGTGTGTATAGGCAAGTATGTTGGAAAGAGGTACCATTATTTGTTTTAAAAAAAGGCTTATAAAGATTAAAAAGAAACTCTATTCCATTGTCAGAACATAAAGCTTTAATCCCACAATAGAATTGAGTTCGGACATATGAAAAAAGAACTTTATCAATGATTAGATTTCATATTTAAAACTCATCAAATGTATCCAGGTATAACGAGAATAATCATTAACAATAGATAATAAATAAAGGGCTCTCATATGAGAAGTAATTTTATGAGGTCCCCAAATATTACAATGGACTAATTCAAATGTGCACTAATACATATAGAACTACTGAAAAAAGATAAACGAGTTTGTTTAACTAAAAGACTAACATCACAAAATAAAGCAGAATCAAAAGAGATTTCTAGGTTGGTTTTAGAGAGTGCCTGAAAGGGTGCAATAGAAGGATAACCCAATCATTGATGCCAAATATAAGGTTTGCATTAGTTGTGGAGTGTGATTGGTGGTGTTTGCTGGCTTCGAGATAGTATAAACTATTAAGTTGCTTGCCTAAGCCAATCTTCTTCTTTGTAGCCATGTCCTGCACCACATAAAAATTAAGGTAAAATGTTATACTACAATCCAATGCACGAGTAATTTTACCAACTAATAACAGATTAACTCTAAATTTTGATATATAGAGGACATCATTTAGAGTGATATTATCCGACAACTTTGTTAACCTAACACACTCAATTTGGTAACTGAACAGAATTATGGGAAGTAGTTATCTTGTGCAATGTTGGTTGAACATTAAAAACATGGTCGGTAGCTCCACTGTCCATTCAGTGTGTGATGAAAATTTAATCTTATGTAGTATTCACAAAAATGTAAAGTGTTATCATTATCCTTTCGAAGTAGAGCTTTGAGTTAATTGTACTCATCAGGAGTGAAAGTAGTATTGGTAAAATTTTATCCTTCGAATTCTTTGTCGCCCGTCGAGTTTTTAATAGTAGGCTTCTTTTCTTTTTAACTTCACTTCCTTTCCATGTATTTTGTGTCCAGGTGAAAAATCATGGAGAAAGTAGTAACAGTCAATAATGTAGTTGTCTTTTCCACAATGAGTACAACTATTTTTCTTTGATATTCGCTCATTGGTTTTTGAAGCATTTGAAACTTGCATCACATTATAACTAGCTCTCTCTCTTCGAATGACTACTTCGGTTCGTCTCTTTTGTTGGAGTAACAAGGCATAAACCTTGCGTGTATATAGATTTTTTTTATTCTCATTCCACAAGGCCTTTTAGACCTCTACAAGTACAAAAAATTAGATCATAATGAAAAGCCAACTCATTCCAAAGTGGCTTTATTTTGGTGTAATAAGGTGAAACAGACTGAGACCCTTGTTGTTGTTTGACAATTTCTTGTCGAATTTGATAAATTCAGGAGTCATTCTCTTAAGAAAACCCATCTTTCAAGTCATCCCAGACTTTATCTGCAGTTTCTACATAAATAATACTTCTTGCAATATTAGAATAAATTGAATTCAAAATCTAAGATAATATCATATCATTGCACCATTGCGACGCCAAAAACTTAGGGCTGGATTGAGGTGGTGCTTGTATCATCCCGTTGATGAATTCAATTTTGTTCTTGACACTTAGGGCTCTACGCATCGCATGGCTTCACTATCCATAATTGTCTCCTTCAAGGGTTTTGATAACCAAAATAAGACTCGAATGATTCGAGTGATGTATGGTGATGGTATTGATATTGTTAGCAACTATCTCTATCATCATCATAGTAAATTCCTCCTCCTTTTCTAAATCAACAAAAGTCATGTATAAAACCTAGGCCTCAAAAAAGCGGTATTGTGTTACATGTACTGTTCATGACACTGTTTTGCGCTACTATTTGAGAAACTATTCAAAATACTGTTCACATGGTGGAGAAAAGAAAATTAGCCCAGGCTTTGATATCATGAAAAATTGAGAGAATGGGAAAAAAGAATTTAAATAAAGATTGTGTATTATTGTACATCAAAATACAAAGAGTAAGCTTTGTAACACTGTTCACAGCACTGTTTTGCACTACTATTTGAGATACTATTTAAAATACTATTCATGTGGTGGAAAAAATAAAATTAGCCCAAAGAAGCTTTGATACCATGAAAATTTGAGAGAATGAGAAGAACGAATTTGAATAAAGATTGTGTATTATTGTACATTTAAATACGAAAAGTAATTTTTACATTTATAGGACTATTCTTATATTAAAAAAAAAGAAAAAATTAAATTAGGTAATTATATATAAAAAAGAAATACACTTAAAAGATAATTAAGAATATTTAACTTAAAAATCAATTAAGGAAAAAATTATTTGATTTGTTTACACTTTTAACAAATCAAATAATTTGTTTCTTCTTTAACAAGTTATTTGATTTGTTTTCTCTTTTAATACTTTAATTTCATATAAAATTATCCAAATTTCAAAAAAGAAGAAACCTCTTTTTATAATTGTTGTTAAATTTCTTTTGTGAACAACTCTGCTCTCCAAGCACTATTATATAAGAATAAGATAAAGCTAGAGCCTAGTTTATGAGCATCTCTCTAACTTGAGGTCCAAAGTTTAAACTTTTATAAGTATTAATTTTTTAGGCGTGTTTAAATATAGAAGTAATATATCCTTATTGTACTAGTAGCTAAAGCCTTTTTTTTTTTAGACTTCCTTGAGTGTGTAATTAATATTTCTTCTTTTTGTACTAGTAGCTAGAGTCTCATTTTTGCACTTACTTCTTTATTGTAGAGAGTATTTTCACGAACTTGTTTATGCGTGTAGTGGTGAAACTGTAGTAGGGTTTAAAGGGGCTATAGCCTCGCCACCCTACCCCAGCCTGAACTTGTATATATATATAAACCCTCCTAAATTCTTTAAAAAAATTATACTTAATGGTTAAATTGTTAATTTAAAAAAGTGGTTATCATTAAAGAGTAACTTTCTAATAGATTATTTAATGTTCAATCTTTCTCTATTTTAATATTTTTGTCTAATAAAAATTAATTTTTAATTTCAAGTGGCCTCTATTTTTATATTTCTCAACTTTATTCTCTTATCTTAATAAAAATAATTTCATATTTATAAGTAGTCTTTAATACAAAAGAATTTTATACTTATAATTCTTTTCCTACATAAAAGATGGAATACATATTTTTTTTAATACAATAAAATTTTATACTTGTAATTCTTTTTTTACATAAATTTTTTTTTTCCAATTGAACTTATATAAATAGACTTATAATTATAAAATGTCATACATTACAATTTTATCTTCTTTTTAAAT
This sequence comes from Ailanthus altissimus, assembly GCA_946807835.1. Lineage (NCBI taxonomy): Eukaryota > Viridiplantae > Streptophyta > Magnoliopsida > Sapindales > Simaroubaceae > Ailanthus > Ailanthus altissimus. The sequence continues at coordinate 29,040,130 of OX327688.1, read as the reverse complement.
TTACGTCAAACTCTACTTTTTAATTCAAAAGTTAAAAATAAATTTTCAAAATATAAGTAAGTTCAAATATTTTAAATTTTAATAATTTTATTTATATATTAATTAACTTTTTAATATCTTACTATTATAACTTTATATATATTCTTTATGGATCTTTATCTTTACTTTAAATTTATTAATTTTAAGATATAAAAATTTTATTTTTATGAATAATATAATACATGATTATTATTTAATATTTAATTTTTTTTAATAAAAAACACGCCTACAATTAATCAATTTTAAAAATAAAATACTAAAAATTTATAAATCTATACCTTATCACCAATTCTTAAACGCCTCTATATGCATGTAATATTGCTCTTCTCGTACCTAGTTTCCGAACTGCTTCTTTATTGTAGAGAGTGTTTCTGAATTTTCAAACGTAATTATTTGTAAAAGTGATGTATTGAGCCTAGTTTTAGAACTTTTTTAAAAAAAAACAATTTGTAGAGAGTGCTTTCGAATTTTCAAAAGTGCTGAAGTATAGAAGTAATATATTGTCCTTGCTTTTTTTTTTTTTTATTGTAGATAGTGTTTTTGAATTTTCAAATGTGTTTAAATGTATAACGATTTATTATCCTAATAGTTTTTTAATTATTGTACTAAAAGCTAAAGCCTAAAAATACAGCAATCGGGTTATAACATTAACACTTAGACTTTCACAGCTCCGCAAAATTTCTCTCATTCTCTTCAAAATACAAACTCAAGCTTTCTAGTGCTAATCCCCCCAACACTAAAGTCATCTGTCATCCCATCCAAAATCTGATTTTATCTTTTTCTGGTCGAATGATATTCCATTTACACTTATTAACTTATTTCTTTCATCATTTCTTTTATTTGCTTCTTCTTTTCAAGCCGCAGACATTTTGCAATGATTATGCATTAAGAGAATTGAATGAAGTGGAAGATCAGCAATCAGTCTGTGTTGTGACAATGAATTATTCAAAGTATTTCCCTCAACTATCAACTATTGCATGGCCATTTGTTGCATATTTTACTCATTTGAAGCTTTGCTTTATTGTCAAGGATCAATGATAATCTGTATATGGATAACAATATATATATATATATATATACATGCCGTCTATTACTAAGCGACTCTATTCATTTAATTTTCAATGTTGTCTGTTGTTCCGAGTGTGACAACTCCTAGCTAGATACAATTAATCCAGCTACCGTCATGTAAAAATTACTGATACTCTAATTCTAAAAGTATTACAAAAACACCCCCAACAAATAAAAATTTGCAGAATATAAATTATCAACATTCAACAACTTGGGTCCTGAAATCTTCCATCATTTCTTTTATTTAAAACCAAATTGATCGATTATTGCGTACACAAAAATTGTTCATATTAATTAAATTAAAGAGTGCCCATCCACCAACTTTGATCTGGGCCATCCCTTTCACTTTCAAATTAAATATTGCAATGTTTTTGTTTTTTTTATAAAGAAACTAATTAATCTTTTTGCTGCAACGATATTCAAATTAGAAAATAAGGAAATTTCCTGTCAGAATTTCGAGGTTACTTTTTCTCAACTTCTTGTGTTGTCTCTGTTCAAATATATATGAATATCTTATAACTAAAATATGTCTTGAGATATTCTTTGGATTGTAATGAAGTTAAAATCATATCTAGACAGGGAGAAAGCAACACATGGAAATTACAGTGGACGGAGGCGGAGCAAAGGGGGACAGTGCAAGTGACAGAGCAGAAATGGTGGTTCTGAAACCTGAAAACGACACCCCCATAAAACCTCAACTACCCAAAAATGAATTAATTATATAGCTAGCGTTGAGACTTAAGGAAATCTTGTTAGACATATTGCTATCCTACAAAATACATCATCAAATTTATTATGTGAAATTATTAAGATGGGTATTAAGAAAAATATATCCCAAGAATTCATAGCATCTTGAATGCGAGAATTAGCAGCATCAAAAATATAGCAACTAACTAGCCCTTATGCTATCAGGCATGCTGGTGCATTTTTAGTAGTCTGTAGTCTGATGGTGTGGAAGAAAGCTTGCCAAAAGTGGAACTGAAGGCAAAGTGATCCTCAATTATTTGAGAGGTTGAAAACGAGGCGTAAAGAGCAAGATTTTAACAGATGAGGAACTAAAAACTTTACCGTGTTTCAAAACAAAAACAATGCAGGAGGAGGCCCAGCCCAACAACGTAGATGGGATTGTCTGCCAAAAAAAAAAAAAAAAAAAAAAACAAAGCACTCATCACTTGCCCTTCAGAAAGATTCGAAACGTTTTGTCTTGAATGCTGTCAGCACATGAACAGAAGACCTCTGTTGTTTGTGTTTGTATTTGGTTTTTACCCCAAATATACTTCACTCTGCAACTCCCGCTCGCAAATGACCAAGTAAAATGGAGCAAGATTAACATGGTTTAATTTCACTCGAGGAACAAGTTCGTTATTCAGGCAATACAAATGCCACAGAAGAAGATGATATTTAATGAAATTTGCATCACTAAAAGAAGAAAGGAAAGAAGAAAAAAAAATAACTGACATAACAGAATAACAGTACTACAACACCATTAGAGGCTCATACTACTTGAAACTTAATCTGGTTTTAATTTCTAACTATATACAATGAAGACATGATAAATTAAACGCCAAAAAAAAAAGAAGAAGAAGAAGAAGAAGAAGCTATTTTCACTTGATGGGAGCCCAACATTGCTCGTCCTTGAACAGAAAACCTACTGCTCAGCAGTTCAGCTCCTTGAAAAACATTTAGAATCATCTCAAAACTAAGAACTACTAGAGAACAAGAGTAGAACATCAAGAATAGGCTATATTACAGAGCTTTGTGCGCTACCGGGAAGCCTTAAAATGTCCCAGAGCCCTACCCCATTAACGATGAAATCTTGTCAAGCTCTTAAGGATTCCCCATTATTACTTATCGGTTATCGCCAACCTTGGCTGCTAGGACATTTCTGAGCTGCTCCTGCGTGTAAGACCGACTTCCCATCTTGACTGTAGCTTGTTGGATCATCAAATCATTCACAACAGACATACTAGCGTGATGAACTTCCAAGTCCAACTCTTTTAAGGCTGCCATTAGCTTCGCTGCAGGATGGTTCTTTTTACATGATTGAATCCTAATCATAGCGTCCAATCCGATAATCTTCACTTCGATATCCAAGTCAATCAGTTTACTTGCATGGTTTGCCATCTTGAGGTCTTGATCAGATGTTGATGGCCGCGAATCTTTACTACCACCTGCTAATTCCTTCTTCATAGCTTCCAACTGATTTTGTAAATCCTCTTTATCAGACTCTGCACTTTGAAGCTTCGTTTTAAGCTCATTAATATAAGAAATTGCATCACCAAGAAGTGAAGCTTTATCCATCTTGGAAACATTTGGTACAACAGCTCGCAAAGCATAGAATCTCTGATTTAGCTTCTCTCTTCTTTGCCGCTCGGCCTCAACATGATTCAACGGCTCTTCTCTGCCATTTGCTGGCTTTCTTCCACGTTTACGCGGCCTCTTTTCGGGGTCAACAACTCTGCTACTATCAGTCTCCTTCACAACAGAAGCTTCGAGATCAGAATGGTCAGAATCACCAGCACCGCCACTCGACTTTACAAAACCAGAAGACGGCAAAATCACACCAGAAGTAAACGAAAGCATCCCTTCTTCATTACTACCTCTTGAAGTAGGCGAACGCTTCTTATTATTAGTCTCTTCTGCCACTAATTGCGAATGATTCGAGAACAGACTATTGTTCCCATTAGCCATACTTGAACTCCTTTTACTCTCAGCAAAATTCAGTATCTCCCCTGACTCGGGCTTCAACAAATTCGAATTTCCGTTCCTTACACTGCTGTGATCATACGCGTATTCAGAGAAATTCAATTCTCTGCTGAAAAAACCCTGTGTCTGCTGAATACGTTGATGCGGCTGTTGCTGTATATGAACCCCAGCAGTGTTCTCAGTCAGAGAAGTTGAAGTGGGATTCTCAAAATGAACTCCCTTTGGAATCTGATTATGATTATTATTGTTACTATTGTTATTATTAGGAGCAGAAACTGACGCTGACGCAGAACCGGAACCAGAAGCAATTGCTGTTGCTGAGTCTTTGATTTCAACAAAACCCGGAGTAGGATCATTAATCCACGAGGATGGATCATTTTCTCCTTGATCCGGATTCGGCACAGAAGGCCAAGAACCCATTTCCATACTATTAAAATTAAACAAAAACCGAACCTTATTCATCAGATCCGAGTTCTGAACAATCAATTCAGTCGAACCCAATTCAACAACCCCATTCGCCGACGGTATACAAACCAGCGTCTGTAACCCGAACTCCTGTCCCTGTCTCGCCCGGTCACAACCCGAAATGGCCAGCCGCTCCGGCCCGCAAACCCAAACCGGGCTGTTACTAAAAAAAGCTTGACCGGGGAGCCCGCCTCCGTTCACGTAGAAAGACTGAGTCATCGAAATCAAAAAAAACCATTCAGTATCCGTAACTTCTTCGTCCACCGCATCATCCGACATCGTTGTTGATCCGGAAATCAACGAGTTGAGCTCACGGAGCACCTTCTTACGGTGCTCCTGCTCCGCAGGTGATATGGCCTTCAATTTCGATTTCCCTTTATCTCCTTCGCCTTTGTAATACCCGTCACCCCATCCCAACATAGACGCGCCGGAGTAGTCGCAAGAGGATTGCCAGAATATGGCGTAGGTCCAGCCCTCCCGCGCGCCCTCGATCAGCTGCTGAAGCCGTTGCTGGAGGGTTTCTTGATTGAAGAGCTGTTGCGACGAAGGGACGTGAGTTTTTGAAGGGTCGGGGGTGGATGCAGAGGATTGCGAGGGCGGCCAAAGGCCCGTTAAATCGGAGGACATGAAAGCTTCCATGACGGAGCCGTTATCGTCAGACCAGAGATTCGTCGTGGAGGGTAACCGGTAGTCCGTCATAACATTGACCTGCTACCGACTGTTCCGGTTCGTTAGAGGGAGAGAGCGTGAGTTGGAGAAAGAGAGTGGGGGCGTGGGGCGATAAGGCTTGAGAGGAGGGTGGAGAGTGATGATGATTTAGGGATGCAATATGCATTTGGGTTTGGGATTTATTTGGAGTGAATTTCAGCTGAATTTTAGTAGAAAAAAATATATATATTCAGATGAATATTAGAGCTAGCGGTTTCTGGGAAGGGGGCGATTTGCCGATTTAATCGGGGAGAAAGCCGACGTTATTATTAGGGTTATTACTAATAGCTTTGCTTGCCATGGCTACGGTAGGGCCGGCCCCAGTGAAACGTGGTAATGGATTGCGTTTTGACTCAACTGACAGGAGAGAAAGTGAAAGTGAAACTGCGAGAGTGAGGGTGAGAGTGCAACTAAAATCGGTAGGGCTGAGACAGGTCATATAATTTAGTAACTGTTTTCTTTTCGCCCGACGAAAAATGTAAATTACGGTAAAATTTTGTCATGTTTCTAGATTTTGAGATCTCTCCGTTAATAATTCGAGGCTCTCTCCAAAAAAAAAACAATAATAATTCAAAATTTAAAGGAAATCACTTTCACACCTTTATTATGTTAACAATTAAGAATAATATTATATTTTTTAAATATAATTACAAAATTTTATTTTAATTAATATGAATTAATTATTAAGTGTTAAAATAATATAACGAATAATTTTAAAAATTATATTATTTTATTATTTAATATATTAATTTATTTATAAAAATTAAATAATATTTAAAAATTATAACATTACATGATTATGATTTAAAGTCTTTTAATTAATAATTATTATTTCATTTGTCACAAATTAATAATTGTTAAGTTTCATCGAGAGAAAAAAAGTATCAGAGGGAAAGTATCATTTCCATTTTTATGTTTTTGTTGAGAAAGTATGCAAATAATTAAAATGATTTCTTTATAAATATATCATGAAGATGCTTTTCTCTTTAAAAATACTTTTTTTTTCTTTTTTTTAGAAAGTGTGAATCAAGACTATGCTTTTTCTTAAAAACATGGCTCTAATATTTTTACAAATATATAATTGTTAGCATTTTTTTTCAAATTTATACTATTAAATAAAAGAAGAAAAAAGAAGTAGGTGACTCATAATTTATTAGTAAGAGGTGTAGGTATAAAGGGTTAAATGTTAATTGCTGAACATCCTCAACTCCCATCACTATTTTTTACTTTTTTTTTACATTAATTAAGATATAAAATATGTAATTATAATATTATTTTTATTAAATTTAAAACAAATAAAATAATTACAACTGTTTTGAGATATTTTGTTAATATCTAAAGTATTTTTAGTCACTTTAAGAAAATATTTTATTGGATAAAACACATTTTCTCACATAGATAATTTGTTATTGGTATTAATTTTATCAGTAGCCTTTCTTATGATATTTTTGAATAAATAAACTATACCATCTTAATGTAAAAGATTTCCCATGAAACATAAAATTATAAAAACCCTTTGGTCTAATTCATTTATAAAAAAATATATCTCGAATAAAAATTATTATTATCAATAAATAAAAAAAAGAAGTGTAAACATTCAAAAGATTCAACTATTCATGTTTTATAAATAAATTAATAAATCATATAGTTGCTTGATTTTTTAGGAAGAATTATAATTAAAAAGTTATTATAGTTTGTGGGAAAAAAATTTAATATCGAAAATTCTTTTAACTCTGGAAAAAAATTATACCAAATAAACTCTTAATATTTGTTAAAAATATACTTTTTATTCAATTAAATATGACTAGTATTAATTTACTACATTCAATTTTTTGGAAATAAGAATTCATCTTCAATTAGTAAATATTCATTTACCACGTGCTTTTTATTAACGACGTTGCTGCGAATGAATGAATGAACCATGAAGGATCGGTTGTACCAACATGTTGTCCAAAGTGTACGCAATCAAAACTTTTCCACGCGATAACGCCACCTCATCGCAGTAACCTGGAGGCTTCGATGAAAGCCGTCGAATGAAAAACCTAAAACTCGGCGGCACTTAAAACCCAAATAATCGCCACCTTGACTTTGACTCAAGTTAGTAAACTACTCTCTCTGGTCTAATCTAATAACTCTAGTTAGATATTTTCTATGAGATTATTATTCAAACAAAGACATCATTAAAATATTTTAAATTATTAGAAAAAGGACGCGTTAGCGTCACGAGAGAAAATCCTGACCGTCGATTTGCTTCGCCCCCACTTTTTTTTTTTATAAAACATAAAAATACTTTTCTAAATTCCCCCACCAGTTATATTTGTTTTAATTAAAATATGAGAATTTGAATTAATTAATTGAGGCACGTTTTGCTTGATAAATAATGGTGAAAATAACGTTTTTTATTTTTGTTTCTTGGGGCACGTGTAGAAACCACTTTCCCATGTGATCAAACCCACCACTCACTTTCTTACGAATTATGATTTTTATAAATTTTTTAAATTTGCAAATTGGACTGACTTTCTTTTATTTTTTCCTTTTCTTTCTTTTGGATGTAACTTTTTTTATTTTTTTATTTTCAGAATATGTTCGCGTAGAGTCACGCCCCCACGCCCTTTTACTTTTTAATTACATACAGATAATCACAAGGTTTGTAGTGCTTACCTGTTAATTTACTAAATTTTAATCAATTAATTAACTAATATTGTATTAAAGCTAAAGTGTCTTACAGCAGCACACTTGGAATTATTTTTAAACTTCATGTTTTTTTTTTTTAACTTTTGATTATAAAAGTAAGAATTCTAAGGTATTTAATAAAAATAGTAATGGGGTGACGCGAGAGAGAGGAGGTGTTTTTTTTTGTACCTCGTATGATTTTTTATTTTAAATTCTGTTTCTCATTTTATTAAAAACAAATTAAAAGAGTGGGATAGAAGTCTTATAAAAAATATTTTCCACCCTATTTTTTTATTTATTAATATTAAATTTTAATTTATATTCGTAAATTTTAACAATATAAAATTTTAATATATATTATGATTAAAAAAATATCATACTAATAAACTAAAATATATAACTATATCTTTCAATAACATGAATAGTTTAACAAAGTTTGAAATAAATAATAAATAAAATAAAAATATTTTAATGTCTAACATTATTAATTTTTTTATTAATTATTTTATATTATCATTAAAATCAATAATCGTCAAATTTAAAAATAAAAGTCTTTTTATTGTTTACAATAAAAATTTTAATTTTATGAGCTTTTTATTATATATTTCTGGTTTTATCAATAAACATTTACGATTAAAACATATCCTAATATAAATTATAAAATAAAAAAATTAATAAATTATTTAACTTATAAATATATATTAAAAATTACACTTAATATATTTATAAAAAAAGAATGAAAAAGTTTAATTCCAACTACTTCATATTAATAATTTAAAAAATAATTTCTTTTGCACCTCATTTTATTTTTATAAAAATTAACCTATTACCATTTCATTTAAGGCGCACCCTACAGGTCTCATCCCCACATATCATTTTGCTATCCCTGATATTTAGTGACAATAATTCATGAAAAAGAATTTAAGCTTTTTTTAATAATTTTTTATAGAGGGAAGAAATGAAAATTAAGTTTTTCAACATTTTATACTTTTATCTCATATTCCTGTCTTCAAATATTCTATCAGATACAATTTCTTTTTATTTACATATTTAAATTACTGCGTTAAAAAAAATTATTAGATGCATTTTAAATACAAAAACAGTAATTCTAATCCCTCTAGTTTCATTTATTTGCAGCAAGGTAAATAGCATCACTTAGTAAATGATAAAATATGCTACTTTAAAGTTGCATGTATAATTTCCAAAAATCTTGCTTGGTTTCATGGATCCAAATAACTTAGGAAATTTTCGGTTAATTGATTAATTAAAATTTTACATGTAAAATAAACTTCTTAAAATTTATTTTATTTAGATATGATTAAACGGTTACATAATTAAATTAAATTTGTAATAATAATTATTTTATTCTATTTCTTTTTTTCCCTTAAAATGCTAGATAGTTGGTTGTTATCTTTTATATTCTAAGCAAAAGTAAGAGAACATATTAGCTTTTCCTATACTAAAATAAAAAGATTCCCTAAAATAATTGTAATAATAAGTTTTATTAAGTGAATGGCAAGTTGACAACACACCTCAAATAATTAAGGAATTTTAAAGGGAAGCGATAAGGGCTAGCTTAGCTAAAGTAGAATCGAAGAATGGAATAAGGGTCAATCAACAATTAGGGCAATTTTTAAGCAACCTTCAATCATATAAATATATATATATATATATATATAAATGCTCGCATGAAATGGGCATATCCCAAAACTCTTTTACTAAAAATTAAGTTATATTATTTTATTATTTAATAATTATTTGACACATTAAATTAAAATAAAATTTTATAAATAATAATTAAAAAATATAATATTACTCTTAATATTTTTTTCTCTAAATATTTTTTAAAAAAATTATAGCTTGATTTGAACTAAAAGATTTTATTATGCTTCCTTCTAATTACATTCATCATAACGTTATTCTTTATCTTTTGCTACCAAAATAAATAACTAAAACGTCCTTATATTTAATTAAAATTTTATGCAACTTCTAAATATCTAAGTTCCGAGAACTTAGAAAATTACATTGTTCTTTTTGGCCTCAATTCACAATAACATGAATTTACAAAAGTAACATTTCGTTAATAAAAAATTATATATTTGCTGAGAGTGTGTTATTATTATTATTATTATTATAAAAATATTAATTAAAAATTATCAAAAAATAATTTGGAGATTAAACTAAGTGTGTAGGGTGCATACGGATTGAAGACAAACGCGAAAGGAGGCAAAAAATGAAGAATGACGCATTAGGCGCCAGCGCCGCGACGACCAGGCGTGGCGCCGCAGTGGCCAGAATAGAACCTGAGTGCTGCAGCGCCAGGGGGCCAGCGCCGCAGCGCTGGAGACGGGAACAATATCCCGAAATAAGGAAACTTCTTTATTTCGTCTCCCACTTGCTCCAGGACTCCCTAATACGACTCCCACACGTATAGGATAAACGTAGGTCATCCCAAAACCTATATAAAAGCTATCAATTGGCTTGTAAACACATCTTTATGATCAATTAGACATTTTGACACTCTTTGTGATAAACAAGAGATCTTAGTGGTTTTTTGTGAGAGAAAATCCCTAAAGTGAGAGATAGAGTTTTCTTTGTGATCTTTCTTGTAAAATGTATTCTTTGTGAGTGCCTTGTGATTCATAATAAGAGAAGAGTGTGATCTTGATCCACCGTGGACGTAGGCAAGTTGCCTAACCACGTAATTCTTTGTGTGTTCTTCTTCTACCCCTTTCTCTATTTATTTCTTAGTAACTTGTTCTGCATTATTATATTGCTTGGGTGAATTTTTTGCTTGTTTGTGTGCTTCCACTTTAACAAATTGGTATCAGAGCTTTGGTTCTAAGCAGACATGGCCACACCCAAGTATGAGGTAGAGAAATTCAACGGTACGAATGACTTCAATCTGTGGAAGATGAAGGTTAGGGCGTTATTGATGAGCCAAAGACTTAATTCGGCATTAGAGTAGACTGCAGCTCCATCTAGTGATAAAGAGAAGACGCCAGAGTTATCTAGAGCAGAAGCAGAAAGAAGGGACATTCAAGAAGAGCTTATAGCACAATCGTTCTATCATTGAGCGATGAAGTACTAATGGAAGTAGCAGGTGAGACGACGGCAATAGGTCTTTGGAAGAAGCTTGACTCTTTTTATATGGGAAATCGTTGGCCAACAGATTACATATAAAGAAGAAGCTATATCAGCTGTCCATGTCAGAGGGGAAGCCGATGAAAGATCATATAGACACCTTCAATAAGATCATCCTTGATCTTGAGTCTATCAACATCAAGATAGAAGATGAAGATAGAGCAATTATCCTGCTGAGTTCACTCCCCAAGAGCTATGAGAGTTTTGTTGATACGCTACTCTACAGCAGAGAAAGATTAACGATGAATGATGTGAAATCATCATTAAACTCAAAGTTATTAGGAAAGTAGACCGAGGGCAATGCAGAAAGTCTATCTGTAAAAGAAAGGCCCTCATATAGAGATGGGAAGAAAAAAGGCTCAAGGTCGAAGTCTAGAACTCTTAGGAAGTGCTATTGCTGCAAGAAAGAGGGGCACTTCATAAAGGATTGTCCTGAGAAGAAAGCACATGATAAGAAGAAAGCGGATGCTGTGCTTGCCTATGATGATAGCTATGACAGCGTAGAGACACTCGTCGCTACTGATGGTAAGAACTCTGACCAATGGGTTCTTGATTCTGATTATACTTTTCACATGTGCTCGCACAAGTCCTAGTTTATAAATTTCCAGCCCATTAGTGGTGGTAAGGCCTTAATGGGTAATGACATTGCATGTCAGATGATGAAAATTGGTAGTGTTAAGCTTAGGCTGCATGATGGGCGAATGAGATAGTTAACAGATGTTAGGTATGTTCCTGACTTGAAGAGAAACTTGATCTCACTGGGGACTTTAGACCAGAATGGGTGTTCAATCAGGATCGACAGAGGGATTTTAAGAGTTTTGAAAGGTTCCATGGTGGTGATGAGAGGAGAAGAGCGCAAAGGTGTTTATGTGCTTAAGGGTGAAGTCGTAAGTGGTTCTGCACTATTCTCTGTAGATGATGAGAGTATGCAAACCAAGTTGTGGCATCTTAGACTGGCACACCTAGGCAAGAGAAATCTAAAGGAGTTATATAGTCAAAAGGCGTTTGGAAATGATAAGTTCCAGCCCTTAGAGTTTTGTGAGCATTGTGTACTAAGGAAAGTACATAGAGTGGGGTTCAGTACCGACGAGCACAAGACTAAGGGGACTCTTGACTATATACACTCGGATCTTTAGGGACCAGCTCAGACAGCTACTCGTGGTGGTGCCAGGTATTTTCTCAGTTTGATTGATGACTATTCGAGGAAACTGTGGATCTATGTGTTGAAGAGCAAGGATAAAGCCTTTGAAGTATTCAAGATTTGGAAGGTTCTTGTTGAAAATCAGACTGGCAAAAGGGTAAAGAGGCTTAAGACTGACAATGGCCTCGAGTTTTGCAACAGAGAGTTTGATGGGTTTTGTGCCAAGCATGGGATTGCAAGGCATAGAACAGTAAGATCAACACCGCAGCAGAATGGGGTAGCTGAGAGGATAAACAAAACCCTACTTGAAAGGGTTAGATGCATGCTTACCAATGTGAAGATGTCCAAGATATTCTAGGGAGAAGCTGTAGTGACTGCAGCTTACTTGATTAATAGAAGTCCCTCCTCAGCAATTGACTTCAAGACGCTAGAAGTGAAATAGTCTGGCAATACTCCAAAGTATGACCACCTCAGAATATTTGGTTGCCCTGCCTTTGTACATATTAAGGAGAGGAAGTTGGAACCTAGAGCTATCAAATGGGTATTCATAGGATATCCTGAATGAGTAAAAGGATACAATGTGTGGTGTAAAGACTTAACACCACCAAGGAGTATCATAAGCCGTGATGTAACGTTCGATGAGATGACGATGCTAAAAACCTCTCAAGAAGATGAGAAAGAAGAACATGTGTCCAAGGAAGACTCAACACCCGAGTCAATAGAAGTTGAAGTAGAACCTGACCATGGATCTGGTATGCCCCCAGATCAACACTTCAATAAGGAGATCCTTGCAGATGAACCAAGAACACCGGCGAGTTCCTCCAAGTTCACCCAAAAGAAGACTAAAACTCCTGAGTTGGAACTTGATGAGTACCAGCTTACTAGAGACAGGATAAGGAGAACGATTAACCCACCAGTCAGGTATGCACAAGCAGACTTAGTTGCTTATGCTTTTAATTTTGCTTACACTCTTGAATATGATGAGCCTAAGACATATGGTGAGGCTATGAAGAGTGAAAACAAGAAAGAATGCCAGCAGGCCATGGAAGAAGAAATTTGTTCTCTTAGGAAGAACAATACCTGAAAGTTGGTGGAGAGACCTCAAAAGAAGTTAGTCGGGTACAAGTGGGTGTATAAGGTGAAGGAGGGATACCGGGGATTGAGCCTACAAGATTCAAGGCTAGGTTAGTAGCACAAGGTTTTACTCAAAGAGAGGGAGTCGATTTTCATGAGATATTCTCTCCAGTTGTTAAGCACACATCTATTAGGATTTTGTTAGCCATGTGTGCAAACCTTGATTTACATTTGGAGCAGATGGATGTAAAGACAGCTTTTCTACATGGAGGGCTTGAAGAAATGATATACATGGCCCAATCGCAACGGTTCGAGGAGCCCGAAAAAGAAGATCATGCTTGTTTGGTAAAGAAGTCTTTGTACGGGTTAAAACAATCTCCTAAACAGTGGTATAGAAGATTTGATGAATTTATGATGGCTTGTGGTTTTAGTAAGAGCAAGTATGACGAATGCGTGTACTTCAAAAACATAAGTTGTGGGATGATGTATTTGCTTCTATACGTCGATGATATGTTGATCGCGTGCAAGAACATGGAAGAAATACAAAAGCTCAAGAAGCAGTTGAGTGGCGAGTTTGAAATGAAGGATTTGGGAGCAGCGAAGAGAATTTTGGGTATGGACATTGTGAGGGAAAGAAGAGATGTTATCTTCTTATTCCAATAGTGATATATAGTAAAAATTCTTGAAAAGTTTGGTATATCAAACGCGAAGGCTGTCTCTACTCCTTTGGCCATGCATTTCAGGCTTTCAGAAGTACAGTCGCTGACATCCGATGAGGAGAAACTGCAGATGAGTAAAGTACCGTATGCAAGCGCTGTGGGGAGCATCATGTATGCAATGGTTTGCACAAGACCAAACATAGCACAGGCTGTGAGTGTGGTGAGTAGATACAGGGCGAATCCGGGAAAAGATCATTGGCTTGCAGTAAAGTGGATTCTGAGATATCTCAAAAGAACGTTGAATCACGGGTTAATATATAAGAGGGATGAGGACAGCAATGAAATGGTAAGAGGGTACTTAGACTCAGATTATACAGGTGATCTTGACAAGAGAAGATCGTTGACGGGCTACGTATTCACAGTGTTTGGGTGTAGTGTGTGTTGGAGATCAGTTCTACAACACGTGGTTGCACTATCTACCACAGAGGCAGAGTACATAGCTGTTGGTGAAACTATCAAGGAGGCCGTGTGGTTAAAAGACATATACGCAGAGGTATTGGCTAGTGAAAATGTGAACACCGGTGTGTATTGTGATAGCCAGAGTGCCATACACCTAAGCAAGCATCAAGTGTTCCATGAGAGGTCGAAACACATTGATGTGAGGCTCCATTACATTCATGAGATTGTCCAAAGTGGTGAAGTTAGTCTAACAAAGATAGCGTCATCTAAAAACCCTGCTGATATGTTGACTAAGCCACTACCCTCGGTTAAGTTCGTCCTATGCAAGGACTTAATCGGAGTCACTACTTTGTGAGGGTGACCGAAGATGCAGAAATGAGAGATCGAGTTACTTTGTGGATGATTTTGAATCAAGGAGGGGATTTGTAAGAATATTGATTAGAAATCATCGGAATATGATTTGAGGATCAAGCTAAGTGCGTAGGGTGTGCATGGATCAAAGACGGACGCGAAAAACGAAGAAGGGCGCATCATGCGCCTGCGCCGCGACGCTCAGAATAAAACCTGAGCGCCGCGGCGCCAGGAGGTCAGCGCCGCAATGCTCAGCAAATGCGCGCCAGCGCCGCAGTGACTAGAGCCTAACATCGCAGCGCTGGAGACTGGAACAGTATCCCGAAATAAGAAAACTTCCTTATTTCGTCTTCCACTTGCTCCAGGACTCCCTAATACACTCTCACACGTATATGGTAAACGTAGGTCGTCCTAAAACCTATATAAAGGCTATCAATTGGCTTGTAAACACATCTTTGTGATCAACTAGACATTTTGACACTCTTTGTGATAAATAAGAGATTTTAGTGGTTCTTTGTGAGAGAAAATCCCTAGAGAGAGAGAGAGAGTTTTCTTTGTGATCTTTCTTGTAAAAAGCATATTTTGTGAGTGACTTGTGATTCATAATAAGAGAAGAGTATGATCTTGATCTGCCGTGGACGTAGGCAAGTTGTCGAACCACGTAATTTTTTGTATGTTCTTCTTCTATTCCTTTTTCTATTTATTTCTTAGTAACTTGTTCTGTATTATTATATTGTCTGGGTGAATTTTTTTTCTTGTTTGTGTACTTTTACTTTAATAATTATTAATATTATTATTATTATATTTTAGTGAGAGTTAAAAAAAGGTAAATCAAATTACAAGTTTGACATAATTTTTCTCATTGACCTAAGCGTCATCTTGGTCTTGATATTATTTTAGATATTAAAATTATAATTTTTTAAATATTTTAAATATTATATTCTATATTATAAACTTTATTTATTGATTTATAAATATATTTATATTTTGTATAATAGCAAAATTTTTACTATAAAAAATACCGAATCACCATTGTATATTAAATAGGAAAATGGGTGCTATTTATAATGTCTCATAGCTTACTTTTACAACAATACTCTTTTATGATTAAGGGTATGAAATGGCATTATAATAAGTGGTAGTTGAATGAAAGTATAAAAAAAAAAAAATTGTAATTCAAGTCATTAAATTAAACTATTAAAATCCTATAGTGTATAAACAAAACTTGTTAGTTTTGAATAATGGTACACGTTTTTAATAGTATTTTAATTTTTTTTAATTAAATAATATGTTAAATTATTATTGAATTGTGAAATAGTATAATGAATAATTTTAAAATTTTTATTATTGTACTATTTAATAATTATATTTAATTTCTTATTTTTCTTTTCTTTTTTATATAAAATTGGTATAAAGCCTAAAGAAGTAGCAATACTTAATTTTCTTCTTTTATTATAACTTATTTATAATACTAAATTAGTTTAACTTTTAAAATCCCTTGTTAAGAGAAAAATTATATTGCTATCCAATAGAACCATCTAACTATTTTATTTTCTATTTACTAATTTTAAGTTTTTAACACTTATTATGATTTATTGATTTTAAAATAAATAATAATCAAATTAAATTTGAGTAAATTATCATCTTTCTCTCTTAGCATTTGAACTAATTATCTATTACCACTTTATTGTTTATAACACCCTAAATCACTCATTATTATATATTTTTTAATTTTGAATTAAATTTTTAAGTAATTAGTGTCAACATTTTATGTTCGATATCTTCGACCATATTAAAAGGTAAAAAATTTCACATACTTTTCGAAAAAAAAAGTTACTAAGCACTAAAAGGAAAACACATTCACCTTTCAATTTTATTAACTAGGGTCAGTAATCTATATAACTTAGAAGTTTTTCTTTTTATTTTTTCAAATAAAAATACTTAATATCTAATATGTAAATGAAAAGAAAAAAGAAAAAGTCCACGAGTTCCACGTGAACAACTAAAGTATTTTAACGAGGTAATTCATAATTCATACCTAACTAATATTGCTTTGAAGCAGAGCAACAACTAATTAAAAATTACAGGTAATGGAGAAGACAAACAAAAGTAATTTAAAAATAATTGATATTGATGGATGGGTTAGTAAGAGCATTACATATTATTACTAATTAAATAGAAAACCAATGAGTTTAAGCACAGACCCCCCCCTTCATGATTGATTAGGTCACGCTTTTAAGAAGTGATTTGCAATGGATAGTGATTTATATTAAGTGGGTAATTAAATTAAAATATTTGTCGTAGTGTTCTTAAAAAAAATAAAAGGAAAAGATATTGTTGTATAATATGAGCAGATTAATTGGACGGCAAGTGGAGTGAAGTTTTTGGGACTTGGGAGAATGCACTTTGCGGTATTGGCAAAGGGCTACACTGCGCTTCTATAAATTTAAAAAACTAAGAGAAAAAAAAGACGCAACGCACAAGCGCAGTTGTACACATATAGTTCTACTCAAAACTTAGCACACATATGACCTTTTTTTTTTCCTTTTCAAGGCATTTCTTTAAATTACAATTCTAGTGTGTATATAAAAAAATATTTTGGTGAATTATATAATTTATTGTAAGGTGAATGGTATTGTTATATAATATTATTTAATTAAAATTTTATTTTTATATAGTTTACAATGTAGTATAAAATGAATTAATTAAAATAATACAACAATATTCTTCTTTCCGAGCATTAAGAAAAAGAACTTTTTTGAGCATGAGAGCTCAATCTAGTTGACTGAACTCTTCCGAGACTCACATTCTCACCTGAGTTCGAATCTCCTCTCCTTTCTAAGTGGTGCGAAAAAATGAAATATGTTGTAATTCCTTTAAAAAAAAAAGAACCTTCTTTTGATTTATATTTATATATGTATATACAATACAAACAAAGTCTAGATATTGATACAAATCATCTCATTATTCTTTGTAATACAATACTTCAATGGATTTCGTTTCATTTATCATTTAGCTCAGTTTTAATTTAGGTTTATGAAATTCAATATCAATAAGATAAGGAGTCTTTATGTCACGTTACCAAGAGCCTCGATAGTATCCAACATTAAAAAGAAATGCATAAATAACATGCAAAATTTAAAAATAACCATTAAATTTATAAATATTTTTTATTAGTCATATTTTTATTAGCTAAATAAATTGTAAATAGATATATTTACCCTTATATGCATCATATAGTGTTAAACAAAATATTTAAATGTCAAATCTAATAAATACATACTTGATTTAAGTCAATTTATATCTAATAATATAGTTTAATATTCAGAATTGAAAATAAGTAGATTTAAAGTTGTAAAATATTTGAAAATATATGTTTATGTCATATTATATATTTTTTGTTATATATATTCAAAATATTATATTTGTAAAAAGTTATGTTTATTTTAAAACGAGTACATGAAAATATAATTGTAATGTATAATAATAAAGTTTGAAATAGAAATGAGGTTAAAAAATAGAAAAATGAGGTGATGGAGATGAAAATTGAAAATGAACTGTGAGTTGCATTAAGAGCAACTATCACGGGTTCATCACGGGTTCGTGATTATTAGTTAATATGTTCAACAAATGAGATTGTATCTCGACCAACAATCTCGGGTCTAAGATGCGATGACTGAGATGCTCAACAATTGCATCTCGAGTCTTGACCATTACATCTCGAACTTAAGATGCGATTGTTGGTCATCTCGACTATCACATCTCGGACTCAAGATTATTAGTTGTGATGCAACTTTATTTGTTGGGCATTTTAGCCAATAACCGTGGACGTGTAATAATTGTCCGCAATGCAACTCGCAATTTAGTTTCAATTTCTCTTATCGTCATCTCATTTTTCTCCCATTAAATCTTATTTCTCTTTCAAACTTTACAATTATATATTATAATTATATTTTCATGTATTAAACTGTGCTCTTGGAAACAAATTGTCTCAAATCAAATTTTTATTTATTAAATTTGGTATTAAAATATTTTATTTAATATTATACTATACATATGATGATAAATATGTCAAATTATAATTATTTAGTTAATAAAAAATAATCAATTAAAATTAAAATGTGACTAATACAAAATATTAATAAAATTAAAATATTATTTTTAAAAAACTTCCTAAAAAATATGACTCTGTATTTCCTAATTTAAAATAGAAATTCGAGCTCAATTAAAGTTTAGGATAATATAAATATTATAAATATTTTTCTTTTGTAATAAAACTTTATCGTCCTCTCATTATGCATGCGTAAGTTCAAACGTTCGAAAATATATTAGTAATGTGTAATCTCAATAGATGATACGATGTAATATTGATGTTTAAAAAAATATTTAAAAAATATAGTTATCAGCTTAAAACGGGTGGGAAATGACAAAATAAAATTAGAAAAGAAATGTTAGTGTAATCCGAGAGGGCCCACAAAAAATGAAGAAGCGCGTGTACGACACAAATGTGAATGGTCGGATGGGGACAAATGAGAATAGCGAGTGGCGAGTGGTGGTGGGGTAAATTTAAATACTTCTAAAAAAGAAGACAATCATGGCGGGACCTTTACTCATTTATTATTATTTTATTAATTTGTTTATCACGAAGAAAGTGGGGGCACGTGGAACAGAGGAGGCCCTGCAAGTTGCAGTTGCACATGTTTCATGCTCTTTTAATTCTTTTTCATAATTAAATTTCTGTCCTTTCACTACAACCCATATCCACGCGGCGTATTTGACGTGTGTCCGCGTCACGTCGTCATAGGATCGTAGTATATACGGTTAGGTCAGCCTTCAACTTTGGCGGCACCAACAAATTAACGGACGTTACACCCCATTTTTTTTGTATGTTGACGTGGTGGTTACTCATTGTCTTTGTTGTTCGGCGTGGAATGTTCTCACGATCTTCTGACTTCAAAGCTGTCCCTATGCCGTGCGCCTTTTTCCTTTTTTTTTTCATTTTTTCCTTTTTCACTCCGAAACTTTTACGAAGATTTATTTGTATTTCACCGCTGCTTCAAATTTTTATGAGTTATTAAAAATATAATTTATTAAATTACGTAATTTATTATATAATATATTTTTTTAGACATTAAAATTTTATAATATATTATAAATTATATAAAAATTATTGATTAATAATGTCACATAATAATATTATTTATTATATAATAAATTACGTAATTTATTAAATTATTTATTGTTGAAGAGTGAATTTTTTTTTTTATAGTATTATGTTAAGTGAAGAATTCTAGAATGATTGAATATCAAGTAAATAGTCAAAATAATTAAAGCAGATCAAAGAGCATAACACACACCAATTTACGTGATTCGATTATTTAGCTACGTCCACGATAGATATAAGGATCTTAACCCCTTTTATTAACTCTCAAGATAATTTACAAAGAAAATAATAGTAAAAAAATCTTAAAGGATCTATAGTTTAGTGTCTTTTTGTTCCCATAAGAACAATTTTCACCAAAACAAGAGGTTCCACCCCTAACAGATACAGTACTTAGTGTCTATCTAATTCTTTCTCTTTCTAGAGTCTCACTTGTAATGCTTAATTCTTAATAAATGATATACAAAGGATTATATAGCGGTTAAAACATCTCTACAAACCTTAATCTTAGTTGGAATAAGAGTCCACATATGTTTAGGGTCAAAACTACCTCAAATAAAGTAAATCTAGGTCCAAAATGGACTTCCCCGCGACAGGGCACCGCGGTGTCAACAGCTAGTGCTGCAGCGTTGCATGTGTCTCAATCCAGCGTTACAATGCTGTGGCTACTGTCTCCCAACGCTACGACCTGGGTAGGTAGGTCTTCTTTTGTTCGTCTCTTGTGCATTTCAAGTCTTGTCTCACCTTACTCTCAAACGTCTCATGCATCATTGACTTCAACATGACTCTCAACTTGATATTCTTCACAATTCTTACCCACACAAGATTATTGAATCACCATTCCGACATACCGTTCCTCGATTCAAAATCTCCAAATAAGAAGGTTTCTGGATCCTATCCACACCAATACTATATCACTTAGAGTTGAGTCTAATTAAGTCTCCACCAAGATTTAACTTTTTCGAGTTAGTGACTTTGGTCTCCAAAGGCATTCGTGCTCCTTACATAGGGTATAGATGCGATGCAATCATTTTCGACTCTTATCACTTTGGTGAGTATTCGTTGGATATTGTCCTGTGGTCTTCATTACCCCAACATCCCATGTTAGCCCACCGTTGCCTACTCCAATAAGCACATAGAGCCTCTCATTATGCTTCTTATCCTTTAGAATTCAATGAGGCCTTAATATCATTCATTATAAGAGATTCCTTATCATAAAGTAGCGTGTCCACAAAACTCTCATAACTCTTTGGTAACGAACTTAATAGGATGATGGCCTTATTTTCATCCTTCGTCTTGATCCCTAAGGTCTTGAGACTTATGATGATCGTGTTGAACTTGTCAATGTGGTCTCTTAATGAAAATCCCTCAGACATAAACAAGTGATGTAACTTCATCTTCACAAGAATTCAATTAGCTAAAGACTTTCTCATGTACAAAGTCTCAAGTTTCTTCCATGGACCCAAAGCCATTTCTTCACCATCCACCTTCCTTAATACTTCGTTATTCAATGCTAGGATTATGATACTATGAGCCTTCTTTTGAATTATATCCTAATCCATCTCTATAAGTCTCAAGGTTTTCTTCTATTCGCTAGTTGATGATCGGGCTGATGTAAATTCTTCTTCACAAGAAGTCTATTATCCAAAGACTTTCTTATGTACAAAGTCTCGAGTTTCTTCCATGGACCCAAAGCCGTTTCTTCACCATCCATCTTCCTTAATACTTCGTCATTCAATGCTATGATTATGGTACTATGAGCCTTCTTTTGAATTATATCCCAATCCATCTCTACAAGTCTCAAGGTTTTCTTCTCTTCGCTAGTTGATGATCAAGCTTCCTCTAAAATTGAGTCTAAACCTTCTTTAACTAGTAAAGCTTTAATATTTTTCCTCTACAAATTGAAGTCATTCATCCCGTTAAATTTTTTAATATCTTGCTTGATTGTAGCCATGGGTTTAAATACCACATGAGTGTATTGTCAAACCTATACTCTGATACCAGTTTGTTGAAAGGTGAATGCCATTTCTATATGATGTTTAGCCATAATACTAATACCTTGTGTAGTGAAATAATCGATTATCAAGCAAATGACCAAGATAACCAAAGCAGATCAAAGAGCACATAACACACCAATTTATGTGGTTCAGTCAGTTGCCTACGTCCATGGTGGATCTAAAGATCTTAACCTCTCTTATTAACTCTCAAGATAACTTACAAGAAAAATAATAGCGAAGAATTCTTAAAGGATCTATAGTTTGGTGTCTCTTTGTTCCCACAAAAATAATTTTCACCCAAATAAGATGTTTTACCCTAGTACACATAGTACTTAGTATTTACATAGTTGTTTCTCTCTTTAGAGTCCAACTTGTAATGCTTAATTCTCAATAAAGGGTATACAAAAATTTATATAATAGTTAAAATATCCCCTATAAATCCTAATCATAGTCTGAATGAGAATTCACGTATTTTTAGAGTTCAAAACCACCTCAAATAAGTCAATCCAGGTCCAAAACGGACTTCCCCGCAACTTGGTGCTGCGGCATCAAGAGCTGGTGCTGCGACAATGCATACGTCTCAATCCAGCACTGCGACACTAGGTGGTCGGCACTGCAATGCTGCAATCTGGGCAAACAAGTCTTCTTTTGTTCGCCTTTTGCGCCTTTCAAGTCCCATCTCTCCTTACCCTCGAAGATCCCACACATCATTGACTTCAACGCGACTTTCAACTTAGTATTCTTTGTAATTTGTCCATATAAAATTGTTGAGAAACTATTTCAACATTTCTCTAATTAATCATACATTATATATTTTAAAATTTACATTATATTTAAAGAAGAGAAGGCGAGGTAACTCAAATTTATATTTTAATATGTTAAAATGTTTTTATATATATTATAACTCATACACGATTAATCTGTTAAATGATTTATAATTAATTTCTTAGGTTATTGAACAAAAATTACATCAAAATGATTAAAGTTCCTTCTAAAAGAATGACGGAGTTCAAAATGTAATTAAAAATAATAATTTTGTGATTAATTTTAAATGATTACTTGTCTAATGAATTTCATCAAAATTATTAGTCAAGTGATGTTTAATAATTTCAAAATATTATTAAATAGTCCAAAACTAAATAAATACATGTTTAATTTAATCAACGATCTATCCAAAATATTTAATTGATTGCATCAAGAGTTAACATACCACGAGTTCATTTATAAATTGGATAACATTATAAATAAATAAATAAATATTAAAATAAAAGGTACGAATTTAATATTACCCATCTTAGGCCAATGATTTGCAACAAATATTTTAGCAATTCGCAGCTCTAAATATTTTTAGCAATATCTGGAATCGGATTCTGCAAGGGTGGTCAAGTTAGTTTCCGACTCTCATTACTCTTTAATTTTTTTTTTTTTGTTGAAAAATATTGGTTTCATATCATTGAAAAATATCAAGATATTACATCATAGATTTTTGATAAAATTATTAAAGGATTTTCAGAAAATAGACATAATAACATATCAAGACATTATTTAACCAAGATCTCAAAAAGAAAAATCAACCCCTTATAAGAAGGAAAAAATCGACCTTTTTGAAGAAGGGTAAAAATCGACCTTTCTAAAAAAAAGGAATAACAGACCTCATAAAGAAGGAAAATGCAAATGAAAAAAAATATTATCCCAAATTTTATTTAAACTAATGCAAGGAAACCCAATAGCAGTAGGTTGAAATAGGGTCAGAGCGGCTGCCGGTGAACTTGGCTTGCTCAGTAACAACGGCAACTCTCACACGGTGGTCGTCCATGGCAATAGAGGCTGGAGTCTATGGTGGCAGAGGACTGAATTGTGGTTGGGAGGAGTTCCCGACACGTCGAGGACGACATCTGCGATTCGATTTGGAACATCGATGAGAGTAGCCTCCGACAACAACCGAATGAGGAATCAGTAGCAAACAAATAAAAGTTGAGACTTGTATTTTCAAACATTGTGAAATTTATTTATTCTTTTAATATTTTATCTATCGATTATATTATCAGATAAGCTAACTAGGTGGCTTATTTTCTATCAAAAATAACTTTATATTATCAAAGAAGTTAATCAAGTGGCCCATTTTCTATCGAAAATAATTTTATCGACTATGACAGAGTAATTTTAATTTTTAATGAAAGTTTATATATATATATATAGTGAGACCAAAAATATATATATTTCTAAATATATTTTTATTGAATTATATGTGATGTTTTTAATATTTTAAAAATTACTAATTGTGTTTTTTGAGAAGAAAATAATCATATTTTAAGGATAAAAATAATAACAAAAAAGTATATTTTAGAGATGAAAATGGTAGCAAAAATACCCTTAAAATATGCAATTATAATTGAAAATTTTTGTAATATTAAAAATTAAGTGAGTAATTTAATAAAATTTAAAAGGAAAAGATTGGTTGGATTAAATAACTACTGAAAATTAAAAATATATTATTTATTATTAAATTTAAAAAAATTTAAGGCAGTTACATAACGTTGATTTAAAAATTTTTTGGATGGCTTCCATAACTTTTCTCCACATAATATTAATTTATTTTCACACAACTCTTTTTTTTTTATCAAAATATTTTATTTAATTAAACATAAAATATTAAATTTTAGATATTTAGTCTGAGACTTGTAAACAAACTTGTAAAACTTTTGTTGCAATCCTGAGATGATGGAAAGAATTTGGACCATCTTGTGATGATATCAATCTTAATCCCTCCATTGATGTACTTTCTTCATTGATTTTTTTTAAATTTTATTTTAATTAGATATATAATAGGTATATTTGATCATGTATTCATTTAATTATACACTCGATAGTGTATCTTAAATTTAAAATAAAATTTAAATTGATATTAGTATTTCTTCTGAGCCTTAGATAGTGTTTTTATACTCGATATAAAATTCAAATTTAAAATTTAAATTTATATGAATTCATCCAAGTTTAAGAGACTTAGATAGTGTTTTTTTTAAAACTAAATATTAAATAAGATTAAATGACAGAATTTGCATAAAACATAAACAATCCGATTTGAGCTCTTTTCGAAACGGATTCTGTAATGACATGAGACTAATATATTATTTATTCATTGTATTTGATACAACGAGGTTATATGCCTCGACAAAATTATACACGCATACATACATATACAAAATATAATAACTCATGTAGTTATGTATATTTTGGACTAACCTCAAAATGTAAAAATTGTACTACATTGCACGATTTCATATGATATTAAAAAAAGAGGGGAGAAATAAAAAAAAAAGAATTTGTGATTCAGTGAGTAAATATAATCTGAAAATATTATATACGTTATATGTACTGTAAATAATAACATCTGATAAGAACTTAATAATAAATAATACTATATGTAATGCATTAGTATAAATCTATAATATAAAATGATTATCAAACTAGTTGCTGAGAAATTAATAAAAATGTATTAAAAACACAAGTTGCATAAAAATTTGTGTTAAAATTGAAAAATCATAACAAAATATTAAAAATCTAAAAATCTGAAATTGTAAACTATCATAAAATATGTATTAAAATTGAATAAACATAATATAATACTTAGAATATAATATATACTATAAACTACACCAAATTTGTACTAAAAATAAAATCTGGTCTAATTTAGCGAAATAACTCATGCACAAATAGAGCAAGGGATCTGAGCTAGTCTAACAAGAAGAAATACTACATCATTCGAGTAGAGCAAACTAAACTAATCTAATACATGCGCAAAGTAACTACACTAAAAAGAAAAGTACGCATCTGATGGTTCAAAAACTACTACTATATAATATCATGGAAGCATAATGATTTAAAATAAATATTTCTATCACATGATTATAAGCTATACTATAATAAATTATAAAAACATCTATTAATATACTAAATGTTGGAATTTATACTTACGTACCATCCCATTATGTATAAATATTTAATGATAATATTTATACAATTATCATTTCTAATAAAATTGCTAATATTATTTATTATTAAATGGTAAGATTCTTGTAACGTTCAGACATTGTGTGATTTGAATGAGTTCTGATATAATATAAAGGAGTTTAGATCAGTGTTGAGAGTTAATAACGCTAATAGTTAAAAGTACTAAGAGTTAGTGGTGCTAAGAGTTAACAGATTAATAGAATTAACAAAATCTAAACAGTTAGAGCATTGTTTGAAATGAGACATTGATATTAGAATATATTAATAATGACATAGCAGCAAAGAGTTGCAGATGGTGTTAAAAAATGTCATTATGCAATTATGTTCTCAAACATGATGTTCTTGATCTAATTTCATCGATGTGGGTCTATCAGTAGAACTCATTAATATAGATTAGTATATGTCAATATCTGGATGATTCAGATAGTTTGTCTTAGCAAACTACGAGTTTAGTGGAAGCTCGTATAGACATACAGGTATTCAGTGAGGACTGGTTATTGAACAGACTCACAAAGACCTTCAATAGATATCTCATAAAGCCGTCAATGGAAAGTCTTCTGAGTTGAGTAGTATTTGTGGTCATTTAACCTAAGCACCACGGTGGGCTTATGAGTGATCCACCATACTTTGATTTTACACATGTCAGAGACCTTTTATGGTCTAACCGCTGTATGTCGCTAGGTATGGTCCGATGTTCATAGAGTTCGGTGTGCGTAGATATGAGATCCATCAACTCATATGAATGAGTTTTATATCCTGATGCTTCAAGATTTTATTTTAAAAAGTCTTGTGGTCACAAGCATAAGCCTCGAAAAATATATTCCAAAGGGATAAACAATATCACAAAAGTGTTTGTAGATATTATTTAAAGAAATATAAATCATGAGATAAGTTGATGGTTGAGCAAATGGAGATTTGACGGTGATGATCTATATCTCTGCTCTTCCAAGATATATATGATGGAAGGATTATACAAATATGCGATAACCTCAACTTGTATGATCTAACGTGCTGATTTGTAATATCCGTAACGTGTGTGGGGGGCATCGTTCACGGACGTATGAAGGAACTCCATATGAAAAATCAGGTGTGGATCTAGAGAGTCTCACAATATGAAGTGTACTCGTTGCGCACTGAAGTAGCGGATTGTATTGAATAATTCGATCTAATAAATTTCAGCAAAATAGAATAATTATTTCGGGATCTCTCGGAATGTACATTTGTCAAGACTTAATTATTAAGTATATCACTAAATTAATTAACAAGAGTTGTTAATCAATAGGATGTTGACAAGTGGCATAATTAGGTCCATCATTTGATTTTACCTTAAATTTACTATTTAACTATGATAATAAAAATAAGTAAGGTAAAAAGTAATTATTCAAAATTGTTTTAAATAATTAAATTGTATATTATTATTATATTATTAGATAATATGATAATATATTAATTATGGCCATTGTATTTTTAATACAATATGGGACCTAAATGTTGATCATTTATTTATCTAATATAATTAAAATAATTATATTTGTTAGATAATGATTATTTAGGTAGCCATTATTCTAATACTTAATAAATTGATCATAAGTGGAAGACCAACAATAAAATTAGTGGAATACTTATTTTTATTTTATCAAAATGTGTTGAATAACAAAAACAAATTTTTTTTGACTAACAATTGAATTCATTCATTCATTGTTTAGAGGAGAATTTGAAAAACTCATTAAAGGTAAGTGAGAGAGTTTTGATTTTGTGTTTTTCAAGTGTTGAAAGTAAAAAGAAATTCTATTTATACTCTTATCTTATAAATAGATCAAAATAAAAGAAAATAAAAAAAGAAATATATAATTTAACATAAGAGTTGTGCTAAAATTAACTATCCTATGAAAATTATTTCCAATAAAATTATAACAGTTGTATACATAATTTATAATCTTAATTTAAGAAACAAAATTGTATTCAAAGGAGTTTGAATACAAGTTGTTGGAAATTTTAAACACTAAACTACCATTCTAACTCTATAATCCCACCAAATCGTTATGAACTAGAATTGTTCAACAATTCACTTCAAGGTGAGCTCTTCAATTGAATTGTTGGAGGACTTGAAAATTTTGTAAAGCTAATTTCATTAGGTAAGTGTTATTTACATTTTAATTTTGATGTACACAATTGTTCATCATGTATAAATTGTTATATAATAGTTATACTTGAGCATATATATGATATATGTGATTAAATTCGTTAAATTGAGTGTATTTGACAACATACTTTAATTGCGTGTAATAATTTTTATAATTACGTACACACTCATATGTTACACACTTAATTTCTAACACTAAATAATATAAATATTTATATTTAAAATAAATTATAAATAAATATAATAACGTGTACTTAAATTATAAACTGTTGCATTAAAAATATATAAAATATATATACAATTTTTCACTCACAAAAATATTCTAATTATGAGTTAATTCTAAATCTTAAAATTTAATAACTATCAATACTCTTCTTATATTATTCCTTTAAAAAAAAAAATTACTCATCTTATATTATATAATTTAAAAATATATTGTCAATATAAATATATATTAAAAAAATTAAAATATAAATATTTTAATATTATAAAATTATTATTCATTAAATCACACTGAATACTAATTTAACTATTCAAACTCAATTTTTATATTTTTTCTCTCGACTTTTTTTTTTTTTCCTTTTCTCTCGGTCTCCCTTTCTTTTCTTCTTCTCATTTTCTCTCTCTCTCTCGTTTTGAACGAGTACCAAATTGAAACAGATGCAATTTATTTTAATAATGCCTTGGCCGCCCAAGAGAATCATTTGAAAACTCACACCACTTGCATGTTTAAAGACCCACGTCCGTCACATAACCACTTGTGTTTCTATTTTTCTCTCTCTCTCTCTTTCTCTCTATTCTCAAATTTTTTTTCATCTCTCGGTTTGCATGCAGAAATGAAGCAAAATCTTTTTATATAGCAACTTCAGCCGCCCTTGTATCAAATTAGGAAGCCACTAATTGCACTTAATTTAAATTCATTTTTATAATAATTTTCAAGCCACCCATTAGAACAATAGAAATCCACCACTTGCTAACCCCATCAAATATTAATCAAGCCAACCGAATGCTTAATAAAACTGAATGATTGAATTTTATTGACTTGTTTTTTTTTTTTTTTGGCTTAATATTTAAAAAATAAATGTTAAATAAAAAGAATTTTTTTAATTAATATGTCAAAAATTCTATATGTAAAAATTCGACTGTTAAAAACTCAACTTAAAAAACTCAATCAACAAAGCCTTATTCATATGTGATATGATAATATTTTTTTATTTAACCCTTTTTTTATTTAATATAAATTTATAATATCCTCTTTTACTCAATGCCATAAATTTTTTGCAATATCATATTTATTTTATAAAACACATATTTTTCGGTGGAAGTGACATTCCCTTGTCCATTCTATTCTTTGTCCAACTTGAGAGATTATAAAAATCCTCACTTTTAATTATGTGATGCTCTCATGCTAACCTTAATCGCCATAGCATATATTCTTGGGAGCTACAAATAAATATAGATCTCATGATGTGATTTGTTATCCGTTAAGTATTTGGTAACAACTAAATAAATTTCGATAAAGACTAGAATCCTCTCTTGATTTAAACTTTCAACTTAATAAATACATACATTTAATTGGTGGCTAATAAAAAGAAGAAAAAAAAATAGATTTTATCACAAATGTCTAATATAATAAATTGTCAGAAATTTTTTAAAAATTTAAGTAAACTCAAATTAAGAGTGGATATAATCCATTAAATAATATTGTTTTCTTATTGTTATAAATTCAAAATTAACTCTTTTTTTTTTTACCTAACATAAGATTTCCACACTTAAAGACTGTAAATACCATTTTTTATTTTTTTTAAATGTAATTTTTGAGTTTATCTTATAATGAATAATGATTTTAATAATATATTAGATTTACAAAGTTAGCATATATCCTTTTCTTAATATAATAAACATATAATAAAGAAAAAGAATGAAAAATGTGATATATATTTTAATAATAAAGAAAAAGTTTACCTTAATTATAGTTGAGAGTAGACCGTGCTAAATTGCTAATATCCTTTTCTTAATATAATAAACATAAAGATACGAGAGGAAGTTGGCGGTCCTAGTTAGTCTCTCACACTTTTACTTTTTAAGTTATATGTTTGAGTTATCAACCCATTTTTCTTTAATTATTATATAATTTTTTAAAATAAATAAATAAAAGACACAAACTCAAATAGCTATTTAATAAGAAAAATGTAATGATATATATATGTACATATGTTCCCTTGGGATTCGTTCAAGAACAATTCTTTAAAAGCCCATTGCAGCTATAAGGAGGCTTATTATAACCTATAAAGAGGTTTATTATAATCACAAGAAGACTCATCACACAAACACCCAGGTTTTGGTCTATAAGAGAATCTATTTGGTCCAAAGTTTTCGGTCTCAAAAACTCTTTAAGGACCAATCATATGAAACTCTTCAAGGTCGGATCACATAAATCTTTTGAAGGCAAATGTTTTAATTTTAAAATAATTTTATAATAAATGTCATAATTTTAAAGAACTCTATAATTAAGAGCGGATAAAATTTAATTTCAATTTAGTTCAACAGATCAATTTAAGTATATGAAAATAAATTGAACCGTTTCGATTTTAAAATTTATAATCTATTTTAAATATATATATATTTTCAATTTGAATTAAATTGGAATCAAACTAATCCGTTTCAAATAAATAAAATTGATCAAAGATTGAATTCTAAACTAAATTGAATGGAATAAATTTTTTTTGATTTAATTCAATTTTCATTTCAATTGAACTAATGTTCACCCTTATCCACAACTTAAACCTACAAAAGGAGACTAAAACAATAAACCGAGAGACTTCTTTCTTTCGACTTCTCTTTAAACTAAAAAAAAAAGGATGATTTGAATAAACTAAAAACCTTTTAAAAACAACTCTATTCATATGTATTGTATAACTCCTAACACGAAATCTCTTATTATCCCCTTCTATATCTTTCTTATCTTTTTTTTACAAGACTCTTAAACATTGAATGATCAAATGATCAAGGAGTAAGGACAAAGAAGATTGAGATGACGAGGGTTGTGGCGCAAGTAGCATGTGACATCGAGTCCTGCGATGCACGCCAAAATAAATAAAAGAAGAAAAAAAAAAGCTTCAATAACAAATAAGGGTATGATAAAGTTTGTAAGGAAAAAGATTGAACGATGAAGGTGATGGTAATACCCCATTTGCATTGGAATCTGAACTACCCATCATCACACACGTGATTCATAACCCCTAATTTTTCTTATTTATTAGATATTTACAGGTTTTTGCCTCGTCTTTGACATGTCACTTGCTCACTTATCCCATATCGAACAAAATCTTACTCGCACCCACCTCCCACTAATGACCACTTCTTTATTTATTTATTAAAACAAAATCTAATAATCTGTATTTCATTTTGTGATGTTAAAAAGAATCAACTGTATTTACTTTTTTGCTTCTTCTGTTCATTTTTGTGGATTGGGTGCAAAACTTCTTTAGATACAATGAAAAGTAACTCCTTGACCCCAATTTGAAGTTTGCTGAAAGAGAATACGTCCATTTTGCACTGAATATAGAATATGGATTTTGAATAAAAGTACACACTCCGGTGAACCTAACGGGTTTATGACAATGTGCACATCTCTTATAAAGAAGTTATAGCAATATAAACGTGCGTGTGACTAAAGTTTCAAAATCTTTGATCGGATATACATATAGTGACACAACATTTGGAGAGAATCAACCCACAATGACAAAATTATACGAGGTTTATACGGGGAAATTATACATCTGAGTAGACTTGGCCTATAATGGAAAAGTTGACGTGCTATGGGAGTGATAGACAATGATTTGACCTTGACTGTGCAATGCGACGGCGTTCCTTCTGTGGTGTGTGTGCATGGATTCTACCCAGAAAATGGAAAAAGTTTGGGTTGCTTTCTACGGTGATTTGATCATTTTTCTCCTCCAGTAAAACCTGCTTTAAAAACCATATCATAAAAGGTCTTTTGTTTTCGTTTGCTCAGAGACCATATGATTTTCTTTCACTTTTCTTTTTTAAGAAAAAAATTATTATTTATATTTTGTAATAATAATTAATTATATAAAAAATATATAAAAAATGTATATTTTACTGTAAATATAAAATGTACAATAAAACTTTTATATATAAGTTATAATTTATTATAAAATAAAAAATAATATATATATATATATATATATGATAGGAAAATATAAAGAAATCATTTTAGAATAAATCTTTAATATTTCTCATAAAATTTGAGATGACGTAATAGAAACAAGTTTGAGTTTAGAGATTAAAGCATAAAAACGGTGCGAAAGTAAAAATTTGGTAAAGATATTAGCAGGTTGCTCCTCAGATGAGATGCTCCTCAGATGAGATGGAGTGGAGTATGATAGTGCTTTGAGAACGTGTTGCCGAACAAAATGACAATTTGTTTCAATATGTTTAGTCCGCTCATGAAAAAATCATTGTGAGCAATTTGAATAGCACTTTGATTGTCACAATAAAGAGATGTAACTCTAGTGTGAGAAATACCCATATCTTTAAGAAGCCAACGGAGTCAAACAATTTCTTGGGTAATATCTGTAACAGCACAGTATTCAACTTTAGTACTCAAACGAGTAGTAGCTGTCTGTTTCTTACTTTTCTATGAAAGAAGAGAATCACCCAAGAAAAGACAAAATTCAGTAGCTGATCGTCGATTCTTAGGACCATCTGCCCAATTCACATCAGTATAAGCTCGTAACATAAGAAGAGAGTGAGCCGAGAAATGGAGATTGTGAAAAAGTGTACCTTTGAGATAACATAGGATATGAAGAACTGCTGCATAAATTGACTGACAATATGAATAATATAAACAATGTCTGGGTGAGTAATTGTAATGTAGACTAAACTACCAACCAACTGACGATAGATGGTAGCATCACTGAGAAGAGTACCATCAGAGAATCAGAGTTTAGCATTAAGCTCTAGAAGAGTGGAGGCAGTCTTACTGTCTGTTAATCCAGCTTTAGCAAGTAGATCGGATGCATATTTAACCTTAGAAAGATAATACCTAGTAGAGTCGGATAATACTTCAAGGCCAAGGAAATAACTAAGGTTGCTAAAACATTTCATTTCAAAGTGTTGTTGAAGAAAATTCTTGAGAGTGAAAATACCAAGAAGATCATCACCCGTGATAATCATATTATCAACATATATAAGAAGGAGAACACAACCTTGTGCTATCTTACGTACAAAAAGAGCTGAGTCATATGGACTAAACTGAAAATCATGTTGAAGAATAGTCTCACTAAACTTTGCAAACCATGCACGAGGAGCTTGTTTAAGACCATATAAAGTATGACGAAGTTTACAAACTTTGCCTGGAGGATGTGGATAACTAGGATGAGGTTTCATATATACTTCTTCAATGAGATCACCATTGAGGAAAGTATTTTTGACCTAAATCTGAAATAATGTCCAACCACGATCTGCAGCAACAACTAATAAACTTCGAACAGAAGTAACTCTAACAATTAGGGTAAAAGTTTCTTTATAATTAATTTCATATTCTTGAGTAAAGCCTTTGGCAACAAGACAGGCTTTATAATGCTCAATAGAACTATCAGATTTGGTCTTGATCTTGTACACCCATTTGCATCCAATGACAATTTTATTAAATGGAATAATACAAAATTCCAAGTATGCGACTTCTTAAGGGTCTGCAATTCTTCTGTCATTACTTGTTGCCAAACAGGATTTGAACTAGCCTCAGAATATAATTGAGGCTCATATAAAGAAAAGGTAATAGAGAAACAGTGATAATCACGAAGTTTAACAAGACGTTTTCTTACCCGAAATAAACGATGAAGAGAGGGTATAGAGGAGGCCTCAGGGATGTTGAGAGCAGATCCTTCAAACGAGATATGAGGCTCAGGAACAGGCGTCATTTCAATAAATTCACCTGTATAAAACTCAGAAGAAATATCTGTAGGTGAAGTATCGAAAAAAAGATCAACAAAATTATCTTAAAAAAATTGTGACATAGGAGGAGACACATATTTAAAGTTAGATACAGAAGAAAACATAGTATGCTCGAGAAAGACTACATGACGAAAAACACGAAGATGGTTAGATATAAGATCTCAATACCTATAACATTTATGTTCTATCCCGTATCCCAAGAAGTAACATAATCGAGTACGTAACTCAAGTTTAATGTGCTCATATTTTTGAAGTATGATAAAACAAACATAACCAAATACTTTAAGGAGCTTGTAATTAGGTGAAGTTCCATAAAGACGCTCATAAGGTGACTTGTTCTCTATAACAAGAGAAGGAATACGATTAATGGTAAAGACATTGGTCAAAACAGTTTCTCCCAAAAAACGTTCAGGACAAAAGGAAGAGATAAGAAGAGCTCGAGTAGTGTATAAAATGTGTTTGTGTTTACGTTTCTCCCATTTTGCTGAGATGTACTAGGACACGACCTTTGACATATAGTACCATGTTCCTGTAAAAGATTTAGAAAATCAGAATCTCTGTACCCCATGGTATTATCAGTGCGAAAAACCTTAATAGGACATGAGAATTGAGTTTTAACCATATGAGCAAATCTTGGTAAATTTTAGTAACTTCGGATCGTTGTTTCATAAGAAATCACAAAGTATACCGAGAATCGTCATCAACGAAAATCAAAAAATATTTGGATTCTCCCATTGTGGGATTTAGAGAAGGACCCTATATATCAGAATGTACAAGATTAAATGGAGCATGAGAAATAGTAGTACTATTATCAAAAGGCAAGGCCGGTTGTTTAGCTAAAGGATATGTAAGACAATCATCTTTATTATCAGAAACAATACCTAAATGACCACTAGATACCAGAGATTGAATGCACTTGATTGACGCATGACGCAAATAAGAGTGTTAAAGATGTAATGAAGGCATTGAAAAGGTAGATATTGCAAGCGAAGGATATAGAAAGGATAAATTTAAAGAAATAAGTTCATACAAACGTCCAACCTTACGGCCTGTCCCAAGTGTCTGACAGGTCTTTGGATCCTGCACACAACAACCAAAAGTAGTAAACAAGACATTAAGACCAAGCTTGCATAATTGATCAACAGACAAAATATTTAATACAAGGTTAGGAATAAAAAAAATGTCAGATACAGAGAGATTAAGGCAAGACACTTGAACAACATGATTAACTTCTACGAGAGAACCATTAGCAGTTTAAATAGAAGGTAAATAGGAATTAAGAGTTTTAGAGGAAAAAATTATAAGAAACGAAGTCATGTGAAATACCTGAAATATTAGAGAAAACAAAAATTAAGGGTTTACCAGAATTAGAAAAGAATAGATGGAGTAAAGCTTCAAGGTTATTAGGAGAACGATTTGCACTATCCTATGCAGTAGTAACAATAGATCCTATAAAAACAACACCTTAAGATGGTCCAAACATGTGGCACAGCTTAAGTAGAGTAGAACTAACAGAATAATATCAAGAAGTATCACTCTTATCCATAAATTTCAAAACTTTTTTTTACTAATGACAACTTAGTCCTTAAACTTATACTAATTATAAGTTAACCTCTAGACTTCTAATAATTATTAATTGACCCATAAATTTTAAATAATTACATATTACCTCTAAATTTTATATTAATTACAAAATAACCCCTAAAAATATTATAATTAAAAAATAGCCCTTAAATTTTTTAAAATTATAAAATGATCCCTAAACATATACAATTTCAAAATTTTTTTATAAGAATAAAAAATTATGATCTGACCTTGAATGTTTAAAAAGTTTGCAAACAGGCCCTTAATAGGAAACAATAAACTTCAGGTGGCCCGTCCGGTCGCCACCGACCTCCGATTAGCATCAACTCGGCAGCGTTTGAACGGTCGGTGATTGAAGATTCTTTTTGTTAGGGTGGTGTAGGTCACGTCGCTGTAGAACGGTCGAGATCTGAAGTGACAGTGATCGGCGACATTGGTGTTCTGATAGCGCGTCCAATAGTTTTCAACCTTTGATTTGCGAGTCGTTGACGCCGTTAAAACGTTCGAAGAATTCTGAGTAATCTAAGATCTGCAGTGGCTAATACAACAAGCTTTCAGAGTTTTTCAATGACTTTTTTGAAACACTCAGGTGGATTTCAACGGGTTTTGAAAAAATTTCAATAAATCTCCGGTTAAACAAAGTGACAGTAAAAAAATAATAACTCTAATATCATGAAAAAATATAAATAAAATATATTTTATTGTAAATATAAATCTGTATAATAGAATATTTATACATATATTTATATGTTGTAATCTGTTATAAAATAAAAAATTAACATACATATCTATGATAAGAGAGTATAGTTCAAATCAATAATTTGTCAACTTGTTCTTTTACATTTAATTTCATTTCCCACTTGATCACATGCGAGTGCAGAGTCACAATTTTATAGCAGAAGCTGGGTCCGGCCGGTTGATGAGTGACATATTACAGTCTCTTTAATCTGCGCCTTGTCCCTCGAACACAAGACTTGGATATGTTCTACAGTTGAATTTGTGATGCATACGAAGGCTCTGGCATTAATATCAGTCTCACTGATTGTGACTGTTTCTCCTTCAATTTAAACGTGCGTATGTGCCCAGCCCTATTAGGGTTTGTTGCTTGAATGTTTGATTATATATTTTGGTGAAAACACCCACCCACACACACACCTAGTATAATTAAAAGACTAACAAGTAAATCTATCAGATAGTCATATCTGTAATGGATCAAGGTCAAATGAGCCACTCGTTGCTTCTGAGGAGACCTAACTCACCAAAAATAGAAAGAAAAAAAACTGATAGTGATACCTTATATCAATCTTTCAATTCAAAGAAAACAAGAGAAAACTTAAAAGGGTTGGTTTCTTCTGATGACTACAAAGCATATGTGGTTCAATGGCAAATCAATTTTACAGTTAATCAAAAGTAGACTTGAATTG
The DNA here is from genome assembly GCA_946807835.1 of Ailanthus altissimus. Lineage (NCBI taxonomy): Eukaryota > Viridiplantae > Streptophyta > Magnoliopsida > Sapindales > Simaroubaceae > Ailanthus > Ailanthus altissimus. Next base: position 29,003,341 of record OX327688.1, on the reverse strand, counting down.
AAACTATATACTTAATTATTTCTGATTTTTTCTGTGCATGAATGTTTACCATTTTCAAGCGTCTGATCGTCAACCCACCCTAAACCCTAAAACTTGCCATCTGTGTTTTTTGATTAAAGAAAAGAAAAAGGTACGTGAAGTGGGGGCAAGAATCCATTTTCATTATTGTATAACTTATTTGATAGGCCTTGTTCAGTCTTGATACATGTGGTTTCTTTGGAGGCCAGCAAAGGCCGAAAGCTTTGGGTCATTGTCATTGAAGGCTAATTATTCTCTCACGGGGAAAACGAGCTTCAGAAACTGATGATTATATCTAGACACCTGCCTTTTGAAATATATGGCTAGAATCGTTGAATGCAATTCTTATGTTTTTTTTTTAACATATTAAAGTCTTACTTTCAGAGTTTTGGATTCCGCCTAATTCTTCAAGAAATAATATTTAACCTCTCATGCACAGTATTGTATTCAAAGTTTACTTCACAACAGTGTAACCATTAGTCACTCTTTTGAGTAAGTAAATTGGCTGCTTATAATTAGTTTGGCTAGAACACAACAGTTCAACATTACTATAATAAGTAAAACGACATCGGGCCCCAAAGTTTGATTATAATGACATATGGATCCCTCGCACTTCCTATCTCTCTATAAGTTTTTATTTTATAAAACAAAATAAATAATTTAATTCTTGCGTTTTTGTTGAATTGTTTATTTAATATTTTAAAAATAATTAATTACATCATTTAAGAACTTATTATTATTATTTTTATCTTTAAAATATATATTTTTATTATCATTGTCATTTTTGAAACATGATAAAAAAAATTTATTACAAGAATTTTTATTATACTTATCTTTAAAATATAAAATTTTTTATTATCATTTTTATTTCTTAAACACGATAATTTTTTTGATACAAATATTTTAATTATACGAATCAACCAATTATAAGTAGTTCAAATTATTTTCATTATACAATAGTCTACAATTCAAATAATTACTTTACAAGTAGTTCAAATAACTTTCATTATATAATTATTCAAATAATTGTCAAATTACAAATTAAAAAAATATATAAACTTTTCATGACTCATTTTAAAACTTGAACCCTTGACTTTAAGTCAAACAGTATACAAACACTATCACTTGAGCAATGCAATTAAGTATAAAATATGATCATTTTAGTCTTTAAAAGATGCAATTGATAATTTTTAACATATTATAGACTTAACAAGTAACTCAATAAAAATGTAAGAATTAAAGTGATAATTTTTTTTATGAAAAAAATTCTTTTCCTTTTCTTTTAAAAGAGATTAAAATGCTATTTAACTGGTACATACCCTTGTTTATACCATCTCTAAACAAGAGGTCTTCCAAACAAATTAATTCTTAATTAAAAAAAGAATGAATTCTTTAATAAATAAAATCTAAACCAAAATAGAGGGGGTTTAGTGGTAAGCTCCTCATCAAAGGACGAAGAAAACCCATTTACACTAGAAAAATATTTACATTGTAAGATACAAGCAGCCAAGATATTTAGGTTGGAAATTAGTCTCAGCCATTACTACCATTCTTTTTACTCATAAGAAATTATTACATTATACCTTTAAATTTTTGGGTCTATCATGAACAACTTTTGTGCAATGATGGTAAAGTATCGGATTTGGAATAAATAGTCCGCATCTGAATTTGCATTAGTGAGAAATTTCCTTAATCTAAATCTACCTAAATTAGACATTAAGCATCACAGATTAGGTTTAAAGCAGATTATTTTAATAAAAATTATGATTATATAATTAAATAACAAAATGTTTTAAATATGTTGGAATGCTTATGAATATCAATGTGAGTAACATCAAATTCACCTCATTCCATTGGGTTGTTTCTTCGTATCTAATTTATTACCCTTATTGGCGGGAACTTTTTTTTAATTGATTATTTGAAGAATAATATTTTAATATATATAATATATTTAAAAAAGTTTATATATAGATGAAAATTTTCAGCACAACCATTCAAATTAGGTCTAAAAAGCAATATTTTAACATGTTATCTTATTAGTAATGTATTATAACCTTATGATAAGGTGATGCAAAAGGATTTATTATGAAAATTAAATACATTTTTTTTTATTTTAAGGTGTTTATTTAAAAATATTTTTCAGTACGTTTGGATATAACTTTTCCCATTTTACTAAAAATTTTCTATAATAAATATAAAGTTAAGAAAAATAACAAATTTAAAAAATAAATCCATCTCTATAATGTCTAAGGTGTTTTGTTGATTATCATTGAGAGATCAAAATAGAGTATATATGTTTAGCAAATGATACATGGACATAATTTCGAAGGCTAATCATAATTTCAAAGGCTAATCACTAATGAACTTGGAAATAATTAGAATGCCCAAATAATTAGTTAAAATCCAAAAAAAAAAAAAAGCTATTATAGTTTAATGACAAAGGGCTAGTGTGCACTTTTTTCTTTTGATATATAGGTATTGAGTTTGAATTCTCTTCCCCGTGAGAAAATAAATAAATTAAGAAAAAAAAGAAGAAGTACATGGTATAGTTGAAAGTGGGCTTTGCATATTTTTGTAAAATATGTTGTTCGTTTCTAAAGCTGATGGACTCCACTTATTAGGGTTAATTTAGTGAGTGTTGCTATTTGACTCTTTATTTTATTTCATTAATCTTCACTTTTTTTATTATATTTTATTAAAAAAATTTACATATATATTTTTTAATTAATAATGTTACGCATCTCAAATTTTAATTTTAAAATTTAAATTTAAATAATGTGTCAATTAATTATTAGATGATTAATTTTTATAATTTTTATAATTATTTATTATATTATTTTTTTATTCAATAATTATTTAACACTTCATTTGAGATCTAAAAATATAATTTAAAAAGTGTAGTATTACTCTTTTTTAATATATCCTATAGAATTCTTAATTTACAATTACTACTACTTTGAATATTTTTAATACTATTATTTATACAGTATGAACAAATTAAGTTTAAAACAAAAACTTCTCTTTTTTTAAAATATTATTTTATATCTTAAATAAAAAATTTTAAATATTAGCATATTTACAAAATTAGATTTTAACGTGTATACAAGATATTAATGTTTATGTACATTTGTAAAAGAGAAAATAAATTTTATATATAAGTGTATTTACAAAAATAATTATTTCTTTAGTGATTTTATATATAAAAAATTAACAATTAAATAAAATAGTAAATGAAAGTTGATGAAATAAAATAGACAATCAAATAGCCTAATTCTAATTTAGTTCAGGTCTCGGGTTCGTTGATCAGCTGCCTAAGGCTAATGGGTTAAGCCCAATATATTTATTATCAACAACAAGGGCTAGTGAGGAAATGGATTTTTAGTGGGCTTTACTAGAACTTACTGAAAGGGCCTTGCCTTTCACCCAATAGAATGATTTTTAATTTAATAATACCTTGTTACTTTTAAAGATAGGTAAATAAAATTAAAATTAAAAAAATTGAATTAAATTGATTGGTTCAGTTCGATTTAATTTTTTTCATACACAAAAAATTGTTCGATTTTTATTTGAAGAAAATCTATCTGTCCAATTTGATTGTTTTTAAATAAAAATCAAATTTAAAAAAATAATTTTTCTAATTAAATAATTTTTTGTCATTTGGCGTTCATTTATTGGATAATTAAAAATATTAACATACACTTAACCACATACAATTCTTTTTAAATTTAAAAAATAAAAAAAAATTATTTTTTAAAATTGAAAAAACCGAATAAAAAAAAATCAGTTCGATTTTCAACTATACAAAAATCGGTTTCAATTTTTTCCTTTAAAAAACCAAACCAAAAAAAACTTGTTTGGTTTTCAACTATAAAAAAATTAAACCGGACTATACCCACCCTTAGTTACTTTATATTTTTAGATTATAGAATATTATAATGTTAATGTTATATTAGATTACACTATCAAGATTATATACAGACTATATTATTTAGATTTTTTTTAAAGCAATACATACAATTTTAAAGTACATTCTATTAAAACTACACCATCGAGATTATTCGTCTATATTACTGATATTATAATTAAAATATACTATTAATATTTTTGAGAAGCAACATGTACAATATTAAAGTACATTTCACCTGAACTATACTATTAAAATTATCGAGAGCAATATGTACAACATTAAATACATCCCACCCGAACTATAAGACTCCCATAAAAAATGAGAAATAAATCAACTATCTTAATATTTGTTAGGACTTGAATCTTAGTTTAATTAGAGAAGCACGTGTTATGACCGGTTACTATACTTGATTACTTTTTGTCATTTCTATTTCTACTAAAAATTGTTAGGTCACAAGGAAAAATGCATCACATTATGAAATAAATCATGTTACAAATATGTATTCAGTCTCAAAGCATCAATATTGCACTCAAATAAATGAAGGGGTTGTTTAATGTAGAGGTGTTTCTACTTCCAAAATTAAGTAGAACCAAGGGAAAAAATTTGTAATACAACCATGGGAGGAGTTAAAATTTCAAAGTAAAAATTCTAGCAGCCAATTTTTTAGTTTTGAAACAGCTTTTTACTACTTGTTCAGAGCAAAAACCTAGAATACTATTTTAAAGGTAAAATTATAAATAAACACATTAATTTTTTTAAAAAATTGATGGAGCATAAGGGATCATGGTGCCTCGGCCTTAATGTATTAATTAAACTATTTGTTAAATATTATTTTCACTCTTACATGTTTACCAAATACCCACTTACTTTTTCTTCGCTAATGTTTATACTAAATGAACTTGTGATTATTTTACATTGTAACGTTTAAAGCATTCCCTCATAAAATACATGGAAAACACCAGCTTCGTTTTAATTTTATTAATATATATTAATTTAATCTCTACTTTTTTAATATATATCATATTAATCTTTGTAAGAATAAAAATAGTAATTATTCAAAAATAATAATAATAATAATAAAAAATAAGTAAAACCCTTCCTACAAGAATTAATATAATATTTATTAAAAAAATAAAAATTAAATTAATATATATTAATAAAATCAAAGATCAAAATAATATATATTTTTTAAAAATATAAGCATTTATACTTTGATTGTAATAATTGAAATTGAAATTGATATTTTTCTTATAATAAGTCTTTCAATTGCATGCATGGACTATAAATTAATCCGATAACAAGATAATTTCAAATAAGGATATTCATATTTCATAGTATTTGTATCTTAAATTGTCATCTCTTTACTGTAGTGATTACCTTTTCTTTTATTAACTATTATGCTTTGATGTATTTTGCGAGATCTTTCATTACCGGTTTTTGATTATGTTGATTAATAAAAAAAATATCTATTAAAGTGGAATTTTAAAATAGTTTAGTTGAGAGTAAAACTATTGTTGAGATGGATTGTGCGATTTGCTACATGGTAGGACGTCACTTGTTACAGTAATACTAATATGACTTGTCACGTTATAAAAATGAGTCGAGTTAGGTAAGGTTTATTTTTAATTGAATATAGTTGAATGCTGAATATAAATGAGAGATTGAATATGAATAATTTGTTTATTTTTTTACTTAATATTTAAATATTAAATTGTTTTTTTAATTAAAAATTAATACTTTTACATTTGCACCCTTATAAAAATAAACTTTTATGTTGAATTAATGATAAAAATTAGAAATATAAAGATAAATTAATGCCTTTTATACAAATCAGTATTAAAATAGTGTAAATTTAAATATTTTATTGTAATTTTTCATAATAATAAATTTTTAAAAGTTGTATTAAAACTTTGATAGTTCTATTTTATTACAAAATAAAAAATAATTATTCTAAAAATATATCAGAAAACATTAATATGAAATTCATTAAAATAATAAAAGTACACAATTAAAAAAAGCATAAATTATATGCTTCAAACAACTAATGTACTACTCTAAGAAAGACAAAAACAATAGGCAAGAAGAATTTTGTTGAAGAAATAATAATCCGATCATTCATTTTAAAATAACGTAAAAACAAATAGATACAACAAACAATACCATTTTATTTGCATGCATATTAAAAAAAACATATAACATAATAAAATTAAATTCATCTTCTAAATTAATTATGATTCTTTTTAGAACTTAAAAAAAAAATTTGGAGTTGAGTTTAATTAATTTAAAGTGAAAAGAGAAGAGATGAGTTACCTGAAAAATAATTAAAATCTTGATTGATTTAGTTGGAAAAAAAAGTATGTATATAATAGACATAAAAAAAAAGAGTTTTATATAGATAGAAATGTAAATATATCGTATAAGTAAGGATATTTTAAAGAAGAAAATAAATTAAATAATTCAAACTTTTTATATTTAGCTAAAAGTTAAAAAAAAAATTTGATTCAATCAAAATTGACATAAAACTCCTATTAAGCTAGAAAAACAAACAAAGTTAATGAATGAATAAATAAAATTAAGTTATATTCAACATTAAGTATAAGAAAAAAAGGCTCTTAATGTTCATTGAGCTTCAACTTTGTTGATTCAAAGGTCAAGTTCATCGTGCTCTTAAAAGTCTTCTGAGTTTAAAGGGCCTAGTATTGAAACTTTGCATAGTATATTTGACTTATAACTTTTGAATTGAATAAAATTTGGATATTAAACTACGAGAGATGTAAGAACTAAATATTGATCAAAATATGCGTTGTATTAGATAAATGACAAGGATACAATAAGCAATGAATTAGAAGTTAAAGCGTGCTTAACACTGTCCTTAAATTATTTCTACCCTCATATGATATTAATCAAGGTGCAAATGGGTTGGATAGTAAGATAATTCTAAGATTTAATGACTTATGAGAGATTATAAAGTGCACTCTAATACAATCTCCTTGGACAATAAGAATGGACTTTGGTATGTAATGATAAGTAAAGAGAATATGATCAAATGATAAGAAGAGAAGTTAATTGTAAATATTCAAATGTGTCTACAGTATTTATCGAGCTCAAGTGTTTCTCTGAGGAAATACAACATCTCTTTAAAAGGTCATACTATTTAGAAGGGGTAGGTGACTCTTTAAAAAGTCACAACTCCAGTTTTAAGCATTGTGAAGTCTAGTCCAAAGACTGCAACACCACAGCAGCCATTCCCAATACTGTAGCACCCAAACCTCTTACGGCATGGACACTTCCCCTTCATCTTCTTTTCTTTTCTCGACTTTTTCTCTCTACTTTAATGCTTGATTTTACATTCTTTTATTTGAAATATACTCTTAAACACCAACAATCCCCACATATTTTAAATAAACTAATGTAAATCAAATTAAACACATACTAAAGTAGAATTTAACTTATATGTATTGGTGTTCTTCTAAGCTATAAACTAATTCATTGATTAAGTAACCGTATTTTATAAGAACTAGGTGAAACCAAATTTCTATCAACTTTTATTCCTTTGGATGTAAAATAGAGGGTTAAATGATCAAGTTAAATTCTCTAGAACTTGTCTATACTGCAATTTGGCACTATTAATGGTTATGTGCCTTTCGGGTTTTATGAGTACTATAGAGATGCCTGTCTAGCTCTCATAGGAACCGACCCAATTCTATAATCATATAGATGACACTTAATCAAGTGCGTCCTGCAAGATTAACACACCACTCTATAAAATACTATAAAGTTTATTAAGAGACTAACTCACCTTATTCCACTGTAAGTGCACTACCTCAGCGTAGGAAGGGACTCACAAAGAAATTAGTAGTACAATAACACAATAAGTAACTTATTTTTACCCTTATAAACCTACTTCAATGGGATCAGAAATCATAAAAGTAGGGTTACTATTACTCTTGTCTCATGTTCTAAGCAGAAGTCTCATCTCCTTTGACGTATATTCCACTAATCTTCTATTTAGTGGCTAAGTTCATCTTTGGCCAAACATAATCTAAGCTGACCATCCTAGATTCTAGCAGTTGCTTTATGATACCATGTCGTAGACAATTATGTCTATTTTTCCTTTATAAACTTTACTATTTGTTCTAGCAATTGCTGCTAGGCAATTATAATTTATAAAAATTATAGTATGAGTGTGAATACCAATAGAAAGGTCAATCATGAGTGTCCTTAACCACTCAACTTTAGAACAAGCTTATTCTAAGGCTATCAATTCTGGTTCTATAATAGATCGTGCTATACAAGTTTGTTTAGAATATTTCTAACATATATCTTCTCCACTCAAGGTGAAGATATATCCACTAGTAAAATTGACTACATTGAAGTCAGATATCTAATTAGCATCATTATAACCTTCAATCACAAGTTGTGATCTACCATATGAAAGTGCATAAGTTTTAATGACTATAAAAAAATTTATAACCCTATCTAAGGTATTCAAATGCTCTTTTACTAGGTTTTCAGTATATCTACTCAATCTTTCTACAGCATAAACTATATCATACCTAGTAATATTCATCAAATACATGAGACTACCAATAATTTGGGCATAATGGTTCTGATTGTCACTATGATTTGCATTTTTTTTTAAATTTAACACTAACAACATAAGGTGTTGCCATCGATTTACATGTTGTATGCCCAAACCTCTAAAGAAAATTTTCTACATAATATTCTTACGATAAAGTGAGACAATTGGATGTTCTCATAATCTTTACCCCCAAGTATTACATCAATTTCTCCCAAATATTTCATATCAAACATATTTGATAAAAAAAATTTAGTCTCAACTATTACTTCCATGCTATAACTGAATATAAGTATGTCATCCATATAAAGACATACAATGACATATTTATTAGTATCAATGGTTTTATAATACACATATTTATCAGAATCATTTATCATAAAACCATTTGATATTAGAGCATTATCAAACTTTTTATGCCATTATTTTGGTGCTTATTTCAAGCTATAAAAGACTTGGCCAACTTACATACTTTATGCTCTATACCAACACCAGCAAAACCTTTCAGTTGTTCTATATAAATTTTATTTTCTAAATCACCATTTAGAAAGGTAATCCTTAAATTCATTTAGTGTATGAATAAATCATATATTGCAGCTAATACAATCAATATCTTAATGGATGTAATTCTAATTACAGGAGCATAAATATCAAAATAATTTAAGTTTTTCTTTTGAGTGAATCATTTGACAACTAACCTTACCTTATACTTCTCAATAGTTCTATCAGCCCTCATATTCTTTTTAAACATCCAATTACAACCAATAGACTTGAAACTAGGAGGTAAATAAACTAATTCTCTCACGTGATTACTTATGATTGAGTTAATTTCATCAGTAATTGCCTCCTTCCATAAAAGATCATCATGAGAAGTCATAGTCTCACAACAAGTCTTAGGGTCCTCTTCTATAAGAAAAAATATAGAAATCATTACTAAAACTAGTAGCTTTTCTCATTCTTTTTCTTCTCCTAAAATCATTGTTAGAGTCTTGAGGATCTACATTAACCTTTACATGAGTTATACTTGTATTTACATTGGCTTTCTTAGGAAAAATAGACTTAAAAAACTTTGTATTTTTAAATTCAATTATGTTGTTTGCATTAAACAACCACATGATATCATCTAATACTAAGAATCTATAAGCAACACTATTTTGGGTGTAACATATGAACATACAATCAATTGTCTTAAATATCATCCTTTTTATTTTAGGATTAGGAATAAGCACCTTTGCAAGATATCCCCACACTTTAAGGTGTGAAAGATTAAGAACATAATATTTTCATAACTCATAGGGTGTAATTCCTGTTTTCTTATATAGAATTCTATTTTTTATATTACAAGCAATTAAAAATGCTACCCCACAAATTCATAAGTGCCCCAGAATTAATCAACATATAGTTCATCATTTTTTTTAAGGTTCTATTTTTCCTTTCAGCCACCCCATTAGATTCAGGTAACTTTATGTATCCCTACAAATTCATAGGTGCCTCAGAATTAATCAACATACAATTTATCATTTTTTTTAAGGTTTTATTTTTCCTTTCAGCCACCCCATTAGATTCAGGTAACTTCACGTATAATTTCATTATCCTTACAATAAGAACTAAACAAGTTAGACACATATACTATTCTATCAGTTCTTAATCTTTAATTTTCCTACTAAGTTAATTTTCAACTTCTTGTTTATAGATTAAGAACTTATTATATGACTCATCTTTATTTCTTAACATATATACCTTAGTATGTTTTAAAAAATCATCTATAAAAGTTATGTAAAATATTTTTTCCCCTCTAGTCATGATATCCTTAAGCTTACCTAGATCACTATAAATTAAACCAAGTAATTTAGTTTCTTTAAGAGTTATAAGTTTACAACTTTTCTTAATGAGTTTTCCCTTCACACATATATCACATTGATGCATTTCATCTAAACTTATATTAGATAATAAACCAAATAGGTTTATTTTACTCAAAAAAATATAATTCAAGTGGCATAGTCTATCATGCCACAAATTATAAGGCTCAACAATATAAACTAAAGAAACATCTTTATTCATAAGAACATTAAGTACATTTACTTTGAACAATTCATTGGAAGAATATACATTCTAATAAATGTTCCACTTTTGGTCATTACAACTTTTTTCTCTTTTAAATAAGTCATTTACATTTGCTTTTCTTGGCACAAACACAGAAACAAGATTGTTCCTAATATTAAGAACATTGAGAATATTATTCAATATAAGAGACTTCCCAAAAGTAAATTGTTGGAAATTGGTTATTCAAAATAAAAGATGAGTTTTGATTTTGAGTTGGAGACCAATGAAGATTCAACAAGAAGTCTAGCACATGAAGGTCGTGCTAGGAATGAACAAAATAAAAAGCCAAAAGTGAGTACTGTTCATAGGTATAGTTCACACCGGTACAATTTATGCGAATACTATTCATGCATCATCTTATGAATATTTTTTATTTTAGCTCAATTAACTTCTTTAAATGAGATTTAGACTCCTACAAGTAAAGAATTTTATTCCATTTAGGTTTAAAGTGTTCCCAGGACATTCAAAGCCTATATAAAGGCTTTATATTGGTTTGTAAATATATCACAATAACTACAACATAAACACAAGAGAAACAAATCTTAATCTACAAGAGAGATCAATTATGTGTTCTTTGCGAGTGCAATTAAGAGTATTCTTTGTGAAGTTTGAGTTCTTTCTGGGAAAAACCATATTTTATGAGTGCTTTGCGATTCATTAACAAGAGAAATGAGATCTTGATCTACTATGAATATAGGCAAGTTGTCAAACTACGTAAATTCTTGTATTCTTTATTTTACTTTCTCTCTCTAATTTATTTTTTTATTACTTATTGCTGCATTATATTACTTGGGTTTATTACTTTCACTTCAACAAACTAGTATCAAAGTTTAATTCTTAGCAAACATAGCCACTCTTAAGTATGAAGTAAAAAAATTCAATAGGTCGAATGATTTCAATCTGTGGAAGATAAAGGTAACAACGTTATTGATGAGCCAACGGTTAAGCTCGGTGCTATAGGAGACTGTAGCTCCATCTAGTTAGGAAGAAAAGACACTAAAGTCATCTAAAGCTAAAGTAGAAAGAAAGGACATTCTGGGAAAAGGCTCACACCATAATTATTTTGTCATTAAACAATGAAGTATTGAGGAAAGTAGCAGATGAGAAAATGGTGGTTGTCTTTGGAAGAATCTTGACTCTCTTTATATACAAAAGTCTTTAGCTAACAAATTTTATATAAAGAAGAAGCTGTATCAGTTATCCATGTCTGAGGACACTAATAAAAGATCATATAGATGCCTTCAACAAGATCATCATTGATCTTGAAGCTACTAACATAAAGGTAAAAGATGAAAACAAAACAGTCATCTTATTGAGTTCACTTTCCAGAAGCTAAGCGCACTTGGTTAATACGTTTCTCTATAGCAGAGAGAGTTTAATGATGAGTGATGTCAAATCATCATTAAATTCAAAGCAATTAGGAAGACAAATAAAGGCTAATACAGAAGGCTTATCTACAAGAATGAGAGCTTCACATAAAGATGAAAAGAAGAATGACTCAATATCAAATACTATGGGTACTCCTAGAAAGTGCTATTACTATAAGAAAGAATGACGCTTCATAAAGGATTGTTTGGAGAAGAAATTCAGAAACAAGAAAGTGGATACTGTGCTTGCCTATGATGATATCAACAATGTACAAACTCTAGTCAGTACTGATGGTAAGAGTTTTGAGCAATAGGTTCTAGATTCTAGTTGTACTTTTCACATGTGCCCACATAAGTCTTGGTTTGTCAATTTTCAACCCATTAGTGGTGGTAAGTGTTGAGTTGAGTGTGTGATATACGAATGTACATGTAATTTTAAATATATCACACGCAACAGAAGCATGTTAACAAAATACACCCAATTTAACAAATTAAATACATATATCACATATATGTTCATGTATAACTATTATACAAAATTTATATGATGAAAAATTGTGTTAAAACAAGATGTAAAAATACTTACCTAATGAAAGTAGCTTTACAAAATTTTTAAGTCCTTCAACTATCCAAGTGAAGAGCTCACCTTGAAGTGTATTCTTGAATAATTCTAGTTCATAACGGTTAGTGGGATTATGAAACTTTAATGGTAGCTTAGATTTAGAATTTCTAGCAACATATATTCAAACTCTTTGAATACAAATATTGTTTCCAAGATAATAGAGATGATTAATGTGTTTATGCAACTCTTACATAAAAACTTAGAAACAATTTCTATAGAAAAATATTTTGAATATCTCTTGTGTAAAACTAATTTTTCTTTCTCTATTTTCTTTGATGTGTGATTGATCTCCATGAGTGTAGAAGAAGAAAAAGAGATAGTTTATTTGTCTTCTCAACTCTTTAAAAAATAAAACACACTTCTCTCTCTTTCATGCACTTGGCCAAATGTGTCATAGCAAAAAGTAAATGAATTAATTCATTTATTTTACTTTTTCAACATCATCATCACCTACCATTATCAAGTATAATAGAAACAATTGATGGCCTATTAACAAAGTGCTCCATTATAATTAATAGTTGGTACATCTTTTTAATAAATTAATAATTTATTTCGTTTAATGGTCAATAAATATTTAAATTATTTAAATATTTTAAATGGCCAACATATGATCCATTTATTAATATTATCTAATAATATTTAATATAATAATTATTCAAAATAATTTTGAATAATTACTTTTACTTTACTTGTTTTTACTACTAAGGTTAAATAGTAAATTCAAGATAAAATATTCATGGACCAAATTGTGTCACTTGTCAACATCCTATTGATTAACAACTCTTATTTAACTAATTTAGTGATGTACTTAATAATTAAGTTTCAAAAAATGCACATCCCGAGGGATCTTGAAATAATTATTCTATTTTGTTAGAATTTACTTGATCGAATTATTCAATTCAGTCCACTACCCTAATGCTTAACAAGTACACTTCATATTGTATGACTCTCTAGATCCACGCTCGATTTGTCATATGGAGCTCTTCTATACATTCATGAACAATGCTCACACACATGTTACGAATATTATAAAGCGACGTGCTAGACCATGCAAGTTAAGGTTATAGCATATTCGTATAATCCTTCTATCATTTATATCTTAGAAGAGTAAAGATATAAATCATCACCGTCAAATCTTTATTTGCTTAACCATGAACTTAGCGAGTCCCGCCAAATCCCATACTTGGGTCAACCGAGGGATCACAATGCCACGTGTCATTATACAATTAGTAAATAATAATTATTGACTAATTATTTTATTTAACACTTAAATACAGATACGCATGTATTTTCATAGTAGTGCTGGATATTGTTAGATTAAATAATTTAATCTGGCACGCCGCCCCAGTGCACAACAAGTATACTTTATATCGTGAGACTCCCTAGGTCTACGTCTGATTCATCAAATAGAACTATTCTAGAAGTCCGTGAACATTACCCCATGCACACGTCACGAAAATACAAATCAGCGCGTCGATCATCCAAGTTGAGGTCACAACGCATACGTATAGTCCTTTCGTCATGATATCCTGGATGTACAAAGATATAGATTATCATCATCAAATCTTCATGTGCTCATTTTGTTAGGGTCGGTGCTTACGTGCCATCCCTGAATGTATATATAATTATGTATTTATACAAGTGTACATTCTCATTAAAGCGTTAATACCCATTTATGTAAAATATACAATGTAACATTACAGATAATGTAGATCTGAAAAAGTTCGGATCAGATCTAAAGGAGTTTAGATAATGGCTCATAGTTAACCATGCTGAGAAATATAAATGCTAAATGTTAGCACAACTAAATGTTAGTTGGTTATAATACTCAGCAGATCCAAGAGTTGGAGTTTTGTCCGTAATAAAACATAGACCTGGGAATATACTAGTAACTGCATAGTTACAAGATTTGTAATTAGGTGTCAGAAAATGCTAGTTGTGCAAATATATTCTTGAATAAATTTTCATGATCTATTTCTACAAATGCGGGTCTGTCGAAGGATACCTTTAATATATAGATCAACATATGTCGTACCTATAAAGTATAGATGGTCGTTCCTAGCCGACTGTGAGCTTGAAGCTCGTATTGACATATGGATATCCAATTAAGACTAGATATGAGACAGACTTACGAGGGCCTCCGATAAACATCCTATATAAGCCATCAACAGAGGGTCTTCTCGAGTTAAGTAGTATACGTGGTCTTTTAACCTGAGTAACACGGTGGGCTTGTAAGTGATCCACCATACTTTGGTTCCACGCATGTCACAGACCTTTCATGGTGTAACCGTTGGATGTCACTGGGTATGGTTTGATGCTTATGGAGTCAAGTGTGTATAGATATAGGATCCGTCAGCTCGTATTGGGAGTTGGATATCTAGATACTTCAGGACTGTATCTCGAAAAATTTTGTGGCCACAAGTATCAATCCTGAAAAAGAGTTCTGTCAGGGTAGAACAATATGGCAAAGGAGTGTACTCGTTGTGCACTGGGGCAACGTGTACTCGTTGTGCACTGGGGCAACGTGCCGGATTAAAGTATTTAATCCAGCAATATTTAGCATTATCACAGGAATGCGTGCGTGTATGTATTTAAGTGTTAAATATAATAATTAGTTAGTAAGTATTATTTAATAATTATATTATGACACGTGAAGTATTGTGGATCCTCAGTTGAGTTTACCTAAGTGTGGGATTTGGTAGGATCACTAAGGGTATGCTTGGTAACTATTCATGAGGGGCAAAATGATCATTACATACTTTGATTATTTAATGATTAAATAATTAAAATATCTCTCTTGTTATATTATATAATATACTATTATATTATTATTATTATATTAATATTTTATTATATAAATATAAAAAGACAGAGAGAGTGTGTGTGTGTGTGTGTGAAATAGAGGGCATTCTGTCTGTGAGAAAGAGAAAAAGAAATGGAGAGGAGAAGAAGAAGAAGAAAAAAAAATGAAATTATTTCATTTTCCTATAGTGCCATAGAAGCAATTATGAATTGCTTTATACTGTATTTCTTATCCTTTTGGAGAAAATGATGAAAACAAATACCCGATCATTTTAGAATTTAAGAGTTAAACTCAGTGCTGCGTATAAGGCTGCTGTTTTAGCTCACCAAGCCCACCGTATTGATGATTAGAACTGCCCACGAGTTAGTCTCCATACGAACTCCGAAAAAAATACGTGTATAACGTTATACGTTGAGGTGAGTTCTTTATCCTTCTAATATATTAATGTGATTAATATATTTTATTTATTGTGTTTATTGTAATTTATACGCTTCCACTGCGTTTAAATTCGTATTTAATACATATTTAGGCAATAAGCACAATAGCATATACATACACCCCATATGTATTAGATCCCACACAATACATCCATGTCATATCCCCAGACTTATATCTCACTAAATAATATATGCAAACTCATTTGCCATATTATTTCACAATGACAGAAACTTTTTCTCAGGGTTAATGCTTATGGCCACAAGACTTTCTGAGATACAGTCTCGAAGCATCTAGATATCTACTCCTTATGTGAGCTGACAGATCCCATATCTGTACATATCAAACTCCAGAAGCATCAGACCATACCCAGTGACACACAGCGGTCACACCATGAAATGTCTGTGACATACGTGGAACCAAAGTATGGTGGATCAATTACAAGCCCACCGTGACACTCAGGTCAAAGGACCACGTGTACTACTCAACTTGAGAGGATCCTCCATTGATGGCTTACATAGGGTGTCTATCAGAGGCCCTTATGAGCCCGTCTCATATCTAGTTCTAACTGGATACCCATATGTCAATACGGGCTCTAAGCTCACAGTCGACTAAGAATAATCATCTATACCCTATAGGTACGACATATGTTAATCTATATAAATGTATCTATTGACAAACCCACATTGGCAGAAATAGATCAGGGATAATATTTGAGAACTTACTTGCGTAACTGACATTTTCTAGCACTTTATTATAACTATGCAGTTACTAGTATATTCCTAGATCTATGTCCTATTATAGACAAGGCTCCAACTCTTGGATCTTCTCTGAGTATTATAACCAGCTAATAATTAATTTTGCTAACACTTAGCATTTATATCTCTCAGTGTGGCTAACTGTGGGCCTTTATTTAAACTTCTTTAGATCAGATCTGAACTCCTTCAGATCATACAATATATGTAATGTTACATTGCATAGTACCATATAAATAGCCATTAGCGATTTAATGAAAATATACACTTATATAAATAATAAGTATATGTACATTCAGAGAGCATGTAAGCACCAACCCTAATAGATTCAACATTTGAATCAATTAAAGTTAAAGTGGAGTCTAAGTATAGATCTGATATACCCCAGATCAGCACTTCAACAAAGAAGTCCTTGATGTTGAGCCAAGAACACCGACGAATTTCTCCAAGTCCACCCAAAGTAAAATTAGAACTCTTGAGATGAAACTTGAAGAGTACTAGTTAGCCAAAGATAGGATATGTAGAACGATAAATCCGCCAATCAGGTATTCACAAATAGATTTAGTTGCTCATACTTTCAATTCTGCTTATACTCTTGAGTTTAATGAGCCTAAGACAGACAATGCGTCTATGAAGAGTGAGAATAGAGATAGATGGCAGCAGGCTATGTAAGTGAAGATTAGTTCTTTTATGAAAAATAATACATGGGTATTGGTGAATAGACCTAAAAATAATAAGTTGAGTGCAAATGGGTGTACAAGGTTAAGGAGTGTCCTACAAGGTTTAAGGCTAGGTTTGTTATAGGGTTTTACTCAGAGAAAGAGGATAAAATTTTGTGAGATTTTCTCTTTAGTTTTCAAGCACATATCCATTATGATTCTATTAGTCATGTGTGCAAACCTTTGTTTATATCTAAAACAAATGGATTTAAAGACAGTTTTTCTACATTGAAAACTTGAATAGAGGAATTAAATGTCACAGCTGCAAAGGTTTGTAGATCCTAGGAAAGAGGGGTATGCTTGTTTGTTAAAGAAGTCATTATATGAGTTTAAAAAATCATCTAGACAATGGTATAAAAGATTCGATGAGTTCGTGATGACTTATGGGTTTAGTAGGACCATGTATGACAAATATATGTACTTTAAAAGTTTGAATAATAGGGTGATGATTTATTTACTTTTGTATGTAGATGATATGTTGATTGCATGTAGAGATGTAGAAATTAAAGAAGCAGTTAAGAGGCGAGTTTGAAATAAAAGATTTGGGGCAGCAAAAAAGATATTGGGTATGGACATTGTAAAGGAAAAAAGAGATGCTATCTTATTGTCACCGCAAAGATATATACTCAAGATCCTAGAGAAGTTTGGTATGTCCAATATGAAGGTTGCCTCTATTTCTTTGGCCATTTATTTCAAACTTTTAACAGCACAGTCCCTGAAATTCGAAGAGAAGAATTGTAAATGAGTAAAGTACCGTAGGCTAGTGCTATAAAGAGCATCATGTATGCAATGGTTTGCACTAGACCAAATATAGCACATACTGTAAGTGCGGTGAGTAGATACATGCCAAATCCAAGTAAGGATCACTGACTTGGGGTGAAGTAGATACTAAAATATCTCAACAGAACGTCCAATCATGAGTTGATGTATAAAAAGGCTTAGAATGAGAGTGAAATGGTAAGATGATATGTTAACTCAGATTATATTGGCAGTCTAGACAAGAAAAAATCATTAACTAGGTACGTATTCACAGTGTTTGGGTGTAATATGTGCTAGAGATCAATTTTAAAGTATGTAGTGGCACTATCTACCATAGAGGCAAAGTATATAGCTATTAGAGAAGCCATTAAAGAGGCCATATGGTTAAAAGGGATATACGCAGAAGTAATGGCTATTGAAGATATTAACACCGGTGTATATTATGATAGCCATAGTGCTATAGACCTAAGTAAACATCAAGTATTTCACGAGAGATCTAAATACATTGATGTGTAACTCTATTTCATCAGAAAAATTATTTAAAGTAACGAGATTAGTCTAATAAAGATTGCGTCATTTGAAAATTCCATTGATGTGTTGACTAAGTCATTACCCTCGGTTAAGTTCGTCTTATGCAATAACTTAATCGGAGTCACTACTATGTGAGGGTGATTAATGATACAAAAATGAAAGATCTTGAAAGTTTCAAAGATGATTTTGAATCAAATAGGGGATTGGTAATTCAAAATCAATGATAAGTTTTCATTTTGAGTTTGAGATCAATGAAGAGTCAGCAAAAAGTTTAATATATGAAGGTCGCGCTAGAAATTAGCAAAACAAAAAGTCAGAAACAAAGAACTATTTATGTTATAGGTACTGTTCACGTAGATACTATTCACACGACAGCTTATGAATATTTCTTATTTTAGCTTAATTGACTTCTTTAAGTAGGATTTGGACTCCTACAAGTAAAAAATCTTATTCTAACTAGGTTGAGGGTTTCCCTAGGGCATCCAAAATCTATATGAAGTCTCTATATTAGTTTGTGAATATATCACAACAATAACATATCAAAGTCCATATAAAGACTCTATATTGGTTTCTAAACATATCACAACTACAATACAAACACAAGAGAGAAAAGCATTAGTCTACAAGAGAGATCAATTGTGTGTTCTTTGTGAGTGCAATTAAGAGTGTTCTTTATGAAGCGTGAGTTCTTTCTTATAAAAGGCATAATTTGTGAGTGGCTTATGATTCATTAATAAGAAAAGTGAAATCTTGATATGCCATAAACAGAGGCAAGTTACCAAATCACGTAAATTTCTTGTACTTTCTCTCTAATTTATTCTTGATTGCTTATTGTTGCATTATATTACTTAGGTTTATTGCTTCCACTTCAATATAAGTTTAAGGAGAACTTTTCTTTTCCTTACCACCGTTGAGAATGGGAATCACCAAGATATACTTACTCATCTCTATCACTTATAGAAATATACTCCTAAAAAGCATTCTTGTCTTTACATATGGGTCTTATGGCTTCAGAGTCAATCACTCATTCTTTGTTGTCACTTGTTACTATGTTCACTTGTGAAATAACTACTGCAACAATAATATCTTCCCCTTTAACCAAATAGGCCTTAGGAGTTTTGTTATTTTCTTTCTTATTTTTATGCTTACATTGATATGTAAAATGACCACCCTTTCCACAAGTATAACACTTACCCTTATTTTTTAATGAGGTCGTATTTCTTATGGAATCTTGATGTTTCTTATCATGATTATCACCCTCAACTAAATTGGCCTTAGAAACTAATTCTTTGGCCTTTTCTAAGTTCTTTTGTTGGCGATTCTTTTCTTCTATTCTAATGTACACAATAGAATCTTCTAACATCAAATTTTTTCTCTTATGTTTGTTGCTTTTCTTATAATCTTTCCATGATATATGTAACTTTTCAATTAAGCAACCAACAATAAAAAGTTCAGGAAGAACTATATTTTCATTTTAAAATCATTAGTAAAAGTTGAAAATCATGAATCTGTGTTGTCATTTCTTTTTCCTCAAATAATTTAAGGTTTAAGAAATTATCAATGACATACTTTTGGGCATCAGCATCTTCTACCATATATTTTTGTCTTAAATTGAGCCTATAATTTATGTGCATCTTTGTATGTGGAGTATACATCACATAACTTATTTGATAATGTGTGTAAGATTGTGTTATGACTCCACATACTTTTGGGCATCAGCATCTTCTACCATATATTTTTGTCTTAAATTGAGCCTATAATTTATGTGCATCTTTGTATGTGGAGTATACATCACATAACTTATTTGATAATGTGTGTAAGATTGTGTTATGACATACCATATTAACCTTACTCCACTTAGGGAATTCCTTTTTTTAGTTCTTTGCAGTAGCCTTTGGAGAAAGAATGGTTAGATATTTGGTCAGACCCATTACATCCAATGTATCAAACACTTGATTTTGCCATCTTTTGAAGTTTTTCTCATTAAAATGTAGGTTTTCATTGCTCTAATAGTAACTTGGCCACAACCAACAATGATGAATCGCTTGTAGTATCCATGTATATATAGAAATAGTTTAACATTATTGATCAAAATATGTGTAGTATAAGGATAAGTTACAAGGATACAGCAAGTATTGAATTAGAAGTCCATGCATGCTTAGCATTATTCTTAAACTATTTCTACACCTACAATTGATATTAATCAAGATGAAAATGGGTTGGATGGTATAATAGTTTCAAGATTTAATGAGTTATAAGAGATTGTAAAGTGCAGTTTAGTATAGTCTCCTTGGATAGTAAGTATAGACTTTGATATGTAATGATAAGTAGAGAGAATATGAACAAAGGATAAGAAGAAAATTTAATTGTAATGATTTAAGTGTGCCTGCAGTATTTATAGAGCTCAAGTGTCTCTCTAGGAAGACACAACACCTCTTTGAAATGTCACACCATTTAAAAGGGGTAGGCGACTTTTTGGAGAGTCACAATGCTAGTCCGAGGCTTCGTGACATTAACTCGAGTGGGCACTATGACGCTTAGGGACTAATGCCGCTTAGGGATTAATGCCGCAACATTCAGTCTAGAGACTAGAGCGTTGTGGCGCTTCTAGTTTAGCACTGCAACGCCCAGTCTAGTGATTAGGGGGTTGCAGTGTTGGGAAGACTCCTACGACTTGGGCGCTTCTACTTCGTCCTCCTCTTTTCTCTTCTCGACTTTTTCTCTCTACTCCAACACTTGATTTTACATTTTTTTTATTTGAAATATACTTGTAAACACCAACACTAGACTCGCAGAATAATTCAATAAAAAAAATAGTGTGGCAGATGTCATTAATAAGTGTTGGATCGGTCCAATGTAGTTTGTGGTTGATTTTATGTATGAATAATAGGTGGTTTTTAAGTTATAGCAAAATCTTAACTTTAAGATTTAAATGAAATATACCTCTTTGTTGCTTATAGAGTTTTTTATATATATTTTTAGGTAACATATTGTTAAAAAATGTCTAAGATTGTGCAGAAATGTGAGTGAATTATGAGTTCATAACGTTTAGATGAGATGTTTATTTATAATGCAAGGGATTGAAGTTTGAGTTGAATACTCTTTTCAGCCACTATATGTTTATTTTTTAGGGGTTGTATAATCTAGGTAAGTTTTTTTTAAAAAAAAAGATAATTAAACTTATTTTCTTCTAAATATAATACTGAAATTAGTATGAATGATATAGGGAATAGTTATTTTAAGTTTTAAAAAAAACAAATAAACAAACCTTTTTATTTTAAAATGACTTTTGAGGACTAATAGGTATTTATGAGTTTCTGTTTTTCCACTAAGTTAATGGCATAAGTAGACGGGTCTTTCATTTTGTTGGGCTAAATGTCCTCGTATGTGGACTTTAACTTGAGGTTCTTATACTTGTATTTTAGTTAGCAGAATCTTAAACCTTCAAAGCTATAACAACAAATTAAATTTTAGAAAATGGTTTGAGTTCACATATTATATTTAGAGTAATGTTAAATATTTTAAATTATATTTAAAAAAATAATATATCAAATAATTATTGATTGTAATAAATAATTTTAAAATTTATATTATTTCATCACTTAATAATTATTTTAATACATCATTTTTTAAAATATAATTTAAGATATCTAACATTACTTTTATATCTATTATATATGTTTTAATTTAAACTAGGGCTCAAAGAAAAAAAGTTTTGGACATCAAAAATTACTAATAATGGAAGAACAATTATCACGAGGCAAAATTGTTTCCTATTACTAATATACCCATCAAGGGTATAATAATAATTTTAATGCTACGCATAAACCACATTCATTTATAAATAGGAATCTTTTTGATAATGTATTCAATCACCTTTCTCTATTAATAAAACTCATAATATTTTCTCTAATTTCTTTAATCAATCTTCTTGAGTACATGAGTTATGAAATTTTGATTTTTCAAATAAAATAATACATTTTGCACACACCCCACCCCACAAATAAAAAGAATTTTTCCCTCTTAGTTTTAGAATTTTTTATTAATCAATCTTCTTGAGTTCGAGGAGAAATCCATCACTTAACTTATTACTCCTATGCAAGAGATCAAACCAATTAAGCTATTATTTTAGAAACATAATGCTAGCCATTTTAATTAATTTTTTCACAAATAAAAAATAAAATTTTAATTATAAAAATGTTATATTTTGTCATGTATGATTAAAGTTTAGAGATTTTTGAGTGTTCTCTAAATCATTATTCTCTTTTTATAGAATTAATTTCACATGTGTTTCTTAACTAACTATGAAAAACTAATATACAATGTCATGTAATGTAATGAAATGGGAGCAATGATATGAGCTGCCTAAGATATAGTCTAAAGATCAATAATATGATATGAGACTACACAAACATTTCAACCTCAATTGTTATTCACTTTCTTCTCTTTTTAGCATTCAATTTTAGCACCCATTCTTTTCTCTTGTTGTCTCTCCTCTATTTTTTTTGTTTTGTTACTTTAAATTTTAAAAATAAAAAACAATACATTTTGAATTCCATTGTTAGTTTCTCAAATTTCATAGATAATTTTTCATTTTAATTGTTTTTTAATATTCATTATTTAATAATCCACATAAGTAACTCATTAATCACATACCCTTAATTTTTCCCATGAAACTAAAAGCACATAAGATGGTGAAAAGTATATATGGTTAATATTTTTTTAAACTTTGAAATTGAAGTATTTGAAGAATATGTAAATGTAGATAATAACCACTTTACATTTTATTGTTTTAATATGTATGTCATAAATAAATATTGTTGTAATACCATTTAAACATCCACTATTTTGTGTATATGTCAGATGTTTATTTCGTATATTATTGTCATATTTTTTTGAATTTGTATTGTGTTTATACATTTTGAGAGATAAGTTTATTATATTTCCTAATTAGATATGTTTTAATATTAATTTTATTAATAAAATTTATTCATAATGTTAAAGCTCACTTAAAGATAGATAGATATATATATATATACTTATTAGGTATATCTTTTGTCTTTTCTATTAAAATAAGTTCTCATACTATTAAAATTAATTCACTTAAAATTTTTATATTTAAATATAATTTAACCAAATTTAACATACCTTGGCTTCACTTGATTAACAACACAATTATAAAAGAATTTTATCTCATCAACTCTTTTTTATTATAGTTTATTAAAAATTTAAAATAATTTATATTTTTGTATTTAATATTTTATTCTCAATTTATCTTTATTATCACTTAAAATTTTTTTAAGACTCCAGTATTAATTTATAAAATATGAATAAATTAATTTTTTATTGATTTTTAATCTTAAAAATCATTTCACCTCTTAAACAATAACTTTCACATGTTAACGTATTTACAAAAGTAGAGATTTAATGTGTATAATAGATATTGGAGTTTATGATATATTTCAGAAAAAATAAATAAATTATATAGAAGTATATTTAGAGTTTTTTTCTTTTTTAGTGATTTTATATAAGAAAAAAATTAAAATATAAATATAAATAATAAATAGGAGTTTATGAGATTAAAAAAAGGGTTTAATACAAATTAAAAAGGTAGCCTATGACTAGGAATGGCAAAATATCCTGTGCGGATGGAATCCCACAGGATCCTATTTTGAATAGGGTGGGGATTGAGTAATTTTTATAAAAATAAAGTGGGGCATGAAAAAAAATAATCTCCAAATTATTAATGAGACCGGGGATGGAATTAAGTCTCCCCATCCCGTTTTCTATGAATATATTAACTGTAATTTTTAGTATATATTAATATATTAAATAATTTATCTATAATTTTTATATTTAACTAGGACATAATTTAATAATATATTTTTATTAATAAAAAATCTTTAAAATCTATTTTTTTGCTTATCGTAAACGACAAAAAGATATTTATTTTTGAATTGGACGATCATTGATTTTAATGAGAATGTGAAGTTATTAATAAAAAAAATCAATTACGCTAGGTACTAGATCATTCTCTAAATTCTAATTTTTTTCTATTTATTTTTTTATTTGTTATTTATTTAAAATTTTATTTATTGATTACTTATTCACATTATTGAAATATACTGTCTATTACTCTAGCTTGTTAATTTGATACTTTTTTAATTATATTATAAATTAAATTTTTTTATTGTTAAAATTGGTGAATATACATTAGTATTTAATATTAATAGATAAATAAAAATAAATAAATGAGTATGAAGAAGACATTCTCAACTTGCCTCATTAAATATTTTAGAGAGTGAAATAAAAAATAGAATTTAAAATTAAAAAAACAAATCAAAGTACAGGATAAGACCTCCCCACCTCTACCTAGCCCTATTGTTAGGGATGACAAAAAAGTTCATATTCGGATCCAGGTTTGAAAAAGACTCAAAACTCGGCTTGAAAAAAATTTGAGCTTCTTTTTTAAATTTGGATTTGGACCTGACCTAGATCCCTTTTATTTTTTATTTAAAAAATTCTAAATTAAATCATAATTTTTAATATATATGAATCTAACAATTGTTTTATAAAATAAATACTCTAAAAATTTAAATTTAACTAAAAAATTAAAAAAAATGTAACAATGATAAAATATATATATTAAACTATAAATATAAATTATACATGTCATATATATAAATTATACATATTAAACTATAAGTACAAATTAAATAATATAAATTTAACATTTGTTTTATAAAATAAATATTTAAAAAATTTTAATTTTACTAAAATAATAAAAAAAATTTAAAAAAAATAGGCTTAACCTAGATTTGGCCTGACCCAATTCAAATGTAAACCTAAATCCAATCCAACTCTAAAAAACTTAAGTTAAATCCGAATTCTAAATCAAAACTTAAATTTGAGTCCAAATTTTACCAACCGTACCCATTGGTACCCCTACCTATGACAACAAAAAAGCTTTTTAACGGATCATTATATTAAGAGGAAAATGAATAATAATAATTAGTTGAGGCTCGAAAAGAAGACCACGGAGGACTTATTAGGAAATTGGCTGGGGGGGTCATTAGCATCAGTCAGGAATTACCTCAACATTGGGCTCAGACATTCCAAGCTGAATCACCAATCCAATGGCCTAGCCCCAAGACTCAAAAATGGGCCCAATTGTTCCTACTTCTCTAGCTGGGCAGGCTTAAACCAGCCCCCTCCTTTCACTGTTAACTTAAAATTTGGCCCAAAGACAGGGAGACACTCCCATTGCTGCTCTTTCAATTAGGATTTAACTTTTTAAGCGACTTAAAAAACGTGAAATAAAATAAAATAAAATAGAGGGCTGGCACTATTTCTCTGTGATTATTGATCACAAACATACTAAAATACATTTGAAATATTTACGCTAAAAAAGTACAGGCACATTATAATACGCTCAAGGTGTCTGCATAATAAACTACAACTCCCACATTGTAGGACTCATAATATTAGAAAAATATTTAGAATTTTTTGTAAATAAATAAAATTTTGGGATCATTTTTTAATTTAATCAACAAATTCTTTTTAACATTTTTAGCCAAACATATTAAACAAATACTTTTAAATCCATGTTCCCCCTCAACTTAAATTTGTTTAAAACTCTAAGGCTTTTTTTTCAACTTTAGCAATTTGGATGACGGTGGTAATCAACAACAATGATAAGTAAATAGCAAAATATTATTTTAAAAAATATAGTAAATTTGTATTGTTATAACGTGTTGTTGAGTATTAAGTTGTAAATAAAATAAATTTTGAGAAAATAAAAAATAATAATAAAAGAAAAAAAAAGGAAAAATGATGCCTTTAGAATCGCTTGCGATTTCAAGCGCTTATCGTGTTGGGCCTAAGCATAAGGGTCACGCACCTCTTAGGGTTCATATCTCACATGTTATTTATTTAGTTTTAAAAATGAGACAGGTGATATATGATACAGTTCAAGAGTCATAAGAATTTCTATTTAAAATTAGAGTTTATTAATTTTGAGAATATATTAATTATTTTAAATCCTATTTTTTTTTTCGTTTTAGTATTTTATTAGTTTAGTAATTATTATTTGAGTGTAATTCTAATTTAATAGAAAGTCTTATTTGAATATGTTTAAGATAATTAACAGTTAGTATAAATATGTGTCTTTTATAATATTATAATGAAGATTGTTGTTTTGATTATTCAATTATATGAATAAATTTTTTGAGTTGTTTATTATTTCTCGGTATTCTTTTGAATCAACGAGATCTAACATCATAAATTTGGGAAATTCTCAAAATTAACATGAGTTTAGTTTAATTTTTTATTCTGTGCATTCTTAGACTAAACATGATGTTGAATCTATCATTTTATCTACCGTTTTGCCGCATCAATTTGCCTTTGCAGCAACAAAATATGTTGTTAGAAATCTGTCTTTCTACTCTCTTTTTTTACCAGTTAGAAGTTTGTGTTTCGTGATCAGATTCCCCTTTTTATAGAGACACAACTTATGTCAGGCATTGGGAAACACTTTATAAATAGTCTTTTCAATATTAGCATGTTAATTTGATACAAATATTACATCATTTATATCACAAATAACACCTGTAATTTTTCATAAACCATTCTCAAAATGTATTATTTTCAAAATCAACAAATTTTCGTGTTAATAGATAAATTTGATTACTATAATCTTTATAAATTAGAACAAACATAAAATCAAGATATGGGCCTTTTAAGAAAACACTGTCAATAACAATCACTAGCCTGATGAAAGAGTGAAAATTTTAAATATAAATAGGGATAGTAAAATTACCTGCAAACTCACTAAAATCCGCCTGCATTAAAAAGGATTTGGTAAGGTTTGAAGTGAGTTTGGTATACAAAATTACAACCCACAATGAATTTGAAACAAGTACAGGTTTGGTGAAAAAATTGCAGATACCCACAACGTGTATCTGCACATACTATATTTTTTAAAAAAATTAGAAAAATAAAAATGTGAGTTTTTTTCTTTTTTTTTTACATTTGTTTTTAGCCCACATCAAAAGATCTATATTTGGTTTAACGTCGCTCATACTATTCAATAAATAAATAAATAAAATTAGTTCAAAAGAACTAATGATTGTAATTGAAATTGAAATTGTAGCATTTAATGTAATTCAAATTGAAATTGAAATTAGAATATTTAATATTTAACATAATTAAAATAAAATTTAAAATTATAACATTTAATATATTTGAGATTAAACATTTAACATAATTAAAATTGAAAATAAAATTAGATTTGGAATGATAACATTTAATGTAATTAAAATTAAAATTGGATTTGAAATTATAAATACAATTGAAATTAAAATTAGAATAATAATATTTAATATAAATAAAATTAGAATTGGAATTAAAATATTTAACATAATTGAAATTGGATTTGGAATTATAACATTTAACGTAATTGAAATCTAAATTGGATTTGGAGTTATAATATTTAACGTAATTGAATCAAAATTAGAATTATAATATTTTAATGTAATTGAAATCAAACTTGGAATTAAAATTATAATATTTGAAAATTGATATCGAAATTGAAATTATAATTATAACATTTAACGTAATTGAAATCAAAATTGAATTTAGAGTTTTGACATTTAACGTAATTGAAATTGGAATTGGAATTGGAATTATAATATTTAATGTAATTGAAATAAAAATTAAATTTAGAATTTTAATATTTAACGTAATTGAAATCGAAATTAAATTTGGAATTACAACATTTAACGTAACAAGAAACAATATTAGAATCAAAACTATAATACCTAATGTAATTGAAATTTAAATTTAAATTATAATTAGAACAGTTAATGTAATTAAAATTAAAATTAGATTTTGAATTATAATATTTAATGTAATTAAAATTAAAAATTAGAATTAAAATTATAAAATTTGATGTAATTGAAATCGAAATTGAATTTAGAATTACAACATTTAACATAATTGAAATCAAAATTAGAATTAAAACTATATAATATTTTAATGTAATTGAAATCAACATTAGAATAAGAATTATAATATTTAAAGTAATTGATATTGAAATTAGAATTATAATTATAACATTTAACATAATTAAAATCAAAACTAGAATTACAATTAAAATATTTAATGTAATTAAAATTAGAATTGAAATTACAATATTTAACGTAATTAAAATCGAAATTGAATTTTAAATTATGATATTTAATGTAATTAAAATTATCATATTTAATGTAAATAAAATTAGAATTAGAATTGATATTATTTTAATTCCTATATTTTATGAATTTTCAATTAAATTAAGGTTATAATTTTATTTTTTATTATATTAATTCAAAACTCGCTTAAAATTTACGGATAACTCGTTGTAGATTAGTAATGAGTAAGTACCTATTAGTATGAGTTTGATAATGAAACTCCAAACCCGCAACAGGTTTGAAAAGGCTTAGATGTTTTATTTTTTAAACAGATGTAGATACAGGTTTAGGGTTATCCATCTCAAACCCAGTCCGCTACCATCCCTAAATATAAGGACTTAATGCTAAAAAAAAAGTATAATAATTATCCACTATCATCTATCTTCAAATAATTTATAGTATTTGGATTCTCATTTTTTACTATATAGCAATACGCAAGAAGTAATCTGAATGAATCCTTTAAAGTACCAACTATCACTCGTGAGTGCATGTTCTTTATCCCAATAAGCTATCATATATATTAAATTCATACCATATTCCTCAAGAACATCGATGGATTTAAGATAGAAGATGTTATTAGATGGAGAAGCTAATATTGAGTTTTATGGTTCAACAATGTTGTCTTGCTTATCCAAATGGGTTAAACATAAATCTCGAACTATTTTATATTTTCTTGTATATGAATCATACATATTATTAGGCTTTAACAAATAGCCTTCATCGCCCTCTTCTATATCATTCAATCCATCTACTTCTCTATCATCATCTTCATTACTGTTATCATAAGCATCCTCGTTTATTTGGCTGTTATAATAAATATCGATTAGGTCCTCATAATATCTCATTGGAAAAAATTGATAGTCAATTGTAGAGTTAATTAGAAACATAATATTTAGTATTATTAAAATTGTGCTATAAAATTGGTTACTACAACTTGCGAATATAATGTGATTTTAACAAGATCATTGGTTCTTTATAGAAATTTGTGTAATCTTATCACCTGTAAGGTATATAAGATCCACATTAACACATAACTGTACTAAACCTCTTCTATTAATCCCTATAAAAAATTGGCACATCTTAATAATTTCGGATTGTCAATAGTATATCATTCATTTATATTGTGGGCATTGAAATTCTTATAATGATATTATATTGATTAGAATTAACTCCAATTTCATTAAAAAAAATATATATTATAAAGTTGTTCATAATTCACATTCTTTAGAATCAAATATTGATACTTTGGTACCCAATTGTTGGGATTTGTGCTCGTGTGTCATCCTAATTTTATATGAATATTAAAATTTCATACTTTATGCAATAAATAAATATTTTATTAAATTACAAATTATTTTTTAAAGTAAGATGCTTGTAACATTTTGGACATTATATTGATTCGAATGAGTTCAGATAAGGTCTAAGGAGTTAAAACTTTGTCTGAAATGGGATAAAGATCTGAAAATATAATAACAATGACATAGTAACAAAGAGTTGCAAGCGTTACTAGGAAATGTTATTGTGCAAATATGTTCTCAAATTATATGTTCCTGGTCTATTTTCATATATGCACAGTCTGTCAAGTAGAACCTATTTATATAGATTAGTGTATATCTATATCTGGATTATTCAGATGATTAATCTTAGCATACCATGAGCTTAGTGGAAGCTCGTATAGATATACAGGTATTTAATGAGGACTGGATACTAAACTAGACTCAATGAAAACTTTTAATAGATATCCCATAAAACTATCAATTGAGGGTCTTTTTGAGTTGATTAGTATTCGTGGTCCCTTGACTTGAGTACTACAGTTAGCTTGTGAGTAATCCATCATACTTAGATTCTACACATGTCAGAGACTTTTCATGGTCTGACTACTAGATGTCACTAGGTATGGTCCGATGCTTATGGAGTCTTGTGTGTGTAGATATAGGATTCGTCAGCTCATATGGGTGAGTTAAATGTCAAAATGCTCTAAAGTTGTATTCCATGAAGTCTTATAGCCATAAGCATTCAACCGAAAAAGAGTTTCTTGTGGTGTAAACAATATCGCAAAAAAGTTTATAGATATTATTTATCGGAATACGAATCAAAGAGATAAGTTTATGGTTAAGCAATAGGGGACTTGACAGTGTTAATCTATGTCTCCGCTCTTCTAGGATATAAATGACAGAAGAATTATACGAATATGGATTAACCTTAACTTGTATAGTTCAATGCGCCATTTTGTATTTTTCATAACGTGTGTGTGAGGCATCGGTTATAGACTTACGAAAATATTTTGTGAGACAAAATAAGTGTGAACTTAGGGAGTCTCACTATATGAAGTGTACTAATTAAACACGTGAGTAGTGCACTAAATCGAATTGTTCGATCCAAATTTTTTTAAAAAAATATAAATTTATTTTAGAGTCTCTCGGAGAATAGTTAATGTTTAAATGTTAAACTTAAAATTGTGTCAAGTAAGACTTGACACTTTTACCTATATAATATATGTCTTAAATTATATCAATAATTTATAAAAATATTAAATTAAACATTAATCGATAAAATTATAAAATAATTTATTATTTCGTAGCATATTACATTCGATCATTTATAATAATTTATTATAAATGAATATGATTCCCTTGATACAATTGATTGCACATATATTAATTTGCTATTGGATAAGAACAAAAGCAATGAAAACTTGTTCAATTGCAATTGGCGAGATGTAAAATCAATAGCTACCTGTTAAAATTTTATTGGCCAAAGGAAATCTTTTGAAATTGTTAGTTTAACGGATCAATATTGCAAAGCCTTTTGCGTTTTGCCACTAAGCTTTATTTACCTCGTCACCTTATAACATTTGTCAATTCACTTACATTTGATTAGTTTTAAAGGGCAGCTCTTTTGAGTATATATATGGCCGAGTAAATGAATGATTTGTGAGCCGATTTTAGAAGCAAATTTTTTAATAGCTTTTACTTTTGTTAACTGTTAACAAAAACAAAAGTAATTAGAAAGAAAAACTTCAGTTTAAGAGAAAAAATTTTAATTAAAGTAAGAGTTACATCATACATTTTAAAAAATTTAAAGTTATTATTTTAATTTGAGAAAATTTATTATGTTCCTAATTAAAATTATTCAAAACATACTTCGAAAGTGAATTTTTTAATCTTATTAGTATAATAAAATTATTTTAATGTATATTAATTTTTCTGTGTTGTATATATGATATGTTATTATTAAATTATTTAATTATATATACAATCACTCGTAACACGACACACACACACACAAGACTTAATACCAACATATCTCTTTTGATCATTATTGAAGTTCTTCCACTTTTTCTCAAAATATATAAGAAGTGACTCATATTCTCCGTGATACTTATATAAAAAATTTCAAAATAAATTAGTAACTTGGCGTGATAAATTTGCTTGACTCGATGATACTTTGGCCC
Source organism: Ailanthus altissimus (assembly GCA_946807835.1). Classification (NCBI taxonomy): domain Eukaryota; kingdom Viridiplantae; phylum Streptophyta; class Magnoliopsida; order Sapindales; family Simaroubaceae; genus Ailanthus; species Ailanthus altissimus. Next base: position 28,971,060 of record OX327688.1, on the reverse strand, counting down.
ATTACACCAATTTGCCTAGCATGATAGGCTTATTGTGCTAGCTCGTAGGGCGTAATATTTTTTTTTGGTCTTTTTTTCTTATTTCATATGTAATAAGTGATCATTAAAAAAATATATTTATATATATGTGTGTATATATGTATGTATAACATAAGTATAATTTAAATTAATATAAAATAAAATAAAAATAAATTACAATAAAAAGAAAACATAACAATCTCACATTTGTTATAAAAATGTGATTTTTCTTATTGAATAATTTAATTCGATTTCTCTAAATCTCAAGTGTGCTTGTGTGTATTTTTTTATAAATATTATAAAGTTTAAATTTAAAATTTAGAATAGTGAGTTTCATATATAAAACAAGGATATTTCTATTAATTTATTAAATATTTAGCTACAAAAATTAGAAAATCTCATAGTTGGTTAAATTAAAAAATAACCCCAAAAAATTAATTAATTATAAAAAATTTCATATATATTATATTTTTGTTTCTTAGTCTCTACTAAGAAAATAATAGAGTGCTGGGCTAATTTTTTTTTTTTTTTAAAGAAGTGCTGATTCAATAAAAAAGAAAAAGTACATAACTACAACAGAGGAGAGACTTCATAGTGAGTCTCTTCGATCCAGATTTGTGGGGCTGTAAGGTCTAGGCTAAGCTTTGCCAACTTGTGAGCCACAACATTACAGCTTCTTGGAATAAAAAGAAAACCTATAATACTTAATTTATAAGCCAATGATGTAATTTCTACAATTAGATTACCAATTTCAGAACCGATGGAAGCTTTTTGCTTGATGTACCTGACTATATTGAGGTAGTCAGATTCAACTTGGATTAGGGCCAAACCTACCTCTGCTACCAGTTGGATTCCCAGCAGAACAACTTGGGCTTCTATGAACTCTGCATTGACTTTAAGTTGAGTTGGGATAGCTGCAGAAGCCATGACATCTCTTACAGAGTCCCTAATCATATTGCCCATACTAGCTTGCCTTCAGATTCCTCTAAGGCTGCGTCAACATTTACTTTGAAAGTGACTGGGCTAAGAGGTTACAAAATTAATTGGGGAGTGATCTGTCTATCATTGCTTGAAAGTTGTTTCTGCAAATTTTGTTTCTTGATAAGCTTCTAATATAGCTTTTGCATGACTTATAACTTGACTCGGATCTTTGACAGCCATCTCTTCTTGAACCTTATTTCTAATCCACCAAACTATCCAAAGCATCATCATCATCAGTTCAACTTGATTCCTTGACAGCCCTTCTAAGCTTTCACTAAATAGCCCACAAAGATCATTTGGATGTCTAGCAGTTGTAGAGGCAAACTGAGAAAGGTTCCAGATTTTTTTAGAGTGTTTGCAACCTGGCAAAGTATGCCCAACATCTTCATCCTGCCTCTTGCACTTGTTACAGATAATATCATTTGTAATTCTCCTCCTTCAGAGATTTATTTTTGGTGGCAACTTATTGATGCAAGCCATCCAAACAAATATCTTCACTTTTGCTAGGATATTCAGGTTCCAAAGGAAGTTACACCATCTTGACTGGTTTTTTAGATGTTGAGGGCTGATTTGGATTCTTTAACTGCTAGGCAAATCCACTGTGTAGGGTCATTTTTTGTCAGTGCCACAACAGCTAATCTTGTTCATTCCCTCTTAGGATAGGGATCCTTTGAATTATCTCCATGTCTTATGTTTTGAAGTTGTTGGATAACCTCTCTATGTCCTATTGGCTTTCCCTGGCAATGAGTTCAGAAACCTTAGTGCAGTTTAGTAAGGATCGTGGTGAGATAGGCTTGAAGCTCTTTAGTCTGGGCAACCAATTGTCCAAATACACTCTGACTTGATCCCCTTCACAATCTTCCATCTGGTTCCCCTTCTCAGCACCTCTCTACTCCATAAGAAACTTCTCCAAGTATACGAGGGTCTGGCCATTAGAGAGTTTAGGAACTGAATGATCCTTTATCCCTGCTTTACAAGTAAGGCTTGATTGAAAGCTTGCATGTCTCTAAATCTAAGCCCCCATTTTTTTTGTTTCACACAAAATACTCCAAGGCACCCGCTGAGTTGGTCTACTCTGCTCACTCCTGCCCCACCAAAAAGGCTCTAATTTGCTTTTGCATGCCCTCGTAAATAGCCATAGGCAATTTAAAAACACTCATAACATAGTTTGGAATGCTTTGGGCCACTTCTTTGATTAAAGTCTCCTTGTCTCCCTAAGAGAACCACTTAGAACTCCACTTGCATATTCTGCCTTGAATCTTAAACTCTAAGTTTTGAAAGGAAGCTCTTTTATTTCCCCCAATCATTGAAGGGAGCCCAAGGTACTTTTCATGAATAGATACTGCTCTTAACCTTAGAATATCACAGATTTCAATCTTCCTTTCTTAGCGTGTGTTAGAACTGAAAAATATTGAGAATTTCTCCATATTTATATGCTGACCCAAGGCCTTGGAGTAGGTATCCAGCATATTTTTTAGATTCCTGCAATTCTCCGGAGAAGCCTCGGAGAAAAAAGACTGTTGTCTACGAAAATAAGATAGGTTAAAGATAACTCTTTAGAAAACTTTATACCATGGATTAGCTTCTTTTTCTCTGCATCCACCGGGAGGGAAGAGAGAGCCTCAACTCCTAAATGAACAAGTAAAGGGACAAGAGGCAACCCTGCCTCAGATCCTTCTGAGGGATGATAACGCCCTTTGGAGCATCATTTACTAGCACTGAATAAGATGAGAAAGAGATACATTTCATAATTAAACTGACCCATTTTAAGGAGAAACCCATTATGTGTAGGACTCTCTGTAAGAAAACCTACTCTAGCCCGTCATAGGCCTTATTTAAGTCTAATTTTAAGGCTGCCCAATTTGTTTTCCCCCTCCCAATGCTTCTGATTTTATGCATACACTCATATCCCACTAGAACATTATCAGAGATCACTCTATTGCGAACAAATGGACTCTGGTTAGGGAGTATCAAATCATTCAGCAAGTGTTTCATTCTATTAGCAATGACCCTAGCTATAATTTTGCAAATCACATTACAGAGGCTAATAGGTCTATATTCCCCTATCCTCTTAGGATTCTTACATTTATGAATAAGAGTAATGAAAGTGTGGTTTAACGGGGAAAATGTCACCTGATTCATTCAGGATGTTATTACAAACACTCTATACTGAGTTCTGGGTAGCCTCTTAATGATTTTGAAAAAATCTCGTAGACAACCCGTCTGGACCTGGAGACTTCATTGGATGCATCTGGGAAAAGGGCTTTGAAGATCTCGCCCTTTGTGAAAGGCTTGTCAAGTTGATCGTTCATCTCGTTGGTGACAATGTGCTTTAGGCCGATCATGGCTTCTTCCATGCATTCTGAGCTAGGGTTGGATGAAGCAAAAATTTCTCTGAAATGATCACAGATGATGTTCCCTAAAACCTCATCCTCTTCAATCCAGCAGTTGTTCCCATCCACGAGACCCTTAATGAGGTTCCTTTTCCTTCTTTCGTTGGCTTTGGCATGAAAGAAACGAGTATTCTTATCCCTTCCCTCAACAAGAATGTTTTGGCTCGCTATTTTCAGTGAACCTCCTCCTAAAGCAACAGAGTTTCTAAGGCCTTTTTAGTTTGCTTAAACACCTTTGGATCCTCCAGTCCTCTAGTTTTCTCTCCATCTCTCTCAACTTTGAGTCTAGCTTTTGAATTTCCTGCCTTCTCTTTCCAAATTTTTCCTTGCTCCATAATCTGAGAACCTATAAGTTTAAAAAATCTTTTGAAAAAACTTAAGAGACTACCTACCCGTTGCTTGTGTCCACAGGTTGTTCCCAAATTCGTTGGATTATTGATCTACACTCTTCATAACTGCACCAGACAGCGTCATAGTGAAATCTGCTAAAACTATTCTTTCTCTTTCCCCATTCTTCATCTTTACTTTTAAAAATCTCTAATAAGATTGGCTTATGATCAGAACTATTCGTGACCAGTCCCGAGGCTCTTGAACCCTTGAAAATGTTTCTCCAGTGTTGAGATACTAAAAATCTATCAAGTTTTTCTTCTACTCTATCCTTTCCAATCCTCTTATTTGACCAGTGAAGAAAGAGCCAAAACAGTCCAACTCAGTCAAATTGTAATCCTGAATAGTCTCTCTGAACTCTGGCATTGCCTCCTCTCATCGTAAATAGCCACCTCTTTTTTCTTTGTGGCTAGTGATTTCGTTGAAGTCTCCTCCAATCACCCACGGAAGCAAGTACAACCCTGCTAATCTTCTCAACAACGTTAAAAAATGTTTACGCTTGGACTGCTTAAGATACATAAAAACCTATAAATCTGCATAAAGAGCCTCCTGCGTATTGAACAAAACAGTCTCTATGATGTTGACTGTAAGATATAATTTTTATCTCTACTTCTTCCCTCCAAAGTAATGCTAAACCCCCTTTCAGTTAGCATAACAATGGAAGAGTTTTTTTTTTCTAATAAAAAAAAGAAAACAATGGAAAAATTTTAATAAAATTCAGAAAATATTTTTTTTTATTACACCACATAAATATAAACCCTTTCATGTTAATGTGAGCGGGTTCAAAACTCTCTCTCATTTTAACACAGTAAATTTACCACTAAAATTATCACTGAAATAATTTTTTTAATAAAAAAATACTCAATCCAGCACTTGAACTCTGAATTAGGCTTGATGCTTAAATAACCGATTGCTTTGTAACTTAAAATTTTCATGAAATTTTATCATTAATCGGGGAGCTACTTTTGGTGAGGCTTTATTTATAATTTAATTAATTTAAATCATTATTTTATTCCAATAAATACTTTACAAATTGTTGCCTTCAGTTTCAGTTAACAAAAGTTAGTTGGTCGTTAATACTTAATAGAACGTAAGTTAACGTCAGGTGCGAGTTTCAACTCCCACAAGTCTCTGAAACCAAAAATAAAACACACCTGAAACGCATTTTCTATTATTTCATTTTCGTTAATTTAATTTAATTTTTTTTTTTAAATGACGAAACGAAATGTGCACTTCTGTTGGTTAAGCTTTATTGTCTGCATCCATGATCCAACCAGAGGTGTCTGATGTCTCAAGGACATTTACGTCATTCTTCATGACCACTTCAGTCTAAACGACAAAACGACAGCAATAAAATACCAAACTTCCAGAGGGGTGTTTATGTCATTTCAAGACTCTCAATCTCGTCTAATTATAAAAGAAACAAAATTAAAAAGGAAAAACTTTTAATTTAATTCAAAAACACGAATTGCGTTTGCGGTTTTCTCTTATAATCTTATTTAGCTGAGGAGGTGTTTTTATCGCGCCTCTTCAGGTTCAGAATCTCTCCCAAAAGAACAAAAATTTCACTCTCTCGTTTTCTCGTTTCATTTTTCGTTAATTTCGCGCGATGGCGTATGATAATTTGACAGATAAGAACGCTATTTTCAGAAAGCTCAAAGCAAAATCCGAAAACAAGGTCTGTTTCTTTTTTCTTTTTTCTTTTTTTAATTTTGTGCTGTGTTGTTTGGATCTGACTCAGATCTGCGAAATTCGTAACCGGATCTTGAAATTTTAAGTGCTATATGTCTTTATTTATGTGTATATATGTATTTTTTATTCGCAGATATGCTTTGATTGTAATGCGAAAAGTCCGACATGGGCGTCGGTGACGTACGGGATCTTTCTCTGCATCGATTGCTCCGCCGCTCACCGGAGCCTCGGTGTCCATATCAGCTTCGTTAGGTATTTATTTCAGTGACTTTTTTTTTTCATTTTCTTTTTACTTTTCTATTCAATTACCTGATATTATTATAACCGTTAGTATGTTACCCATGTCGATAGGTTTACATAGAAGAAGATCTAAAATTTTTAAATTGTGATTTTCATTTTCTTATTTAGAACCTCATGGCTTCTTATTTATATAAATTTTCAGTGCTTTAATACATTTGTTGATATCTCCATAGATGATTTGCACAACAACTTGTGGGTCAAAATTATGTGATTAGTTCTGTGTGGCAAGTGACGAGATCTATGTGTATGGATGGATTGTTTGGTTGAGAAATGTGATTGGTTAGTAATTTATTGGATCCAAAAGTCATGTTATAATCTTTTGAATTTCTAAATAATGCTATTTTTATTGCTTAGCCAAAGATGTTAGTCCTTAAGAATATACAGTTGGTATTAATTCCTTTGCTTTGCAGTTTTCTATTCTGATCACTAGTTGGTAAGTTGTGAGAATTCTCTGTATTTGTTGTGGAATGTGGAAAATATTAGTTTATTTAATCATGTATGGATGGCTTGGAAATTATAGTATGGATGTCCTGATTTCTAGTCCTAATTAGTGTTCAGCTGGAAGGTTCTATCAGCACTAGTGGCGTACTTGTATAAAGTAGGTACGGAGTTTTCTAATTGCTTTCAACATGTTGCTTCTCGTAACCTTTATCTGATTAGGGGAGTGCATTATCCTTGAAGCTAATGTTTGTCTGGGATATATAATTCTATACCCAGTTTGTAGCTTTATATTATTGCTTGGCAAGAGTGTTGTACAATTAGGAAAATCTTCTGTAATATGCCCAATTTGCTGCTGTGAAGTTCTTAAACTAAATACTAGCGTGTTTGTTCCAATAGTGGGCAAGAATTTGCATTTTGCTTCTTCTTTTTTTTCGTTGTCAAAATTCACATTAGATGGCCTATGTGATCCTTATTGGAGTTCTGATTGAAGGAATACTGCATGCTGTGCTCTCATATATGTGTATTTTGTAATTATGAATCTCTTATAGGTTCTGTTCATATACCATTTATGTGCAACTGAACCTCTGAAGACAGGTATAAGATGTTAATTATTATAACTGACCCGTAATTTGCTGCATTCTACTCGGGTGCAATTTTAATTTTTTCTGCCATCCTTATTTGATCAAATAACTGCAGAAGATTCCACATAAGATTGGTGAAAAGAAATGCATTTTGTTCTCAATTATTTTATGGAAGTGAAACTGTCTGTGGGTGGATACTTATTTAGGAAAGAGTTCCCCCTGGATAAGCTTGTAACACAAGTAAATTAAGGAGAAGTTGGTACAGATGTGATTGAAGAGGTAGGCTGTAGGAAATGAAGACTGGTAACAACCCCTTCTAGTAGGTCTTATGTGGTGGCATGCCCAAGTTCTGGCCAATCTAATTCTGATTTCTCATGGTGCTAAAAGCTTATATGATACTTCCAACTAATATTGGTTCTGTTATCATTTCTCTCATTGTTTATTGGTTAATTATTGATCATTCACTTAATGAATACATGAATGAAATGAGTATTTCCCATTTCCTTTAACATGCCTAGTGCAGATTCTGAAGTGTCTAGTAGAACATATAAATTAAAACGAGATATTTAGCAAGTTTGTATTCCTTAGTCTGTCTTTCTGAATTTTTCTTTTAGGTCAACAAATCTAGACTCATGGAATCCTGAGCAGTTGAAAATGATGATCTACGGAGGAAACAACCGTGCGCAGGTTTTCTTTAAGCAGCATGGATGGACTGATGGAGGAAAAATTGAGGCTAAGTATACCTCAAGAGCTGCTGAGTTATACAAGCAGATACTTGCAAAAGAAGTTGCTAAAAGTATGGCTGAAGACACAGGTCTACCATCATCTCCTGTTGCTTCTGAGGCGCCGCAAACAGCTAATGGATTTCCAGATGTTAAGATCCAGGAAGAGCCTAAAGAAAATTATTCAGGAAGGAAAGAAACTCATGATGCTCCTATTTCGCCAAAAGTTTCTCATACAGTTTTTAGCAGTACTGTAAAAAAGCCGCTTGGTGCAAAGAAAATTGCAAAGGCTGGGGGTTTAGGTGCTCGAAAGCTTACTACAAAGGTAAATTTCAGTTTTTCTCAAGTCTATTTCTTAATTTGTTACAGGAGTAGGTATTTGAAGTGATAATTTGGTTTGATATTTGCTATCAGATTGTTAATTTTTATTAAAATTCCGTTTCTTAGCAAAACATTTAATTGAATGCAGGCAAGTGAAAGTCTCTATGAGCAGAAGCCTGAAGAACCAGTTATCCCGGTTCCTTCCTCAACTAGCAACACTCCTCCGGTTGGTTCATCTTTTGCATCTCGCTTCGAGTATGTGGAAAATGTCCAATCTGCTGAGTTGGGTTCTGGTGGAACGCAAGTGCTTAGTCATGTAGCCCCCCCAAAGTCATCAAGCTTCTTTGCCGAATATGGGATGGACAATGGATTTCAAAAGAAATCTAGCTCCTCGAAAGTACAAGTAAGCTATGTGACTTATATTAGGTGACTAGGAGGAATTAACTAGGTTAATGTAAATTAGCTGCACTCTATAACTCTCAAATTGATATTATTATCACCTTATGGGCTCTCAAAGCTCGAGTGCAGACACTGCATGCAGACATTAATTCCTTAATACATGCATACATGCAGATTTCTGACTATATCAAAATTAACTTTGGATATCACTTGTTTTATTTTTTAAATTTGGCTCTTTGTATCCATATGTAACATCATATCTGTATTTTTTATGGTGTTGTTTGAAACCATCTCACATTTTTAATTGGAAAAAGACTTATTTTTTTAGTATCCTATACATGTATTCTGTGTATGTCAGGATCCTATGGGAAACATCGTACTTTAAAATAACATGCATACTTCTAATTTTTCAAAGACGAGAGTAAGGATCATAGGATATATGCCGATGTCATATCCCTCTAGAGATGTCCATGTTTGCTTAGTAGCTGAGTTGTGACTTGTTATGTTGGATTCATCACTTATCTGATGGACAGAAACTATCTGCACAATGTCAATATTGGTTTGGCCTTGGGGAATATTACATTTGGAATATTCTTGTATTTAAGCTTGCTTTAAGTTGCTGATGATATTTTCTATTTCCTGCAAAAATAAAAAACTTGGGTTAAGTTGCAGACGATGCCTTGGAAATGGGTTTATTATATATGAAACAAACTCCTTGGAGTGAGGTTAAACTTTGTGGTCTAGACTCTGCATCGTTATCTTCATTTATTTATGGATTTCTTACATTTAAAACTGCATGTTTCTGGTTTTAGTGTTTTTAAAGTTTCTTTTATTGATTTTTTTGTTTCTAGATTTTATTGCAAATAGTATATGCATTGGTTCCATTCATGTTAGCTACAAATCTGCATGAGCTATACACATGCCTTTGTGGCACCTTTTTCTTATTACATCCTTTTATTGTCAGATTCAAGAAACTGATGAAGCAAGGAAGAAATTCTCCAATGCAAAATCTATTTCATCAGCCCAATTTTTCGGGGATCCTAGCAAACCTGCTGACCTTGATACTCAAGTTTCTTTGCAGAAGTTCTCAGTATGTACCCTTTTGCAGATTATGTTTTTTAAATATTTTGTTTCAAGTTTCTGAATGTGCATGTGTTCTCTTCCCATACTATGTTGGACTGGCTTATTAAGCAAACAAATTTTAACAAAATGGAGGAATTTCCCTAGCAACTCTGATCTGAAATTGTTTTTGATGGTAAACAGCCAGTCTAATTTTTAGGGGTGTGGGAGGGGCATGGAAGTGCAGATGGTATGCGAATGAGTGATGTTGTTGATTAGAGCTATAGGTCAGAAACATCCTAACTAACCCTGTCAAAGTTATTAAGTTCTTTTCTCAACTTGATTTCTGGAAATATCTTAACTAAAACCGATCCAAGTCATCATGCCCTTTTCTTTTTCGTCTTTCTTTCGATTTCTGGGGTTGAGGTTATTGTACTTATTCTGAAATTGAATGTTGAATCTTGATGTATATGTGAATTAGAAATTATTGTTCTTCATAAATATACATAGAAGTTGCTGTGGGCCCTTTGAAATGGAATTTGTATATTGTTTTCTGTTTTTGAAGTCTGTATTAAAAAACTTTGTTATTTCCAGGGTTCAACAGCAATCTCTAGTGCTGATCTTTTTGGCCACAACATGGACAATCCTATTGACCTTACTGCTAGTGACCTTATCAATCGACTCTCATTCCAGGTACTGAAATATTGTGGTATTTTGGGGAACCTTGTAACAAAATTTATTACGTTCGTAGGGACATGAACTTTGCTGGTTCTCAGTGGGAAATCGGGCTTCTTTTTTTGTAATTTATTATTTCACTGATTTATCATTGTGATGCTTTCTTTTTGTTGTTATTATTACTATTATTTCTTTCTACTTCACTTGATTTCTTTCTCAGGCACAACAAGACATCTCTTCCCTTAAGAACATGGCGGGAGAGACCGGAAAGAAGCTAAGCACGTTGGCATCCAGTCTGATAACTGATCTTCAAGACAGAATACTCTAATATTAATGTGTTCTGTTCTGTGTTGGAATATATATCTGCAGTTTGTTAATTTTACCGCCAACTTCTTGTGTAGGGTATGTAAAATGAGTTCCATCATACAATTCTTTTGGAAGACAAATAAAAATTATAGAACTCTCCAGGGCATGCATACTACAGCCTAAAGACTGGGCTTTTGTGATGGTTTTATCACACAGTGGTTTGTTTTGAGACACTAATTATATGTGCCATTTCATGATTTCATTTTGTTGAATTTTATGTACATTTGTAAACCAACCCCGAGTTTCCTGCTGTGTATCAAGAGTGCCAGGAACTTATCAGTTTATATAAAAAAAAATATGATATATATTTTTTGTTACATTGTTTTTGCATCTCATTTCACTTCACGGCATTTAATTGTCGAATAATCCCGAAATTTACTGAAATTCGTCTTTCTCCACTTGCTTGGATCGTCGATCGGTGCCTAATTGAACGGATGAATGCTAGTGCGTGTCACCGACGAGAACTCCATAAATTTAGCTTATAACAACTTTTGAATATTAAGAATCCTCGTGTAAAAGAAGAAATTCTAATTCGATTTAACCCTCGTATTAATTCTAATGTAGGATGTGTTCTAGCACATCTAGTTTTGGGAGATCATAATTCGGCATTAATAAATTGGTTTGAAACTTTCGATCATATCTGGGAAGCTCGCACCTAATCTAATTTTTTTTTTTTTAGAGTAATACTATTTTTAAAATTATATTCTAAATTAATTTATCAATTAATTGGTGGTGAAATAATTTAAAATACAAAATTATTTATTACACTATTTATCATTTAATAGTTGTTTTACACATTATTTAAAATATAAAATTTTAAAATATTATTTAAAAAATGTAGCATTATTTTTTTCATTTATCCATCACATGCTTATAAGTGGAAATTGGCCGGCACATATGGTTTCACTATGTCACTTATGGCTCGTTTGGTTATACTTTTTAAAGTTTTTAAAAATATGTCTTTTAAAAAAAATTTATTGATTGTTTAGTTGTTAATTAATTTTTTATTAAATATTAAATTGTTTAGTTATATATTATTAAAAGTGTTTATCTATTATTAAATTATTAAAAATGACACTTAATAAATATTAAATAAATTTATTTATTTAAATTTTAAATAAACTAAAATATAGTTAAATTTATCATGTATTTCATCGTATCCAACTCTTAAAATTCAAGAATATAATCAAATTAATAAAAAATAATTAATAAATTAAATAAATTATTGTATTTGATAAAAACAATTGAAAATAAAATAAAATAAAATAGTACTAGACAACAAATTTTTAGTAAAGTCTTTTGGAGACGCAATGACCGTGGAGATATAAAAGTATAATGATTTTAAAAAAATATTAAAAAAATATTATTTTAATATAGTTAATTTTTATTAAATGTACATAATAGAGTTAATATAATATTATTAAGTTATATGTAACATTATACAAATATTAAAAAAATTCAGAAAATTCAATTTTCAAAAATTTAAAATTAAAATTTTTAAAAGTAGAGGTAATATAATTTTTTAATTTTTAAAAACTATTTTCAATTACAACTAAACATTGTCAAAATCTTAAAAAGCTTTTTGTATTAAAAATATTCTTTTAAATGATAAAAAAAAAAAAAAACCAACCTAACAATCAAACACTTACTATGCCGATTATCAATAATTAGAAGTTAGAAGGTATCTCTTTATTATAATAGCACAGCATTATAACTGGAATTTTGCAATTTTAATTAATGAAATTTTCACTCTCTATATCATACAAGTCGCCTTACATTGCCTTATTTTTAATTTATAATAATTTTTATTTTATTTAAATTTTATCTTTCTATTGAAAACTTAGATTTCATTAAATATATATATATATATCTTAATTTGAGTGGATCTTTTAGGATCGTTTTCTTTTTTCTTTCACAAAAATATATTAAAAAAAAGGAATTTAAAAAAATCAGTCGTTTTATTAATTTTATATCTCAAATTTTATAATTGTAACTCATTTTTATTTATCTTCTCCTTGATTTGCAAAACCTATATATCAGTTTTGGACCTTAAATTCTTCGGAATTATGGTTATATTTCATAATAAAAATATTTTGAGAAGCAAGAATCTTATATAATTTGCAAATAAGATTTCCATCTATAAATGACGATAAAACTATGAAAAAAGAAAAATTATTGTAAAATATAATTATTTTATATACATATTGAACGGTCGGAATCAAATCCTCTCACAATGTTAAGGAAAAGGCATAGATAGTAGGTGATATTTTTTTTTATCCCTAATCAATTTTTATAAAAAATAAAAAATAAAAAATTCATTATTATCTATTACATTATTAAGATTCAATAATACCAGTAATAACTAAATAGTAAACATTAATATATTTTGATAATATTTTGGATTTTCTTTTGGTAATGAGTAAATATCATAAATGAATCTTAAATAAAATATTTATGGTCTATTTTTAATTAATTAACTTACGAGGACTGTAAGCAAATAGAAAATATATATATATATATTCAATAATCAATAATAAAGAGTAAATTTTTTAACTTAAATTTTTTACTTAATTACATTTTTGTTCATTAATTTTTTATATTCTAATGGTACAAGTTTGTAATATTATATATATATATATATAAAAGTTCGTAACATTAAATATTATTTTTTTGATTTTAATTTTGAATTTACATCATTCTGATAGTTTATGTTATCTTATGCTTGGTGTAATAAAAGATTAGATTAGATTATATGTATATTTTTATTATTAATTTTTTTTAAATAGTTAATTATTTATGCTGATTTAATAATTAATTTATTAATTTAGTTAAAAAAACAAATTTTAATCTATTTGTTAGAATCTAAATATTTTTAGTAACAATAAATATATTAAATTATTGAAAAAAATTTATATGACACTTAACTTACTTGCAATAATCCAACTTGGCACTAACATCCAATTCTCTTCATGGGTAACTTGATTTAAAATGAATTACTTCGTTGAATTGAGTGCAAATCTAAATACTCGGGCTTTTATAACTTATCCTATAAAGGCCATTGAGTGGGACTGAATCAAGACATGTGTTTTTACTTAATACAACTATCAAATGATACATTATTTTATAGTATTTATAAAAAACACAATAATTGATATTATTGGAGTTATGCTACTTATTTTATTGTTACCGCTTACCAACATAAAATCAATATAGTAGGATGTTGGTTCTTAACATGCGCTCTGTATCATTTTCACATTTAAAAGCTTTATGATTTATTGTTACATATAGAGATTTAAAATTTCTTTTATTAACTCTCATAAAGAATTACACATCATAATTCTTTCATATTTTAATAGGTTTCAACTTTACCATTATTCAATTAATAGAAACTCTCAAAGATACTTTATATTGCATATTATCAACATTAATGCACAACACAATATTCAACAACTTTTTATATTTTACATCATTCAAAATTAAAATATTAATATTTTTAAATTCAATATATCTTTTATCACTGTTATTAGAATTTTTCCACATTCTTCAAAAATATAAAATGAGTCATTCACGTTTCATAATACCTATAAAATAAAGATACAAAATATAATTAAAATAATTAAAAAAATGCACGAAGCTGCGCCAAAATAACAATGCATACCAATCCCACACGAGGATGAGTGCGTGTTTGCACGTTTGGCATGCGAAGCGTAATTTGTTGCTATCTCACGAGCTCATCACGCAGCTTGAGCTCTTTTTTTTTCTCTTTTCCAAATTCGAAAATACCCTAGATCCATTTTATTTATTTTCTTTATTTTATCATATTACACTATATTTGTATTTCAACCTCACATATTTATAAAATAAATACAAATACTCCGTAACATAACTATTATATTCGCAAGTCAAAATTGAAAAAAAGTTAAAATTTATAAATATACACAATACAAACTCTAATTTATATTGATACAAAATAATCGTACTATTTTTCCAATAAAAAATTTGAAACATAGTTTTTTTGAATTCAAATTAGTGGAGTGTAGATTTTGAGAATGCCAAATTGGAGATATTTAATTTTAATGATTTAGTTATATTTTAGAACTAAGGGTAATTTTATCCATTAACCTCAATTTTGAGTCTAACTACTAAAGATTAAAATTTTATTTGTGGTTAACAAGATAATATACCTAAATTTTGGACTACTTTGAAAATTTTTCCTATTTAACTTTTCTGATATTTGGTGCTTTGACCTGGCATGAGAAGAGGAAATTAGGTGGATCGAATAGTTAAAAATGTAAGGAATTTGATTCAATAAATTACTTCCAATATATATACCAATAATTATTAATTATTGACAACTTTTTCAACATTTTCATAATAAAAAAGTAAAATATGTAAAAATAATATTAATTGATTTAATTGGTAAGTTATTTGGAGCAGTTAGCAGTAAATGTACATTGGATTTAAATACATTACCTCAGGTTCATAATTCTGAAGTAATTAATTTTTATTTGAATAATGTTATATATTTTAATTTTGTATGATAATTAATTATTAAATATAATAAATAATTTTAAAATTTATATAATTTCATCATTCAATAATTATTTGATAAATTATTATTTAAATATAATTTAAAATTTAATTTAAAATGAGTAGTATAACTCTTTTTATTTATGTAATAATATGCTTAAAAAGATAAAACAATTAAAAAATACTTCTTATAATTATTATTTAAAACTATCAAACAAATTCCTTTCACTGTTCCGAAAATCAGGTAAAAAGATGCTGACTGTGACTGCGAAGGAAAAATAGAAAGGGAAAAGGGTTTTGGTTTACGAATTTGTATCTGCTTAGTGATTAGTCTCAATTTCGGCGTAAGCAACAAAGCAAAAGCAAGAGGCCAAAAAATGGCGGCTGAGTTTTCCCTCTCTTTTCAAAACATCCCCAAAACGCAATTCTAAAAACCCCCTTCCCGCTTCTTTTTCTTCCTCTTCAATTTTCACAGCAAACAAAGCTCCCTCCGTTCCTACTCCAAAATTCAGTTCCCATCTCATACATGCAAGTCCTATAAGGCTTCAATTTTTAGATCCCTCCATCAGTTTCTGTTTTTCAATGGAGACCCGCCTATCAGAAACCCTAGAAACTAACTCTGTTGCCCAAGAAAATCTTGACGAGTCCTCACTCTCTCCGCTTAGAGAAACCTTAGATGGTCATTGTTTGGTTTCTTTATCATCAGATCCAAATGGGTCTTCATCAATTTCAGCTATTGTCCCTCATGGGCCAAAGATTCTTGATGATTTATCTCCGCCCACTGATTCATTAATGGGGGAAACTGAAACCCTAGAAGATGATAGCCGTCAGTCTTTGGTTTATCATGGGCCTCTTCCTAGAGACCATCCTTCGAATCTTGGTGGGTCTTTAGAAACAACGAGAACCCAAGAGAAACAGCCACTAAATGGTGTGGAAGAAGAACAAAACGATGATGTAGAAGAAGAAATTTACAGTGACATGAAGCCTAGTGGTCCGTACAGTCGATATCACTGGGGATCATGGTCTCGTCAGTCGCATCCGCTCTCTCAATCGGAGAAGCAGTGGCCTATCCAAATAAAGCCTACTGGAGTTGTTAGTTCTTCTAAATTAATTTCAATTTCAATTTGCATTTGTATTTTATTGTTTTGGTGCGGATTTGTTTAATGTTATGTTGACAATGGCTTTTGCAGGGTGCGGGGCTTGAGAATTTAGGTAATACGTGTTTTATGAATGCAATTCTGCAATGCTTCACTCATACTGTGCCCCTTGTTCAAGGTCTTCGTTCCTGCAACCATGTGAAGCCCTGTCACGGTAATTTGTCAATTACTGTATTTAGGGTTTATACATAGTGTTGTGATTTGGTCTGTGATTTAATTGTATGAATGTTTGAAAATTTTCAGGTGGTAATGAAGGTTTCTGTGTTATTTGTGCTCTTAGAGACCACATTGAACTATCGTTGGCTTCACCAGGAAAAGTTGTTTCTCCCTGGCAACTTGTTGACAATTTGAACAGTATCTTTTCTGTCAACTTTGTTTATATTCGCACCAAATACATTCTCTAGTTTTGTGATAATTAGTTTGATTAGCATTTGATGGCATTTATTTCTTAATAGCAGTGATATAATGTTAGTGCATTTAATCTTTATTTGATATTTAGAAGGGTTGTTGTGTCAATTATTTGTTTTAGTTGCTTGCAATCCTTGATTTATGTGAAATCAGACATTTCATCATCTTTTGAAAGATACCAGCAAGAAGATGCTCATGAGTTCCTGCAGTGCCTGTTAGATAGACTTGAAAGGTGTTGTTTGGATTCAAAGAAAAAGGTTGAGGGTTTGTCTCCCCGAGAAGACAACCTAGTGGAGCATATTTTTGGTGGTCGCCTTGTTAGCAAGGTATTGATTTAGTGCCTTTGACCCTCTGCTATGCTAGGTACTTGTGAAATATGCTACTTTTCTTGATGTGTGGATTATTGAATCCTTGGTTTTCTTTTCTATGACTGGTGTTTGCATTTCAGTTGCGATGTTGCAATTGTGGCCATTGTTCTGACACTTATGAGCCATTGATTGACCTGAGTTTGGAGATTGAAGATGTGGACTCACTTGAAAGAGCACTTGAATCCTTCACAAAGCTGGAAAAGATTGAAGATCCAGATACAAAGTTTACTTGTGAGGAGTGTACTGAACAGGTGTCAGTAGAGAAGCAGCTTATGCTGGACAAGGCTCCTTCAATTGCTGCATTCCATTTGAAAAGATTCAAGACTGATGGGTCCTATGTTGTGAAGATAGACAATCATGTGCAGTTTCCATTGGAGCTTGACTTGCAGCCTTACATCAGTGGTGGTCAAAACAATGATGTGAGTCTGACATCATCCACTTATTGCCAAAGGATAATTTTAGTAGAAGAGTACTGGTAGAGCTGTTAATAATTTAACTGTCTGTGTTTGAAATGAGTAGCTGGTTAATTCTTCTTGAATAGCACACCTTCATTTCTGATTTTGAGGAGCTTTCAGAGGTCCAAAAGGACCTGGGAATCCAAATGTTGATTAGATGATTAGTTCTTTATGCTTGTATAGTGTTATGTAATATGTTAACATTGTTTTGCTTTGTTTCCAATAAACATTATATCTTCTCTTACCTCTGGTACAAAACTTTTTAATAAAAATTATTCTTTTGCTGATCAATTACAATAGGTAGAGTTAAAGTATCATCTGTATGCAATTGTGGAGCACACTGGATCGTTACCTACTTGTGGGCATTACTTTAGTTACATTCGTTCCTCTCCAGACACTTGGCACAGGCTAAATGATTCAAGGGTAATTTCTCCCATAAGTATACTATAGTTAGCTTTTGATGGAAGTTGTTTTCCTTTTCAGGTTTTATTAATATGCATGCTACTCAGTTTTGCTTCCATAACAGTCAAATTGTTAACTAGAATTTAATTAGTGTATTAATTTTTTTTTCCTTGTCTGGATTTGGTAGTTTTTTTGTGATTGTATATTCATTTGGCATGTCAAATTGAGATATCTTGCTGTGTCTTTGAAGAACTTTAACATTTTTATTTCAAGCATCTATGAGTTACAGATGGTTGAGGTGATTTTTATTTGTTCATAAATAATGACATGTTAAGTTCAATTTACGTGGCCAAATCAAAACACAACATATCTTATTGTTTGGATAATGTTGCTTGACTTGTTAATTTGTGTATTAGAGATTTATGGGAGTCAAAGTTTCTTTCTTCCTTGGCTTTTTTCAGTGTTGTTGATTGTTCTAATATTCTTTTATAAATTGAATGTGGTTGCTCAATTTCAGATTAGTTTTTGTGAATCTTCCATTGGTTATATCCTGCAACATCATTGAATTTCTTTGTGTGATCTATTGTAGGTCACTAGGGTTGAGACAGAATTTGTGCTCTCCCAGGATGCCTATATTCTGTTCTATGCCAAGCAACCTACAGCCTGGATTTCAAGTTTGTTAGAAGCTGAAAAGCTATGCTTGGGTGCTGACATTTCAAATTCATCCCCCAAGTCAGTCCTGGATAATGTGGACTGTGATTATACTTCCTGTACTGGTGTAGCAAATGCTGAAATTTGTGAGGCTGATGAACCCAGGGATTCTGCTGGTTGTAGTTTGTCCAAGTTCTCTAGTGAATTAAGATCTGAAGATGTTGAGGATAATGAAACTAGAGATGCTGGGAAGGAAATATCTACAAGTTTAACCTCTGAAACAAGGCAGAATGCAGCAGAAGTTGAGACTAGAGATGATACTCCCATGACTGATGCTTGCAGGCAACTCAGAGCAAATGATTGTCATGGAGTTTCTTGCAGTGAGAAACTAATTAACTTGCCTTTTTTTGAGGACAATAATGGCAATCAGGGCATTGGAAAAGTTAAAAGCAATGATGGTTTCCGTCCTCTGACACCACCTAGATCTCCTAGTCCAGATACCTATTCCGGCAGGCCTTCAGGTAAAGAAATATACTGCATCTATTATTGTTATTATTATTATTATTATTTTTATTTGTTTGAATGTTTCCATATGAAATTATTAAGTAGAATTAACATGTGAGTTTGTGATTTGTTAGAGACCCATCATGCCTCCCGTGAGCATCTAAAGTTGGAGAATAAGGTAAATTGTAAAAGACAATTGGAAAGGGATGGCAAGGATTTAGAGAGAAAGGAAGCTATTCGATGCATTAAAAAGACAATGCATGGTTCAAGGGGTATGAAACTTATGGCTGCTATAAATGATGGTTCTTTGAACAAGAAGAGAAGATTCAAAACATCTCCATGTAAAAGGGTGAGCCCAACCAGGGGTCGCTGCAAGCAAAACCCTAGATTGGTCATACGTCGTGTGGCAATATGATGCCTAAACAATTGTTGATATATTTTGCTTGTAAAAGTTATTTATGTTAATATGAAAGCTCTTGAGATAACACTGAATATGCCCTTATAGACCTTGTTAGGACCCAGGACCCCAGGACTGGCGTGCTAGGAAACAAAGGGTAATATTCTATTTTAATATTTTCCAATCGGAAAATGTAAAGTTTTGTTGAAGTTTCATTAGCCCTTTTTCATTCATCTTCTGAAATCAACTTCAGAATTTCTTTTCCTTGTTTGATTTGCGGTACATCAACCTAACGATGAGTAATTGCAAAAATAAGTGGTCAGTCTTGGGATAATTTTATCGATCCTTCTCAAAGGCTTTTGATGAATACACTTGCACGAAACATTTCTGAAATTTTGTAGACACTTGTGTTTATCTAGCAGACTAATGCCGAATGGTGGTTTGCATTGATGGGCAAACAGCAGTAGATCAATGTTGACTCTTTTTAATTTCGCAAGTAGTAAAATATTGATCAAAAACGCCGATACAAGATGGATCTATACTCAAATTTTTTAAAAATTATTTTCTAATTAAAATTAAATTTTAAAACTATAAAACAATTTGTATGTGCGGGAAATTGGGATAGGCCCTCCCTTGTGCATAAATGAGTGATTTAATTTTGACGAGGGAAAACAAAAACTAGTTGAGATTTTCAAAGTTTAGGGATGGTGAGGAAAAGATTACTAAAGAAAAAGATAATTCACGAGAATATGTGAAGATTAAGATGAATGGTTGATTGATGAGTGTGTAATAATTTTAAGGTTAGATGTTATGCTTAGGTCAAATTAGAGTGAATGTTTTAAGAGGGCGTCTTAGGTGCTCCTTGGTGCATTGCTTTATTTTTATTGTATAGACACCCTATGTAATTATGTATATTGCTTTTTCGTGATTGGTTGATTAATATATATAGCATATATCTAATGAAAAAATGAGTAATGTTGTGGAAATGAAGAAAAATGTTTTGGGCTATGTCATATTTAGGTCATTTTGTATAAGAATAATGTCATACTATTTAATTTTAATCAAATATTTTTTATTATTTATTGAATGATAAAATAATATAATAAATAATTTTAAAAATTAATTATCTATGCATATTTAATATATTATTTAAAATAAAAAATATTAAAATTAAAATTGAGAAGTGTAGCATTTAAATATGACAAATAAATTGTGTTGGCCCACGAAAAATGTACTCAGGTGAACTTTTATGTTGAGCCACAACTTAATATAGCCCACTAGCACGGTAAGCCATTGGATCTTGCCCATCGATCATTTTCTAATTTTTTATAATTGTTTTAAAAATTAAAAAAATAAAAGGTTGTTATGTGCATTAAATTTTTTTAATTTTTTTAAAGTTTTTTGTTTATCGTTAATTACCGGCCTCTACACTATTCACTCTCTCAATTTTCTCTTAACTCAACTAAAATCTTTTTTAATTTTCTTCTAAATTATTTAAATCTCTTTAAAAATTATATTATCTCAATTTATTTATTTAATTATATTTTTATTATTCACACAATGACAAGTTTCAATCTTAACACTCTAAATAAGTTTAATAATATTTCAATCTCATCAACACAAATTTTTAGTAATCAATCTATTTTTACAAGAGAAAATATTGAAAGTATTAAAAAATAAAAAGAAACTGAATATTAGATGTTTGAAAATTTTTCACATTAGAGTATCGTACAAATGTATACTTTTATAAATATGGTCTAAATGACCAAATTCAAACTCAACTTGCTCAAAGTGCTATTGGAGAAAGTCTTTTTGGATTTCAGTATAATCAATAGTGCATATTGTCGGGGATCTTATATACATGGGTGTATGCATGTGCAATAGTGTTTATTACATAAAATATGTATCTTATACATATTTAGCAATGCGGAATGATTAAATCATACAATAAACACAATAAATAATATATTAATCATATTAATATATTTAAAGAGTTGAGAAATCACCAAAACGTAAATTTAAACATTTGACTGACCACCAACATTTCAAGAAACAACAATATTTGCTTCTCAAAGTAAAACAACAACAAAATAAAAAACATTCTCCAAAAAATGCTTCTCACGGCGCCTAAGAAAAAAAATGAAACAATTTCATTTCCTCTCCAATTTCACACGGCACACACACATACATATATATCTTACTATAATAAAATAATAAAATAATAAAATAATATATTATAATATAAAACACTTGGCCATCAATTAAAGAAAATAACATTATTATATAAAATAATAATATAAAAAAGGAAATGGATGACAACTATATCTTATTATATAATATAATAATATTATATAATAAAATAATATATTATAATATATAATAATGATATACTTATAATTATTTAATAATTAAATAATCATTGTGTGAAATGATTATTTTGCTCCTTATGAATTGTTATAAAGTATACTTTTAATGGGTCTCACCATACTCGCACTTGGGTAAACTTAACCGAGAATCTACAATGCGCTACGTGTCATTGTATAATTAACAAATAACAATTATTGACTAATTGTTGTATTTAATACTTAAATATAGACTGGCACACATTTAATGAAATTATTCTATAAATCCGTGAACATTACCCTATGCATATGTCACGAAAATATAAATCAGCATGTCGACCATCTAAGTTGAGGTTACAATGCATACGTATAGTCCTTCTGTCATGATATCCAGAATGTGCGGAGATATGGATTATCACTGTCAAATCCCCATGTGTTTATCTATATCATATCCCCAGACTTGTATCTCACTAAATAATATGTGCAAACTCTTTTGCCATATTGTTCTATGTGCAAACTCCTTTGCCATATTGTTTTATGTGCAAACTCCTTTACCATATTGTTTCACCCTGGCAGAAACTCTTTCCCAGGATTAATACTTGTGGCCACAAGACTTTCTAAGATACAGTCTCGAAGCATTTGGATATCTAACTCCCTATGCGAACTAACGGATCCTATATCTATACACACCAGACTTCATAAGCATCAGACTATACCCAGCGACACCCAGCGGTCACACTATGAAAGGTCTGTGACATGCGTAGAACTAAAGTATAATGGATCACTTACAAGCCCACCGTGGCACTCAGGTCAAAGGACCACGTATACTACTCAACTCGAGAGGACCCTCCGTTGACGACTTACATAGGGTGTTTACTAGGGACCCTCATGAGCCCGTCCCATATCTAGTTCTAACTGGATACCCATATATCAATACGAGCTCTAAGCTTACAGTTGGCTAGGAACGACCATATATACTTTATAGGTACGACATATGCTAATCTATATAAAGGTATCCACCAACAGACCCACATCGGTAGAAATAGAGTAAGGACAATTTTCGAGAACATACTTGTGCAACTGACATTTTCTGGCACCTGATTGCAACTATGCAGTTACTAGTATATTTTCAGATCTATGTCCCATTATAGACAAAACTCTAACTCTTGGATCTTCGTTGAGTATTATAACCATATAACAATTAGCTGTGCTAACATTTAGCATTTATATTTCTCAGGGTGGCTAACTGTAGACCTTTATCTAAACTCTTTTAGATAAGATTTGAACTCATTTAGATTATACAATGTTTGTAATATTACATTGCATGATAGCATTTAAATAAGCATTAACGATTTAATGAGAATGTATATTTGTATAAATACATAAATATATGTATATTTAGCGATGACACGTAAGCACCAGCCCTAACACATGTGTATTGGATTGGATAGATATGTTGCAGCAGGTAATCAACCTCTCTTATTCGCTGAAGACGAAAGATATGAGAAATTTATAAAGTAGTATATTTAACCCAACTTCTCTCATGTTCCTAGAATACTATTAAAAATAATACTTTCATCTTGTTTGAAGATAGTAAACAAAATCTAATAGATAAAATATCTCAATTTCAATGAGTGTTTGATGTTACTCATAATTGTTGGACGAGTGCTAATAATTTAGAATATATTTGTATTACATTACATTGCATTATATTGATAATGAATGATTTTTGTAAAAATAATAATAATTTTTTGTAAATTAGAACATTTATACATAATTAATATTATTTTTAGTTCTTTAATGAATATTTTTTGAGAATTTCAAATTGTTGACCAACTTATTAGTATTACTTTTTGATAATGCAAGTACAACTATGCGTACTATATATTTATTTTCAATTCAATTAAAACTTGCATATAGTTCGAATTTTTTTCATTTAGGATGTTTTTGTCATATTCTTAATTTAATTATTCAAAATGATTTGAATATAATTAATTCTCAGATTGACAAAATTAGAGAAGCAATAAAATGTATTGTTTCATCATCTATTAAACAATAAGAATTTCAAAATGTGTTACGTAATTTTGGATTAGATAGTAGAAAGTTCAAACTTAATATAAAAACTCATTGGAATACCACATATTTGATGGTGAAATTTTGTGTAGGTTTAGTGATTATATTACATATTATTATAATAATAAAATAAAAGACACTATACTAACTAATGATGATTAAAAAATTACATTTTACAATATGCGTTTTTGAAAGTATTTTATAATGCCATGTTTACATGTTCATATGTGTATCTAATTTCATCTTTTATTGCTGTGACTCATATATATAATATTATTACCGTTTTTGTTAAATATAGAGTTAATCCCATGTTTTCTGATATTTGCACTATTATGGAGAATAAATTTTAAAAATATTAGAGAAAATTTTCTATATTATTTATTTGTGCAGCCATACTAAATCCCAGAATCAATTGGTCTGGTATAAGTTTTATTTTTTGAGATTTTAGAAAATTTAAACTCTGGACTTTGTTATATTTTTGACGAAATATATAATTTCGTCAAATATTTATTTATTTTTTATGAGAATAAATTTGAATCAACTATAACTACAGAAAAATAGATGAACAACTTGTTTATGATCAGGTTACTTGGATTGTTTTTTTAAAAAATAAAAGAAAGGTAGGTTCTAGTTCGGGTAATTCTGTTGCTTATGAATTGAAAAAATATATTGATATTGTCTACTCTTTTATGTTGAGTACACAACAATAAAAAGAATTTGATATTTTATTATGGTAAAAATTAAATGAAAAGATTTATTTTGTGTTATCCATCATAACTCAAAATCTACTAAATCATTCGGTGTCCAATATGGCATCGAAATCTGCTTTTAATATAGGGGGCATGATATTTGACAAGAAGCGATCAAAATTGGCATAAATTTTTTTGGAGGCTTTAGTGTGTATAAAATATTAAAAAGATGTAAAGGACTGAAAGCAAAATTGACAAGAAGAGATAATAAAATATTTTTAGAACTTTCAACTTTTGATTTGATCATTAGAATTTAGAAATAGAAATTTATATTATAACAATAATAATGTAACAAAGATTAAATTTATAAATAATAGATAGTTTAAGAGGTGCCAACCTAGTTGGAATGTGTTGTAACTATAATGATGTAAATTTGACCTTTTATTTTAGCATTTGCATCTAATAATTTTAAATTTAAAATAATATCATAATTTTTTTTAATCTTTAATGGAATTATAATTTCAAATTTTCAATTATGAATTATGATTATAACACAATCAAATATAAATTGTAATATTGATTATTATTACAAATATTAATTTAATTGTAATTATAATTATTTTTGTTATTATAATTAAAATAATTATAATTTATTAAGAAAATTATTTTAAAATATAAAAAATAATATACTTCAAATTGTTTTTAAAAAAAATGCCAAATGGGCCTGTGCTAGATATAACCTATCATGGGCTTGTGCTAGTACGTGGCCCTTGATGGGTCTATGCCAGCACGGCACGTTGGGCCGCACATAGAGGCCCATCATAGCACAGTTAGATGTGCCATGTCAAAGCATGGCATGCTCTTTTTTTGTGTTAGGGCAACGCGACTCATCTGACAGCTCTAGTAGCATTACTCTATACAAACAAATGTCCTTTTTTCATAAATATATTTAGTTTATAGAGCTCAATTCCATTCAAGCTAATCTAATTGTCAGTCCAAAATGTGCTAGCCATATGTCATAGGTTGGACATTTGTTATTGATTTAAAAGATTTGTTTATTAAATAATAATGTCTACCCATTTGTATATATTCGAAGTCCACTCAATTTTTATAAGTTACGGGATATGACATTATTTCTCACCTAATTATATGTCGCTTTGGTTATATTTAATTTATTCTTAAAGGTTAATCTGGCATGTATTACTCATTCTACATAACAATCCCTTATTAGAGATCAAGATATAAAATTTAGAAAATTTTATAAATAGAAATAATAAAAAATACACCTAGTTAGAGAATATAACGAACCCTACATCTCAAAATACATAAAAAAAAAATACAAATTCAATAAAGATGATAATAATATACAAAATAAACATGTGATATATATATGAAATAATACATATTTAATTTTGGTGTATAATAATATCTATATGTGATGTATATATAAAGACATATAATGTGTTAAGTGCTTATTATTTATTTATACATTTTTTTTTAATTCCTTCAAAATTTTCAATCTAAAAAAGGCCAAGGAACATAAATTTATTTACACTCCTATTATTTTATGTACTTTTAGATTCATGTGAAAAATCAAGAGGTAAGTGAGTCATTTTCTTGAGTTACTAAATAACAAATGTTGAAAAGAACAACTCAAATAAGAAAATTACCTTTGCATTTTGATAGAATGATAATGGAATTCAACATGTCTTGTCTATGACTTTTAGAAAGAAAGAAAAAAAAAAAACAGTAAGAAAAAGGGATGAGTGGTGAATGTATGTACTAAAGAAGAAGAAAGTGAATTATAATTGGGATTAAAACTACTTCTAACAAATAATAACACTTTTGTAATTTGATATTCCTTCTTTTGAAATTAGACTTATAAGCAATAACCTCTAAACTAAATTTTCTCTTAAGATTAGACTTATAAACAATAATCTCTAAACTAAATTTTGTATATTTTCATAACATTGCTCCCTTCCAATTGAAATATTGACGGGTTTATCATTTTTTCATAGTTGATTAAGAAACGTACATAACAATAATTAAATGAAAATTGAACAACGTTCTAGGGAACACCTAAGACTCTTTTGAACTTTAATCACATATTATAAAATATAACATTTTACAATTATTAATTAATTTATTTTTATTTAAATACAATTAATCAAATTTACTTCATTATATAAAAGTAATATTTTTAAATATATAAAATTGAATTTTCTTGGGACCATCCCTCTTCACGGTCCACCCCAACTTGTCATTAACCCAAACTAGCCTATTAAATAATTATTCTTATTCACCCATATATATCAACTAACAATATCTATCATCTTGAAATATGGATATAAATTAGGCTCTCAATAATGCTATTTAGCCGCACTTGTGTTAATAGTTCAATGGTAAAACATATTTACTGTGCTATTTAGCTGCATAATATACTTACTTCCATGCAATGAAGGTTTTAAATTCAAATCTCTCTCCTCATATCAAAATAATTTTTTTTTTATTCAACTTGACTTAAACTATTTAAATGGTTTAAAAAATGTGCATTACATGTGTATTATAAAAAGAAAAAGAAGTAAATACCTAATATTAAGTCATAATAACTACATATAATTTTTGTTATAAGTATATTTTAATTTTTGTTTCGAAAAAGAGAGAGCTGATCAAGTAGGGGATATCGCCTACCTAATCAAAACCTTCGAAAAGGAAATCATATATACACATATATATATATATATATTTTAATATAACAAAATATGTAGGAGGATTCAATACAAGAAGCCTGTTCGATAGATAGTCTGACTTAACTAATGTATGGTTTTAATTTATTTTTCTTTATGACAATGCACCCATAGAAAACTCCTGTACAGAAAACATTTCTGATAAAATTCAAAGCGGAGCATCTTATAACTTGGGAATAGGCATGGTTATTTAATTAACTCAGAGCTAGACATCATCGAACTTGCCTTGAAAAAACATATAGTTCATGTCAAAGCCCACTAAGTACATTCTTTGGTTTTGTAAGGACATTCTTTTCTTTGGTTGTGCCACCAAAGGCTTTATTTTGCCATTTACCTCCAAGACAAATCTGAAATTCTTTATACAAGATCGAAAAGCGCTTTACACAAATCCCTTTTCCTCTCTCGTTTCTTCAACATTGGAACTAGGAACAACAAGGTCATTAACTACTCAGCAATGCAGAGGCCTTTCCGGAGAAGCAAGAAATCATCACTGGCGGATCAATATCATGACCTCAGGTTGCACATCGGCGAGTCACCAGGCTCAGTAAACACTGCTAACCATGTGCTCATAGTTATGGATGGGCTTAAAGATTTCACCATGGAGCCACTAGAGTGGGCACTCGAAAACGTTTCATCTGTCGGCTTTGCCGTCACTCTCTTGGGTCTCATGCCTTGGCTTAACATTCCCTGTAAGTATATCTTCCTCCTCACTCCTAAATGCATGCATCTCATCACTATTTATCTGTAAATTTTATGTTTCAAGTTACAGAAACGATATATCCATATCTATACACCCTGCAATATATATGATACTTCTGTCATCAAGAGACGGAGCTATATATCCAATGCCCGCCTGATCAATTGATGTGCTGCCATTTTTTTCAAAGATACTTAATATTTATCTGACCAAAAGTTTTGGTTCATTGCATTACATGTGCTGCTCTCTATAGTATCTTCAAAGACAAGGCGGGATGTTTGGATGCTGGATTTCGAAGACTCGAATATTAATGTTAAAGAGAAAACTAGCGAGTGGAAAAGCGATGCAAAATATTTAAAACTTCAGGCTGTGTTGGACCTCTGCAAAAAATATGGGGTACTGTACGAACTATATAATTAAATCTTGGCCTCTTGCATCAAATCAAAGTTTTTGTGACTGATGACGTGAACGTAAATGCAGTGCAGGTTCTGCCACAAAAGGAAGTTGTCATGGGATATCCTCAGCGATTGCTTGTCATTGAGAGAATCATCAGCCTCCATGCTACATGGGTGGTTTTCGATAGGTGGAAAGATTAATTGTTTATATTATCATAATCATCTCGTTGATCTGGGCATATCTAGTTAATTTAGTTTTTTCCATATGGTCCAGAGTAGTTGATTGCTTTTGCGATTTGTGCAGTGACAAGTATCACAAAAAGAACAGAGAATTCTACGCGGAAAGAATTCCATGTAACATGGTGATGATGAATGAAGAAGGAGACTTCGACATGATCAAACGGTGGCCAATGATTGATATTAATGGAGACAACAGTAGTAGTACTCCAGGAGAATCGCCGGCCTGTTTCATGCCTACTCCACAGCTGATGATTTCTCAACGGTTGAAGCAAATACTGGAGGAAACAGAGACTGAGGAAGGTGAAGATGAAGATTGCCAATGCCAGTAAGATCTTCCGAAGATCAAAATATAGTTCCAAATTAATGGAAAAATAAAAAAGCCTTTGTCAGGGCCATGCCTTTGTTCTTGTATACATACATATCTTTCGATGTAGGCTTTAGTTTGATTCTTCCCCCTCCACCTCAAAAATTTGTTCTGTAATAAAATCATCAGAGCTCATGTTATTGCTTTTGGCCATTGTATCTTGAGCTTTGGGGTATGGAGTTACTTCCCTCTGTAATAACTAATCTCCTTTTATCAGAAAAGTGAAAGTGGTTTCTATTATCAAGATCGTGCACACAGTTTCTAAATAGAATTATTTGAAATTTCATCCATTAATAAGAATGCCTCCTTAATTATAGTATTGACACTATCATAAATTGAGCAGTAAATTCAGTAGTCAACTCAGCTTCAAATACTGCAGAACCTTTATTAGACAATTCTCTGGAATAAAACTTCACTGGATAAGCTTATCACTTATAATCCTCATCTTATCTTTGTTTTGTAGTTATTTTTTATCTTAAACAACTGTATATATTGAGCATAAGGTAACAGATACAAAATATAAGAAATACTCTTTCCTTTACGGTATCAGAGCTAAATAACTCAAACGATCACTTTTGGTGTCAAACAACACAACCATTACAGCTTCTTCTTCTCAATTCAACAACTAACTTGGAGAATGTATTTCTATAAATGCAGCAGTTCAATTACCTCTAAAATTTAGGCCCGACAATTGTTTCACATAGAGATCTCAATTTGTGTCTTTGACATTTGGTTATGATCTTCTAAAATATATTGATGATTCCTATCCTTGTTCTGAAGAAACCATCTGAATTCATGTTTGAAAACTTCCTCACCTACTCCTGCTTATCAACATTGGCTTTGCTAAGAATAGTTAATTTTTCATCTTGCCTCCACATCAGAGAGGGTTGCACCTCTTATTGCAAGTGCTTCATCCAAGGAGGCTTGGGACAAATTAGCAAAGCTTTATTCAAACCGTAGCCGCAGTAGTTATTGATTAAAAAAAATGCTTAACTCTTAAAAGAGATATTAAAATAGTCACAGAGTATTTGTAACTCATTAAATTTATCATTGATAAGCTAGCAGTCATTAAAGAAATAGCTGCAGCAATGAAGACTAGAGACACACGAATAAGTTTTGAATAGTTTTATGATAAACTCATAGACTTCGAAGCTACTTTGAAGAGAGATGAATGACATCTAGCAAGCTCAACAATCACAACACATGCTACAAACCGTTAGTATCAAAAGA
Organism: Ailanthus altissimus; assembly: GCA_946807835.1. NCBI lineage: Eukaryota > Viridiplantae > Streptophyta > Magnoliopsida > Sapindales > Simaroubaceae > Ailanthus > Ailanthus altissimus. The sequence continues at coordinate 28,941,076 of OX327688.1, read as the reverse complement.
ACTCTTCCAATAACAAGCAAGGCGGTAATAATCGTTACTTTTATAACCTTCAATCTCACCATGTTTCTTCATACAATAGAGGGTTGACACCTCAAAATAATACTCAAGGCGCTCATAATAATCAACAACGAAGAAAAAGCTCAGGCTACAAGGGGTTTTGCCAACTCTGTGTAAAAAAGAGGCCACACTGCTAAAGGTTGTCCTGCATTTGTTATTTGTAGACAATCTCCTATGGCACATCACACCAGTACCTCTCCATGGGAACCTCCTACGGCACGTAACACCATGTCACATCCCACTACCGCCTCTCTATCAAACTCTCCAAAATTAGTTGACATAGTTGCCTCACATCATCTTACAGGGTATTTCAACAATTCATCTTTTCACTTTCCATATAATGGGTCAGACTTTGTTATGATTGGTAATGGTACAGCTTTAAAAATTTTCCATACCAGTTCAGCTTCACTTTTTTTTATACCAAAAACTAGTTTAACATTAACTGATATCTTATGTATACCTTCTATGCAAAAGAACCTTCTTTTGGTTTCTAAATTTTGTGCTTCAAATAATACTTCAATTGAAACATCATGATTAAGCCTTAATATAGTATTATTGCTCAACACAAGAAGATTTTAGAGGCTTATTAAGTCTTTAAAATATCAAGGCTCACGTTACATTATTGAATTACATGCTAAAAGACCTTACATATGTACGTTCGTGTAGTATTAGATGGCTCATAGTGGCTTGCCTTAGAAGAAATGTTTTGGTGATATTTTGACTATAAAAAATGATATGTAAGCTAATTAATGCCACAAATATAATAATTGACGGACTATACGTTCAAATAGTTACATTGTATCTTCTTAAAAGCTAAGAGCAAATAAAATACGCATGGTGCGCAACAATAACATCATTATGTTTGATGATAGCTCACATTATATGAAAACTTAAGGATGAGGGCAGCTAAAGGCTTTTAGTTACATGTATATGATGTTGTATGATTTAGAAAAGTAAGTGCACATATTGCAAACAAGTAATATAATAATGAGTAAAGTATCATTCTCACAAGGACATGTTATTAGAATTTGCTAAGTACTAACCTAAATCAGTTCTTAATTTATCCAAATGATCAATTAAAAGGTGCAGAATTAATAAAAGTAAAAATAAAAATAAATAAAAGATAACAAGAGTCGGAGTAGTGGAATTTGTGAATTCACCAATAAAAATAAGCCTAGAATTTCAAGATTCATTTTATACTTTACTTAAATTATTAATTCCCTCTTTAAGTCAATTATCCAACTAGAATTACCAACCAAGAATAGTAAATTATCTACAAACCTCTTCCGATGGTCAAGTAGGAATATCTCTTTTAATCAACTCACTATATTCTTGTGTGAATTAAATTAAGAAAGAATTCATTAAGCCTAGGTTGTCTTTAATGATTGCATGTGTTAAGTAAGTATATTTCTATTTTACATGAACTCATCATAATAATCAATGATCATATGTTATTCTATTTGTGGCTAAACCTAAATTTCCAATCCTACGTTTATAAAAGTTACCTAATCTATCTAGATGGTGATCAAGCATTTAAAATACATTAAACACAAGAGAGAACAAACAATTCTATTATTGAATAATATGAATCAATATGTAAATATAATTCAAACTACTTATATAGATCTAATTAAAACCCTAAAAAGAAGTTTAGTTCATAATAAAATAAAAAGTTCTAAAGCATAATAAAATTAACATAATAGAAATCATAGAAACTAAAAAATGAAGAATAAAGAAATAAAACTATATTGTTGCGATCTTCAATCTTCTTGCCCTTTTGATTTTCTCAAAAGTTGCTCTAAATTCTCAAAGAGTTGTTATGTCTATTGTTCTCTCTCTTTATATTCTTTGAAATAAGATTTTTAGTCTTCTATTTATATGCTTTTCTTTTGAAATTAGGGCAAAACTTTGAATACAAGTTAGACATGAATTTTTCAAATTCAGCTCTCAACGTCCAGCGCCTTGGCTTTAGCTTTCCAGCTCTGGCCTAATAGTCGCATTACCATTGCAACGCTAACTTTAAGTACTACAGTGCTTACTTTATGTCAGCCCTGTTGCTGTGGCGTTAAGTACTGTAGCAGGTTACTGTAGCAACACTAACTTTGATATTTTTACCTTGTTTTTCTTGAATTTTCATTCTAAATAGTTTTGTCAACTTCCAACATACAAAATAAAATAACACAAATAAAAAGCCAAATATTCATACTTAAAATGAATAAATACTAAGCCTAAAAAAAGCAAAACTATAAGTATAAAATATATCCATCACACAGCTAAGACTAGCTTGCACAAAACTTTAAGCTTTAAACGCAATGAAAATGTTAAAAGTAAGGGAAACTCATTTACTGAGAAGTGTTTGAGAAACAAGCTCATCGTAATAGAGATGACAAGACAAAGATGAATATATAATTTGCTATAATTGAAGTAAGTTGGTTTATTTTGCTCATGAATGCACTAAGGCAAAATTGGTATAATCAAAATACTACATTTAATCCATTATTATATGATAGCTACACTTTTCTAATTTAATCTTTTCATTACTGAATTATATTCTTAGGAGACATAAACTATTTAGCTAGAAATTGTAGAATTTTTTTTGGGAGCATAATCAGATAAAAAAATAAGGTAGACACTTGCACATAAGGTGTTGCATAGTGGTTGACCTTTATTTTTTATAATATCTGACATACATTAGAAATCTGATAAAACTTAATTTTTCTTATTGCTTTTTTTTTTGTTGAGAATATGATATAAGTTTTTATTATATGATGTTTGTTTGTTTATTTTTCTTGTTCTATTGGTGTTGGCATTAGTTGTTTACTTTTCCTTAACGACATACGGTGATGTTAATGTGAATGTTTAATGCCCAACATGCTAAACTAAGTTATATAGAACACAATAAATGTGTCAGCTTGAGAGGGCTAAGTGGATTTACTCACTGACATTAATAAGATATAAGATAATTGCTTAACTAGAAAACAAACAATTAGGCAAAGTGATTAGAGCCAAAAGTCCATTGTAAATAATCTATTATGGTATTTGTGTTTAAATGAATGTGAACACTAGATATGGAGCCTTATGTCTCATAACATTCATTTAACATTAGTAATGTTCTTGTTTTGTTTATTTAATCTCCTATAAATTAGAAGCATTGAATTGCATTAGATTATTTTTTAAAAAGGTTTTTAGAGAATCAAATTAGCAAAAGAATTGAATTTCTAAAAAAAAATGAGAACAATAATTATTTTCAAATAGTTCAAGAAAGGTATTATCAAATAGTTATATTCTTAAGACTTTGCAACAAAATAGTGTTATAGAAAGGAGCAGTACGACATTATTGACATTGGTAAGTTTACTATGGCACAAGCAAATCATTCAATTTCTTAGAAAATATTTAACTACTACCTCTATACTTAATCATGTTCTAAATAAATTAGTTAGTTATCACTTATATGAGCTATGGATATGGAGGAATTTGATTGAACTTATTTGTAACCTTGATGTTTATAGCCTACTTTCATGACTTATCTTATAAACATAGGAAGTTCGGTGCAAAAGAAAAGAAATGTACTTTTTTTAGAACATTCTTTTAAAGGGTATGTGTTCATTTGCAAATGAATTGGTAGAACTATGACTGAGTTAGAATTATGAGATATCACAGTTTTGAAAATAAATTTCTTAGCATTAGAGAAGTTAACAAGAATAATCTATTATATGAATTAACTGATCTATATGATGTTGTTACTTTTGGATTACAAATTAAGAAGAACTTGAATTTGTTTGAAAGTTTTAATCCTAGTGAGAGTAGAACACTTTGATATTGACTTTATAGGATTCTTAATTTCAATTACGTATTGAAAGGAACTTGAATTTTTTCGAGAGTTCTAATCTCAGTGGGAGTCAAAATCTACTGAGTTGACTTAATTGGATAACTCAATTCCATAAAGTAAACATATATCCATCCTAGAACGTTCTTTTGAGGTTGAGGATGAGATATTTGAGGTTGCCTCACATGATAGTGATGAACCATGATCTTTTAGTGAGACTATTACATCATTTTCCAAGAAATTATAAAGGAAAATAAATGATAAAAATTAGAGTCCATGGAATTTATCCATGTACAAGACTTATTGATTCATTACATAACTATAAAGCCACTAGAGATATATGGATTTTATACAATGCACATAAGGCATATGAAACAATTTGGAAGGTTTAAGGATCAATTAATCACAAAAATTACTATACTCCATGAGAGGGTGTAGACTTTGGGAAAATATTTTTTTAAGCAAAGAAAATATGTTTATATATGATTGATTCTAGCAATTGTTGCACTTTTAGACTTTGAGTACATCAAATAGATGCTAAGACTTATATTCTCAATGGAGAATTAGAAGAACGTGTTTTGTGGAAAAACCTATAAGTTATACTAACAAAAACTAAGAGCACGAAGTTTATAAGCTCAAAAGTTTATAATCACATGCGGATAATATTTTATTAGCAAAAGACAATAAAGAGTTTGTTAAAGCCATCAAGGGATGGCTTCTTTTAAAATTTTGAGATAAACGATATGGGCAAGACGAACTATATTTTAGAGTTAGAATCTATAAGGATCCATTAAGAAGACTTCTAGCTTTGTCGCGAGAGATTTTTATTATAAAATTCTTAAAAGAACAATTATATTAGATTATAAGCCGATGAATACTTCTGTTATAAAAGGAAAAAACTTTTAGCCTTGGCATGTGTCTTAAGACTCCTTAGAGAACAAGAAATTCATAAAATAAATTTTATACTAAAGTGTTATTGAAAGCCTAATGTATACTTTTTATGTGTACGAGACTAGATATCATTAACGCCATAGATTGGTGAGCGACTACCAGTTAAAACCTCAATATTGATAATTATTAGCATGCTGTGAAATTGTTTTGGCATCTTTTAAGAATATAACAAACTGGTCTTTATACTATCAAACAAGTAATTTACCCTTATATGCAGAAGTCAATTAAGGAGGCAATTATGATAAGTGAAATTGATCTTAAGATGTGCTCTTTTTTTTAATATTAACAACAAGTACCAAATCATGGAGTAGTAAAAAATTAAACATGCTCTCTGTGGACAATTGAGGTTGGGAATATGACATTTTTAGTATAGTTTAAGAGGATAATTGGCTTAAAGGAATTTTGAAGGATCTTAATATCATCATTAATACTTATAGTTCAATGATTATATATTTTAACAACTAAACAACATCTTTCTCTAAAAGATATTTGTTACCATAATAGATTAAAATACATAAAGATCAAGAACAATTTTGAGTGGTATTCTAGCACAAAATAGTTTATGCAAACAACACATATCTATAAGTCACATGATAGTTGACATAATTACCAAATTTATAACTAGGGATGTTTTTACGTTGCATAAGCTCAATCTTTGAGAATACATAAATTATGGTATTGTACTTGAAACTTTTTTTGATTAGATATTTCATCTCTATCTATGTTTACAGTTAATATAATATACACATGAGATGATGATGATATATATATATATATATTGTCAGGTTATGATCGGCTTTTTTACATTATCGATTGCCTCAATTACTAGAGAGGCAAGTTGAGAGGAGATATAAAATAAAAGAGAATAGAACAAATAATTTATTCTTATAGAGCTCATATTTATTTGTGTGATTCAATGTCATCTTGAGTGGATCAAGATAAGGTAATTTTAATTAAGTTATGATTTGACCATGATATACCCCACTATCGTGGAAAGCTGATTTAGAGAGATGTGAGTTTTATAATTTGATGCTTCGTAGAAAATGAGCATATTGAGAACTCAAGTTAGATGTTTGAGGGGCGACTGAACTAAGATATGAACAGTGAACTAGTAAGACATACTACATAAGCTTTTGTTGACCAACTTAGAAAATGAGTGAATGGATCTGTACTTCCTTATTATGTAAGTTCTTTTGAGGTTAGATAAAAACCTCAACTAATATACTTTGCTACTATCAACTATATTTTGAAGTAAGGATTAAACTAAGCTACTTTAGCATGTTATTTAGGACTACAATATTATTCGTCTATGAAATATGTCTAGAAAAGCAATTAATTTGGAACTAAAAAATATAAGTTAAATTTGAAGATTTATTTTTCTTTCATTTGACTTGTGTATTTATCACTTCACAAGTTGCATAATCTGTATAAGAATAGATACAATTGTAAATACGTAGAGCGATAGAAGTTGAGTATAATTACTATCAAGGGATTGAGTATGCTTGGACTGATATAACAAAACTAAATTTAGGATATGAGACAAACAAAATACTTTGTGTATTCTCTTGTACATTAGTCGACTAGTTGTAAATTTTTGTAGAAGGTTAGATATAATTGTGAATACGTAAAGTGATAAAATTTAAGTATAGTTACTATCAAGGGATTAAGTATGTTTGGACTAACAAAATAAAACTAAATTTAAGATATGAGATACACAAATACTTTGCGTAATCTCTTGTACATTAGTCAACCAGTTGCATAATCTATAAAAGGATAGATACACTTGAAACTACGTGTAGTGGATAGAAGTTAAGTAAATCTACTATCAAGGAGATTAAGTTTGTTTGCATTGATATAACAAAATAAAATTGAGGATATGAGATAAACAAAATACTTTGTGCACTCTTGTACATAGTTACAATTGAGGTTTTTTATTTTTGTAGTTCTTGCTTACATAAAATTTATTTATTAGTCACATGTTGCATTTGCATGTATAAATATTATATTTATGGCTTTGGTCAAAAACTCCCTCGTTGCCTTGCTCTATTTACCATAAATGTCATCCCAGTTATATGCGAGTGTAGATATAGGGCTTTATGTCGGTCTTACTAAAATGGGTTGATTCGATCTAAATCGTTATGTAACTACCACTTGGATAGTTAAATGAAGAGATATGAAAAGTTATCAAATAACTTCCATAGCCATATCTATGACAAGTAGTTTAAAAAAATGGTGAACTCCATTATTTTCTTTCTTGTTAGAGAAGCCTAAAGATAGAGACACTGAGAAATAGAGAAAAGAAAAAAAACTACATAGAGAACGAGATTTTTTTGTTTGTTATAGAACTAGTAGATTATTGTAATGTAAGAAAAATAAATTTTTTTATTTAAGTGATCATTCCTCTACTCCAAATAGTGACACAATTTTATTTAATTTTTTAACTTTTTGAAACAACATCCAAGTATAATCTTTATGGCGATTTATGTGCGAATTCTAGAGGTAAATTAATGAATCTAATTAAAGAATATCAAACTGATCTAGTAAAGAATTCGTTAAAAGCTGGAATAGCACTAATAATGCTCGCTCTTACGACGCTTTTTGCCAGTCCTAGTGTGATATTGACTTTGTGATCAAATAGACGGTATGTAGTGGTGATGCCATAATTGCTTTGCCTTGTGTCTCAACAGCTTTTATATTTTGGGTGCTTGGACTTTGGTCCATTGATATTTGACATTATTTCAAGAATATCAATGGAAATATCTCTTTAACGAACGTAAGACAAATGACTGGTATTCTTTTCTTAGTGGTGTTTATCTGTTGGTTGCATGTGCAGTGGATAAGATTTGCAATATTATGGGTGATTCTCAGTGGTGTCTGACATTATTACATTACAGTGCTGGCATATTTTCAATTGCATAATGCAGAATCTCACTCCATTCAAACAGAAGAATACGTTTAATGTAACAATTGTGAATCTTGTTTTCTACATCTGATCCATATACATTAGAGAAATTGATTGATCATTCTCTTAGTCTATTACTTCTTTTCGGAAGTCCTTAACTTTCTTTGTGAAATACTCCTTTAACAAATTGTTACTATGTGTGCATGCAGGAACATAACTAGGAAATTTTCGTCAGCTGGACTAAATTTTTAATTTTTTTTACATTATTTTATAAATTTTAATGAGATGAAAAAATTATTCTTTCAAAAATAACAAACACATCTTATGTAAAAAATATATATAATGAGATTTATAATATAAACATAATATATAACAAAAAATTAATAATAAAATAAGAAATAAAATAATATGTAATTGAAGTTGTGCTCAGCAATGTCTTAAAGTATATAATTAATCTATTATTGACTTTAATTTATTATAACTAAATTGAATTAACAATTTAAACCTAATTTTACTTTAAAACATGTATATATATATATGTGTGTGTGAAATATTAAAAATACGTGTAAAAGTTCTAAGTCTTTGACAAAACTCACAATAAAAAATAATTTCAAAGAGAGTAAATAAAAATTATTATGAGAAGTTTGTGAAATACTATGACTAACAAATATATTTTTATTACTTGAATCTTAAAAGTTTAAAAAAATTTATATACACATATATATATATATATACACATATATAAATATATGTGGATAATTATGGTGACACATGGGTTGCTCTTAAGAAGCATCTTGACCATTAAAGCTTGCATTGCTAGGAATTGCTTGGCTTAGATTAAAACCATTTCATCAGATTTAATAAGGGCTTGAATCTATTAATATTTCTTATTTGATCTATGAATTACATAAGAAGGGGCTCACATGGGGAGTCACATTACCACTAAGCTCTACAGTCAAAGAACACGTCAGTAAAGCTAAGTCATTCTCCCCGTTACTACTAAGTCCAATTGTAAATTGCCAAAAAAGCTTTAATGTTGGACAACAGAATAAAAGGATAAGGTCTCAGAGGATGTAATTTTAGGGGACACTATTGTATCACCACGTCAACATGTCACAATATTTTGTATTCTTGTTAACAAAGAGATGGGGTTTGTCTAGAATTATCTGAGGCAAACTTGCACCAATTGGAGCTTAAGTGTGACACACAAGTTGTTTGCTTGTTTACAAAACTGGCTTTCCCATAAAGTGTCTAATTAGAGGAGCATTTGTATTTTAAACATTAGGGAGGTTTAATTTTTGAAAAGCCTTTAACCTTTACATTTCTCCAAAATACTCCTATTGAAGAAGGAACTCTCTAATTATCTATCACTATGTGTTGACCCTAAGGGAAATTCTTCAAGCTATTTTCCTTTCGTGCTCAGAACATATCTTTAATTTTAAACAAAAGTAAGAAAATAATTTACTCTTTATTCTCTAAACTCTATCTAGGGAAAAAACTATAGAGAAATGTTTATTACTAAAGTCACCATCTTACTTGAGCATTAGACAATGATGTTAGCCACCTCGGTCCCTAGTGTCTACCTTTGACCAAGTATTTTTTGTGCTTTGAAGGTTTAAGCAGCTTAGTATTACACCTCAGTTTGTTCTCAGCCACTTTTAATTCAACACTTTATTCTTCACAATTTTACAACAAGTCCAGGCCCATCTCTTGACACATGCGAGCCCAACAAGCTTAATTTTCTCCACAATCAAACAAATTCTTAAGTGTTTGGGATGTTGGAAAGCTGAACTAACTTTAACCCTAAACATTTGGTGCCAATTGTGGGCAACTGAGAAAAGCCTATTTTGCAACACTTTGCCAAGTCTGACTAACCAAGAATTTTTAAAGTTATTCTCCATGTTTTAAATGTTAAGAGAAACTGAGCCTTTGACCAAAAATCTGCCGTAAAGGAAGTTATTGAGAACTTAGATGAGCACGTGTAGAGATTCCTCAAACATACTCAAGGGAATACCTTTAGAGTATTAAATGGTTAAAATGACAATGATGCACATGTTGTTGGGATTTGTGCTTACGTGCCATCCTTTTA